>OZ020500.1:16630407-17937907 GCA_963971365.1 Lasioglossum villosulum | reverse complement strand
CTGTGAACTGTGAACTGTGAACTGTGGACTGTTAACTGTAAACTGTGAGCTGTGAACTGTGAACTGTGAACTGTGAACTGTGAACTGTGAACTGTGAACTGTGAACAGTGAACTGTGCACTGTGAACTGTGAACTGTGGACTGTGAACTGTGAACTGTGAACTGTGAACTGTGAACTGTGAACTGTGATTTGTGAACAGTGAACTGTGAACTGTGAGCTGTGAACTTTGAAGAGTGCACTCCAAATTGTGAACTGTGAACGGCGAACTGTGAACTGCGATTTGTGAATAGTGAACTGTGAACTGTGAGATGTGAACTTTGAAGTGTGCACTGCAAATAGTGAAATGTGAACGGCGAATTGTGAACTGTGAACTGTGAACTGTGAACTGTGAGCTGTGAACTGTGAACTGTGAACTGTGAACTGTGAACTGTGAACTGTGAACTGTGAACTGTGAACTGTGAACTGTGAACTGTGATTTGTGAACAGTGAACTGTGAACTGTGAGCTGTGAACTTTGAAGAGTGCACTCCAAATTGTGAACTGTGAACGGCGAACTGTGAACTGCGATTTGTGAATAGTGAACTGTGAACTGTGAGCTGTGAACTTTGAAGTGTGCACTGCAAATAGTGAAATGTGAACGGCGAATTGTGAACTGTGAACTGTGAACCGTGAACCGTGAACTGTGAACTGTGAACTGTGAACTGTGAACTGTGAACTGTGAACTGTGAACTGTGAACTGTGATCTGTGAACAGTGAACTGTGCACTGTGAACTGTGAACTGTGGACTGTGAACTGTGAACTGTGAGCTGTGAACTGTGAACTGTGAACTGTGAACTGTGAAGTGTGAACTGTGAACAGTGAACTGTGCACTGTGAACTGTGAACAGTGAACTGTGCACTGTGAACTGTGAACTGTGAGCTGTGAACTTTGAAGTGTGCACTGCAAATAGTGAAATGTGAACGGCGAATTGTGAACTGTGAACTGTGAACCGTGAACTGTGAACTGTGAACTGTGAACTGTGAACTGTGAACTGTGAACTGTGAACTGTGAACTGTGAACTGTGATCTGTGAACAGTGAACTGTGCACTGTGAACTGTGAACTGTGGACTGTGAACTGTGAACTGTGAGCTGTGAACTGTGAACTCTGAACTGTGAACTGTGAAGTGTGAACTGTGAACAGTGAACTGTGCACTGTGAACTGTGAACAGTGAACTGTGCACTGTGAACTGTGAACTGTGGACTGTGAACTGTGAACTGCGTACTGTGGATAGTGAACTGTGCAATGTGAACTGTGAACTGTAAACTTGGAACTGTGAGCTGTGAACTTTGAAGTATGCACTGCAAATTGTGAACTGTGAACGGCGAATTGCGAACTGTGAACTGTGAACTGTGTACTGTGAGCTGTGAACTGTGGAGGGTGCACTGCAAATTGTGAACTGTGAACTGTGAAGTGTGAACAGTGAAATGTGAACTGTGAACTGTGAAGAGTGCACTCCAAATTGTGAACTGTGAACGGCGAACTGTGAACTGTGAACTGTGAACTGTGAACTGCGATTTGTGAACAGTGAACTGTGAACTGTGAGCTGTGAACTTTGAAGTGTGCACTGCAAATCGTGAAATGTGAACGCCGAATTGTGAACTGTGAAATGTAAACAGAGAACTGTAAACTGTGAACCGTGAACTGTGAACTGTGAACTGTGAACTGTGAACTGTGAACTGTGAACTGTGAACTGTGAACTTTGAACTGTGAACTGTGAACTGTGAACAGTGAACTGTGCACTGTGAACTGTGAACTGTGGACTGTTCACTGTGAACTGTGAGCTGTGAACTGTGAAATGTGAACTGTGAACTGTGAAGTGTGAACTGTGAACAGTGAACTGTGCACTGTGAACTGTGAACTGTGGACTGTGAACTGTGAACTGTGAACTGTGAACTGTGAACTGTGAACTGTGATTTGTGAACAGTGAACTGTGATCTGTGAGCTGTGAACTTTGAAGAGTGCACTCCAAATTGTGAACTGTGAACGGCGAACTGTGAACTGCGATTTGTGAATAGTGAACTGTGAACTGTGAGCTGTGAACTTTGAAGTGTGCACTGCAAATAGTGAAATGTGAACGGCGAATTGTGAACTGTGAACTGTGAACTGTGAGCTGTGAACTTTGAAGTGTGCACTGCAAATAGTGAAATGTGAACGGCGAATTGTGAACTGTGAAATGTGAACTGAGAACTGTAAATTGTGAACCGTGAACCGTGAACCGTGAACTGTGAACCGTGAACTGTGAACTGTGAACTGTGAACTGTTAACTGCGAACTGTGAACTGTGAACAGTGAACTGTGCACTGTGAACTGTGAACTGTGGACTGTGAACTGTGAACTGTGAGCTGTGAACTGTGAACTGTGAACTGTGAAGTGTGAACTGTGAACAGTGAACTGTGGACTGTGAACTGTGAACTGTGGACTGTGAACTGTGAAATCGAACTGTGAACTGAGATCTGTGAACTGTGAACTGTAAACTGTGAACTGTGAGCTGTGAACTTTGAAGTGTGCACTGCAAATTGTGAACTGTGAACGGCGAATTGCGAACCTGAACTGTGAAATCGAACTGTGAACTGTGAGCTGCGAACTGTGAAGGGTGCACTGCAAATTGTGAACTGTGAACTGTGAACTGTGAACTGTGAACTGTGAACTGCGATTTGTGAACAGTGAACTGTGAACTGTGAGCTGTGAACTTTGAAGAGTGCACTCCAAATTGTGAACTGTGAACGGCGAACTGTGAACTGTGAACTGTGAACTGCGATTTGTGAACAGTGAACTGTGAACAGTGAACTGTGAACTGTGAGCTGTGAACTTTGAAGTGTGCACTGCAAATCGTGAAATGTGAACGGCGAATTGTGAACTGTGAAATGTGAACTGAGAACTGTAAATTGTGAACCGTGAACTGTGAACTGTGAACTGTGAACTGTGAACAGTGAACTGTGAATTGTAAACTGTGAACTGTGAACAGTGAACTGTGAACTGTGAACTGTGAACTGCGATTTGTGAACAGTGAACTGTAAACTGTGAACTGTGAGCTGTGAACTTTGAAGTATGCACTGCAAATTGTGAACTGTGAACGGCGAATTGCGAACTGTGAACTGTGAAATCGAACTGTGAACTGTGAAATGTGAACTGAGAACTGTAAACTGTGAACCGTGAACTGTGAACTGTGAACTGTGAACTGTGAACTGAGATCTGTGAACTGTGAACTGTAAACTGTGAACTGTGAGCTGTGAACTTTGAAGTGTGCACTGCTAATTGTGAACTGTGAACGGCGAATTGCGAACCTGAACTGTGAAATCGAACTGTGAACTGTGAGCTGCGAACTGTGAAGGGTGCACTGCAAATTGTGAACTGTGAACTGTGAACTGTGAACTGTGAACTGCGATTTGTGAACAGTGAACTGTGAACTGTGAGCTGTGAACTTTGAAGAGTGCACTCCAAATTGTGAACTGTGAACGGCGAACTGTGAACTGTGAACTGTGAACTGTGAACTGCGATTTGTGAACAGTGAACTGTGAACTCTGAGCTGTGAACTTTGAAGTGTGCACTGCAAATCGTGAAATGTGAACGGCGAATTGTGAACTGTGAAATGTGAACTGAGAACTGTAAATTGTGAACTGTGAACTGTGAACTTTGAAGTGTGCACTGCAAATAGTGAAATGTGAACGGCGAATTGTGAACTGTGAAATGTAAACAGAGTACTGTAAACTGTGAACCGTGAACTGTGAACTGTGAACTGTGAACTGTGAACTGTGAACTGTGAACTGTGAACTGTGAACAGTGAACTGTGCACTGTGAACTGTGAACTGTGGACTGTGAACTGTGAACTGTGAGCTGTGAACTGTGAACTGTGAACTGTGAACTGTGAACTGTGAAGTGTGAACTGTGAACTGTGAACAGTGAACTGTGCACTGTGAACTGTGAACTGTGGACTGTGAACTGTGAACTGCGAACTGTGGACAGTGAACTGTGCAATGTGAACTGTGAACTGTGAACTGTAAACAGTGAACCGTGAACTGTGAACTGTGAACTGTGAACTGAGATCTGTGAACTGTGAACTGTAAACTGTGAACTGTGAGCTGTGAACTTTGAAGAGTGCACTCCAAATTGTGAACTGTGAACGGCGAACTGTGAACTGTGAACTGTGAATTGTGAACTGCGATTTGTGAACAGTGAACTGTGAACAGTGAACTGTGAACTGTGAGCTGTGAACTTTGAAGTGTGCACTGCAAATCGTGAAATGTGAACGCGAATTGTGAACTGTGAAATGTGAACTGAGAACTGTAAATTGTGAACCGTGAACTGTGAACTGTGAACTGTGAACTGTGAACAGTGAACTGTGAATTGTAAACTGTGAACTGTGAACAGTGAACTGTGAACTGTGAACTGTGAACTGTGAACTGTGAACTGCGATTTGTGAACAGTGAACTGTGAACTGTGAACTGTGAACTGTGATTTGTGAACAGTGAACTGTGAACTGTGAGCTGTGAACTTTGAAGAGTGCACTCCAAATTGTGAACTGTGAACGGCGAACTGTGAACTGCGATTTGTGAATAGTGAACTGTGAACTGTGAGCTGTGAACTTTGAAGTGTGCACTGCAAATAGTGAAATGTGAACGGCGAATTGTGAACTGTGAACTGTGAACTGTGAGCTGTAAACTTTGAAGTGTGCACTGCAAATAGTGAAATGTGAACGGCGAATTGTGAACTGTGAAGTGTGAACTGAGAACTGTGCAATGTGAACTGTGAACTGTGAACTGTAAACTGAGAACTGTGAACTGTGAACTTTGAAGTGTGCACTGCAAATAGTGAAATGTGAACGGCGAATTGTGAACTGTGAAATGTAAACAGAGAACTGTAAACTGTGAACCGTGAACTGTGAACTGTGAACTGTGAACTGTGAAGTGTGAACTGTGAACAGTGGACTGTGCACTGTGAACTGTGAACTGTGGACTGTGAACTGTGAACTGCGAACTGTGGACAGTGAACTGTGCAATGTGAACTGTGAACTGTGAACTGTAAACTGTGAACTGTGAGCTGTGAACTTTGAAGTATGCACTGCAAATTGTGAACTGTGAACGGCGAATTGCGAACTGTGAACTGTGAAATCGAACTGTGAACTGTGAACTGTGTACTGTGAGCTGTGAACTGTGGAGGGTGCAGTGCAAATTGTGAACTGTGAACTGTGAAGTGTGAACTGTGAAATGTGAACTGTGAACTGTGAACTGTGAAGAGTGCACTCCAAATTGTGAACTGTGAACTGTGAACTGCGATTTGTGAACAGTGAACTGAGAACTGTGAGCTGTGAACTTTGAAGTGTGCACTGCAAATAGTGAAATGTGAACGGCGAATTGTGAACTGTAAAATGTGAACTGAGAACTGTAAATTTTGAACCGTGAACTGTGAACTGTGAACTGTGAACCGTGAACTGTGCACTGTGATCTGTGAACTGTGAACTGCGAACTGTGAACAGTGAACTGTGCACTGTGAACTGTGCAATGTGAACTGTGAACTGTGAACTGTAAACTGTGAACTGTGAGCTGTGAACTTTGAAGTATGCACTGCAAATTGTGAACTGTGAACGGCGAATTGCGAACTGTGAACTGTGAAATCGAACTGTGAACTGTGAAATGTGAACTGAGAACTGTAAACAGTGAACCGTGAACTGTGAACTGTGAACTGTGAACTGAGATCTGTGAACTGTGAACTGTAAACTGTGAACTGTGAGCTGTGAACTTTGAAGTGTGCACTGCAAATTGTGAACTGTGAACGGCGAATTGCGAACCTGAACTGTGAAATCGAACTGTGAACTGTGAGCTGCGAACTGTGAAGGGTGCACTGCAAATTGTGAACTGTGAACTGTGAACTGTGAACTGTGAACTGCGATTTGTGAACAGTGAACTGTGAACTGTGAGCTGTGAACTTTGAAGAGTGCACTCCAAATTGTGAACTGTGAACGGCGAACTGTGAACTGTGAACTGTGAACTGTGAACTGCGATTTGTGAACAGTGAACTGTGAACAGTGAACTGTGAACTGTGAGCTGTGAACTTTGAAGTGTGCACTGCAAATCGTGAAATGTGAACGGCGAATTGTGAACTGTGAAATGTGAACTGAGAACTGTAAATTGTGAACCGTGAACTGTGAACTGTGAACTGTGAACTGTGAACTGTGAACTGTGAACAGTGAACTGTGAATTGTAAACTGTGAACTGTGAACAGTGAACTGTGAACTGTGAACTGTGAACTGCGATTTGTGAACAGTGAACTGTGAACTGTGAACTGTGAACTGTGATTTGTGAACAGTGAACTGTGAACTGTGAGCTGTGAACTTTGAAGAGTGCACTCCAAATTGTGATCTGTGAACGGCGAACTGTGAACTGCGATTTGTGAATAGTGAACTGTGAACTGTGAGCTGTGAACTTTGAAGTGTGCACTGCAAATAGTGAAATGTGAACGGCGAATTGTGAACTGTGAACTGTGAACTGTGAGCTGTGAACTTTGAAGTGTGCACTGCAAATAGTGAAATGTGAACGGCGAATTGTGAACTGTGAAATGTGAACTGAGAACTGTAAATTGTGAACCGTGAACCGTGAACCGTGAACCGTGAACCGTGAACCGTGAACCGTGAACCGTGAACCGTGAACCGTGAACCGTGAACTGTGAACTGTGAACTGTGAACTTTGAACTGTGAACTGTGAACTGTGAACTGTGAACTGTGCACTGTGAACTGTGAACTGTGGACTGTGAACTGTGAACTGTGAGCTGTGAACTGTGAACTGTGAACTGTGAAGTGTGAACTGTGAACAGTGAACTGTGGACTGTGAACTGTGAACTGTGGACTGTGAACTGTGAGCTGTGAACTTTGAAGTATGCACTGCAAATTGTGAACTGTGAACGGCGAATTGCGAACTGTGAACTGTGAAATCGAACTGTGAACTGTGAAATGTGAACTGAGAACTGTAAACTGTGAACCGTGAACTGTGAACTGTGAACTGTGAACTGAGATCTGTGAACTGTGAACTGTAAACTGTGAACTGTGAGCTGTGAACTTTGAAGTGTGCACTGCAAATTGTGAACTGTGAACGGCGAATTGCGAACCTGAACTGTGAAATCGAACTGTGAACTGTGAGCTGCGAACTGTGAAGGGTGCACTGCAAATTGTGAACTGTGAACTGTGAACTGTGAACTGTGAACTGCGATTTGTGAACAGTGAACTGTGAACTGTGAGCTGTGAACTTTGAAGAGTGCACTCCAAATTGTGAACTGTGAACGGCGAACTGTGAACTGTGAACTGTGAACTGTGAACTGCGATTTGTGAACAGTGAACTGTGAACAGTGAACTGTGAACTGTGAGCTGTGAACTTTGAAGTGTGCACTGCAAATCGTGAAATGTGAACGCCGAATTGTGAACTGTGAAATGTAAACAGAGAACTGTAAACTGTGAACCGTGAACTGTGAACTGTGAACTGTGAACTGTGAACTGTGAACTGTGAACTGTGAACTTTGAACTGTGAACTGTGAACTGTGAACAGTGAACTGTGCACTGTGAACTGTGAACTGTGGACTGTGAACTGTGAACTGTGAGCTGTGAACTGTGAAATGTGAACTGTGAACTGTGAAGTGTGAACTGTGAACAGTGAACTGTGCACTGTGAACTGTGAACTGTGGACTGTGAACTGTGAACTGTGAACTGTGAACTGTGAACTGTGATTTGTGAACAGTGAACTGTGATCTGTGAGCTGTGAACTTTGAAGAGTGCACTGCAAATTGTGAACTGTGAACGGCGAACTGTGAACTGCGATTTGTGAATAGTGAACTGTGAACTGTGAGCTGTGAACTTTGAAGTGTGCACTGCAAATAGTGAAATGTGAACGGCGAATTGTGAACTGTGAACTGTGAACTGTGAGCTGTGAACTTTGAAGTGTGCACTGCAAATAGTGAAATGTGAACGGCGAATTGTGAACTGTGAAATGTGAACTGAGAACTGTAAATTGTGAACCGTGAACCGTGAACCGTGAACTGTGAACCGTGAACTGTGAACTGTGAACTGTGAACTGTGAACTGTGAACTGTGAACTGTGAACAGTGAACTGTGCACTGTGAACTGTGAACTGTGGACTGTGAACTGTGAACTGTGAGCTGTGAACTGTGAACTGTGAACTGTGAAGTGTGAACTGTGAACAGTGAACTGTGGACTGTGAACTGTGAACTGTGGACTGTGAACTGTGAACTGCGAACTGTGGACAGTGAACTGTGCAATGTGAACTGTGAACTGTGAACTGTAAACTGTGAACTGTGAGCTGTGAACTTTGAAGTATGCACTGCAAATTGTGAACTGTGAACGGCGAATTGCGAACTGTGAACTGTGAAATCGAACTGTGAACTGTGAAATGTGAACTGAGAACTGTAAACTGTGAACCGTGAACTGTGAACTGTGAACTGTGAACTGTGAACTGAGATCTGTGAACTGTGAACTGTAAACTGTGAACTGTGAGCTGTGAACTTTGAAGTGTGCACTGCAAATTGTGAACTGTGAACGGCGAATTGCGAACCTGAACTGTGAAATCGAACTGTGAACTGTGAGCTGCGAACTGTGAAGGGTGCACTGCAAATTGTGAACTGTGAACTGTGAACTGTGAACTGTGAACTGCGATTTGTGAACAGTGAACTGTGAACTGTGAGCTGTGAACTTTGAAGAGTGCACTCCAAATTGTGAACTGTGAACGGCGAACTGTGAACTGTGAACTGTGAACTGTGAACTGCGATTTGTGAACAGTGAACTGTGAACAGTGAACTGTGAACTGTGAGCTGTGAACTTTGAAGTGTGCACTGCAAATCGTGAAATGTGAACGGCGAATTGTGAACTGTGAAATGTGAACTGAGAACTGTAAATTGTGAACCGTGAACTGTGAACTGTGAACTGTGAACTGTGAACTGTGAACTGTGAACAGTGAACTGTGAATTGTAAACTGTGAACTGTGAACAGTGAACTGTGAACTGTGAACTGTGAACTGCGATTTGTGAACAGTGAACTGTGAACTGTGAACTGTGAACTGTGATTTGTGAACAGTGAACTGTGAACTGTGAGCTGTGAACTTTGAAGAGTGCACTCCAAATTGTGATCTGTGAACGGCGAACTGTGAACTGCGATTTGTGAATAGTGAACTGTGAACTGTGAGCTGTGAACTTTGAAGTGTGCACTGCAAATAGTGAAATGTGAACGGCGAATTGTGAACTGTGAACTGTGAACTGTGAGCTGTGAACTTTGAAGTGTGCACTGCAAATAGTGAAATGTGAACGGCGAATTGTGAACTGTGAAATGTGAACTGAGAACTGTAAATTGTGAACCGTGAACCGTGAACCGTGAACCGTGAACCGTGAACCGTGAACCGTGAACCGTGAACCGTGAACCGTGAACTGTGAACTGTGAACTGTGAACTTTGAACTGTGAACTGTGAACTGTGCACTGTGAACTGTGAACTGTGGACTGTGAACTGTGAACTGTGAGCTGTGAACTGTGAACTGTGAACTGTGAAGTGTGAACTGTGAACTGTGATTTGTGAACAGTGACCTGGGAACTGTGAGCTGTGAACTTTGAAGAGTGCACTCCAAATTGTGAACTGTGAACGGCGAACTGTGAACTGTGAACTGTGAACTGTGAACTGCGATTTGTGAATAGTGAACTGTGAACTGTGAACTGTGGACTGTGGACTGTGAACTGTGAACTGCGAACTGTGGACAGTGAACTGTGCAATGTGAACTGTGAACTGTGAACTGTAAACTGTGAACTGTGAGCTGTGAACTTTGAAGTATGCACTGCAAATTGTGAACTGTGAACGGCGAATTGCGAACTGTGAACTGTGAAATCGAACTGTGAACTGTGAACTGTGTACTGTGAGCTGTGAACTGTGGAGGGTGCAGTGCAAATTGTGAACTGTGAACTGTGAAGTGTGAACTGTGAAATGTGAACTGTGAACTGTGAACTGTGAAGAGTGCACTCCAAATTGTGAACTGTGAACGGCGATCTGTGAACTGTGAACTGTGAACTGCGATTTGTGAACAGTGAACTGTGAACTGTGAGCTGTGAACTTTGAAGTGTGCACTGCAAATAGTGAAATGTGAACGGCGAATTGTGAACTGTAAAATGTGAACTGAGAACTGTAAATTTTGAACCGTGAACTGTGAACTGTGAACTGTGAACCGTGAACTGTGCACTGTGAACTGTGAACTGTTAACTATGAACTGTGAACTGTGAACTGCGAACTGCGAACTGTGAACAGTGAACTGTGCACTGTGAACTGTGCAATGTGAACTGTGAACTGTGAACTGTAAACTGTGAACTGTGAGCTGTGAACTTTGAAGTATGCACTGCAAATTGTGAACTGTGAACGGCGAATTGCGAACTGTGAACTGTGAAATCGAACTGTGAACTGTGAAATGTGAACTGAGAACTGTAAACAGTGAACCGTGAACTGTGAACTGTGAACTGTGAACTGAGATCTGTGAACTGTGAACTGTAAACTGTGAACTGTGAGCTGTGAACTTTGAAGTGTGCACTGCAAATTGTGAACTGTGAACGGCGAATTGCGAACCTGAACTGTGAAATCGAACTGTGAACTGTGAGATGCGAACTGTGAAGGGTGCACTGCAAATTGTGAACTGTGAACTGTGAACTGTGAACTGCGATTTGTGAACAGTGAACTGTGAACTGTGAGCTGTGAACTTTGAAGAGTGCACTCCAAATTGTGAACTCTTGAACGGCGAACTGTGAACTGTGAACTGTGAACTCTGATTTGTGAACAGTGAACTGTGAACAGTGAACTGTGAACTGTGAGCTGTGAACTTTGAAGTGTGCACTGCAAATCGTGAAATGTGAACGGCGAATTGTGAACTGTGAAATGTGAACTGAGAACTGTAAATTGTGAACCGTGAACTGTGAACTGTGAACTGTGAACTGTGAACAGTGAACTGTGAATTGTAAACTGTGAACTGTGAACAGTGAACTGTGAACTGTGAACTGTGAACTGCGATTTGTGAACAGTGAACTGTGAACTGTGAGCTGTGAACTGTGAACCGTGAACTGTGAACTGCGAACTGTGAACTGTGCAATGTGAACTGTGAACTGTGAACTGTAAACTGTGAACTGTGAGCTGTGAACTTTGAAGTATGCACTGCAAATTGTGAACTGTGAACGGCGAATTGCGAACTGTGAACTGTGAAATCGAACTGTGAACTGTGAAATGTGAACTGAGAACTGTAAACAGTGAACCGTGAACTGTGAACTGTGAACTGTGAACTGAGATCTGTGAACTGTGAACTGTAAACTGTGAACTGTGAGCTGTGAACTTTGAAGTGTGCACTGCAAATTGTGAACTGTGAACGGCGAATTGCGAACCTGAACTGTGAAATCGAACTGTGAACTGTGAGATGCGAACTGTGAAGGGTGCACTGCAAATTGTGAACTGTGAACTGTGAACTGTGAACTGCGATTTGTGAACAGTGAACTGTGAACTGTGAGCTGTGAACTTTGAAGAGTGCACTCCAAATTGTGAACTGTGAACGGCGAACTGTGAACTGTGAACTGTGAACTGTGAACTCTGATTTGTGAACAGTGAACTGTGAACAGTGAACTGTGAACTGTGAGCTGTGAACTTTGAAGTGTGCACTGCAAATCGTGAAATGTGAACGGCGAATTGTGAACTGTGAAATGTGAACTGAGAACTGTAAATTGTGAACCGTGAACTGTGAACTGTGAACTGTGAACTGTGAACAGTGAACTGTGAATTGTAAACTGTGAACTGTGAACAGTGAACTGTGAACTGTGAACTGTGAACTGCGATTTGTGAACAGTGAACTGTGAACTGTGAGCTGTGAACTGTGAACCGTGAACTGTGAACTGCGAACTGTGAACAGTGAACTGTGCACTGTGAAGTGTGAACTGTAAACTGTGAACTGTGAGCTGTGAACTTTGAAGTATGCACTGCAAATTGTGAACTGTGAACGGCGAATTGCGAACTGTGAACTGTGAAATCGAACTGTGAACTGTGAAATGTGAACTGAAAACTGTAAACTGTGAACCGTGAACTGTGAACTGTGAACTGTGAACTGAGATCTGTGAACTGTGAACTGTGAGCTGTGAACTTTAAAGTGTGCAGTGCATATTGTGAACTGTGAACGGCGAATTGTGAACTGTGAACTGTGAACTGTGAACTGTGCTCTGTGAACTGAGAACTGTGAGCTGTGAACTGTGAAGGGTGCACTGCAAATTGTGAACTGTGAACTGTGAACTGTGAACTGCGATCTGTGAACTTTGAAGTGTGCACTGCAAATTGTGAACTGTGAACAGCGGATTGTGAACTGTGCACTGTTAACTGTGAACTGTAAACTGTGAACTGTGCACTGTGAACTGTGAACTGTGAACTGCGATCTGTGAACTTTGAAGTGTGCACTGCAAATTGTGAACTGTGAACGGCGGATTGTGAACTGTGAACTGTGAGCTGTGAACTGTTAACTGCGATTTGTGAACAGTGAACTGTGAACTGTGAACTGTGAACTGTGAACTGTGAACTGTGAACTGTGAACTGTGAACTGTGAACTGTGAACTGCGAACTGTGCACTGTGAACTGTGAATTGTGAACTGTGAACAATGAACTGTGAACTGTGAGCTGTGAACTTTGAAGTGTGCACTGCAAATTGTGAACTCTGAACGGCGGATTGTGAACTGTGAAATGTGAACTGCGGGTGGTGAACATTGAAGTGTTCACTGCAAATTGTGAACTGTGATCGATGAATTATGAACTGTGAACTGTGAAATGAGGACTGAGAAATGTTAACTGTGAAATGTGAACTGTGAACTGTGAATTGCGAACTTTGAACTGTGAACTGTGAACTGTGAAATGTGAACTGTAAACTGTGAACTGTGAACAGTGAACTGTGAACTGTAAACTGTGAACTGCGAGCTGTGAACTTGGAAGTGTGCACTTCAAATTGTGAACTGTGAACGGCGAATTGTGAACTGTGAACTGTGAGCTGTGAACTGTGAACTGCGATTTGTGAACAGTGAACTGTGAACTGTGAGCTATGAACCTTGAAGTGTGCACTGCAAATTGTGAACAGTGAACGGCGGATTGTGAACTGTAAACTGTGAACTGTGAACTGTAAACTGAGAACCGTGAACTGTGAACTGTGAACTGTGAACTGTGAGCTGTGAACTTTGAAGAGTGCACTGCAAGTTGTGAATTGTGAACGGCGAATTGTGAACTGTGAAATGTGAACTGTGAGCTGTGAACTTTGAAGAGTGCACTGCAAGTTGTGAACTGTGAACGGCGAATTGTGAACTGTGAAATGTAAACTGAGAACTGTAAACTGTGAACCGTGAACTGTGAACTGTGAACTGTGAACTGTGAACTGTGACCTGCGATTTGTGAACAGTGAACTGTGAACTGTGAGCTGTGAACTTTGAAGTATGCACTGCAAATAGTGAAATGTGAACGGCCAATTGTGAACTGTGAAATGTGAACTGAGAACTGTAAACTGTGCACCGTGAACTGTGAACTGTGAACTGTGAACAGTGAACTGTGCACTGTGAACTGTGAACTGTGAACTGTGAACAGTGAACTGTGCACTGCGATTTGTGAACAGTGAACTGTGAACTGTGAGCTGTGAACTTTGAAGTGTGCACTGCAAATAGTGAAATGTGAACGGCGAATTGTGAACTGTGAAATGTAAACTGAGAACTGTAAACTGTGAACCGTGAACTGTGAACTGTGAACTGTGAACTGTGAACTGTGAGCTGTGAACTGTGATGGGTGCACTCCAAATTGTGAACTCTGAACGGCGGATTGTGAACTTTGAAATGTGAACTGCGGGTGGTGAACATTGAAGTGTTCACTGCAAATTGTGAACTGTGATCGACGAATTATGAACTGTGAACTGTGAAATGAGGACTGAGAAATGTGAACTGTGAAATGTGAACTGTGCACTGTGAACTGTGAACTGTGGACTGTGAACTGTGAACTGTGAACTGTGAACTGTGAACTGTGAACTGTGAACTGTGAACTGTGAACTGTGATTTGTGAACAGTGAACTGTGAACTGTGAGCTGTGAACTTTGAAGAGTGCACTCCAAATTGTGAACTGTGAACGGCGAACTGTGAACTGCGATTTGTGAATAGTGAACTGTGAACTGTAAGCTGTGAACTTTGAAGTGTGCACTGCAAATAGTGAAATGTGAACGGCGAATTGTGAACTGTGAACTGTGAACTGTGAACTGTGAGCTGTGAACTTTGAAGTGTGCACTGCAAATAGTGAAATGTGAACGGCGAATTGTGAACTGTGAAATGTGAACTGTGAACTGTGAACAGTGAACTGTGAACTGTGAACTGTGAACAGTAAACTGTGAACTGTGAACTATGAACTGCGATTTGTGAACAGTGAACTGTGAACTGTGAGCTGTGAACATTGAAGTGTGAACTGTGAACTGTGAACAGTGAACTGTGCACTGTGAACTGTGAACTGTGGACTGTGAACTGTGAACTGTGAGCTGTGAACTGTGAACTGTGAACTGTGAACTGTGAACTGAGAACTGTGAACTGTGAACTGTGAACTGTGAACTGTGAAGTGTGAACTGTGAACAGTGAACTGTGCACTGTGAACTGTGAACTGTGGACTGTGAACTGTGAACTGTGAACTGTGAACTGTGAACTGTGAACTGTGAACTGTGAACTGTGAACTGTGAACTGTGATTTGTGAACAGTGAACTGTGAACTGTGAGCTGTGAACTTTGAAGAGTGCACTCCAAATTGTGAACAGTGAACGGCGAACTGTGAACGGCCAATTGTGAACTGTGAAATGTGAACTGAGAACTGTAAACTGTGCACCGTGAACTGTGAACTGTGAACTGTGCACTGTGAACTGTGAACTGTGAACTGTGAACAGTGAACTGTGCACTGCGATTTGTGAACAGTGAACTGTGAACTGTGAGCTGTGAACTTTGAAGTGTGCACTGCAAATAGTGAAATGTGAACTGCGGGTGGTGAACATTGAAGTGTTCACTGCAAATTGTGAACTGTGATCGACGAATTATGAACTGTGAACTGTGAAATGAGGACTGAGAAATGTGAACTGTGAAATGTGAACTGTGCACTGTGAACTGTGAACTGTGATTTGTGAACAGTGAACTGTGAGCTGTGAACTTTGAAGAGTGCACTCCAAATTGTGAACTGTGAACGGCGAACTGTGAACTGCGATTTGTGAATAGTGAACTGTGAACTGTAAGCTGTGAACTTTGAAGTGTGCATTGCAAATAGTGAAATGTGAACGGCGAATTGTGAACTGTGAACTGTGAACTGTGAACTGTGAGCTGTGAACTTTGAAGTGTGCACTGCAAATAGTGAAATGTGAACGGCGAATTGTGAACTGTGAAATGTGAACTGTGAACTGTGAACAGTGAACTGTGAACTGTGAGCTGTGAACTTTGAAGAGTGCACTCCAAATTGTGAACTGTGAACGGCGAACTGTGAACTGCGATTTGTGAATAGTGAACTGTGAACTGTAAGCTGTGAACTTTGAAGTGTGCACTGCAAATAGTGAAATGTGAACGGCGAATTGTGAACTGTGAACTGTGAACTGTGAACTGTGAGCTGTGAACTTTGAAGTGTGCACTGCAAATAGTGAAATGTGAACGGCGAATTGTGAACTGTGAAATGTGAACTGTGAACTGTGAACAGTGAACTGTGAACTGTGAACAGTGAACTGTGCACTGTGAACTGTGAACTGTGAACAGTGAACTGTGCACTGTGAACTGTGAACTGTGAACTGTGAACAGTGAACTGTGCACTGCGATTTGTGAACAGTGAACTGTGAACTGTGAGCTGTGAACTTTGAAGTGTGCACTGCAAATAGTGAAATGTGAACGGCGAATTGTGAACTGTGAAATGTAAACTGAGAACTGTAAACTGTGAACCGTGAACTGTGAACTGTGAACTGTGAACTGTGAACTGTGAGCTGTGAACTGTGATGGGTGCACTCCAAATTGTGAACTCTGAACGGCGGATTGTGAACTTTGAAATGTGAACTGCGGGTGGTGAACATTGAAGTGTTCACTGCAAATTGTGAACTGTGATCGACGAATTATGAACTGTGAACTGTGAAATGAGGACTGAGAAATGTGAACTGTGAAATGTGAACTGTGCACTGTGAACTGTGAACTGTGGACTGTGAACTGTGAACTGTGAACTGTGAACTGTGAACTGTGAACTGTGAACTGTGAACTGTGAACTGTGATTTGTGAACAGTGAACTGTGAACTGTGAGCTGTGAACTTTGAAGAGTGCACTCCAAATTGTGAACTGTGAACGGCGAACTGTGAACTGCGATTTGTGAATAGTGAACTGTGAACTGTAAGCTGTGAACTTTGAAGTGTGCACTGCAAATAGTGAAATGTGAACGGCGAATTGTGAACTGTGAACTGTGAACTGTGAACTGTGAGCTGTGAACTTTGAAGTGTGCACTGCAAATAGTGAAATGTGAACGGCGAATTGTGAACTGTGAAATGTGAACTGTGAACTGTGAACAGTGAACTGTGAACTGTGAACTGTGAACAGTAAACTGTGAACTGTGAACTGTGAACTGCGATTTGTGAACAGTGAACTGTGAACTGTGAGCTGTGAACATTGAAGTGTGAACTGTGAACTGTGAACAGTGAACTGTGCACTGTGAACTGTGAACTGTGAACTGTGGACTGTGAACTGTGAACTGTGAACTGTGAACTGTGAACTGTGAACTGTGAACTGTGAACTGTGAACTGTGAACTGTGAACTGTGAACTGTGAACTGTGAACTGTGAACTGTGAACTGTGAAGTGTGAACTGTGAACAGTGAACTGTGCACTGTGAACTGTGAACTGTGGACTGTGAACTGTGAACTGTGAACTGTGAACTGTGAACTGTGAGCTGTGAACTTTGAAGAGTGCACTCCAAATTGTGAACAGTGAACGGCGAACTGTGAACGGCCAATTGTGAACTGTGAAATGTGAACTGAGAACTGTAAACTGTGCACCGTGAACTGTGAACTGTGAACTGTGAACAGTGAACTGTGCACTGTGAACTGTGAACTGTGAACTGTGAACTGTGAACAGTGAACTGTGCACTGCGATTTGTGAACAGTGAACTGTGAACTGTGAGCTGTGAACTTTGAAGTGTGCACTGCAAATAGTGAAATGTGAACTGCGGGTGGTGAACATTGAAGTGTTCACTGCAAATTGTGAACTGTGATCGACGAATTATGAACTGTGAACTGTGAAATGAGGACTGAGAAATGTGAACTGTGAAATGTGAACTGTGCACTGTGAACTGTGAACTGTGGACTGTGATCTGTGAACTGTGAACTGTGAACTGTGAACTGTGAACTGTGAACTGTGAACTGTGAACTGTGAACTGTGATTTGTGAACAGTGAACTGTGAGCTGTGAACTTTGAAGAGTGCACTCCAAATTGTGAACTGTGAACGGCGAACTGTGAACTGCGATTTGTGAATAGTGAACTGTGAACTGTAAGCTGTGAACTTTGAAGTGTGCACTGCAAATAGTGAAATGTGAACGGCGAATTGTGAACTGTGAACTGTGAACTGTGAACTGTGAGCTGTGAACTTTGAAGTGTGCACTGCAAATAGTGAAATGTGAACGGCGAATTGTGAACTGTGAAATGTGAACTGTGAACTGTGAACAGTGAACTGTGAACTGTGAACTGTGAACAGTGAACTGTGCACTGTGAACTGTGAACTGTGAACTGTGAACAGTGAACTGTGCACTGTGAACTGTGAACTGTGAACTGTGAACAGTGAACTGTGCACTGCGATTTGTGAACAGTGAACTGTGAACTGTGAGCTGTGAACTTTGAAGTGTGCACTGCAAATAGTGAAATGTGAACGGCGAATTGTGAACTGTGAAATGTAAATTGAGAACTGTAAACTGTGAACCGTGAACTGTGAACTGTGAACTGTGAACTGTGAACTGTAAACTGTGAACTGCGAGCTGTGAACTTGGAAGTGTGCACTTCAAATTGTGAACTGTGAACTGTGAGCTGTGAACTGTGAACTGCGATTTGTGAACAGTGAACTGTGAACTGTGGACTGTGAACTGTGAACTGTGAGCTGTGAACTGTGAACTGTGAACTGTGAACTGTGAACTGTGAAGTGTGAACTGTGCACTGTGAACTGTGAACTGTGGACTGTGGACTGTGAACTGTGAACTGCGAACTGTGGACAGTGAACTGTGCAATGTGAACTGTGAACTGTGAACTGTAAACTGTGAACTGTGAGCTGTGAACTTTGAAGTATGCACTGCAAATTGTGAACTGTGAACGGCGAATTGCGAACTGTGAACTGTGAAATCGAACTGTGAACTGTGAACTGTGTACTGTGAGCTGTGAACTGTGGAGGGTGCAGTGCAAATTGTGAACTGTGAACTGTGAAGTGTGAACTGTGAAATGTGAACTGTGAACTGTGAACTGTGAAGAGTGCACTCCAAATTGTGAACTGTGAACGGCGATCTGTGAACTGTGAACTGTGAACTGCGATTTGTGAACAGTGAACTGTGAACTGTGAGCTGTGAACTTTGAAGTGTGCACTGCAAATAGTGAAATGTGAACGGCGAATTGTGAACTGTAAAATGTGAACTGAGAACTGTAAATTTTGAACCGTGAACTGTGAACTGTGAACTGTGAACCGTGAACTGTGCACTGTGAACTGTGAACTGTTAACTATGAACTGTGAACTGTGAACTGCGAACTGTGAACAGTGAACTGTGCACTGTGAACTGTGCAATGTGAACTGTGAACTGTGAACTGTAAACTGTGAACTGTGAGCTGTGAACTTTGAAGTATGCACTGCAAATTGTGAACTGTGAACGGCGAATTGCGAACTGTGAACTGTGAAATCGAACTGTGAACTGTGAAATGTGAACTGAGAACTGTAAACAGTGAACCGTGAACTGTGAACTGTGAACTGTGAACTGAGATCTGTGAACTGTGAACTGTAAACTGTGAACTGTGAGCTGTGAACTTTGAAGTGTGCACTGCAAATTGTGAACTGTGAACGGCGAATTGCGAACCTGAACTGTGAAATCGAACTGTGAACTGTGAGATGCGAACTGTGAAGGGTGCACTGCAAATTGTGAACTGTGAACGGCGAACTGTGAGCTGTGAACTGTGAACCGTGAACTGTGAACTGCGAACTGTGAACTGTGAACAGTGAACTGTGCACTGCGATTTGTGAACAGTGAACTGTGAACTGTGAGCTGTGAACTTTGAAGTGTGCACTGCAAATAGTGAAATGTGAACTGCGGGTGGTGAACATTGAAGTGTTCACTGCAAATTGTGAACTGTGATCGACGAATTATGAACTGTGAACTGTGAAATGAGGACTGAGAAATGTGAACTGTGAAATGTGAACTGTGCACTGTGAACTGTGAACTGTGATTTGTGAACAGTGAACTGTGAGCTGTGAACTTTGAAGAGTGCACTCCAAATTGTGAACTGTGAACGGCGAATTGTGAACTGCGATTTGTGAATAGTGAACTGTGAACTGTAAGCTGTGAACTTTGAAGTGTGCACTGCAAATAGTGAAATGTGAACGGCGAATTGTGAACTGTGAACTGTGAACTGTGAACTGTGAGCTGTGAACTTTGAAGTGTGCACTGCAAATAGTGAAATGTGAACGGCGAATTGTGAACTGTGAAATGTGAACTGTGAACTGTGAACAGTGAACTGTGAACTGTGAACTGTGAACTGTGCACTGTGACCTGTGAACTGTGAACAGTGAACTGTGCACTGTGAACTGTGAACTGTGAACTGTGAACAGTGAACTGTGCACTGCGATTTGTGAACAGTGAACTGTGAACTGTGAGCTGTGAACTTTGAAGTGTGCACTGCAAATAGTGAAATGTGAACGGCGAATTGTGAACTGTGAAATGTAAACTGAGAACTGTAAACTGTGAACCGTGAACTGTGAACTGTGAACTGTGAACTGTGAACTGTGAGCTGTGAACTGTGATGGGTGCACTCCAAATTGTGAACTCTGAACGGCGGATTGTGAACTTTGAAATGTGAACTGCGGGTGGTGAACATTGAAGTGTTCACTGCAAATTGTGAACTGTGATCGACGAATTATGAACTGTGAACTGTGAAATGAGGACTGAGAAATGTGAACTGTGAAATGTGAACTGTGCACTGTGAACTGTGAAGTGTGGACTGTGAACTGTGAACTGTGAACTGTGAACTGTGAACTGTGAACTGTGAACTGTGAACTGTGATTTGTGAACAGTGAACTGTGAACTGTGAGCTGTGAACTTTGAAGAGTGCACTCCAAATTGTGAACTGTGAACGGCGAACTGTGAACTGCGATTTGTGAATAGTGAACTGTGAACTGTAAGCTGTGAACTTTGAAGTGTGCACTGCAAATAGTGAAATGTGAACGGCGAATTGTGAACTGTGAACTGTGAACTGTGAACTGTGAGCTGTGAACTTTGAAGTGTGCACTGCAAATAGTGAAATGTGAACGGCGAATTGTGAACTGTGAAATGTGAACTGTGAACTGTGAACAGTGAACTGTGAACTGTGAACTGTGAACAGTAAACTGTGAACTGTGAACTGTGAACTGCGATTTGTGAACAGTGAACTGTGAACTGTGAGCTGTGAACATTGAAGTGTGAACTGTGAACTGTGAACAGTGAACTGTGCACTGTGAACTGTGAACTGTGGACTGTGAACTGTGAACTGTGAACTGTGAACTGTGAACTGTGAACTGTGAACTGTGAACTGTGAACTGTGAACTGTGAACTGTGAACTGTGAACTGTGAACTGTGAAGTGTGAACTGTGAACAGTGAACTGTGCACTGTGAACTGTGAACTGTGGACTGTGAACTGTGAACTGTGAACTGTGAACTGTGAACTGTGAACTGTGAACTGTGAACTGTGAACTGTGAACTGTGAACTGTGAACTGTGATTTGTGAACAGTGAACTGTGAACTGTGAGCTGTGAACTTTGAAGAGTGCACTCCAAATTGTGAACAGTGAACGGCGAACTGTGAACGGCCAATTGTGAACTGTGAAATGTGAACTGAGAACTGTAAACTGTGCACCGTGAACTGTGAACTGTGAACTGTGAACAGTGAACTGTGCACTGTGAACTGTGAACTGTGAACTGTGAACAGTGAACTGTGCACTGCGATTTGTGAACAGTGAACTGTGAACTGTGAGCTGTGAACTTTGAAGTGTGCACTGCAAATAGTGAAATGTGAACTGCGGGTGGTGAACATTGAAGTGTTCACTGCAAATTGTGAACTGTGATCGACGAATTATGAACTGTGAACTGTGAAATGAGGACTGAGAAATGTGAACTGTGAAATGTGAACTGTGCACTGTGAACTGTGAACTGTGGACTGTGAACTGTGAACTGTGAACTGTGAACTGTGAACTGTGAACTGTGAACTGTGAACTGTGAACTGTGATTTGTGAACAGTGAACTGTGAGCTGTGAACTTTGAAGAGTGCACTCCAAATTGTGAACTGTGAACGGCGAACTGTGAACTGCGATTTGTGAATAGTGAACTGTGAACTGTAAGCTGTGAACTTTGAAGTGTGCACTGCAAATAGTGAAATGTGAACGGCGAATTGTGAACTGTGAACTGTGAACTGTGAACTGTGAGCTGTGAACTTTGAAGTGTGCACTGCAAATAGTGAAATGTGAACGGCGAATTGTGAACTGTGAAATGTGAACTGTGAACTGTGAACAGTGAACTGTGAACTGTGAACTGTGAACAGTGAACTGTGCACTGTGAACTGTGAACTGTGAACTGTGAACAGTGAACTGTGCACTGCGATTTGTGAACAGTGAACTGTGAACTGTGAGCTGTGAACTTTGAAGTGTGCACTGCAAATAGTGAAATGTGAACGGCGAATTGTGAACTGTGAAATGTAAACTGAGAACTGTAAACTGTGAACCGTGAACTGTGAACTGTGAACTGTGAACTGTGAACTGTGAGCTGTGAACTGTGATGGGTGCACTCCAAATTGTGAACTCTGAACGGCGGATTGTGAACTTTGAAATGTGAACTGCGGGTGGTGAACATTGAAGTGTTCACTGCAAATTGTGAACTGTGATCGACGAATTATGAACTGTGAACTGTGAAATGAGGACTGAGAAATGTGAACTGTGAAATGTGAACTGTGCACTGTGAACTGTGAACTGTGGACTGTGAACTGTGAACTGTGAACTGTGAACTGTGAACTGTGAACTGTGAACTGTGAACTGTGAACTGTGATTTGTGAACAGTGAACTGTGAACTGTGAGCTGTGAACTTTGAAGAGTGCACTCCAAATTGTGAACTGTGAACGGCGAACTGTGAACTGCGATTTGTGAATAGTGAACTGTGAACTGTAAGCTGTGAACTTTGAAGTGTGCACTGCAAATAGTGAAATGTGAACGGCGAATTGTGAACTGTGAACTGTGAACTGTGAACTGTGAGCTGTGAACTTTGAAGTGTGCACTGCAAATAGTGAAATGTGAACGGCGAATTGTGAACTGTGAAATGTGAACTGTGAACTGTGAACAGTGAACTGTGAACTGTGAACTGTGAACAGTAAACTGTGAACTGTGAACTGTGAACTGCGATTTGTGAACAGTGAACTGTGAACTGTGAGCTGTGAACATTGAAGTGTGAACTGTGAACTGTGAACAGTGAACTGTGCACTGTGAACTGTGAACTGTGGACTGTGAACTGTGAACTGTGAACTGTGAACTGTGAACTGTGAACTGTGAACTGTGAACTGTGAACTGTGAACTGTGAACTGTGAACTGTGAACTGTGAACTGTGAACTGTGAAGTGTGAACTGTGAACAGTGAACTGTGCACTGTGAACTGTGAACTGTGGACTGTGAACTGTGAACTGTGAACTGTGAACTGTGAACTGTGAACTGTGAACTGTGAACTGTGAACTGTGAACTGTGAACTGTGATTTGTGAACAGTGAACTGTGAACTGTGAGCTGTGAACTTTGAAGAGTGCACTCCAAATTGTGAACAGTGAACGGCGAACTGTGAACGGCCAATTGTGAACTGTGAAATGTGAACTGAGAACTGTAAACTGTGCACCGTGAACTGTGAACTGTGAACTGTGAACAGTGAACTGTGCACTGTGAACTGTGAACTGTGAACTGTGAACAGTGAACTGTGCACTGCGATTTGTGAACAGTGAACTGTGAACTGTGAGCTGTGAACTTTGAAGTGTGCACTGCAAATAGTGAAATGTGAACTGCGGGTGGTGAACATTGAAGTGTTCACTGCAAATTGTGAACTGTGATCGACGAATTATGAACTGTGAACTGTGAAATGAGGACTGAGAAATGTGAACTGTGAAATGTGAACTGTGCACTGTGAACTGTGAACTGTGGACTGTGAACTGTGAACTGTGAACTGTGAACTGTGAACTGTGAACTGTGAACTGTGAACTGTGAACTGTGAACTGTGAACTGTGATTTGTGAACAGTGAACTGTGAGCTGTGAACTTTGAAGAGTGCACTCCAAATTGTGAACTGTGAACGGCGAACTGTGAACTGCGATTTGTGAATAGTGAACTGTGAACTGTAAGCTGTGAACTTTGAAGTGTGCACTGCAAATAGTGAAATGTGAACGGCGAATTGTGAACTGTGAAATGTGAACTGTGAACTGTGAACAGTGAACTGTGAACTGTGAACTGTGAACAGTGAACTGTGCACTGTGAACTGTGAACTGTGAACTGTGAACAGTGAACTGTGCACTGTGAACTGTGAACTGTGAACTGTGAACAGTGAACTGTGCACTGCGATTTGTGAACAGTGAACTGTGAACTGTGAGCTGTGAACTTTGAAGTGTGCACTGCAAATAGTGAAATGTGAACGGCGAATTGTGAACTGTGAAATGTAAACTGAGAACTGTAAACTGTGAACCGTGAACTGTGAACTGTGAACTGTGAACTGTGAACTGTAAACTGTGAACTGCGAGCTGTGAACTTGGAAGTGTGCACTTCAAATTGTGAACTGTGAACTGTGAGCTGTGAACTGTGAACTGCGATTTGTGAACAGTGAACTGTGAACTGTGGACTGTGAACTGTGAACTGTGAGCTGTGAACTGTGAACTGTGAACTGTGAACTGTGAACTGTGAAGTGTGAACTGTGCACTGTGAACTGTGAACTGTGGACTGTGGACTGTGAACTGTGAACTGCGAACTGTGGACAGTGAACTGTGCAATGTGAACTGTGAACTGTGAACTGTAAACTGTGAACTGTGAGCTGTGAACTTTGAAGTATGCACTGCAAATTGTGAACTGTGAACGGCGAATTGCGAACTGTGAACTGTGAAATCGAACTGTGAACTGTGAACTGTGTACTGTGAGCTGTGAACTGTGGAGGGTGCAGTGCAAATTGTGAACTGTGAACTGTGAAGTGTGAACTGTGAAATGTGAACTGTGAACTGTGAACTGTGAAGAGTGCACTCCAAATTGTGAACTGTGAACGGCGATCTGTGAACTGTGAACTGTGAACTGCGATTTGTGAACAGTGAACTGTGAACTGTGAGCTGTGAACTTTGAAGTGTGCACTGCAAATAGTGAAATGTGAACGGCGAATTGTGAACTGTAAAATGTGAACTGAGAACTGTAAATTTTGAACCGTGAACTGTGAACTGTGAACTGTGAACCGTGAACTGTGCACTGTGAACTGTGAACTGTTAACTATGAACTGTGAACTGTGAACTGCGAACTGTGAACAGTGAACTGTGCACTGTGAACTGTGCAATGTGAACTGTGAACTGTGAACTGTAAACTGTGAACTGTGAGCTGTGAACTTTGAAGTATGCACTGCAAATTGTGAACTGTGAACGGCGAATTGCGAACTGTGAACTGTGAAATCGAACTGTGAACTGTGAAATGTGAACTGAGAACTGTAAACAGTGAACCGTGAACTGTGAACTGTGAACTGTGAACTGTGAACTGAGATCTGTGAACTGTGAACTGTAAACTGTGAACTGTGAGCTGTGAACTTTGAAGTGTGCACTGCAAATTGTGAACTGTGAACGGCGAATTGCGAACCTGAACTGTGAAATCGAACTGTGAACTGTGAGATGCGAACTGTGAAGGGTGCACTGCAAATTGTGAACTGTGAACGGCGAACTGTGAACTGTGAACTGTGAACTGTGAACTCTGATTTGTGAACAGTGAACTGTGAACAGTGAACTGTGAACTGTGAGCTGTGAACTTTGAAGTGTGCACTGCAAATCGTGAAATGTGAACGGCGAATTGTGAACTGTGAAATGTGAACTGAGAACTGTAAATTGTGAACCGTGAACTGTGAACTGTGACTGGGAACTGTGAACAGTGAACTGTGAATTGTAAACTGTGAACTGTGAACAGTGAACTGTGAACTGTGAACTGCGATTTGTGAACAGTGAACTGTGAACTGTGAGCTGTGAACTGTGAACCGTGAACTGTGAACTGCGAACTGTGAACAGTGAACTGTGCACTGTGAAGTGTGAACTGTAAACTGTGAACTGTGAGCTGTGAACTTTGAAGTATGCACTGCAAATTGTGAACTGTGAACGGCGAATTGCGAACTGTGAACTGTGAAATCGAACTGTGAACTGTGAAATGTGAACTGAGAACTGTAAACTGTGAACCGTGAACTGTGAACTGTGAACTGTGAACTGAGATCTGTGAACTGTGAACTGTAAACTGTGAACTGTGAGCTGTGAACTTTGAAGTGTGCACTGCAAATTGTGAACTGTGAACGGCGAATTGTGAAGTGTGAACTGTGAAATGTGGACTGTCAAGTGTGAACTCAGAGCTGTGAACTGCGATCAGTAAACTGTGAACTGTGAGCTGTGAACTTTAAAGTGTGCAGTGCATATTGTGAACTGTGAACGGCGAATTGTGAACTGTGAACTGTGAACTGTGAACTGTGCTCTGTGAACTGAGAACTGTGAGCTGTGAACTGTGAAGGGTGCACTGCAAATTGTGAACTGTGAACTGTGAACTGTGAACTGCGATCTGTGAACTTTGAAGTGTGCACTGCAAATTGTGAACTGTGAACAGCGGATTGTGAACTGTGCACTGTTAACTGTGAACTGTAAACTGTGAACTGTGCACTGTGAACTGTGAACTGTGAACTGCGATCTGTGAACTTTGAAGTGTGCACTGCAAATTGTGAACTGTGAACGGCGGATTGTGAACTGTGAACTGTGAGCTGTGAACTGTTAACTGCGATTTGTGAACAGTGAACTGTGAACTGTGAACTGTGAACTGTGAACTGTGAACTGTGAACTGTGAACTGTGAACTGTGAACTGTGAACTGCGAACTGTGCACTGTGAACTGCGAATTGTGAACTGTGAACTGCGAGCTGTGA
Organism: Lasioglossum villosulum; assembly: GCA_963971365.1. Lineage (NCBI taxonomy): Eukaryota > Metazoa > Arthropoda > Insecta > Hymenoptera > Halictidae > Lasioglossum > Lasioglossum villosulum. The sequence goes on along the minus strand of OZ020500.1, from coordinate 17,911,447 downwards.
ACTTGGAAGTGTGCACTTCAAATTGTGAACTGTGAACGGCGAATTGTGAACTGTGAACTGTGAGCTGTGAACTGTGAACTGCGATTTGTGAACAGTGAACTGTGAACTGTGAGCTATGAACCTTGAAGTGTGCACTGCAAATTGTGAACAGTGAACGGCGGATTGTGAACTGTAAACTGTGAACTGTGAACTGTAAACTGAGAACCGTGAACTGTGAACTGTGAACTGTGAACTGTGAGCTGTGAACTTTGAAGAGTGCACTCCAAATTGTGAACAGTGAACGGCGAACTGTGAACGGCCAATTGTGAACTGTGAAATGTGAACTGAGAACTGTAAACTGTGCACCGTGAACTGTGAACTGTGAACTGTGAACAGTGAACTGTGCACTGTGAACTGTGAACTGTGAACTGTGAACAGTGAACTGTGCACTGCGATTTGTGAACAGTGAACTGTGAACTGTGAGCTGTGAACTTTGAAGTGTGCACTGCAAATAGTGAAATGTGAACTGCGGGTGGTGAACATTGAAGTGTTCACTGCAAATTGTGAACTGTGATCGACGAATTATGAACTGTGAACTGTGAAATGAGGACTGAGAAATGTGAACTGTGAAATGTGAACTGTGAACGGCGAATTGTGAACTGTGAAATGTGAACTGTGAACTGTGAACAGTGAACTGTGAACTGTGAACTGTGAACAGTGAACTGTGCACTGTGAACTGTGAACTGTGAACTGTGAACAGTGAACTGTGCACTGCGATTTGTGAACAGTGAACTGTGAACTGTGAGCTGTGAACTTTGAAGAGTGCACTCCAAATTGTGAACTGTGAACGGCGAACTGTGAACTGCGATTTGTGAATAGTGAACTGTGAACTGTAAGCTGTGAACTTTGAAGTGTGCACTGCAAATAGTGAAATGTGAACGGCGAATTGTGAACTGTGAACTGTGAACTGTGAACTGTGAGCTGTGAACTTTGAAGTGTGCACTGCAAATAGTGAAATGTGAACGGCGAATTGTGAACTGTGAAATGTGAACTGTGAACTGTGAACAGTGAACTGTGAACTGTGAACAGTGAACTGTGCACTGTGAACTGTGAACTGTGAACAGTGAACTGTGCACTGTGAACTGTGAACTGTGAACTGTGAACAGTGAACTGTGCACTGCGATTTGTGAACAGTGAACTGTGAACTGTGAGCTGTGAACTTTGAAGTGTGCACTGCAAATAGTGAAATGTGAACGGCGAATTGTGAACTGTGAAATGTAAACTGAGAACTGTAAACTGTGAACCGTGAACTGTGAACTGTGAACTGTGAACTGTGAACTGTGAGCTGTGAACTGTGATGGGTGCACTCCAAATTGTGAACTCTGAACGGCGGATTGTGAACTTTGAAATGTGAACTGCGGGTGGTGAACATTGAAGTGTTCACTGCAAATTGTGAACTGTGATCGACGAATTATGAACTGTGAACTGTGAAATGAGGACTGAGAAATGTGAACTGTGAAATGTGAACTGTGCACTGTGAACTGTGAACTGTGGACTGTGAACTGTGAACTGTGAACTGTGAACTGTGAACTGTGAACTGTGAACTGTGAACTGTGAACTGTGATTTGTGAACAGTGAACTGTGAACTGTGAGCTGTGAACTTTGAAGAGTGCACTCCAAATTGTGAACTGTGAACGGCGAACTGTGAACTGCGATTTGTGAATAGTGAACTGTGAACTGTAAGCTGTGAACTTTGAAGTGTGCACTGCAAATAGTGAAATGTGAACGGCGAATTGTGAACTGTGAACTGTGAACTGTGAACTGTGAGCTGTGAACTTTGAAGTGTGCACTGCAAATAGTGAAATGTGAACGGCGAATTGTGAACTGTGAAATGTGAACTGTGAACTGTGAACAGTGAACTGTGAACTGTGAACTGTGAACAGTAAACTGTGAACTGTGAACTGTGAACTGCGATTTGTGAACAGTGAACTGTGAACTGTGAGCTGTGAACATTGAAGTGTGAACTGTGAACTGTGAACAGTGAACTGTGCACTGTGAACTGTGAACTGTGGACTGTGAACTGTGAACTGTGAACTGTGAACTGTGAACTGTGAACTGTGAACTGTGAACTGTGAACTGTGAACTGTGAACTGTGAACTGTGAACTGTGAACTGCGATTTGTGAACAGTGAACTGTGAACTGTGAGCTGTGAACATTGAAGTGTGAACTGTGAACTGTGAACAGTGAACTGTGCACTGTGAACTGTGAACTGTGGACTGTGAACTGTGAACTGTGAACTGTGAACTGTGAACTGTGAACTGTAAACTGTGAACTGTGAGCTGTGAACTTTGAAGTGTGCACTGCAAATTGTGAACTGTGAACGGCGAATTGTGAAGTGTGAACTGTGAAATGTGGACTGTCAAGTGTGAACTCAGAGCTGTGAACTGCGATCAGTAAACTGTGAACTGTGAGCTGTGAACTTTAAAGTGTGCAGTGCATATTGTGAACTGTGAACGGCGAATTGTGAACTGTGAACTGTGAACTGTGAACTGTGCTCTGTGAACTGAGAACTGTGAGCTGTGAACTGTGAAGGGTGCACTGCAAATTGTGAACTGTGAACTGTGAACTGTGAACTGCGATCTGTGAACTTTGAAGTGTGCACTGCAAATTGTGAACTGTGAACAGCGGATTGTGAACTGTGCACTGTTAACTGTGAACTGTAAACTGTGAACTGTGCACTGTGAACTGTGAACTGTGAACTGCGATCTGTGAACTTTGAAGTGTGCACTGCAAATTGTGAACTGTGAACGGCGGATTGTGAACTGTGAACTGTGAGCTGTGAACTGTTAACTGCGATTTGTGAACAGTGAACTGTGAACTGTGAACTGTGAACTGTGAACTGTGAACTGTGAACTGTGAACTGTGAACTGTGAACTGTGAACTGCGAACTGTGCACTGTGAACTGCGAATTGTGAACTGTGAACTGCGAGCTGTGAACTTGGAAGTGTGCACTTCAAATTGTGAACTGTGAACGGCGAATTGTGAACTGTGAACTGTGAGCTGTGAACTGTGAACTGCGATTTGTGAACAGTGAACTGTGAACTGTGAGCTATGAACCTTGAAGTGTGCACTGCAAATTGTGAACAGTGAACGGCGGATTGTGAACTGTAAACTGTGAACTGTGAACTGTAAACTGAGAACCGTGAACTGTGAACTGTGAACTGTGAACTGTGAGCTGTGAACTTTGAAGAGTGCACTCCAAATTGTGAACAGTGAACGGCGAACTGTGAACGGCCAATTGTGAACTGTGAAATGTGAACTGAGAACTGTAAACTGTGCACCGTGAACTGTGAACTGTGAACTGTGAACAGTGAACTGTGCACTGTGAACTGTGAACTGTGAACTGTGAACAGTGAACTGTGCACTGCGATTTGTGAACAGTGAACTGTGAACTGTGAGCTGTGAACTTTGAAGTGTGCACTGCAAATAGTGAAATGTGAACTGCGGGTGGTGAACATTGAAGTGTTCACTGCAAATTGTGAACTGTGATCGACGAATTATGAACTGTGAACTGTGAAATGAGGACTGAGAAATGTGAACTGTGAAATGTGAACTGTGAACGGCGAATTGTGAACTGTGAAATGTGAACTGTGAACTGTGAACAGTGAACTGTGAACTGTGAACTGTGAACAGTGAACTGTGCACTGTGAACTGTGAACTGTGAACTGTGAACAGTGAACTGTGCACTGCGATTTGTGAACAGTGAACTGTGAACTGTGAGCTGTGAACTTTGAAGAGTGCACTCCAAATTGTGAACTGTGAACGGCGAACTGTGAACTGCGATTTGTGAATAGTGAACTGTGAACTGTAAGCTGTGAACTTTGAAGTGTGCACTGCAAATAGTGAAATGTGAACGGCGAATTGTGAACTGTGAACTGTGAACTGTGAACTGTGAGCTGTGAACTTTGAAGTGTGCACTGCAAATAGTGAAATGTGAACGGCGAATTGTGAACTGTGAAATGTGAACTGTGAACTGTGAACAGTGAACTGTGAACTGTGAACAGTGAACTGTGCACTGTGAACTGTGAACTGTGAACAGTGAACTGTGCACTGTGAACTGTGAACTGTGAACTGTGAACAGTGAACTGTGCACTGCGATTTGTGAACAGTGAACTGTGAACTGTGAGCTGTGAACTTTGAAGTGTGCACTGCAAATAGTGAAATGTGAACGGCGAATTGTGAACTGTGAAATGTAAACTGAGAACTGTAAACTGTGAACCGTGAACTGTGAACTGTGAACTGTGAACTGTGAACTGTGAGCTGTGAACTGTGATGGGTGCACTCCAAATTGTGAACTCTGAACGGCGGATTGTGAACTTTGAAATGTGAACTGCGGGTGGTGAACATTGAAGTGTTCACTGCAAATTGTGAACTGTGATCGACGAATTATGAACTGTGAACTGTGAAATGAGGACTGAGAAATGTGAACTGTGAAATGTGAACTGTGCACTGTGAACTGTGAACTGTGGACTGTGAACTGTGAACTGTGAACTGTGAACTGTGAACTGTGAACTGTGAACTGTGAACTGTGAACTGTGATTTGTGAACAGTGAACTGTGAACTGTGAGCTGTGAACTTTGAAGAGTGCACTCCAAATTGTGAACTGTGAACGGCGAACTGTGAACTGCGATTTGTGAATAGTGAACTGTGAACTGTAAGCTGTGAACTTTGAAGTGTGCACTGCAAATAGTGAAATGTGAACGGCGAATTGTGAACTGTGAACTGTGAACTGTGAACTGTGAGCTGTGAACTTTGAAGTGTGCACTGCAAATAGTGAAATGTGAACGGCGAATTGTGAACTGTGAAATGTGAACTGTGAACTGTGAACAGTGAACTGTGAACTGTGAACTGTGAACAGTAAACTGTGAACTGTGAACTGTGAACTGCGATTTGTGAACAGTGAACTGTGAACTGTGAGCTGTGAACATTGAAGTGTGAACTGTGAACTGTGAACAGTGAACTGTGCACTGTGAACTGTGAACTGTGGACTGTGAACTGTGAACTGTGAACTGTGAACTGTGAACTGTGAACTGTGAACTGTGAACTGTGAACTGTGAACTGTGAACTGTGAACTGTGAACTGTGAACTGTGAACTGTGAACTGTGAAGTGTGAACTGTGAACAGTGAACTGTGCACTGTGAACTGTGAACTGTGGACTGTGAACTGTGAACTGTGAACTGTGAACTGTGAACTGTGAACTGTGAACTGTCAACTGTGAACTGTGAACTGTGAACTGTGAACTGTGATTTGTGAACAGTGAACTGTGAACTGTGAGCTGTGAACTTTGAAGAGTGCACTCCAAATTGTGAACAGTGAACGGCGAACTGTGAACGGCCAATTGTGAACTGTGAAATGTGAACTGAGAACTGTAAACTGTGCACCGTGAACTGTGAACTGTGAACTGTGAACAGTGAACTGTGCACTGTGAACTGTGAACTGTGAACTGTGAACAGTGAACTGTGCACTGCGATTTGTGAACAGTGAACTGTGAACTGTGAGCTGTGAACTTTGAAGTGTGCACTGCAAATAGTGAAATGTGAACTGCGGGTGGTGAACATTGAAGTGTTCACTGCAAATTGTGAACTGTGATCGACGAATTATGAACTGTGAACTGTGAAATGAGGACTGAGAAATGTGAACTGTGAAATGTGAACTGTGCACTGTGAACTGTGAACTGTGGACTGTGAACTGTGAACTGTGAACTGTGAACTGTGAACTGTGAACTGTGAACTGTGAACTGTGAACTGTGAACTGTGATTTGTGAACAGTGAACTGTGAGCTGTGAACTTTGAAGAGTGCACTCCAAATTGTGAACTGTGAACGGCGAACTGTGAACTGCGATTTGTGAATAGTGAACTGTGAACTGTAAGCTGTGAACTTTGAAGTGTGCACTGCAAATAGTGAAATGTGAACGGCGAATTGTGAACTGTGAACTGTGAACTGTGAACTGTGAGCTGTGAACTTTGAAGTGTGCACTGCAAATAGTGAAATGTGAACGGCGAATTGTGAACTGTGAAATGTGAACTGTGAACTGTGAACAGTGAACTGTGAACTGTGAACTGTGAACAGTGAACTGTGCACTGTGAACTGTGAACTGTGAACTGTGAACAGTGAACTGTGCACTGCGATTTGTGAACAGTGAACTGTGAACTGTGAGCTGTGAACTTTGAAGTGTGCACTGCAAATAGTGAAATGTGAACGGCGAATTGTGAACTGTGAAATGTAAACTGAGAACTGTAAACTGTGAACCGTGAACTGTGAACTGTGAACTGTGAACTGTGAACTGTAAACTGTGAACTGCGAGCTGTGAACTTGGAAGTGTGCACTTCAAATTGTGAACTGTGAACTGTGAGCTGTGAACTGTGAACTGCGATTTGTGAACAGTGAACTGTGAACTGTGGACTGTGAACTGTGAACTGTGAGCTGTGAACAGTGAACCGTGAACTGTGAACTGTGAACTGTGAACTGTGATCTGAGATCTGTGAACTGTGAACTGTAAACTGTGAACTGTGAGCTGTGAACTTTGAAGTGTGCACTGCAAATTGTGAACTGTGAACGGCGAATTGCGAACCTGAACTGTGAAATCGAACTGTGAACTGTGAGATGCGAACTGTGAAGGGTGCACTGCAAATTGTGAACTGTGAACTGTGAACTGTGAACTGCGATTTGTGAACAGTGAACTGTGAACTGTGAGCTGTGAACTTTGAAGAGTGCACTCCAAATTGTGAACTGTGAACGGCGAACTGTGAACTGTGAACTGTGAACTGTGAACTCTGATTTGTGAACAGTGAACTGTGAACAGTGAACTGTGAACTGTGAGCTGTGAACTTTGAAGTGTGCACTGCAAATCGTGAAATGTGAACGGCGAATTGTGAACTGTGAAATGTGAACTGAGAACTGTAAATTGTGAACCGTGAACTGTGAACTGTGAACTGTGAACGGCGAATTGTGAACTGTGAACTGTGAACTGTGAACTGTGCTCTGTGAACTGAGAACTGTGAGCTGTGAACTGTGAAGGGTGCACTGCAAATTGTGAACTGTGAACTGTGAACTGTGAACTGCGATCTGTGAAATTTGAAGTGTGCACTGCAAATTGTGAACTGTGAACAGCGGATTGTGAACTGTGCACTGTTAACTGTGAACTGTAAACTGTGAACTGTGCACTGTGAACTGTGAACTGTGAACTGTGAACTGCGATCTGTGAACTTTGAAGTGTGCACTGCAAATTGTGAACTGTGAACGGCGGATTGTGAACTGTGAACTGTGAGCTGTGAACTGTTAACTGCGATTTGTGAACAGTGAACTGTGAACTGTGAACTGTGAACTGTGAACTGTGAACTGTGAACTGTGAACTGTGAACTGTGAACTGTGAACTGCGAACTGTGCACTGTGAACTGTGAATTGTGAACTGTGAACTGCGAGCTGTGAACTTGGAATTGTGCACTTCAAATTGTGAACTGTGAACGGCGAATTGTGAACTGTGAACTGTGAGCTGTGAACTGTGAACTGCGATTTGTGAACAGTGAACTGTGAACTGTGAGCTATGAACCTTGAAGTGTGCACTGCAAATTGTGAACAGTGAACGGCGGATTGTGAACTGTAAACTGTGAACTGTGAACTGTAAACTGAGAACCGTGAACTGTGAACTGTGAACTGTGAACTGTGAGCTGTGAACTTTGAAGAGTGCACTGCAAGTTGTGAATTGTGAACGGCGAATTGTGAACTGTGAAATGTGAACTGTGAGCTGTGAACTTTGAAGAGTGCACTGCAAGTTGTGAACTGTGAACGGCGAATTGTGAACTGTGAAATGTAAACTGAGAACTGTAAACTGTGAACCGTGAACTGTGAACTGTGAACTGTGAACTGTGAACTGTGAACTGTGACCTGCGATTTGTGAACAGTGAACTGTGAACTGTGAGCTGTGAACTTTGAAGTATGCACTGCAAATAGTGAAATGTGAACGGCCAATTGTGAACTGTGAAATGTGAACTGAGAACTGTAAACTGTGCACCGTGAACTGTGAACTGTGAACTGTGAACAGTGAACTGTGCACTGTGAACTGTGAACTGTGAACTGTGAACAGTGAACTGTGCACTGCGATTTGTGAACAGTGAACTGTGAACTGTGAACTGTGAGCTGTGAACTGTGATGGGTGCACTCCAAATTGTGAACTCTGAACGGCGGATTGTGAACTTTGAAATGTGAACTGCGGGTGGTGAACATTGAAGTGTTCACTGCAAATTGTGAACTGTGATCGACGAATTATGAACTGTGAACTGTGAAATGAGGACTGAGAAATGTGGACTGTGAAATGTGAACTGTGCACTGTGAACTGTGAACTGTGGACTGTGAACTGTGAACTGTGAACTGTGAACTGTGAGCTGTGAACGGTGAACTGTGAACTGTGAAGTGTGAACTGTGAACAGTGAACTGTGGACTGTGAACTGTGAACTGTGGACTGTGAACTGTGAACTGTGAACTGTGATTTGTGAACAGTGAACTGTGAACTGTGAGCTGTGAACTTTGAAGAGTGCACTCCAAATTGTGAACTGTGAACGGCGAACTGTGAACTGCGATTTGTGAATAGTGAACTGTGAACTGTAAGCTGTGAACTTTGAAGTGTGCACTGCAAATAGTGAAATGTGAACGGCGAATTGTGAACTGTGAACTGTGAACTGTGAACTGTGAGCTGTGAACTTTGAAGTGTGCACTGCAAATAGTGAAATGTGAACGGCGAATTGTGAACTGTGAAATGTGAACTGTGAACTGTGAACAGTGAACTGTGAACTGTGAACTGTGAACAGTAAACTGTGAACTGTGAACTGTGAACTGCGATTTGTGAACAGTGAACTGTGAACTGTGAGCTGTGAACATTGAAGTGTGAACTGTGAACTGTGAACAGTGAACTGTGCACTGTGAACTGTGAACTGTGGACTGTGAACTGTGAACTGTGAGCTGTGAACTGTGAACTGTGAACTGTGAACTGTGAACTGTGAACTGTGAACTGTGAACTGTGAACTGTGAACTGTGAACTGTGAACTGTGAACTGTGAACTGTGAAGTGTGAACTGTGAACAGTGAACTGTGCACTGTGAACTGTGAACTGTGAACTGTGAACTGTGGACTGTGAACTGTGAACTGTGAACTGTGAACTGTGAACTGTGAACTGTGAACTGTGAACTGTGAACTGTGAACTGTGAACTGTGAACTGTGAACTGTGAACTGTGAACTGTGAACTGTGAACTGTGATTTGTGAACAGTGAACTGTGAACTGTGAGCTGTGAACTTTGAAGAGTGCACTCCAAATTGTGAACAGTGAACGGCGAACTGTGAACGGCCAATTGTGAACTGTGAAATGTGAACTGAGAACTGTAAACTGTGCACCGTGAACTGTGAACTGTGAACTGTGAACAGTGAACTGTGCACTGTGAACTGTGAACTGTGAACTGTGAACAGTGAACTGTGCACTGCGATTTGTGAACAGTGAACTGTGAACTGTGAGCTGTGAACTTTGAAGTGTGCACTGCAAATAGTGAAATGTGAACGGCGAATTGTGAACTGTGAAATGTAAACTGAGAACTGTAAACTGTGAACCGTGAACTGTGAACTGTGAACTGTGAACTGTGAACTGTGAGCTGTGAACTGTGATGGGTGCACTCCAAATTGTGAACTCTGAACGGCGGATTGTGAACTTTGAAATGTGAACTGCGGGTGGTGAACATTGAAGTGTTCACTGCAAATTGTGAACTGTGATCGACGAATTATGAACTGTGAACTGTGAAATGAGGACTGAGAAATGTGAACTGTGAACTGTGAACTGTGAACAGTGAACTGTGAACTGTGAACTGTGAACAGTAAACTGTGAACTGTGAACTGTGAACTGCGATTTGTGAACAGTGAACTGTGAACTGTGAGCTGTGAACATTGAAGTGTGAACTGTGAACTGTGAACAGTGAACTGTGCACTGTGAACTGTGAACTGTGGACTGTGAACTGTGAACTGTGAGCTGTGAACTGTGAACTGTGAACTGTGAACTGTGAACTGTGAACTGTGAACTGTGAACTGTGAACTGTGAACTGTGAAGTGTGAACTGTGAACAGTGAACTGTGCACTGTGAACTGTGAACTGTGGACTGTGAACTGTGAACTGTGAACTGTGAACTGTGAACTGTGAACTGTGAACTGTGAACTGTGAACTGTGATTTGTGAACAGTGAACTGTGAACTGTGAGCTGTGAACTTTGAAGAGTGCACTCCAAATTGTGAACAGTGAACGGCGAACTGTGCACGGCCAATTGTGAACTATGAAATGTGAACTGAGAACTGTAAACTGTGCACCGTGAACTGTGAACTGTGAACTGTGAACAGTGAACTGTGCACTGTGAACTGTGAACTGTGAACTGTGAACAGTGAACTGTGCACTGCGATTTGTGAACAGTGAACTGTGAACTGTGAGCTGTGAACTTTGAAGTGTGCACTGCAAATAGTGAAATGTGAACTGCGGGTGGTGAACATTGAAGTGTTCACTGCAAATTGTGAACTGTGATCGACGAATTATGAACTGTGAACTGTGAAATGAGGACTGAGAAATGTGAACTGTGAAATGTGAACTGTGCACTGTGAACTGTGAACTGTGGACTGTGAACTGTGAACTGTGAACTGTGAACTGTGAACTGTGAACTGTGAACTGTGAACTGTGATTTGTGAACAGTGAACTGTGAGCTGTGAACTTTGAAGAGTGCACTCCAAATTGTGAACTGTGAACGGCGAACTGTGAACTGCGATTTGTGAATAGTGAACTGTGAACTGTAAGCTGTGAACTTTGAAGTGTGCACTGCAAATAGTGAAATGTGAACGGCGAATTGTGAACTGTGAACTGTGAACTGTGAACTGTGAGCTGTGAACTTTGAAGTGTGCACTGCAAATAGTGAAATGTGAACGGCGAATTGTGAACTGTGAAATGTGAACTGTGAACTGTGAACAGTGAACTGTGAACTGTGAACTGTGAACAGTGAACTGTGCACTGTGAACTGTGAACTGTGAACTGTGAACAGTGAACTGTGCACTGCGATTTGTGAACAGTGAACTGTGAACTGTGAGCTGTGAACTTTGAAGTGTGCACTGCAAATAGTGAAATGTGAACGGCGAATTGTGAACTGTGAAATGTAAACTGAGAACTGTAAACTGTGAACCGTGAACTGTGAACTGTGAACTGTGAACTGTGAACTGTGAGCTGTGAACTGTGATGGGTGCACTCCAAATTGTGAACTCTGAACGGCGGATTGTGAACTTTGAAATGTGAACTGCGGGTGGTGAACATTGAAGTGTTCACTGCAAATTGTGAACTGTGATCGACGAATTATGAACTGTGAACTGTGAAATGAGGACTGAGAAATGTGAACTGTGAAATGTGAACTGTGCACTGTGAACTGTGAACTGTGGACTGTGAACTGTGAACTGTGAACTGTGAACTGTGAACTGTGAACTGTGAACTGTGAACTGTGATTTGTGAACAGTGAACTGTGAACTGTGAGCTGTGAACTTTGAAGAGTGCACTCCAAATTGTGAACTGTGAACGGCGAACTGTGAACTGCGATTTGTGAATAGTGAACTGTGAACTGTAAGCTGTGAACTTTGAAGTGTGCACTGCAAATAGTGAAATGTGAACGGCGAATTGTGAACTGTGAACTGTGAACTGTGAACTGTGAGCTGTGAACTTTGAAGTGTGCACTGCAAATAGTGAAATGTGAACGGCGAATTGTGAACTGTGAACTGTGAACAGTGAACTGTGCACTGTGAACTGTGAACTGTGGACTGTGAACTGTGAACTGTGAGCTGTGAACTGTGAACTGTGAACTGTGAACTGTGAACTGTGAACTGTGAACTGTGAAGTGTGAACTGTGAACAGTGAACTGTGCACTGTGAACTGTGAACTGTGGACTGTGAACTGTGAACTGTGAACTGTGAACTGTGAACTGTGAACTGTGAACTGTGAACTGTGAACTGTGAACTGTGAACTGTGAACTGTGAACTGTGAACTGTGAACTGTGAACTGTGAACTGTGAACTGTGATTTGTGAACAGTGAACTGTGAACTGTGAGCTGTGAACTTTGAAGAGTGCACTCCAAATTGTGAACAGTGAACGGCGAACTGTGAACTGCCATTTGTGAATAGTGAACTGTGCACTGTGAGCTGTGAACTTTGAAGTGTGCACTGCAAATAGTGAAATGTGAACGGCGAATTGTGAACTGTGAACTGTGAACCGTGAACTGTGAACCGTGAACTGTGAAACGTGAACTGTGAACCGTGAACTGTGAACCGTGAACTGTGAACCGTGAACTGTGAACCGTGAACTGTGAACCGTGAACTGTGAACCGTGAACTGTGAACCGTGAACTGTGAACCGTGAACTGTGAACCGTGAACTGTGAACTGTGAACAGTGAACTGTGAACAGTGAACTGTGCACTGTGAACTGTGAACTGTGAACTGTGGACTGTGAACTGTGAACTGTGAGCTGTGAACTGTGAACTGTGAACTGTGAACTGTGAACTGTGAAGTGTGAACTGTGAACAGTGAACTGTGCACTGTGTACTGTGAACAGTGAACTGTGCACTGAGAACTGTGAACTGTGGACTGTGAACTGTGAACTGCGTACTGTGGATAGTGAACTGTGCAATGTGAACTGTGAACTGTAAACTTGGAACTGTGAGCTGTGAACTTTGAAGTATGCACTGCAAATTGTAAACTGTGAACGGCGAATTGCGAACTGTGAACTGTGAAATCGAACTGTGAACTGTGAACTGTGTACTGTGAGCTGTGAACTGTGGAGAGTGCACTGCAAATTGTGAACTGTGAACTGTGAAGTGTGAACTGTGAAATGTGAACTGTGAACTGTGAAGAGTGCACTCCAAATTGTGAACTGTGAACGGCGAACTGTGAACTGTGAACTGTGAACTGTGAACTGCGATTTGTGAACAGTGAACTGTGAACTGTGAGCTGTGAACTTTGAAGTGTGCACTGCAAATCGTGAAATGTGAACGGCGAATTGTGAACTGTGAAATGTGAACTGAGAACTGTAAATTGTGAACCGTGAACTGTGAACTGTGAACTGTGAACCGTGAACTGTGCACTGTGAACTGTGAACTGTGAACTGTGAACAGTGAACTTGTGAACTGTAAACTGTGAACTGTGAACAGTGAACTGTGAACTGTGAACTGTGAACTGCGATTTGTGAGCAGTGAACTGTGAACTGTGAGGTGTGAACTTTGAAGTGTGCACTGCAAATAGTGAAATGTGAACGCCGAATTGTGAACTGTGAAATGTAAACAGAGAACTGTAAACTGTGAACCGTGAACTGTGAACTGTGAACTGTGAACTGTGAACTGTGAACTGTGAACTGTGAACTGTGAACTGTGAACTGTGAACTGTGAACTGTGAACTGTGAACTGTGAACTGTGAACTGTGAACTGTGAATTGTAAACTGTGAACTGTGAACAGTGAACTGTGAACTGTGAACTGCGATTTGTGAACAGTGAACTGTGAACTGTGAGCTGTGAACTGTGAACCGTGAACTGTGAACTTTGAAGTGTGCACTGCAAATTGTGAACTGTGAACGGCGAATTGTGAAGTGTGAACTGTGAAATGTGGACTGTCAAGTGTGAACTCAGAGCTGTGAACTGCGATCAGTAAACTGTGAACTGTGAGCTGTGAACTTTAAAGTGTGCAGTGCATATTGTGAACTGTGAACGGCGAATTGTGAACTGTGAACTGTGAACTGTGAACTGTGCTCTGTGAACTGAGAACTGTGAGCTGTGAACTGTGAAGGGTGCACTGCAAATTGTGAACTGTGAACTGTGAACTGTGAACTGCGATCTGTGAACTTTGAAGTGTGCACTGCAAATTGTGAACTGTGAACAGCGGATTGTGAACTGTGCACTGTTAACTGTGAACTGTAAACTGTGAACTGTGCACTGTGAACTGTGAACTGTGAACTGTGAACTGCGATCTGTGAACTTTGAAGTGTGCACTGCAAATTGTGAACTGTGAACGGCGGATTGTGAACTGTGAACTGTGAGCTGTGAACTGTTAACTGCGATTTGTGAACAGTGAACTGTGAACTGTGAACTGTGAACTGTGAACTGTGAACTGTGAACTGTGAACTGTGAACTGTGAACTGTGAACTGCGAACTGTGCACTGTGAACTGCGAATTGTGAACTGTGAACTGCGAGCTGTGAACTTGGAAGTGTGCACTTCAAATTGTGAACTGTGAACGGCGAATTGTGAACTGTGAACTGTGAGCTGTGAACTGTGAACTGCGATTTGTGAACAGTGAACTGTGAACTGTGAGCTATGAACCTTGAAGTGTGCACTGCAAATTGTGAACAGTGAACGGCGGATTGTGAACTGTAAACTGTGAACTGTGAACTGTAAACTGAGAACCGTGAACTGTGAACTGTGAACTGTGAACTGTGAGCTGTGAACTTTGAAGAGTGCACTCCAAATTGTGAACAGTGAACGGCGAACTGTGAACGGCCAATTGTGAACTGTGAAATGTGAACTGAGAACTGTAAACTGTGCACCGTGAACTGTGAACTGTGAACTGTGAACAGTGAACTGTGCACTGTGAACTGTGAACTGTGAACTGTGAACAGTGAACTGTGCACTGCGATTTGTGAACAGTGAACTGTGAACTGTGAGCTGTGAACTTTGAAGTGTGCACTGCAAATAGTGAAATGTGAACTGCGGGTGGTGAACATTGAAGTGTTCACTGCAAATTGTGAACTGTGATCGACGAATTATGAACTGTGAACTGTGAAATGAGGACTGAGAAATGTGAACTGTGAAATGTGAACTGTGCACTGTGAACTGTGAACTGTGATTTGTGAACAGTGAACTGTGAGCTGTGAACTTTGAAGAGTGCACTCCAAATTGTGAACTGTGAACGGCGAACTGTGAACTGCGATTTGTGAATAGTGAACTGTGAACTGTAAGCTGTGAACTTTGAAGTGTGCACTGCAAATAGTGAAATGTGAACGGCGAATTGTGAACTGTGAACTGTGAACTGTGAACTGTGAGCTGTGAACTTTGAAGTGTGCACTGCAAATAGTGAAATGTGAACGGCGAATTGTGAACTGTGAAATGTGAACTGTGAACTGTGAACAGTGAACTGTGAACTGTGAACTGTGAACAGTGAACTGTGCACTGTGAACTGTGAACTGTGAACTGTGAACAGTGAACTGTGCACTGCGATTTGTGAACAGTGAACTGTGAACTGTGAGCTGTGAACTTTGAAGAGTGCACTCCAAATTGTGAACTGTGAACGGCGAACTGTGAACTGCGATTTGTGAATAGTGAACTGTGAACTGTAAGCTGTGAACTTTGAAGTGTGCACTGCAAATAGTGAAATGTGAACGGCGAATTGTGAACTGTGAACTGTGAACTGTGAACTGTGAGCTGTGAACTTTGAAGTGTGCACTGCAAATAGTGAAATGTGAACGGCGAATTGTGAACTGTGAAATGTGAACTGTGAACTGTGAACAGTGAACTGTGAACTGTGAACAGTGAACTGTGCACTGTGAACTGTGAACTGTGAACAGTGAACTGTGCACTGTGAACTGTGAACTGTGAACTGTGAACAGTGAACTGTGCACTGCGATTTGTGAACAGTGAACTGTGAACTGTGAGCTGTGAACTTTGAAGTGTGCACTGCAAATAGTGAAATGTGAACGGCGAATTGTGAACTGTGAAATGTAAACTGAGAACTGTAAACTGTGAACCGTGAACTGTGAACTGTGAACTGTGAACTGTGAACTGTGAACTGTGAGCTGTGAACTGTGATGGGTGCACTCCAAATTGTGAACTCTGAACGGCGGATTGTGAACTTTGAAATGTGAACTGCGGGTGGTGAACATTGAAGTGTTCACTGCAAATTGTGAACTGTGATCGACGAATTATGAACTGTGAACTGTGAAATGAGGACTGAGAAATGTGAACTGTGAAATGTGAACTGTGCACTGTGAACTGTGAACTGTGGACTGTGAACTGTGAACTGTGAACTGTGAACTGTGAACTGTGAACTGTGAACTGTGAACTGTGAACTGTGATTTGTGAACAGTGAACTGTGAACTGTGAGCTGTGAACTTTGAAGAGTGCACTCCAAATTGTGAACTGTGAACGGCGAACTGTGAACTGCGATTTGTGAATAGTGAACTGTGAACTGTAAGCTGTGAACTTTGAAGTGTGCACTGCAAATAGTGAAATGTGAACGGCGAATTGTGAACTGTGAACTGTGAACTGTGAGCTGTGAACTTTGAAGTGTGCACTGCAAATAGTGAAATGTGAACGGCGAATTGTGAACTGTGAAATGTGAACTGTGAACTGTGAACAGTGAACTGTGAACTGTGAACTGTGAACAGTAAACTGTGAACTGTGAACTGTGAACTGCGATTTGTGAACAGTGAACTGTGAACTGTGAGCTGTGAACATTGAAGTGTGAACTGTGAACTGTGAACAGTGAACTGTGCACTGTGAACTGTGAACTGTGGACTGTGAACTGTGAACTGTGAACTGTGAACTGTGAACTGTGAACTGTGAACTGTGAACTGTGAACTGTGAACTGTGAACTGTGAACTGTGAACTGTGAACTGTGAACTGTGAACTGTGAACTGTGAAGTGTGAACTGTGAACAGTGAACTGTGCACTGTGAACTGTGAACTGTGGACTGTGAACTGTGAACTGTGAACTGTGAACTGTGAACTGTGAACTGTGAACTGTGAACTGTGAACTGTG
Source organism: Lasioglossum villosulum (assembly GCA_963971365.1). Lineage (NCBI taxonomy): Eukaryota > Metazoa > Arthropoda > Insecta > Hymenoptera > Halictidae > Lasioglossum > Lasioglossum villosulum. Next base: position 17,894,622 of record OZ020500.1, on the reverse strand, counting down.
AACTGTGAACTGTGAACTGTGAACTGTGAACTGTGAACTGTGATTTGTGAACAGTGAACTGTGAACTGTGAGCTGTGAACTTTGAAGAGTGCACTCCAAATTGTGAACAGTGAACGGCGAACTGTGAACGGCCAATTGTGAACTGTGAAATGTGAACTGAGAACTGTAAACTGTGCACCGTGAACTGTGAACTGTGAACTGTGAACAGTGAACTGTGCACTGTGAACTGTGAACTGTGAACTGTGAACAGTGAACTGTGCACTGCGATTTGTGAACAGTGAACTGTGAACTGTGAGCTGTGAACTTTGAAGTGTGCACTGCAAATAGTGAAATGTGAACTGCGGGTGGTGAACATTGAAGTGTTCACTGCAAATTGTGAACTGTGATCGACGAATTATGAACTGTGAACTGTGAAATGAGGACTGAGAAATGTGAACTGTGAAATGTGAACTGTGCACTGTGAACTGTGAACTGTGGACTGTGAACTGTGAACTGTGAACTGTGAACTGTGAACTGTGAACTGTGAACTGTGAACTGTGAACTGTGAACTGTGAACTGTGAACTGTGATTTGTGAACAGTGAACTGTGAGCTGTGAACTTTGAAGAGTGCACTCCAAATTGTGAACTGTGAACGGCGAACTGTGAACTGCGATTTGTGAATAGTGAACTGTGAACTGTAAGCTGTGAACTTTGAAGTGTGCACTGCAAATAGTGAAATGTGAACGGCGAATTGTGAACTGTGAACTGTGAACTGTGAACTGTGAGCTGTGAACTTTGAAGTGTGCACTGCAAATAGTGAAATGTGAACGGCGAATTGTGAACTGTGAAATGTGAACTGTGAACTGTGAACAGTGAACTGTGAACTGTGAACTGTGAACAGTGAACTGTGCACTGTGAACTGTGAACTGTGAACTGTGAACAGTGAACTGTGCACTGCGATTTGTGAACAGTGAACTGTGAACTGTGAGCTGTGAACTTTGAAGTGTGCACTGCAAATAGTGAAATGTGAACGGCGAATTGTGAACTGTGAAATGTAAACTGAGAACTGTAAACTGTGAACCGTGAACTGTGAACTGTGAACTGTGAACTGTGAACTGTAAACTGTGAACTGCGAGCTGTGAACTTGGAAGTGTGCACTTCAAATTGTGAACTGTGAACTGTGAGCTGTGAACTGTGAACTGCGATTTGTGAACAGTGAACTGTGAACTGTGGACTGTGAACTGTGAACTGTGAGCTGTGAACAGTGAACCGTGAACTGTGAACTGTGAACTGTGAACTGTGAACTGAGATCTGTGAACTGTGAACTGTAAACTGTGAACTGTGAGCTGTGAACTTTGAAGTGTGCACTGCAAATTGTGAACTGTGAACGGCGAATTGCGAACCTGAACTGTGAAATCGAACTGTGAACTGTGAGATGCGAACTGTGAAGGGTGCACTGCAAATTGTGAACTGTGAACTGTGAACTGTGAACTGCGATTTGTGAACAGTGAACTGTGAACTGTGAGCTGTGAACTTTGAAGAGTGCACTCCAAATTGTGAACTGTGAACGGCGAACTGTGAACTGTGAACTGTGAACTGTGAACTCTGATTTGTGAACAGTGAACTGTGAACAGTGAACTGTGAACTGTGAGCTGTGAACTTTGAAGTGTGCACTGCAAATCGTGAAATGTGAACGGCGAATTGTGAACTGTGAAATGTGAACTGAGAACTGTAAATTGTGAACCGTGAACTGTGAACTGTGAACTGTGAACTGTGAACAGTGAACTGTGAATTGTAAACTGTGAACTGTGAACAGTGAACTGTGAACTGTGAACTGTGAACTGCGATTTGTGAACAGTGAACTGTGAACTGTGAGCTGTGAACTGTGAACCGTGAACTGTGAACTGCGAACTGTGAACAGTGAACTGTGCACTGTGAAGTGTGAACTGTAAACTGTGAACTGTGAGCTGTGAACTTTGAAGTATGCACTGCAAATTGTGAACTGTGAACGGCGAATTGCGAACTGTGAACTGTGAAATCGAACTGTGAACTGTGAAATGTGAACTGAGAACTGTAAACTGTGAACCGTGAACTGTGAACTGTGAACTGTGAACTGAGATCTGTGAACTGTGAACTGTAAACTGTGAACTGTGAGCTGTGAACTTTGAAGTGTGCACTGCAAATTGTGAACTGTGAACGGCGAATTGTGAAGTGTGAACTGTGAAATGTGGACTGTCAAGTGTGAACTCAGAGCTGTGAACTGCGATCAGTAAACTGTGAACTGTGAGCTGTGAACTTTAAAGTGTGCAGTGCATATTGTGAACTGTGAACGGCGAATTGTGAACTGTGAACTGTGAACTGTGAACTGTGCTCTGTGAACTGAGAACTGTGAGCTGTGAACTGTGAAGGGTGCACTGCAAATTGTGAACTGTGAACTGTGAACTGTGAACTGCGATCTGTGAACTTTGAAGTGTGCACTGCAAATTGTGAACTGTGAACAGCGGATTGTGAACTGTGCACTGTTAACTGTGAACTGTAAACTGTGAACTGTGCACTGTGAACTGTGAACTGTGAACTGTGAACTGCGATCTGTGAACTTTGAAGTGTGCACTGCAAATTGTGAACTGTGAACGGCGGATTGTGAACTGTGAACTGTGAGCTGTGAACTGTTAACTGCGATTTGTGAACAGTGAACTGTGAACTGTGAACTGTGAACTGTGAACTGTGAACTGTGAACTGTGAACTGTGAACTGTGAACTGTGAACTGCGAACTGTGCACTGTGAACTGTGAATTGTGAACTGTGAACTGCGAGCTGTGAACTTGGAATTGTGCACTTCAAATTGTGAACTGTGAACGGCGAATTGTGAACTGTGAACTGTGAGCTGTGAACTGTGAACTGCGATTTGTGAACAGTGAACTGTGAACTGTGAGCTATGAACCTTGAAGTGTGCACTGCAAATTGTGAACAGTGAACGGCGGATTGTGAACTGTAAACTGTGAACTGTGAACTGTAAACTGAGAACCGTGAACTGTGAACTGTGAACTGTGAACTGTGAGCTGTGAACTTTGAAGAGTGCACTGCAAGTTGTGAATTGTGAACGGCGAATTGTGAACTGTGAAATGTGAACTGTGAGCTGTGAACTTTGAAGAGTGCACTGCAAGTTGTGAACTGTGAACGGCGAATTGTGAACTGTGAAATGTAAACTGAGAACTGTAAACTGTGAACCGTGAACTGTGAACTGTGAACTGTGAACTGTGAACTGTGACCTGCGATTTGTGAACAGTGAACTGTGAACTGTGAGCTGTGAACTTTGAAGTATGCACTGCAAATAGTGAAATGTGAACGGCCAATTGTGAACTGTGAAATGTGAACTGAGAACTGTAAACTGTGCACCGTGAACTGTGAACTGTGAACTGTGAACAGTGAACTGTGCACTGTGAACTGTGAACTGTGAACTGTGAACAGTGAACTGTGCACTGCGATTTGTGAACAGTGAACTGTGAACTGTGAACTGTGAGCTGTGAACTGTGATGGGTGCACTCCAAATTGTGAACTCTGAACGGCGGATTGTGAACTTTGAAATGTGAACTGCGGGTGGTGAACATTGAAGTGTTCACTGCAAATTGTGAACTGTGATCGACGAATTATGAACTGTGAACTGTGAAATGAGGACTGAGAAATGTGAACTGTGAAATGTGAACTGTGCACTGTGAACTGTGAACTGTGGACTGTGAACTGTGAACTGTGAACTGTGAACTGTGAACTGTGAACTGTGAACTGTGAACTGTGAACTGTGAACTGTGAACTGTGAACTGTGAACTGTGATTTGTGAACAGTGAACTGTGAACTGTGAGCTGTGAACTTTGAAGAGTGCACTCCAAATTGTGAACAGTGAACGGCGAACTGTGAACTGCCATTTGTGAATAGTGAACTGTGCACTGTGAGCTGTGAACTTTGAAGTGTGCACTGCAAATAGTGAAATGTGAACGGCGAATTGTGAACTGTGAACTGTGAACCGTGAACTGTGAACCGTGAACTGTGAAACGTGAACTGTGAACCGTGAACTGTGAACCGTGAACTGTGAACCGTGAACTGTGAACCGTGAACTGTGAACCGTGAACTGTGAACCGTGAACTGTGAACCGTGAACTGTGAACCGTGAACTGTGAACTGTGAACAGTGAACTGTGAACAGTGAACTGTGCACTGTGAACTGTGAACTGTGGACTGTGAACTGTGAACTGTGAGCTGTGAACTGTGAACTGTGAACTGTGAACTGTGAACTGTGAAGTGTGAACTGTGAACAGTGAACTGTGCACTGTGTACTGTGAACAGTGAACTGTGCACTGAGAACTGTGAACTGTGGACTGTGAACTGTGAACTGCGTACTGTGGATAGTGAACTGTGCAATGTGAACTGTGAACTGTAAACTTGGAACTGTGAGCTGTGAACTTTGAAGTATGCACTGCAAATTGTAAACTGTGAACGGCGAATTGCGAACTGTGAACTGTGAAATCGAACTGTGAACTGTGAACTGTGTACTGTGAGCTGTGAACTGTGGAGAGTGCACTGCAAATTGTGAACTGTGAACTGTGAAGTGTGAACTGTGAAATGTGAACTGTGAACTGTGAAGAGTGCACTCCAAATTGTGAACTGTGAACGGCGAACTGTGAACTGTGAACTGTGAACTGTGAACTGCGATTTGTGAACAGTGAACTGTGAACTGTGAGCTGTGAACTTTGAAGTGTGCACTGCAAATCGTGAAATGTGAACGGCGAATTGTGAACTGTGAAATGTGAACTGAGAACTGTAAATTGTGAACCGTGAACTGTGAACTGTGAACTGTGAACCGTGAACTGTGCACTGTGAACTGTGAACTGTGAACTGTGAACAGTGAACTTGTGAACTGTAAACTGTGAACTGTGAACAGTGAACTGTGAACTGTGAACTGTGAACTGCGATTTGTGAGCAGTGAACTGTGAACTGTGAGCTGTGAACTTTGAAGTGTGCACTGCAAATAGTGAAATGTGAACGCCGAATTGTGAACTGTGAAATGTAAACAGAGAACTGTAAACTGTGAACCGTGAACTGTGAACTGTGAACTGTGAACTGTGAACTGTGAACTGTGAACTGTGAACTGTGAACTGTGAACTGTGAACTGTGAACTGTGAACTGTGAACTGTGAACTGTGAACTGTGAACTGTGAACTGTGAACTGTGAACTGTGAACTGTGAACTGTGAACTGTGAACAGTGAACTGTGCACTGTGAACTGTGAACTGTGAACTGTGAACAGTGAACTGTGCACTGCGATTTGTGAACAGTGAACTGTGAACTGTGAGCTGTGAACTTTGAAGTGTGCACTGCAAATAGTGAAATGTGAACGGCGAATTGTGAACTGTGAAATGTAAACTGAGAACTGTAAACTGTGAACCGTGAACTGTGAACTGTGAACTGTGAACTGTGAACTGTGAACTGTGAACTGTGAACTGTGATTTGTGAACAGTGAACTGTGAACTGTGAGCTGTGAACTTTGAAGAGTGCACTCCAAATTGTGAACAGTGAACGGCGAACTGTGAACGGCCAATTGTGAACTGTGAAATGTGAACTGAGAACTGTAAACTGTGCACCGTGAACTGTGAACTGTGAACTGTGAACAGTGAACTGTGCACTGTGAACTGTGAACTGTGAACTGTGAACAGTGAACTGTGCACTGCGATTTGTGAACAGTGAACTGTGAACTGTGAGCTGTGAACTTTGAAGTGTGCACTGCAAATAGTGAAATGTGAACTGCGGGTGGTGAACATTGAAGTGTTCACTGCAAATTGTGAACTGTGATCGACGAATTATGAACTGTGAACTGTGAAATGAGGACTGAGAAATGTGAACTGTGAAATGTGAACTGTGCACTGTGAACTGTGAACTGTGGACTGTGAACTGTGAACTGTGAACTGTGAACTGTGAACTGTGAACTGTGAACTGTGAACTGTGAACTGTGATTTGTGAACAGTGAACTGTGAGCTGTGAACTTTGAAGAGTGCACTCCAAATTGTGAACTGTGAACGGCGAACTGTGAACTGCGATTTGTGAATAGTGAACTGTGAACTGTAAGCTGTGAACTTTGAAGTGTGCACTGCAAATAGTGAAATGTGAACGGCGAATTGTGAACTGTGAACTGTGAACTGTGAACTGTGAGCTGTGAACTTTGAAGTGTGCACTGCAAATAGTGAAATGTGAACGGCGAATTGTGAACTGTGAAATGTGAACTGTGAACTGTGAACAGTGAACTGTGAACTGTGAACTGTGAACAGTGAACTGTGCACTGTGAACTGTGAACTGTGAACTGTGAACAGTGAACTGTGCACTGCGATTTGTGAACAGTGAACTGTGAACTGTGAGCTGTGAACTTTGAAGTGTGCACTGCAAATAGTGAAATGTGAACGGCGAATTGTGAACTGTGAAATGTAAACTGAGAACTGTAAACTGTGAACCGTGAACTGTGAACTGTGAACTGTGAACTGTGAACTGTGAGCTGTGAACTGTGATGGGTGCACTCCAAATTGTGAACTCTGAACGGCGGATTGTGAACTTTGAAATGTGAACTGCGGGTGGTGAACATTGAAGTGTTCACTGCAAATTGTGAACTGTGATCGACGAATTATGAACTGTGAACTGTGAAATGAGGACTGAGAAATGTGAACTGTGAAATGTGAACTGTGCACTGTGAACTGTGAACTGTGGACTGTGAACTGTGAACTGTGAACTGTGAACTGTGAACTGTGAACTGTGAACTGTGAACTGTGATTTGTGAACAGTGAACTGTGAGCTGTGAACTTTGAAGAGTGCACTCCAAATTGTGAACTGTGAACGGCGAACTGTGAACTGCGATTTGTGAATAGTGAACAGTGAACTGTGAGCTGTGAACTTTGAAGAGTGCACTCCAAATTGTGAACTGTGAACGGCGAATTGTGAACTGTGAAATGTGAACTGAGAACTGTAAATTGTGAACCGTGAACTGTGAACTGTGAACTGTGAACCGTGAACTGTGCACTGTGAACTGTGAACTGTGAACTGTGAACAGTGAACTTGTGAACTGTAAACTGTGAACTGTGAACAGTGAACTGTGAACTGTGAACTGTGAACTGCGATTTGTGAGCAGTGAACTGTGAACTGTGAGCTGTGAACTTTGAAGTGTGCACTGCAAATAGTGAAATGTGAACGCCGAATTGTGAACTGTGAAATGTAAACAGAGAACTGTAAACTGTGAACCGTGAACTGTGAACTGTGAACTGTGAACTGTGAACTGTGAACTGTGAACTGTGAACTGTGAACTGTGAACTGTGAACTGTGAACTGTGAACTGTGAACTGTGAACTGTGAACTGTGAACTGTGAACTGTGAACTGTGAACTGTGAACTGTGAACTGTGAACAGTGAACTGTGCACTGTGAACTGTGAACTGTGAACTGTGAACAGTGAACTGTGCACTGCGATTTGTGAACAGTGAACTGTGAACTGTGAGCTGTGAACTTTGAAGTGTGCACTGCAAATAGTGAAATGTGAACGGCGAATTGTGAACTGTGAAATGTAAACTGAGAACTGTAAACTGTGAACCGTGAACTGTGAACTGTGAACTGTGAACTGTGAACTGTGAACTGTGAACTGTGAACTGTGATTTGTGAACAGTGAACTGTGAACTGTGAGCTGTGAACTTTGAAGAGTGCACTCCAAATTGTGAACAGTGAACGGCGAACTGTGAACGGCCAATTGTGAACTGTGAAATGTGAACTGAGAACTGTAAACTGTGCACCGTGAACTGTGAACTGTGAACTGTGAACAGTGAACTGTGCACTGTGAACTGTGAACTGTGAACTGTGAACAGTGAACTGTGCACTGCGATTTGTGAACAGTGAACTGTGAACTGTGAGCTGTGAACTTTGAAGTGTGCACTGCAAATAGTGAAATGTGAACTGCGGGTGGTGAACATTGAAGTGTTCACTGCAAATTGTGAACTGTGATCGACGAATTATGAACTGTGAACTGTGAAATGAGGACTGAGAAATGTGAACTGTGAAATGTGAACTGTGCACTGTGAACTGTGAACTGTGGACTGTGAACTGTGAACTGTGAACTGTGAACTGTGAACTGTGAATTGTGAACTGTGAACTGTGATTTGTGAACAGTGAACTGTGAGCTGTGAACTTTGAAGAGTGCACTCCAAATTGTGAACTGTGAACGGCGAACTGTGAACTGCGATTTGTGAATAGTGAACTGTGAACTGTAAGCTGTGAACTTTGAAGTGTGCACTGCAAATAGTGAAATGTGAACGGCGAATTGTGAACTGTGAACTGTGAACTGTGAACTGTGAGCTGTGAACTTTGAAGTGTGCACTGCAAATAGTGAAATGTGAACGGCGAATTGTGAACTGTGAAATGTGAACTGTGAACTGTGAACAGTGAACTGTGAACTGTGAACTGTGAACAGTGAACTGTGCACTGTGAACTGTGAACTGTGAACTGTGAACAGTGAACTGTGCACTGCGATTTGTGAACAGTGAACTGTGAACTGTGAGCTGTGAACTTTGAAGTGTGCACTGCAAATAGTGAAATGTGAACGGCGAATTGTGAACTGTGAAATGTAAACTGAGAACTGTAAACTGTGAACCGTGAACTGTGAACTGTGAACTGTGAACTGTGAACTGTGAGCTGTGAACTGTGATGGGTGCACTCCAAATTGTGAACTCTGAACGGCGGATTGTGAACTTTGAAATGTGAACTGCGGGTTGTGAACATTGAAGTGTTCACTGCAAATTGTGAACTGTGATCGACGAATTATGAACTGTGAACTGTGAAATGAGGACTGAGAAATGTGAACTGTGAAATGTGAACTGTGCACTGTGAACTGTGAACTGTGGACTGTGAACTGTGAACTGTGAACTGTGAACTGTGAACTGTGAACTGTGAACTGTGAACTGTGATTTGTGAACAGTGAACTGTGAGCTGTGAACTTTGAAGAGTGCACTCCAAATTGTGAACTGTGAACGGCGAACTGTGAACTGCGATTTGTGAATAGTGAACTGTGAACTGTAAGCTGTGAACTTTGAAGTGTGCACTGCAAATAGTGAAATGTGAACGGCGAATTGTGAACTGTGAACTGTGAACTGTGAACTGTGAGCTGTGAACTTTGAAGTGTGCACTGCAAATAGTGAAATGTGAACGGCGAATTGTGAACTGTGAAATGTGAACTGTGAACTGTGAACAGTGAACTGTGAACTGTGAACTGTGAACAGTGAACTGTGCACTGTGAACTGTGAACTGTGAACTGTGAACAGTGAACTGTGCACTGCGATTTGTGAACAGTGAACTGTGAACTGTGAGCTGTGAACTTTGAAGTGTGCACTGCAAATAGTGAAATGTGAACGGCGAATTGTGAACTGTGAAATGTAAACTGAGAACTGTAAACTGTGAACCGTGAACTGTGAACTGTGAACTGTGAACTGTGAACTGTGAGCTGTGAACTGTGATGGGTGCACTCCAAATTGTGAACTCTGAACGGCGGATTGTGAACTTTGAAATGTGAACTGCGGGTGGTGAACATTGAAGTGTTCACTGCAAATTGTGAACTGTGATCGACGAATTATGAACTGTGAACTGTGAAATGAGGACTGAGAAATGTGAACTGTGAAATGTGAACTGTGCACTGTGAACTGTGAACTGTGGACTGTGAACTGTGAACTGTGAACTGTGAACTGTGAACTGTGAACTGTGAACTGTGAACTGTGATTTGTGAACAGTGAACTGTGAACTGTGAGCTGTGAACTTTGAAGAGTGCACTCCAAATTGTGAACTGTGAACGGCGAACTGTGAACTGCGATTTGTGAATAGTGAACTGTGAACTGTAAGCTGTGAACTTTGAAGTGTGCACTGCAAATAGTGAAATGTGAACGGCGAATTGTGAACTGTGAACTGTGAGCTGTGAACTTTGAAGTGTGCACTGCAAATAGTGAAATGTGAACGGCGAATTGTGAACTGTGAACTGTGAACAGTGAACTGTGCACTGTGAACTGTGATCTGTGGACTGTGAACTGTGAACTGTGAGCTGTGAACTGTGAACTGTGAACTGTGAACTGTGAACTGTGAACTGTGAACTGTGAAGTGTGAACTGTGAACAGTGAACTGTGCACTGTGAACTGTGAACTGTGGACTGTGAACTGTGAACTGTGAACTGTGAACTGTGAACTGTGAACTGTGAACTGTGAACTGTGAACTGTGAACTGTGAACTGTGCACTGTGAACTGTGATTTGTGAACAGTGAACTGTGAACTGTGAGCTGTGAACTTTGAAGAGTGCACTCCAAATTGTGAACAGTGAACGGCGAACTGTGAACTGCCATTTGTGAATAGTGAACTGTGCACTGTGAGCTGTGAACTTTGAAGTGTGCACTGCAAATAGTGAAATGTGAACGGCGAATTGTGAACTGTGAACTGTGAACCGTGAACTGTGAACCGTGAACTGTGAACCGTGAACTGTGAACCGTGAACTGTGAACCGTGAACTGTGAACCGTGAACTGTGAACCGTGAACTGTGAACCGTGAACTGTGAACCGTGAACTGTGAACCGTGAACTGTGAACCGTGAACTGTGAACCGTGAACTGTGAACCGTGAACAGTGAACTGTGAACAGTGAACTGTGCACTGTGAACTGTGAACTGTGGACTGTGAACTGTGAACTGTGAGCTGTGAACTGTGAACTGTGAACTGTGAACTGTGAACTGTGAAGTGTGAACTGTGAACAGTGAACTGTGCACTGTGTACTGTGAACAGTGAACTGTGCACTGAGAACTGTGAACTGTGGACTGTGAACTGTGAACTGCGTACTGTGGATAGTGAACTGTGCAATGTGAACTGTGAACTGTAAACTTGGAACTGTGAGCTGTGAACTTTGAAGTATGCACTGCAAATTGTAAACTGTGAACGGCGAATTGCGAACTGTGAACTGTGAAATCGAACTGTGAACTGTGAACTGTGTACTGTGAGCTGTGAACTGTGGAGAGTGCACTGCAAATTGTGAACTGTGAACTGTGAAGTGTGAACTGTGAAATGTGAACTGTGAACTGTGAAGAGTGCACTCCAAATTGTGAACTGTGAACGGCGAACTGTGAACTGTGAACTGTGAACTGTGAACTGCGATTTGTGAACAGTGAACTGTGAACTGTGAGCTGTGAACTTTGAAGTGTGCACTGCAAATCGTGAAATGTGAACGGCGAATTGTGAACTGTGAAATGTGAACTGAGAACTGTAAATTGTGAACCGTGAACTGTGAACTGTGAACTGTGAACCGTGAACTGTGCACTGTGAACTGTGAACTGTGAACTGTGAACAGTGAACTTGTGAACTGTAAACTGTGAACTGTGAACAGTGAACTGTGAACTGTGAACTGTGAACTGCGATTTGTGAGCAGTGAACTGTGAACTGTGAGCTGTGAACTTTGAAGTGTGCACTGCAAATCGTGAAATGTGAACGGCGAATTGTGAACTGTGAAATGTGAACTGAGAACTGTAAATTGTGAACCGTGAACTGTGAACTGTGAACTGTGAACCGTGAACTGTGCACTGTGAACTGTGAACTGTGAACTGTGAACTGTGAACTGTGAACTGTGAACTGTGAACTGTGAACTGTGAACTGTGAACTGTGAACTGTGAACTGTGAACTGTGAACTGTGAACTGTGAACTGTGAACTGTGAACTGTGAACAGTGAACTGTGCACTGTGAACTGTGAACTGTGAACTGTGAACAGTGAACTGTGCACTGCGATTTGTGAACAGTGAACTGTGAACTGTGAGCTGTGAACTTTGAAGTGTGCACTGCAAATAGTGAAATGTGAACGGCGAATTGTGAACTGTGAAATGTAAACTGAGAACTGTAAACTGTGAACCGTGAACTGTGAACTGTGAACTGTGAACTGTGAACTGTGAACTGTGAACTGTGAACTGTGAACTGTGATTTGTGAACAGTGAACTGTGAACTGTGAGCTGTGAACTTTGAAGAGTGCACTCCAAATTGTGAACAGTGAACGGCGAACTGTGAACGGCCAATTGTGAACTGTGAAATGTGAACTGAGAACTGTAAACTGTGCACCGTGAACTGTGAACTGTGAACTGTGAACAGTGAACTGTGCACTGTGAACTGTGAACTGTGAACTGTGAACAGTGAACTGTGCACTGCGATTTGTGAACAGTGAACTGTGAACTGTGAGCTGTGAACTTTGAAGTGTGCACTGCAAATAGTGAAATGTGAACTGCGGGTGGTGAACATTGAAGTGTTCACTGCAAATTGTGAACTGTGATCGACGAATTATGAACTGTGAACTGTGAAATGAGGACTGAGAAATGTGAACTGTGAAATGTGAACTGTGCACTGTGAACTGTGAACTGTGGACTGTGAACTGTGAACTGTGAACTGTGAACTGTGAACTGTGAACTGTGAACTGTGATTTGTGAACAGTGAACTGTGAGCTGTGAACTTTGAAGAGTGCACTCCAAATTGTGAACTGTGAACGGCGAACTGTGAACTGCGATTTGTGAATAGTGAACTGTGAACTGTAAGCTGTGAACTTTGAAGTGTGCACTGCAAATAGTGAAATGTGAACGGCGAATTGTGAACTGTGAACTGTGAACTGTGAACTGTGAGCTGTGAACTTTGAAGTGTGCACTGCAAATAGTGAAATGTGAACGGCGAATTGTGAACTGTGAAATGTGAACTGTGAACTGTGAACAGTGAACTGTGAACTGTGAACTGTGAACAGTGAACTGTGCACTGTGAACTGTGAACTGTGAACTGTGAACAGTGAACTGTGCACTGCGATTTGTGAACAGTGAACTGTGAACTGTGAGCTGTGAACTTTGAAGTGTGCACTGCAAATAGTGAAATGTGAACGGCGAATTGTGAACTGTGAAATGTAAACTGAGAACTGTAAACTGTGAACCGTGAACTGTGAACTGTGAACTGTGAACTGTGAACTGTGAACTGTGATTTGTGAACAGTGAACTGTGAACTGTGAGCTGTGAACTTTGAAGAGTGCACTCCAAATTGTGAACAGTGAACGGCGAACTGTGAACGGCCAATTGTGAACTGTGAAATGTGAACTGAGAACTGTAAACTGTGCACCGTGAACTGTGAACTGTGAACTGTGAACAGTGAACTGTGCACTGTGAACTGTGAACTGTGAACTGTGAACAGTGAACTGTGCACTGCGATTTGTGAACAGTGAACTGTGAACTGTGAGCTGTGAACTTTGAAGTGTGCACTGCAAATAGTGAAATGTGAACTGCGGGTGGTGAACATTGAAGTGTTCACTGCAAATTGTGAACTGTGATCGACGAATTATGAACTGTGAACTGTGAAATGAGGACTGAGAAATGTGAACTGTGAAATGTGAACTGTGCACTGTGAACTGTGAACTGTGGACTGTGAACTGTGAACTGTGAACTGTGAACTGTGAACTGTGAACTGTGAACTGTGATTTGTGAACAGTGAACTGTGAGCTGTGAACTTTGAAGAGTGCACTCCAAATTGTGAACTGTGAACGGCGAACTGTGAACTGCGATTTGTGAATAGTGAACTGTGAACTGTAAGCTGTGAACTTTGAAGTGTGCACTGCAAATAGTGAAATGTGAACGGCGAATTGTGAACTGTGAACTGTGAACTGTGAACTGTGAGCTGTGAACTTTGAAGTGTGCACTGCAAATAGTGAAATGTGAACGGCGAATTGTGAACTGTGAAATGTGAACTGTGAACTGTGAACAGTGAACTGTGAACTGTGAACTGTGAACAGTGAACTGTGCACTGTGAACTGTGAACTGTGAACTGTGAACAGTGAACTGTGCACTGCGATTTGTGAACAGTGAACTGTGAACTGTGAGCTGTGAACTTTGAAGTGTGCACTGCAAATAGTGAAATGTGAACGGCGAATTGTGAACTGTGAAATGTAAACTGAGAACTGTAAACTGTGAACCGTGAACTGTGAACTGTGAACTGTGAACTGTGAACTGTGAACTGTGAGCTGTGAACTGTGATGGGTGCACTCCAAATTGTGAACTCTGAACGGCGGATTGTGAACTTTGAAATGTGAACTGCGGGTGGTGAACATTGAAGTGTTCACTGCAAATTGTGAACTGTGATCGACGAATTATGAACTGTGTACTGTGAAATGAGGACTGAGAAATGTGAACTGTGAAATGTGAACTGTGCACTGTGAACTGTGAACTGTGGACTATGAACTGTGAACTGTGAACTGTGAACTGTGAACTGTGAACTGTGAACTGTGAACTGTGAACTGTGATTTGTGAACAGTGAACTGTGAACTGTGAGCTGTGAACTTTGAAGAGTGCACTCCAAATTGTGAACTGTGAACGGCGAACTGTGAACTGCGATTTGTGAATAGTGAACTGTGAACTGTAAGCTGTGAACTTTGAAGTGTGCACTGCAAATAGTGAAATGTGAACGGCGAATTGTGAACTGTGAACTGTGAACTGTGAACTGTGAGCTGTGAACTTTGAAGTGTGCACTGCAAATAGTGAAATGTGAACGGCGAATTGTGAACTGTGAACTGTGAACAGTGAACTGTGCACTGTGAACTGTGAACTGTGGACTGTGAACTGTGAACTGTGAGCTGTGAACTGTGAACTGTGAACTGTGAACTGTGAACTGTGAACTGTGAACTGTGAACTGTGAAGTGTGAACTGTGAACAGTGAACTGTGCACTGTGAACTGTGAACTGTGGACTGTGAACTGTGAACTGTGAACTGTGAACTGTGAACTGTGAACTGTGAACTGTGAACTGTGAACTGTGAACTGTGAACTGTGAACTGTGAACTGTGAACTGTGATTTGTGAACAGTGAACTGTGAACTGTGAGCTGTGAACTTTGAAGAGTGCACTCCAAATTGTGAACAGTGAACGGCGAACTGTGAACTGCCATTTGTGAATAGTGAACTGTGCACTGTGAGCTGTGAACTTTGAAGTGTGCACTGCAAATAGTGAAATGTGAACGGCGAATTGTGAACTGTGAACTGTGAACCGTGAACTGTGAACCGTGAACTGTGAACCGTGAACTGTGAACCGTGAACTGTGAACCGTGAACTGTGAACCGTGAACTGTGAACCGTGAACTGTGAACCGTGAACTGTGAACCGTGAACTGTGAACCGTGAACTGTGAACCGTGAACTGTGAACCGTGAACAGTGAACTGTGAACAGTGAACTGTGCACTGTGAACTGTGAACTGTGGACTGTGAACTGTGAACTGTGAGCTGTGAACTGTGAACTGTGAACTGTGAACTGTGAACTGTGAAGTGTGAACTGTGAACAGTGAACTGTGCACTGTGTACTGTGAACAGTGAACTGTGCACTGAGAACTGTGAACTGTGGACTGTGAACTGTGAACTGCGTACTGTGGATAGTGAATTGTGCAATGTGAACTGTGAACTGTAAACTTGGAACTGTGAGCTGTGAACTTTGAAGTATGCACTGCAAATTGTAAACTGTGAACGGCGAATTGCGAACTGTGAACTGTGAAATCGAACTGTGAACTGTGAACTGTGTACTGTGAGCTGTGAACTGTGGAGAGTGCACTGCAAATTGTGAACTGTGAACTGTGAAGTGTGAACTGTGAAATGTGAACTGTGAACTGTGAAGAGTGCACTCCAAATTGTGAACTGTGAACGGCGAACTGTGAACTGTGAACTGTGAACTGTGAACTGCGATTTGTGAACAGTGAACTGTGAACTGTGAGCTGTGAACTTTGAAGTGTGCACTGCAAATCGTGAAATGTGAACGGCGAATTGTGAACTGTGAAATGTGAACTGAGAACTGTAAATTGTGAACCGTGAACTGTGAACTGTGAACTGTGAACCGTGAACTGTGCACTGTGAACTGTGAACTGTGAACTGTGAACAGTGAACTTGTGAACTGTAAACTGTGAACTGTGAACAGTGAACTGTGAACTGTGAACTGTGAACTGCGATTTGTGAGCAGTGAACTGTGAACTGTGAGCTGTGAACTTTGAAGTGTGCACTGCAAATAGTGAAATGTGAACGCCGAATTGTGAACTGTGAAATGTAAACAGAGAACTGTAAACTGTGAACCGTGAACTGTGAACTGTGAACTGTGAACTGTGAACTGTGAACTGTGAGCTGTGAACTTTGAAGAGTGCACTCCAAATTGTGAACTGTGAACGGCGAACTGTGAACTGCGATTTGTGAATAGTGAACTGTGAACTGTGAGCTGTGAACTTTGAAGTGTGCACTGCAAATAGTGAAATGTGAACAGCGAATTGTGAACTGTGAACTGTGAACTGTGAGCTGTGAACTTTGAAGTGTGCACTGCAAATAGTGAAATGTGAACGGCGAATTGTGAACTGTGAAATGTGAACTGAGAACTGTAAATTGTGAACCGTGAACCGTGAACTGTGAACTGTGAACTGTGAACTGTGAACTGTGAACTGTGAACTGTGAACTGTGAACTGTGAACTGTGAACTGTGAACTGTGAACTGTGAACTGTGAACTGTGAACTGTGAACTGTGAATTGTGAACTGTGAAATGTGAACTGTGAACTGTGAACAGTGAACTGTGAACTGTGAACTGTGAACAGTAATCTGTGAACTGTGAACTGTGAACTGCGATTTGTGAACAGTGAACTGTGAACTGTGAGCTGTGAACAGTGAACTGTGGACTGTGAACTGTGAACAGTGAACTGTGCACTGTGAACTGTGAACTGTGGACTGTGAACTGTGAACTGTGAGCTGTGAACTGTGAACTGTGAACTGTGAACTGTGAACTGTGAACTGTGAACTGTGAACTGTGAACTGTGAACTGTGAACTGTGAACTGTGAAGTGTGAACTGTGAACAGTGAACTGTGCACTGTGAACTGTGAACTGTGGACTGTGAACTGTGAACTGTGAACTGTGAACTGTGAACTGTGAACTGTGAACTGTGAACTGTGAACTGTGAACTGTGAACTGTGATTTGTGAACAGTGAACTGTGAACTGTGAGCTGTGAACTTTGAAGAGTGCACTCCAAATTGTGAACAGTGAACGGCGAACTGTGAACTGCCATTTGTGAATAGTGAACTGTGCACTGTGAGCTGTGAACTGTGAAGTGTGCACTGCAAATAGTGAAATGTGAACGGCGAATTGTGAACTGTGAACTGTGAACCGTGAACCGTGAACTGTGAACCGTGAACTGTGAACCGTGAACTGTGAACCGTGAACTGTGAACCGTGAACTGTGAACCGTGAACTGTGAACCGTGAACTGTGAACCGTGAACAGTGAACTGTGAACAGTGAACTGTGCACTGTGAACTGTGAACTGTGGACTGTCAACTGTGAACTGTGAGCTGTGAACTGTGAACTGTGAACTGTGAACTGTGAAGTGTGAACTGTGAACAGTGAACTGTGCACTGTGTACTGTGAACAGTGAACTGTGCACTGTGAACTGTAAACTTGGAACTGTGAGCTGTGAACTTTGAAGTATGCACTGCAAATTGTAAACTGTGAACGGCGAATTGCGAACTGTGAACTGTGAAATCGAACTGTGAACTGTGAACTGTGTACTGTGAGCTGTGAACTGTGGAGAGTGCACTGCAAATTGTGAACTGTGAACTGTGAAGTGTGAACTGTGAAATGTGAACTGTGAACTGTGAAGAGTGCACTCCAAATTGTGAACTGTGAACGGCGAACTGTGAACTGTGAACTGTGAACTGTGAACTGCGATTTGTGAACAGTGAACTGTGAACTGTGAACTGTGAGCTGTGAACTTTGAAGTGTGCACTGCAAATCGTGAAATGTGAACGGCGAATTGTGAACTGTGAAATGTGAACTGAGAACTGTAAATTGTGAACCGTGAACTGTGAACTGTGAACTGTGAACCGTGAACTGTGCACTGTGAACTGTGAACTGTGAACTGTGAACAGTGAACTGTGAACTGTAAACTGTGAACTGTGAACAATGAACTGTGAACTGTGAACTGTGAACTGCGATTTGTGAGCAGTGAACTGTGAACTGTGAGCTGTGAACTTTGAAGTGTGCACTGCAAATAGTGAAATGTGAACGCCGAATTGTGAACTGTGAAATGTAAACAGAGAACTGTAAACTGTGAACCGTGAACTGTGAACTGTGAACTGTGAACTGTGAACTGTGAACTGTGAACTGTGAACTGTGAACTGTGAACTGTGAACTGTGAACTGTGAACTGTGAACTGTGAACTGTGAACTGTGAACTGTGAACTGTGAACTGTGAACTGTGAACTGTGAACTGTGAACTGTGAACTGTGAACTGTGAACTGTGAACAGTGAACTGTGGACTGTGGACTGTGAACTGTGAACTGTGGACTGTGAACTGTGAACTGCGAACTGTGGACAGTGAACTGTGCAATGTGAACTGTGAACTGTGAACTGTAAACTGTGAACTGTGAGCTGTGAACTTTGAAGTATGCACTGCAAATTGTGAACTGTGAACGGCGAATTGCGAACTGTGAACTGTGAAATCGAACTGTGAACTGTGAAATGTGAACTGAGAACTGTAAACTGTGAACCGTGAACCGTGAACTGTGAACTGTGAACTGAGATCTGTGAACTGTGAACTGTAAACTGTGAACTGTGAGCTGTGAACTTTGAAGTGTGCACTGCAAATTGTGAACTGTGAACGGCGAATTGCGAACCTGAACTGTGAAATCGAACTGTGAACTGTGAGCTGCGAACTGTGAATGGTGCACTGCAAATTGTGAACTGTGAACTGTGAACTGTGAACTGCGATTTGTGAACAGTGAACTGTGAACTGTGAGCTGTGAACTTTGAAGAGTGCACTCCAAATTGTGAACTGTGAACGGCGAACTGTGAACTGTGAACTGTGAACTGTGAACTGCGATTTGTGAACAGTGAACTGTGAACAGTGAACTGTGAACTCTGAGCTGTGAACTTTGAAGTGTGCACTGCAAATCGTGAAAAGTGAACGGCGAATTGTGAACTGTGAAATGTGAACTGAGAACTGTAAATTGTGAACCGTGAACTGTGAACTGTGAACTGTGAACTGTGAACTGTGAACTGTGAACAGTGAACTGTGAATTGTAAACTGTGAACTGTGAACAGTGAACTGTGAACTGTGAACTGTGAACTGCGATTTGTGAACAGTGAACTGTGAACTGTGAGCTGTGAACTGTGAACCGTGAACAGTGAACTGCGAACTGTGAACAGTGAACTGTGCACTGTGAAGTGTGAACTGTAAACTGTGAACTGTGAGCTGTGAACTTTGAAGTATGCACTGCAAATTGTGAACTGTGAACGTCGAATTGCGAACTGTGAACTGTGAAATCGAACTGTGAACTGTGAAATGTGAACTGAGAACTGTAAACTGTGAACCGTGAACTGTGAACTGTGAACTGTGAACTGAGATCTGTGAACTGTGAACTGTAAACTGTGAACTGTGAGCTGTGAACTTTGAAGTGTGCACTGCAAATTGTGAACTGTGAACGGCGAATTGCGAACCTGAACTGTGAAATCGAACTGTGAACTGTGAGCTGCGAACTGTGAAGGGTGCAGTGCAAATTGTGAACTGTGAACTGTGAAGTGTGAACTGTGAAATGTGAACTGTGAACTGTGAACTGTGAAGAGTGCACTCCAAATTGTGAACTGTGAACGGCGATCTGTGAACTGTGAACTGTGAACTGCGATTTGTGAACAGTGAACTGTGAACTGTGAGCTGTGAACTTTGAAGTGTGCACTGCAAATAGTGAAATGTGATCGGCGAATTGTGAACTGTAAAATGTGAACTGAGAACTGTAAATTTTGAACCGTGAACTGTGAACTGTGAACTGTGAACCGTGAACTGTGCACTGTGAACTGTGAACTGTGAACTATGAACTGTGAACTGTGAACTGCGAACTGTGAACAGTGAACTGTGCACTGTGAACTGTGCAATGTGAACTGTGAACTGTGAACTGTAAACTGTGAACTGTGAACTGTGAACTTTGAAGTATGCACTGCAAATTGTGAACTGTGAACGGCGAATTGCGAACCTGAACTGTGAAATCGAACTGTGAACTGTGAGCTGCGAACTGTGAAGGGTGCACTGCAAATTGTGAACTGTGAACTGTGAACTGTGAACTGTGAACTGTGAACTGTGAACTGTGAACTGTGAACTGTGAAATCGAACTGTGAACTGTGAAATGTGAACTGAGAACTGTAAACTGTGAACCGTGAACTGTGAACTGTGAACTGTGAACTGAGATCTGTGAACTGTGAACTGTGAGCTGTGAACTTTAAAGTGTGCAGTGCATATTGTGAACTGTGAACGGCGAATTGTGAACTGTGAACTGTGAACTGTGAACTGTGCTCTGTGAACTGAGAACTGTTAGCTGTGAACTGTGAAGGGTGCACTGCAAATTGTGAACTGTGAACTGTGAACTGTGAACTGCGATCTGTGAACTTTGATGTGTGCACTGCAAATTGTGAACTGTGAACAGCGGATTGTGAACTGTGGGCTGTGAACTGTGAACTGTGAACTGTGAACTGTGAACTGTGAACTGTGAACTGTGAACTGTGAACTGTGAACTGTGAACTGTGAACTGTGAACTGTGAACTGTGAACTGTGAACTGTGAACTGTGAACTGTGAACTGTGAACTGTGAACTATGAACTGTGAACTGTGAACTGTGAACTGTGAACTGTGAACTGTGAACTGTGAACTGTGAACTGTGAACTGTGAACTGTGAACTGTGAACTGTGAACTGTGAACTGTGAACAGTGAACTGTGCACTGTGAACTGTGAACTGTGGACTGTGAACTGTGAACTGTGAGCTGTGAACTGTGAACTGTGAACTGTGAAGTGTGAACTGTGAACAGTGAACTGTGGACTGTGGACTGTGAACTGTGAACTGTGGACTGTGAACTGTGAACTGCGAACTGTGGACAGTGAACTGTGCAATGTGAACTGTGAACTGTGAACTGTAAACTGTGAACTGTGAGCTGTGAACTTTGAAGTATGCACTGCAAATTGTGAACTGTGAACGGCGAATTGCGAACTGTGAACTGTGAAATCGAACTGTGAACTGTGAAATGTGAACTGAGAACTGTAAACTGTGAACCGTGAACCGTGAACTGTGAACTGTGAACTGAGATCTGTGAACTGTGAACTGTAAACTGTGAACTGTGAGCTGTGAACTTTGAAGTGTGCACTGCAAATTGTGAACTGTGAACGGCGAATTGCGAACCTGAACTGTGAAATCGAACTGTGAACTGTGAGCTGCGAACTGTGAATGGTGCACTGCAAATTGTGAACTGTGAACTGTGAACTGTGAACTGCGATTTGTGAACAGTGAACTGTGAACTGTGAGCTGTGAACTTTGAAGAGTGCACTCCAAATTGTGAACTGTGAACGGCGAACTGTGAACTGTGAACTGTGAACTGTGAACTGCGATTTGTGAACAGTGAACTGTGAACAGTGAACTGTGAACTGTGAGCTGTGAACTTTGAAGTGTGCACTGCAAATCGTGAAAAGTGAACGGCGAATTGTGAACTGTGAAATGTGAACTGAGAACTGTAAATTGTGAACCGTGAACTGTGAACTGTGAACTGTGAACTGTGAACTGTGAACTGTGAACAGTGAACTGTGAATTGTAAACTGTGAACTGTGAACAGTGAACTGTGAACTGTGAACTGTGAACTGCGATTTGTGAACAGTGAACTGTGAACTGTGAGCTGTGAACTGTGAACCGTGAACAGTGAACTGCGAACTGTGAACAGTGAACTGTGCACTGTGAAGTGTGAACTGTAAACTGTGAACTGTGAGCTGTGAACTTTGAAGTATGCACTGCAAATTGTGAACTGTGAACGTCGAATTGCGAACTGTGAACTGTGAAATCGAACTGTGAACTGTGAAATGTGAACTGAGAACTGTAAACTGTGAACCGTGAACTGTGAACTGTGAACTGTGAACTGAGATCTGTGAACTGTGAACTGTAAACTGTGAACTGTGAGCTGTGAACTTTGAAGTGTGCACTGCAAATTGTGAACTGTGAACGGCGAATTGCGAACCTGAACTGTGAAATCGAACTGTGAACTGTGAGCTGCGAACTGTGAAGGGTGCAGTGCAAATTGTGAACTGTGAACTGTGAAGTGTGAACTGTGAAATGTGAACTGTGAACTGTGAACTGTGAAGAGTGCACTCCAAATTGTGAACTGTGAACGGCGATCTGTGAACTGTGAACTGTGAACTGCGATTTGTGAACAGTGAACTGTGAACTGTGAACTGTGAACTGCGAACTGTGCACTGTGAACTGTGAACAATGAACTGTGAACTGTGAGCTGTGAACTTTGAAGTGTTCACTGCAAATTGTGAACTGTGATCGATGAATTATGAACTGTGAACTGTGAAATGAGGACTGAGAAATGTTAACTGTGAAATGTGAACTGTGAACTGTGAATTGCGAACTTTGAACTGTGAACTGTGAACTGTGAAATGTGAACTGTAAACTGTGAACTGTGAACAGTGAACTGTGAACTGTAAACTGTGAACTGCGAGCTGTGAACTTGGAAGTGTGCACTTCAAATTGTGAACTGTGAACGGCGAATTGTGAACTGTGAACTGTGAGCTGTGAACTGTGAACTGCGATTTGTGAACAGTGAACTGTGAACTGTGAGCTATGAACCTTGAAGTGTGCACTGCAAATTGTGAACAGTGAACGGCGGATTGTGAACTGTAAACTGTGAACTGTGAACTGTAAACTGGGAACCGTGAACTGTGCACTGTGAACTGTGAACTGTGAGCTGTGAACTTTGAAGAGTGCACTGCAAGTTGTGAATTGTGAACGGCGAATTGTGAACTGTGAAATGTGAACTGTGAGCTGTGAACTTTGAAGAGTGCACTGCAAGTTGTGAACTGTGAACGGCGAATTGTGAACTGTGAAATGTAAACTGAGAACTGTAAACTGTGAACCGTGAACTGTGAACTGTGAACTGTGAACTGTGAACTGTGACCTGCGATTTGTGAACAGTGAACTGTGAACTGTGAGCTGTGAACTTTGAAGTATGCACTGCAAATAGTGAAATGTGAACGGCCAATTGTGAACTGTGAAATGTGAACTGAGAACTGTAAACTGTGCACCGTGAACTGTGAACTGTGAACTGTGAACAGTGAACTGTGCACTGTGAACTGTGAACTGTGAACAGTGAACTGTGCACTGCGATTTGTGAACAGTGAACTGTGAACTGTGAGCTGTGAACTTTGAAGTGTGCACTGCAAATAGTGAAATGTGAACGGCGAATTGTGAACTGTGAAATGTAAACTGAGAACTGTAAACTGTGAACCGTGAACTGTGAACTGTGAACTGTGAACTGTGAACTGTGAGCTGTGAACTGTGATGGGTGCACTCCAAATTGTGAACTCTGAACGGCGGATTGTGAACTTTGAAATGTGAACTGCGGGTGGTGAACATTGAAGTGTTCACTGCAAATTGTGAACTGTGATCGATGAATTATGAACTGTGAACTGTGAAATGAGGACTGAGAAATGTTAACTGTGAAATGTGAACTGTGAACTGTGAATTGCGAACTTTGAACTGTGAACTGTGAACTGTGAAATGTGAACTGTAAACTGTGAACTGTGAACAGTGAACTGTGAACTGTAAACTGTGAACTGCGAGCTGTGAACTTGGAAGTGTGCACTTCAAATTGTGAACTGTGAACGGCGAATTGTGAACTGTGAACTGTGAGCTGTGAACTGTGAACTGCGATTTGTGAACAGTGAACTGTGAACTGTGAGCTATGAACCTTGAAGTGTGCACTGCAAATTGTGAACAGTGAACGGCGGATTGTGAACTGTAAACTGTGAACTGTGAACTGTAAACTGGGAACCGTGAACTGTGCACTGTGAACTGTGAACTGTGAGCTGTGAACTTTGAAGAGTGCACTGCAAGTTGTGAATTGTGAACGGCGAATTGTGAACTGTGAAATGTGAACTGTGAGCTGTGAACTTTGAAGAGTGCACTGCAAGTTGTGAACTGTGAACGGCGAATTGTGAACTGTGAAATGTAAACTGAGAACTGTAAACTGTGAACCGTGAACTGTGAACTGTGAACTGTGAACTGTGAACTGTGACCTGCGATTTGTGAACAGTGAACTGTGAACTGTGAGCTGTGAACTTTGAAGTATGCACTGCAAATAGTGAAATGTGAACGGCCAATTGTGAACTGTGAAATGTGAACTGAGAACTGTAAACTGTGCACCGTGAACTGTGAACTGTGAACTGTGAACAGTGAACTGTGCACTGTGAACTGTGAACTGTGAACAGTGAACTGTGCACTGCGATTTGTGAACAGTGAACTGTGAACTGTGAGCTGTGAACTTTGAAGTGTGCACTGCAAATAGTGAAATGTGAACGGCGAATTGTGAACTGTGAAATGTAAACTGAGAACTGTAAACTGTGAACCGTGAACTGTGAACTGTGAACTGTGAACTGTGAACTGTGAGCTGTGAACTGTGATGGGTGCACTCCAAATTGTGAACTCTGAACGGCGGATTGTGAACTTTGAAATGTGAACTGCGGGTGGTGAACATTGAAGTGTTCACTGCAAATTGTGAACTGTGATCGACGAATTATGAACTGTGAACTGTGAAATGAGGACTGAGAAATGTGAACTGTGAAATGTGAACTGTGCACTGTGAACTGTGAACTGTGGACTGTGAACTGTGAACTGTGAACTGTGAACTGTGAACTGTGAACTGTGAACTGTGAACTGTGAACTGTGATTTGTGAACAGTGAACTGTGAACTGTGAGCTGTGAACTTTGAAGAGTGCACTCCAAATTGTGAACTGTGAACGGCGAACTGTGAACTGCGATTTGTGAATAGTGAACTGTGAACTGTAAGCTGTGAACTTTGAAGTGTGCACTGCAAATAGTGAAATGTGAACGGCGAATTGTGAACTGTGAACTGTGAACTGTGAACTGTGAGCTGTGAACTTTGAAGTGTGCACTGCAAATAGTGAAATGTGAACGGCGAATTGTGAACTGTGAAATGTGAACTGTGAACTGTGAACAGTGAACTGTGCACTGTGAACTGTGAACTGTGGACTGTGAACTGTGAACTGTGAACTGTGAACTGTGAACTGTGAACTGCGATTTGTGAACAGTGAACTGTGAACTGTGAGCTGTGAACATTGAAGTGTGAACTGTGAACTGTGAACTGTGAACTGTGAAGTGTGAACTGTGAACAGTGAACTGTGAACTGTGAACTGTGAACTGTGAACTGTGAACTGTGAACTGTGAACTGTGAACAGTGAACTGTGCACTGTGAACTGTGAACTGTGAACTGTGAACTGTGAACTGCGATTTGTGAACAGTGAACTGTGAACTGTGAGCTGTGAACATTGAAGTGTGAACTGTGAACTGTGAACAGTGAACTGTGCACTGTGAACTGTGAACTGTGGACTGTGAACTGTGAACTGTGAGCTGTGAACTGTGAACTGTGAACTGTGAACTGTGAACTGTGAACTGTGAACTGTGAACTGTGAACTGTGAACTGTGAACTGTGAACTGTGAAGTGTGAACTGTGAACAGTGAACTGTGCACTGTGAACTGTGAACTGTGGACTGTGAACTGTGAACTGTGAACTGTGAACTGTGAACTGTGAACTGTGAACTGTGAACTGTGAACTGTGAACTGTGAACTGTGATTTGTGAACAGTGAACTGTGAACTGTGAGCTGTGAACTTTGAAGAGTGCACTCCAAATTGTGAACAGTGAACGGCGAACTGTGAACGGCCAATTGTGAACTGTGAAATGTGAACTGAGAACTGTAAACTGTGCACCGTGAACTGTGAACTGTGAACTGTGAACAGTGAACTGTGCACTGTGAACTGTGAACTGTGAACTGTGAACAGTGAACTGTGCACTGCGATTTGTGAACAGTGAACTGTGAACTGTGAGCTGTGAACTTTGAAGTGTGCACTGCAAATAGTGAAATGTGAACTGCGGGTGGTGAACATTGAAGTGTTCACTGCAAATTGTGAACTGTGATCGACGAATTATGAACTGTGAACTGTGAAATGAGGACTGAGAAATGTGAACTGTGAAATGTGAACTGTGCACTGTGAACTGTGAACTGTGGACTGTGAACTGTGAACTGTGAACTGTGAACTGTGAACTGTGAACTGTGAACTGTGAACTGTGAACTGTGATTTGTGAACAGTGAACTGTGAGCTGTGAACTTTGAAGAGTGCACTCCAAATTGTGAACTGTGAACGGCGAACTGTGAACTGCGATTTGTGAATAGTGAACTGTGAACTGTAAGCTGTGAACTTTGAAGTGTGCACTGCAAATAGTGAAATGTGAACGGCGAATTGTGAACTGTGAACTGTGAACTGTGAACTGTGAGCTGTGAACTTTGAAGTGTGCACTGCAAATAGTGAAATGTGAACGGCGAATTGTGAACTGTGAAATGTGAACTGTGAACTGTGAACAGTGAACTGTGAACTGTGAACTGTGAACAGTGAACTGTGCACTGTGAACTGTGAACTGTGAACTGTGAACAGTGAACTGTGCACTGCGATTTGTGAACAGTGAACTGTGAACTGTGAGCTGTGAACTTTGAAGTGTGCACTGCAAATAGTGAAATGTGAACGGCGAATTGTGAACTGTGAAATGTAAACTGAGAACTGTAAACTGTGAACCGTGAACTGTGAACTGTGAACTGTGAACTGTGAACTGTGAGCTGTGAACTGTGATGGGTGCACTCCAAATTGTGAACTCTGAACGGCGGATTGTGAACTTTGAAATGTGAACTGCGGGTGGTGAACATTGAAGTGTTCACTGCAAATTGTGAACTGTGATCGACGAATTATGAACTGTGAACTGTGAAATGAGGACTGAGAAATGTGAACTGTGAAATGTGAACTGTGCACTGTGAACTGTGAACTGTGGACTGTGAACTGTGAACTGTGAACTGTGAACTGTGAACTGTGAACTGTGAACTGTGAACTGTGAACTGTGATTTGTGAACAGTGAACTGTGAACTGTGAGCTGTGAACTTTGAAGAGTGCACTCCAAATTGTGAACTGTGAACGGCGAACTGTGAACTGCGATTTGTGAATAGTGAACTGTGAACTGTAAGCTGTGAACTTTGAAGTGTGCACTGCAAATAGTGAAATGTGAACGGCGAATTGTGAACTGTGAACTGTGAACTGTGAACTGTGAGCTGTGAACTTTGAAGTGTGCACTGCAAATAGTGAAATGTGAACGGCGAATTGTGAACTGTGAACTGTGAACAGTGAACTGTGCACTGTGAACTGTGAACTGTGGACTGTGAACTGTGAACTGTGAGCTGTGAACTGTGAACTGTGAACTGTGAACTGTGAACTGTGAACTGTGAACTGTGAACTGTGAAGTGTGAACTGTGAACAGTGAACTGTGCACTGTGAACTGTGAACTGTGGACTGTGAACTGTGAACTGTGAACTGTGAACTGTGAACTGTGAACTGTGAACTGTGAACTGTGAACTGTGAACTGTGAACTGTGAACTGTGAACTGTGATTTGTGAACAGTGAACTGTGAACTGTGAGCTGTGAACTTTGAAGAGTGCACTCCAAATTGTGAACAGTGAACGGCGAACTGTGAACTGCCATTTGTGAATAGTGAACTGTGCACTGTGAGCTGTGAACTTTGAAGTGTGCACTGCAAATAGTGAAATGTGAACGGCGAATTGTGAACTGTGAACTGTGAACCGTGAACTGTGAACCGTGAACTGTGAACCGTGAACTGTGAACCGTGAACTGTGAACCGTGAACTGTGAACCGTGAACTGTGAACCGTGAACTGTGAACCGTGAACTGTGAACCGTGAACTGTGAACCGTGAACTGTGAACCGTGAACTGTGAACTGTGAACAGTGAACTGTGAACAGTGAACTGTGCACTGTGAACTGTGAACTGTGGACTGTGAACTGTGAACTGTGAGCTGTGAACTGTGAACTGTGAACTGTGAACTGTGAACTGTGAAGTGTGAACTGTGAACAGTGAACTGTGCACTGTGTACTGTGAACAGTGAACTGTGCACTGAGAACTGTGAACTGTGGACTGTGAACTGTGAACTGCGTACTGTGGATAGTGAACTGTGCAATGTGAACTGTGAACTGTAAACTTGGAACTGTGAGCTGTGAACTTTGAAGTATGCACTGCAAATTGTAAACTGTGAACGGCGAATTGCGAACTGTGAACTGTGAAATCGAACTGTGAACTGTGAACTGTGTACTGTGAGCTGTGAACTGTGGAGAGTGCACTGCAAATTGTGAACTGTGAACTGTGAAGTGTGAACTGTGAAATGTGAACTGTGAACTGTGAAGAGTGCACTCCAAATTGTGAACTGTGAACGGCGAACTGTGAACTGTGAACTGTGAACTGTGAACTGCGATTTGTGAACAGTGAACTGTGAACTGTGAGCTGTGAACTTTGAAGTGTGCACTGCAAATCGTGAAATGTGAACGGCGAATTGTGAACTGTGAAATGTGAACTGAGAAATGTAAATTGTGAACCGTGAACTGTGAACTGTGAACTGTGAACCGTGAACTGTGCACTGTGAACTGTGAACTGTGAACTGTGAACAGTGAACTTGTGAACTGTAAACTGTGAACTGTGAACAGTGAACTGTGAACTGTGAACTGTGAACTGCGATTTGTGAGCAGTGAACTGTGAACTGTGAGCTGTGAACTTTGAAGTGTGCACTGCAAATAGTGAAATGTGAACGCCGAATTGTGAACTGTGAAATGTAAACAGAGAACTGTAAACTGTGAACCGTGAACTGTGAACTGTGAACTGTGAACTGTGAACTGTGAACTGTGAACTGTGAACTGTGAACTGTGAACTGTGAACTGTGAGCTGTGAACTTTGAAGTGTGCACTGCAAATAGTGAAATGTGAACGGCGAATTGTGAACTGTGAAATGTGAACTGAGAACTGTAAATTGTGAACCGTGA
The DNA here is from genome assembly GCA_963971365.1 of Lasioglossum villosulum. Lineage (NCBI taxonomy): Eukaryota > Metazoa > Arthropoda > Insecta > Hymenoptera > Halictidae > Lasioglossum > Lasioglossum villosulum. Next base: position 17,865,638 of record OZ020500.1, on the reverse strand, counting down.
ACCGTGAACCGTGAACTGTGAACTGTGAACTGTGAACTGTGAACTGTGAACTGTAAACTGTGAACTGTGAGCTGTGAACTTTGAAGTGTGCACTGCAAATTGTGAACTGTGAACGGCGAATTGCGAACCTGAACTGTGAAATCGAACTGTGAACTGTGAGCTGCGAACTGTGAAGGGTGCACTGCAAATTGTGAACTGTGAACTGTGAACTGTGAACTGTGAACTGCGATTTGTGAACAGTGAACTGTGAACTGTGAGCTGTGAACTTTGAAGAGTGCACTCCAAATTGTGAACTGTGAACGGCGAAATGTGAACTGTGAACTGTGAACTGTGAACTGCGATTTGTGAACAGTGAACTGTGAGCTGTGAACTTTGAAGTGTGCACTGCAAATCGTGAAATGTGAACGGCGAATTGTGAACTGTGAAATGTGAACTGAGAACTGTAAATTGTGAACCGTGAACTGTGAACTGTGAACTGTGAACTGTGAACAGTGAACTGTGAATTGTAAACTGTGAACTGTGAACAGTGAACTGTGAACTGTGAACTGTGAACTGCGATTTGTGAACAGTGAACTGTGAACTGTGAACTGTGAGCTGTGAACTGTGAACCGTGAACTGTGAACTGCGAACTGTGAACAGTGAACTGTGCACTGTGAAGTGTGAACTGAAAACTGTGAACTGTGAGCTGTGAACTTTGAAGTATGCACTGCAAATTGTGAACTGTGAACGGCGAATTGCGAACTGTGAACTGTGAAATCGAACTGTGAACTGTGAAATGTGAACTGAGAACTGTAAACTGTGAACCGTGAACTGTGAACTGTGAACTGTGAACTGTGAACTGAGATCTGTGAACTGTGAACTGTGAGCTGTGAACTTTAAAGTGTGCAGTGCATATTGTGAACTGTGAACGGCGAATTGTGAACTGTGAACTGTGAACTGTGAACTGTGCTCTGTGAACTGAGAACTGTGAGCTGTGAACTGTGAAGGGTGCACTGCAAATTGTGAACTGTGAACTGTGAACTGTGAACCGTGAACTGTGAACTGTGAACAGTGAACTGTGAACAGTGAACTGTGAACAGTGAACTGTGCACTGTGAACTGTGAACTGTGGACTGTGAACTGTGAACTGTGAGCTGTGAACTGTGAACTGTGAACTGTGAACTGTGAAGTGTGAACTGTGAACAGTGAACTGTGCACTGTGTACTGTGAACAGTGAACTGTGCACTGTGAACTGTGAACTGTGGACTGTGAACTGTGAACTGCGTACTGTGGATAGTGAACTGTGCAATGTGAACTGTGAACTGTAAACTTGGAACTGTGAGCTGTGAACTTTGAAGTATGCACTGCAAATTGTAAACTGTGAACGGCGAATTGCGAACTGTGAACTGTGAAATCGAACTGTGAACTGTGAACTGTGTACTGTGAGCTGTGAAGTGTGGAGAGTGCACTGCAAATTGTGAACTGTGAACTGTGAAGTGTGAACTGTGAAATGTGAACTGTGAACTGTGAAGAGTGCACTCCAAATTGTGAACTGTGAACGGCGAACTGTGAACTGTGAACTGTGAACTGTGAACTGCGATTTGTGAACAGTGAACTGTGAACTGTGAGCTGTGAACTTTGAAGTGTGCACTGCAAATCGTGAAATGTGAACGGCGAATTGTGAACTGTGAAATGTGAACTGAGAACTGTAAATTGTGAACCGTGAACTGTGAACTGTGAACTGTGAACCGTGAACTGTGCACTGTGAACTGTGAACTGTGAACTGTGAACAGTGAACTGTGAACTGTAAACTGTGAACTGCGATTTGTGAGCAGTGAACTGTGAACTGTGAGCTGTGAACTTTGAAGTGTGCACTGCAAATAGTGAAATGTGAACGCCGAATTGTGAACTGTGAAATGTAAACAGAGAACTGTAAACTGTGAACCGTGAACTGTGAACCGTGAACTGTGAACCGTGAACTGTGAACCGTGAACTGTGAACCGTGAACTGTGAACTGTGAACTGTGAACTGTGAACTGTGAACTGTGAACTGTGAACTGTGAACTGTGAACTGTGAACTGTGAACTGTGAACTGTGAACAGTGAACTGTGAACTGTGAACTGTGAACAGTGAACTGTGCACTGTGAACTGTGAACTGTGGACTGTGAACTGTGAACTGTGAAATGTGAACTGTGAACTGTGAAGTGTGAACTGTGAACAGTGAACTGTGCACTGTGATCTGTGAACTGTGAACTGTGAACTGTGAACTGTGAACTGTGAACTGTGAACTGTGAACTGTGAACTGTGAACTGTGAACTGTGAACTGTGAACTGTGATTTGTGAACAGTGAACTGTGAACTGTGAGCTGTGAACTTTGAAGAGTGCACTCCAAATTGTGAACTGTGAACGGCGAACTGTGAACTGCGATTTGTGAATAGTGAACTGTGAACTGTGAGCTGTGAACTTTGAAGTGTGCACTGCAAATAGTGAAATGTGATCAGCGAATTGTGAACTGTGAACTGTGAACTGTGAGCTGTGAACTTTGAAGTGTGCACTGCAAATAGTGAAATGTGAACGGCGAATTGTGAACTGTGAAATGTGAACTGAGAACTGTAAATTGTGAACCGTGAACCGTGAACCGTGAACTGTGAACTGTGAACTCTGAACTGTGAACTGTGAACTGTGAACTGTGAACTGTGAACTGTGAACTGTGAACTGTGAACTGTGAACTGTGAACTGTGAACTGTGAACTGTGAACTGTGAACTGTGAACTGTGAACAGTGAACTGTGCACTGTGAACTGTGAACTGTGGACTGTGAACTGTGAACTGTGAGCTGTGAACTGTGAACTGTGAACTGTGAAGTGTGAACTGTGAACAGTGAACTGTGGACTGTGAACTGTGAACTGTGGACTGTGAACTGTGAACTGCGAACTGTGGACAGTGAACTGTGCAATGTGAACTGTGAACTGTGAACTGTAAACTGTGAACTGTGAGCTGTGAACTTTGAAGTATGCACTGCAAATTGTGAACTGTGAACGGCGAATTGCGAACTGTGAACTGTGAAATCGAACTGTGAACTGTGAAATGTGAACTGAGAACTGTAAACTGTGAACCGTGAACCGTGAACTGTGAACTGAGATCTGTGAACTGTGAACTGTAAACTGTGAACTGTGAGCTGTGAACTTTGAAGTGTGCACTGCAAATTGTGAACTGTGAACGGCGAATTGCGAACCTGAACTGTGAAATCGAACTGTGAACTGTGAGCTGCGAACTGTGAATGGTGCACTGCAAATTGTGAACTGTGAACTGTGAACTGTGAACTGCGATTTGTGAACAGTGAACTGTGAACTGTGAGCTGTGAACTTTGAAGAGTGCACTCCAAATTGTGAACTGTGAACGGCGAACTGTGAACTGTGAACTGTGAACTGTGAACTGCGATTTGTGAACAGTGAACTGTGAACAGTGAACTGTGAACTGTGAGCTGTGAACTTTGAAGTATGCACTGCAAATTGTGAACTGTGAACGGCGAATTGCGAACTGTGAACTGTGAAATCGAACTGTGAACTGTGAAATGTGAACTGAGAACTGTAAACTGTGAACCGTGAACCGTGAACTGTGAACTGAGATCTGTGAACTGTGAACTGTAAACTGTGAACTGTGAGCTGTGAACTTTGAAGTGTGCAATGCAAATTGTGATCTGTGAACGGCGAATTGCGAACCTGAACTGTGAAATCGAACTGTGAACTGTGAGCTGCGAACTGTGAATGGTGCACTGCAAATTGTGAACTGTGAACTGTGAACTGTGAACTGCGATTTGTGAACAGTGAACTGTGAACTGTGAGCTGTGAACTTTGAAGAGTGCACTCCAAATTGTGAACTGTGAACGGCGAACTGTGAACTGTGAACTGTGAACTGTGAACTGCGATTTGTGAACAGTGAACTGTGAACAGTGAACTGTGAACTGTGAGCTGTGAACTTTGAAGTGTGCACTGCAAATCGTGAAAAGTGAACGGCGAATTGTGAACTGTGAAATGTGAACTGAGAACTGTAAATTGTGAACCGTGAACTGTGAACTGTGAACTGTGAACTGTGAACAGTGAACTGTGAATTGTAAACTGTGAACTGTGAACAGTGAACTGTGAACTGTGAACTGTGAACTGCGATTTGTGAACAGTGAACTGTGAACCGTGAACAGTGAACTGCGAACTGTGAACAGTGAACTGTGCACTGTGAAGTGTGAACTGTAAACTGTGAACTGTGAACTGTGAACTTTGAAGTATGCACTGCAAATTGTGAACTGTGAACGGCGAATTGCGAACTGTGAACTGTGAAATCGAACTGTGAACTGTGAAATGTGAACTGAGAACTGTAAACTGTGAACCGTGAACTGTGAACTGTGAACTGTGAACTGAGATCTGTGAACTGTGAACTGTAAACTGTGAACTGTGAGCTGTGAACTTTGAAGTGTGCACTGCAAATTGTGAACTGTGAACGGCGAATTGCGAACCTGAACTGTGAAATCGAACTGTGAACTGTGAGCTGCGAACTGTGAAGGGTGCACTGCAAATTGTGAACTGTGAACTGTGAACTGTGAACTGTGAACTGTGAAATCGAACTGTGAACTGTGAAATGTGAACTGAGAACTGTAAACTGTGAACCGTGAACTGTGAACTGTGAGCTGTGAACTTTGAAGTGTGCACTGCAAATCGTGAAATGTGAACGGCGAATTGTGAACTGTGAAATGTGAACTGAGAACTGTAAATTGTGAACCGTGAACTGTGAACTGTGAACTGTGAACCGTGAACTGTGCACTGTGAACTGTGAACTGTGAACTGTGAACAGTGAACTGTGAACTGTAAGCTGTGAACTGTGAACAGTGAACTGTGAACTGTGACCTGTGAACTGCGATTTGTGAGCAGTGAACTGTGAACTGTAAGCTGTGAACTTTGAAGTGTGCACTGCAAATAGTGAAATGTGAACGCCGAATTGTGAACTGTGAAATGTAAACAGAGAACTGTAAACTGTGAACCGTGAACTGTGAACTGTGAACTGTGAACTGTGAACTGTGAACTGTGAACTGTGAACTGTGAACTGTGAACTGTGAACTGTGAACTGTGAACTGTGAACTGTGAACTGTGAACTGTGAACTGTGAACTGTGAACTGTGAACTGTGAACTGTGAACTGTGAACTGTGAACTGTGAACTGTGAACTGTGAACTGTGAACTGTGAACTGTGAACTGTGAACAGTGAACTGTGAACTGTGAACTGTGAACAGTGAACTGTGCACTGTGAACTGTGAACTGTGGACTGTGAACTGTGAACTGTGAGCTGTGAACTGTGAAATGTGAACTGTGAACTGTGAAGTGTGAACTGTGAACAGTGAACTGTGAACAGTGAACTGTGCACTGTGATCTGTGAACTGTGGACTGTGAACTGTGGACTGTGAACTGTGAACTGTGAACTGTGAACTGTGAACTGTGAACTGTGAACTGTGAACTGTGAACTGTGATTTGTGAACAGTGAACTGTGAACTGTGAGCTGTGAACTTTGAAGAGTGCACTCCAAATTGTGAACTGTGAACGGCGAACTGTGAACTGCGATTTGTGAATAGTGAACTGTGAACTGTGAGCTGTGAACTTTGAAGTGTGCACTGCAAATAGTGAAATGTGATCAGCGAATTGTGAACTGTGAACTGTGAACTGTGAGCTGTGAACTTTGAAGTGTGCACTGCAAATAGTGAAATGTGAACGGCGAATTGTGAACTGTGAAATGTGAACTGAGAACTGTAAATTGTGAACCGTGAACCGTGAACCGTGAACTGTGAACTGTGAACTGTGAACTGTGAACTGTGAACTGTAAACTGTGAACTGTGAGCTGTGAACTTTGAAGTGTGCACTGCAAATTGGGAACTGTGAACGGCGAATTGCGAACCTGAACTGTGAAATCGAACTGTGAACTGTGAGCTGCGAACTGTGAAGGGTGCACTGCAAATTGTGAACTGTGAACTGTGAACTGTGAACTGTGAACTGCGATTTGTGAACAGTGAACTGTGAACTGTGAGCTGTGAACTTTGAAGAGTGCACTCCAAATTGTGAACTGTGAACGGCGAAATGTGAACTGTGAACTGTGAACTGTGAACTGCGATTTGTGAACAGTGAACTGTGAGCTGTGAACTTTGAAGTGTGCACTGCAAATCGTGAAATGTGAACGGCGAATTGTGAACTGTGAAATGTGAACTGAGAACTGTAAATTGTGAACCGTGAACTGTGAACTGTGAACTGTGAACTGTGAGCTGTGAACTGTGAACCGTGAACTGTGAACTGCGAACTGTGAACAGTGAACTGTGCACTGTGAAGTGTGAACTGTAAACTGTGAACTGTGAGCTGTGAACTTTGAAGTATGCACTGCAAATTGTGAACTGTGAACGGCGAATTGCGAACTGTGAACTGTGAAATCGAACTGTGAACTGTGAAATGTGAACTGAGAACTGTAAACTGTGAACCGTGAACTGTGAACTGTGAACTGTGAACTGAGATCTGTGAACTGTGAACTGTGAGCTGTGAACTGTGAACTGTGGACTGTGAACTGTGAACTGTGAGCTGTGAACTGTGAACTGTGAACTGTGAACTGTGAAGTGTGAACTGTGAACAGTGAACTGTGCACTGTGTACTGTGAACAGTGAACTGTGCACTGTGAACTGTGAACTGTGGACTGTGAACTGTGAACTGCGTACTGTGGATAGTGAACTGTGCAATGTGAACTGTGAACTGTAAACTTGGAACTGTGAGCTGTGAACTTTGAAGTATGCACTGCAAATTGTAAACTGTGAACGGCGAATTGCGAACTGTGAACTGTGAAATCGAACTGTGAACTGTGAACTGTGTACTGTGAGCTGTGAACTGTGGAGAGTGCACTGCAAATTGTGAACTGTGAACTGTGAAGTGTGAACTGTGAAATGTGAACTGTGAACTGTGAAGAGTGCACTCCAAATTGTGAACTGTGAACGGCGAACTGTGAACTGTGAACTGTGAACTGTGAACTGCGATTTGTGAACAGTGAACTGTGAACTGTGAGCTGTGAACTTTGAAGTGTGCACTGCAAATCGTGAAATGTGAACGGCGAATTGTGAACTGTGAAATGTGAACTGAGAACTGTAAATTGTGAACCGTGAACTGTGAACTGTGAACTGTGAACCGTGAACTGTGCACTGTGAACTGTGAACTGTGAACTGTGAACAGTGAACTGTGAACTGTAAACTGTGAACTGTGAACAGTGAACTGTGAACTGTGAACTGTGAACTGCGATTTGTGAGCAGTGAACTGTGAACTGTGAGCTGTGAACTTTGAAGTGTGCACTGCAAATAGTGAAATGTGAACGCCGAATTGTGAACTGTCAAATGTAAACAGAGAACTGTAAACTGTGAACCGTGAACTGTGAACCGTGAACTGTGAACCGTGAACTGTGAACCGTGAACTGTGAACCGTGAACTGTGAACCGTGAACTGTGAACCGTGAACTGTGAACCGTGAACTGTGAACCGTGAACTGTGAACCGTGAACTGTGAACCGTGAACTGTGAACCGTGAACTGTGAACCGTGAACTGTGAACCGTGAACTGTGAACCGTGAACTGTGAACCGTGAACTGTGAACCGTGAACTGTGAACCGTGAACTGTGAACCGTGAACTGTGAACCGTGAACTGTGAACCGTGAACTGTGAACTGTGAACTGTGAACTGTGAACTGTGAACTGTGAACTGTGAACAGTGAACTGTGAACTGTGAACTGTGCACTGTGAACTGTGAACTGTGAACTGTGAACTGTGAACTGTGAAATGTGAACTGTGAACTGTGAAGTGTGAACTGTGAACAGTGAACTGTGCACTGTGATCTGTGAACTGTGAACTGTGAACTGTGAACTGTGAACTGTGAACTGTGAACTGTGAACTGTGAACTGTGAACTGTGAACTGTGAACTGTGAACTGTGAACTGTGAACTGTGAACTGTGATTTGTGAACAGTGAACTGTGAACTGTGAGCTGTGAACTTTGAAGAGTGCACTCCAAATTGTGAACTGTGAACGGCGAACTGTGAACTGCGATTTGTGAATAGTGAACTGTGAACTGTGAGCTGTGAACTTTGAAGTGTGCACTGCAAATAGTGAAATGTGATCAGCGAATTGTGAACTGTGAACTGTGAACTGTGAGCTGTGAACTTTGAAGTGTGCACTGCAAATAGTGAAATGTGAACGGCGAATTGTGAACTGTGAAATGTGAACTGAGAACTGTAAATTGTGAACCGTGAACCGTGAACCGTGAACTGCGAACTGTGAACTCTGAACTGTGAACTGTGAACTGTGAACTGTGAACTGTGAACTGTGAACTGTGAACTGTGAACTGTGAACTGTGAACTGTGAACTGTGAACTGTGAACTGTGAACAGTGAACTGTGCACTGTGAACTGTGAACTGTGGACTGTGAACTGTGAACTGTGAGCTGTGAACTGTGAACTGTGAACTGTGAAGTGTGAACTGTGAACAGTGAACTGTGGACTGTGAACTGTGAACTGTGGACTGTGAACTGTGAACTGCGAACTGTGGACAGTGAACTGTGCAATGTGAACTGTGAACTGTGAACTGTAAACTGTGAACTGTGAGCTGTGAACTTTGAAGTATGCACTGCAAATTGTGAACTGTGAACGGCGAATTGCGAACTGTGAACTGTGAAATCGAACTGTGAACTGTGAAATGTGAACTGAGAACTGTAAACTGTGAACCGTGAACCGTGAACTGTGAACTGAGATCTGTGAACTGTGAACTGTAAACTGTGAACTGTGAGCTGTGAACTTTGAAGTGTGCACTGCAAATTGTGAACTGTGAACGGCGAATTGCGAACCTGAACTGTGAAATCGAACTGTGAACTGTGAGCTGCGAACTGTGAATGGTGCACTGCAAATTGTGAACTGTGAACTGTGAACTGTGAACTGCGATTTGTGAACAGTGAACTGTGAACTGTGAGCTGTGAACTTTGAAGAGTGCACTCCAAATTGTGAACTGTGAACGGCGAACTGTGAACTGTGAACTGTGAACTGTGAACTGTGAACTGCGATTTGTGAACAGTGAACTGTGAACAGTGAACTGTGAACTGTGAGCTGTGAACTTTGAAGTATGCACTGCAAATTGTGAACTGTGAACGGCGAATTGCGAACTGTGAACTGTGAAATCGAACTGTGAACTGTGAAATGTGAACTGAGAACTGTAAACTGTGAACCGTGAACCGTGAACTGTGAACTGAGATCTGTGAACTGTGAACTGTAAACTGTGAACTGTGAGCTGTGAACTTTGAAGTGTGCAATGCAAATTGTGAACTGTGAACGGCGAATTGCGAACCTGAACTGTGAAATCGAACTGTGAACTGTGAGCTGCGAACTGTGAATGGTGCACTGCAAATTGTGAACTGTGAACTGTGAACTGTGAACTGCGATTTGTGAACAGTGAACTGTGAACTGTGAGCTGTGAACTTTGAAGAGTGCACTCCAAATTGTGAACTGTGAACGGCGAACTGTGAACTGTGAACTGTGAACTGTGAACTGCGATTTGTGAACAGTGAACTGTGAACAGTGAACTGTGAACTGTGAGCTGTGAACTTTGAAGTGTGCACTGCAAATCGTGAAAAGTGAACGGCGAATTGTGAACTGTGAAATGTGAACTGAGAACTGTAAATTGTGAACCGTGAACTGTGAACTGTGAACTGTGAACTGTGAACAGTGAACTGTGAATTGTAAACTGTGAACTGTGAACAGTGAACTGTGAACTGTGAACTGTGAACTGCGATTTGTGAACAGTGAACTGTGAACCGTGAACAGTGAACTGCGAACTGTGAACAGTGAACTGTGCACTGTGAAGTGTGAACTGTAAACTGTGAACTGTGAACTGTGAACTTTGAAGTATGCACTGCAAATTGTGAACTGTGAACGGCGAATTGCGAACTGTGAACTGTGAAATCGAACTGTGAACTGTGAAATGTGAACTGAGAACTGTAAACTGTGAACCGTGAACTGTGAACTGTGAACTGTGAACTGAGATCTGTGAACTGTGAACTGTAAACTGTGAACTGTGAGCTGTGAACTTTGAAGTGTGCACTGCAAATTGTGAACTGTGAACGGCGAATTGCGAACCTGAACTGTGAAATCGAACTGTGAACTGTGAGCTGCGAACTGTGAAGGGTGCACTGCAAATTGTGAACTGTGAACTGTGAACTGTGAACTGTGAACTGTGAAATCGAACTGTGAACTGTGAAATGTGAACTGAGAACTGTAAACTGTGAACCGTGAACTGTGAACTGTGAACTGTGAACTGAGATCTGTGAACTGTGAACTGTGAGCTGTGAACTTTAAAGTGTGCAGTGCATATTGTGAACTGTGAACGGCGAATTGTGAACTGTGAACTGTGAACTGTGAACTTTGCTCTGTGAACTGAGAACTGTGAGCTGTGAACTGTGACGGGTGCACTGCAAATTGTGAACTCTGAACGGCGGATTGTGAACTGTGAAATGTGAACTGCGGGTGGCGAACATTGAAGTGTTCACTGCAAATTGTGAACTGTGATCGATGAATTATGAACTGTGAACTGTGAAATGAGGACTGAGAAATGTTAACTGTGAAATGTGAACTGTGAACTGTGAATTGCGAACTTTGAACTGTGAACTGTGAACTGTGAAATGTGAACTGTAAACTGTGAACTGTGAACAGTGAACTGTGAACTGTAAACTGTGAACTGCGAGCTGTGAACTTGGAAGTGTACACTTCAAATTGTGAACTGTGAACGGCGAATTGTGAACTGTGAACTGTGAGCTGTGAACTGTGAACTGCGATTTGTGAACAGTGAACTGTGAACTGTGAGCTATGAACCTTGAAGTGTGCACTGCAAATTGTGAACAGTGAACGGCGGATTGTGAACTGTAAACTGTGAACTGTGAACTGTAAACTGTGAACCGTGAACTGTGAACTGTGAACTGTGAACTGTGAACTGCGATTTGTGAACAGTGAACTGTGAACTGTGAGCTGTGAACTTTGAAGAGTGCACTGCAAGTTGTGAATTGTGAACGGCGAATTGTGAACTGTGAAATGTGAACTGTGGACTGTGAACTTTGAAGAGTGCACTGCAAGTTGTGAACTGTGAACGGCGAATTGTGAACTGTGAAATGTAAACTGAGGACTGTAAACTGTGAACCGTGAACTGTGAACTGTGAACTGTGAACTGTGAACTGTGACCTGCGATTTGTGAACACTGAACTGTGAACTGTGAGCTGTGAACTTTGAAGTATGCACTGCAAATAGTGAAATGTGAACGGCCAATTGTGAACTGTGAAATGTGAACTGAGAACTGTAAACTGTGCACCGTGAACTGTGAACTGTGAACTGTGAACTGTGAACAGTGAACTGTGCACTGTGAACTGTGAACTGTGAACTGTGAACAGTGAACTGTGCACTGCGATTTATGAACAGTGAACTGTGAACTGTGAGCTGTGAACTTTGAAGTGTGCACTGCAAATAGTGAAATGTGAACGGCGAATTGTGAACTGTGAAATGTAAACTGAGAACTGTAAACTGAGAACTGTAAACTGTGAACCGTGAACTGTGAACTGTGAACTGTGAACTGTGAACTGTGAACTGTGAGCTGTGAACTGTGATGGGTGCACTGCAAATTGTGAACTCTGAACGGCGGATTGTGAACTTTGAAATGTGAACTGCGGGTGGTGAACATTGAAGTGTTCACTGCAAATTGTGAACTGTGATCGACGAATTATGAACTGTGAACTGTGAAATGAGGACTGAGAAATGTGAACTGTGAAATGTGAACTGTGAACTGTGAATTGCGAACTTTGAACTGTGAACTGTGGACTGTGAAATGTGAACTGTAAACTGTGAACTGTGAACAGTGAACTGTGAACTGTGAACTGTGAACTGCGAGCTGTGAACTTGGAAGTGTGCACTGCAAATTGTGAACTGTGAACGGCGGATTGTGAACTGTGAACTGTGAGCTGTGAACTGTGAACTGCGATTTGTGAACAGTGAACTGTGAACTGTGAACTGTGAACTGTGAACTGTGAACAGTGAACTGTGAACTGTGAACTGTGAACTGTGAACTGTGAACTGTGAGCTGTGAGCTGTGAACTGTCAAGGGTGCAGTGCAAATTGTGAACTGTGAAATGAAGACTGTGAAGTGTGAACTCTGATCTGTGAACTGTGAACTGTAAACTGTGAACTGTGAGCTGTGAACTTTGAAGTGTGCACTGCAAATTGTGAACTGTGAACGGCGAATTGCGAACTGTGAACTGTGAAATCGGACTGTGAACTGTGCAATGTGAACTGTGAACTGTGAACTGTAAACTGTGAACTGTGAACTTTGAAGTATGCACTGCAAATTGTGAACTGTGAACGGCGAATTGCGAACTGTGAACTGTGAAATCGAACTGTGAACTGTGAAATGTGAACTGAGAACTGTAAACTGTGAACCGTGAACTGTGAACTGTGAACTGTGAACTGAGATCTGTGAACTGTGAACTGTAAACTGTTAACTGTGAGCTGTGAACTTTGAAGTGTGCACTGCAAATTGTGAACTGTGAACGGCGAATTGCGAACCTGAACTGTGAAATCGAACTGTGAACTGTGAGCTGCGAACTGTGAAGGGTGCACTGCAAATTGTGAACTGTGAACTGTGAACTGTGAACTGCGATTTGTGAACAGTGAACTGTGAACTGTGAGCTGTGAACTTTGAAGAGTGCACTCCAAATTGTGAACTGTGAACGGCGAAATGTGAACTGTGAACTGTGAACTGTGAACTGCGATTTGTGAACAGTGAACTGTGAACAGTGAACTGTGAACTGTGAGCTGTGAACTTTGAAGTGTGCACTGCAAATCGTGAAATGTGAACGGCGAATTGTGAACTGTGAAATGTGAACTGAGAACTGTAAATTGTGAACCGTGAACTGTGAACTGTGAACTGTGAACTGTGAACAGTGAACTGTGAATTGTAAACTGTGAACTGTGAACAGTGAACTGTGAACTGTGAACTGTGAACTGCGATTTGTGAACAGTGAACTGTGAACTGTGAACTGTGAGCTGTGAACTGTGAACCGTGAACTGTGAACTGCGAACTGTGAACAGTGAACTGTGCACTGTGAAGTGTGAACTGTAAACTGTGAACTGTGAGCTGTGAACTTTGAAGTATGCACTGCAAATTGTGAACTGTGAACGGCGAATTGCGAACTGTGAACTGTGAAATCGAACTGTGAACTGTGAAATGTGAACTGAGAACTGTAAACTGTGAACCGTGAACTGTGAACTGTGAACTGTGAACTGAGATCTGTGAACTGTGAACTGTGAGCTGTGAACTTTAAAGTGTGCAGTGCATATTGTGAACTGTGAACGGCGAATTGTGAACTGTGAACTGTGAACTGTGAACTGTGCTCTGTGAACTGAGAACTGTGAGCTGTGAACTGTGAAGGGTGCACTGCAAATTGTGAACTGTGAACTGTGAACTGTGAACTGCGAGTTTGTGAACTTTGAAGTGTGCACTGCAAATTGTGAACTGTGAACTGTGAGCTTTGAACTGTCAACTGCGATTTGTGAACAGTGAACTGTGAACTGTGAGCTGTGAACCTTGAAGTGTGCACTGCAAATTGTGAAAAGTGAACGGCGGATTGTGAACTGTGAATTGTGCACTGTTGACTGTCAGCTGTGAACTTTAAAGTGTGCACTGCAAATATTGGAATGTGAACGGCCAATTGTGAACTGTGAAATGTGAACTGAGAACTGTAAACTGTGCACCGTGAACTGTGAACTGTGAACTGTGAACAGTGAACTGTGAACTGTGAACTGTGAACTGTGAACTGTGAACTGTGAACTGTGAACTGTGAACTGTGAACTGTGAACTGTGAACTGTGAACTGTGAACTGTGAACTGTGAACTTTGAAGAGTGCACTGCAAGTTGTGAACTGAGAACGGCGAATTGTGAACTGTGAAATTTGAACTGTGAGCTGTGAACTTTGAAGAGTGCACTGCAAGTTGTGAACTGTGAACGGCGAATTGTGAACTGTGAAATGTAAACTGAGAACTGTAAACTGTGAACCGTGAACTGTGAACTGTGAACTGTGAACTGTGAACTGTGAACTGCGATTTGTGAACAGTGAACTGTGAAATGTGAGCTGTGAACTTTGAAGTGTGCACTGCAAATATTGGAATGTGAACGGCCAATTGTGAACTGTGAAATGTGAACTGAGAACTGTAAACTGTGCACCGTGAACTGTGAACTGTGAACTGTGAACAGTGAACTGTGAACTGTGAACTGTGAACTGTGAACTGTGAACTGTGAACTGTGAACTGTGAACTGCGAACTGTGAACTGTGAACTGTGAACTGTGAACTGTGAACTGTGAGCTGTGAACTGTGAACTGTGAACTGCGAGCTGTGAACTGTGAAATGAAGACTGTGAACTGTGAACTGTGAAGTGTGAACTGTGAACAGTGAACTGTGCACTGTGAACTGTGAACAGTGAACTGTGAACTGTGAACTGTGAACTGCGATTTGTGAACAGTGAACTGTGAACTGTGAACTGTGAGCTGTGAACTGTGAACCGTGAACTGTGAACTGCGAACTGTGAACAGTGAACTGTGCACTGTGAAGTGTGAACTGTAAACTGTGAACTGTGAGCTGTGAACTTTGAAGTATGCACTGCAAATTGTGAACTGTGAACGGCGAATTGCGAACTGTGAACTGTGAAATCGAACTGTGAACTGTGAAATGTGAACTGAGAACTGTAAACTGTGAACCGTGAACTGTGAACTGTGAACTGTGAACTGAGATCTGTGAACTGTGAACTGTGAGCTGTGAACTTTAAAGTGTGCAGTGCATATTGTGAACTGTGAACGGCGAATTGTGAACTGTGAACTGTGAACTGTGAACTGTGCTCTGTGAACTGAGAACTGTGAGCTGTGAACTGTGAAGGGTGCACTGCAAATTGTGAACTGTGAACTGTGAACTGTGAACTGCGAGTTTGTGAACTTTGAAGTGTGCACTGCAAATTGTGAACTGTGAACTGTGAGCTTTGAACTGGCAACTGCGATTTGTGAACAGTGAACTGTGAACTGTGAGCTGTGAACCTTGAAGTGTGCACTGCAAATTGTGAAAAGTGAACGGCGGATTGTGAACTGTGAATTGTGCACTGTTGACTGTCAGCTGTGAACTTTAAAGTGTGCACTGCAAATATTGGAATGTGAACGGCCAATTGTGAACTGTGAAATGTGAACTGAGAACTGTAAACTGTGCACCGTGAACTGTGAACTGTGAACTGTGAACAGTGAACTGTGAA
Organism: Lasioglossum villosulum; assembly: GCA_963971365.1. Lineage (NCBI taxonomy): Eukaryota > Metazoa > Arthropoda > Insecta > Hymenoptera > Halictidae > Lasioglossum > Lasioglossum villosulum. Next base: position 17,850,297 of record OZ020500.1, on the reverse strand, counting down.
CTGTGAACTGTGAACTGTGAACTGTGAACTGTGAACTGTGAACTGTGAACTGTGAACTGTGAACTGTGAACTGTGAACTGTGAACTGTGAACTTTGAAGAGTGCACTGCAAGTTGTGAACTGAGAACGGCGAATTGTGAACTGTGAAATTTGAACTGTGAGCTGTGAACTTTGAAGAGTGCACTGCAAGTTGTGAACTGTGAACGGCGAATTGTGAACTGTGAAATGTAAACTGAGAACTGTAAACTGTGAACCGTGAACTGTGAACTGTGAACTGTGAACTGTGAACTGCGATTTGTGAACAGTGAACTGTGAAATGTGAGCTGTGAACTTTGAAGTGTGCACTGCAAATATTGGAATGTGAACGGCCAATTGTGAACTGTGAAATGTGAACTGAGAACTGTAAACTGTGCACCGTGAACTGTGAACTGTGAACTGTGAACAGTGAACTGTGAACTGTGAACTGTGAACTGTGAACTGTGAACTGTGAACTGTGAACTGTGAACTGCGAACTGTGAACTGTGAACTGTGAACTGTGAACTGTGAACTGTGAGCTGTGAACTGTGAACTGTGAACTGCGAGCTGTGAACTGTGAAGGGTGCACTGCAAATTGTGAACTGTGAAGGGTGCACTGCAAATTGTGAACTGTGAACGGCGAATTGTGAAGTGTGAACTGTGAAATGTGGACTGACAAGTGTGAACTCAGAGCTGTGAACTGCGATCAGTAAACTGTGAACCGTGAGCTGTGAACTGTGAACTGCGAGTTTGTGAACTTTGAAGTGTGCACTGCAAATTGTGAACTGTGAACTGTGAGCTTTGAACTGTCAACTGCGATTTGTGAACAGTGAACTGTGAACTGTGAGCTGTGAACCTTGAAGTGTGCACTGCAAATTGTGAAAAGTGAACGGCGGATTGTGAACTGTGAATTGTGCACTGTTGACTGTCAGCTGTGAACTTTAAAGTGTGCACTGCAAATTGTGAACTGTGAACGGCGAATAGTGAACTGTGAACTGTGAACTGTGAACTGTGAACTGTGAACTGTGAACTGTGAGCTGTGAACTGTCAAGGGTGCACTGCAAATTGTGAACTGTGAAATGAAGACTGTGAACTGTGAACTGTGAAGTGTGAACTGTGAACAGTGAACTGTGCACTGTGAACTGTGAACTGTGAACTGTAAACTGTGAACTGTGAACAGTGAACTGTGAACTGTGAACTGTGAACTGTGAACTGTGAACTGTGAACTGTGAACTGTGAACTGTGAACTGTGAACTGTGAACTGTGAGCTGTGAACTGTCAAGGGTGCACTGCAAATTGTGAACTGTGAAATGAAGACTGTGAACTGTGAACTGTGAAGTGTGAACTGTGAACAGTGAACTGTGCACTGTGAACTGTGAACTGTGAACTGTGAACTGTGAACTGTGAACTGTGAACTGTGAACTGTGAACTGTGAACTGTGAACTGTGAACTGCGAGCTGTGAACTTGGAAGTGTGCACTGCAAATTGTGAACTGTGAACGGCGGATTGTGAACTGTGAACTGTGAGCTGTGAACTGTGAACTGCGATTTGTGAACAGTGAACTGTGAACTGTGAGCTGTGAACCTTGAAGTGTGCACTGCAAATTGTGAACAGTGAACGGCGGATTGTGAACTGTAAACTGTGAACTGTGAACTGTGAGCTGTGAACTGCGAGCTGTGAACTTGGAAGTGTGCACTGCAAATTGTGAACTGTGAACGGCGGATTGTGAACTGTGAACTGTGAGCTGTGAACTGTGAACTGCGATTTGTGAACAGTGAACTGTGAACTGTGAGCTGTGAACTTTGAAGAGTGCCCTGCAAGTTGTGAACTGAGAACGGCGAATTGTGAACTGTGAAATGTGAACTGTGAGCTGTGAACTTTGAAGAGTGCACTGCAAGTTGTGAACTGTGAACGGCGAATTGTGAACTGTGAAATGTAAACTGAGAACTGTAAACTGTGAACCGTGAACTGTGAACTGTGAACTGTGAACTGTGAACTGCGATTTGTGAACAGTGAACTGTGAAATGTGAGCTGTGAACTTTGAAGTGTGCACTGCAAATATTGGAATGTGAACGGCCATTTGTGAACTGTGAAATGTGAACTGAGAACTGTAAACTGTGCACCGTGAACTGTGAACTGTGAACTGTGAACAGTGAACTGTGAACTGTGAACTGTGAACTGCGAGCTGTGAACTGTGAAGGGTGCACTGCAAATTGTGAACTGTGAAGGGTGCACTGCAAATTGTGAACTGTGAACGGCGAATTGTGAAGTGTGAACTGTGAAATGTGGACTGACAAGTGTGAACTCAGAGCTGTGAACTGCGATCAGTAAACTGTGAACCGTGAGCTGTGAACTGTGAACTGCGAGTTTGTGAACTTCGAAGTGTGCACTGCAAATTGTGAACTGTGAAATGAAGACTGTGAACTGTGAACTGTGAAGTGTGAACTGTGAACTGTGAACTGTGAACTGTGAACTGTGAACTGTGAACTGTGAACTGTGAACTGTGAACTGTGAGCTGTGAACTGTGAACTGTGAACTGTGAACTGCGATTTGTGAACAGTGAGCTGTGACCTGTGAGCTGTGAACTTTGAAGACTGCACTGCAAATGGTGAACTGTGAACGGCGAATTGTGATCTGTGAACTGTGAACTGTGAACTGTGAACTGTGCTCTGTGAACTGAGAACTGTGAGCTGTGAACTGTGAAGGGTGCACTGCAAATTGTGAACTGTGAACAGCGGATTGTGAACTGTGAAGTGTGAACTGTGAACAGTGAACTGTGCACTGTGAACTGTGAACTGTGAACTGTGAACTGTGAACTGCGAACTGTGAACAGTGAACTGTGAACTGTGAACTGTGAACTGTGAACTGTGAACTGTGAACTGTGAACTGTGAACTGTGAACTGTGAACTGTGAACTGTGAGCTGTGAACTGTCAAGGGTGCACTGCAAATTGTGAACTGTGAAATGAAGACTGTGAACTGTGAACTGTGAAGTGTGAACTGTGAACAGTGAACTGTGCACTGTGAACTGTGAACTGTGAACTGTGAACTGTGAACTGTGAACTGTGAACTGTGAACTGTGAGCTGTGAACTGTGAACTGTGAACTGTGAACTGTGAGCTGTGAACTGTGAAGGGTGCACTGCAAATTGTGAACTGTGAAGGGTGCACTGCAAATTGTGAACTGTGAACGGCGAATTGTGAAGTGTGAACTGTGAAATGTGGACTGTCAAGTGTGAACTCAGAGCTGTTAACTGCGATCAGTAAACTGTGAACTGTGAGCTGTGAACTGTGAACTGTGAACTGTGAACTGCGATCTGTGAACTTTGAAGTGTGAACTGTGAACTGTGAACTGTGAACTGTGAACTGTGAACTGTGAACTGTGAACTGTGAGCTGTGAACTGTGAACTGTGAACTGTGAACTGCGATTTGTGAACAGTGAGCTGTGACCTGTGAGCTGTGAACTTTGAAGACTGCACTGCAAATGGTGAACTGTGAACGGCGAATTGTGATCTGTGAACTGTGAACTGTGAACTGTGAACTGTGCTCTGTGAACTGAGAACTGTGAGCTGTGAACTGTGAAGGGTGCACTGCAAATTGTGAACTGTGAACAGCGGATTGTGAACTGTGAACTGTGAACAGTGAACTGTGAACTGTAAACTGTGAACTGCGAGCTGTGAACTTGGAAGTGTGCACTGCAAATTGTGAACTGTGAACTGTGAACTGTGAACTGTGAACTGTGAACTGTGAACTGCGATTTGTGAACAGTGAACTCTGAACTGTGAGCTGTGAACTTTGAAGAGTGCACTGCAAGTTGTGAACTGTGAACGGCGAATTGTGAACTGTGAAATGTGAACTGTGAGCTGTGAACTTTGAAGAGTGCACTGCAAGTTGTGAACTGTGAACGGCGAATTGTGAACTGTGAAATGTAAACTGAGAACTGTAAACTGTGAACCGTGAACTGTGAACTGTGAACTGTGAACTGTGAACTGCGATTTGTGAACAGTGAACTGTGAACTGTGAGCTGTGAACTTTGAAGTGTGCACTGCAAATATTGAAATGTGAACGGCCAATTGTGAACTGTGAAATGTGAACTGAGAACTGTAAACTGTGCACCGTGAACTGTGAACTGTGAACTGTGAACAGTGAACTGTGCACTGTGAACTGTGAACTGTGAACTGTGAACTGTGAACAGTGAACTGTGCACTGAGAACTGTGATCTGTGAACTGTGAAGTGTGAACTGTGAACTGTGAACTTTAAAGTGTGCACTGCAAATTGTGAACTGTGAACGGCGAATAGTGAACTGTGCACTGTGAACTGTGAACTGTGAACTGTGAACTGCGAACTGTGAACTGCGATTTGTGAACAGTGAACTGTGAACTGTGAGCTGTGAACTTTGAAGTGTGCACTGCAAATAGTGAAATGTGAACGGCGAATTGTGAACTGTGAAATGTGAACTGAGAACTGTAAACTGTGAACCGTGAACTGTGAACTGTGAACTGTGAACTGTGAGCTGTGAACTGTGATGGGTGCACTGCAAATTGTGAACTGGGAACTGTGAACTGTGAACTGTGAACTGTGAACTGTGAACTGTGAACTGCGAACTGTGAACTGCGATTTGTGAACAGTGAACTGTGAACTGTGAGCTGTGAACTTTGAAGAGTGCACTGCAAGTTGTGAACTGTGAACGGCGAATTGTGAACTGTGAAATGTAAACTGAGAACTGTAAACTGTGAACCGTGAACTGTGAACTGTGAACTGTGAACTGTGAACTGCGATTTGTGAACAGTGAACTGTGAACTGTGAGCTGTGAACTTTGAAGTGTGCACTGCAAATATTGAAATGTGAACGGCCAATTGTGAACTGTGAAATGTGAACTGAGAACTGTAAACTGTGCACCGTGAACTGTGAACTGTGAACTGTGAACAGTGAACTGTGCACTGTGAACTGTGAACTGTGAACAGTGAACTGTGCACTGAGAACTGTGATCTGTGAACTGTGAAGTGTGAACTGTGAACTGTGAACTTTAAAGTGTGCACTGCAAATTGTGAACTGTGAACGGCGAATAGTGAACTGTGAACGGCGAATAGTGAACTGTGCACTGTGAACTGCGAACTGTGAACTGCGATTTGTGAACAGTGAACTGTGAACTGTGAGCTGTGAACTTTGAAGTGTCCACTGCAAATAGTGAAATGTGAACGGCGAATTGTGAACTGTGAAATGTGAACTGAGAACTGTGAACGGCGAATTGTGAAGTGTGAACTGGGAAATGAAGACTGTGAAGTGTGAACTCTGAGCTGTGAACTGAGATCAGTAAACTGTGAACCGTGAGCTGTGAACTGTGAGCTGTGAACTGTGAGCTGTGAACTGTGAACTGTGAACTGTGAACTGTGAACTGTGAACTGTGAACTGTGAACTGTGAACTGTGAACTGCGATTTGTGAACAGTGAACTGTGAACTGTGAGCTGTGAACTTTAAAGTGTGCACTGCAAATTGTGAACTGTGAACTGTGAAATGTGAACTGAGAACTGTAAACTGTGAACCGTGAACTGTGCACTGTGAACTGTGAACAGTGGACCGTGCACTGTGAACTGTGAACTGTGAACTGTGAACTGTGAACTGTGAACTGTGAACTGCGATTTGTGAACAGTGAACTGTGAACTGTGAGCTGTGAACTTTGAAGAGTGCACTGCAAATTGTGAACTGTGAACTGTGAACTCTGAACTGTGAACTGTGAACTGTTAACTGTTAACTGCGATTTGTGAACAGTGAACTGTGAACTGTGAGCTGTGAACTTTGAAGAGTGCACTGCAAATTGTGAACTATGAACGACGAAGTGTGAACTGTGAACTTTGAGCTGTGAACTGTGAACTGTGAACTGTGAACTGTGAACTGTGAACTGTGAACTGTGAACTGTGAACTGTGAACTGTGAACTGTGAACTGTGAACTGTGAACTGTGAACTGTGAACTGTGAACTGTGAACTGTGAACTGTGAACTGTGAACTGTGAACTGTGAACTGTGAACTGTGAACTGTGAACTGTGAACTGTGAACTGTGAACTGTGAACTGTGAACTGTGAACTGTGAACTGTGAACTGTAAACTGTGAACTGTAAACTGTGAACTGTGAACTGTGAACTGTGAACTTTGAGCTGTGAACTGTGAAGGGTGCACTGCAAATTGTGAACTGTCAACGGCGAATTGTGAAGTGTGAAAACTGAGCAGTGAACTGAGATCAGTAAACTGTGAACTGTGAACTGTGAACTGTGAACTGTGAACTGTGAACTTTCAGCTGTGAACTGTGAAGGGTGCACTGCAAATTGTGAACTGTGAAGGGTGCACTGCAAATTGTGAACTGTGAACGGCGAATTGTGAAGTGTGAACTGTGAAACGAAGACTGTGAAGTGTGAACTCTGAGCTGTAAACTGAGATCAGTAAACTGTGAACTGTGAGCTGTGAACTTTAAAGTGTGCACTGCATATTGTGAACTGTGAACGGCGAATAATGAACTGTGAACTGTGAACTGTGAGCTGTGAACTGTGAAGGGTGCACTGTGAACTGTGAACTGTGAACTGTGAACTGTGAACTGTGCACTGAGAACTGTGATCTGTGAAGTGTGAACTGTGAACTGTGAACTTTAAAGTGTGCACTGCAAATTGTGAACTGTGAACGGCGAATAGTGAACTGTGCACTGTGAACTGTGAACTGTGAACTGCGAACTGTGAACTGCGATTTGTGAACAGTGAACTGTGAACTGTGAGCTGTGAACTTTGAAGTGTGCACTGTGAACTGTGAACTGTGAACTGTGAACTGTAAACTGTGAACTGTAAACTGTGAACTGTGAACTGTGAACTGTGAACTGTGAACTGTGAACTTTGAGCTGTGAACTGTGAAGGGTGCACTGCAAATTGTGAACTGTCAACGGCGAATTGTGAAGTGTGAAAACTGAGCTGTGAACTGAGATCAGTAAACTGTGAACTGTGAACTGTGAACTGTGAACTGTGAACTGTGAACTTTCAGCTGTGAACTGTGAAGGGTGCACTGCAAATTGTGAACTGTGAAGGGTGCACTGCAAATTGTGAACTGTGAACGGCGAATTGTGAAGTGTGAACTGTGAAACGAAGACTGTGAAGTGTGAACTCTGAGCTGTAAACTGAGATCAGTAAACTGTGAACTGTGAGCTGTGAACTTTAAAGTGTGCACTGCATATTGTGAACTGTGAACGGCGAATAATGAACTGTGAACTGTGAACTGTGAGCTGTGAACTGTGAAGGGTGCACTGTGAACTGTGAACTGTGAACTGTGAACTGTGAACTGTGCACTGAGAACTGTGATCTGTGAACTGTGAAGTGTGAACTGTGAACTGTGAACTTTAAAGTGTGCACTGCAAATTGTGAACTGTGAACGGCGAATAGTGAACTGTGCACTGTGAACTGTGAACTGTGAACTGCGAACTGTGAACTGCGATTTGTGAACAGTGAACTGTGAACTGTGAGCTGTGAACTTTGAAGTGTGCACTGCAAATATTGAAATGTGAACGGCCAATTGTGAACTGTGAAATGTGAACTGAGAACTGTAAACTGTGCACCGTGAACTGTGAACTGTGAACTGTGAACAGTGAACTGTGCACTGTGAACTGTGAACTGTGAACAGTGAACTGTGCACTGAGAACTGTGATCTGTGAACTGTGAAGTGTGAACTGTGAACTGTGAACTTTAAAGTGTGCACTGCAAATTGTGAACTGTGAACGGCGAATAGTGAACTGTGCACTGTGAACTGCGAACTGTGAACTGCGATTTGTGAACAGTGAACTGTGAACTGTGAGCTGTGAACTTTGAAGTGTCCACTGCAAATAGTGAAATGTGAACGGCGAATTGTGAACTGTGAAATGTGAACTGAGAACTGTGAACGGCGAATTGTGAACTGTGAACTGGGAAATGAAGACTGTGAAGTGTGAACTCTGAGCTGTGAACTGAGATCAGTAAACTGTGAACCGTGAGCTGTGAACTGTGAGCTGTGAACTGTGAGCTGTGAACTGTGAACTGTGAACTGTGAACTGTGAACTGTGAACTGTGAACTGTGAACTGTGAACTGTGAACTGTGAACTGCGATTTGTGAACAGTCAACTGTGAACTGTGAGCTGTGAACTTTGAAGAGTGCACTGCAAATTGTGAACTGTGAACGGCGAATTGTGAACAGTGAACTGTGAACTGTGAGCTGTGATTTTTGAAGTGTGCACTGCAAATAGTGAAATGTGAACGGCGAATTGTGAACTGTGAAATGTGAACTGAGAACTGTAAACTGTGAACCGTGAACTGTGAACTGTGAACAGTGAACTGTGCACTTTGAACTGTGAACTGTGAACTGTGAACTGTGAACTGTGAACTTTGAAGAGTGCACTGCAAATTGTGAACTGTGAACTGTGAAATGTGAACTGAGAACTGTAAACTGTGAACCGTGAACTGTGCACTGTGAACTGTGAACAGTGGACCGTGCACTGTGAACTGTGAACTGTGAACTGTGAACTGTGAACTGTGAACTGTGAACTGTGAACTGTGAACTGTGAACTGTGAACTGTGAACTGTGAACTGTGAACTGTGAACTGTGAACTGTGAACTGTGAACTGTGAACTGTGAACTGTGAACTGTGAACTGCGATTTGTGAACAGTGAACTGTGAACTGTGAGCTGTGAACTTTAAAGTGTGCACTGCAAATTGTGAACTGTGAACTGTGAAATGTGAACTGAGAACTGTAAACTGTGAACCGTGAACTGTGCACTGTGAACTGTGAACAGTGGACCGTGCACTGTGAACTGTGAACTGTGAACTGTGAACTGTGAACTGTGAACTGTGAACTGCGATTTGTGAACAGTGAACTGTGAACTGTGAGCTGTGAACTTTGAAGAGTGCACTGCAAATTGTGAACTGTGAACTGTGAACTCTGAACTGTGAACTGTGAACTGTTAACTGTTAACTGCGATTTGTGAACAGTGAACTGTGAACTGTGAGCTGTGAACTTTGAAGAGTGCACTGCAAATTGTGAACTATGAACGACGAAGTGTGAACTGTGAACTTTGAGCTGTGAACTGTGAACTGTGAACTGTGAACTGTGAACTGTGAACTGTGAACTGTGAACTGTGAACTGTGAACTGTGAACTGTGAACTGTGAACTGTGAACTGTGAACTGTGAACTGTGAACTGTGAACTGTGAACTGTGAACTGTGAACTGTGAACTGTGAACTGTGAACTGTGAACTGTGAACTGTGAACTGTGAACTGTGAACTGTGAACTGTGAACTGTGAACTGTGAACTGTGAACTGTAAACTGTGAACTGTAAACTGTGAACTGTGAACTGTGAACTGTGAACTTTGAGCTGTGAACTGTGAAGGGTGCACTGCAAATTGTGAACTGTCAACGGCGAATTGTGAAGTGTGAAAACTGAGCAGTGAACTGAGATCAGTAAACTGTGAACTGTGAACTGTGAACTGTGAACTGTGAACTGTGAACTTTCAGCTGTGAACTGTGAAGGGTGCACTGCAAATTGTGAACTGTGAAGGGTGCACTGCAAATTGTGAACTGTGAACGGCGAATTGTGAAGTGTGAACTGTGAAACGAAGACTGTGAAGTGTGAACTCTGAGCTGTAAACTGAGATCAGTAAACTGTGAACTGTGAGCTGTGAACTTTAAAGTGTGCACTGCATATTGTGAACTGTGAACGGCGAATAATGAACTGTGAACTGTGAACTGTGAGCTGTGAACTGTGAAGGGTGCACTGTGAACTGTGAACTGTGAACTGTGAACTGTGAACTGTGCACTGAGAACTGTGATCTGTGAAGTGTGAACTGTGAACTGTGAACTTTAAAGTGTGCACTGCAAATTGTGAACTGTGAACGGCGAATAGTGAACTGTGCACTGTGAACTGTGAACTGTGAACTGCGAACTGTGAACTGCGATTTGTGAACAGTGAACTGTGAACTGTGAGCTGTGAACTTTGAAGTGTGCACTGTGAACTGTGAACTGTGAACTGTGAACTGTAAACTGTGAACTGTAAACTGTGAACTGTGAACTGTGAACTGTGAACTGTGAACTGTGAACTTTGAGCTGTGAACTGTGAAGGGTGCACTGCAAATTGTGAACTGTCAACGGCGAATTGTGAAGTGTGAAAACTGAGCTGTGAACTGAGATCAGTAAAATGTGAACTGTGAACTGTGAACTGTGAACTGTGAACTGTGAACTTTCAGCTGTGAACTGTGAAGGGTGCACTGCAAATTGTGAACTGTGAAGGGTGCACTGCAAATTGTGAACTGTGAACGGCGAATTGTGAAGTGTGAACTGTGAAACGAAGACTGTGAAGTGTGAACTCTGAGCTGTAAACTGAGATCAGTAAACTGTGAACTGTGAGCTGTGAACTTTAAAGTGTGCACTGCATATTGTGAACTGTGAACGGCGAATAATGAACTGTGAACTGTGAACTGTGAGCTGTGAACTGTGAAGGGTGCACTGTGAACTGTGAACTGTGAACTGTGAACTGTGAACTGTGCACTGAGAACTGTGATCTGTGAACTGTGAAGTGTGAACTGTGAACTGTGAACTTTAAAGTGTGCACTGCAAATTGTGAACTGTGAACGGCGAATAGTGAACTGTGCACTGTGAACTGTGAACTGTGAACTGCGAACTGTGAACTGCGATTTGTGAACAGTGAACTGTGAACTGTGAGCTGTGAACTTTGAAGTGTGCACTGCAAATATTGAAATGTGAACGGCCAATTGTGAACTGTGAAATGTGAACTGAGAACTGTAAACTGTGCACCGTGAACTGTGAACTGTGAACTGTGAACAGTGAACTGTGCACTGTGAACTGTGAACTGTGAACAGTGAACTGTGCACTGAGAACTGTGATCTGTGAACTGTGAAGTGTGAACTGTGAACTGTGAACTTTAAAGTGTGCACTGCAAATTGTGAACTGTGAACGGCGAATAGTGAACTGTGCACTGTGAACTGCGAACTGTGAACTGCGATTTGTGAACAGTGAACTGTGAACTGTGAGCTGTGAACTTTGAAGTGTCCACTGCAAATAGTGAAATGTGAACGGCGAATTGTGAACTGTGAAATGTGAACTGAGAACTGTGAACGGCGAATTGTGAACTGTGAACTGGGAAATGAAGACTGTGAAGTGTGAACTCTGAGCTGTGAACTGAGATCAGTAAACTGTGAACCGTGAGCTGTGAACTGTGAGCTGTGAACTGTGAGCTGTGAACTGTGAACTGTGAACTGTGAACTGTGAACTGTGAACTGTGAACTGTGAACTGTGAACTGTGAACTGTGAACTGCGATTTGTGAACAGTCAACTGTGAACTGTGAGCTGTGAACTTTGAAGAGTGCACTGCAAATTGTGAACTGTGAACGGCGAATTGTGAACAGTGAACTGTGAACTGTGAGCTGTGATTTTTGAAGTGTGCACTGCAAATAGTGAAATGTGAACGGCGAATTGTGAACTGTGAAATGTGAACTGAGAACTGTAAACTGTGAACCGTGAACTGTGAACTGTGAACAGTGAACTGTGCACTTTGAACTGTGAACTGTGAACTGTGAACTGTGAACTGTGAACTTTGAAGAGTGCACTGCAAATTGTGAACTATGAACGACGAAGTGTGAACTGTGAACTTTGAGCTGCGAACTGTGAACTGTGAACTGTGAACTGTGAACTGTGAACTGTGAACTGTGAACTGTGAACTGTGAACTGTGAACTGTGAACTGTGAACTGTGAACTGTGAACTGTGAACTGTGAACTGTGAACTGTGAACTGTGAACTGTGAACTGTGAACTGTGAACTGTGAACTGTGAACTGTGAACTGTGAACTGTGAACTGTGAACTGTGAACTGTGAACTGTGAACTGTGAACTGTGAACTGTGAACTGTGAACTGTGAACTGTGAACTGCGATTTGTGAACAGTGAACTGTGAACTGTGAGCTGTGAACTTTAAAGTGTGCACTGCAAATTGTGAACTGTGAACTGTGAAATGTGAACTGAGAACTGTAAACTGTGAACCGTGAACTGTGCACTGTGAACTGTGAACAGTGGACCGTGCACTGTGAACTGTGAACTGTGAACTGTGAACTGTGAACTGTGAACTGTGAACTGCGATTTGTGAACAGTGAACTGTGAACTGTGAGCTGTGAACTTTGAAGAGTGCACTGCAAATTGTGAACTGTGAACTGTGAACTGTGAACTGTGAACTGTTAACTGTTAACTGCGATTTGTGAACAGTGAACTGTGAACTGTGAGCTGTGAACTTTGAAGAGTGCACTGCAAATTGTGAACTATGAACGACGAAGTGTGAACTGTGAACTTTGAGCTGTGAACTGTGAACTGTGAACTGTGAACTGTGAACTGTGAACTGTGAACTGTGAACTGTGAACTGTGAACTGTGAACTGTGAACTGTGAACTGTGAACTGTGAACTGTGAACTGTGAACTGTGAACTGTGAACTGTGAACTGTGAACTGTGAACTGTGAACTGTGAACTGTGAACTGTGAACTGTGAACTGTGAACTGTGAACTGTGAACTGTGAACTGTGAACTGTGAACTGTGAACTGTGAACTGTAAACTGTGAACTGTAAACTGTGAACTGTGAACTGTGAACTGTGAACTGTGAACTGTGAACTTTGAGCTGTGAACTGTGAAGGGTGCACTGCAAATTGTGAACTGTCAACGGCGAATTGTGAAGTGTGAAAACTGAGCTGTGAACTGAGATCAGTAAACTGTGAACTGTGAACTGTGAACTGTGAACTGTGAACTGTGAACTTTCAGCTGTGAACTGTGAAGGGTGCACTGCAAATTGTGAACTGTGAAGGGTGCACTGCAAATTGTGAACTGTGAACGGCGAATTGTGAAGTGTGAACTGTGAAACGAAGACTGTGAAGTGTGAACTCTGAGCTGTAAACTGAGATCAGTAAACTGTGAACTGTGAGCTGTGAACTTTAAAGTGTGCACTGCATATTGTGAACTGTGAACGGCGAATAATGAACTGTGAACTGTGAACTGTGAGCTGTGAACTGTGAAGGGTGCACTGTGAACTGTGAACTGTGAACTGTGAACTGTGAACTGTGCACTGAGAACTGTGATCTGTGAACTGTGAAGTGTGAACTGTGAACTGTGAACTTTAAAGTGTGCACTGCAAATTGTGAACTGTGAACGGCGAATAGTGAACTGTGCACTGTGAACTGTGAACTGTGAACTGCGAACTGTGAACTGCGATTTGTGAACAGTGAACTGTGAACTGTGAGCTGTGAACTTTGAAGTGTGCACTGCAAATAGTGAAATGTGAACGGCGAATTGTGAACTGTGAAATGTGAACTGAGAACTGTAAACTGTGAACCGTGAACTGTGAACTGTGAACTGTGAGCTGTGAACTGTGATGGGTGCACTGCAAATTGTGAACTGTGAACTGTGAAGTGTGAACTGTGAACTGTGAACTGTGAACGGCGAATTGTGAAGTGTGAACTGTGAAATGAAGACTGTGAAGTGTGAACTCTGAGCTGTGAACTGAGATCAGTAAACTGTGAACCGTGAGCTGTGAACTGTGAGCTGTGAACTGTGAGCTGTGAACTGTGAACTGTGAACTGTGAACTGTGAACTGTGAACTGTGAACTGTGAACTGTGAACTGTGAACTGCGATTTGTGAACAGTGAACTGTGAACTGTGAGCTGTGAAACGAAGACTGTGAAGTGTGAACTCTGAGCTGTGAACTGAGATCAGTAAACTGTGAACTGTGAGCTGTGAACTTTAAAGTGTGCACTGCATATTGTGAACTGTGAACGGCGAATAATGAACTGTGAACTGTGAACTGTGAGCTGTGAACTGTGAAGGGTGCACTGTGAACTGTGAACTGTGAACTGTGAACTGTGAAGTGTGAACTGTGAACTGTGAACTTTAAAGTGTGCACTGCAAATTGTGAACTGTGAACGGCGAATAGTGAACTGTGCACTGTGAACTGTGAACTGTGAACTGTGAACTGCGAACTGTGAACTGCGATTTGTGAACAGTGAACTGTGAACTGTGAGCTGTGAACTTTGAAGTGTGCACTGCAAATAGTGAAATGTGAACGGCGAATTGTGAACTGTGAAATGTGAACTGAGAACTGTAAACTGTGAACCGTGAACTGTGAACTGTGAACTGTGAGCTGTGAACTGTGATGGGTGCACTGCAAATTGTGAACTGTGAACTGTGAAGTGTGAACTGTGAACTGTGAACTGTGAACGGCGAATTGTGAAGTGTGAACTGTGAAATGAAGACTGTGAAGTGTGAACTCTGAGCTGTGAACTGAGATCAGTAAACTGTGAACCGTGAGCTGTGAACTGTGAGCTGTGAACTGTGAGCTGTGAACTGTGAGCTGTGAACTGTGAACTGTGAACTGTGAACTGTGAACTGTGAACTGTGAACTGTGAACTGTGAACTGTGAACTGTGAACTGTGAACTGTGAACTGTGAACTGTGAACTGTGAACTGTGAACTGCGATTTGTGAACAGTGAACTGTGAACTGTGAGCTGTGAAACGAAGACTGTGAAGTGTGAACTCTGAGCTGTGAACTGAGATCAGTAAACTGTGAACTGTGAGCTGTGAACTTTAAAGTGTGCACTGCATATTGTGAACTGTGAACGGCGAATAATGAACTGTGAACTGTGAACTGTGAGCTGTGAACTGTGAAGGGTGCACTGTGAACTGTGAACTGTGAACTGTGAACTGTGAAGTGTGAACTGTGAACTGTGAACTTTAAAGTGTGCACTGCAAATTGTGAACTGTGAACGGCGAATAGTGAACTGTGCACTGTGAACTGTGAACTGTGAACTGTGAACTGCGAACTGTGAACTGCGATTTGTGAACAGTGAACTGTGAACTGTGAGCTGTGAACTTTGAAGTGTGCACTGCAAATAGTGAAATGTGAACGGCGAATTGTGAACTGTGAAATGTGAACTGAGAACTGTAAACTGTGAACCGTGAACTGTGAACTGTGAACTGTGAGCTGTGAACTGTGATGGGTGCACTGCAAATTGTGAACTGTGAACTGTGAAGTGTGAACTGTGAACTGTGAACTGTGAACGGCGAATTGTGAAGTGTGAACTGTGAACTGTGAACTGTGAACTGTGAACTGTGAACTTTGAGCTGTGAACTGTGAAGGGTGCACTGCAAATTGTGAACTGTCAACGGCGAATTGTGAAGTGTGAAAACTGAGCTGTGAACTGAGATCAGTAAACTGTGAACTGTGAACTGTGAACTGTGAACTGTGAGCTGTGAACTGTGAGCTGTGAACTGTGAACTGTGAACTGTGAACTGTGAACTGTGAACTGTGAACTGTGAACTGTGAACTGTGAACTGCGATTTGTGAACAGTGAACTGTGAACTGTGAGCTGTGAACTTTGAAGAGTGCACTGCAAATTGTGAACTGTGAACGGCGAATTGTGAACTGTGAAATGTGAACTGAGTACTGTAAACTGTGAACCGTGAACTGCAAATTGTGAACTGTGAACGGCGAATAGTGAACAGTGAACTGTGAACTGTGAACTGTGAACTGTGCACTGTGAACTGTGAACTGTGCACTGTGAACTGTGACCTGCGATTTGTGAACAGTGAACTGTGAGCTGTGATTTTTGAAGTGTGCACTGCAAATATTGAAATGTGAACGGCCAATTGTGAACTGTGAAATGTGAACTGAGAACTGTAAACTGTGCACGGTGAACTGTGAACTGTGAACTGTGAACAGTGAACTGTGCACTGTGAACTGTGAACTGTGAACTGTGAACTGTGAACTGTGAACTGTGAACTGTGAACTGTGAACTGTGAACTGTGAACTGTGAACTGTGAACTGTGAACTGTGCACTGAGAACTGTGATCTGTGAACTGTGAAGTGTGAACTGTGAACTGTGAACTTTAAAGTGTGCACTGCAAATTGTGAACTGTGAACGGCGAATAGTGAACTGTGCACTGTGAACTGTGAACAGTGGACCGTGCACTGTGAACTGTGAACTGTGAACTGTGAACTGTGAACTGTGAACTGTGAACTGCGATTTGTGAACAGTGAACTGTGAACTGTGAGCTGTGAACTTTGAAGAGTGCACTGCAAATTGTGAACTGTGAACTGTGAACTGTGAACTGTGAACTGTTAACTGTTAACTGCGATTTGTGAACAGTGAACTGTGAACTGTGAGCTGTGAACTTTGAAGAGTGCACTGCAAATTGTGAACTATGAACGACGAAGTGTGAACTGTGAACTTTGAGCTGTGAACTGTGAACTGTGAACTGTGAACTGTGAACTGTGAACTGTGAACTGTGAACTGTGAACTGTGAACTGTGAACTGTGAACTGTGAACTGTGAACTGTGAACTGTGAACTGTGAACTGTGAACTGTGAACTGTGAACTGTGAACTGTGAACTGTGAACTGTGAACTGTGAACTGTGAACTGTGAACTGTGAACTGTGAACTGTGAACTGTGAACTGTGAACTGTGAACTGTGAACTGTGAACTGTGAACTGTGAACTGTGAACTGTGAACTGTGAACTGTGAACTGTAAACTGTGAACTGTAAACTGTGAACTGTGAACTGTGAACTGTGAACTGTGAACTGTGAACTTTGAGCTGTGAACTGTGAAGGGTGCACTGCAAATTGTGAACTGTCAACGGCGAATTGTGAAGTGTGAAAACTGAGCTGTGAACTGAGATCAGTAAACTGTGAACTGTGAACTGTGAACTGTGAACTGTGAACTGTGAACTTTCAGCTGTGAACTGTGAAGGGTGCACTGCAAATTGTGAACTGTGAAGGGTGCACTGCAAATTGTGAACTGTGAACGGCGAATTGTGAAGTGTGAACTGTGAAACGAAGACTGTGAAGTGTGAACTCTGAGCTGTAAACTGAGATCAGTAAACTGTGAACTGTGAGCTGTGAACTTTAAAGTGTGCACTGCATATTGTGAACTGTGAACGGCGAATAATGAACTGTGAACTGTGAACTGTGAGCTGTGAACTGTGAAGGGTGCACTGTGAACTGTGAACTGTGAACTGTGAACTGTGAACTGTGCACTGAGAACTGTGATCTGTGAACTGTGAAGTGTGAACTGTGAACTGTGAACTTTAAAGTGTGCACTGCAAATTGTGAACTGTGAACGGCGAATAGTGAACTGTGCACTGTGAACTGTGAACTGTGAACTGCGAACTGTGAACTGCGATTTGTGAACAGTGAACTGTGAACTGTGAGCTGTGAACTTTGAAGTGTGCACTGCAAATAGTGAAATGTGAACGGCGAATTGTGAACTGTGAAATGTGAACTGAGAACTGTAAACTGTGAACCGTGAACTGTGAACTGTGAACTGTGAGCTGTGAACTGTGATGGGTGCACTGCAAATTGTGAACTGTGAACTGTGAAGTGTGAACTGTGAACTGTGAACTGTGAACGGCGAATTGTGAAGTGTGAACTGTGAAATGAAGACTGTGAAGTGTGAACTCTGAGCTGTGAACTGAGATCAGTAAACTGTGAACCGTGAGCTGTGAACTGTGAGCTGTGAACTGTGAGCTGTGAACTGTGAACTGTGAACTGTGAACTGTGAACTGTGAACTGTGAACTGTGAACTGTGAACTGTGAACTGCGATTTGTGAACAGTGAACTGTGAACTGTGAGCTGTGAAACGAAGACTGTGAAGTGTGAACTCTGAGCTGTGAACTGAGATCAGTAAACTGTGAACTGTGAGCTGTGAACTTTAAAGTGTGCACTGCATATTGTGAACTGTGAACGGCGAATAATGAACTGTGAACTGTGAACTGTGAGCTGTGAACTGTGAAGGGTGCACTGTGAACTGTGAACTGTGAACTGTGAACTGTGAAGTGTGAACTGTGAACTGTGAACTTTAAAGTGTGCACTGCAAATTGTGAACTGTGAACGGCGAATAGTGAACTGTGCACTGTGAACTGTGAACTGTGAACTGTGAACTGCGAACTGTGAACTGCGATTTGTGAACAGTGAACTGTGAACTGTGAGCTGTGAACTTTGAAGTGTGCACTGCAAATAGTGAAATGTGAACGGCGAATTGTGAACTGTGAAATGTGAACTGAGAACTGTAAACTGTGAACCGTGAACTGTGAACTGTGAACTGTGAGCTGTGAACTGTGATGGGTGCACTGCAAATTGTGAACTGTGAACTGTGAAGTGTGAACTGTGAACTGTGAACTGTGAACGGCGAATTGTGAAGTGTGAACTGTGAACTGTGAACTGTGAACTGTGAACTGTGAACTTTGAGCTGTGAACTGTGAAGGGTGCACTGCAAATTGTGAACTGTCAACGGCGAATTGTGAAGTGTGAAAACTGAGCTGTGAACTGAGATCAGTAAACTGTGAACTGTGAACTGTGAACTGTGAACTGTGAGCTGTGAACTGTGAGCTGTGAACTGTGAACTGTGAACTGTGAACTGTGAACTGTGAACTGTGAACTGTGAACTGCGATTTGTGAACAGTGAACTGTGAACTGTGAGCTGTGAACTTTGAAGAGTGCACTGCAAATTGTGAACTGTGAACGGCGAATTATGAACTGTGAAATGTGAACTGAGTACTGTAAACTGTGAACCGTGAACTGCAAATTGTGAACTGTGAACGGCGAATAGTGAACAGTGAACTGTGAACTGTGAACTGTGAACTGTGCACTGTGAACTGTGAACTGTGCACTGTGAACTGTGACCTGCGATTTGTGAACAGTGAACTGTGAGCTGTGATTTTTGAAGTGTGCACTGCAAATAGTGAAATGTGAACGGCGAATTGTGAACTGTGAAATGTGAACTGAGAACTGTAAACTGTGAACCGTGAACTGTGAACTGTGAACTGTGAGCTGTGAACTGTGATGGGTGCACTGCAAATTGTGAACTGTGAACTGTGAAGTGTGAACTGTGAACTGTGAACTGTGAACGGCGAATTGTGAAGTGTGAACTGTGAAATGAAGACTGTGAAGTGTGAACTCTGAGCTGTGAACTGAGATCAGTAAACTGTGAACCGTGAGCTGTGAACTGTGAGCTGTGAACTGTGAGCTGTGAACTGTGAACTGTGAACTGTGAACTGTGAACTGTGAACTGTGAACTGTGAACTGTGAACTGTGAACTGCGATTTGTGAACAGTGAACTGTGAACTGTGAGCTGTGAAACGAAGACTGTGAAGTGTGAACTCTGAGCTGTGAACTGAGATCAGTAAACTGTGAACTGTGAGCTGTGAACTTTAAAGTGTGCACTGCATATTGTGAACTGTGAACGGCGAATAATGAACTGTGAACTGTGAACTGTGAGCTGTGAACTGTGAAGGGTGCACTGTGAACTGTGAACTGTGAACTGTGAACTGTGAAGTGTGAACTGTGAACTGTGAACTTTAAAGTGTGCACTGCAAATTGTGAACTGTGAACGGCGAATAGTGAACTGTGCACTGTGAACTGTGAACTGTGAACTGTGAACTGCGAACTGTGAACTGCGATTTGTGAACAGTGAACTGTGAACTGTGAGCTGTGAACTTTGAAGTGTGCACTGCAAATAGTGAAATGTGAACGGCGAATTGTGAACTGTGAAATGTGAACTGAGAACTGTAAACTGTGAACCGTGAACTGTGAACTGTGAACTGTGAGCTGTGAACTGTGATGGGTGCACTGCAAATTGTGAACTGTGAACTGTGAAGTGTGAACTGTGAACTGTGAACTGTGAACGGCGAATTGTGAAGTGTGAACTGTGAAATGAAGACTGTGAAGTGTGAACTCTGAGCTGTGAACTGAGATCAGTAAACTGTGAACCGTGAGCTGTGAACTGTGAGCTGTGAACTGTGAGCTGTGAACTGTGAACTGTGAACTGTGAACTGTGAACTGTGAACTGTGAACTGTGAACTGTGAACTGTGAACTGTGAACTGTGAACTGTGAACTGTGAACTGTGAACTGCGATTTGTGAACAGTGAACTGTGAACTGTGAGCTGTGAAACGAAGACTGTGAAGTGTGAACTCTGAGCTGTGAACTGAGATCAGTAAACTGTGAACTGTGAGCTGTGAACTTTAAAGTGTGCACTGCATATTGTGAACTGTGAACGGCGAATAATGAACTGTGAACTGTGAACTGTGAGCTGTGAACTGTGAAGGGTGCACTGTGAACTGTGAACTGTGAACTGTGAACTGTGAAGTGTGAACTGTGAACTGTGAACTTTAAAGTGTGCACTGCAAATTGTGAACTGTGAACGGCGAATAGTGAACTGTGAACGGCGAATAGTGAACTGTGCACTGTGAACTGTGAACTGTGAACTGTGAACTGCGAACTGTGAACTGCGATTTGTGAACAGTGAACTGTGAAATGTGAGCTGTGAACTTTGAAGTGTGCACTGCAAATAGTGAAATGTGAACGGCGAATTGTGAACTGTGAAATGTGAACTGAGAACTGTAAACTGTGAACCGTGAACTGTGAACTGTGAACTGTGAGCTGTGAACTGTGATGGGTGCACTGCAAATTGTGAACTGTGAACTGTGAAGTGTGAACTGTGAACTGCGAACTGTGAACGGCGAATTGTGAAGTGTGAACTGTGAACTGTGAACTGTGAACTGTGAACTGTGAACTTTGAGCTGTGAACTGTGAAGGGTGCACTGCAAATTGTGAACTGTCAACGGCGAATTGTGAAGTGTGAAAACTGAGCTGTGAACTGAGATCAGTAAACTGTGAACTGTGAACTGTGAACTGTGAACTGTGAGCTGTGAACTGTGAGCTGTGAACTGTGAACTGTGAACTGTGAACTGTGAACTGTGAACTGTGAACTGTGAACTGTGAACTGTGAACTGCGATTTGTGAACAGTGAACTGTGAACTGTGAGCTGTGAACTTTGAAGAGTGCACTGCAAATTGTGAACTGTGAACGGCGAATTGTGAACTGTGAAATGTGAACTGAGTACTGTAAACTGTGAACCGTGAACTGCAAATTGTGAACTGTGAACGGCGAATAGTGAACAGTGAACTGTGAACTGTGAACTGTGAACTGTGCACTGTGAACTGTGAACTGTGCACTGTGAACTGTGACCTGCGATTTGTGAACAGTGAACTGTGAGCTGTGATTTTTGAAGTGTGCACTGCAAATATTGAAATGTGAACGGCCAATTGTGAACTGTGAAATGTGAACTGAGAACTGTAAACTGTGCACGGTGAACTGTGAACTGTGAACTGTGAACAGTGAACTGTGCACTGTGAACTGTGAACTGTGAACTGTGAACTGTGAACTGTGAACTGTGAACTGTGAACTGTGAACTGTGAACTGTGAACTGTGAACTGTGAACTGTGAACTGTGCACTGAGAACTGTGATCTGTGAACTGTGAAGTGTGAACTGTGAACTGTGAACTTTAAAGTGTGCACTGCAAATTGTGAACTGTGAACGGCGAATAGTGAACTGTGCACTGTGAACTGTGAACAGTGGACCGTGCACTGTGAACTGTGAACTGTGAACTGTGAACTGTGAACTGTGAACTGTGAACTGCGATTTGTGAACAGTGAACTGTGAACTGTGAGCTGTGAACTTTGAAGAGTGCACTGCAAATTGTGAACTGTGAACTGTGAACTGTGAACTGTGAACTGTTAACTGTTAACTGCGATTTGTGAACAGTGAACTGTGAACTGTGAGCTGTGAACTTTGAAGAGTGCACTGCAAATTTGTGAACTATGAACGACGAAGTGTGAACTGTGAACTTTGAGCTGTGAACTGTGAACTGTGAACTGTGAACTGTGAACTGTGAACTGTGAACTGTGAACTGTGAACTGTGAACTGTGAACTGTGAACTGTGAACTGTGAACTGTGAACTGTGAACTGTGAACTGTGAACTGTGAACTGTGAACTGTGAACTGTGAACTGTGAACTGTGAACTGTGAACTGTGAACTGTGAACTGTGAACTGTGAACTGTGAACTGTGAACTGTGAACTGTGAACTGTGAACTGTGAACTGTGAACTGTGAACTGTGAACTGTGAACTGTAAACTGTGAACTGTAAACTGTGAACTGTGAACTGTGAACTGTGAACTGTGAACTGTGAACTTTGAGCTGTGAACTGTGAAGGGTGCACTGCAAATTGTGAACTGTCAACGGCGAGTTGTGAAGTGTGAAAACTGAGCTGTGAACTGAGATCAGTAAACTGTGAACTGTGAACTGTGAACTGTGAACTGTGAACTGTGAACTTTCAGCTGTGAACTGTGAAGGGTGCACTGCAAATTGTGAACTGTGAAGGGTGCACTGCAAATTGTGAACTGTGAACGGCGAATTGTGAAGTGTGAACTGTGAAACGAAGACTGTGAAGTGTGAACTCTGAGCTGTAAACTGAGATCAGTAAACTGTGAACTGTGAGCTGTGAACTTTAAAGTGTGCACTGCATATTGTGAACTGTGAACGGCGAATAATGAACTGTGAACTGTGAACTGTGAGCTGTGAACTGTGAAGGGTGCACTGTGAACTGTGAACTGTGAACTGTGAACTGTGAACTGTGCACTGAGAACTGTGATCTGTGAACTGTGAAGTGTGAACTGTGAACTGTGAACTTTAAAGTGTGCACTGCAAATTGTGAACTGTGAACGGCGAATAGTGAACTGTGCACTGTGAACTGTGAACTGTGAACTGCGAACTGTGAACTGCGATTTGTGAACAGTGAACTGTGAACTGTGAGCTGTGAACTTTGAAGTGTGCACTGCAAATAGTGAAATGTGAACGGCGAATTGTGAACTGTGAAATGTGAACTGAGAACTGTAAACTGTGAACCGTGAACTGTGAACTGTGAACTGTGAGCTGTGAACTGTGATGGGTGCACTGCAAATTGTGAACTGTGAACTGTGAAGTGTGAACTGTGAACTGTGAACTGTGAACGGCGAATTGTGAAGTGTGAACTGTGAAATGAAGACTGTGAAGTGTGAACTCTGAGCTGTGAACTGAGATCAGTAAACTGTGAACCGTGAGCTGTGAACTGTGAGCTGTGAACTGTGAGCTGTGAACTGTGAACTGTGAACTGTGAACTGTGAACTGTGAACTGTGAACTGTGAACTGTGAACTGTGAACTGCGATTTGTGAACAGTGAACTGTGAACTGTGAGCTGTGAAACGAAGACTGTGAAGTGTGAACTCTGAGCTGTGAACTGAGATCAGTAAACTGTGAACTGTGAGCTGTGAACTTTAAAGTGTGCACTGCATATTGTGAACTGTGAACGGCGAATAATGAACTGTGAACTGTGAACTGTGAGCTGTGAACTGTGAAGGGTGCACTGTGAACTGTGAACTGTGAACTGTGAACTGTGAAGTGTGAACTTTAAAGTGTGCACTGCAAATTGTGAACTGTGAACGGCGAATAGTGAACTGTGCACTGTGAACTGTGAACTGTGAACTGTGAACTGCGAACTGTGAACTGCGATTTGTGAACAGTGAACTGTGAACTGTGAGCTGTGAACTTTGAAGTGTGCACTGCAAATAGTGAAATGTGAACGGCGAATTGTGAACTGTGAAATGTGAACTGAGAACTGTAAACTGTGAACCGTGAACTGTGAACTGTGAACTGTGAGCTGTGAACTGTGATGGGTGCACTGCAAATTGTGAACTGTGAACTGTGAAGTGTGAACTGTGAACTGTGAACTGTGAACGGCGAATTGTGAAGTGTGAACTGTGAAATGAAGACTGTGAAGTGTGAACTCTGAGCTGTGAACTGAGATCAGTAAACTGTGAACCGTGAGCTGTGAACTGTGAGCTGTGAACTGTGAGCTGTGAACTGTGAACTGTGAACTGTGAACTGTGAACTGTGAACTGTGAACTGTGAACTGTGAACTGTGAACTGTGAACTGTGAACTGTGAACTGCGATTTGTGAACAGTGAACTGTGAACTGTGAGCTGTGAAACGAAGACTGTGAAGTGTGAACTCTGAGCTGTGAACTGAGATCAGTAAACTGTGAACTGTGAGCTGTGAACTTTAAAGTGTGCACTGCATATTGTGAACTGTGAACGGCGAATAATGAACTGTGAACTGTGAACTGTGAGCTGTGAACTGTGAAGGGTGCACTGTGAACTGTGAACTGTGAACTGTGAACTGTGAAGTGTGAACTGTGAACTGTGAACTTTAAAGTGTGCACTGCAAATTGTGAACTGTGAACGGCGAATAGTGAACTGTGCACTGTGAACTGTGAACTGTGAACTGTGAACTGCGAACTGTGAACTGCGATTTGTGAACAGTGAACTGTGAACTGTGAGCTGTGAACTTTGAAGTGTGCACTGCAAATAGTGAAATGTGAACGGCGAATTGTGAACTGTGAAATGTGAACTGAGAACTGTAAACTGTGAACCGTGAACTGTGAACTGTGAACTGTGAGCTGTGAACTGTGATGGGTGCACTGCAAATTGTGAACTGTGAACTGTGAAGTGTGAACTGTGAACTGTGAACTGTGAACGGCGAATTGTGAAGTGTGAACTGTGAACTGTGAACTGTGAACTGTGAACTGTGAACTTTGAGCTGTGAACTGTGAAGGGTGCACTGCAAATTGTGAACTGTCAACGGCGAATTGTGAAGTGTGAAAACTGAGCTGTGAACTGAGATCAGTAAACTGTGAAATGTGAACTGTGAACTGTGAACTGTGAGCTGTGAACTGTGAGCTGTGAACTGTGAACTGTGAACTGTGAACTGTGAACTGTGAACTGTGAACTGTGAACTGCGATTTGTGAACAGTGAACTGTGAACTGTGAGCTGTGAACTTTGAAGAGTGCACTGCAAATTGTGAACTGTGAACGGCGAATTATGAACTGTGAAATGTGAACTGAGTACTGTAAACTGTGAACCGTGAACTGCAAATTGTGAACTGTGAACGGCGAATAGTGAACAGTGAACTGTGAACTGTGAACTGTGAACTGTGCACTGTGAACTGTGAACTGTGCACTGTGAACTGTGACCTGCGATTTGTGAACAGTGAACTGTGAGCTGTGATTTTTGAAGTGTGCACTGCAAATATTGAAATGTGAACGGCCAATTGTGAACTGTGAAATGTGAACTGAGAACTGTAAACTGTGCACGGTGAACTGTGAACTGTGAACTGTGAACAGTGAACTGTGCACTGTGAACTGTGAACTGTGAACTGTGAACTGTGAACTGTGAACTGTGAACTGTGAACTGTGAACTGTGAACTGTGAACTGTGAACTGTGAACTGTGCACTGAGAACTGTGATCTGTGAACTGTGAAGTGTGAACTGTGAACTGTGAACTTTAAAGTGTGCACTGCAAATTGTGAACTGTGAACGGCGAATAGTGAACTGTGCACTGTGAACTGTGAACTGTGAACTGTGAACTGCGAACTGTGAACTGCGATTTGTGAACAGTGAACTGTGAACTGTGAGCTGTGAACTTTGAAGTGTGCACTGCAAATAGTGAAATGTGAACGGCGAATTGTGAACTGTGGAATATGAACTGAGAACTGTAAACTGTGAACCGTGAACTGTGAACTGTGAACTGTGAACTGTGAACTGTGAGCTGTCAACTGTGATGGGTGCACTGCAAATTGTGAACTGTGAACTGTGAAGTGTGAACTGTAAACTGTGAACCGTGAACTGCAAATTGTGAACTGTGAACGGCGAATAGTGAACAGTGAACTGTGAACTGTGAACTGTGAACTGTGCACTGTGAACTGTGAACTGTGCACTGTGAATTGTGACCTGCGATTTGTGAACAGTGAACTGTGAACTGTGAGCTGTGATTTTTGCAGTGTGCACTGCAAATAGTGAAATGTGAACGGCGAATTGTGAACTGTGAAATGTGAACTGAGAACTGTAAACTGTGAACCGTGAACCGTGAACCGTGAACTGTGAACAGTGAACTGTGCACTTTGAACTGTGAACTGTGAACTGTGAACTGTGAACTGTGAACTGTGAACTGTGAACTGTGAACTGTGAACTTTAAAGTGTGCACTGCAAATTGTGAACTGTGAACGGCGAATAGTGAACTGTGCACTGTGAACTGTGAACTGTGAACTGTGAACTGCGAACTGTGAACTGCGATTTGTGAACAGTGAACTGTGATCTGTGAGCTGTGAACTGTGAACAGTGAACTGTGCACTTTGAACTGTGAACTGTGAACTGTGAACTGTGAACTGTGAGCTGTGAACTGCGAACTGTGAACTGTGAACTGTGAAATGTGAACTGTGAGCTGTGAACTGTGAAGGGTGCACTGCAAATTGTGAACTGTCAACGGCGAATTGTGAAGTGTGAAAAATGAGCTGTGAACTGAGATCAGTAAACTGTGAACTGTGAGCTGTGAACTTTAAAGTGTGCACTGCAAATTGTGAACTGTGAACTGTGAAATGTGAACTGAGAACTGTAAACTGTGAACCGTGAACTGTGCACTGTGAACTGTGAACAGTGGACCGTGCACTGTGAACTGTGAACTGTGAACTGTGAACTGTGAACTGTGAACTGTGAACTGTGAACTGTGAGCTGTGAACTGTGAACTGTGAACTGTGAACTGTGAACTGTGAACTGTGAACTGCGATTTGTGAACAGTGAACTGTGAACTGTGAGCTGTGAACTTTGAAGAGTGCACTGCAAATTGTGAACTGTGAACTGTGAACTGTGAACTGTTAACTGTTAACTGCGATTTGTGAACAGTGAACTGTGAACTGTGAGCTGTGAACTTTGAAGAGTGCACTGCAAATTGTGAACTATGAACGACGAAGTGTGACCTGTGAACTTTGAGCTGTGAACTGTGAACTGTGAACTGTGAACTGTGAACTGTGAACTGTGAACTGTGAACTGTGAACTGTGAACTGTGAACTGTGAACTGTGAACTGTGAACTGTGAACTGTGAACTGTGAACTGTGAACTGTGAACTGTGAACTGTGAACTGTGAACTGTGAACTGTGAACTGTGAACTGTGAACTGTGAACTGTGAACTGTGAACTGTGAACTGTGAACTTTGAGCTGTGAACTGTGAAGGGTGCACTGCAAATTGTGAACTGTCAACGGCGAATTGTGAAGTGTGAAAACTGAGCTGTGAACTGAGATCAGTAAACTGTGAACTGTGAACTGTGAACTGTGAACTGTGAACTTTCAGCTGTGAACTGTGAAGGGTGCACTGCAAATTGTGAACTGTGAAGGGTGCACTGCAAATTGTGAACTGTGAACGGCGAATTGTGAAGTGTGAACTGTGAACCGAAGACTGTGAAGTGTGAACTCTGAGCTGTGAACTGAGATCAGTAAACTGTGAACTGTGAGCTGTGAACTTTAAAGTGTGCACTGCATATTGTGAACTGTGAACGGCGAATAATGAACTGTGAACTGTGAACTGTGAGCTGTGAACTGTGAAGGGTGCACTGCAAATTGTGAACTGTGAACGGCGAATTGTGAAGTGCGAACTCTGAGCTGTGAACTGAGATCAGTAAACTGTAAACTGTGAGCTGTGAACTGTGAACTGTGAACTGTGAACTGTGAACTGTGAACTGTGAACTGTGAACTGTGAACTGTGAACTGTGAACTGTGAACTGTGAACTGCGATTTGTGAACAGTGAACTGAGAACTGTGAGCTGTGAACTTTGAAGAGTGCACTGCAAATTGTGAACTGTGAACGGCGAATTGTGAACTGTGAAATGTGAACTGAGTACTGTAAACTGTGAACCGTGAACTGCAAATTGTGAACTGTGAGCTGCGAATAGTGAACAGTGAACTGTGAACTGTGAACTGTGAACTGTGCACTGTGAACTGTGAACTGTGCACTGTGAACTGTGACCTGCGATTTGTGAACAGTGAACTGTGAACTGTGAGCTGTGATTTTTGAAGTGTGCACTGCAAATAGTGAAATGTGAACGGCGAATTGTGAACTGTGAAATGTGAACTGAGAACTGTAAACTGTGAACCGTGAACTGTGAACTGTGAACAGGGAACTGTGCACTTTGAACTGTGAACTGTGAACTGTGAACTGTGAACTGTGAGCTGTGAACTACGAACTGTGAGCTGTGAACTGTGAAATGTGAACTGTGAGCTGTGAACTGTGAAGGGTGCACTGCAAATTGTGAACTGTCAACGGCGAATTGTGAAGTGTGAACTCTGAGCTGTGAACTGAGATCAGTAAACTGTGAACTGTGAGCTGTGAACTTTAAAGTGTGCACTGCAAATTGTGAACTGTGAACTGTGAAATGTGAACTGAGAACTGTAAACTGTGAACTGTGAACTGTGCACTGTGAACTGTGACCTGCGATTTGTGAACAGTGAACTGTGAACTGTGAACTGTGAACTGTGAACTTTGAAGAGTGCACTGCAAATTGTGAACTATGAACGACGAAGTGTGAACTGTCAACTTTGAGCTGTGAACTGTGAACTGTGAACTGTGAACTGTGAACTGTGAACTGTGAACTGTGAACTGTGAACTGTGAACTGTGAACTGTGAACTGTGAACTGTGAACTGTGAACTGTGAACTTTGAGCTGTGAACTGTGAAGGGTGCACTGCAAATTGTGAACTGTCAACGGCGAATTGTGAAGTGTGAAAACTGAGCTGTGAACTGAGATCAGTAAACTGTGAACTGTGAACTGTGAACTGTGAACTGTGAACTGTGAACTGTGAACTGTGAACTGTGAACTGTGAACTTTCAGCTGTGAATTGTGAAGGGTGCACTGCAAATTGTGAACTGTGAACGGCGAATTGCGAACTGTGAACTGTGAAATCGAACTGTGAACTGTGAAATGTGAACTGAGAACTGTAAACTGTGAACTGTGAACTGTGAACTGTGAACTGTGAACTGTGAACTGTGAACTGTGAACTGTGAACTTTCAGCTGTGAATTGTGAAGGGTGCACTGCAAATTGTCAACTGTGAAGGGTGCACTGCAAATTGTGAACTGTGAACGGCGAATAGTGAACTGTGAACTGTGAACTGTGAACTGTGAACTGTGCTCTGTGAACTTTGAAGTGTGAACTGTGATCTGTTAACACTGAACTGTGAACTGTGAACTGTGAACTGTGAAATGTGAACTGTGAAATGTGAACTGTAAACTGTGAACTGTGAACTTTGAAGTGTGAAATCGAACTGTGAACTGTGAAATGTGAACTGTGAACTGTGAACTGTGAACTGAGAACTGTGAGCTGTGAACTGTGAAGGGTGCACTGCAAATTGTGAACTGTGAAGGGTGCACTGCAAATTGTGAACTGTGAACGGCGAATTGTGAAGTGTGAACTGTGAAACGAAGACTGTGAAGTGTGAACTCTGATCTGTGAACTGAGATCAGTAAACTGTGAACTGTGAGCTGTGAACTTTAAAGTGTGCACTGCATATTGTGAACTGTGAACTGTGAAATGTGAACTGAGAACTGTGAACTTTGAGCTGTGAACTGTGAGCTGTGAACTGTGAACGGCGAATTGTGAACTGTGAAATGTGAACTGAGAACTGTAAACTGTGAACCGTGAACAGTGAACTGTGAACAGTGAACTGTGCACTTTGAACTGTGAACTGTGAACTGTGAACTGTGAACTGTGAACTGTGAGCTGTGAACTGTGAACTGTGAACTGTTAACTGTGAACTGTGAAATGTGAACTGTGAGCTGTGAACTGTGAAGGGTGCACTGCAAATTGTGAACTGTCAACGGCGAATTGTGAAGTGTGAACTCTGAGCTGTGAACTGAGATCAGTAAACTGTGAACTGTGAGCTGTGAACTTTAAAGTGTGCACTGCAAATTGTGAACTGTGAACTGTGAAATGTGAACTGAGAACTGTGAACTTTGAGCTGTGAACTGTGAACTGTGAACTGTGAAGGGTGCACTGCAAATTGTGAACTGTGAAGGGTGCACTGCAAATTGTGAACTGTGAACGGCGAATTGTGAAGTGTGAACTGTGAAACGAAGACTGTGAAGTGTGAACTCTGAGCTGTGAACTGAGATCAGTAAACTGTAAACTGTGAGCTGTGAACTGTGAAGGGTGCACTGCAAATTGTGAACTGTCAACGGCGAATTGTGAAGTGTTGACTCTGAGCTGTGAACTGAGATCAATAAACTGTGAACTGTGTGCTGTGAACTTTAAAGTGTGCACTGCAAATTGTGAACTGTGAACGGTGAATAGTGAACTGTGCACTGAGAACTGTGAACTGTGAACTGTGAACTGTGAACTGTGAACTGTGAACTGCGATTTGTGAACAGTGAACTGTGAACTGTGAGCTGTGAACTTTGAAGTGTGCACTGCAAATTGTGAACTGTGAACGGCGAATTGTGAACTGTGAAATGTCAACTGAGAACTGTAAACTGTGAACCGTGAACTGTGAACTGTGAACTGTGAACAGTGAACTGTGAACTGTGAACTGTGATCTGTGAACTGTGAACTGTGAACTGTGAATTGTGAGCTGTGAACTTTGAAGTGTGCACTGCAAATAGTGAAATGTGAACGGCGAATTGTGAACTGTGCACTTTGAACTGTGAACTGTGAACTGTGAACTTTGAACTGTGAACTGTGAAATGTGAACTGAGAACTGTAAACTGTGAACCGTGAACTGTGAACTGCGAACAGTGAACAGTGAACCGTGCACTGTGAACTGTGAACTGTGAACTGTGAACTGTGACCTGCGATTTGTGAACAGTGAACTGTGAACTGTGAGCTGTGAACTTTGAAGTTTGCACTGCAAATAGTGAAATGTGAACGGCGAATTGTGAACTGTGCACTTTGAACTGTGAACTGTGAACTGTGAACTTTGAACTGTGCACTGCAAATTGTGAACTGTGAACGGCGAATAGTGAACTGTGAACTGTGAACTGTGAACTGTGAACTGTGCACTGTGAACTGTGACCTGCGATTTGTGAACAGTGAACTGTGAACTGTGAACTGTGAACTGTGAGCTGTGAACTGTGAACTGTGAACTGTGAACTGTGAACTGTGAACTGTGAACTGTGAACTGCGATTTGTGAACAGTGAACTGTGAACTGTGAGCTGTGAACTTTGAAGAGTGCACTGCAAATTGTGAACTGTGAACTGTGAACTGTGAACTGTGAACTGTGAACTGTGAACTGTGAACTGTGAACTGCGATTTGTGAACAGTGAACTGTGAACTGAGAGCTGTGAACTTTGAAGAGTGCACTGCAAATTGTGAACTATGAACGACGAAGTGTGAACTGTGAACTTTGAGCTGTGAACTGTGAACTGTGAACTGTGAACTGTGAACTGTGAACTGTGAACTGTGAACTGTAAACTGTGAGCTGTGAACTGTGAAGGGTGCACTGCAAATTGTGAACTGTCAACGGCGAATTGTGAAGTGTTGACTCTGAGCTGTGAACTGAGATCAGTAAACTGTGAACTGTGTGCTGTGAACTTTAAAGTGTGCACTGCAAATTGTGAACTGTGAACGGTGAATAGTGAACTGTGCACTGAGAACTGTGAACTGTGAACTGTGAACTGTGAACTGTGAACTGCGATTTGTGAACAGTGAACTGTGAACTGTGAGCTGTGAACTTTGAAGTGTGCACTGCAAATTGTGAAATGTGAACAGCGAATTGTGAACTGTGAAATGTGAACTGAGAACTGTAAACTGTGAACCGTGCACTGCGAACTTTGAACTGTGAACTGTGACCTGCGATTTGTGAACAGTGAACTGTGAACTGTGAGCTGTGAACTTTGAAGTGTGCTCTGCAAATAGTGAAATGTGAACGGCGAATTGTGAACTGTGCACTTTGAACTGTGAACTGTGAACTGTGAACTTTGAACTGTGCACTGCAAATTGTAAACTGTGAACGGCGAATAGTGAACTGTGAACTGTGAACTGTGAACTGTGAACTGTGCACTGTGAACTGTGACCTGCGATTTGTGAACAGTGAACTGTGAACTGTGAGCTGTGAACTTTGAAGTGTGCACTGCAAATAGTGAAATGTGAACGGCGAATTGTGAACTGTGCACTTTGAACTGTGAACTGTGAACTGTGAACTTTGAACTGTGAACTGTGAAATGTGAACTGAGAACTGTAAACTGTGAACCGTGAACTAAGAACTGTGAACTGTGAACAGTGAACTGTGCACTGTGAACTGTGAACTGTGAGCTGTGAACTTTGAAGTGTGCTCTGCAAATAGTGAAATGTGAACGGCGAATTGTGAACTGTGCACTTTGAACTGTGAACTGTGAACTGTGAACTTTGAACTGTGAACAGTGAAATGTGAACTGAGAACTGTAAACTGTGAACCGTGAACTGTGAACTGCGAACAGTGAACAGTGAACCGTGCACTGTGAACTGTGAACTGTGAACTTGACCTGCGATTTGTGAACAGTGAACTACGAACTGTGAGCTGTGAACTTTGAAGTGAGCACTGCAAATAGTGAAATGTGAACTGCGAATTGTGAACTGTGCACTTTGAACTGTGAACTGTGAACTTTGAACTGTGCACTGCAAATTGTGAACTGTGAACGGCGAATAGTGAACTGTGAACAGTGAACTGTGCACTGTGAACTGTGAACTGTGAACTGTGAACTGTGAACTGTGAACTGTGAGCTGTGAACTGTGAACTGTGAACGGCGAATTGTGAACTGTGAAATGTGAACTGAGAACTGTAAACTGTGAACCGTGAACTGTGAACTGTGATCTGTGAACTGTGAACTGTGAACTGTGAACTGTGAACTGTGAACTGTGAACTGTGAACAGTGAACTGTGAACTGTGAACTGTGATCTGTGAACTGTGAACTGTGAATTGTGAGCTGTGAACTTTGAACTGTGAACTGTGAACTGTGAACTGTGAGCTGTGAACTGTGAACTGTGAACTGTGAAATGTGAACTGTGAACTGTGAACTGTGAACTGTGAACTGTGAACTGTGAGCTGTGAACTGTGAACTGTAAACTGTGAACCGTGAACTGTGAACTGCGAACAGTGAACAGTGAACCGTGCACTGTGAACTGTGAACTGTGAACTGTGACCTGCGATTTGTGAACAGTGAACTGTGAACTGTGAGCTGTGAACTTTGAAGTGTGCACTGCAAATTGTGAACTGTGAACGGCGAATTGTGAACTGTGAAATGTGAACTGAGAACTGTAAACTGTGAACCGTGAACTGTGAACTGTGAACAGTGAACTGTGCACTGTGAACTGTGATCTGTGAACTGTGAACTGTGAATTGTGAGCTGTGAACTTTGAAGTGTGCACTGCAAATAGTGAAATGTGAACGGCGAATTGTGAACTGTGCACTTTGAACTGTGAACTGTGAACTGTGAACTTTGAACTGTGCACTGCAAATTGTGAACTGTGAACGGCGAATTGTGAAGTGTGAACTGTGAAACGAAGACTGTGAAGTGTGAACTCTGAGCTGTGAACTGAGATCAGTAAACTGTAAACTGTGAGCTGTGAACTGTGAAGGGTGCACTGCAAATTGTGAACTGTCAACGGCGAATTGTGAAGTGTTGACTCTGAGCTGTGAACTGAGATCAGTAAACTGTGAACTGTGTGCTGTGAACTTTAAAGTGTGCACTGCAATTTGTGAACTGTGAACGGTGAATAGTGAACTGTGCACTGAGAACTGTGAACTGTGAACTGTGAACTGTGAACTGTGAACTGTGAACTGCGATTTGTGAACAGTGAACTGTGAACTGTGAGCTGTGAACTTTGAAGTGTGCACTGCAAATTGTGAACTGTGAACGGCGAATTGTGAACTGTGAAATGTGAACTGAGAACTGTAAACTGTGAACCGTGAACTGTGAACTGTGAACTGTGAACAGTGAACTGTGAACTGTGAACTGTGATCTGTGAACTGTGAACTGTGAACTGTGAATTGTGAGCTGTGAACTTTGAAGTGTGCACTGCAAATAGTGAAATGTGAACGGCGAATTGTGAACCGTGCACTTTGAACTGTGAACTGTGAACTGTGAACTTTGAACTGTGAACTGTGAAATGTGAACTGAGAACTGTAAACTGTGAACCGTGAACTGTGAACTGCGAACAGTGAACAGTGAACCGTGCACTGTGAACTGTGAACTGTGAACTGTGACCTGCGATTTGTGAACAGTGAACTGTGAACTGTGAGCTGTGAACTTTGAAGTTTGCACTGCAAATAGTGAAATGTGAACGGCGAATTGTGAACTGTGCACTTTGAACTGTGAACTGTGAACTGTGAACTTTGAACTGTGCACTGCAAATTGTGAACTGTGAACGGCGAATAGTGAACTGTGAACTGTGAACTGTGAACTGTGAACTGTGAACTGTGCACTGTGAACTGTGACCTGCGATTTGTGAACAGTGAACTGTGAACTGTGAGCTGTGAACTTTGAAGTGTGCACTGCAAATAGTGAAATGTGAACGGCGAATTGTGAACTGTGCACTTTGAACTGTGAACTGTGAACTGTGAACTTTGAACTGTGAACTGTGAAATGTGAACTGAGAACTGTAAACTGTGAACCGTGAACTGTGAACTGTGAACTGTGAACTGTGACCAGTGAACCGTGCACTGTGAATTGTGAACTGTGAACTGTGAACTGTGAACTGTGAGCTGTGAACTGTGAACTGTGAACTGTGAACTGTGAACTGTGAACTGTGAACTGTGAACTGTGAACTGTGAGCTGTGAACTTTGAAGTGTGCACTGCAAATTGTGAACTGTGAACGGCGAATTGTGAACTGTGAAATGTGAACTGAGAACTGTAAACTGTGAACCGTGAACTGTGAACTGTGAAATGTGAACTGTGAACTGTGAACTGTGAACTGTGAACTGTGAACTGTGAACTGTGAACTGTGAACAGTGAACTGTGAACTGTGAACTGTGATCTGTGAACTGTGAACTGTGAATTGTGAGCTGTGAACTTTGAAGTGTGCACTGCAAATAGTGAAATGTGAACGGCGAATTGTGAACTGTGCACTTTGAACTGTGAACTGTGAACTGTGAACTTTGAACTGTGAACTGTGAAATGTGAACTGAGAACTGTAAACTGTGAACCGTGAACTGTGAACTGCGAACAGTGAACAGTGAACCGTGCACTGTGAACTGTGAACTGTGAACTGTGACCTGCGATTTGTGAACAGTGAACTACGAACTGTGAGCTGTGAACTTTGAAGTGAGCACTGCAAATAGTGAAATGTGAACGGCGAATTGTGAACTGTGCACTTTGAACTGTGAACTGTGAACTTTGAACTGTGCACTGCAAATTGTGAACTGTGAACGGCGAATAGTGAACTGTGAACAGTGAACTGTGCACTGTGAACTGTGAACTGTGAACTGTGAACTGTGAACTGTGAACTGTGAGCTGTGAACTGTGAACTGTGAACTGTGAACTGTGAACTGTGAACTGTGAACTGTGAACAGTGAACTGTGAACTGTGAACTGTGATCTGTGAACTGTGAACTGTGAATTGTGAGCTGTGAACTTTGAACTGTGAACTGTGAACTGTGAACTGTGAGCTGTGAACTGTGAACTGTGAACTGTGAAATGTGAACTGTGAACTGTGAACTGTGAACTGTGAACTGTGAACTGTGAACTGTGAGCTGTGAACTGTGAACTGTAAACTGTGAACCGTGAACTGTGAACTGCGAACAGTGAACAGTGAACCGTGCACTGTGAACTGTGAACTGTGAACTGTGACCTGCGATTTGTGAACAGTGAACTGTGAACTGTGAGCTGTGAACTTTGAAGTGTGCACTGCAAATTGTGAACTGTGAACGGCGAATTGTGAACTGTGAAATGTGAACTGAGAACTGTAAACTGTGAACCGTGAACTGTGAACTGTGAACTGTGAACAGTGAACTGTGCACTGTGAACTGTGATCTGTGAACTGTGAACTGTGAATTGTGAGCTGTGAACTTTGAAGTGTGCACTGCAAATAGTGAAATGTGAACGGCGAATTGTGAACTGTGCACTTTGAACTGTGAACTGTGAACTGTGAACTTTGAACTGTGCACTGCAAATTGTGAACTGTGAACGGCGAATTGTGAAGTGTGAACTGTGAAACGAAGACTGTGAAGTGTGAACTCTGAGCTGTGAACTGAGATCAGTAAACTGTAAACTGTGAGCTGTGAACTGTGAAGGGTGCACTGCAAATTGTGAACTGTCAACGGCGAATTGTGAAGTGTTGACTCTGAGCTGTGAACTGAGATCAGTAAACTGTGAACTGTGTGCTGTGAACTTTAAAGTGTGCACTGCAATTTGTGAACTGTGAACGGTGAATAGTGAACTGTGCACTGAGAACTGTGAACTGTGAACTGTGAACTGTGAACTGTGAACTGTGAACTGTGAACTGTGAACTGTGAACTGTGAACTGCGATTTGTGAACAGTGAACTGTGAACTGTGAGCTGTGAACTTTGAAGTGTGCACTGCAAATTGTGAACTGTGAACGGCGAATTGTGAACTGTGAAATGTGAACTGAGAACTGTAAACTGTGAACCGTGAACTGTGAACTGTGAACTGTGAACAGTGAACTGTGAACTGTGAACTGTGATCTGTGAACTTTGAACTGTGAACTGTGAACTGTGAACTTTGAACTGTGAACTGTGAAATGTGAACTGAGAACTGTAAACTGTGAACCGTGAACTGTGAACTGTGAACTGTGAACTGTGACCAGTGAACCGTGCACTGTGAATTGTGAACTGTGAACTGTGAACTGTGAACTGTGAGCTGTGAACTGTGAACTGTGAACTGTGAACTGTGAACTGTGAACTGTGAACTGTGAACTGTGAGCTGTGAACTTTGAAGTGTGCACTGCAAATTGTGAACTGTGAACGGCGAATTGTGAACTGTGAAATGTGAACTGAGAACTGTAAACTGTGAACCGTGAACTGTGAACTGTGAACTGTGAACAGTGAACTGTGCACTGTGAACTGTGATCTGTGAACTGTGAACTGTGAATTGTGAGCTGTGAACTTTGAAGTGTGCACTGCAAATAGTGAAATGTGAACGGCGAATTGTGAACTGTGCACTTTGAACTGTGAACTGTGAACTGTGAACTTTGAACTGTGCACTGCAAATTGCGAACTGTGAACGGCGAATAGTGAACTGTGAACTGTGAACTGTGAACTGTGAACTGTGAACTGTGCACTGTGAACTGTGACCTGCGATTTGTGAACAGTGAACTGTGAACTGTGAGCTGTGAACTTTAAAGTGTGCACTGCTAATTGTGAACTGTGAACTGTGAAATGTGAACTGAGAACTGTAAACTGTGAACTGTGAACTGTGCACTGTGAACTGTGACCTGCGATTTGTGAACAGTGAACTGTGAACTGTGAACTGTGAACTGTGAGCTGTGAACTGTGAACTGTGAACTGTGAACTCTGAACTGTGAACTGCGATTTGTGAACAGTGAACTGTGAACTGTGAGCTGTGAACTTTGAAGAGTGCACTGCAAATTGTGAACTGTGAACTGTGAACTGTGAACTGTGAACTGTGAACTGCGATTTGTGAACAGTGAACTGTGAACTGTGAGCTGTGAACTTTGAAGAGTGCACTGCAAATTGTGAACTATGAACGACGAAGTGTGAACTGTGAACTTTGAGCTGTGAACTGTGAACTGTGAACTGTGAACTGTGAACTGTGAACTGTGAACTGTGAACTGTAAACTGTGAGCTGTGAACTGTGAAGGGTGCACTGCAAATTGTGAACTGTCAACGGCGAATTGTGAAGTGTTGACTCTGAGCTGTGAACTGAGATCAGTAAACTGTGAACTGTGTGCTGTGAACTTTAAAGTGTGCACTGCAAATTGTGAACTGTGAACGGTGAATAGTGAACTGTGCACTGAGAACTGTGAACTGTGAACTGTGAACTGTGAACTGTGAACTGCGATTTGTGAACAGTGAACTGTGAACTGTGAGCTGTGAACTTTGAAGTGTGCACTGCAAATTGTGAAATGTGAACGGCGAATTGTGAACTGTGAAATGTGAACTGAGAACTGTAAACTGTGAACCGTGCACTGCGAACTGTGAACTGTGAACTGTGGCCTGCGATTTGTGTACAGTGAACTTTGAAGTGTGCTCTGCAAATAGTGAAATGTGAACGGCGAATTGTGAACTGTGCACTTTGAACTGTGAACTGTGAACTGTGAACTTTGAACTGTGCACTGCAAATTGTAAACTGTGAACGGCGAATAGTGAACTGTGAACTGTGAACTGTGAACTGTGAACTGTGCACTGTGAACTGTGACCTGCGATTTGTGAACAGTGAACTGTGGACTGTGAGCTGTGAACTTTGAAGTGTGCACTGCAAATAGTGAAATGTGAACGGCGAATCGTGAACTGTGCACTTTGAACTGTGAACTGTGAACTGTGAACTTTGAACTGTGAACTGTGAAATGTGAACTGAGAACTGTAAACTGTGAACCGTGAACCGTGAACTGTGAACTGTGAACAGTGAACTGTGCACTGTGAACTGTGAACTGTGAACTGTGAACTGTGAGCTGTGAACTGTGAACTGTGAACTGTGAAATGTGAACTGTGAACTGTGAACTGTGAACTGTGAACTGTGAACTGTGAACTGTGAACTGTGAACTTTCAGCTGTGAATTGTGAAGGGTGCACTGCAAATTGTCAACTGTGAAGGGTGCACTGCAAATTGTGAACTGTGAACGGCGAATAGTGAACTGTGAACTGTGAACTGTGAACTGTGAACTGTGCTCTGTGAACTTTGAAGTGTGAACTGTGATCTGTTAACACTGAACTGTGAACTGTGAACTGTGAACTGTGAAATGTGAACTGTGAAATGTGAACTGTAAACTGTGAACTGTGAACTTTGAAGTGTGAAATCGAACTGTGAACTGTGAAATGTGAACTGTGAACTGTGAACTGTGAACTGAGAACTGTGAGCTGTGAACTGTGAAGGGTGCACTGCAAATTGTGAACTGTGAAGGGTGCACTGCAAATTGTGAACTGTGAACGGCGAATTGTGAAGTGTGAACTGTGAAACGAAGACTGTGAAGTGTGAACTCTGATCTGTGAACTGAGATCAGTAAACTGTGAACTGTGAGCTGTGAACTTTAAAGTGTGCACTGCAAATTGTGAACTGTGAACTGTGAAATGTGAACTGAGAACTGTAAACTGTGAACTGTGAACTGTGCACTGTGAACTGTGACCTGCGATTTGTGAACAGTGAACTGTGAACTGTGAACTGTGATCTGTGAGCTGTGAACTGTGAACTGTGAACTGTGAACTGTGAACTGTGAACTGCGATTTGTGAACAGTGAACAGTGAACTGTGAGCTGTGAACTTTGAAGAGTGCACTGCAAATTGTGAACTGTGAACTGTGAACTGTGAACTGTTAACTGCGATTTGTGAACAGTGAACTGTGAACTGTGAACTGTGAACTTTGAAGAGTGCACTGCAAATTGTGAACTATGAACGACGAAGTGTGAACTGTCAACTTTGAGCTGTGAACTGTGAACTGTGAACTGTGAACTGTGAACTGTGAACTGTGAACTGTGAACTGTGAACTGTGAACTGTGAACTGTGAACTGTGAACTGTGAACTGTGAACTTTGAGCTGTGAACTGTGAAGGGTGCACTGCAAATTGTGAACTGTCAACGGCGAATTGTGAAGTGTGAAAACTGAGCTGTGAACTGAAATCAGTAAACTGTGAACTGTGAACTGTGAACTGTGAACTGTGAACTGTGAACTGTGAACTGTGAACTGTGAACTGTGAACTGTGAACTGTGAACTGTGAACTGTGATCTGTGAACTTTCAGCTGTGAATTGTGAAGGGTGCACTGCAAATTGTGAACTGTGAACGGCGAATTGCGAACTGTGAACTGTGAAATCGAACTGTGAACTGTGAAATGTGAACTGAGAACTGTAAACTGTGAACTGTGAACTGTGAACTGTGAACTGTGAACTGTGAACTGTGAACTGTGAACTGTGAACTGTGAACTGTGAACTTTCAGCTGTGAATTGTGAAGGGTGCACTGCAAATTGTCAACTGTGAAGGGTGCACTGCAAATTGTGAACTGTGAACGGCGAATAGTGAACTGTGAACTGTGAACTGTGAACTGTGAACTGTGCTCTGTGAACTTTGAAGTGTGAACTGTGATCTGTTAACACTGAACTGTGAACTGTGAACTGTGAACTGTGAAATGTGAACTGTGAAATGTGAACTGTAAACTGTGAACTGTGAACTTTGAAGTGTGAAATCGAACTGTGAACTGTGAAATGTGAACTGTGAACTGTGAACTGTGAACTGAGAACTGTGAGCTGTGAACTGTGAAGGGTGCACTGCAAATTGTGAACTGTGAAGGGTGCACTGCAAATTGTGAACTGTGAACGGCGAATTGTGAAGTGTGAACTGTGAAACGAAGACTGTGAAGTGTGAACTCTGATCTGTGAACTGAGATCAGTAAACTGTGAACTGTGAGCTGTGAACTTTAAAGTGTGCACTGCATATTGTGAACTGTGAACTGTGAAATGTGAACTGAGAACTGTGAACTTTGAGCTGTGAACTGTGAAGGGTGCACTGCAAATTGTGAACTGTCAACGGCGAATTGTGAAGTGTGAACTCTGAGCTGTGAACTGAGATCAGTAAACTGTGAACTGTGAGCTGTGAACTTTAAAGTGTGCACTGCAAATTGTGAACTGTGAACTGTGAAATGTGAACTGAGAACTGTGAACTTTGAGCTGTGAACTGTGAACTGTGAACTGTGAAGGGTGCACTGCAAATTGTGAACTGTGAAGGGTGCACTGCAAATTGTGAACTGTGAACGGCGAATTGTGAAGTGTGAACCGTGAAACGAAGACTGTGAAGTGTGAACTCTGAGCTGTGAACTGAGATCAGTAAACTGTAAACTGTGAGCTGTGAACTGTGAAGGGTGCACTGCAAATTGTGAACTGTCAACGGCGAATTGTGAAGTGTTGACTCTGAGCTGTGAACTGAGATCAATAAACTGTGAACTGTGTGCTGTGAACTTTAAAGTGTGCACTGCAAATTGTGAACTGTGAACGGTGAATAGTGAACTGTGCACTGAGAACTGTGAACTGTGAACTGTGAACTGTGAACTGTGAACTGTGAACTGTGAACTGCGATTTGTGAACAGTGAACTGCGAACTGTGAGCTGTGAACTTTGAAGTGTGTACTGCAAATTGTGAACTGTGAACGGCGAATTGTGAACTGTGAAATGTCAACTGAGAACTGTAAACTGTGAACCGTGAACTGTGAACTGTGAACTGTGAACAGTGAACTG
This sequence comes from Lasioglossum villosulum, assembly GCA_963971365.1. Taxonomy (NCBI): domain Eukaryota; kingdom Metazoa; phylum Arthropoda; class Insecta; order Hymenoptera; family Halictidae; genus Lasioglossum; species Lasioglossum villosulum. The sequence goes on along the minus strand of OZ020500.1, from coordinate 17,809,172 downwards.
TGAACTGTGAACTTTGAACTGTGAACTGTGAAATGTGAACTGAGAACTGTAAACTGTGAACCGTGAACTGTGAACTGCGAACAGTGAACAGTGAACCGTGCACTGTGAACTGTGAACTGTGAACTGTGAACTGTGACCTGCGATTTGTGAACAGTGAACTGTGAACTGTGAGCTGTGAACTTTGAAGTTTGCACTGCAAATAGTGAAATGTGAACTGTGAACTGTGAACTTTGAACTGTGCACTGCAAATTGTGAACTGTGAACGGCGAATAGTGAACTGTGAACTGTGAACTGTGAACTGTGAACTGTGAACTGTGCACTGTGAACTGTGACCTGCGATTTGTGAACAGTGAACTGTGAACTGTGACCTGTGAACTGTGAACTGTGACCAGTGAACCGTGCACTGTGAATTGTGAACTGTGAACTTTGAACTGTGAACTGTGAAATGTGAACTGAGAACTGTAAACTGTGAACCGTGAACTGTGAACTGTGAACTGTGACCAGTGAACCGTGCACTGTGAATTGTGAACTGTGAACTGTGAACTGTGAACTGTGAGCTGTGAACTGTGAACTGTGAACTGTGAACTGTGAACTGTGAACTGTGAACTGTGAGCTGTGAACTTTGAAGTGTGCACTGCAAATTGTGAACTGTGAACGGCGAATTGTGAACTGTGAAATGTGAACTGAGAACTGTAAACTGTGAACCGTGAACTGTGAACTGTGAACTGTGAACTGTGAACAGTGAACTGTGCACTGTGAACTGTGATCTGTGAACTGTGAACTGTGAATTGTGAGCTGTGAACTTTGAAGTGTGCACTGCAAATAGTGAAATGTGAACGGCGAATTGTGAACTGTGCACTTTGAACTGTGAACTGTGAACTGTGAACTTTGAACTGTGCACTGCAAATTGCGAACTGTGAACGGCGAATAGTGAACTGTGAACTGTGAACTGTGAACTGTGAACTGTGAACTGTGAACTGTGCACTGTGAACTATGACCTGCGATTTGTGAACAGTGAACTGTGAACTGTGAGCTGTGAACTTTAAAGTGTGCACTGCTAATTGTGAACTGTGAACTGTGAAATGTGAACTGAGAACTGTAAACTGTGAACTGTGAACTGTGCACTGTGAACTGTGACCTGCGATTTGTGAACAGTGAACTGTGAACTGTGAACTGTGAACTGTGAGCTGTGAACTGTGAACTGTGAACTGTGAACTGTGAACTGTGAACTGTGAACTGCGATTTGTGAACAGTGAACTGTGAACTGTGAGCTGTGAACTTTGAAGAGTGCACTGCAAATTGTGAACTGTGAACTGTGAACTGTGAACTGTGAACTGTGAACTGTGAACTGTGAACTGTGAACTGTGAACTGCGATTTGTGAACAGTGAACTGTGAACTGTGAGCTGTGAACTTTGAAGAGTGCACTGCAAATTGTGAACTATGAACGACGAAGTGTGAACTGTGAACTTTGAGCTGTGAACTGTGAACTGTGAACTGTGAACTGTGAACTGTGAACTGTAAACTGTGAGCTGTGAACTGTGAAGGGTGCACTGCAAATTGTGAACTGTCAACGGCGAATTGTGAAGTGTTGACTCTGAGCTGTGAACTGAGATCAGTAAACTGTGAACTGTGTGCTGTGAACTTTAAAGTGTGCACTGCAAATTGTGAACTGTGAACGGTGAATAGTGAACTGTGCACTGAGAACTGTGAACTGTGAACTGTGAACTGTGAACTGCGATTTGTGAACAGTGAACTGTGAACTGTGACCTGTGAACTTTGAAGTGTGCACTGCAAATTGTGAAATGTGAACAGCGAATTGTGAACTGTGAAATGTGAACTGAGAACTGTAAACTGTGAACCGTGCACTGCGAACTTTGAACTGTGAACTGTGACCTGCGATTTGTGAACAGTGAACTGTGAACTGTGAGCTGTGAACTTTGAAGTGTGCTCTGCAAATAGTGAAATGTGAACGGCGAATTGTGAACTGTGCACTTTGAACTGTGAACTGTGAACTGTGAACTTTGAACTGTGCACTGCAAATTGTAAACTGTGAACGGCGAATAGTGAACTGTGAACTGTGAACTGTGAACTGTGAACTGTGCACTGTGAACTGTGACCTGCGATTTGTGAACAGTGAACTGTGAACTGTGAGCTGTGAACTTTGAAGTGTGCACTGCAAATAGTGAAATGTGAACGGCGAATTGTGAACTGTGCACTTTGAACTGTGAACTGTGAACTGTGAACTTTGAACTGTGAACTGTGAAATGTGAACTGAGAACTGTAAACTGTGAACCGTGAACTAAGAACTGTGAACTGTGAACAGTGAACTGTGCACTGTGAACTGTGAACTGTGAACTGTGAACTGTGAGCTGTGAACTGTGAACTGTGAACTGTGAAATGTGAACTGTGAACTGTGAACTGTGAACTGTGAACTGTGAACTGTGAACTGTGAACTGTGAACAGTGAACTGTGAACTGTGAACTGTGATCTGTGAACTGTGAACTGTGAATTTTGAGCTGTGAACTTTGAAGTGTGCACTGCAAATAGTGAAATGTGAACGGCGAATTGTGAACTGTGCACTTTGAACTGTGAACTGTGAACTGTGAACTTTGAACTGTGAACTGTGAAATGTGAACTGAGAACTGTAAACTGTGAACCGTGAACTGTGAACTGCGAACAGTGAACAGTGAACCGTGCACTGTGAACTGTGAACTGTGAACTGTGACCTGCGATTTGTGAACAGTGAACTACGAACTGTGAGCTGTGAACTTTGAAGTGAGCACTGCAAATAGTGAAATGTGAACGGCGAATTGTGAACTGTGCACTTTGAACTGTGAACTGTGAACTTTGAACTGTGCACTGCAAATTGTGAACTGTGAACGGCGAATAGTGAACTGTGAACAGTGAACTGTGCACTGTGAACTGTGAACTGTGAACTGTGAACTGTGAACTGTGAACTGTGAGCTGTGAACTGTGAACTGTGAACGGCGAATTGTGAACTGTGAAATGTGAACTGAGAACTGTAAACTGTGAACCGTGAACTGTGAACTGTGATCTGTGAACTGTGAACTGTGAACTGTGAACTGTGAACTGTGAACAGTGAACTGTGAACTGTGAACTGTGATCTGTGAACTGTGAACTGTGAATTGTGAGCTGTGAACTTTGAACTGTGAACTGTGAACTGTGAACTGTGAGCTGTGAACTGTGAACTGTGAACTGAGAAATGTGAACTGTGAACTGTGAACTGTGAACTGTGAACTGTGAACTGTGAGCTGTGAACTGTGAACTGTAAACTGTGAACCGTGAACTGTGAACTGCGAACAGTGAACAGTGAACCGTGCACTGTGAACTGTGAACTGTGAACTGTGACCTGCGATTTGTGAACAGTGAACTGTGAACTGTGAGCTGTGAACTTTGAACTTTGAAGTGTGCACTGCAAATTGTGAACTGTGAACGGCGAATTGTGAACTGTGAAATGTGAACTGAGAACTGTAAACTGTGAACCGTGAACTGTGAACTGTGAACTGTGAACAGTGAACTGTGCACTGTGAACTGTGATCTGTGAACTGTGAACTGTGAATTGTGAGCTGTGAACTTTGAAGTGTGCACTGCAAATAGTGAAATGTGAACGGCGAATTGTGAACTGTGCACTTTGAACTGTGAACTGTGAACTGTGAACTTTGAACTGTGCACTGCAAATTGTGAACTGTGAACGGCGAATTGTGAAGTGTGAACTGTGAAACGAAGACTGTGAAGTGTGAACTCTGAGCTGTGAACTGAGATCAGTAAACTGTAAACTGTGAGCTGTGAACTGTGAAGGGTGCACTGCAAATTGTGAACTGTCAACGGCGAATTGTGAAGTGTTGACTCTGAGCTGTGAACTGAGATCAGTAAACTGTGAACTGTGTGCTGTGAACTTTAAAGTGTGCACTGCAATTTGTGAACTGTGAACGGTGAATAGTGAACTGTGCACTGAGAACTGTGAACTGTGAACTGTGAACTGTGAACTGTGAACTGTGAACTGCGATTTGTGAACAGTGAACTGTGAACTGTGAGCTGTGAACTTTGAAGTGTGCACTGCAAATTGTGAACTGTGAACGGCGAATTGTGAACTGTGAAATGTGAACTGAGAACTGTAAACTGTGAACCGTGCACTGCGAACTTTGAACTGTGAACTGTGACCTGCGATTTGTGAACAGTGAACTGTGAACTGTGAGCTGTGAACTGTGAATTGTGAGCTGTGAACTTTGAAGTGTGCACTGCAAATAGTGAAATGTGAACGGCGAATTGTGAACCGTGCACTTTGAACTGTGAACTGTGAACTGTGAACTTTGAACTGTGAACTGTGAAATGTGAACTGAGAACTGTAAACTGTGAACCGTGAACTGTGAACTGCGAACAGTGAACAGTGAACCGTGCACTGTGAACTGTGAACTGTGAACTGTGACCTGCGATTTGTGAACAGTGAACTGTGAACTGTGAGCTGTGAACTTTGAAGTTTGCACTGCAAATAGTGAAATGTGAACGGCGAATTGTGAACTGTGCACTTTGAACTGTGAACTGTGAACTGTGAACTTTGAACTGTGCACTGCAAATTGTGAACTGTGAACGGCGAATAGTGAACTGTGAACTGTGAACTGTGAACTGTGAACTGTGAACTGTGCACTGTGAACTGTGACCTGCGATTTGTGAACAGTGAACTGTGAACTGTGAGCTGTGAACTTTGAAGTGTGCACTGCAAATAGTGAAATGTGAACGGCGAATTGTGAACTGTGCACTTTGAACTGTGAACTGTGAACTGTGAACTTTGAACTGTGAACTGTGAAATGTGAACTGAGAACTGTAAACTGTGAACCGTGAACTGTGAACTGTGAACTGTGAACTGTGACCAGTGAACCGTGCACTGTGAATTGTGAACTGTGAACTGTGAACTGTGAACTGTGAGCTGTAAACTGTGAACTGTGAACTGTGAACTGTGAACTGTGAACTGTGAACTGTGAACTGTGAGCTGTGAACTTTGAAGTGTGCACTGCAAATTGTGAACTGTGAACGGCGAATTGTGAACTGTGAAATGTGAACTGAGAACTGTAAACTGTGAACCGTGAACTGTGAACTGTGAACTGTGAACAGTGAACTGTGCACTGTGAACTGTGATCTGTGAACTGTGAACTGTGAATTGTGAGCTGTGAACTTTGAAGTGTGCACTGCAAATAGTGAAATGTGAACGGCGAATTGTGAACTGTGCACTTTGAACTGTGAACTGTGAACTGTGAACTGTGAATTGTGAGCTGTGAACTTTGAAGTGTGCACTGCAAATAGTGAAATGTGAACGGCGAATTGTGAACTGTGCACTTTGAACTGTGAACTGTGAACTGTGAACTTTGAACTGTGCACTGCAAATTGCGAACTGTGAACGGCGAATAGTGAACTGTGAACTGTGAACTGTGAACTGTGAACTGTGAACTGTGAACTGTGCACTGTGAACTGTGACCTGCGATTTGTGAACAGTGAACTGTGAACTGTGAGCTGTGAACTTTAAAGTGTGCACTGCTAATTGTGAACTGTGAACTGTGAAATGTGAACTGAGAACTGTAAACTGTGAACTGTGAACTGTGCACTGTGAACTGTGACCTGCGATTTGTGAACAGTGAACTGTGAACTGTGAACTGTGCACTGTGAACTGTGACCTGCGATTTGTGAACAGTGAACTGTGAACTGTGAACTGTGAACTTTGAGCTGTGAACTGTGAACTGTGAACTGTGAACTGTGAACTGTGAACTGTAAACTGTGAGCTGTGAACTGTGAAGGGTGCACTGCAAATTGTGAACTGTCAACGGCGAATTGTGAAGTGTTGACTCTGAGCTGTGAACTGAGATCAGTAAACTGTGAACTGTGTGCTGTGAACTTTAAAGTGTGCACTGCAAATTGTGAACTGTGAACGGTGAATAGTGAACTGTGCACTGAGAACTGTGAACTGTGAACTGTGAACTGTGAACTGCGATTTGTGAACAGTGAACTGTGAACTGTGACCTGTGAACTTTGAAGTGTGCACTGCAAATTGTGAAATGTGAACAGCGAATTGTGAACTGTGAAATGTGAACTGAGAACTGTAAACTGTGAACCGTGCACTGCGAACTTTGAACTGTGAACTGTGACCTGCGATTTGTGAACAGTGAACTGTGAACTGTGAGCTGTGAACTTTGAAGTGTGCTCTGCAAATAGTGAAATGTGAACGGCGAATTGTGAACTGTGCACTTTGAACTGTGAACTGTGAACTGTGAACTTTGAACTGTGCACTGCAAATTGTAAACTGTGAACGGCGAATAGTGAACTGTGAACTGTGAACTGTGAACTGTGAACTGTGCACTGTGAACTGTGACCTGCGATTTGTGAACAGTGAACTGTGAACTGTGAGCTGTGAACTTTGAAGTGTGCACTGCAAATAGTGAAATGTGAACGGCGAATTGTGAACTGTGCACTTTGAACTGTGAACTGTGAACTGTGAACTTTGAACTGTGAACTGTGAAATGTGAACTGAGAACTGTAAACTGTGAACCGTGAACTGTGAACTGCGAACAGTGAACAGTGAACCGTGCACTGTGAACTGTGAACTGTGAACTGTGACCTGCGATTTGTGAACAGTGAACTACGAACTGTGAGCTGTGAACTTTGAAGTGAGCACTGCAAATAGTGAAATGTGAACGGCGAATTGTGAACTGTGCACTTTGAACTGTGAACTGTGAACTTTGAACTGTGCACTGCAAATTGTGAACTGTGAACGGCGAATAGTGAACTGTGAACAGTGAACTGTGCACTGTGAACTGTGAACTGTGAACTGTGAACTGTGAACTGTGAACTGTGAGCTGTGAACTGTGAACTGTGAACGGCGAATTGTGAACTGTGAAATGTGAACTGAGAACTGTAAACTGTGAACCGTGAACTGTGAACTGTGATCTGTGAACTGTGAACTGTGAACTGTGAACTGTGAACTGTGAACTGTGAACAGTGAACTGTGAACTGTGAACTGTGATCTGTGAACTGTGAACTGTGAATTGTGAGCTGTGAACTTTGAACTGTGAACTGTGAACTGTGAACTGTGAGCTGTGAACTGTGAACTGTGAACTGAGAAATGTGAACTGTGAACTGTGAACTGTGAACTGTGAACTGTGAACTGTGAGCTGTGAACTGTGAACTGTAAACTGTGAACCGTGAACTGTGAACTGCGAACAGTGAACAGTGAACCGTGCACTGTGAACTGTGAACTGTGAACTGTGACCTGCGATTTGTGAACAGTGAACTGTGAACTGTGAGCTGTGAACTTTGAACTTTGAAGTGTGCACTGCAAATTGTGAACTGTGAACGGCGAATTGTGAACTGTGAAATGTGAACTGAGAACTGTAAACTGTGAACCGTGAACTGTGAACTGTGAACTGTGAACAGTGAACTGTGCACTGTGAACTGTGATCTGTGAACTGTGAACTGTGAATTGTGAGCTGTGAACTTTGAAGTGTGCACTGCAAATAGTGAAATGTGAACGGCGAATTGTGAACTGTGCACTTTGAACTGTGAACTGTGAACTGTGAACTTTGAACTGTGCACTGCAAATTGTGAACTGTGAACGGCGAATTGTGAAGTGTGAACTGTGAAACGAAGACTGTGAAGTGTGAACTCTGAGCTGTGAACTGAGATCAGTAAACTGTAAACTGTGAGCTGTGAACTGTGAAGGGTGCACTGCAAATTGTGAACTGTCAACGGCGAATTGTGAAGTGTTGACTCTGAGCTGTGAACTGAGATCAGTAAACTGTGAACTGTGTGCTGTGAACTTTAAAGTGTGCACTGCAATTTGTGAACTGTGAACGGTGAATAGTGAACTGTGCACTGAGAACTGTGAACTGTGAACTGTGAACTGTGAACTGTGAACTGTGAACTGCGATTTGTGAACAGTGAACTGTGAACTGTGAGCTGTGAACTTTGAAGTGTGCACTGCAAATTGTGAACTGTGAACGGCGAATTGTGAACTGTGAAATGTGAACTGAGAACTGTAAACTGTGAACCGTGCACTGCGAACTTTGAACTGTGAACTGTGACCTGCGATTTGTGAACAGTGAACTGTGAACTGTGAGCTGTGAACTGTGAATTGTGAGCTGTGAACTTTGAAGTGTGCACTGCAAATAGTGAAATGTGAACGGCGAATTGTGAACCGTGCACTTTGAACTGTGAACTGTGAACTGTGAACTTTGAACTGTGAACTGTGAAATGTGAACTGAGAACTGTAAACTGTGAACCGTGAACTGTGAACTGCGAACAGTGAACAGTGAACCGTGCACTGTGAACTGTGAACTGTGAACTGTGACCTGCGATTTGTGAACAGTGAACTGTGAACTGTGAGCTGTGAACTTTGAAGTTTGCACTGCAAATAGTGAAATGTGAACGGCGAATTGTGAACTGTGCACTTTGAACTGTGAACTGTGAACTGTGAACTTTGAACTGTGCACTGCAAATTGTGAACTGTGAACGGCGAATAGTGAACTGTGAACTGTGAACTGTGAACTGTGAACTGTGAACTGTGCACTGTGAACTGTGACCTGCGATTTGTGAACAGTGAACTGTGAACTGTGAGCTGTGAACTTTGAAGTGTGCACTGCAAATAGTGAAATGTGAACGGCGAATTGTGAACTGTGCACTTTGAACTGTGAACTGTGAACTGTGAACTTTGAACTGTGAACTGTGAAATGTGAACTGAGAACTGTAAACTGTGAACCGTGAACTGTGAACTGTGAACTGTGAACTGTGACCAGTGAACCGTGCACTGTGAATTGTGAACTGTGAACTGTGAACTGTGAACTGTGAGCTGTAAACTGTGAACTGTGAACTGTGAACTGTGAACTGTGAACTGTGAACTGTGAACTGTGAGCTGTGAACTTTGAAGTGTGCACTGCAAATTGTGAACTGTGAACGGCGAATTGTGAACTGTGAAATGTGAACTGAGAACTGTAAACTGTGAACCGTGAACTGTGAACTGTGAACTGTGAACAGTGAACTGTGCACTGTGAACTGTGATCTGTGAACTGTGAACTGTGAATTGTGAGCTGTGAACTTTGAAGTGTGCACTGCAAATAGTGAAATGTGAACGGCGAATTGTGAACTGTGCACTTTGAACTGTGAACTGTGAACTGTGAACTGTGAATTGTGAGCTGTGAACTTTGAAGTGTGCACTGCAAATAGTGAAATGTGAACGGCGAATTGTGAACTGTGCACTTTGAACTGTGAACTGTGAACTGTGAACTTTGAACTGTGCACTGCAAATTGCGAACTGTGAACGGCGAATAGTGAACTGTGAACTGTGAACTGTGAACTGTGAACTGTGAACTGTGAACTGTGCACTGTGAACTGTGACCTGCGATTTGTGAACAGTGAACTGTGAACTGTGAGCTGTGAACTTTAAAGTGTGCACTGCTAATTGTGAACTGTGAACTGTGAAATGTGAACTGAGAACTGTAAACTGTGAACTGTGAACTGTGCACTGTGAACTGTGACCTGCGATTTGTGAACAGTGAACTGTGAACTGTGAACTGTGCACTGTGAACTGTGACCTGCGATTTGTGAACAGTGAACTGTGAACTGTGAACTGTGAACTGTGAGCTGTGAACTGTGAACTGTGAACTGTGAACTGTGAACTGTGAACTGTGAACTGCGATTTGTGAACAGTGAACTGTGAACTGTGAGCTGTGAACTTTGAAGAGTGCACTGCAAATTGTGAACTGTGAACTGTGAACTGTGAACTGTGAACTGTGAACTGTGAACTGTGAACTGTGAACTGTGAACTGTGAACTGCGATTTGTGAACAGTGAACTGTGAACTGTGAGCTGTGAACTGCGATTTGTGAACAGTGAACTGTGAACTGTGAACGACGAAGTGTGAACTGTGAACTTTGAGCTGTGAACTGTGAACTGTGAACTGTGAACTGTGAACTGTGAACTGTGAACTGTGAACTGTAAACTGTGAGCTGTGAACTGTGAAGGGTGCACTGCAAATTGTGAACTGTCAACGGCGAATTGTGAAGTGTTGACTCTGAGCTGTGAACTGAGATCAGTAAACTGTGAACTGTGTGCTGTGAACTTTAAAGTGTGCACTGCAAATTGTGAACTGTGAACGGTGAATGGTGAACTGTGCACTGAGAACTGTGAACTGTGAACTGTGAACTGTGAACTGTGAACTGCGATTTGTGAACAGTGAACTGTGAACTGTGAGCTGTGAACTTTGAAGTGTGCACTGCAAATTGTGAAATGTGAACAGCGAATTGTGAACTGTGAAATGTGAACTGAGAACTGTAAACTGTGAACCGTGCACTGCGAACTTTGAACTGTGAACTGTGACCTGCGATTTGTGAACAGTGAACTGTGAACTGTGAGCTGTGAACTTTGAAGTGTGCTCTGCAAATAGTGAAATGTGAACGGCGAATTGTGAACTGTGCACTTTGAACTGTGAACTGTGAACTGTGAACTTTGAACTGTGCACTGCAAATTGTAAACTGTGAACGGCGAATAGTGAACTGTGAACTGTGAACTGTGAACTGTGAACTGTGCACTGTGAACTGTGACCTGCGATTTGTGAACAGTGAACTGTGAACTGTGAGCTGTGAACTTTGAAGTGTGCACTGCAAATAGTGAAATGTGAACGGCGAATTGTGAACTGTGCACTTTGAACTGTGAACTGTGAACTGTGAACTTTGAACTGTGAACTGTGAAATGTGAACTGAGAACTGTAAACTGTGAACCGTGAACTAAGAACTGTGAACTGTGAACAGTGAACTGTGCACTGTGAACTGTGAACTGTGAACTGTGAACTGTGAACTGTGAACTGTGAGCTGTGAACTGTGAACTGTGAACTGTGAAATGTGAACTGTGAACTGTGAACTGTGAACTGTGAACTGTGAACTGTGAACTGTGAACTGTGAACAGTGAACTGTGAACTGTGAACTGTGATCTGTGAACTGTGAACTGTGAATTGTGAGCTGTGAACTTTGAAGTGAGCACTGCAAATAGTGAAATGTGAACGGCGAATTGTGAACTGTGCACTTTGAACTGTGAACTGTGAACTTTGAACTGTGCACTGCAAATTGTGAACTGTGAACGGCGAATAGTGAACTGTGAACAGTGAACTGTGCACTGTGAACTGTGAACTGTGAACTGTGAACTGTGAACTGTGAACTGTGAGCTGTGAACTGTGAACTGTGAACGGCGAATTGTGAACTGTGAAATGTGAACTGAGAACTGTAAACTGTGAACCGTGAACTGTGAACTGTGATCTGTGAACTGTGAACTGTGAACTGTGAACTGTGAACTGTGAACTGTGAACTGTGAACTGTGAACTGTGAACTGTGATCTGTGAACTGTGAACTGTGAATTGTGAGCTGTGAACTTTGAACTGTGAACTGTGAACTGTGAACTGTGAACTGTGAGCTGTGAACTGTGAACTGTGAACTGTGAAATGTGAACTGTGAACTGTGAACTGTGAACTGTGAACTGTGAACTGTGAGCTGTGAACTGTGAACTGTAAACTGTGAACCGTGAACTGTGAACTGCGAACAGTGAACAGTGAACCGTGCACTGTGAACTGTGAACTGTGAACTGTGACCTGCGATTTGTGAACAGTGAACTGTGAACTGTGAGCTGTGAACTTTGAACTTTGAAGTGTGCACTGCAAATTGTGAACTGTGAACGGCGAATTGTGAACTGTGAAATGTGAACTGAGAACTGTAAACTGTGAACCGTGAACTGTGAACTGTGAACTGTGAACAGTGAACTGTGCACTGTGAACTGTGATCTGTGAACTGTGAACTGTGAATTGTGAGCTGTGAACTTTGAAGTGTGCACTGCAAATAGTGAAATGTGAACGGCGAATTGTGAACTGTGCACTTTGAACTGTGAACTGTGAACTGTGAACTTTGAACTGTGCACTGCAAATTGTGAACTGTGAACGGCGAATTGTGAAGTGTGAACTGTGAAACGAAGACTGTGAAGTGTGAACTCTGAGCTGTGAACTGAGATCAGTAAACTGTAAACTGTGAGCTGTGAACTGTGAAGGGTGCACTGCAAATTGTGAACTGTCAACGGCGAATTGTGAAGTGTTGACTCTGAGCTGTGAACTGAGATCAGTAAACTGTGAACTGTGTGCTGTGAACTTTAAAGTGTGCACTGCAATTTGTGAACTGTGAACGTTGAATAGTGAACTGTGCACTGAGAACTGTGAACTGTGAACTGTGAACTGTGAACTGTGAACTGTGAACTGTGAACTGCGATTTGTGAACAGTGAACTGTGAACTGTGAGCTGTGAACTTTGAAGTGTGCACTGCAAATTGTGAACTGTGAACGGCGAATTGTGAACTGTGAAATGTGAACTGAGAACTGTAAACTGTGAACCGTGAACTGTGAACTGTGAACTGTGAACAGTGAACTGTGCACTGTGAACTGTGATCTGTGAACTGTGAACTGTGAATTGTGAGCTGTGAACTTTGAAGTGTGCACTGCAAATAGTGAAATGTGAACGGCGAATTGTGAACTGTGCACTTTGAACTGTGAACTGTGAACTGTGAACTTTGAACTGTGCACTGCAAATTGCGAACTGTGAACGGCGAATAGTGAACTGTGAACTGTGAACTGTGAACTGTGAACTGTGAACTGTGCACTGTGAACTGTGACCTGCGATTTGTGAACAGTGAACTGTGAACTGTGAGCTGTGAACTTTAAAGTGTGCACTGCTAATTGTGAACTGTGAACTGTGAAATGTGAACTGAGAACTGTAAACTGTGAACTGTGAACTGTGCACTGTGAACTGTGACCTGCGATTTGTGAACAGTGAACTGTGAACTGTGAACTGTGAACTGTGAGCTGTGAACTGTGAACTGTGAACTCTGAACTGTGAACTGCGATTTGTGAACAGTGAACTGTGAACTGTGAGCTGTGAACTTTGAAGAGTGCACTGCAAATTGTGAACTGTGAACTGTGAACTGTGAACTGTGAACTGTGAACTGCGATTTGTGAACAGTGAACTGTGAACTGTGAGCTGTGAACTTTGAAGAGTGCACTGCAAATTGTGAACTATGAACGACGAAGTGTGAACTGTGAACTTTGAGCTGTGAACTGTGAACTGTGAACTGTGAACTGTGAACTGTGAACTGTGAACTGTAAACTGTGAGCTGTGAACTGTGAAGGGTGCACTGCAAATTGTGAACTGTCAACGGCGAATTGTGAAGTGTTGACTCTGAGCTGTGAACTGAGATCAGTAAACTGTGAACTGTGTGCTGTGAACTTTAAAGTGTGCACTGCAAATTGTGAACTGTGAACGGTGAATAGTGAACTGTGCACTGAGAACTGTGAACTGTGAACTGTGAACTGTGAACTGCGATTTGTGAACAGTGAACTGTGAACTGTGAGCTGTGAACTTTGAAGTGTGCACTGCAAATTGTGAAATGTGAACGGCGAATTGTGAACTGTGAAATGTGAACTGAGAACTGTAAACTGTGAACCGTGCACTGCGAACTGTGAACTGTGAACTGTGGCCTGCGATTTGTGTACAGTGAACTGTGAACTGTGAGCTGTGAACTTTGAAGTGTGCTCTGCAAATAGTGAAATGTGAACGGCGAATTGTGAACTGTGCACTTTGAACTGTGAACTGTGAACTGTGAACTTTGAACTGTGCACTGCAAATTGTAAACTGTGAACGGCGAATAGTGAACTGTGAACTGTGAACTGTGAACTGTGAACTGTGAACTGTGCACTGTGAACTGTGACCTGCGATTTGTGAACAGTGAACTGTGGACTGTGAGCTGTGAACTTTGAAGTGTGCACTGCAAATAGTGAAATGTGAACGGCGAATCGTGAACTGTGCACTTTGAACTGTGAACTGTGAACTGTGAACTTTGAACTGTGAAATGTGAACTGAGAACTGTAAACTGTGAACCGTGAACCGTGAACTGTGAAATGTGAACTGTGAACTGTGAACTGTGAACTGTGAACTGTGAACTGTGAGCTGTGAGCTGTGAACTGTGAACTGTGAACTGTGAAATGTGAACTGTGAACTGTGAACTGTGAACTGTGAACTGTGAACTGTGAACTGTGAGCTGTGAACTGTGAACTGTGAATTGTGAACTGTGAACAGTGAACTGTGAACTGTGAACTGTGATCTGTGAACTGTGAACTGTGAATTGTGAGCTGTGAACTTTGAAGTGTGCACTGCAAATAGTGAAATGTGAACGGCGAATTGTGAACTGTGCACTTTGAACTGTGAACTGTGAACTTTGAACTGTGCACTGCAAATTGTGAACTGTGAAATGTGAACTGAGAACTGTAAACTGTGAACCGTGAACTGTGAACTGTGATCTGTGAAGTGTGAACTGTGAACTGTGAACTGTGAACTGTGAACTGTGAACAGTGAACTGTGAACTGTGAACTGTGATCTGTGAACTGTGAACTGTGAATTGTGAGCTGTGAACTTTGAACTGTGAACTGTGAGCTGTGAACTGTGAACTGTGAACTGTGAAATGTGAACTGTGAACTGTGAACTGTGAACTGTGAACTGTGAACTGTGAGCTGTGAACTGTGAACTGTAAACTGTGAACCGTGAACTGTGAACTGCGAACAGTGAACATTGAACCGTGCACTGTGAACTGTGAACTGTGAACTGTGACCTGCGATTTGTGAACAGTGAACTGTGAACTGTGAGCTGTGAACTTTGAAGTGTGCACTGCAAATTGTGAACTGTGAACGGCGAATTGTGAACTGTGAACTGTGATCTGTGAACTGTGAACTGTGAACTGCGATTTGTGAACAGTGAACTGTGAACTGTGAGCTGTGAACTTTGAAGAGTGCACTGCAAATTGTGAACTATGAACGACGAAGTGTGAACTGTGAACTTTGAGCTGTGAACTGTGAACTGTGAACTGTGAACTGTGAACTGTGAACTGTGAACTGTAAACTGTGAGCTGTGAACTGTGAAGGGTGCACTGCAAATTATGAACTGTCAACGGCGAATTGTGAAGTGTTGACTCTGAGCTGTGACTGAGATCAGTAAACTGTGAACTGTGTGCTGTGAACTTTAAAGTGTGCACTGCAAATTGTGAACTGTGAACGGTGAATAGTGAACTGTGCACTGAGAACTGTGAACTGTGAACTGTGAACTGTGAACTGCGATTTGTGAACAGTGAACTGTGAACTGTGAGCTGTGAACTTTGAAGTGTGCACTGCAAATTGTGAAATGTGAACGGCGAATTGTGAACTGTGAAATGTGAACTGAGAACTGTAAACTGTGAACCGTGCACTGCGAACTGTGAACTGTGAACTGTGGCCTGCGATTTGTGTACAGTGAACTGTGAACTGTAAGCTGTGAACTTTGAAGTGTGCTCTGCAAATAGTGAAATGTGAACGGCGAATTGTGAACTGTGCACTTTGAACTGTGAACTGTGAACTGTGAACTTTGAACTGTGCACTGCAAATTGTAAACTGTGAACGGCGAATAGTGAACTGTGAACTGTGAACTGTGAACTGTGAACTGTGCACTGTGAACTGTGACCTGCGATTTGTGAACAGTGAACTGTGGACTGTGAGCTGTGAACTTTGAAGTGTGCACTGCAAATAGTGAAATGTGAACGGCGAATCGTGAACTGTGCACTTTGAACTGTGAACTGTGAACTGTGAACTTTGAACTGTGAACAGTGAAATGTGAACTGAGAACTGTAAACTGTGAACCGTGAACTGTGAACTGTGAACTGTGAACAGTGAACTGTGCACTGTGAACTGTGAACTGTGAACTGTGAACTGTGAGCTGTGAACTGTGAACTGTGAACTGTGAAATGTGAACTGTGAACTGTGATCTGTGAACTGTGAACTGTGAACTGTGAGCTGTGAGCTGTGAACTGTGAACTGTGAACTGTGAAATGTGAACTGTGAACTGTGAACTGTGAACTGTGAACTGTGAACTGTGAGCTGTGAACTGTGAACTGTGAACTGTGAACTGTGAACAGTGAACTGTGAACTGTGAACTGTGATCTGTGAACTGTGAACTGTGAATTGTGAGCTGTGAACTTTGAAGTGTGCACTGCAAATAGTGAAATGTGAACGGCGAATTGTGAACTGTGCACTTTGAACTGTGAACTGTGAACTTTGAACTGTGCACTGCAAATTGTGAACTGTGAAATGTGAACTGAGAACTGTAAACTGTGAACCGTGAACTGTGAATTGTGATCTGTGAACTGTGAACTGTGAACTGTGAACTGTGAACTGTGAACTGTGAACAGTGAACTGTGAACTGTGAACTGTGATCTGTGAACTGTGAACTGTGAATTGTGAGCTGTGAACTTTGAACTGTGAACTGTGAACTGTGAGCTGTGAACTGTGAACTGTGAACTGTGAAATGTGAACTGTGAACTGTGAACTGTGAACTGTGAACTGTGAACTGTGAGCTGTGAACTGTGAACTGTAAACTGTGAACCGTGAACTGTGAACTGCGAACAGTGAACATTGAACCGTGCACTGTGAACTGTGAACTGTGAACTGTGACCTGCGATTTGTGAACAGTGAACTGTGAACTGTGAGCTGTGAACTTTGAAGTGTGCACTGCAAATTGTGAACTGTGAACGGCGAATTGTGAACTGTGAAATGTGAACTGAGAACTGTAAACTGTGAACCGTGAACTGTGAACTGTGAACTGTGAACAGTGAACTGTGCACTGTGAACTGTGATCTGTGAACTGTGAACTGTGAATTGTGAGCTGTGAACTTTGAAGTGTGCACTGCAAATAGTGAAATGTGAACGGCGAATTGTGAACTGTGCACTTTGAACTGTGAACTGTGAACTGTGATCTTTGAACTGTGCACTGCAAATTGTGAACTGTGAACGGCGAATTGTGAAGTGTGAACTGTGAAACGAAGACTGTGAAGTGTGAACTCTGAGCTGTGAACTGAGATCAGTAAACTGTAAACTGTGAGCTGTGAACTGTGAAGGGTGCACTGCAAATTGTGAACTGTCAACGGCGAATTGTGAAGTGTTGACTCTGAGCTGTGAACTGAGATCAGTAAACCGTGAACTGTGTGCTGTGAACTTTAAAGTGTGCACTGCAAATTGTGAACTGTGAACGGTGAATAGTGAACTGTGCACTGAGAACTGTGAACTGTGAACTGTGAACTGTGAACTGTGAACTGCGATTTGTGAACAGTGAACTGTGAACTGTGAGCTGTGAACTTTGAAGTGTGCACTGCAAATTGTGAACTGTGAACGGCGAATTGTGAACTGTGAAATGTGAACTGAGAACTGTAAACTGTGAACCGTGAACTGTGAACTGTGAACTGTGAACAGTGAACTGTGAACTGTGAACTGTGATCTGTGAACTGTGAACTGTGAACTGTGAATTGTGAGCTGTGAACTTTGAAGTGTGCACTGCAAATAGTGAAATGTGAACGGCGAATTGTGAACTGTGAACTGTGCACTTTGAACTGTGAACTGTGAACTGTGAACTTTGAACTGTGAACTGTGAAATGTGAACTGAGAACTGTAAACTGTAAACTGTGAACCGTGAACTGTGAACTGCGAACAGTGAACAGTGAACCGTGCACTGTGAACTGTGAACTGTGAACTGTGACCTGCGATTTGTGAACAGTGAACTGTGAACTGTGAGCTGTGAACTTTGAAGTTTGCACTGCAAATAGTGAAATGTGAACGGCGAATTGTGAACTGTGCACTTTGAACTGTGAACTGTGAACTGTGAACTTTGAACTGTGCACTGCAAATTGTGAACTGTGAACGGCGAATAGTGAACTGTGAACTGTGAACTGTGAACTGTGAACTGTGAACTGTGCACTGTGAACTGTGACCTGCGATTTGTGAACAGTGAACTGTGAACTGTGAGCTGTGAACTTTGAAGTGTGCACTGCAAATAGTGAAATGTGAACGGCGAATTGTGAACTGTGCACTTTGAACTGTGAACTGTGAACTGTGAACTTTGAACTGTGAACTGTGAAATGTGAACTGAGAACTGTAAACTGTGAACCGTGAACTGTGAACTGTGAACTGTGACCAGTGAACCGTGCACTGTGAATTGTGAACTGTGAACTGTGAACTGTGAACTGTGAGCTGTGAACTGTGAACTGTGAACTGTGAACTGTGAACTGTGAACTGTGAACTGTGAACTGTGAGCTGTGAACTTTGAAGTGTGCACTGCAAATTGTGAACTGTGAACGGCGAATTGTGAACTGTGAAATGTGAACTGAGAACTGTAAACTGTGAACCGTGAACTGTGAACTGTGAACTGTGAACAGTGAACTGTGCACTGTGAACTGTGATCTGTGAACTGTGAACTGTGAATTGTGAGCTGTGAACTTTGAAGTGTGCACTGCAAATAGTGAAATGTGAACGGCGAATTGTGAACTGTGCACTTTGAACTGTGAACTGTGAACTGTGAACTTTGAACTGTGCACTGCAAATTGCGAACTGTGAACGGCGAATAGTGAACTGTGAACTGTGAACTGTGAACTGTGAACTGTGAACTGTGCACTGTGAACTGTGACCTGCGATTTGTGAACAGTGAACTGTGAACTGTGAGCTGTGAACTTTAAAGTGTGCACTGCTAATTGCGAACTGTGAACTGTGAAATGTGAACTGAGAACTGTAAACTGTGAACTGTGAACTGTGCACTGTGAACTGTGACCTGCGATTTGTGAACAGTGAACTGTGAACAGTGAACTGTGAACTGTGAACTGTGAGCTGTGAACTGTGAACTGTGAACTGTGAACTGCGATTTGTGAACAGTGAACTGTGAACTGTGAGCTGTGAACTTTGAAGAGTGCACTGCAAATTGTGAACTGTGAACTGTGAACTGTGAACTGTGAACTGTGAACTGCGATTTGTGAACAGTGAACTGTGAACTGTGAGCTGTGAACTTTGAAGAGTGCACTGCAAATTGTGAACTATGAACGACGAAGTGTGAACTGTGAACTTTGAGCTGTGAACTGTGAACTGTGAACTGTGAACTGTGAACTGTGAACTGTGAACTGTAAACTGTGAGCTGTGAACTGTGAAGGGTGCACTGCAAATTGTGAACTGTCAACGGCGAATTGTGAAGTGTTGACTCTGAGCTGTGAACTGAGATCAGTAAACTGTGAACTGTGTGCTGTGAACTTTAAAGTGTGCACTGCAAATTGTGAACTGTGAACGGTGAATAGTGAACTGTGCACTGAGAACTGTGAACTGTGAACTGTGAACTGTGAACTGTGAACTGTGAACTGTGATCTGTGAACTGCGATTTGTGAACAGTGAACTGTGAACTGTGAGCTGTGAACTTTGAAGTGTGCACTGCAAATTGTGAAATGTGAACGGCGAATTGTGAACTATGAAATGTGAACTGAGAACTGTAAACTGTGAACCGTGCACTGCGAACTGTGAACTGTGAACTGTGGCCTGCGATTTGTGTACAGTGAACTGTGAACTGTGAGCTGTGAACTTTGAAGTGTGCTCTGCAAATAGTGAAATGTGAACGGCGAATTGTGAACTGTGCACTTTGAACTGTGAACTGTGAACTGTGAACTTTGAACTGTGCACTGCAAATTGTAAACTGTGAACGGCGAATAGTGAACTGTGAACTGTGAACTGTGAACTGTGAACTGTGCACTGTGAACTGTGACCTGCGATTTGTGAACAGTGAACTGTGAACTGTGAGCTGTGAACTTTGAAGTGTGCACTGCAAATAGTGAAATGTGAACGGCGAATTGTGAACTGTGCACTTTGAACTGTGAACTGTGAACTGTGAACTTTGAACTGTGAACTGTGAAATGTGAACTGAGAACTGTAAACTGTGAACCGTGAACTGTGAACTGTGAACTGTGAACAGTGAACTGTGCACTGTGAACTGTGAACTGTGAACTGTGAACTGTGAGCTGTGAACTGTGAACTGTGAACTGTGAAATGTGAACTGTGAACTGTGAACTGTGAACTGTGAACTGTGAACTGTGAGCTGTGAACTGTGAACTGTGAACTGTGAACTGTGAACAGTGAACTGTGAACTGTGAACTGTGATCTGTGAACTGTGAACTGTGAATTGTGAGCTGTGAACTTTGAAGTGTGCACTGCAAATAGTGAAATGTGAACGGCGAATTGTGAACTGTGCACTTTGAACTGTGAACTGTGAACTGTGAACTGTGCACTGCAAATTGTGAACTGTGAACGGCGAATAGTGAACTGTGAACAGTGAACTGTGCACTGTGAACTGTGAACTGAGAACTGTGAACTGTGAACTGTGAACTGTGAACTGTGAGCTGTGAACTGTGAACAGTGAACTGTGAACTGTGAACTGTGATCTGTGAACTGTGAACTGTGAATTGTGAGCTGTGAACTTTGAACTGTGAACTGTGAACTGTGAGCTGTGAACTGTGAAATGTGAACTGCGAACTGTGAACTGTGAACTGTGAACTGTGAACTGTGAGCTGTGAACTGTGAACTGTAAACTGTGAACCGTGAACTGTGAACTGCGAACAGTGAACAGTGAACCGTGCACTGTGAACTGTGAACTGTGAACTGTGACCTGCGATTTGTGAACACTGAACTGTGAACTGTGAGCTGTGAACTTTGAAGTGTGCACTGCAAATTGTGAACTGTGAACGGCGAATTGTGAACTGTGAAATGTGAACTGAGAACTGTAAACTGTGAACCGTGAACTGTGAACTGTGAACTGTGAACAGTGAACTGTGCACTGTGAACTGTGATCTGTGAACTGTGAACTGTGAATTGTGAGCTGTGAACTTTGAAGTGTGCACTGCAAATAGTGAAATGTGAACGGCGAATTGTGAACTGTGCACTTTGAACTGTGAACTGTGAACTGTGAACTTTGAACTGTGCACTGCAAATTGCGAACTGTGAACGGCGAATAGTGAACTGTGAACTGTGAACTGTGAACTGTGAACTTTGAACTGTGCACTGTGAACTGTGACCTGCGATTTGTGAACAGTGAACTGTGAACTGTGAGCTGTGAACTTTAATGTGTGCACTGCTAATTGCGAACTGTGAACTGTGAAATGTGAACTGAGAACTGTAAACTGTGAACTGTGAACTGTGAACTGTGCACTGTGAACTGTGACCTGCGATTTGTGAACAGTGAACTGTGAACAGTGAACTGTGAACTGTGAACTGTGAACTGTGAGCTGTGAACTGTGAACTGTGAACTGTGAACTGCGATTTGTGAACAGTGAACTGTGAACTGTGAGCTGTGAACTTTGAAGAGTGCACTGCAAATTGTGAACTGTGAACTGTGAACTGTGAACTGTGAACTGTGAACTGCGATTTGTGAACAGTGAACTGTGAACTGTGAGCTGTGAACTTTGAAGAGTGCACTGCAAATTGTGAACTATGAACGACGAAGTGTGAACTGTGAACTTTGAGCTGTGAACTGTGAACTGTGAACTGTGAACTGTGAACTGTGAACTGTGAACTGTAAACTGTGAGCTGTGAACTGTGAAGGGTGCACTGCAAATTGTGAACTGTCAACGGCGAATTGTGAAGTGTTGACTCTGAGCTGTGAACTGAGATCAGTAAACTGTGAACTGTGTGCTGTGAACTTTAAAGTGTGCACTGCAAATTGTGAACTGTGAACGGTGAATAGTGAACTGTGCACTGAGAACTGTGAACTGTGAACTGTGAACTGTGAACTGTGAACTGTGAACTGTGAACTGTGAACTGCGATTTGTGAACAGTGAACTGTGAACTGTGAGCTGTGAACTTTGAAGTGTGCACTGCAAATTGTGAAATGTGAACGGCGAATTGTGAACTATGAAATGTGAACTGAGAACTGTAAACTGTGAACCGTGCACTGCGAACTGTGAACTGTGAACTGTGGCCTGCGATTTGTGTACAGTGAACTGTGAACTGTGAGCTGTGAACTTTGAAGTGTGCTCTGCAAATAGTGAAATGTGAACGGCGAATTGTGAACTGTGCACTTTGAACTGTGAACTGTGAACTGTGAACTTTGAACTGTGCACTGCAAATTGTAAACTGTGAACGGCGAATAGTGAACTGTGAACTGTGAACTGTGAACTGTGAACTGTGCACTGTGAACTGTGACCTGCGATTTGTGAACAGTGAACTGTGAACTGTGAGCTGTGAACTTTGAAGTGTGCACTGCAAATAGTGAAATGTGAACGGCGAATTGTGAACTGTGCACTTTGAACTGTGAACTGTGAACTGTGAACTTTGAACTGTGAACTGTGAAATGTGAACTGAGAACTGTAAACTGTGAACCGTGAACTGTGAACTGTGAACTGTGAACAGTGAACTGTGCACTGTGAACTGTGAACTGTGAACTGTGAACTGTGAACTGTGAGCTGTGAACTGTGAACTGTGAACTGTGAAATGTGAACTGTGAACTGTGAACTGTGAACTGTGAACTGTGAACTGTGAGCTGTGAACTGTGAACTGTGAACTGTGAACTGTGAACAGTGAACTGTGAACTGTGAACTGTGATCTGTGAACTGTGAACTGTGAATTGTGAGCTGTGAACTTTTAAGTGTGCACTGCAAATAGTGAAATGTGAACGGCGAATTGTGTACTGTGCACTTTGAACTGTGAACTGTGAACTGTGAACTGTGCACTGCAAATTGTGAACTGTGAACGGCGAATAGTGAACTGTGAACAGTGAACTGTGCACTGTGAACTGTGAACTGTGAACTGTGAACTGTGAACTGTGAGCTGTGAACTGTGAACTGTGAACTGTGAACTGCGATTTGTGAACAGTGAACTGTGAACTGTGAGCTGTGAACTTTGAAGAGTGCACTGCAAATTGTGAACTGTGAACTGTGAACTGTGAACTGTGAACTGTGAACTGCGATTTGTGAACAGTGAACTGTGAACTGTGAGCTGTGAACTTTGAAGAGTGCACTGCAAATTGTGAACTATGAACGACGAAGTGTGAACTGTGAACTTTGAGCTGTGAACTGTGAACTGTGAACTGTGAACTGTGAACTGTGAACTGTGAACTGTAAACTGTGAGCTGTGAACTGTGAAGGGTGCACTGCAAATTGTGAACTGTCAACGGCGAATTGTGAAGTGTTGACTCTGAGCTGTGAACTGAGATCAGTAAACTGTGAACTGTGTGCTGTGAACTTTAAAGTGTGCACTGCAAATTGTGAACTGTGAACGGTGAATAGTGAACTGTGCACTGAGAACTGTGAACTGTGAACTGTGAACTGTGAACTGTGAACTGTGAACTGTGAACTGTGAACTGCGATTTGTGAACAGTGAACTGTGAACTGTGAGCTGTGAACTTTGAAGTGTGCACTGCAAATTGTGAAATGTGAACGGCGAATTGTGAACTATGAAATGTGAACTGAGAACTGTAAACTGTGAACCGTGCACTGCGAACTGTGAACTGTGAACTGTGGCCTGCGATTTGTGTACAGTGAACTGTGAACTGTGAGCTGTGAACTTTGAAGTGTGCTCTGCAAATAGTGAAATGTGAACGGCGAATTGTGAACTGTGCACTTTGAACTGTGAACTGTGAACTGTGAACTTTGAACTGTGCACTGCAAATTGTAAACTGTGAACGGCGAATAGTGAACTGTGAACTGTGAACTGTGAACTGTGAACTGTGCACTGTGAACTGTGACCTGCGATTTGTGAACAGTGAACTGTGAACTGTGAGCTGTGAACTTTGAAGTGTGCACTGCAAATAGTGAAATGTGAACGGCGAATTGTGAACTGTGCACTTTGAACTGTGAACTGTGAACTGTGAACTTTGAACTGTGAACTGTGAAATGTGAACTGAGAACTGTAAACTGTGAACCGTGAACTGTGAACTGTGAACTGTGAACAGTGAACTGTGCACTGTGAACTGTGAACTGTGAACTGTGAACTGTGAGCTGTGAACTGTGAACTGTGAACTGTGAACTGTGAAATGTGAACTGTGAACTGTGAACTGTGAACTGTGAACTGTGAACTGTGAGCTGTGAACTGTGAACTGTGAACTGTGAACTGTGAACAGTGAACTGTGAACTGTGAACTGTGATCTGTGAACTGTGAACTGTGAATTGTGAGCTGTGAACTTTTAAGTGTGCACTGCAAATAGTGAAATGTGAACGGCGAATTGTGTACTGTGCACTTTGAACTGTGAACTGTGAACTGTGAACTGTGCACTGCAAATTGTGAACTGTGAACGGCGAATAGTGAACTGTGAACAGTGAACTGTGCACTGTGAACTGTGAACTGTGAACTGTGAACTGTGAACTGTGAACTGTGAACTGTGAGCTGTGAACTGTGAACTGTGAACGGCGAGTTGTGAACTGTGAAATGTGAACTGAGAACTGTAAACTGTGAACCGTGAACTGTGAACTGTGATCTGTGAACTGTGAACTGTGAACTGTGAACTGTGAACTGTGAACAGTGAACTGTGAACTGTGAACTGTGATCTGTGAACTGTGAACTGTGAATTGTGAGCTGTGAACTTTGAACTGTGAACTGTGAACTGTGAGCTGTGAACTGTGAAATGTGAACTGCGAACTGTGAACTGTGAACTGTGAACTGTGAACTGTGAGCTGTGAACTGTGAACTGTAAACTGTGAACCGTGAACTGTGAACTGCGAACAGTGAACAGTGAACCGTGCACTGTGAACTGTGAACTGTGAACTGTGACCTGCGATTTGTGAACACTGAACTGTGAACTGTGAGCTGTGAACTTTGAAGTGTGCACTGCAAATTGTGAACTGTGAACGGCGAATTGTGAACTGTGAAATGTGAACTGAGAACTGTAAACTGTGAACCGTGAACTGTGAACTGTGAACTGTGAACAGTGAACTGTGCACTGTGAACTGTGATCTGTGAACTGTGAACTGTGAATTGTGAGCTGTGAACTTTGAAGTGTGCACTGCAAATAGTGAAATGTGAACGGCGAATTGTGAACTGTGCACTTTGAACTGTGAACTGTGAACTGTGAACTTTGAACTGTGCACTGCAAATTGTGAACTGTGAACGGCGAATAGTGAACTGTGAACTGTGAACTGTGAACTGTGAACTGTGCACTGCGAACTGTGACCTGCGATTTGTGAACAGTGAACTGTCAACTGTGAGCTGTGAAATGTGAACTGTGAGCTGTGAACTGTGAAGGGTGCACTGCAAATTGTGAACTGTCAACGGCGAATTGTGAAGTGTGAACTCTGAGCTGTGAACTGAGATCAGTAAACTGTGAACTGTGAGCTGTGAACTTTAAAGTGTGCACTGCAAATGTGTGAACTGTGAACGGCGAATAATGAACTGTGAACTGTGAACTGTGAGCTGTGAACTGTGAAGGGTGCACTGCAAATTGTGAACTGTGAACGGCGAATTGTGAAGTGTGAACTCTGAGCTGTGAACTGAGATCAGTAAACTGTAAACTGTGAGCTGTGAACTTTAAAGTGTGCACTGCAAATTGTGAACTGTGAACGGTGAATAGTGAACTGTGCACTGAGAACTGTGAACTGTGAACTGTGAACTGTGAACTGTGAACTGTGAACTGTGAACTGTGAACTGTGAACTGCGATTTGTGAACAGTGAACTGTGAACTGTGAGCTGTGAACTTTGAAGAGTGCACTGCAAATTGTGAACTGTGAACTGTGAACTGTGAACTGTGAACTGTGAACTGCGATTTGTGAACAGTGAACTGTGAACTGTGAGCTGTGAACTTTGAAGAGTGCACTGCAAATTGTGAACTATGAACGACGAAGTGTGAACTGTGAACTTTGAGCTGTGAACTGTGAACTGTGAACTGTGAACTGTGAACTGTGAACTGTAAACTGTGAGCTGTGAACTGTGAAGGGTGCACTGCAATTTGTGAACTGTCAACGGCGAATTGTGAAGTGTTGACTCTGAGCTGTGAACTGAGATCAGTAAACTGTGAACTGTGTGCTGTGAACTTTAAAGTGTGCACTGCAAATTGTGAACTGTGAACGGTGAATAGTGAACTGTGCACTGAGAACTGTGAACTGTGAACTGTGAACTGTGAACTGTGAACTGTGAACTGTGAACTGCGATTTGTGAACAGTGAACTGTGAACTGTGAGCTGTGAACTTTGAAGTGTGCACTGCAAATTGTGAAATGTGAACGGCGAATTGTGAACTATGAAATGTGAACTGAGAACTGTAAACTGTGAACCGTGCACTGCGAACTGTGAACTGTGAACTGTGGCCTGCGATTTGTGTACAGTGAACTGTGAACTGTGAGCTGTGAACTTTGAAGTGTGCTCTGCAAATAGTGAAATGTGAACGGCGAATTGTGAACTGTGCACTTTGAACTGTGAACTGTGAACTGTGAACTTTGAACTGTGCACTGCAAATTGTAAACTGTGAACGGCGAATAGTGAACTGTGAACTGTGAACTGTGAACTGTGAACTGTGCACTGTGAACTGTGACCTGCGATTTGTGAACAGTGAACTGTGAACTGTGAGCTGTGAACTTTGAAGTGTGCACTGCAAATAGTGAAATGTGAACGGCGAATTGTGAACTGTGCACTTTGAACTGTGAACTGTGAACTGTGAACTTTGAACTGTGAACTGTGAAATGTGAACTGAGAACTGTAAACTGTGAACCGTGAACTGTGCACTGTGAACTGTGAACTGTGAACTGTGAACTGTGAACTGTGAGCTGTGAACTGTGAACTGTGAACTGTGAACTGCGATTTGTGAACAGTGAACTGTGAACTGTGATCTGTGAACTTTGAAGAGTGCACTGCAAATTGTGAACTGTGAACTGTGAACTGTGAACTGTGAACTGTGAACTGCGATTTGTGAACAGTGAACTGTGAACTGTGAGCTGTGAACTTTGAAGAGTGCACTGCAAATTGTGAACTATGAACGACGAAGTGTGAACTGTGAACTTTGAGCTGTGAACTGTGAACTGTGAACTGTGAACTGTGAACTGTGAACTGTGAACTGTAAACTGTGAGCTGTGAACTGTGAAGGGTGCACTGCAAATTGTGAACTGTCAACGGCGAATTGTGAAGTGTTGACTCTGAGCTGTGAACTGAGATCAGTAAACTGTGAACTGTGTGCTGTGAACTTTAAAGTGTGCACTGCAAATTGTGAACTGTGAACGGTGAATAGTGAACTGTGCACTGAGAACTGTGAACTGTGAACTGTGAACTGTGAACTGTGAACTGTGAACTGTGAACTGCGATTTGTGAACAGTGAACTGTGAACTGTGAGCTGTGAACTTTGAAGTGTGCACTGCAAATTGTGAAATGTGAACGGCGAATTGTGAACTATGAAATGTGAACTGAGAACTGTAAACTGTGAACCGTGCACTGCGAACTGTGAACTGTGAACTGTGGCCTGCGATTTGTGTACAGTGAACTGTGAACTGTGAGCTGTGAACTTTGAAGTGTGCTCTGCAAATAGTGAAATGTGAACGGCGAATTGTGAACTGTGCACTTTGAACTGTGAACTGTGAACTGTGAACTTTGAACTGTGCACTGCAAATTGTAAACTGTGAACGGCGAATAGTGAACTGTGAACTGTGAACTGTGAACTGTGAACTGTGCACTGTGAACTGTGACCTGCGATTTGTGAACAGTGAACTGTGAACTGTGAGCTGTGAACTTTGAAGTGTGCACTGCAAATAGTGAAATGTGAACGGCGAATTGTGAACTGTGCACTTTGAACTGTGAACTGTGAACTGTGAACTTTGAACTGTGAACTGTGAAATGTGAACTGAGAACTGTAAACTGTGAACCGTGAACTGTGAACTGTGAACTGTGAACAGTGAACTGTGCACTGTGAACTGTGAACTGTGAACTGTGAACTGTGAACTGTGAACTGTGAACTGTGAAATGTGAACTGTGAACTGTGAACTGTGAACTGTGAACTGTGAACTGTGAGCTGTGAACTGTGAACTGTGAACTGTGAACTGTGAACAGTGAACTGTGAACTGTGAACTGTGATCTGTGAACTGTGAACTGTGAATTGTGAGCTGTGAACTTTTAAGTGTGCACTGCAAATAGTGAAATGTGAACGGCGAATTGTGTACTGTGCACTTTGAACTGTGAACTGTGAACTGTGAACTGTGCACTGCAAATTGTGAACTGTGAACGGCGAATAGTGAACTGTGAACAGTGAACTGTGCACTGTGAACTGTGAACTGTGAACTGTGAACTGTGAACTGTGAACTGTGAACTGTGAGCTGTGAACTGTGAACTGTGAACGGCGAGTTGTGAACTGTGAAATGTGAACTGAGAACTGTAAACTGTGAACCGTGAACTGTGAACTGTGATCTGTGAACTGTGAACTGTGAACTGTGAACTGTGAACTGTGAACAGTGAACTGTGAACTGTGAACTGTGATCTGTGAACTGTGAACTGTGAATTGTGAGCTGTGAACTTTGAACTGTGAACTGTGAACTGTGAGCTGTGAACTGTGAAATGTGAACTGCGAACTGTGAACTGTGAACTGTGAACTGTGAACTGTGAGCTGTGAACTGTGAACTGTAAACTGTGAACCGTGAACTGTGAACTGCGAACAGTGAACAGTGAACCGTGCACTGTGAACTGTGAACTGTGAACTGTGACCTGCGATTTGTGAACACTGAACTGTGAACTGTGAGCTGTGAACTTTGAAGTGTGCACTGCAAATTGTGAACTGTGAACGGCGAATTGTGAACTGTGAAATGTGAACTGAGAACTGTAAACTGTGAACCGTGAACTGTGAACTGTGAACTGTGAACAGTGAACTGTGCACTGTGAACTGTGATCTGTGAACTGTGAACTGTGAATTGTGAGCTGTGAACTTTGAAGTGTGCACTGCAAATAGTGAAATGTGAACGGCGAATTGTGAACTGTGCACTTTGAACTGTGAACTGTGAACTGTGAACTTTGAACTGTGCACTGCAAATTGTGAACTGTGAACGGCGAATAGTGAACTGTGAACTGTGAACTGTGAACTGTGAACTGTGCACTGCGAACTGTGACCTGCGATTTGTGAACAGTGAACTGTCAACTGTGAGCTGTGAAATGTGAACTGTGAGCTGTGAACTGTGAAGGGTGCACTGCAAATTGTGAACTGTCAACGGCGAATTGTGAAGTGTGAACTCTGAGCTGTGAACTGAGATCAGTAAACTGTGAACTGTGAGCTGTGAACTTTAAAGTGTGCACTGCAAATTGTGAACTGTGAACGGCGAATAATGAACTGTGAACTGTGAACTGTGAGCTGTGAACTGTGAAGGGTGCACTGCAAATTGTGAACTGTGAACGGCGAATTGTGAAGTGTGAACTCTGAGCTGTGAACTGAGATCAGTAAACTGTAAACTGTGAGCTGTGAACTGTGAGCTGTGAACTGTGAACTGTGAACTGTGAACTGTGAACTGTGAACTGTGCACTGTGAACTGTGAACTGTGCACTGTGAACTGTGACCTGCGATTTGTGAACAGTGAACTGTGAACTGTGAGCTGTGATTTTTGAAGTGTGCACTGCAAATAGTGAAATGTGAACGGCGAATTGTGAACTGTGAAATGTGAACTGAGAACTGTAAACTGTGAACCGTGAACTGTGAACTGTGAACAGTGAACTGTGCACTTTGAACTGTGAACTGTGAACTGTGAACTGTGAACTGTGAACTGTGAGCTGTGAACTGCGAACTGTGAACTGTGAACTGTGAAATGTGAACAGTGAGCTGTGAACTGTGAAGGGTGCACTGCAAATTGTGAACTGTCAACGGCGAATTGTGAAGTGTGAACTCTGAGCTGTGAACTGAGATCAGAAAACTGTGAACTGTGAGCTGTGAACTTTAAAGTGTCCACTGCAAATTGTGAACTGTGAACTGTGAAATGTGAACTGAGAACTGTAAACTGTGAACCGTGAACTGTGAACTGTAAACTGTGAACTGTGAACTGTGAACTGTGAACTGTGACCTGTGAACTGTGAACTGTGAACTTTCAGCTGTGAACTGTGAAGGGTGCACTGCAACTTGTGAACTGTCAACGGCGAATTGTGAAGTGTGAATACTGAGCTGTGAACTGAGATCAGTAAACTGTGAACAGTGAACTGTGAACTGTGAGCTGTGAACTTTGAAGTGTGCTCTGCAAATAGTGAAATGTGAACGGCGAATTGTGAACTGTGCACTTTGAACTGTGAACTGTGAACTGTGAACTTTGAACTGTGCACTGCAAATTGTAAACTGTGAACGGCGAATAGTGAACTGTGAACTGTGAACTGTGAACTGTGAACTGTGCACTGCAAATTGTAAACTGTGAACGGCGAATAGTGAACTGTGAACTGTGAGCTGTGAACTTTGAAGTGTGCACTGCAAATAGTGAAATGTGAACGGCGAATTGTGAACTGTGCACTTTGAACTGTGAACTGTGAACTGTGAACTTTGAACTGTGAACTGTGAAATGTGAACTGAGAACTGTAAACTGTGAACCGTGAACTGTGAACTGTGAACTGTGAACAGTGAACTGTGCACTGTGAACTGTGAACTGTGAACTGTGAACTGTGAACTGTGAGCTGTGAACTGTGAACTGTGAACTGTGAAATGTGAACTCTGAACTGTGAACTGTGAACTGTGAACTGTGAACTGTGAGCTGTGAACTGTGAACAGTGAACTGTGAACTGTGAACTGTGATCTGTGAACTGTGAACTGTGAATTGTGAGCTGTGAACTTTGAAGTGTGCACTGCAAATAGTGAAATGTGAACGGCGAATTGTGAACTGTGCACTTTGAACTGTGAACTGTGAACTGTGAACTTTGAACTGTGAACTGTGAAATGTGAACTGAGAACTGTAAACTGTGAACCGTGAACTGTGAACTGCGAACAGTGAACAGTGAACCGTGCACTGTGAACTGTGAACTGTGACCTGCGATTTGTGAACAGTGAACTACGAACTGTGAGCTGTGAACTTTGAAGTATGCACTGCAAATAGTGAAATGTGAACGGCGAATTGTGAACTGTGCACTTTGAACTGTGAACTGTGAACTTTGAACTGTGCACTGCAAATTGTGAACTGTGAACGGCGAATAGTGAACTGTGAACAGTGAACTGTGCACTGTGAACTGTGAACTGTGAACTGTGAACTGTGAACTGTGAGCTGTGAACTGTGAACTGTGAACGGCGAATTGTGAACTGTGAAATGTGAACTGAGAACTGTAAACTGTGAACCGTGAACTGTGAACTATGATCTGTGAACTGTGAACTGTGAACAGTGAACTGTGAACTGTGAACTGTGATCTGTGAACTGTGAACTGTGAATTGTGAGCTGTGAACTTTGAAGTGTGAACTGCAAATAGTGAAATGTGAACGGCGAATTGTGAACTGTGCACTTTGAACTGTGAACTGTGAACTGTGAACTTTGAACTGTGAACTGTGAAATGTGAACTGAGAACTGTAAACTGTGAACCGTGAACTGTGAACTGCGAACAGTGAACCGTGCACTGTGAACTGTGAACTGTGACCTGCGATTTGTGAACAGTGAACTGTGAACTGTGAGCTGTGAACTTTGAAGTGTGCACTGCAAATTGTGAACTGTGAACGGCGAATTGTGAACTGTGAAATGTGAACTGAGAACTGTAAACTGTGAACCGTGAACTGTGAACTGTGAACTGTGAACAGTGAACTGTGAACTGTGAACTGTGATCTGAAACTGTGAACTGTGAATTGTGAGCTGTGAACTTTGAAGTGTGCACTGCAAATAGTGAAATGTGAACGGCGAATTGTGAACTGTGCACTTTGAACTGTGAACTGTGAACTGTGAACTTTGAACTGTGCACTGCAAATTGTAAACTGTGAACGGCGAATAGTGAACTGTGAACTGTGAACTGTGAACTGTGAACTGTGCACTGCGAACTGTGACCTGCGATTTGTGAACAGTGAACTGTGAACTGTGAGCTGTGAAATGTGAACTGTGAGCTGTGAACTGTGAAGGGTGCACTGCAAATTGTGAACTGTCAACGGCGAATTGTGAAGTGTGAACTCTGAGCTGTGAACTGAGATCAGTAAACTGTGAACTGTGAGCTGTGAACTTTAAAGTGTGCACTGCAAATTGTGAACTGTGAACTGTGCACTGTGAACTGTGACCTGCGATTTGTGAACAGTGAACTGTGAACTGTGAACTGTGAACTGTGAACTGTGAGCTGTGAACTGTAAACTGTGAACTGTGAACTGTGAACTGTGAACTGCGATTTGTGAACAGTGAACTGTGAACTGTGAGCTGTGAACTTTGAAGAGTGCACTGCAAATTGTGAACTGTGAACTGTGAACTGTGAACTGTGAACTGTGGACTGTGAACTGTGAACTGTGAACTGTGAACTGTGAACTGTGAACTGTGAACTGCGATTTGTGAACAGTGAACTGTGAACTGTGAGCTGTGAACTTTGAAGAGTGCACTGCAAATTGTGAACTATGAACGACGAAGTGTGAACTGTGAACTTTGAGCTGTGAACTGTGAACTGTGAACTGTGAACTGTGAACTGTGAACTGTGAAATTTGAGCTGTGAACTGTGAAGGGTTCATTGCAAATTGGGAACTGTCAACGGCGAATTGTGAAGTGTGAAAACTGAGCTGTGAACTGAGATCAGTAAACTGTGAACTGTGAACTGTGAACTGTGAACTGTGAACTTTCAGCTGTGAACTGTGAAGGGTGCACTGCAAATTGTGAACTGTGAAGGGTGCACTGCAAATTGTGAACTGTGAACGGCGAATTGTGAAGTGTGAACTCTGAGCTGTGAACTGGGATCAGTAAACTGTAAACTGTGAGCTGTGATCTGTGAGCTGTGAACTGTGAACTGTGAACTGTGAACTGTGAACTGTGAACTGTGAACTGCGATTTGTGAACAGTGAACTGTGAACTGTGAGCTGTGATTTTTGAAGTGTGCACTGCAAATAGTGAAATGTGAACGGCGAATTGTGAACTGTGAAATGTGAACTGAGAACTGTAAACTGTGAACCGTGAACTGTGAACTGTGAACAGTGAACTGTGCACTTTGAACTGTGAACTGTGAACTGTGAACTGTGAACTGTGAGCTGTGAACTGCGAACTGTGAACTGTGAACTGTGAAATGTGAACTGTGTGCTGTGAACTGTGAAGGGTGCACTGCAAATTGTGAACTGTCAACGGCGAATTGTGAAGTGTGAACTGTGAAACGAAGACTGTGAAGTGTGAACTCTGAGCTGTGAACTGAGATCAGTAAACTGTGAACTGTGAGCTGTGAACTTTAAAGTGTGCACTGCATATTGTGAACTGTGAACGGCGAATAATGAACTGTGAACTGTGAACTGTGAGCTGTGAACTGTGAAGGGTGCACTGCAAATTGTGAACTGTGAACGGCGAATTGTGAAGTGTGAACTCTGAGCTGTGAACTGGGATCAGTAAACTGTAAACTGTGAGCTGTGATCTGTGAGCTGTGAACTGTGAACTGTGAACTGTGAACTGTGAACTGTGAACTGTGAACTGCGATTTGTGAACAGTGAACTGTGAACTGTGAGCTGTGATTTTTGAAGTGTGCACTGCAAATAGTGAAATGTGAACGGCGAATTGTGAACTGTGAAATGTGAACTGAGAACTGTAAACTGTGAACCGTGAACTGTGAACTGTGAACAGTGAACTGTGCACTTTGAACTGTGAACTGTGAACTGTGAACTGTGAACTGTGAGCTGTGAACTGCGAACTGTGAACTGTGAACTGTGAAATGTGAACTGTGTGCTGTGAACTGTGAAGGGTGCACTGCAAATTGTGAACTGTCAACGGCGAATTGTGAAGTGTGAACTCTGAGCTGTGAACTGAGATCAGTAAACTGTGAACTGTGAGCTGTGAACTTTAAAGCGTGCACTGCAAATTGTGAACTGTGAACTGTGAAATGTGAACTGAGAACTGTAAACTGTGAACCGTGAACTGTGAACTGTGAACTGTGAACAGTGGACCGTGCACTGTGAACTGTGAACTGTGAGCTGTGAACTGTGAAGGGTGCACTGCAAATTGTGAACTGTCAACGGCGAATTGTGAAGTGTGAACTCTGAGCTGTGAACTGAGATCAGTAAACTGTGAACTGTGAGCTGTGAACTTTAAAGTGTGCACTGCAAATTGTGAACTGTGAACTGTGCACTGCGAACTGTGACCTGCGATTTGTGAACAGTGAACTGTGAACTGTGAGCTGTGAACTTTGAAGTGTGCACTGCAAATTGTGAACTGTGAACGGCGAATTGTGAACTGTGAAATGTGAACTGAGAACTGTAAACTGTGAACCGTGAACTGTGAACTGTGAACTGTGAACAGTGAACTGTGCACTGTGAACTGTGATCTGTGAACTGTGAACTGTGAATTGTGAGCTGTGAACTTTGAAGTGTGCACTGCAAATAGTGAAATGTGAACGGCGAATTGTGAACTGTGCACTTTGAACTGTGAACTGTGAACTGTGAACTTTGAACTGTGCACTGCAAATTGTGAACTGTGAACGGCGAATAGTGAACTGTGAACTGTGAACTGTGAACTGTGAACTGTGCACTGCGAACTGTGACCTGCGATTTGTGAACAGTGAACTGTGAACTGTGAGCTGTGAAATGTGAACTGTGAGCTGTGAACTGTGAAGGGTGCACTGCAAATTGTGAACTGTCAACGGCGAATTGTGAAGTGTGAACTCTGAGCTGTGAACTGAGATCAGTAAACTGTGAACTGTGAGCTGTGAACTTTAAAGTGTGCACTGCAAATTGTGAACTGTGAACTGTGCACTGCGAACTGTGACCTGCGATTTGTGAACAGTGAACTGTGAACTGTGAACTGTGAACTGTGAACTGTGAACTGTGAGCTGTGAACTGTGAACTGTGAACTGTGAACTGCGATTTGTGAACAGTGAACTGTGAACAGTGAGCTGTGAACTTTGAAGAGTGCACTGCAAATTGTGAACTGTGAACTGTGAACTGTGAACTGTGAACTGTGGACTGTGAACTGTGAACTGTGAACTGTGAACTGTGAACTGTGAACTGTGAACTGCGATTTGTGAACAGTGAACTGTGAACTGTGAGCTGTGAACTTTGAAGAGTGCACTGCAAATTGTGAACTATGAACGACGAAGTGTGAACTGTGAACTTTGAGCTGTGAACTGTGAACTGTGAACTGTGAACTGTGAACTGTGACCTGTGAACTGCGATTTGTGAACAGTGAACTGTGAACTGTGAGCTGTGATTTTTGAAGTGTGCACTGCAAATAGTGAAATGTGAACGGCGAATTGTGAACTGTGAAATGTGAACTGAGAACTGTAAACTGTGAACCGTGAACTGTGAACTGTGAACAGTGAACTGTGCACTTTGAACTGTGAACTGTGAACTGTGAACTGTGAACTGTGAGCTGTGAACTGCGAACTGTGAACTGTGAACTGTGAAATGTGAACTGTGTGCTGTGAACTGTGAAGGGTGCACTGCAAATTGTGAACTGTCAACGGCGAATTGTGAAGTGTGAACTCTGAGCTGTGAACTGAGATTAGTAAACTGTGAACTGTGAGCTGTGAACTTTAAAGTGTGCACTGCAAATTGTGAACTGTGAACTGTGAAATGTGAACTGAGAACTGTAAACTGTGAACCGTGAACTGTGAACTGTGAACTGTGAACAGTGGACCGTGCACTGTGAACTGTGAACTGTGAGCTGTGAACTGTGAAGGGTGCACTGCAAATTGTGAACTGTCAACGGCGAATTGTGAAGTGTGAACTCTGAGCTGTGAACTGAGATCAGTAAACTGTGAACTGTGAGCTGTGAACTTTAAAGTGTGCACTGCAAATTGTGAACTGTGAACTGTGCACTGCGAACTGTGACCTGCGATTTGTGAACAGTGAACTGTGAACTGTGAGCTGTGAACTTTGAAGTGTGCACTGCAAATTGTGAACTATGAACGACGAAGTGTGAACTGTGAACTTTGAGCTGTGAACTGTGAACTGTGAACTGTGAACTGTGAACTGTGAACTGTGAAATTTGAGCTGTGAACTGTGAAGGGTTCATTGCAAATTGGGAACTGTCAACGGCGAATTGTGAAGTGTGAAAACTGAGCTGTGAACTGAGATCAGTAAACTGTGAACTGTGAACTGTGAACTGTGAACTGTGAACTTTCAGCTGTGAACTGTGAAGGGTGCACTGCAAATTGTGAACTGTGAAGGGTGCACTGCAAATTGTGAACTGTGAACGGCGAATTGTGAAGTGTGAACTCTGAGCTGTGAACTGGGATCAGTAAACTGTAAACTGTGAGCTGTGATCTGTGAGCTGTGAACTGTGAACTGTGAACTGTGAACTGTGAACTGTGAACTGTGAACTGCGATTTGTGAACAGTGAACTGTGAACTGTGAGCTGTGATTTTTGAAGTGTGCACTGCAAATAGTGAAATGTGAACGGCGAATTGTGAACTGTGAAATGTGAACTGAGAACTGTAAACTGTGAACCGTGAACTGTTTACTGTGAACAGTGAACTGTGCACTTTGAACTGTGAACTGTGAACTGTGAACTGTGAACTGTGAGCTGTGAACTGCGAACTGTGAACTGTGAACTGTGAAATGTGAACTGTGTGCTGTGAACTGTGAAGGGTGCACTGCAAATTGTGAACTGTCAACGGCGAATTGTGAAGTGTGAACTGTGAAACGAAGACTGTGAAGTGTGAACTCTGAGCTGTGAACTGAGATCAGTAAACTGTGAACTGTGAGCTGTGAACTTTAAAGTGTGCACTGCATATTGTGAACTGTGAACGGCGAATAATGAACTGTGAACTGTGAACTGTGAGCTGTGAACTGTGAAGGGTGCACTGCAAATTGTGAACTGTGAACGGCGAATTGTGAAGTGTGAACTCTGAGCTGTGAACTGGGATCAGTAAACTGTAAACTGTGAGCTGTGATCTGTGAGCTGTGAACTGTGAACTGTGAACTGTGAACTGTGAACTGTGAACTGTGAACTGCGATTTGTGAACAGTGAACTGTGAACTGTGAGCTGTGATTTTTGAAGTGTGCACTGCAAATAGTGAAATGTGAACGGCGAATTGTGAACTGTGAAATGTGAACTGAGAACTGTAAACTGTGAACCGTGAACTGTGAACTGTGAACAGTGAACTGTGCACTTTGAACTGTGAACTGTGAACTGTGAACTGTGAACTGTGAGCTGTGAACTGCGAACTGTGAACTGTGAACTGTGAAATGTGAACTGTGTGCTGTGAACTGTGAAGGGTGCACTGCAAATTGTGAACTGTCAACGGCGAATTGTGAAGTGTGAACTCTGAGCTGTGAACTGAGATCAGTAAACTGTGAACTGTGAGCTGTGAACTTTAAAGTGTGCACTGCAAATTGTGAACTGTGAACTGTGAAATGTGAACTGAGAACTGTAAACTGTGAACCGTGAACTGTGAACTGTGAACTGTGAACAGTGGACCGTGCACTGTGAACTGTGAACTGTGAGCTGTGAACTGTGAAGGGTGCACTGCAAATTGTGAACTGTCAACGGCGAATTGTGAAGTGTGAACTCTGAGCTGTGAACTGAGATCAGTAAACTGTGAACTGTGAGCTGTGAACTTTAAAGTGTGCACTGCAAATTGTGAACTGTGAACTGTGCACTGCGAACTGTGACCTGCGATTTGTGAACAGTGAACTGTGAACTGTGAGCT
This sequence comes from Lasioglossum villosulum, assembly GCA_963971365.1. Lineage (NCBI taxonomy): Eukaryota > Metazoa > Arthropoda > Insecta > Hymenoptera > Halictidae > Lasioglossum > Lasioglossum villosulum. Next base: position 17,771,563 of record OZ020500.1, on the reverse strand, counting down.
GTGAACTTTGAAGTGTGCACTGCAAATTGTGAACTGTGAACGGCGAATTGTGAACTGTGAAATGTGAACTGAGAACTGTAAACTGTGAACCGTGAACTGTGAACTGTGAACTGTGAACAGTGAACTGTGCACTGTGAACTGTGATCTGTGAACTGTGAACTGTGAATTGTGAGCTGTGAACTTTGAAGTGTGCACTGCAAATAGTGAAATGTGAACGGCGAATTGTGAACTGTGCACTTTGAACTGTGAACTGTGAACTGTGAACTTTGAACTGTGCACTGCAAATTGTGAACTGTGAACGGCGAATAGTGAACTGTGAACTGTGAACTGTGAACTGTGAACTGTGCACTGCGAACTGTGACCTGCGATTTGTGAACAGTGAACTGTGAACTGTGAGCTGTGAAATGTGAACTGTGAGCTGTGAACTGTGAAGGGTGCACTGCAAATTGTGAACTGTCAACGGCGAATTGTGAAGTGTGAACTCTGAGCTGTGAACTGAGATCAGTAAACTGTGAACTGTGAGCTGTGAACTTTAAAGTGTGCACTGCAAATTGTGAACTGTGAACTGTGCACTGCGAACTGTGACCTGCGATTTGTGAACAGTGAACTGTGAACTGTGAACTGTGAACTGTGAACTGTGAACTGTGAGCTGTGAACTGTGAACTGTGAACTGTGAACTGCGATTTGTGAACAGTGAACTGTGAACTGTGAGCTGTGAACTTTGAAGAGTGCACTGCAAATTGTGAACTGTGAACTGTGAACTGTGAACTGTGAACTGTGGACTGTGAACTGTGAACTGTGAACTGTGAACTGTGAACTGTGAACTGTGAACTGCGATTTGTGAACAGTGAACTGTGAACTGTGAGCTGTGAACTTTGAAGAGTGCACTGCAAATTGTGAACTATGAACGACGAAGTGTGAACTGTGAACTTTGAGCTGTGAACTGTGAACTGTGAACTGTGAACTGTGAACTGTGACCTGTGAACTGCGATTTGTGAACAGTGAACTGTGAACTGTGAGCTGTGATTTTTGAAGTGTGCACTGCAAATAGTGAAATGTGAACGGCGAATTGTGAACTGTGAAATGTGAACTGAGAACTGTAAACTGTGAACCGTGAACTGTGAACTGTGAACAGTGAACTGTGCACTTTGAACTGTGAACTGTGAACTGTGAACTGTGAACTGTGAGCTGTGAACTGCGAACTGTGAACTGTGAACTGTGAAATGTGAACTGTGTGCTGTGAACTGTGAAGGGTGCACTGCAAATTGTGAACTGTCAACGGCGAATTGTGAAGTGTGAACTCTGAGCTGTGAACTGAGATTAGTAAACTGTGAACTGTGAGCTGTGAACTTTAAAGTGTGCACTGCAAATTGTGAACTGTGAACTGTGAAATGTGAACTGAGAACTGTAAACTGTGAACCGTGAACTGTGAACTGTGAACTGTGAACAGTGGACCGTGCACTGTGAACTGTGAACTGTGAGCTGTGAACTGTGAAGGGTGCACTGCAAATTGTGAACTGTCAACGGCGAATTGTGAAGTGTGAACTCTGAGCTGTGAACTGAGATCAGTAAACTGTGAACTGTGAGCTGTGAACTTTAAAGTGTGCACTGTGAACTGTGAACTGTGAACTGTGAACTGTGAACTGTGAACTGCGATTTGTGAACAGTGAACTGTGAACTGTGAGCTGTGAACTTTGAAGAGTGCACTGCAAATTGTGAACTATGAACTGTGCACTGCGAACTGTGACCTGCGATTTGTGAACAGTGAACTGTGAACTGTGAACTGTGAACTGTGAACTGTGAACTGTGAGCTGTGAACTGTGAACTGTGAACTGTGAACTGCGATTTGTGAACAGTGAACTGTGAACTGTGAGCTGTGAACTTTGAAGAGTGCACTGCAAATTGTGAACTGTGAACTGTGAACTGTGAACTGTGAACTGTGGACTGTGAACTGTGAACTGTGAACTGTGAACTGTGAACTGTGAACTGCGATTTGTGAACAGTGAACTGTGAACTGTGAGCTGTGAACTTTGAAGAGTGCACTGCAAATTGTGAACTATGAACGACGAAGTGTGAACTGTGAACTTTGAGCTGTGAACTGTGAACTGTGAACTGTGAACTGTGAACTGTGAACTGTGAAATTTGAGCTGTGAACTGTGAAGGGTTCACTGCAAATTGTGAACTGTCAACGGCGAATTGTGAAGTGTGAACTCTGAGCTGTGAACTGAGATCAGTAAACTGTGAACTGTGAGCTGTGAACTTTAAAGTGTGCACTGCAAATTGTGAACTGTGAACTGTGCACTGCGAACTGTGACCTGCGATTTGTGAACAGTGAACTGTGAACTGTGAACTGTGAACTGTGAACTGTGAACTGTGAGCTGTGAACTGTGAACTGTGAACTGTGAACTGCGATTTGTGAACAGTGAACTGTGAACTGTGAGCTGTGAACTTTGAAGAGTGCACTGCAAATTGTGAACTGTGAACTGTGAACTGTGAACTGTGAACTGTGGACTGTGAACTGTGAACTGTGAACTGTGAACTGTGAACTGTGAACTGCGATTTGTGAACAGTGAACTGTGAACTGTGAGCTGTGAACTTTGAAGAGTGCACTGCAAATTGTGAACTATGAACGACGAAGTGTGAACTGTGAACTTTGAGCTGTGAACTGTGAACTGTGAACTGTGAACTGTGAACTGTGAACTGTGAAATTTGAGCTGTGAACTGTGAAGGGTTCACTGCAAATTGGGAACTGTCAACGGCGAATTGTGAAGTGTGAAAACTGAGCTGTGAACTGAGATCAGTAAACTGTGAACTGTGAACTGTGAACTGTGAACTTTCAGCTGTGAACTGTGAAGGGTGCACTGCAAATTGTGAATTGTGAAGGGTGCACTGCAAATTGTGAACTGTGAACGGCGAATTGTGAAGTGTGAACTGTGAAACGAAGACTGTGAAGTGTGAACTCTGAGCTGTGAACTGAGATCAGTAAACTGTGAACTGTGAGCTGTGAACTTTAAAGTGTGCACTGCATATTGTGAACTGTGAACGGCGAATAATGAACTGTGAACTGTGAACTGTGAGCTGTGAACTGTGAAGGGTGCACTGCAAATTGTGAACTGTGAACGGCGAATTGTGAAGTGTGAACTCTGAGCTGTGAACTAAGATCAGTAAACTGTAAACTGTGAGCTGTGAACTGTGAGCTGTGAACTGTGAACTGTGAACTGTGAACTTTGAACTGTGAACTGTGAAATGTGAACTGAGAACTGTAAACTGTGAACCGTGAACTGTGAACTGTGAACTGTGAACAGTGAACTGTGCACTGTGAACTGTGAACTGTGAACTGTGAACTGTGAGCTGTGAACTGTGAACTGTGAACTGTGAAATGTGAACTGTGAACTGTGAACTGTGAACTGTGAACTGTGAGCTGTGAACTGTGAACTGTGAACTGTGAACTGTGAACTGTGAACTGTGAACAGTGAACTGTGAACTGTGAACTGTGATCTGTGAACTGTGAACTGTGAATTGTGAGCTGTGAACTTTGAAGTGTGCACTGCAAATAGTGAAATGTGAACGGCGAATTGTGAACTGTGCACTTTGAACTGTGAACTGTGAACTGTGAACTTTGAACTGTGAACTGTGAAATGTGAACTGAGAACTGTAAACTGTGAACCGTGAACTGTGAACTGCGAACAGTGAACCGTGCACTGTGAACTGTGAACTGTGAACTGTGACCTGCGATTTGTGAACAGTGAACTGTGAACTGTGAGCTGTGAACTTTGAAGTGTGCACTGCAAATTGTGAACTGTGAACGGCGAATTGTGAACTGTGAAATGTGAACTGAGAACTGTAAACTGTGAACCGTGAACTGTGAACTGTGAACTGTGAACAGTGAACTGTGCACTGTGAACTGTGATCTGAAACTGTGAACTGTGAATTGTGAGCTGTGAACTTTGAAGTGTGCACTGCAAATAGTGAAATGTGAACGGCGAATTGTGAACTGTGCACTTTGAACTGTGAACTGTGAACTGTGAACTTTGAACTGTGCACTGCAAATTGTGAACTGTGAACGGCGAATAGTGAACTGTGAACTGTGAACTGTGAACTGTGAACTGTGCACTGCGAACTGAGACCTGCGATTTTTGAACAGTGAACTGTGAACTGTGAGCTGTGAAATGTGAACTGTGAACTGTGAGCTGTGAACTGTGAAGGGTGCACTGCAAATTGTGAACTGTCAACGGCGAATTGTGAAGTGTGAACTCTGAGCTGTGAACTGAGATCAGTAAACTGTGAACTGTGAGCTGTGAACTTTAAAGTGTGCACTGCAAATTGTGAACTGTGAACTGTGCACTGTGAACTGTGACCTGCGATTTGTGAACAGTGAACTGTGAACTGTGAACTGTGAACTGTGAACTGTGAGCTGTGAACTGTAAACTGTGAACTGTGAACTGTGAACTGTGAACTGCGATTTGTGAACAGTGAACTGTGAACTGTGAGCTGTGAACTTTGAAGAGTGCACTGCAAATTGTGAACTGTGAACTGTGAACTGTGAACTGTGAACTGTGGACTGTGAACTGTGAACTGTGAACTGTGAACTGTGAACTGTGAACTGTGAACTGTGAACTGCGATTTGTGAACAGTGAACTGTGAACTGTGAGCTGTGAACTTTGAAGAGTGCACTGCAAATTGTGAACTATGAACGACGAAGTGTGAACTGTGAACTTTGAGCTGTGAACTGTGAACTGTGAACTGTGAACTGTGAACTGTGAACTGTGAACTGTGAACTGTGAAATTTGAGCTGTGAACTGTGAAGGGTTCATTGCAAATTGGGAACCGTCAACGGCGAATTGTGAAGTGTGAAAACTGAGCTGTGAACTGAGATCAGTAAACTGTGAACTGTGAACTGTGAACTGTGAACTTTCAGCTGTGAACTGTGAAGGGTGCACTGCAAATTGTGAACTGTGAAGGGTGCACTGCAAATTGTGAACTGTGAACGGCGAATTGTGAAGTGTGAACTGTGAAACGAAGACTGTGAAGTGTGAACTCTGAGCTGTGAACTGAGATCAGTAAACTGTGAACTGTGAGCTGTGAACTTTAAAGTGTGCACTGCATATTGTGAACTGTGAACGGCGAATAATGAACTGTGAACTGTGAACTGTGAGCTGTGAACTGTGAAGGGTGCACTGCAAATTGTGAACTGTGAACGGCGAATTGTGAAGTGTGAACTCTGAGCTGTGAACTGAGATCAGTAAACTGTAAACTGTGAGCTGTGAACTGTGAGCTGTGAACTGTGAACTGTGAACTGTGAACTGTGAACTGTGCACTGTGAACTGTGAACTGTGCACTGTGAACTGTGACCTGCGATTTGTGAACAGTGAACTGTGAACTGTGAGCTGTGATTTTTGAAGTGTGCACTGCAAATAGTGAAATGTGAACGGCGAATTGTGAACTGTGAAATGTGAACTGAGAACTGTAAACTGTGAACCGTGAACTGTGAACTGTGAACAGTGAACTGTGCACTTTGAACTGTGAACTGTGAACTGTGAACTGTGAACTGTGAACTGTGAACTGTGAGCTGTGAACTGCGAACTGTGAACTGTGAACTGTGAAATGTGAACTGTGAGCTGTGAACTGTGAAGGGTGCACTGCAAATTGTGAACTGTCAACGGCGAATTGTGAAGTGTGAACTCTGAGCTGTGAACTGAGATCAGTAAACTGTGAACTGTGAGCTGTGAACTTTAAAGTGTCCACTGCAAATTGAGAACTGTGAACTGTGAAATGTGAACTGAGAACTGTAAACTGTGAACCGTGAACTGTGAACTGTAAACTGTGAACTGTGAACTGTGAACTGTGAACTGTGAACTTTGAGCTGTGAACTGTGAAAGGTGCACTGCAACTTGTGAACTGTCAACGGCGAATTGTGAAGTGTGAAAACTGAGCTGTGAACTGAGATCAGTAAACTGTGAACTGTGAACTGTGAACTGTGAACTGTGAACTTTCAGCTGTGAACTGTGAAGGGTGCACTGCAAATTGTGAACTGTGAAGGGTGCACTGCAAATTGTGAACTGTGAACGGCGAATTGTGAAGTGTGAACTGTGAAACGAAGACTGTGAAGTGTGAACTCTGAGCTGTGAACTGAGATCAGTAAACTGTGAACTGTGAGCTGTGAACTTTAAAGTGTGCACTGCATATTGTGAACTGTGAACGGCGAATAATGAACTGTGAACTGTGAACTGTGAGCTGTGAACTGTGAAGGGTGCACTGCAAATTGTGAACTGTGAACGGCGAATTGTGAAGTGTGAACTCTGAGCTGTGAACTGAGATCAGTAAACTGTAAACTGTGAGCTGTGATCTGTGAGCTGTGAACTGTGAACTGTGAACTGTGAACTGTGAACTGTGAACTGTGAACTGTGAACTGCGATTTGTGAACAGTGAACTGTGAACTGTGAGCTGTGATTTTTGAAGTGTGCACTGCAAATAGTGAAATGTGAACGGCAAATTGTGAACTGTGAAATGTGAACTGAGAACTGTAAACTGTGAACCGTGAACTGTGAACTGTGAACAGTGAACTGTGCACTTTGAACTGTGAACTGTGAACTGTGAACTGTGAACTGTGAGCTGTGAACTGCGAACTATGAACTGTGAACTGTGAAATGTGAACTGTGTGCTGTGAACTGTGAAGGGTGCACTGCAAATTGTGAACTGTCAACGGCGAATTGTGAAGTGTGAACTCTGAGCTGTGAACTGAGAACAGTAAACTGTGAACTGTGAGCTGTGAACTTTAAAGTGTGCACTGCAAATTGTGAACTGTGAACTGTGAAATGTGAACTGAGAACTGTAAACTGTGAACCGTGAACTGTGAACTGTGAACTGTGAACAGTGGACCGTGCACTGTGAACTGTGAACTGTGAACTGTGAACTGTGAACTGTGAGCTGTGAACTGTGAACTGTGAACTGTGAACTGTGAACTGTGAACTGTGAACTGTGAACTGCGATTTGTGAACAGTGAACTGTGAACTGTGAGCTGTGAACTTTGAAGAGTGCACTGCAAATTGTGAACTGTGAACTGTGAACTGTGAACTGTGAACTGTGAACTGTGAACTGTGAACTGTGAACTGTGAACTGTGAACTGTTAACTGTGATTTGTGAACAGTGAACTGTGAACTGTGAGCTGTGAACTTTGAAGAGTGCACTGCAAATTGTGAACTATGAACGACGAAGTGTGAACTGTGAACTTTGAGCTGTGAACTGTGAACTGTGAACTGTGAACTGTGAATTGTGAACTGTGAACTGTGAACTGTGAACTGTGAACTGTGAACTGTGAACTGTGAACTGTGAACTGTGAACTGTGAACTGTGAACTGTGAACTGTGAACTTTGAACTGTGAACTGTGAACTGTGAACTGTGAACTTTGAGCTGTGAACTGTGAAGGGTGCACTGCAAATTGTGAACTGTCAACGGCGAATTGTGAAGTGTGAAAACTGAGCTGTGAACTGAGATCAGTAAACTGTGAACTGTGAACTGTGAACTGTGAACTGTGAACTGTGAACTTTCAGCTGTGAACTGTGAAGGGTGCACTGCAAATTGTGAACTGTGAAGGGTGCACTGCAAATTGTGAACTGTGAACGGCGAATTGTGAAGTGTGAACTGTGAAACGAAGACTGTGAAGTGTGAACTCTGAGCTGTGAACTGAGATCAGTAAACTGTGAACTGTGAGCTGTGAACTTTAAAGTGTGCACTGCATATTGTGAACTGTGAACGGCGAATTGTGAAGTGTGAACTCTGAGCTGCGAACTGAGATCAGTAAACTGTGAGCTGTGAACTGTGAGCTGTGAACTGTGAACTGTGAACTGTGAACTGTGAACTGTGAACTGTGAACTGTGAACTGTGAACTGTGAACTGTGCACTGTGAACTGTGAACTGTGAGCTGTGATTTTTGAAGTGTGCACTGCAAATAGTGAAATGTGAACGGCGAATTGTGAACTGTGAAATGTGAACTGAGAACTGTAAACTGTGAACCGTGAACTGTGAACTGTGAACTGTGAACAGTGAACTGTGAGCTGTGAACTTTAAAGTGTGCACTGCATATTGTGAACTGTGAACGGCGAATAATGAACTGTGAACTGTGAACTGTGAGCTGTGAACTGTGAAGGGTGCACTGCAAATTGTGAACTGTGAACGGCGAATTGTGAAGTGTGAACTCTGAGCTGTGAACTGAGATCAGTAAACTGTAAACTGTGAGCTGTGAACTGTGAGCTGTGAGCTGTGAACTGTGAACTGTGAACTGTGAACTGTGAACTGTGCACTGTGAACTGTGAACTGTGCACTGTGAACTGTGACCTGCGATTTGTGAACAGTGAACTGTGAACTGTGAGCTGTGATTTTTGAAGTGTGCACTGCAAATAGTGAAATGTGAACGGCGAATTGTGAACTGTGAAATGTGAACTGAGAACTGTAAACTGTGAACCGTGAACTGTGAACTGTGAACAGTGAACTGTGCACTTTGAACTGTGAACTGTGAACTGTGAACTGTGAACTGTGAACTGTGAACTGTGAGCTGTGAACTGCGAACTGTGAACTGTGAACTGTGAAATGTGAACTGTGAGCTGTGAACTGTGAAGGGTGCACTGCAAATTGTGAACTGTCAACGGCGAATTGTGAAGTGTGAACTCTGAGCTGTGAACTGAGATCAGTAAACTGTGAACTGTGAGCTGTGAACTTTAAAGTGTCCACTGCAAATTGAGAACTGTGAACTGTGAAATGTGAACTGAGAACTGTAAACTGTGAACCGTGAACTGTGAACTGTAAACTGTGAACTGTGAACTGTGAACTGTGAACTGTGAACTGTGAACTGTGAACTTTGAGCTGTGAACTGTGAAAGGTGCACTGCAACTTGTGAACTGTCAACGGCGAATTGTGAAGTGTGAAAACTGAGCTGTGAACTGAGATCAGTAAACTGTGAACTGTGAACTGTGAACTGTGAACTGTGAACTGTGAACTGTGAACTGTGAACTTTCAGCTGTGAACTGTGAAGGGTGCACTGCAAATTGTGAACTGTGAAGGGTGCACTGCAAATTGTGAACTGTGAACGGCGAATTGTGAAGTGTGAACTGTGAAACGAAGACTGTGAAGTGTGAACTCTGAGCTGTGAACTGAGATCAGTAAACTGTGAACTGTGAGCTGTGAACTTTAAAGTGTGCACTGCATATTGTGAACTGTGAACGGCGAATAATGAACTGTGAACTGTGAACTGTGAGCTGTGAACTGTGAAGGGTGCACTGCAAATTGTGAACTGTGAACGGCGAATTGTGAAGTGTGAACTCTGAGCTGTGAACTGAGATCAGTAAACTGTAAACTGTGAGCTGTGATCTGTGAGCTGTGAACTGTGAACTGTGAACTGTGAACTGTGAACTGTGAACTGTGAACTGCGATTTGTGAACAGTGAACTGTGAACTGTGAGCTGTGATTTTTGAAGTGTGCACTGCAAATAGTGAAATGTGAACGGCGAATTGTGAACTGTGAAATGTGAACTGAGAACTGTAAACTGTGAACCGTGAACTGTGAACTGTGAACAGTGAACTGTGCACTTTGAACTGTGAAGGGTGCACTGCAAATTGTGAACTGTGAAGGGTGCACTGCAAATTGTGAACTGTGAACGGCGAATTGTGAAGTGTGAACTGTGAAACGAAGACTGTGAAGTGTGAACTCTGAGCTGTGAACTGAGATCAGTAAACTGTGAACTGTGAGCTGTGAACTTTAAAGTGTGCACTGCATATTGTGAACTGTGAACGGCGAATAATGAACTGTGAACTGTGAACTGTGAGCTGTGAACTGTGAAGGGTGCACTGCAAATTGTGAACTGTGAACGGCGAATTGTGAAGTGTGAACTCTGAGCTGTGAACTGAGATCAGTAAACTGTAAACTGTGAGCTGTGAACTGTGAGCTGTGAACTGTGAACTGTGAACTGTGCACTGTGAACTGTGAACTGTGCACTGTGAACTGTGACCTGCGATTTGTGAACAGTGAACTGTGAACTGTGAGCTGTGATTTTTGAAGTGTGCACTGCAAATAGTGAAATGTGAACGGCGAATTGTGAACTGTGAAATGTGAACTGAGAACTGTAAACTGTGAACCGTGAACTGTGAACTGTGAACAGTGAACTGTGCACTTTGAACTGTGAACTGTGAACTGTGAACTGTGAACTGTGAACTGTGAACTGTGAGCTGTGAACTGCGAACTGTGAACTGTGAACTGTGAAATGTGAACTGTGAGCTGTGAACTGTGAAGGGTGCACTGCAAATTGTGAACTGTCAACGGCGAATTGTGAAGTGTGAACTCTGAGCTGTGAACTGAGATCAGTAAACTGTGAACTGTGAGCTGTGAACTTTAAAGTGTCCACTGCAAATTGAGAACTGTGAACTGTGAAATGTGAACTGAGAACTGTAAACTGTGAACCGTGAACTGTGAACTGTAAACTGTGAACTGTGAACTGTGAACTGTGAACTGTGAACTTTGAGCTGTGAACTGTGAAAGGTGCACTGCAACTTGTGAACTGTCAACGGCGAATTGTGAAGTGTGAAAACTGAGCTGTGAACTGAGATCAGTAAACTGTGAACTGTGAACTGTGAACTGTGAACTGTGAACTTTCAGCTGTGAACTGTGAAGGGTGCACTGCAAATTGTGAACTGTGAAGGGTGCACTGCAAATTGTGAACTGTGAACGGCGAATTGTGAAGTGTGAACTGTGAAACGAAGACTGTGAAGTGTGAACTCTGAGCTGTGAACTGAGATCAGTAAACTGTGAACTGTGAGCTGTGAACTTTAAAGTGTGCACTGCATATTGTGAACTGTGAACGGCGAATAATGAACTGTGAACTGTGAACTGTGAGCTGTGAACTGTGAAGGGTGCACTGCAAATTGTGAACTGTGAACGGCGAATTGTGAAGTGTGAACTCTGAGCTGTGAACTGAGATCAGTAAACTGTAAACTGTGAGCTGTGATCTGTGAGCTGTGAACTGTGAACTGTGAACTGTGAACTGTGAACTGTGAACTGTGAACTGCGATTTGTGAACAGTGAACTGTGAACTGTGAGCTGTGATTTTTGAAGTGTGCACTGCAAATAGTGAAATGTGAACGGCAAATTGTGAACTGTGAAATGTGAACTGAGAACTGTAAACTGTGAACCGTGAACTGTGAACTGTGAACAGTGAACTGTGCACTTTGAACTGTGAACTGTGAACTGTGAACTGTGAACTGTGAGCTGTGAACTGCGAACTATGAACTGTGAACTGTGAAATGTGAACTGTGTGCTGTGAACTGTGAAGGGTGCACTGCAAATTGTGAACTGTCAACGGCGAATTGTGAAGTGTGAACTCTGAGCTGTGAACTGAGAACAGTAAACTGTGAACTGTGAGCTGTGAACTTTAAAGTGTGCACTGCAAATTGTGAACTGTGAACTGTGAAATGTGAACTGAGAACTGTAAACTGTGAACCGTGAACTGTGAACTGTGAACTGTGAACAGTGGACCGTGCACTGTGAACTGTGAACTGTGAACTGTGAACTGTGAACTGTGAGCTGTGAACTGTGAACTGTGAACTGTGAACTGTGAACTGTGAACTGTGAACTGTGAACTGCGATTTGTGAACAGTGAACTGTGAACTGTGAGCTGTGAACTTTGAAGAGTGCACTGCAAATTGTGAACTGTGAACTGTGAACTGTGAACTGTGAACTGTGAACTGTGAACTGTGAACTGTGAACTGTTAACTGTGATTTGTGAACAGTGAACTGTGAACTGTGAGCTGTGAACTTTGAAGAGTGCACTGCAAATTGTGAACTATGAACGACGAAGTGTGAACTGTGAACTTTGAGCTGTGAACTGTGAACTGTGAACTGTGAACTGTGAATTGTGAACTGTGAACTGTGAACTGTGAACTGTGAACTGTGAACTGTGAACTGTGAACTGTGAACTGTGAACTGTGAACTGTGAACTGTGAACTGTGAACTTTGAACTGTGAACTGTGAACTGTGAACTGTGAACTTTGAGCTGTGAACTGTGAAGGGTGCACTGCAAATTGTGAACTGTCAACGGCGAATAATGAACTGTGAACTGTGAACTGTGAGCTGTGAACTGTGAAGGGTGCACTGCAAATTGTGAACTGTGAACGGCGAATTGTGAAGTGTGAACTCTGAGCTGTGAACTGAGATCAGTAAACTGTAAACTGTGAGCTGTGAACTGTGAGCTGTGAGCTGTGAACTGTGAACTGTGAACTGTGAACTGTGAACTGTGCACTGTGAACTGTGAACTGTGCACTGTGAACTGTGACCTGCGATTTGTGAACAGTGAACTGTGAACTGTGAGCTGTGATTTTTGAAGTGTGCACTGCAAATAGTGAAATGTGAACGGCGAATTGTGAACTGTGAAATGTGAACTGAGAACTGTAAACTGTGAACCGTGAACTGTGAACTGTGAACAGTGAACTGTGCACTTTGAACTGTGAACTGTGAACTGTGAACTGTGAACTGTGAACTGTGAACTGTGAGCTGTGAACTGCGAACTGTGAACTGTGAACTGTGAAATGTGAACTGTGAGCTGTGAACTGTGAAGGGTGCACTGCAAATTGTGAACTGTCAACGGCGAATTGTGAAGTGTGAACTCTGAGCTGTGAACTGAGATCAGTAAACTGTGAACTGTGAGCTGTGAACTTTAAAGTGTCCACTGCAAATTGAGAACTGTGAACTGTGAAATGTGAACTGAGAACTGTAAACTGTGAACCGTGAACTGTGAACTGTAAACTGTGAACTGTGAACTGTGAACTGTGAACTGTGAACTGTGAACTGTGAACTTTGAGCTGTGAACTGTGAAAGGTGCACTGCAACTTGTGAACTGTCAACGGCGAATTGTGAAGTGTGAAAACTGAGCTGTGAACTGAGATCAGTAAACTGTGAACTGTGAACTGTGAACTGTGAACTGTGAACTGTGAACTGTGAACTGTGAACTTTCAGCTGTGAACTGTGAAGGGTGCACTGCAAATTGTGAACTGTGAAGGGTGCACTGCAAATTGTGAACTGTGAACGGCGAATTGTGAAGTGTGAACTGTGAAACGAAGACTGTGAAGTGTGAACTCTGAGCTGTGAACTGAGATCAGTAAACTGTGAACTGTGAGCTGTGAACTTTAAAGTGTGCACTGCATATTGTGAACTGTGAACGGCGAATAATGAACTGTGAACTGTGAACTGTGAGCTGTGAACTGTGAAGGGTGCACTGCAAATTGTGAACTGTGAACGGCGAATTGTGAAGTGTGAACTCTGAGCTGTGAACTGAGATCAGTAAACTGTAAACTGTGAGCTGTGATCTGTGAGCTGTGAACTGTGAACTGTGAACTGTGAACTGTGAACTGTGAACTGTGAACTGCGATTTGTGAACAGTGAACTGTGAACTGTGAGCTGTGATTTTTGAAGTGTGCACTGCAAATAGTGAAATGTGAACGGCGAATTGTGAACTGTGAAATGTGAACTGAGAACTGTAAACTGTGAACCGTGAACTGTGAACTGTGAACAGTGAACTGTGCACTTTGAACTGTGAAGGGTGCACTGCAAATTGTGAACTGTGAAGGGTGCACTGCAAATTGTGAACTGTGAACGGCGAATTGTGAAGTGTGAACTGTGAAACGAAGACTGTGAAGTGTGAACTCTGAGCTGTGAACTGAGATCAGTAAACTGTGAACTGTGAGCTGTGAACTTTAAAGTGTGCACTGCATATTGTGAACTGTGAACGGCGAATAATGAACTGTGAACTGTGAACTGTGAGCTGTGAACTGTGAAGGGTGCACTGCAAATTGTGAACTGTGAACGGCGAATTGTGAAGTGTGAACTCTGAGCTGTGAACTGAGATCAGTAAACTGTAAACTGTGAGCTGTGAACTGTGAGCTGTGAACTGTGAACTGTGAACTGTGAACTGTGAACTGTGCACTGTGAACTGTGAACTGTGCACTGTGAACTGTGACCTGCGATTTGTGAACAGTGAACTGTGAACTGTGAGCTGTGATTTTTGAAGTGTGCACTGCAAATAGTGAAATGTGAACGGCGAATTGTGAACTGTGAAATGTGAACTGAGAACTGTAAACTGTGAACCGTGAACTGTGAACTGTGAACAGTGAACTGTGCACTTTGAACTGTGAACTGTGAACTGTGAACTGTGAACTGTGAACTGTGAACTGTGAGCTGTGAACTGCGAACTGTGAACTGTGAACTGTGAAATGTGAACTGTGAGCTGTGAACTGTGAAGGGTGCACTGCAAATTGTGAACTGTCAACGGCGAATTGTGAAGTGTGAACTCTGAGCTGTGAACTGAGATCAGTAAACTGTGAACTGTGAGCTGTGAACTTTAAAGTGTCCACTGCAAATTGAGAACTGTGAACTGTGAAATGTGAACTGAGAACTGTAAACTGTGAACCGTGAACTGTGAACTGTAAACTGTGAACTGTGAACTGTGAACTGTGAACTGTGAACTTTGAGCTGTGAACTGTGAAAGGTGCACTGCAACTTGTGAACTGTCAACGGCGAATTGTGAAGTGTGAAAACTGAGCTGTGAACTGAGATCAGTAAACTGTGAACTGTGAACTGTGAACTGTGAACTGTGAACTTTCAGCTGTGAACTGTGAAGGGTGCACTGCAAATTGTGAACTGTGAAGGGTGCACTGCAAATTGTGAACTGTGAACGGCGAATTGTGAAGTGTGAACTGTGAAACGAAGACTGTGAAGTGTGAACTCTGAGCTGTGAACTGAGATCAGTAAACTGTGAACTGTGAGCTGTGAACTTTAAAGTGTGCACTGCATATTGTGAACTGTGAACGGCGAATAATGAACTGTGAACTGTGAACTGTGAGCTGTGAACTGTGAAGGGTGCACTGCAAATTGTGAACTGTGAACGGCGAATTGTGAAGTGTGAACTCTGAGCTGTGAACTGAGATCAGTAAACTGTAAACTGTGAGCTGTGATCTGTGAGCTGTGAACTGTGAACTGTGAACTGTGAACTGTGAACTGTGAACTGTGAACTGCGATTTGTGAACAGTGAACTGTGAACTGTGAGCTGTGATTTTTGAAGTGTGCACTGCAAATAGTGAAATGTGAACGGCAAATTGTGAACTGTGAAATGTGAACTGAGAACTGTAAACTGTGAACCGTGAACTGTGAACTGTGAACAGTGAACTGTGCACTTTGAACTGTGAACTGTGAACTGTGAACTGTGAACTGTGAGCTGTGAACTGCGAACTATGAACTGTGAACTGTGAAATGTGAACTGTGTGCTGTGAACTGTGAAGGGTGCACTGCAAATTGTGAACTGTCAACGGCGAATTGTGAAGTGTGAACTCTGAGCTGTGAACTGAGAACAGTAAACTGTGAACTGTGAGCTGTGAACTTTAAAGTGTGCACTGCAAATTGTGAACTGTGAACTGTGAAATGTGAACTGAGAACTGTAAACTGTGAACCGTGAACTGTGAACTGTGAACTGTGAACAGTGGACCGTGCACTGTGAACTGTGAACTGTGAACTGTGAACTGTGAACTGTGAGCTGTGAACTGTGAACTGTGAACTGTGAACTGTGAACTGTGAACTGTGAACTGTGAACTGCGATTTGTGAACAGTGAACTGTGAACTGTGAGCTGTGAACTTTGAAGAGTGCACTGCAAATTGTGAACTGTGAACTGTGAACTGTGAACTGTGAACTGTGAACTGTGAACTGTGAACTGTGAACTGTTAACTGTGATTTGTGAACAGTGAACTGTGAACTGTGAGCTGTGAACTTTGAAGAGTGCACTGCAAATTGTGAACTATGAACGACGAAGTGTGAACTGTGAACTTTGAGCTGTGAACTGTGAACTGTGAACTGTGAACTGTGAATTGTGAACTGTGAACTGTGAACTGTGAACTGTGAACTGTGAACTGTGAACTGTGAACTGTGAACTGTGAACTGTGAACTGTGAACTGTGAACTGTGAACTTTGAACTGTGAACTGTGAACTGTGAACTGTGAACTTTGAGCTGTGAACTGTGAAGGGTGCACTGCAAATTGTGAACTGTCAACGGCGAATTGTGAAGTGTGAAAACTGAGCTGTGAACTGAGATCAGTAAACTGTGAACTGTGAACTGTGAACTGTGAACTGTGAACTGTGAACTTTCAGCTGTGAACTGTGAAGGGTGCACTGCAAATTGTGAACTGTGAAGGGTGCACTGCAAATTGTGAACTGTGAACGGCGAATTGTGAAGTGTGAACTGTGAAACGAAGACTGTGAAGTGTGAACTCTGAGCTGTGAACTGAGATCAGTAAACTGTGAACTGTGAGCTGTGAACTTTAAAGTGTGCACTGCATATTGTGAACTGTGAACGGCGAATTGTGAAGTGTGAACTCTGAGCTGCGAACTGAGATCAGTAAACTGTAAACTGTGAGCTGTGAACTGTGAGCTGTGAACTGTGAACTGTGAACTGTGAACTGTGAACTGTGAACTGTGAACTGTGAACTGTGAACTGTGAACTGTGCACTGTGAACTGTGAACTGTGAGCTGTGATTTTTGAAGTGTGCACTGCAAATAGTGAAATGTGAACGGCGAATTGTGAACTGTGAAATGTGAACTGAGAACTGTAAACTGTGAACCGTGAACTGTGAACTGTGAACTGTGAACAGTGAACTGTGAGCTGTGAACTTTAAAGTGTGCACTGCATATTGTGAACTGTGAACGGCGAATAATGAACTGTGAACTGTGAACTGTGAGCTGTGAACTGTGAAGGGTGCACTGCAAATTGTGAACTGTGAACGGCGAATTGTGAAGTGTGAACTCTGAGCTGTGAACTGAGATCAGTAAACTGTAAACTGTGAGCTGTGAACTGTGAGCTGTGAACTGTGAACTGTGAACTGTGAACTGTGAACTGTGCACTGTGAACTGTGAACTGTGCACTGTGAACTGTGACCTGCGATTTGTGAACAGTGAACTGTGAACTGTGAGCTGTGATTTTTGAAGTGTGCACTGCAAATAGTGAAATGTGAACGGCGAATTGTGAACTGTGAAATGTGAACTGAGAACTGTAAACTGTGAACCGTGAACTGTGAACTGTGAACAGTGAACTGTGCACTTTGAACTGTGAACTGTGAACTGTGAACTGTGAACTGTGAGCTGTGAACTGCGAACTGTGAACTGTGAACTGTGAACTGTGAAATGTGAACTGTGTGCTGTGAACTGTGAAGGGTGCACTGCAAATTGTGAACTGTCAACGGCGAATTGTGAAGTGTGAACTCTGAGCTGTGAACTGAGATCAGTAAACTGTGAACTGTGAGCTGTGAACTTTAAAGTGTGCACTGCAAATTGTGAACTGTGAACTGTGAAATGTGAACTGAGAACTGTAAACTGTGAACCGTGAACTGTGAACTGTGAACTGTGAACAGTGGACCGTGCACTGTGAACTGTGAACTGTGAACTGTGAACTGTGAACTGTGAGCTGTGAACTGTGAACTGTGAACTGTGAACTGTGAACTGTGAACTGTGAACTGTGAACTGTGAACTGCGATTTGTGAACAGTGAACTGTGAACTGTGAGCTGTGAACTTTGAAGAGTGCACTGCAAATTGTGAACTGTGAACTGTGAACTGTGAACTGTGAACTGTGAACTGTGAACTGTTAACTGTGACTTGTGAACAGTGAACTGTGAACTGTGAGCTGTGAACTTTGAAGAGTGCACTGCAAATTGTGAACTATGAACGACGAAGTGTGAACTGTGAACTTTGAGCTGTGAACTGTGAACTGTGAACTGTGAACTGTGAATTGTGAACTGTGAACTGTGAACTGTGAACTTTGAACTGTGAACTGTGAACTGTGAACTGTGAACTGTGAACTGTGAACTGTGAACTGTGAACTTTGAACTGTGAACTGTGAACTGTGAACTGTGAACTTTGAGCTGTGAACTGTGAAGGGTGCACTGCAAATTGTGAACTGTCAACGGCGAATTGTGAAGTGTGAAATCTGAGCTGTGAACTGAGATCAGTAAACTGTGAACTGTGAACTGTGAACTGTGAACTGTGAACTGTGAACTTTCAGCTGTGAACTGTGAAGGGTGCACTGCAAATTGTGAACTGTGAAGGGTGCACTGCAAATTGTGAACTGTGAACGGCGAATTGTGAAGTGTGAACTGTGAAACGAAGACTGTGAAGTGTGAACTCTGAGCTGTGAACTGAGATCAGTAAACTGTGAACTGTGAGCTGTGAACTTTAAAGTGTGCACTGCATATTGTGAACTGTGAACGGCGAATAATGAACTGTGAACTGTGAACTGTGAGCTGTGAACTGTGAAGGGTGCACTGCAAATTGTGAACTGTGAACGGCGAATTGTGAAGTGTGAACTCTGAGCTGCGAACTGAGATCAGTAAACTGTAAACTGTGAGCTGTGAACTGTGAGCTGTGAACTGTGAACTGTGAACTGTGAACTGTGAACTGTGAACTGTGAACTGTGAACTGTGCACTGTGAACTGTGAACTGTGAGCTGTGATTTTTGAAGTGTGCACTGCAAATAGTGAAATGTGAACGGCGAATTGTGAACTGTGAAATGTGAACTGAGAACTGTAAACTGTGAACCGTGAACTGTGAACTGTGAACTGTGAACAGTGAACTGTGAGCTGTGAACTTTAAAGTGTGCACTGCATATTGTGAACTGTGAACGGCGAATAATGAACTGTGAACTGTGAACTGTGAGCTGTGAACTGTGAAGGGTGCACTGCAAATTGTGAACTGTGAACGGCGAATTGTGAAGTGTGAACTCTGAGCTGTGAACTGAGATCAGTAAACTGTAAACTGTGAGCTGTGAACTGTGAGCTGTGAACTGTGAACTGTGAACTGTGAACTGTGAACTGTGCACTGTGAATTGTGAGCTGTGAACTTTGAAGTGTGCACTGCAAATAGTGAAATGTGAACGGCGAATTGTGAACTGTGCACTTTGAACTGTGAACTGTGAACTGTGAACTTTGAACTGTGCACTGCAAATTGTGAACTGTGAACGGCGAATAGTGAACTGTGAACTGTGAACTGTGCACTGTGAACTGTGACCTGCGATTTGTGAACAGTGAACTGTGAACTGTGAGCTGTGAACTTTGAGCTGTGAACTGTGAAGGGTGCACTGCAACTTGTGAACTGTCAACGGCGAATTGTGAAGTGTGAAAACTGAGCTGTGAACTGAGATCAGTAAACTGTGAACTGTGAGCTGTGAACTTTAGAGTGTCCACTGCAAATTGTGAACTGTGAACTGTGAAATGTGAACTGAGAACTGTAAACTGTGAACCGTGAACTGTGAACTGTAAACTGTGAACTGTGAACTGTGAACTGTGAACTGTGAACTGTGAACTGTGAACTGTGAACTTTGAGCTGTGAACTGTGAAGGGTGCACTGCAACTTGTGAACTGTCAACGGCGAATTGTGAAGTGTGAAAACTGAGCTGTGAACTGAGATCAGTAAACTGTGAACTGTGAACTGTGAACTGTGAACTGTGAACTGTGAACTGTGAACTGTGAGCTGTGAACTTTGAAGTGTGCACTGCAAATAGTGAAATGTGAACGGCGAATTGTGAACTGTGCACTTTGAACTGTGAACTGTGAACTGTGAACTTTGAACTGTGCACTGCAAATTGTGAACTGTGAACGGCGAATAGTGAACTGTGAACTGTGAACTGTGCACTGTGAACTGTGACCTGCGATTTGTGAACAGTGAACTGTGAACTGTGAGCTGTGAACTTTGAAGTGTGCACTGCAAATAGTGAAATGCGAACGGCGAATTGTGAACTGTGCACTTTGAACTGTGAACTGTGAACTGTGAACTTTGAACTGTGAACTGTGAAATGTGAACTGAGAACTGTAAACTGTGAACCGTGAACTGTGAACTGTGAACTGTGAACAGTGAACCGTGCACTGTGAACTGTGAACTGTGAACTGTGAACTGTGAACTGTGAGCTGTGAACTGTGAACTGTGAACTGTGAACTGTGAACTGTGAACTGTGAACTGTGAACTGTGAACTGCGATTTGTGAACAGTGAACTTTGAAGGGTGCACTGCAAATTGTGAACTATGAATGACGAAGTGTGAACTGTGAACTTTGAGCTGTGAACTGTGAACTGTGAACTGTGAACTGTGAACGGCGAATTGTGAAGTGTGAACTGTGAAACGAAGACTGTGAAGTGTGAACTCTGAGCTGTGAACTGAGATCAGTAAACTGTGAACTGTGAGCTGTGAACTTTAAAGTGTGCACTGCATATTGTGAACTGTGAACGGCGAATAATGAACTGTGAACTGTGAGCTGTGAACTGTGAAGGGTGCACTGCAAATTGTGAACTGTGAACGGCGAATTGTGAAGTGTGAACTCTGAGCTGCGAACTGAGATCAGTAAACTGTAAACTGTGAGCTGTGAACTGTGAGCTGTGAACTGTGAACTGTGAACTGTGAACTGTGAACTTTGAAGAGTGCACTGCAAATTGTGAACTGTGAACGGCGAATTGTGAACTGTGAACTGTGAACTGTGCACTGTGAACTGTGAACTGTGAGCTGTGAACTGTGAGCTGTGAACTGTGAACTGTGAACTGTGAACTGTGAACTGTGAACTGTGAACTGTGAACTGTGAACTGTGAACTGTGAACTGTGAACTGCGATTTGTGAACAGTGAACTTTGAAGGGTGCACTGCAAATAGTGAAATGTGAACGGCGAATTGTGAACTGTGAAATGTGAACTGAGAACTGTAAACTGTGAACCGTGAACTGTGAACTGTGCACTTTGAACTGTGAACTGTGAACTGTGAACTGTGAACTGTGAACTGTGAGCTGTGAACTGCGAACTGTGAACTGTGAACTGTGAAATGTGAACTGTGAGCTGTGAACTGTGAAGGGTGCACTGCAAATTGTGAACTGTCAACGGCGAATTGTGAAGTGTGAACTCTGAGCTGTGAACTGAGATCAGTAAACTGTGAACTGTGAGCTGTGAACTTTAGAGTGTCCACTGCAAATTGTGAACTGTGAACTGTGAAATGTGAACTGAGAACTGTAAACTGTGAACCGTGAACTGTGAACTGTAAACTGTGAACTGTGAACTGTGAACTGTGAACTGTGAACTGTGAACTGTGAACTTTGAGCTGTGAACTGTGAAGGGTGCACTGCAACTTGTGAACTGTCAACGGCGAATTGTGAAGTGTGAAAACTGAGCTGTGAACTGAGATCAGTAAACTGTGAACTGTGAACTGTGAACTGTGAACTGTGAACTGTGAGCTGTGAACTTTGAAGTGTGCACTGCAAATTGTGAACTGTGAACGGCGAATTGTGAACTGTGAAATGTGAACTGAGAACTGTAAACTGTGAACCGTGAACTGTGAACTGTGAACTGTGAACAGTGAACTGTGCACTGTGAACTGTGATCTGTGAACTGTGAACTGTGAATTGTGAGCTGTGAACTTTGAAGTGTGCACTGCAAATAGTGAAATGTGAACGGCGAATTGTGAACTGTGCACTTTGAACTGTGAACTGTGAACTGTGCACTGTGAACTGTGACCTGCGATTTGTGAACAGTGAACTGTGAACTGTGAGCTGTGAACTTTGAGCTGTGAACTGTGAAGGGTGCACTGCAACTTGTGAACTGTCAACGGCGAATTGTGAAGTGTGAAAACTGAGCTGTGAACTGAGATCAGTAAACTGTGAACTGTGAGCTGTGAACTTTAGAGTGTCCACTGCAAATTGTGAACTGTGAACTGTGAAATGTGAACTGAGAACTGTAAACTGTGAACCGTGAACTGAGAACTGTAAACTGTGAACTGTGAACTGTGAACTGTGAACTGTGAACTGTGAACTGTGAACTGTGAACTGTGAACTTTGAGCTGTGAACTGTGAAGGGTGCACTGCAACTTGTGAACTGTCAACGGCGAATTGTGAAGTGTGAAAACTGAGCTGTGAACTGAGATCAGTAAACTGTGAACTGTGAACTGTGAACTGTGAACTGTGAACTGTGAACTGTGAACTGTGAGCTGTGAACTTTGAAGTGTGCACTGCAAATAGTGAAATGTGAACGGCGAATTGTGAACTGTGCACTTTGAACTGTGAACTGTGAACTGTGAACTTTGAACTGTGCACTGCAAATTGTGAACTGTGAACGGCGAATAGTGAACTGTGAACTGTGAACTGTGCACTGTGAACTGTGACCTGCGATTTGTGAACAGTGAACTGTGAACTGTGAGCTGTGAACTTTGAAGTGTGCACTGCAAATAGTGAAATGCGAACGGCGAATTGTGAACTGTGCACTTTGAACTGTGAACTGTGAACTGTGAACTTTGAACTGTGAACTGTGAAATGTGAACTGAGAACTGTAAACTGTGAACCGTGAACTGTGAACTGTGAACTGTGAACAGTGAACCGTGCACTGTGAACTGTGAACTGTGAACTGTGAACTGTGAACTGTGAGCTGTGAACTGTGAACTGTGAACTGTGAACTGTGAACTGTGAACTGTGAACTGCGATTTGTGAACAGTGAACTTTGAAGGGTGCACTGCAAATTGTGAACTATGAATGACGAAGTGTGAACTGTGAACTTTGAGCTGTGAACTGTGAACTGTGAACTGTGAACTGTGAACGGCGAATTGTGAAGTGTGAACTGTGAAACGAAGACTGTGAAGTGTGAACTCTGAGCTGTGAACTGAGATCAGTAAACTGTGAACTGTGAGCTGTGAACTTTAAAGTGTGCACTGCATATTGTGAACTGTGAACGGCGAATAATGAACTGTGAACTGTGAGCTGTGAACTGTGAAGGGTGCACTGCAAATTGTGAACTGTGAACGGCGAATTGTGAAGTGTGAACTCTGAGCTGCGAACTGAGATCAGTAAACTGTAAACTGTGAGCTGTGAACTGTGAGCTGTGAACTGTGAACTGTGAACTGTGAACTGTGAACTTTGAAGAGTGCACTGCAAATTGTGAACTGTGAACGGCGAATTGTGAACTGTGAACTGTGAACTGTGCACTGTGAACTGTGAACTGTGAGCTGTGATTTTTGAAGTGTGCACTGCAAATAGTGAAATGTGAACGGCGAATTGTGAACTGTGAAATGTGAACTGAGAACTGTAAACTGTGAACCGTGAACTGTCAACTGTGAACTGTGAACTGTGCACTTTGAACTGTGAACTGTGAACTGTGAACTGTGAACTGTGAGCTGTGAACTGCGAACTGTGAACTGTGAACTGTGAAATGTGAACTGTGAGCTGTGAACTTTAAAGTGTGCACTGCAAATTGTGAACTGTGAACTGTGAAATGTGAACTGAGAACTGTAAACTGTGAACCGTGAACTGTGAACTGTGAACTGTGAACAGTGGACCGTGCACTGTGAACTGTGAACTGTGAACTGTGAACTGTGAACTGTGAGCTGTGAACTGTGAACTGTGAACTGTGAACTGTGAACTGTGAACTGTGAACTGCGATTTGTGAACAGTGAACTGTGAACTGTGAACTGTGAGCTGTGAACTTTGAAGAGTGCACTGCAAATTGTGAACTGTGAACTGTGAACTGTGAACTGTGAACTGTGAACTGTGAACTGTGAATTGTGAACTGTGAACTGTGAACTGTGAACTGTGAACTGTGAACTGTGAACTGTGAACTGTGAACTGTGAACTGTGAACTGTGAACTTTGAACTGTGAACTGTGAACTGTGAACTTTGAGCTGTGAACTGTGAAGGGTGCACTGCAAATTGTGAACTGTCAACGGCGAATTGTGAAGTGTGAAAACTGAGCTGTGAACTGAGATCAGTAAACTGTGAACTGTGAACTGTGAACTGTGAACTGTGAACTTTCAGCTGTGAACTGTGAAGGGTGCACTGCAAATTGTGAACTGTGAAGGGTGCACTGCAAATTGTGAACTGTGAACGGCGAATTGTGAAGTGTGAACTGTGAAACGAAGACTGTGAAGTGTGAACTCTGAGCTGTGAACTGAGATCAGTAAACTGTGAACTGTGAGCTGTGAACTTTAAAGTGTGCACTGCATATTGTGAACTGTGAACGGCGAATAATGAACTGTGAACTGTGAACTGTGAGCTGTGAACTGTGAAGGGTGCACTGCAAATTGTGAACTGTGAACGGCGAATTGTGAAGTGTGAACTCTGAGCTGCGAAAGTAGATAGTGTATGCCGGTTCTACGATCAGACTTATCATTGTAGGTAGATTCCTACCTTACCGGCACCATTACCTTATAGCGCGAGCTACTTTTGCGGGGGGTGGGGGGAGGGGGGGATTTTTCAAGGACAGTTTCCCACGTTATAGTGCGAGCATACTTTTTGCGGGGGGGTGGGGGAGGGGGGGCCACATTATCTGTACACAATTGTATATAGTTTCCTCTTATCTATGACAAGGGTTTTGCGAATATGATATTCCGAACGTGCTTCGCGAATATGATACATCGAGAAGATAATTTTCGTGGGGAGGGGGGATTTATTTTAAGAACATAGCGAGACCATACTATCTGTACACAGCTGTATATAGTTTCCTCTTATCTACTCGATGCATTCCTATTGTACCTACGACAGATGTAATACGATACCCCTGGGGAACACATGCTTTAGACTTGACCTTGAACGTGTTCGAACGTCGTTCCTACCCATCGTTTAAGACGATTAACCTGAACGCGATGTGAGAAAGAAAGAGACCGTTCACGATGTAAGAGAGAGAGTCATAGAATCTTGAACGCGTCCGAACTCAGTACATTGTTTATATCGTTCAAGATGAGCGTTTTATAATCTGTAGTAGCGGCCGGTGTCGAGTTGCAAACGAGACCTCGAGATTTCCAAGCCTCGAGACATTTGGACACATCAGCGTTATCAGTTCTCTCGATTTAGCGTAGCGTTAATTGAAACATACATTTTCACGAGTTTGAGATTACTGCAACGAACGTTTTCTTAATCTCGCGAGCGGACATCTTGTCGCATCTTTTCTGGAGGGGATATGTGTTTAAAAGAATGGGTGTTGTCGACACTCATGTACAGAATTAGTGCGAACGTTATCATGACAAGTTATTATATTGACGAAAATCTACCACTTAGTGATGTTATGGAGTTAATTGTAAGTACAAAAATATTGCACGTGATATATTATTTATTGTTATTGAATTTACATGTTACAATGTTATTTTTATCAATAGACATTTAACTCTGCAGAGGAGAAAGCAGCGTTCATTGGCGGATGGCGCTATGCAATGAAACGCTATGGAATTAATATGGAAGAATGGAGTGAGGAGTATGCGACGGCGGTTAACGTGACAACCATAAATCTCGTAAGTAAAAATATTAATAATTGTATATATTTTTTATTAATTAAACATTAATACATTTATTTCTTTCAGAATGCTACTGCTGCCGAAAACAATGTTAATATATAATAACAATTCCTAAAATAATGTTTTTATAACTTTTTATTTGAATAAAAAAGTACATATTTTCAAATAATGTATCTTTTATTTTTGTTCGCTCCCAAACAGATGTATTATATAATTTAATATATTTTTAAGATTTTACTTTAAAAATAATTCAAAAACATATTTTTTAAAAATTATTAAGCGTTATTTAATTATGTGAAACAGAGAAATGAGTAAGAGAAGGTATGGATCGAATACGTGTGATAAGATAGCTTTGTAAATATAGGATAATGTAAACCAAGTCTAATTTCTTAGCTGTAAGGCTGAAATAAAGAATATATTATTATTAATTAAGGGGGTAGAGTACCCACGTGACATTACTAGAATCTAACTAGAAAACAAGTGAAAACAGGGGTTTACGGGAACACACCTCACGTCGTCATATGATTATATTTTGAGCTCAATGAGGGCTCATTCTAAAGAGGAAGGATAAATGAAGCGCGCGTGGGTCCAACTTCAGTTACATTATGTTTATATCCAGTAATGTGACTGTCCAAAGTAGGGAAAACAAATGAAGAAAAATTCCGGATTTTCTAATGTATTTTTCGATCACAAAAAGATTTTTCCTGCTTATTTAGAGACCCACGCGCGCTTCGTTTAACCTTCCTCTTTCAAATGAGCCCTCACTCAGCTCAATATAAAATCGTATGAGGATGTGAGGTGTGTTCCCGTGATCGCATTCAATTGTTTCCCAGATTCCCTTCATGAAGGGTGAGTAGAAGCAATTTTAGTTCAGCTACTTGGACGAGATGGCGCTTTGTCAGGAGAATTATCAGCGTAGTTTCTTAACAACAAAAGTGTAAAGGGCATGAAGCCACTCGGATGCGTTAATAGCAATAAAGATAATGATTAAAAGAAAAAAACCTGTAATTATAGCGAAATTGAAGCGTTAGATTCATACAGATGTATGTTCATCACTGTTGCCAAATTGGTTTTTCGCGCGGGGGTTGGTCACACTGAAAAATACCATGGTCACGTGGGGCCTCTACCCCCTTAAAATGGAAGAACGGGATGAGGAGTATGTGATGGCGGTAATAATTATCGACAAGAATATTTTATATTTTTTATTGATTAAAAAATTAAGCATGGATACATAATAAATTACAGTAACTTCCCTATGAATCAGGAAGTTAAAAATTAAAAATTAAAAAGAATATATTATTAATTAAAATGGAAGAACGGGATGAGGAGTATGTGATGGCGGTAATAATTATCGACAAGAATATTTTATATTGTTTTATTGATTAAAAAATTAAGCATGGATACATAATAAATTACAGTAACTTCCCTATGAATTAGGAAGTTAAAAATTAAAAATTAAAAAGAATATATTATTAATTAAAATGGAAGAACGGGATGAGGAGTATGTGGTGGCGGTGATAATTATCGACAAGAATATTTTATATTGTTTTATTGATTAAAAAATTAAGCATGGATACATAATAAATTACAGTAACTTCCCTATGAATTAGGAAGTTAAAAATTAAAAATTAAAAAGAATATATTATTAATTAAAATGGAAGAACGGGATGAGGAGTATGTGGTGGCGGTGATAATTATCGACAAGAATATTTTATATTTTTTTATTGATTAAAAAATTAAAAATTAAAACATTAATATAATAACAAAATAAAAAAATTAAACATTGATATATAATAAAAAATTAAAAATTAAAACATTAATATATAATAAAAAATTAAGCATTGATACATAAAATATATAATAACAAAAATAAAAAATTAAACGTTAATATAATAACAAAAAATAAAAACTAAAATAAAAAATAACATCTTCATTGCTGTTGTTGTTGTTGTTGTTTTCCTGCAAGCAAACAAAACATATAATATAATTTTAGTATTCTTTTCTTTTTTAACATTTACTTTAACATATTTTGAAAATTTATTTACCTTCAAGCGACGATTCCTTAATAAATCCACAAACGTCCATACCGCGTGGGTTTGGCTGGATTGTATCCGGATCGACTCCGATCGGTACGTTGCCGCAGTTCACCCCACACACGTATCCACAGAATCTGGACCAGACGCGATGTTCCTTCATGGGATCATCATCCTCTTCCCATCGAGTCAGCTGTATACCACATTCGAAACATTCAACGAAATCCTCATCACCCAGATAGAAAAATCCTGCGGCAGCGAGTTTCTCCGGTTGGACGATGTGCGAGTAACGCCAGTTGTGAAAACTTTGAAGTCTGTCACGTTCGAGACGATAATCGGGTGGTGGTGTTGCGTGATCAACTGTTGTTGTGACGGCTGCCTCAGATTTTTAAATCATTGTGAAATGCTGTGAAAAAATCAAAAATGTAAAAAAGAGGTGTCATGTTTTTGTGGTTTTTAATTCGCAGGAAAAATTCTGATACTTTACAATTTTTTTAAGTCTGTCACGTTCGAGACGATAATCGGGTGGTGGTGGTGGTGGTGGTGGTGTTGCATGATCAACTGTTGTTGTGACGGCTGCCTCAGATTTTTCAATCATTGTGAAACGCTGTGAAAAAATCAAAAAATGTAAAAAAGAGGTGTCATGTTTTTGTGGTTTTTAATTCACAGGAAAAAATTCTGATACTTTACAATTTTTATTATTATTCATCCATGCGCGAAATGTTTTAACTTCGCGCATACTGCAGTGATACGGTTTCGATTGTTTTGTCGAACGCCAACAATGAAGTCGACATGGTACCTCACCAATGTTATAAACGGGATCCTGAACTAATACGTCATATTTTGGACACCCGAAATCCTCTAAATTTATTGAGTTTATATTCATTTTTCGAAGGATGTCTCTTTCGAAACATCCTCCTTTGTAGGCAATTATCGGATTTTTGTATTCGCGAACAAAATTTTCAATGACTCCAAATATATCTTCTTGCTTAAATTTTTCATTGCCGAAATTGTTAAATGGCATCCCGTGTACAAAATTAGTAACGTACCACGCCGATTTCTTGTCAGCGTTCGACAAACAATTGAAACTCGTGTCTAATAAAAATTCGGCTAGTAGGGAGCCGTCACAACATGCATTTACAATAGCCACTTCTTTATATATGAATTTTTTATTAACCATAAACCCGTCCATGTCTATGATTTGTGTGATTTGATCCATCTAAATAATAAAAAAGTTTTTACTAGATTTAAAGATCTAAAATCTAGTAAGATTTTATATAGTTCTTTAAAAAATTGTTATATTATACTTACATTTGAAGAAAGGATGAAATGATTAGATCGCACAGTATCCTATATATATCGATCACTTTAAAAACTTCCGTATACAGTCGACAATGAAACTCTATTTTAATGTTTTCTTTGACGGTTAGTCAGACACAGCTTCGCACAACGATGCGACGAGCTATTTATAATGAGTACCCCTACCACCATATCTCGTTCTATGGTGCAAGAGTGATATCATTACTATATTTTTTCTTTTAATAAAATACGAGTTTAAATGTAGGAGGAGGAGGATTGTCTTTAAATAAAAAGATCATTCGCATAATTTTTTATTTGATAAAACATATATATTTTATAACATAAGAGCGGTTTAAGTAATTTTTCTAACAATGTTTGTTAATGGACTGTACTCCACGATGCGGTCATGTATCATCAAACAGTAGGCTGTTGTCGATGGGGGGACGTCGGTTCGGCATTCGAATTCTATTCGCACGTCAACCGTACCATTTTTTAGCGCTTCGTTTTGTCGAGAACAATCGAGAACGACGAGCGGACCGTATCGCAGGAAATCTGAGACGTTGAGTAGCGCTTCGCCGTTTCCATAGTACGATTCTTGGAATTTTGCATACATGTCGTAGAGCAATGCGTATTTACCTTTCTCGAAATCCATATTTAAATCATCATACGGATAGGTTTCCGAGTTCAAGTAAAGTCGAATATTTGATAATGCGCAATGATCGAATTGCGCGGCCGTTTTCGTTAAGTTATTCTTTCGATTGGTTTGCAAAGCGAATATCACGTATCGCGGTTTTTCCATTTGTTGAGCCGTTTTTATCGCCCATGTATGCTTCGTAGTCGTCTGTAGTAGAGGATATTCGAACAGATCCCACGATCGAAAACTCATACCAATCGGTCTGTCACTGTCTAAAATACGTAACATGGACAGCTTATGTATTTCATCCAATGCAACGTGTGGCATTCGCCATTGAATTTTGTACAGATCCAGAATAGGTTTCACGTTGTCGGAAGGACTGAACAACGCGTTTGCGTCGGTACGCGAGCGGATCAAAATCAATTCGTGTCGAGCATTTATCACAACACGTTTGTAATCTTCGCAGAAACCTAATAAAACGCTCATAGGCACGCAAAAGTTGAAATTGATCGCAGCCGTGGTCGTTGCCGTTTGCTTCCGCCGATCATCGTCATACAGCCAACCAGCGTTGGATAACGCGTCGCTTCTCGTTTTGGACAGACTCACATAATTCTTCAGAGTTGTCGTTGCACCAGGATTTCTGGACCGATCGATTTCCACTCCGTTCAATTCATAGCGTATTTCCTCGAACATAAACGCAACGGCATTGTTCTCGAGAGTCGCCGCATCGATGGAGGATTCTCCTGCTCCAACCGGTAATTCGAGTTTCCCCGGTAAACTAAGTTTTCCCTCAACGTATAGGAAGCTTTTACACGGGAGCGTGTACAGATCTTGTTGCTGAATGGGTATCCGTATTTCATCGCTGTTTTCAAACGTCGTGTTGGCGTATGGATTGTACGTGTGCAGCTCAATCTTCGTTATGCGATTGTCGAAAACCGGTGCTTCGGAGATGTTCAAAATGTCGTTGAACATGATTTTTCCTCTCACTTTTTAACAATAAATCCCAAAGATCGTAGATACTTTGCGTTTTCCACGGTTAATTTCTTACGTATCGGCGACTTTACGTTTTTTTTCACAGTTAGTTTCTTGCGAATCAATGTGCTGCTGTTGTTCAACGTATGGAATGTCGTATTGTTATGAATTAGCATTGCTTCGTCGAACGTGTAGTCGCACCGTGATTTCTTCACCTCGAAAATCAATCAAACGTCCGGATTGGTCAACTATGCGAATCGTTAAATCGTCAATTACTCGTGCAACGATCGGAAGGTAAATGACTCGTGCGGGCGTTTCCGATAATTTATACCCTGGTGGTACCTGAGGCGCGAACTCATGTATCGTGTGAACGAGTTTACCATTGTCGTACGATCCGGTGGTTATGTTACATTCCACTCGTACGATATTCACGTTGATGATATTCACAGGTGCGTTTGACGTGTGCCACGCGTTCGGTGGCAAAACACGATTCAAGGAAAATCCCAGAATAGATCCCACGTTGCGAGGCTTTGTAAAGTTTATTTGATATTTGCTTATAATTTCGCTTTTCATGGCGTTGTTGTTCGCTCGTAGGACCAGCGGATATTCGATATCGGAGGCGGCGGATGACTTGTCAACATTTTTGGGGGGATATCGCGCGCGTATTTCACGTCTCAAGTACGCGTTGATCGCTTCCAATTCGTACGAACCGTCGGGGATGACGATCTCCTCGTCTTTTTCACCGAAGTAGAATCGATTGTTTCCGATGTTGGCGCTAATGTTCGGTATCGTGTAATAAGTTTGTAAATCGAGCAATCCCAACTCGTATTCACCATTGGTCAGATCTATGGGTGGAAAGTACTTGGACGACAGTATGCTGCTTCTCCCCGACAACGTGAGCGTAAATGACTTTTTCGCATGCATCGTGCAGAGAGAGAGACTCTTTCCAGAGAATTTAAAATGTAGTTTCTCGAAGAAATTTCACACACAATTGCCCACACACGCTTTCGTCGTACTTTTGAAAACGTTTGTGGTTATATAAGATCGTCGCGTTCGCGCCGAAATAGCGAATCAACTCGATCGGTGGTCGAAGATTTCCAAAACTATCAAAGTATTTGACGCGCGAGCCGTGTTTTATGTATGCGACCCAGTGCGTTCCCGGTCCATGACTATTATCTAGATTGACTATACCCCGCTCGTTTACCCACGCGCGCAGTGGTAAATCATCACGCATAAAAACTCCACGAAAATACGGTAATCCTTTACATATGGTCATCAATTCTATATCCGTCGTTGTGTTGTCTTTCTTCGTTTTTTTTTCCCCCCTCTTTAAACCTTTGCCATGCTTATACGGTGTGAGATATACTCCACGACCTTCCATGGCTCGATTGTGTCGTTCCGCTTCTTGTAATTGTTTCTTCGCAGCTTTCGCAGCGTTTATGGCTTTGACTACTCCTGCGGCACCACCTGTCAATGCTCCTATAGCCGACAAAGCAGGCAGCAGCAGCGGCAGAAAACCACCGCGTTTGGCGATTGGGAGAATTCGTTGTTTTTTTCTCTTTTCACCTTTTTTCTTTGTCAGACCCATGCCCAATTTCGTTTTAGCTTTCATGGCTGCCAACACTGCGGCCGCAGACACCTTCTCTCCCAACGTTGCGTCCCCAGACGTTACTCGATGCAGCGCTCGATCTGCCAAAACGCTGTCGGCTGCGTGACGATTTCCAAGATCCTTGTATCGTGAATACGTTATATCGTGTTCGCGACAGGCTGCATCCAACGGATTGATTCCTCGATCCCCACGAGTTAATCGAGCGGTCAGTTTCGTACCAGGACCGCAGAATTGATAACCGGGTATATGTAATTCGAACGGTAACGCGTTTATAGCTCTGTTTAAGAACCCCTTACCCGTATGCGAACCGGGACACCGTTTTGAACGATGATTCACACGCATGAGCTATATTTTTCTGTTCTCTCTTTTAAAATTTCTCTGCTCTCTCTTTAAAAGAAGCAAACCCTTTAGGGTGACTGATACTAATAGTGTTCGAGCTGCCGTATAAATACTACCCACCTACCCCCCTCATCGAATCAATCAGAACATGCGTTTTGTGAGACAATCTTTGGATATTCGTGTTCCAACGTGTCGCGCGTTCGACGATTGCGACGAGACGATGCGGAAACATGGATCATTGTTACCAGGCAATATACGATGCGTCATAAGCGGTCCGTCAGGATGTGGTAAAACGAACGTTATGGTTAGCCTGCTGGAGAGCGCGAACGGGCTACGATTCGCCAATGTCTACGTGTACTCAAAATCGTTGAGTCAGCCAAAATATCAATACTTGAGCAAACTGTTCTCATCCGTGGGGAAGGATGTGGGATACTTCGCGTTCGCGGACAACGTCGATGTAATCCTCCCCACAGAGGCACGGCCCGATTCGATATTTATCTTCGACGACGTGGCGTGCGATGAGCAGGATATCATGAGAGAGTATTTCGCGATGGGTAGACATTCGCACATCGATTGCTTCTACCTGGGTCAGTCGTACGCGAGAATACCTAAACATTTAATTCGTGACAATGCCAATCTGTTGATTTTGTTCAAACAGGATACCATGAATTTACGTCACATTCATCAGGATCATGTAAATACCGATATGTCATTCGAGACGTTTAGCACGTTATGCGCGAATTGTTGGCGAAAGAAGTACGGATTTCTCGTAATCGATAAAGACAGCCCTGCGAATCGTGGTCGTTACAGACGTGGATTTAACGAGTTTGTCGTACTGTAGCGAATACAGTTGCTCGATAAGAGTCGTCGGTGCTGTATCGTGGCTGTAATCTCTCTTGCGCAACGAATATGTCAGGCAAAAAGGAAAAGAAGGAGAAGCTCCGAGCTTCGATCGTGAACGAAATAGCAAAGACCAGCGATACCATACGTAAAAAGTATTTAGAAAATGGAGAAAATCCGGAAACTCATCCAGAGGAAAATCAACATCTATCCGAGAATCTTGGACCTTTGGCGCGCGAATATTTAGAAAAATTTTTTACCGGGTCGACGAAAAATTCTGACAACGTGTACGGAGTATGTTTGAAAGATGATAAGATGATGATGGGAAATTCAACGTTCGAGGTGGACGGCAACGACGATATCATCATTAACGGGATACGGTACAAGGGGACTCGCGGTCTTTACGAATTGATATTCAAAAGAATACCCGATGATTGGTTGTACACCGAGGATGATAAGATCGCGTACAAAAAAATTCTCACTCTTACGAATGCACATCGACGTGGAAATCAGATAATGGGAAACAAAGGATTCAAGTATAGGAGAATTATAGGACCGTTGTTTTCATCGCGAGGTGGGAAGGGGATTGAACTTCCAACTTCTATGCGCGTGACCAACAATCCGATCGATTACATGCATTGGGATGATCCCAACGAACTCGTCGATCGTCTGAAATTGTTAACCGCTTCGAAGAACGCCGGTCATTCCAACCATGACAACGAAATAATGTCGATAATCGAAGAACTTCGCGAAGCCGGTATAATTATAAATTAAAGCTCGTGGGTTCGTTGAGTTAGTGACGAATGAAATGTCGATCGATGAAATTGTTACGGCTCGATAAAATGCGCGTTCGTCTTAATTGTTGCGAAACGAATCAAACGATATCCTCGGGAGAAGACGACGACGGTGAAAGCTGGAACTTGAGGTTTCAAAGTCTATGGATAAAACTGGATGAGATATTTCAACGAATACTGTGGGTCGAAGAGCAGGTAAAACGTTTGTGCAAGCGATACGAGTTGGCGATAATCGAAGAAGAAGAAGAAGAAGATTAACTCGATCGAAAAATGTCTATCGACAAATTTGGTAGAGTACTTCGCGAAGCGGACAAAAGCGAGTCGAATGTTTCTTCGATTTTCTATCCTGACGTTTTGAAAAGTTATGTGCGTGATAACGCTATATGTTTGAACGATGACGCTAAATTGTACGATGCAAAAGGTATGAAGATCGGACACGTGGCGAATCCTGAAGCAAACGATCACACTGCGACCAAATTATACGTGGACACGCTTAACGCGAAGCTCGAGTTCGAGATCATGAAAACACTGGTCAAAGAACTGAAAACCGCTAAAGAGACGATAAAGTCTGAAATATTAGTTAAACAGAATGAAGACCTGAAAACTGCTAAAGAAACGATAAAGTCTGAAATACTGACTACGATACAAGGCGTTCGGGAAATATAACTGAGAAGTTTGAAGATTTTTAGAGGAACTGTATAGTATATGTGAAACGTGATAAAGTATACACGCAGATACGACGTATTGAGGAGCGAGAGCGCTGGAGCTTCAATGACTGAGAGAGCGAGATAACAGCGACAAGATGAGTAAAGAAAACGTGGTGGAAGAGCTGCATGCTCCGGCGAGACGTTTTTACCCGCGTAGACGTGTAATCGTGCGAGGATTCGATGATCTTTGGCAAGCCGATATCGTTGAAGTTCAAAACTATGCGCGAAACAATCGTGGACATCGATATATTCTTACGATAATCGATGTATTTAGCAAATACGCGTGGACGGTTCCTTTGAAGAGTAAAAATGCGAGCGACGTGTGTAAAGCTTTCGCGTCAGCGTTGGAGAAGGATGGCAGAGCTCCGAACAACTTGCAGACCGACATGGGGAAAGAATTCTACAATACAACGTTCCAAGAATATCTGAGGAAACGTAACATCCACCATTATTCAACGTTTAGCCCTATGAAAGCATCCGTCGTGGAGCGTTTCAATCGTACGTTGAAGAACAGTATGTGGAAATTTTTCTCGTTGAGCGGAAAATATCGCTGGATCGATGCGCTTCCCACGTTGACCAAGGACTACAATAATCGAAAACATCGTACCATCCGTATGCGACCCGCCGACGTGAACCGTAAAAATGCCGGACACCTTCTGTCCACCGTGTACAACAACGTGAAGATTGCTGGTCCTGCCAAATTCAAGGTTAATGATCATGTGCGCGTCAGCAAGTTCAAAACTCTATTTGACAAAGGATACACGCCAAACTGGTCAACAGAAATATTCAAGATTACCACGGTGAAACGAACGAATCCTGTCACGTATCTCTTGGCCGACTCGAGGGGCAAACCTATCGCCGGAGGATTTTACGAACACGAGATACGCGCGGCAAAATATCCTGACGTATACTTAGTTGAAAAAATATTGCGCAGAAAGGGGAATAAAGTATACGTAAAATGGTTGGGAATGGATGCGTCACATAATTCATGGATATCTAAAACGAATATACTTTAATTGTATTTTCTACTCGTATTTTATATGTAAGATAATTAATTTTTCTCTTCTTTTAATTGTATTCTTTTATTCTATATGAATTGTGAAAAATGTAATTTGCGATAAAATTTAAATAAAAACTTCTTGCAGTCGAGTAATGTGTGTCGGCTAACTTTCTACCCTCGTCACAAGATAGCGACGTTGTCCCTATCCTTTCTCGTTAGAACATGATCCGTCGACGATTTGCATATATACCGTCCTCAACCGTCTACTAGAAGATAACTCCTCTACAGTTGATGATTTAGCTATGTACATAAGAACCCCCCGACCAACCAATCGAAAGAATAACTTAACGACAACGACTGCAAGTCCCCAGACCGTCCACATTGTACCGTTTACTGGTAGACATTGTACCATTTACTGGTAGCAATTCTAAATTGGTTGGTCGGGGTTCTTATGTGCATAGCCAAATCATCTACTGTAGAGGAGTTATCTTTTCTGCTTAATAAGTCAGGGTGGAAACCTTAGTCCTGCTGAAAGATTTTGTATGTGATGAACAACCTAAACGTTGAATGAACAGCTTAAACCCTCTCCTTAGACGTTGACATATTAGTATGTGGTTGAGGGATGGTAATATGATAATTCATTTTTCTCTAAAACGACTATACTTTATATGTAGAAATTCATTTTTATAGGAATTATAAAAGAATAATTTTACAATAAAATAAAATAAAAATACAAAGAGATTTTCTTAAATAATTTTTATTTTTTAAAAAATAATATATCGTTACAAAAAGACCTCCAATAATTTTTTACACACATTATCTTTGTTTTTAACCTATCTGTTTTTGCGCAAACGCCTCGGTCGCAATGATATCAGCGCACAAAGCCAACAGTTCGCAATCGATCAGCGAATTTTGATCGAAAGATTCGCTCTCGACGATCGTTTTCATGATATTCTTCGCGTCACTATCCTTCACCGCAACAACGAAATTCGTAAATTTAGCGACAATTGTGGGAACATTATCAATCAACAATGAATACATGTTGTGTACGCAGAAATCGAGGTTGTACAGGTTACGCATAGTTTTTTCCGTGATATACAGAGCTGTGAACTGATTTGATAATTTCACTAGATTCATACCATCGATATTAACTGTTTGAAATGTTAAATCATCACTAATTTTTCGCTTCTGTTTCTGCATAGACGGCAAAAGTAAATCGGAAATACACTCCTTCGTGCGCAATAACTCTGTCCACGCGTCCAGGAAAAATGTAATTTCATTACCACGGTTATCCCCTATAGCTAGTTCCACGCAAATATCGTTGTCAATGCGCACACCAATTTCGAAGTACTTAAAATAATTGCCGGCTATGGAGTATCTTCGACTCAAGACCCGTGCGCTGTGCAAACTCCTCGGCGGTTGCATCATTGATGATTGTGAAATGGAGTTGTTGGGAAAACTCTCGCACGATGACGGTGACGGCTGTATCATCGATGATCGTGAAATGGGACGGTTGTTGAAAAAACCCTCGCACGACGACGACGACGTTGACGGCTGTATCATCGATGATCGTGAAATGGGCTGTTGTTGAGAAACCCTACAACAGATTTTTAAAAAAATTAGACGTTTTTCTAAATTACTTTTTCATAATTATTTTCATCTTTCTACTTACATATTATTTAGTCTCCTCTTTTTGTGCAGCTCCTCAACGTTTGAACGATTACATTCAGCAGGCGAATAACGGTTGTAATACATCGTGCGGTCTATGGTTTAGCAGTCTACGGTTTTTAGCGATGGTTGTCTCGATCTGAAGCGTGCCGCTTGGAATATGATGTTATATAGGATGTCTCCCTACCACTCCTTTTTACAGTGAAGATCTGCAATGGGAAGCATCCCCTCCCCGACAGTTACAGACTTCAAAGACCTATGATAATCTCTCTCTACCACTTCCTTTTTTCTTTTACGGATAATAAAACGACGCAGTTTTTCTCAATCGATGCTGTAATGCCCCCAAGGAAGAGTATCAATCAAATTATTGCAAATATATCGCTTATCGTCATGCGGACTCAATGCTAATTTCTTTTCCGACATCGAATACACCTGATGTCGTACGGACACTATGCGATTACCGCTAACGCTCTTTTCCGTATGATTACGAAGGCATTCAACATAGTCTTCGAAACTTATATCTCGAGCGGTAACGTTTGTTCTGATTCCTTTGATCTTTTTAGTGTCCTGATCGCCGTGCACGCGAATCGCATACATTTTCGAACGAAGCCCTACGAACTCTGTCATAATTTTACCACCGTTCTCATCCTTCATCAATCCTAGCTGTTTATTGTTCGCGATCGGAACGCCGTAGACGTTGTTCGCGGCATAATTACTGGTGTCGTATCGATGAATATCACGTTTCAGCAGCGCCTCGTACGCGTTATCGCAAGCGATCTCATATATCAGACTGTCCGTGTCCGTGTACAAAATCTTACAATTTTGTTGGAAGTTTGGTTGGATGTACTCATAATGAAAGCTGTACAAATGAAATTTTGATATATCCAATATGGACATGCCTACGTAGATTGGCTTGTAAAATTTAACAAACAGCTTTTTCAGCTGAATCGCGACAAAGTTCTCGGAAAACACCGTACAGCTATGAAAATTTGGTCTAGATATCAATCGTTCGACGCCGTGTTTACCGCTCCATCGAGAAAGTAATTTCACGCTCGCGTGATTTCGAACGTTCTCCATCGTTTTCCCAAACACAGCATTGTTCATTAACTTGAATAAGTTCTTGGAAAAATCGTTGGTGGCGTTGGCGCGTAATTTCGTGTTTAAATCAATATAGCCATGCAACCATCGCGACTGTTGAAATTCTAGAATTCGATGTATTTTCCGCAATTTCAAATTATGTTTCAAACTTTGTTGGAGATACCGATAATGTACAACGTATCGCTCCTTATCGCGAAGTGTTGCCATCAACTTTTTCTGCGTACTCGAGTCGGTTGCTGCGTCGTGACTTGGACAAAACGGAAGATCCGCGTGAGCATCGTGAATTTCGCGCGGATACTCTAAATCCACCTCCAAAATGTATCCTACGGGGCTATCGATCGGAATGGATTCAACATCGAAATTGTCCACGTCCACCCATCGAAAGTCTCTGTGCGGCAGAGGTTGCGACATTGCCCAACCGTACAGATTATTCACATCAAAATACATTAAGTAGGTGGATGGTTTACTCGAGTCGTGTGTGGACAAATATTTGTTGTTAGCGCGCGCATATCTGTGCGAACACTGGCTCAATCCACCGCGTATTCCTCGTTCCACGAACAAAAGCATGTCAACGTCGGTCAACAACTCCAATTCAATCTTTGTCATTTTCAACATCACGTCCCACGCGAAACCGGGGAGCGTGTAATAATGCGCCGGATCGAGCTTGTAATTCTCGAGACAGTCATCGCGAAAATTTTCGAAAACATCCGCCAACAACAGCACATCCAATTTTAAATATAAGTCGCTGTACTGTCCTAGCGTTTGTATAGCAAAACGCGACCAAACCGTATTCGCGTGAAGGTAATCAACGTCGGATATCTCGCTACCGTACAGCCGATTGTAAAATGCTTCGCGCGATGGCAAACATGTATCGTTTAATTTATCGTACGATGTCAGATAGTCGTATGGAAAAACACCTTTTCTGGTCAATAGGTTGAAATCGTCATCGGAAAGATGTGTAAATTCACTTCGTACGATGCGTAATTTACTTTTGTCCAAGTATGACGACAGCTTGTCCAGACTCGAGTTCAAGAACTTAAACGAATCGATAAAACGGAATTTCAAAAACTTTGCATAATTTTGCTCTTTACCCGGCTGTCTCTCGATATGTACGTTCTTCGTGAAAGAGATATACTTCTCTTTCGTTAATGGCAACACGTCTATCTGTCCCTCGAAAGAGTTTGCTAATTCTTTGATGATGAAATGTGCGTCGTAGCCTGATAGATTATGTAAAACCACCGGTATCACGTACGAAGATTGATAACTTAAATTGCATCCGTTATGAGCCGGACCGCGATACGCGCCCGTGAAATGACAATGATCGTGGACCCTCGTCGCGTCAGTAGTGTCGAACGGTTTCTCGCAGACGTGACAATGCGTGGCCGTACGAAAATTTAACTTTTCCGATTCGGTTAGCGGATTCATCGGCACTGTTTTGTCAAATATCGGTTGTAATTTACGACTTAATTCGTACAACCTGTTCGCGAACCATGCGGCGCATCCCTCTTTCTCGCGATAAACATGATACTCGCACAACGATTCGTCGTAGCGGCAATGCATGTAGTATCCTATGCTAAACGCGTGGTGATGTTGATACTGTACGCGTGCCACACGGCCTTGTCCTTCCTGCTCACCCGGCAGCAGCAGGCACTCCAAGTCAGCATAGATAACGAACGGCGCCTCTTCTTTGTTCGTGTAGTTCTTAAACTGCAACCACTTATCTTCTTCCTCTGTTGGAAGCATCAGAGCGCAATCATTCATCCGTTCGCAGTCAAGTGTATGAACGTTTAATCTCTCCTGCGTGGGAAAAAATTGCAAGCACCTGTGGG
Source organism: Lasioglossum villosulum (assembly GCA_963971365.1). Lineage (NCBI taxonomy): Eukaryota > Metazoa > Arthropoda > Insecta > Hymenoptera > Halictidae > Lasioglossum > Lasioglossum villosulum. The sequence goes on along the minus strand of OZ020500.1, from coordinate 17,731,430 downwards.
AAGGGAAAAATTATGTCTTTTTTGCTTCAAACAATTAAAAAAACAAAAATGCAACTTACCGGTCACAAATATACTTCTGATGATCCCGCTTGCTAAGCTGTGATGAAACCAATCGCGACAAATTTCGTACACACACGAAATGACAGTGCGTCTTTGCAGCATTCTGTAGAAACAGCAAGTTGACGTGTCTTCCCTCACGTTTCTTCCCAGTCAAATGAAGCGTTACGCATTTCTTGCGTGCCCATGCGAACACGTTCACGGAATCGTTGTTTTTTCGTTCAAATTTTCGGATGTCTTTGAACGACATAGGTAGTTGAAAACCTCTGGTTTTCGGAAGCACGTCTTTGTAGTGTGGATACGATGATAAACGTGACAGATTTGTCTCGGCTGGGTAGAGACCCGCCACGATTGCCCAATAAAAGCACGCATCGTCATTGCTGTTCACGTTCACGATTGCTCTTTTCAGCAGTATCGCTCGAGGCACGTCGATTGTAGCGGTGCAACCGGCTTGCAACGGTTGGTATTTGCTAAAGTTGACGATTAAATGTAGTATCTTCGACAGCGCCCACCCGCTGTCCCGCTCTTGAAATTCTTCCAACGATGTCAAAATCGTAGGCATAACGTCTTTCTGGTACCACTGTCGCAGATTGCTCGTCCGAAACAACGCAACGTTCCGCGTGCTAAAACTTTTCACGGAAACCTCGCCGGCGTGTAGCATAAATTCCGCCTCCAACGTTACGCTAGCTTTCAACGATGAATACGTGTTTAAAAATTCCGTAACGCGTCCCGTAATCATTCGTTTCGCATGTTGTAAAAATTGTTTTGGATCAATATGTTCAACGTTGATAACGATTCCGGTCGATATGCGATTTTTAAAAGCCGACTCAACATTTTCCCAACGAAGCGTTGAAGCTCTCGTACCCCTGCGGTCGTATAAACCTCTACCGACGCGCGACGAGGAAATACGATGATTCAACGAAACGTTCAAAGTTTTCATACGACACATCGTCGATGTTAAACTCAATTTCTTGCCTACTGACAATTCATCCTTTGCACGGGATAGATAATTTACACAACACTGCAGAGACTCGATGAATGAGCGAAACCATTCGCGATACTCGTCCATAGTTTTCACCAACATTGACATGCGTGTCAAACACTTCAACATATTTTTACATGTTTCAATCATCTTGCCGCTTTTCCATCGATACTTTTGTCACGGTAAAACACTGTGTCCGCGAAACGATACTACTTCCAACTCGTAAAATTAGAAATGTTCCCAAATGTAATTATACTTCACATACAACGATGCGACGTTCGCCCGTTTCAATGATGTCCAATATCATGGATGGGGAATCGATCGCAGGCCATTGCGCGACAACTTGACTAAATCTTTTCGTGTAAGCAAAACATACGCGACTCGTTACGTCGTTTCGCATTAAACGTTCCACCATCGATTTCTGCTCGATGGAGAAATGATCGTTCAAGTGTGAATTTATTACGTGAGGCCAAGCTATATTTTTCAACGTTGGAACGGCCATGTCATCTTTTTCCTCCGATACGTTCATTTCAGCACAAGTCCGTACGCGAAAAACCGTCACGTATGGAACAATGGTAGATCTTTAAAATCTTACGCAAACTGAACACTCTGTATGCAAATGAGCTTGACGCCGGCAACATCCATTCTTTTAAACATATACCCTCTCCGGAAATAGATGCAACAAAAATCTCCGCTCGCGAGACATCTAAAAAGATAAGGCGGAAACTCTATAGCGCTCAGAAACGAGCTCGCGATAGGCACGTTGAAAAGATAAGGGGACTCTATACCACCCTGTTAATTAAAACTATCTCTCTTAGAACGATATAAACAGTGTGCTTAAACGATAAATAGGAACGACGTTTGAAACACGTTCAAGGTCAAGTCTTCCTGGAAAAAAAACATATGTTCCTCCACGGCTACATACCATGAAAGAACCTGTGTGATAGATAACACCTACAAAAATTATCTTCTCGATGTATCATATTCGCGAAGCACGTACGAAATATCATATTCGTAGGGGGGTACAATAGGAATGCATCGAGTAGATAAGAGGAAACTACTCTCTCTCTTACATCGTGAACGGTCTCTTTCTTTCTCGCATCGCGTTCAGGTCAATCGTCTTAAACGATGGGTAGGAACGACGTTCGAACACGTTCAAGGTCAAGTCTAAAGCATGTGTTCCCCAGGGGTATCGTATTACATCTGTCGTAGGTACAATAGGAATGCATCGAGTAGATAAGAGGAAACTATATACAGCTGTGTACAGATAGTATGGTCTCGCTATGTTCTTAAAATAAATCCCCCCTCCCCACGAAAATTATCTTCTCGATGTATCATATTCGCGAAGCACGTTCGGAATATCATATTCGCAAAACCCTTGTCATAGATAAGAGGAAACTATATACAATTGTGTACAGATAATGTGGCCCCCCCTCCCCCACCCCCCCGCAAAAAGTATGATCGCACTATAACGTGGGAAACTGTCCTTGAAAAATCCCCCCCTCCCCCCACCCCCCGCAAAAGTAGCTCGCGCTATAACGTGGGAAACTGTCCTTGAAAAATCCCCCCCTCCCCCGACCCCCCGCAAAAGTAGCTCGCGCTATAAGGTGGGAAACTGTCCTTGAAAAATCCCCCCCTCCCCCCACCCCCCGCAAAAGTAGCTCGCGCTATAAGGTGGGAAACTGTCCTTAAAAAATCCCCCCCTCCCCCCACCCCCCGCAAAAGTAGCTCGCGCTATAAGGTAATGGTGCCGGTAAGGTAGGAATCTACCTACAATGATAAGTCTGATCGTAGAACCGGCATACACTATCTACTTGCGAACTGAGATCAGTAAACTGTAAACTGTGAGCTGTGAACTGTGAGCTGTGAACTGTGAACTGTGAACTGTGAACTGTGAACTGTGAACTGTGAACTGTGAACTGTGAACTGTGAACTGTGAACTGTGAACTGCGATTTGTGAACAGTGAACTGAGAACTGTGAGCTGTGAACTTTGAAGAGTGCACTGCAAATTGTGAACTGTGAACGGCGAATTGTGAACTGTGAACTGTGAACTGTGCACTGTGAACTGTGAGCTGTGAACTGTGAACTGTGAACTGTGAGCTGTGAACTGTGAACTGTGAACTGTGAACTGTGAACTGAGAACTGTAAACTGTGAACTGTGAACTGTGCACTGTGAACTGTGACCTGCGATTTGTGAACAGTGAACTGTGAACTGTGAACTGTGAACTGTGAACTGTGAACTGTGAACTGTGAACTGTGAACTGTGAACTGTGATCTGTGAACTTTGAAGTGTGAACTGTGATCTGTGAACAGTGAACTGTGAACTGTGAACTGTGGACTGTGATCTGTCAACTGTGATCTCTGAACTGTGAACTGTGTACTGTGAACTGCGAGCTGTGAACTTTGAAGTGTGCACTGCAAATTGTGAACTGTCAACGGCGAATTGTGAAGTGTGAACTCTGAGCTGTGAACTGTGAACTGTGAACTGTGAACTGCGATTTGTGAACAGTGAACTGTGAACTGTGAGCTGTGAACTTTGAAGAGTGCACTGCAAATTGTGAACTGTGAACTGTGAACTGTGAACTGTGAACTGTTAACTACGATTTGTGAACAGTGAACTGTGAACTGTGAGCCGTGAACTTTGAAGTGTGCACTGCAAATAGTGAAATGTGAACGGCGAATTGTGAACTGTGCACTTTGAACTGTGAACTGTGAACTGTGAACTTTGAACTGTGCACTGCAAATTGTGAACTGTGAACGGCGAATAGTGAACTGTGAACTGTGAACTGTGAACTGTGAACTGTGAACTGTGAACTGTGAACTGTGAACTGTGCACTGTGAACTGTGACCTGCGATTTGTGAACAGTGAACTGTGAACTTTGAAGTGTGCACTGCAAATAGTGAAATGTGAACGGCGAATTGTGAACTGTGCACTTTGAACTGTGAACTGTGAACTGTGAACTTTGAACTGTGAACTGTGAAATGTGAACTGAGAACTGTAAACTGTGAACCGTGAACCGTGAACCGTGAACTGTGAACAGTGAACCGTGCACTGTGAACTGTGAACTGTGAACTGTGAACTGTGAACTGTGAGCTGTGAACTGTGAACTGTGAACTGTGAACTGTGAACTGTGAACTGCAAATTGTGAACTGTGAACGGCGAATTGTGAACTGTGAAATGTGAACTGAGAACTGTAAACTGTGAACAGTGAACTGTGAACTGTGAACTGTGAACAGTGAACTGTGCACTGTGAACTGTGATCTGTGAACTGTGAACTGTGAATTGTGAGCTGTGAACTTTGAAGTGTGCACTGCAAATAGTGAAATGTGAACGGCGAATTGTGAACTGTGCACTTTGAACTGTGAACTGTGAACTGTGAACTTCGAACTGTGCACTGCAAATTGTGAACTGTGAACGGCGAATAGTGAACTGTGAACTGTGAACTGTGCACTGTGAACTGTGACCTGCGATTTGTGAACAGTGAACTGTGAACTGTGAGCTGTGAACTTTGAAGTGTGCACTGCAAATAGTGAAATGTGAACGGCGAATTGTGAACTGTGCACTTTGAACTGTGAACTGTGAACTGTGAACTGTGAACTTTGAACTGTGAACTGTGAAATGTGAACTGAGAACTGTAAACTGTGAACCGTGAACTGTGAACTGTGAACTGTGAACTGTGAACAGTGAACCGTGCACTGTGAACTGTGAACTGTGAACTGTGAACTGTGAACTGTGAGCTGTGAACTGTGAACTGTGAACTGTGAACTGTGAACTGTGAACTGTGAACTGTGAACTGTGAACTGTGAACTGTGAACAGTGAACTTTGAAGGGTGCACTGCAAATTGTGAACTATGATTGACGAAGTGTGAACTGTGAAATGTGAACTGAGAACTGTAAACTGTGAACCGTGAACTGTGAACTGTGAACTGTGAACTGTGAACTGTGAACTTTGAGCTGTGAACTGTGAAGGGTGCACTGCAAATTGTGAACTGTCAACGGCGAATTGTGAAGCGTGAAAACTGAGCTGTGAACTGAGATCAGTAAACGGTGAACTGTGAACTGTGAACTGTGAACTGTGAACTGTGAGCTGTGAACTTTAAAGTGTGCACTGCATATTGTGAACTGTGAACGGCGAATAATGAACTGTGAACTGTGAACTGTGAGCTGTGAACTGTGAAGGGTGCACTGCAAATTGTGAACTGTGAACGGCGAATTGTGAAGTGTGAACTCTGAGCTGTGAACTGAGATCAGTAAACTGTGAACTGTGAGCTGTGAACTGTGAGCTGTGAACTGTGAACTGTGAACTGTGAACTGTGAACTGTGAACTGTGAACTGTGAACTGTGAACTGTGAACTGCGATTTGTGAACAGTGAACTGTGAACTGTGAGCTGTGAACTTTGAAGAGTGCACTGCAAATTGTGAACTGTGAACGGCGAATTGTGAACTGTGAAATGTGAACTGAGTACTGTAAACTGTGAACCGTGAACTGCAAATTGTGAACTGTGAACGGCGAATAGTGAACAGTGAACTGTGAACTGTGAACTGTGAACTTTGAAGAGTGCACTGCAAATTGTGAACTATGAACGACGAAGTGTGAACTGTGAGCTCTGAACTGTGAACTGTGAACTGTGAACTGTGAACTGTGAACTGTGAACTGTGAACTGTGAACTGTGAACTGCGATTTGTGAACAGTGAACTGTGAACTGTGAGCTGTGAACTTTGAAGTGTGCACTGCAAATAGTGAAATGTGAACGGCGAATTGTGAACTGTGAAATGTGAACTGAGAACTGTAAACTGTGAACCGTGAACTGTGAACTGTGAACAGTTAACTGTGCACTTTGAACTGTGAACTGTGAACTGTGAACTGTGAACTGTGAACTGTGAGCTGTGAACTGCGAACTGTGAACTGTGAACTGTGAAATGTGAACTGTGAAGGGTGCACTGCAAATTGTGAACTGTCAACGGCGAATTGTGAAGTGTGAACTCTGAGCTGTGAACTGAGATCAGTAAACTGTGAACTGTGAGCTGTGAACTTTAAAGTGTGCACTGCAAATTGTGAACTGTGAACTGTGAAATGTGAACTGAGAACTGTAAACTGTGAACCGTGAACTGTGAACTGTGAACTGTGAACAGTGAACCGTGCACTGTGAACTGTGAACTGTGAACTGTGAACTGTGAGCTGTGAACTGTGAACTGTGAACTGTGAACTGTGAACTGCGATTTGTGAACAGTGAACTGTAAACTGTGAGCTGTGAACTTTGAAGAGTGCACTGCAAATTGTGAACTATGAACGACGAAGTGTGAACTGTGAACTGAGATCAGTAAACTGTGAACTGTGAACTTTGAGCTGTGAACTGTGAAGGGTGCACTGCAAATTGTGAACTGTGAAGGGTGCTCTGCAAATTGTGAACTGTGAACGGCGAATTGTGAAGTGTGAACTGTGAAACGAAGACTGTGAAGTGTGAACTCTGAGCTCTGAACTGAGATCAGTAAACTGTGAACTGTGAGCTGTGAACTTTAAAGTGTGCACTGCAAATAGTGAAATGTGAACAGCGAATTGTGAAGTGTGAACTCTGAGCTGTGAACTGAGATCAGTAAACTGTGAACTGTGAGCTGTGAACTGTGAACTGTGAGCTGTGAACTGTGAGCTGTGAACTGTGGACTGTGAACTGTGAACTGTGAACTGTGAACTGTGAACTATGAACTGCGATTTGTGAACAGTGAACTGTGAACTGTGAGCTGTAAACTTTGAAGAGTGCACTGCAAATTGTGAACTGTGAACGGCGAATTGTGAACTGTTAAATGTGAACTGAGAACTGTAAACTGTGAACCGTGAACTGTGAACTGTGAACTGTGAACAGTGAACTGTGCACTGTGAACTGTGAACTGTGAATTGTGAACTGTGAAGGGTGCACGGCAAATTGTGAACTTTGAACGGCGAATTGTGAAGTGTGAACTGTGAAATGAAGACTGTGAAGTGTGAACTCTGAGCTGTGAACTGATATCAGTAAACTGTGAACTGTGAACTGTGAACTGTGCACTGTGAACTGTGACCTGCGATTTGTGAACAGTGAACTGTGAACTGTGAGCTGTGAACTTTGAAGTGTGCACTGCAAATAGTGAAATGTGAACGGCGAATTGTGAACTGTGAAATGTGAACTGAGAACTGTAAACTGTGAACCGTGAACAGTGAACTGTGAACAGTGAACTGTGCACTTTGAACTGTGAACTGTGAACTGTGAACTGTGAACTGTGAGCTGTGAAGTGTGAACTCTGAGCTGTGAACTGAGATCAGTAAACTGTGAACTGTGAGCTGTGAACTTTGAAGAGTGCACTGCAAATTGTGAACTGTGAACGGCGAATTGTGAACTGTGAAATGTGAACTGAGAACTGTAAACTGTGAAGGGTGCACTGCAAATTGTGAACTGTGAACAGTGAACAGTGAACCGTGCACTGTGAACTGTGAACTGCGAACTGTGAACTGTGAACTGTGAGCTGTGAACTGTGAACTGTGAACTGTGAACTGTGAACTGTGAACTGCGATTTGTGAACAGTGAACTGTGAACTGTGAGCTGTGAACTTTGAAGAGTGCACTGCAAATTGTGAGCTATGAACGACGAAGTGTGAACTGTGAACTGTGAACTGTGAACTGTGAACTGTGAACTGTGAACTGCGATTTGTGAACAGTGAACTGTGAACTGTGAGCTGTAAACTTTGAAGAGTGCACTGCAAATTGTGAACTGTGAACGGCGAATTGTGAACTGTTAAATGTGAACTGAGAACTGTAAACTGTGAACTGTGAGCTGTGAACTTTAAAGTGTGCACTGCAAATTGTGAACTGTGAACTGTGAAATGTGAAATGTGAACTGAGAACTGTAAACTGTGAACCGTGAACTGTGAACTGTGAACTGTGAACTGTGAACAGTGAACTGTGCACTGTGAACTGTGAACTGTGAATTGTGAACTGTGAAGGGTGCACGGCAAATTGTGAACTTTGAACGGCGAATTGTGAAGTGTGAACTGTGAAATGAAGACTGTGAAGTGTGAACTCTGAGCTGTGAACTGTGAACTGTGCACTGTGAACTGTGACCTGCGATTTGTGAACAGTGAACTGTGAACTGTGAGCTGTGAACTTTGAAGTGTGCACTGCAAATAGTGAAATGTGAACGGCGAATTGTGAACTGTGAAATGTGAACTGAGAACTGTAAACTGTGAACCGTGAACAGTGAACTGTGAACAGTGAACTGTGCACTTTGAACTGTGAACTGTGAACTGTGAACTGTGAACTGTGAGCTGTGAACTGTGAACTGTGAACTGTGAACTGTGAACTGTGAAATGTGAACTGTGAGCTGTGAACTGTGAAGGGTGCACTGCAAATTGTGAACTGTCAAAGGCGAATTGTGAAGTGTGAACTCTGAGCTGTGAACTGAGATCAGTAAACTGTGAACTGTGAGCTGTGAACTTTAAAGTGTGCACTGCAAATTGTGAACTGTGAACTGTGAAATGTGAACTGAGAACTGTAAACTGTGAACCGTGAACTGTGGACTGTGAACTGTGAACTGTGAACTGTGAACTGTGAACTGTGAACTGTGAACTGTGAACTTTGAGCTGTGAACTGTGAAGGGTGCACTGCAAATTGTGAACTGTCAACGGCGAATTGTGAAGTGTGAACTGTGAAACGAAGACTGTGAAGTGTGAACTCTGAGCTGTGAACTGAGATCAGTAAACTGTGAACTGTGAGCTGTGAACTTTAAAGTGTGCACTGCATATTGTGAACAGTGAACGGCGAATAATGAACTGTGAACTGTGAACTGTGAACTGCGATTTGTGAACAGTGAACTGTGAACTGTGAGCTGTGAACTTTGAAGAGTGCACTGCAAATTGTGAACTGTGAACGGCGAATTGTGAACTGTGAAATGTGAACTGAGAACTGTAAACTGTGAAGGGTGCACTGCAAATTGTGAACTGTGAACAGTGAACAGTGAACCGTGCACTGTGAACTGTGAACTGCGAACTGTGAACTGTGAACTGTGAGCTGTGAACTGTGAACTGTGAACTGTGAACTGTGAACTGTGAACTGTGAACTGTGAACTGCGATTTGTGAACAGTGAACTGTGAACTGTGAGCTGTGAACTTTGAAGAGTGCACTGCAAATTGTGAGCTATGAACGACGAAGTGTGAACTGTGAACTGTGAACTGCGAACTGTGAACTGTGAACTGTGAACTGTGAACTGTGAACTGTGAACTTTGAAGAGTGCACTGCAAATTGTGAACTATGAACGACGAAGTGTGAACTGTGAACTTTGAGCTGTGAACTGTGAACTGTGAACTGTGAACTGTGAACTGTGAACTGTGAACTGTGAACTGCGATTTGTGAACAGTGAACTGTGAACTGTGAGCTGTAAACTTTGAAGAGTGCACTGCAAATTGTGAACTGTGAACGGCGAATTGTGAACTGTTAAATGTGAACTGAGAACTGCAAACTGTCAACTGTGAGCTGTGAACTTTAAAGTGTGCACTGCAAATTGTGAACTGTGAACTGTGAAATGTGAAATGTGAACTGAGAACTGTAAACTGTGAACCGTGAACTGTGAACTGTGAACTGTGAACTGTGAACAGTGAACAGTGAACCGTGCACTGTGAACTGTGAACTGTGAACTGTGAACTGTGAACTGTGAGCTGTGAACTGTGAACTGTGAACTGTGAACTGTGAACTTTGAAGAGTGCACTGCAAATTGTGAACTATGAACGACGAAGTGTGAACTGTGAACTTTGAGCTGTGAACTGTGAACTGTGAACTGTGAACTGTGAACTGTGAACTGTGAACTGTGAACTGTGAACTGTGAACTTTGAGCTGTGAACTGTGAAGGGTGCACTGCAAATTGTGAACTGTCAACGGCGAATTGTGAAGTGTGAACTCTGAGCTGTGAACTGAGATCAGTAAACTGTGAACTGTGAGCTGTGAACTTTAAAGTGTGCACTGCAAATTGTGAACTGTGAACGGCGAATAGTGAACTGTGAACTGTGAACTTTGAACTGCGATTTGTGAACAGTGAACTGTGAACTGTGAGCTGTGAACTGTGAAGGGTGCACTGCAAATTGTGAACTGTGAACGGCGAATTGTGAAGTGTGAACTCTGAGCTGTGAACTGAGATCAGTAAACTGTGAACTGTGAGCTGTGAACTGTGAACTGTGAACTGTGAACTGTGAACTGTGAACTGTGAACTGTGAACTGTGAACTGTGAACTGTGAACTGTGAACTGTGAACTGTGAACTGTGAACTGCGATTTGTGAACTGTGAGCTGTGAACTTTGAAGAGTGCACTGCAAATTGTGAAATGTGAACGGCGAATTGTGAACTGTGAAATGTGAACTGAGAACTGTAAACTGTGAACCGTGAACTGTGAACTGTGAACAGTGAACTGTGCACTTTGAACTGTGAACTGTGAACTGTGAACTGTGAACTGTGAACTGTGAACTGTGAACGGCGAATTGTGAACTGTGAAATGTGAACTGAGAACTGTAAACTGTGAACCGTGAACTGCAAATTGTGAACTGTGAGCGGCGAATAGTGAACAGTGAACTGAGAACTGTAAACTGTGAACCGTGAACTGTGAACTGTGAACTGTGAACAGTGAACAGTGAACCGTGCACTGTGAACTGTGAACTGTGAACTGTGAACTGTGAACTGTGAACTGTGAACTGTGAACTGTGAACTGTGAACTGTGAGCTGTGAACTGTGAACTGTGAACTTTGAAGAGTGCACTGCAAATTGTGAACTATGAACGACGAAGTGTGAACTGTGAACTGTGAACTGTGAACTGTGAACTGTGAACTGTGAACTGTGAACTGTGAACTGTGAACTGCGATTTGTGAACAGTGAACTGTGAACTGTGAGCTGTAAACTTTGAAGAGTGCACTGCAAATTGTGAACTGTGAACGACGAATTGTGAACTGTTAAATGTGAACTGAGAACTGTAAACTGTGAACTGTGAGCTGTGAACTTTAAAGTGTGCACTGCAAATTGTGAACTGTGAACTGTGAAATGTGAAATGTGAACTGAGAACTGTAAACTGTGAACCGTGAACTGTGAACTGTGAACTGTGAACTGTGAACTGTGAACAGTGAACAGTGAACCGTGCACTGTGAACTGTGAACTGTGAACTGTGAACTGTGAACTGTGAACTGTGAGCTGTGAACTGTGAACTGTGAACTGTGAACTGTGAACTTTGAAGAGTGCACTGCAAATTGTGAACTATGAACGACGAAGTGTGAACTGTGAACTTTGAGCTGTGAACTGTGAACTGTGAACTGTGAATTGTGAACTGTGAAGGGTGCACGGCAAATTGTGAACTTTGAACGGCGAATTGTGAAGTGTGAACTGTGAAATGAAGACTGTGAAGTGTGAACTCTGAGCTGTGAACTGTGAACTGTGCACTGTGAACTGTGACCTGCGATTTGTGAACAGTGAACTGTGAACTGTGAGCTGTGAACTTTGAAGTGTGCACTGCAAATAGTGAAATGTGAACGGCGAATTGTGAACTGTGAAATGTGAACTGAGAACTGTAAACTGTGAACCGTGAACAGTGAACTGTGAACAGTGAACTGTGCACTTTGAACTGTGAACTGTGAACTGTGAACTGTGAACTGTGAGCTGTGAACTGTGAACTGTGAACTGTGAACTGTGAACTGTGAAATGTGAACTGTGAGCTGTGAACTGTGAAGGGTGCACTGCAAATTGTGAACTGTCAAAGGCGAATTGTGAAGTGTGAACTCTGAGCTGTGAACTGAGATCAGTAAACTGTGAACTGTGAGCTGTGAACTTTAAAGTGTGCACTGCAAATTGTGAACTGTGAACTGTGAAATGTGAACTGAGAACTGTAAACTGTGAACCGTGAACTGTGGACTGTGAACTGTGAACTGTGAACTGTGAACTGTGAACTGTGAACTGTGAACTGTGAACTTTGAGCTGTGAACTGTGAAGGGTGCACTGCAAATTGTGAACTGTCAACGGCGAATTGTGAAGTGTGAACTGTGAAACGAAGACTGTGAAGTGTGAACTCTGAGCTCTGAACTGAGATCAGTAAACTGTGAACTGTGAGCTGTGAACTTTAAAGTGTGCACTGCATATTGTGAACAGTGAACGGCGAATAATGAACTGTGAACTGTGAACTGTGAACTGCGATTTGTGAACAGTGAACTGTGAACTGTGAACTGTGAACTGTGAACTGTGAACTGTGAACTGCGATTTGTGAACAGTGAACTGTGAACTGTGAGCTGTGAACTTTGAAGAGTGCACTGCAAATTGTGAACTGTGAACGGCGAATTGTGAACTGTGAAATGTGAACTGAGAACTGTAAACTGTGAAGGGTGCACTGCAAATTGTGAACTGTGAACAGTGAACAGTGAACCGTGCACTGTGAACTGTGAACTGCGAACTGTGAACTGTGAACTGTGAGCTGTGAACTGTGAACTGTGAACTGTGAACTGTGAACTGTGAACTGTGAACTGCGATTTGTGAACAGTGAACTGTGAACTGTGAGCTGTGAACTTTGAAGAGTGCACTGCAAATTGTGAGCTATGAACGACGAAGTGTGAACTGTGAACTGTGAACTGCGAACTGTGAACTGTGAACTGTGAACTGTGAACTGTGAACTGTGAACTTTGAAGAGTGCACTGCAAATTGTGAACTATGAACGACGAAGTGTGAACTGTGAACTTTGAGCTGTGAACTGTGAACTGTGAACTGTGAACTGTGAACTGTGAACTGTGAACTGTGAACTGTGAACTGTGAACTGTGAACTGTGAACTGCGATTTGTGAACAGTGAACTGTGAACTGTGAGCTGTAAACTTTGAAGAGTGCACTGCAAATTGTGAACTGTGAACGGCGAATTGTGAACTGTTAAATGTGAACTGAGAACTGTAAACTGTGAACTGTGAGCTGTGAACTTTAAAGTGTGCACTGCAAATTGTGAACTGTGAACTGTGAAATGTGAAATGTGAACTGAGAACTGTAAACTGTGAACCGTGAACTGTGAACTGTGAACTGTGAACTGTGAACAGTGAACAGTGAACCGTGCACTGTGAACTGTGAACTGTGAACTGTGAACTGTGAACTGTGAGCTGTGAACTGTGAACTGTGAACTGTGAACTGTGAACTTTGAAGAGTGCACTGCAAATTGTGAACTATGAACGACGAAGTGTGAACTGTGAACTTTGAGCTGTGAACTGTGAACTGTGAACTGTGAACTGTGAACTGTGAACTGTGAACTGTGAACTGTGAACTGTGAACTTTGAGCTGTGAACTGTGAAGGGTGCACTGCAAATTGTGAACTGTCAACGGCGAATTGTGAAGTGTGAACTCTGAGCTGTGAACTGAGATCAGTAAACTGTGAACTGTGAGCTGTGAACTTTAAAGTGTGCACTGCAAATTGTGAACTGTGAACGGCGAATAGTGAACTGTGAACTGTGAACTTTGAACTGCGATTTGTGAACAGTGAACTGTGAACTGTGAGCTGTGAACTGTGAAGGGTGCACTGCAAATTGTGAACTGTGAACGGCGAATTGTGAAGTGTGAACTCTGAGCTGTGAACTGAGATCAGTAAACTGTGAACTGTGAGCTGTGAACTGTGAACTGTGAACTGTGAACTGTGAACTGTGAACTGTGAACTGTGAACTGTGAACTGTGAACTGTGAACTGTGAACTGTGAACTGTGAACTGCGATTTGTGAACTGTGAGCTGTGAACTTTGAAGAGTGCACTGCAAATTGTGAAATGTGAACGGCGAATTGTGAACTGTGAAATGTGAACTGAGAACTGTAAACTGTGAACCGTGAACTGTGAACTGTGAACAGTGAACTGTGCACTTTGAACTGTGAACTGTGAACTGTGAACTGTGAACTGTGAACTGTGAACTGTGAACGGCGAATTGTGAACTGTGAAATGTGAACTGAGAACTGTAAACTGTGAACCGTGAACTGCAAATTGTGAACTGTGAGCGGCGAATAGTGAACAGTGAACTGAGAACTGTAAACTGTGAACCGTGAACTGTGAACTGTGAACTGTGAACAGTGAACAGTGAACCGTGCACTGTGAACTGTGAACTGTGAACTGTGAACTGTGAACTGTGAACTGTGAACTGTGAACTGTGAACTGTGAGCTGTGAACTGTGAACTGTGAACTGTGAACTGTGAACTTTGAAGAGTGCACTGCAAATTGTGAACTATGAACGACGAAGTGTGAACTGTGAACTGTGAACTTTGAGCTGTGAACTGTGAACTGTGAACTGTGAACCGTGAACTGTGAACTGTGAACTGTGAACTTTGAGCTGTGAACTGTGAAGGGCGCACTGCAAATTGTGAACTGTCAACGGCGAATTGTGAAGTGTGAAACCTGAGCTGTGAACTGAGATCAGTAAACTGTGAACTGTGAGCTGTGAACTTTAAAGTGTGCACTGCAAATTGTGAACTGTGAACGGCGAATAGTGAACTGTGAACTGTGAACTGTGAACTGCGATTTGTGAACAGTGAACTGTGAACTGTGAGCTGTGAACTTTGAAGAGTGTACTGCAAATTGTGAACTGTGAACGGCGAATTGTGAATTGTATAACGTGAACTGAGAACTGTAAACTGTGAACCGTGAACTGCAAATTGTGAACTGTGAACGGCGAATAGTGTAAAGTGAACTGTGAACTGTGAACTGTGAACTGTGAACTGTGAGCTGTGAACTTTAAAGTGTGCACTGCATATTGTGAACTGTGAAAGGCGAATAATGAACTGTGAACTGTGAACTGTGAGCTGTGAACTGTGAAGGGTGCACTGCAAATTGTGAACTGTGAACGGCGAATTGTGAAGTGTGAACTCTGAGCTGTGAACTGAGATCAGTAAACTGTGAACTGTGAGCTGTGAACTTTAAAGTGTGCACTGCAAATTGTGAACTGTGAACGGCGAATAGTGAACTGTGAACTGTGAACTTTGAACTGCTATTTGTGAACAGTGAACTGTGAACTGTGAGCTGTGAACTTTGAAGAGTGCACTGCAAATTGTGAAATGTGAACGGCGAATTGTGAACTGTGAAATGTGAACTGAGAACTGTAAACTGTGAACCGTGAACTGTGAACTGTGAACAGTGAACTGTGCACTTTTGTTCCGGAATTAACCGTTCCACGTTTCGGTCGTCGAGCGTCCAAATACAAACGCGGTCCGATCAAAACAATCGATTGGTCGCATCGATCGATAGCGCCGCGCGTACCCGTTACGAATACGGATCGATCCGGTCGTAACGTCCTTTACCACTCTTGATCGACACCTCGAACGATACAAACGTATTTTTGACTCGCGACTTTTACACGTTACTGTTCATAATTCGAACGTGCAATAGCTAACGCGTTCTGTTCATCAGCGTTTTAACTTTCGAATTCAACGAATTAACGCTCTCGTGCCTATCGCGGGACGCTCTTATCCGAAAAGATTAACGCAAGTTTCGTACAATAAACAGTTTTGTGTGACCCGTGAACGTGCTTCGTTAATTAACCTCTCACTGCATATCCTTGTCAGGATAGTTCTAGCTATCCGCCTCCTTACTGCCACGCGCAAACAACTTTGAACTGTGAACTGTGAACTGTGAACTGTGAACTGTGAACTGTGAACTGTGAGCTGTGAACTGTGAACTGTGAACTGTGAACGGGGAATTGTGAACTGTGAAATGTGAACTGAGAACTGTAAACTGTGAACCGTGAACTGCAAATTGTGAACTGTGAACGGCGAATAGTGAACAGTGAACTGTGAACTGTGAACTGTGAACTGTGAACTGTGCACTGTGCACTGTGACCTGCGATTTGTGAACAGTAAACTGTGAACTGTGAGCTGTGAACTGTGAACTGTGAACTTTGAGCTGTGAACTGTGAAGGGCGCACTGCAAATTGTGAAGTGTGAAACCTGAGCTGTGAACTGAGATCAGTAAACTGTGAACTGTGAGCTGTGAACTTTAAAGTGTGCACTGCAAATTGTGAACTGTGAACGGCGAATTGTGAATTGTATAACGTGAACTGAGAACTGTAAACTGTGAACCGTGAACTGCAAATTGTGAACTGTGAACGGCGAATAGTGTACAGTGAACTGTGAACTGTGAACTGTGAACTGTGAGCTGTGAACTTTAAAGTGTGCACTGCATATTGTGAACTGTGAACGGCGAATAATGAACTGTGAACTGTGAACTGTGAGCTGTGAACTGTGAAGGGTGCACTGCAAATTGTGAACTGTGAACGGCGAATTGTGAAGTGTGAACTCTGAGCTGTGAGCTGAGATCAGTAAACTGTGAACTGTGAGCTGTGAACTGTGAGCTGTGAACTGTGAACTGTGAACTGTGAACTGTGAACTGTGAACTGCGATTTGTGAACAGTGAACTGTGAACTGTGAGCTGTGAACTTTGAAGAGTGCACTGCAAATTGTGAAATGTGAACGGCGAATTGTGAATTGTATAACGTGAACTGAGAACTGTAAACTGTGAACCGTGAACTGCAAATTGTGAACTGTGAACGGCGAATAGTGTACAGTGAACTGTGAACTGTGAACTGTGAACTGTGAACTGTGAACTGTGAGCTGTGAACTTTAAAGTGTGCACTGCATATTGTGAACTGTGAACGGCGAATAATGAACTGTGAACTGTGAACTGTGAGCTGTGAACTGTGAAGGGTGCACTGCAAATTGTGAACTGTGAACGGCGAATTGTGAAGTGTGAACTCTGAGCTGTGAACTGAGATCAGTAAACTGTGAACTGTGAGCTGTGAACTGTGAGCTGTGAACTGTTAACTGTTAACTGTGAACTGTGAACTGTGAACTGTGAACTGTGAACTGTGAACTGTGAACTGTGAACTGTGAACTGTGAACTGTGAACTGTGAACTGTGAACTGTGAACTGCGATTTGTGAACAGTGAACTGTGAACTGTGAGCTGTGAACTTTGAAGAGTGCACTGCAAATTGTGAAATGTGAACGGCGAATTGTGAACTGTGAAATGTGAACTGAGAACTGTAAACTGTGAACCGTGAACTGCAAATTGTGAACTGTGACCGGCGAATAGTGAACAGTGAACTGTGAACTGTGAACTGTGAACTGTGAACTGTGCACTGTGAACTGTGAACTGTGAACTGTGAGCTGTGAACTGTGAACTGTGAACTGTGAACTGTGAACTTTGAAGAGTGCACTGCAAATTGTGAACTATGAACGACGAAGTGTGAACTGTGAACTTTGAGCTGTGAACTGTGAACTGTGAACTGTGAACTGTGAACTGTGAACTGTGAACTGTGAACTGTGAACTTTGAGCTGTGAACTGTGAAGGGTGCACTGCAAATTGTGAACTGTCAACGGCGAATTGTGAAGTGTGAACTCTGAGCTGTGAACTGAGATCAGTAAACTGTGAACTGTGAGCTGTGAACTTTAAAGTGTGCACTGCAAATTGTGAACTGTGAACTGTGAACTTTGAGCTGTGAACTGTGAAGGGTGCACTGCAAATTGTGAACTGTCAACGGCGAATTGTGAAGTGTGAACTCTGAGCTGTGAACTGAGATCAGTAAACTGTGAACTGTGAGCTGTGAACTTTAAAGTGTGCACTGCAAATTGTGAACTGTGAACGGCGAATAGTGAACTGTGAACTGTGAACTGTGAACTGTGCACTGTGCACTGTGACCTGCGATTTGTGAACAGTAAACTGTGAGCTGTGAACTGTGAACTGTGAACTTTGAGCTGTGAACTGTGAAGGGCGCACTGCAAATTGTGAACTGTCAACGGCGAATTGTGAAGTGTGAACTCTGAGCTATGAACTGAGATCAGTAAACTGTGAACTGTGAGCTGTGAACTGTGAGCTGTGAACTGTGAACTGTGAACTGTGAACTGTGAACTGTGAACTGTGAACTGTGAACTGTGAACTGTGAACTGCGATTTGTGAACAGTGAACTGTGAACTGTGAGCTGTGAACTTTGAAGAGTGCACTGCAAATTGTGAAATGTGAACGGCGAATTGTGAATTGTATAACGTGAACTGAGAACTGTAAACTGTGAACCGTGAACTGCAAATTGTGAACTGTGAAAGGCGAATAGTGTACAGTGAACTGTGAACTGTGAACTGTGAACTGTGAACTGTGAACTGTGAACTGTGAACTGTGAGCTGTGAACTTTAAAGTGTGCACTGCATATTGTGAACTGTGAACGGCGAATAATGAACTGTGAACTGTGAACTGTGAGCTGTGAACTGTGAAGGGTGCACTGCAAATTGTGAACTGTGAACGGCGAATTGTAAAGTGTGAACTCTGAGCTGTGAACTGAGATCAGTAAACTGTGAACTCTGAGCTGTGAACTGTGAGCTGTGAACTGTGAACTGTGAACTGTGAACTGTGAACTGTGAACTGTGAACTGTGAACTGTGAACTGTGAACTGTGAACTGTGAACTGTGAACTGTGAACTGTGAACTGTGAACTGTGAACTGTGAACTGTGAACTGCGATTTGTGAACAGTGAACTGTGAACTGTGAGCTGTGAACTTTGAAGAGTGCACTGCAAATTGTGAAATGTGAACGGCGAATTGTGAACTGTGAAATGTGAACTGAGAACTGTAAACTGTGAACCGTGAACTGTGAACTGTGAACAGTGAACTGTGCACTTTGAACTGTGAACTGTGAACTGTGAACTGTGAGCTGTGAACTGTGAACTGTGAACGGCGAATTGTGAACTGTGAAATGTGAACTGAGAACTGTAAACTGTGAACCGTGAACTGCAAATTGTGAACTGTGAACGGCGAATAGTGAACAGTGAACTGTGAACTGTGAACTGTGAACTGTGAACTGTGCACTGTGAACTGTGAAGGGTGCACTGCAAATTGTGAACTGTGAACAGCGAATTGTGAAGTGTGAACTCTGAGCTGTGAACTGAGATCAGTAAACTGTGAACTGTGAGCTGTGAACTGTGAGCTGTGAACTGTGAACTGTGAACTGTGAACTGTGAACCGTGAACTGTGAACTGTGAACTGTGAACTGCGATTTGTGAACAGTGAACTGTGAACTGTGAGCTGTGAACTTTGAAGAGTGCACTGCAAATTGTGAAATGTGAACGGCGAATTGTGAACTGTGAAATGTGAACTGAGAACTGTAAACTGTGAACCGTGAACTGTGAACTGTGAACAGTGAACTGTGCACTTTGAACTGTGAACTGTGAACTGTGAACTGTGAACTGTGAACTGTGAACTGTGAGCTGTGAACTGTGAAATGTGAACTGTGAACGGCGAATTGTGAACTGTGAAATGTGAACTGAGAACTGTAAACTGTGATCCGTGAACTGCAAATTGTGAACTGTGACCGGCGAATAGTGAACAGTGAACTGTGAACTGTGAACTGTGAACTGTGAACTGTGAACTGTGAACTGTGAACTGTGCACTGTGAACTGTGAACTGTGAACTGTGAGCTGTGAACTGTGAACTGTGAACTGTGAACTGTGAACTGTGAACTGTGAACTGTGAACTGTGAACTGTGAACTTTGAGCTGTGAACTGTGAAGGGTGCACTGCAAATTGTGAACTGTCAACGGCGAATTGTGAAGTGTGAACTCTGAGCTGTGAACTGAGATCAGTAAACTGTGAACTGTGAGCTGTGAACTTTAAAGTGTGCACTGCAAATTGTGAACTGTGAACGGCGAATAGTGAACTGTGAACTGTCAACTTGGAACTGCGATTTGTGAACAGTGAACTGTGAACTGTGAGCTGTGAACTTTGAAGAGTACACTGCAAATTGTGAACTGTGAACGGCGAATTGTGAATTGTGAAACGTGAACTGAGAACTGTAAACTGTGAACCGTGAACTGAGATCTGTGAACTGTGAACTGTAAACTGTGAACTGTGAGCTGTGAATGTTGAAGTGTGCACTGCAAATTGTGAAATGTGAACGGCGAATTGCGAACTGTGAACTGTGAAATCGAACTGTGAACTGTGAACTGTGGACTGTGAACTGTGAACTGTGAACTGTGAACTTTGAAGAGTGCACTGCAAATTGTGAACTATGAACGGCGAATTGTGAATTGTATAACGTGAACTGAGAACTGTAAACTGTGAACCGTGAACTGCAAATTGTGAACTGTGAACGGCGAATAGTGTACAGTGAACTGTGAACTGTGAACTGTGAACTGTGAGCTGTGAACTTTAAAGTGTGCACTGCATATTGTGAACTGTGAACGGCGAATAATGAACTGTGAGCTGTGAACTGTGAAGGGTGCACTGCAAATTGTGAACTGTGAACGGCGAATTGTGAATTGTATAACGTGAACTGAGAACTGTAAACTGTGAACCGTGAACTGCAAATTGTGAACTGTGAACGGCGAATAGTGTACAGTGAACTGTGAACTGTGAACTGTGAACTGTGAGCTGTGAACTGCGATTTGTGAAACAGTGAACTGTAAACTGTGAACCGTGAACTGAGATCTGTGAACTGTGAACTGTAAACTGTGAACTGTGAGCTGTGAATTTTGAAGTGTGCACTGCAAATTGTGAAATGTGAACGGCGAATTGCGAACTGTGAACTGTGAAATCGAACTGTGAACTGTGAACTGTGGACTGTGAACTGTGAACTGTGAGCTGTGAACTGTGAACTGTGAACTGTGAACTGTGAACTTTGAGCTGTGAACTGTGAACTTTGAGCTGTGAACTTTGAAGAGTGTACTGCAAATTGTGAACTGTGAACGGCGAATTGTGAATTGTATAACGTGAACTGAGAACTGTAAACTGTGAACCGTGAACTGCAAATTGTGAACTGTGAACGGCGAATAGTGTACAGTGAACTGTGAACTGTGAACTGTGAACTGTGAACTGTGAACTGTGAACTGTGAACTGTGAACTGTGAACTGTGAACTGTGAACTGCGATTTGTGAACAGTGAACTGTGAACTGTGAGCTGTGAACTTTGAAGAGTGCACTGCAAATTGTGAAATGTGAACGGCGAATTGTCAACTGTGAAATGTGAACTGAGAACTGTAAACTGTGAACCGTGAACTGTGAACTGTGAAAAGTGAACTGTGCACTGTTAACTGTGAACTGTGAACTGTGAACTGTGAACTGTGAGCTGTGAACTGTGAACTGTGAACTGTGAACTGCGAATTGTGAACTGTGAAATGTGAACTGAGAACTGTAAACTGTGAACCGTGAACTGCAAATTGTGAACTGTGAACGGCGAATAGTGAACAGTGAACTGTGAACTGTGAACTGTGAACTGTGAACTGTGCACTGTGCACTGTGACCTGCGATTTGTGAACAGTGAACTGTGAACTGTGAGCTGTGAACTGTGAACTGTGAACATTGAGCTGTGAACTGTGAAGGGCGCACTGCAAATTGTGAACTGTCAACGGCGAATTGTGAAGTGTGAAACCTGAGCTGTGAACTGAGATCAGTAAACTGTGAACTGTGAGCTGTGAACTTTAAAGTGTGCACTGCAAATTGTGAACTGTGAACGGCGAATTGTGAATTGTATAACGTGAACTGAGAACTGTAAACTGTGAACCGTGAACTGCAAATTGTGAACTGTGAACGGCGAATAGTGAACTGTGAACTGTGAACTGTGAACTGTGAACTTTGAGCTGTGAACTGTGAACAGTGAACTGTGAACTGTGAGCTGTGAACTGTGAACTGTGAACTTTGAGCTGTGAACTGTGAAGGGCGCACTGCAAATTGTGAACTGTCAACGGCGAATTGTGAAGTGTGAAACCTGAGCTGTGAACTGAGATCAGTAAACTGTGAACTGTGAGCTGTGAACTTTAAAGTGTGCACTGCAAATTGTGAACTGTGAACGGCGAATTGTGAATTGTATAACGTGAACTGAGAACTGTAAACTGTGAACCGTGAACTGCAAATTGTGAACTGTGAACGGCGAATAGTGAACTGTGAACTGTGAACTGTGAACTGCGATTTGTGAACAGTGAACTGTGAACTGTGAGCTGTGAACTTTGAAGAGTGCACTGCAAATTGTGAAATGTGAACGGCGAATTGTGAACTGTGAAATGTGAACTGAGAACTGTAAACTGTGAACCGTGAACTGTGAACTGTGAACAGTGAACTGTGCACTTTGAACTGTGAACTGTGAACTGTGAACTGTGAACTGTGAGATGTGAACTGTGAACTGTGAACTGTGAACGGCGAATTGTGAACTGTAAAATGTGAACTGAGAACTGAGAACTGTAAACTGTGAACCGTGAACTGCAAATTGTGAACTGTGAACAGCGAATAGTGAACAGTGAACTGTGAACTGTGAACTGTGAACTGTGAACTGTGCACTGTGAACTGTGAACTGTGAACTGTGAGCTGTGAACTGTGAACTGTGAACTGTGAACTTTGAAGAGTGCACTGCAAATTGTGAACTATGAACGACGAAGTGTGAACTGTGAACTTTGAGCTGTGAACTGTGAACTGTGAACTGTGAACTGTGAACTGTGAACTGTGAACTGTGAACTGTGAACTGTGAACTTTGAGCTGTGAACTGTGAAGGGTGCACTGCAAATTGTGAACTGTCAACGGCGAATTGTGAAGTGTTAACTCTGAGCTGTGAACTGAGATCAGTAAACTGTGAACTGTGAGCTGTGAACTGTGAACTGTGAACTGTGAACGGCGAATTGTGAACTGTGAAATGTGAACTGAGAACTGTAAACTGTGAACCGTGAACTGCAAATTGTGAATTGTGAACGGCGAATAGTGAACAGTGAACTGTGAACTGTGAACTGTGAACTGTGAACTGTGAACTGTGAACTGTGCACTGTGCACTGTGACCTGCGATTTGTGAACAGTGAACTGTGAACTGTGAGCTGTGAACTGTGAACTGTGAACTTTGAGCTGTGAACTGTGAAGGGCGCACTGCAAATTGTGAACTGTCAACGGCGAATTGTGAAGTGTGAAACCTGAGCTGTGAACTGAGATCAGTAAACTGTGAACTGTGAGCTGTGAACTTTAAAGTGTGCACTGCAAATTGTGAACTGTGAACGGCGAATTGTGCATTGTATAACGTGAACTGAGAATTGTAAACTGTGAACCGTGAACTGCAAATTGTGAACTGTGAACGGCGAATAGTGAACTGTGAACTGTGAACTGTGAACTGCGATTTGTGAACAGTGAACTGTGAACTGTGAGCTGTGAACTTTGAAGAGTGCACTGCAAATTGTGAAATGTGAACGGCGAATTGTGAACTGTGAAATGTGAACTGAGAACTGTAAACTGTGAACCGTGAACTGTGAACAGTGAACAGTGAACTGTGCACTTTGAACTGTGAACTGTGAACTGTGAACTGTGAACTGTGAGCTGTGAACTGTGAACTGTGAACTGTGAACGGCGAATTGTGAACTGTGAAATGTGAACTGAGAACTGTAAACTGTGAACCGTGAACTGCAAATTGTGAACTGTGAACAGCGAATAGTGAACAGTGAACAGTGAACTGTGAACTGTGAACTGTGAACTGTGAACTGTGCACTGTGAACTGTGAACTGTGAACTGTGAGCTGTGAACTGTGAACTGTGAACTGTGAACTGTGAACTTTGAAGAGTGCACTGCAAATTGTGAACTATGAACGACGAAGTGTGAACTGTGAACTTTGAGCTGTGAACTGTGAACTGTGAACTGTGAACTGTGAACTGTGAACTGTGAACTTTGAGCTGTGAACTGTGAAGGGTGCACTGCAAATTGTGAACTGTCAACGGCGAATTGTGAAGTGTGAACTCTGAGCTGTGAACTGAGATCAGTAAACTGTGAACTGTGAGCTGTGAACTTTAAAGTGTGCACTGCAAATTGTGAACTGTGAACGACGAATAGTGAACTGTGAACTGTGAACTTTGAGCTGTGAACTTTGAAGAGTGCACTGCAAATTGTGAACTGTGAACGGCGAATTGTGAATTGTGAAACGTGAACTGAGAACTGTAAACTGTGAACCGTGAACTACAAATTGTGAACTGTGAACGGCGAATAGTGTACAGTGAACTGTGAACTGTGAACTGTGAACTGTGAGCTGTGAACTTTAAAGTGTGCACTGCATATTGTGAACTGTGAACGGCGAATAATGAACTGTGAACTGTGAGCTGTGAACTGTGAAGGGTGCACTGCAAATTGTGAACTGTGAACGGCGAATTGTGAAGTGTGAACTCTGAGCTGTGAACTGAGATCAGTAAACTGTGAACTGTGAGCTGTGAACTGTGAGCTGTGAACTGTGAGCTGTGAACTGTGAACTGTGAACTGTGAACTGTGAACTGTGAACTGTGAACTCTGAACTGCGATTTGTGAACAGTGAACCGTGAACTGTGAGCTGTGAACTTTGAAGAGTGCACTGCAAATTGTGAAATGTGAACGGCGAATTGTGAACTGTGAAATGTGAACTGAGAACTGTAAACTGTGAACCGTGAACTGTGAACTGTGAACAGTGAACTGTGCACTTTGAACTGTGAACTGTGAACTGTGAACTGTGAGCTGTGAACTGTGAACTGTGAACTGTGAACGGCGAATTGTGAACTGTGAAATGTGAACTGAGAACTGTAAACTGTGAACCGTGAACTGCAAATTGTGAACTGTGAACGGCGAATAGTGAACAGTGAACTGAGAACTGTAAACTGTAAACTGTGAACCGTGAACTGTGAACTGTGAACTGTGAACAGTGGACAGTGAACCGTGCACTGTGAACTGTGAACTGTGAACTGTGAACTGTGAACTGTGAGCTGTGAACTGTGAACTGTGAACTGTGAACTGTGAACTGTGAACTGTGAACTGTGAACTTTGAAGAGTGCACTGCAAATTGTGAACTATGAACGACGAAGTGTGAACTGTGAACTTTGAGCTGTGAACTGTGAACTGTGAACTGTGAACTGTGAACTGTGAACTTTGAGCTGTGAACTGTGAAGGGCGCACTGCAAATTGTGAACTGTCAACGGCGAATTGTGAAGTGTGAAACCTGAGCTGTGAACTGAGATCAGTAAACTGTGAACTGTGAGCTGTGAACTGTGAGCTGTGATCTGTGAACTGTGAACTGTGAACTGTGAACTGTGAACTGTGAACTGTGAACTGTGAACTGTGAACTGTGAACTGTGAACTGTGAACTGTGAACTGTGAACTGTGAACTGTGAACTGTGAACTGTGAACTGTGAACTGTGAACTGTGAACTGTGAACTGTGAACTGCGATTTGTGAACAGTGAACTGTGAACTGTGAGCTGTGAACTTTGAAGAGTGCACTGCAAATTGTGAAATGTGAACGGCGAATTGTCAACTGTGAAATGTGAACTGAGAACTGTAAACTGTGAACCGTGAACTGTGAACTGTGAACTGTGAACAGTGAACTGTGCACTGTGAACTGTGAACTGTGAACTGTGATCTGTGAACAGTGAACTGTGAACTGTGAACTGTGAACTATGAACTGTCAACTGTGAACTGTGAGCTGTTAACTGTGAAGGGTGCACTGCAAATTGTGAACTGAGAACGGCGAATTGTGAAGTGCGAACTGTGAAATGAAGACTGTGAAGTGTGAACTCTGAGCTGTGAACTGAGATCAGTAAACTGTGAACTGTGAGCTGTGAACTTTGAACTGTGAACTGTGAGCTGTGAACTGTGAACTGTGAACTGTGAACGGCGAATTGTGAACTGTGAAATGTGAACTGAGAACTGTAAACTGTGAACCGTGAACTGCAAATTGTGAACTGTGAACGGCGAATAGTGAACAGTGAACTGAGAACTGTAAACTGTAAACTGTGAACCGTGAACTGTGAACTGTGAACTGTGAACAGTGGACAGTGAACCGTGCACTGTGAACTGTGAACTGTGAACTGTGAACTGTGAACTGTGAACTGTGAGCTGTGAACTGTGAACTGTGAACTGTGAACTGTGAACTTTGAAGAGTGCACTGCAAATTGTGAACTATGAACGACGAAGTGTGAACTGTGAACTTTGAGCTGTGAACTGTGAACTGTGAACTGTGAACTGTGAACTGTGAACTTTGAGCTGTGAACTGTGAAGGGCGCACTGCAAATTGTGAACTGTCAACGGCGAATTGTGAAGTGTGAAACCTGAGCTGTGAACTGAGATCAGTAAACTGTGAACTGTGAGCTGTGAACTGTGAGCTGTGATCTGTGAACTGTGAACTGTGAAACCTGAGCTGTGAACTGAGATCAGTAAACTGTGAACTGTGAGCTGTGAACTGTGAGCTGTGATCTGTGAACTGTGAACTGTGAACTGTGAACTGTGAACTGTGAACTGTGAACTGTGAACTGTGAACTGTGAACTGTGAACTGTGAACTGTGAACTGTGAACTGTGAACTGTGAACTGTGAACTGTGAACTGTGAACTGTGAACTGCGATTTGTGAACAGTGAACTGTGAACTGTGAGCTGTGAACTTTGAAGAGTGCACTGCAAATTGTGAAATGTGAACGGCGAATTGTCAACTGTGAAATGTGAACTGAGAACTGTAAACTGTGAACCGTGAACTGTGAACTGTGAACTGTGAACAGTGAACTGTGCACTGTGAACTGTGAACTGTGAACTGTGATCTGTGAACAGTGAACTGTGAACTGTGAACTGTGAACTATGAACTGTCAACTGTGAACTGTGAGCTGTTAACTGTGAAGGGTGCCCTGCAAATTGTGAACTGAGAACGGCGAATTGTGAAGTGCGAACTGTGAAATGAAGACTGTGAAGTGTGAACTCTGAGCTGTGAACTGAGATCAGTAAACTGTGAACTGTGAGCTGTGAACTTTAAAGTGTGCACTGCAAATTGTGAACTGTGAACTGTGAAATGTGAACTGAGAACTGTAAACTGTGAACCGTGAACTGTGAACTGTGAACTGTGAACAGTGAACCGTGCACTGTGAACTGTGACCTGTGAACTGTGAACTGTGAACTGTGAACTGTGAGCTGTGAACTGTGAACTGTGAACTGTGTACTGTGAACTGCGAGCTGTGAACTTTGAAGTGTGCACTGCAAATTGTGAACTGTGAACGAAGAATTGCGAACTGTGAACTGTGAAGTCGAACTGTGAACTGTGAAATGTGAACTGAGAACTGTAAACTGTGAACCATGAACTGTGAACTGTGAACTGTGAACTGAGAACTGTGAGCTGTGAACTGTGAAGGGTGCACTGCAAATTGTGAACTGTGAAGGGTGCACTGCAAATTGTGAACTGTGAACGGCGAATTGTGAAGTGTGAACTGTGAAACGAAGACTGTGAAGTGTGAACTCTGAGCTGTGAACTGAGATCAGTAAACTGTGAACTGTGAGCTGTGAACTTTAAAGTGTGCACTGCAAATTGTGAACTGTGAACTGTGAACTGTGAACTGTGAACTGTGAACTGTGAACTGTGAACTGTGAACTGTGAGCTGTGAACTGTGAACTGTGAACTGCGAATTGTGAACTGTGAAATGTGAACTGAGAACTGTAAACTGTGAACCGTGAACTGCAAATTGTGAACTGTGAACGGCGAATAGTGAACAGTGAACTGTGAACTGTGAACTGTGAACTGTGAACTGTGCACTGTGCACTGTGACCTGCGATTTGTGAACAGTGAACTGTGAACTGTGAGTTGTGAACTGTGAACTGTGAACTTTGAGCTGTGAACTGTGAAGGGCGCACTGCAAATTGTGAACTGTCAACGGCGAATTGTGAAGTGTGAAACCTGAGCTGTGAACTGAGATCAGTAAACTGTGAACTGTGAGCTGTGAACTTTAAAGTGTGCACTGCAAATTGTGAACTGTGAACGGCGAATTGTGAATTGTATAACGTGAACTGAGAACTGTAAACTGTGAACCGTGAACTGCAAATTGTGAACTGTGAACGGCGAATAGTGAACTGTGAACTGTGAACTGTGAACTGCGATTTGTGAAGGGTGCACTGCAAATTGTGAACTGTGAACGGCGAATTGTGAAGTGTGAACTCTGAGCTGTGAACTGAGATCAGTAAACTGTGAACTGTGAGCTGTGAACTTTAAAGTGTGCACTGCAAATTGTGAACTGTGAACGGCGAATAGTGAACTGTGAACTGTGAACTTTGAACTGCTATTTGTGAACAGTGAACTGTGAACTGTGAGCTGTGAACTTTGAAGAGTGCACTGCAAATTGTGAAATGTGAACGGCGAATTGTGAACTGTGAAATGTGAACTGAGAACTGTAAACTGTGAACCGTGAACTGTGAACTGTGAACAGTGAACTGTGCACTTTTGTTCCGGAATTAACCGTTCCACGTTTCGGTCGTCGAGCGTCCAAATACAAACGCGGTCCGATCAAAACAATCGATTGGTCGCATCGATCGATAGCGCCGCGCGTACCCGTTACGAATACGGATCGATCCGGTCGTAACGTCCTTTACCACTCTTGATCGACACCTCGAACGATACAAACGTATTTTTGACTCGCGACTTTTACACGTTACTGTTCATAATTCGAACGTGCAATAGCTAACGCGTTCTGTTCATCAGCGTTTTAACTTTCGAATTCAACGAATTAACGCTCTCGTGCCTATCGCGGGACGCTCTTATCCGAAAAGATTAACGCAAGTTTCGTACAATAAACAGTTTTGTGTGACCCGTGAACGTGCTTCGTTAATTAACCTCTCACTGCATATCCTTGTCAGGATAGTTCTAGCTATCCGCCTCCTTACTGCCACGCGCAAACAACTTTGAACTGTGAACTGTGAACTGTGAACTGTGAACTGTGAACTGTGAACTGTGAGCTGTGAACTGTGAACTGTGAACTGTGAACGGGGAATTGTGAACTGTGAAATGTGAACTGAGAACTGTAAACTGTGAACCGTGAACTGCAAATTGTGAACTGTGAACGGCGAATAGTGAACAGTGAACTGTGAACTGTGAACTGTGAACTGTGAACTGTGCACTGTGCACTGTGACCTGCGATTTGTGAACAGTAAACTGTGAACTGTGAGCTGTGAACTGTGAACTGTGAACTTTGAGCTGTGAACTGTGAAGGGCGCACTGCAAATTGTGAACTGTCAACGGCGAATTGTGAAGTGTGAAACCTGAGCTGTGAACTGAGATCAGTAAACTGTGAACTGTGAGCTGTGAACTTTAAAGTGTGCACTGCAAATTGTGAACTGTGAACGGCGAATTGTGAATTGTATAACGTGAACTGAGAACTGTAAACTGTGAACCGTGAACTGCAAATTGTGAACTGTGAACGGCGAATAGTGTACAGTGAACTGTGAACTGTGAACTGTGAACTGTGAACTGTGAGCTGTGAACTTTAAAGTGTGCACTGCATATTGTGAACTGTGAACGGCGAATAATGAACTGTGAACTGTGAACTGTGAGCTGTGAACTGTGAAGGGTGCACTGCAAATTGTGAACTGTGAACGGCGAATTGTGAAGTGTGAACTCTGAGCTGTGAGCTGAGATCAGTAAACTGTGAACTGTGAGCTGTGAACTGTGAGCTGTGAACTGTGAACTGTGAACTGTGAACTGTGAACTGTGAACTGCGATTTGTGAACAGTGAACTGTGAACTGTGAGCTGTGAACTTTGAAGAGTGCACTGCAAATTGTGAAATGTGAACGGCGAATTGTGAATTGTATAACGTGAACTGAGAACTGTAAACTGTGAACCGTGAACTGCAAATTGTGAACTGTGAACGGCGAATAGTGTACAGTGAACTGTGAACTGTGAACTGTGAACTGTGAACTGTGAACTGTGAACTGTGAGCTGTGAACTTTAAAGTGTGCACTGCATATTGTGAACTGTGAACGGCGAATAATGAACTGTGAACTGTGAACTGTGAGCTGTGAACTGTGAAGGGTGCACTGCAAATTGTGAACTGTGAACGGCGAATTGTGAAGTGTGAACTCTGAGCTGTGAACTGAGATCAGTAAACTGTGAACTGTGAGCTGTGAACTGTGAGCTGTGAACTGTTAACTGTTAACTGTGAACTGTGAACTGTGAACTGTGAACTGTGAACTGTGAACTGTGAACTGTGAACTGTGAACTGTGAACTGTGAACTGTGAACTGTGAACTGTGAACTGTGAACTGCGATTTGTGAACAGTGAACTGTGAACTGTGAGCTGTGAACTTTGAAGAGTGCACTGCAAATTGTGAAATGTGAACGGCGAATTGTGAACTGTGAAATGTGAACTGAGAACTGTAAACTGTGAACCGTGAACTGCAAATTGTGAACTGTGACCGGCGAATAGTGAACAGTGAACTGTGAACTGTGAACTGTGAACTGTGAACTGTGCACTGTGAACTGTGAACTGTGAACTGTGAGCTGTGAACTGTGAACTGTGAACTGTGAACTGTGAACTTTGAAGAGTGCACTGCAAATTGTGAACTATGAACGACGAAGTGTGAACTGTGAACTTTGAGCTGTGAACTGTGAACTGTGAACTGTGAACTGTGAACTGTGAACTGTGAACTGTGAACTGTGAACTTTGAGCTGTGAACTGTGAAGGGTGCACTGCAAATTGTGAACTGTCAACGGCGAATTGTGAAGTGTGAACTCTGAGCTGTGAACTGAGATCAGTAAACTGTGAACTGTGAGCTGTGAACTTTAAAGTGTGCACTGCAAATTGTGAACTGTGAACTGTGAACTTTGAGCTGTGAACTGTGAAGGGTGCACTGCAAATTGTGAACTGTCAACGGCGAATTGTGAAGTGTGAACTCTGAGCTGTGAACTGAGATCAGTAAACTGTGAACTGTGAGCTGTGAACTTTAAAGTGTGCACTGCAAATTGTGAACTGTGAACGGCGAATAGTGAACTGTGAACTGTGAACTGTGAACTGTGCACTGTGCACTGTGACCTGCGATTTGTGAACAGTAAACTGTGAGCTGTGAACTGTGAACTGTGAACTTTGAGCTGTGAACTGTGAAGGGCGCACTGCAAATTGTGAACTGTCAACGGCGAATTGTGAAGTGTGAACTCTGAGCTATGAACTGAGATCAGTAAACTGTGAACTGTGAGCTGTGAACTGTGAGCTGTGAACTGTGAACTGTGAACTGTGAACTGTGAACTGTGAACTGTGAACTGTGAACTGTGAACTGTGAACTGCGATTTGTGAACAGTGAACTGTGAACTGTGAGCTGTGAACTTTGAAGAGTGCACTGCAAATTGTGAAATGTGAACGGCGAATTGTGAATTGTATAACGTGAACTGAGAACTGTAAACTGTGAACCGTGAACTGCAAATTGTGAACTGTGAAAGGCGAATAGTGTACAGTGAACTGTGAACTGTGAACTGTGAACTGTGAACTGTGAACTGTGAACTGTGAACTGTGAGCTGTGAACTTTAAAGTGTGCACTGCATATTGTGAACTGTGAACGGCGAATAATGAACTGTGAACTGTGAACTGTGAGCTGTGAACTGTGAAGGGTGCACTGCAAATTGTGAACTGTGAACGGCGAATTGTAAAGTGTGAACTCTGAGCTGTGAACTGAGATCAGTAAACTGTGAACTCTGAGCTGTGAACTGTGAGCTGTGAACTGTGAACTGTGAACTGTGAACTGTGAACTGTGAACTGTGAACTGTGAACTGTGAACTGTGAACTGTGAACTGTGAACTGTGAACTGTGAACTGTGAACTGTGAACTGTGAACTGTGAACTGCGATTTGTGAACAGTGAACTGTGAACTGTGAGCTGTGAACTTTGAAGAGTGCACTGCAAATTGTGAAATGTGAACGGCGAATTGTGAACTGTGAAATGTGAACTGAGAACTGTAAACTGTGAACCGTGAACTGTGAACTGTGAACAGTGAACTGTGCACTTTGAACTGTGAACTGTGAACTGTGAACTGTGAGCTGTGAACTGTGAACTGTGAACGGCGAATTGTGAACTGTGAAATGTGAACTGAGAACTGTAAACTGTGAACCGTGAACTGCAAATTGTGAACTGTGAACGGCGAATAGTGAACAGTGAACTGTGAACTGTGAACTGTGAACTGTGAACTGTGCACTGTGAACTGTGAAGGGTGCACTGCAAATTGTGAACTGTGAACAGCGAATTGTGAAGTGTGAACTCTGAGCTGTGAACTGAGATCAGTAAACTGTGAACTGTGAGCTGTGAACTGTGAGCTGTGAACTGTGAACTGTGAACTGTGAACTGTGAACCGTGAACTGTGAACTGTGAACTGTGAACTGCGATTTGTGAACAGTGAACTGTGAACTGTGAGCTGTGAACTTTGAAGAGTGCACTGCAAATTGTGAAATGTGAACGGCGAATTGTGAACTGTGAAATGTGAACTGAGAACTGTAAACTGTGAACCGTGAACTGTGAACTGTGAACAGTGAACTGTGCACTTTGAACTGTGAACTGTGAACTGTGAACTGTGAACTGTGAACTGTGAACTGTGAGCTGTGAACTGTGAAATGTGAACTGTGAACGGCGAATTGTGAACTGTGAAATGTGAACTGAGAACTGTAAACTGTGATCCGTGAACTGCAAATTGTGAACTGTGACCGGCGAATAGTGAACAGTGAACTGTGAACTGTGAACTGTGAACTGTGAACTGTGAACTGTGAACTGTGAACTGTGAACTGTGCACTGTGAACTGTGAACTGTGAACTGTGAGCTGTGAACTGTGAACTGTGAACTGTGAACTGTGAACTGTGAACTGTGAACTGTGAACTGTGAACTGTGAACTTTGAGCTGTGAACTGTGAAGGGTGCACTGCAAATTGTGAACTGTCAACGGCGAATTGTGAAGTGTGAACTCTGAGCTGTGAACTGAGATCAGTAAACTGTGAACTGTGAGCTGTGAACTTTAAAGTGTGCACTGCAAATTGTGAACTGTGAACGGCGAATAGTGAACTGTGAACTGTCAACTTGGAACTGCGATTTGTGAACAGTGAACTGTGAACTGTGAGCTGTGAACTTTGAAGAGTACACTGCAAATTGTGAACTGTGAACGGCGAATTGTGAATTGTGAAACGTGAACTGAGAACTGTAAACTGTGAACCGTGAACTGAGATCTGTGAACTGTGAACTGTAAACTGTGAACTGTGAGCTGTGAATGTTGAAGTGTGCACTGCAAATTGTGAAATGTGAACGGCGAATTGCGAACTGTGAACTGTGAAATCGAACTGTGAACTGTGAACTGTGGACTGTGAACTGTGAACTGTGAACTGTGAACTTTGAAGAGTGCACTGCAAATTGTGAACTATGAACGGCGAATTGTGAATTGTATAACGTGAACTGAGAACTGTAAACTGTGAACCGTGAACTGCAAATTGTGAACTGTGAACGGCGAATAGTGTACAGTGAACTGTGAACTGTGAACTGTGAACTGTGAGCTGTGAACTTTAAAGTGTGCACTGCATATTGTGAACTGTGAACGGCGAATAATGAACTGTGAGCTGTGAACTGTGAAGGGTGCACTGCAAATTGTGAACTGTGAACGGCGAATTGTGAATTGTATAACGTGAACTGAGAACTGTAAACTGTGAACCGTGAACTGCAAATTGTGAACTGTGAACGGCGAATAGTGTACAGTGAACTGTGAACTGTGAACTGTGAACTGTGAGCTGTGAACTGCGATTTGTGAAACAGTGAACTGTAAACTGTGAACCGTGAACTGAGATCTGTGAACTGTGAACTGTAAACTGTGAACTGTGAGCTGTGAATTTTGAAGTGTGCACTGCAAATTGTGAAATGTGAACGGCGAATTGCGAACTGTGAACTGTGAAATCGAACTGTGAACTGTGAACTGTGGACTGTGAACTGTGAACTGTGAGCTGTGAACTGTGAACTGTGAACTGTGAACTGTGAACTTTGAGCTGTGAACTGTGAACTTTGAGCTGTGAACTTTGAAGAGTGTACTGCAAATTGTGAACTGTGAACGGCGAATTGTGAATTGTATAACGTGAACTGAGAACTGTAAACTGTGAACCGTGAACTGCAAATTGTGAACTGTGAACGGCGAATAGTGTACAGTGAACTGTGAACTGTGAACTGTGAACTGTGAACTGTGAACTGTGAACTGTGAACTGTGAACTGTGAACTGTGAACTGTGAACTGCGATTTGTGAACAGTGAACTGTGAACTGTGAGCTGTGAACTTTGAAGAGTGCACTGCAAATTGTGAAATGTGAACGGCGAATTGTCAACTGTGAAATGTGAACTGAGAACTGTAAACTGTGAACCGTGAACTGTGAACTGTGAAAAGTGAACTGTGCACTGTTAACTGTGAACTGTGAACTGTGAACTGTGAACTGTGAGCTGTGAACTGTGAACTGTGAACTGTGAACTGCGAATTGTGAACTGTGAAATGTGAACTGAGAACTGTAAACTGTGAACCGTGAACTGCAAATTGTGAACTGTGAACGGCGAATAGTGAACAGTGAACTGTGAACTGTGAACTGTGAACTGTGAACTGTGCACTGTGCACTGTGACCTGCGATTTGTGAACAGTGAACTGTGAACTGTGAGCTGTGAACTGTGAACTGTGAACATTGAGCTGTGAACTGTGAAGGGCGCACTGCAAATTGTGAACTGTCAACGGCGAATTGTGAAGTGTGAAACCTGAGCTGTGAACTGAGATCAGTAAACTGTGAACTGTGAGCTGTGAACTTTAAAGTGTGCACTGCAAATTGTGAACTGTGAACGGCGAATTGTGAATTGTATAACGTGAACTGAGAACTGTAAACTGTGAACCGTGAACTGCAAATTGTGAACTGTGAACGGCGAATAGTGAACTGTGAACTGTGAACTGTGAACTGTGAACTTTGAGCTGTGAACTGTGAACAGTGAACTGTGAACTGTGAGCTGTGAACTGTGAACTGTGAACTTTGAGCTGTGAACTGTGAAGGGCGCACTGCAAATTGTGAACTGTCAACGGCGAATTGTGAAGTGTGAAACCTGAGCTGTGAACTGAGATCAGTAAACTGTGAACTGTGAGCTGTGAACTTTAAAGTGTGCACTGCAAATTGTGAACTGTGAACGGCGAATTGTGAATTGTATAACGTGAACTGAGAACTGTAAACTGTGAACCGTGAACTGCAAATTGTGAACTGTGAACGGCGAATAGTGAACTGTGAACTGTGAACTGTGACCTGCGATTTGTGAACAGTGAACTGTGAACTGTGAGCTGTGAACTTTGAAGAGTGCACTGCAAATTGTGAAATGTGAACGGCGAATTGTGAACTGTGAAATGTGAACTGAGAACTGTAAACTGTGAACCGTGAACTGTGAACTGTGAACAGTGAACTGTGCACTTTGAACTGTGAACTGTGAACTGTGAACTGTGAACTGTGAGATGTGAACTGTGAACTGTGAACTGTGAACGGCGAATTGTGAACTGTAAAATGTGAACTGAGAACTGAGAACTGTAAACTGTGAACCGTGAACTGCAAATTGTGAACTGTGAACAGCGAATAGTGAACAGTGAACTGTGAACTGTGAACTGTGAACTGTGAACTGTGCACTGTGAACTGTGAACTGTGAACTGTGAGCTGTGAACTGTGAACTGTGAACTGTGAACTTTGAAGAGTGCACTGCAAATTGTGAACTATGAACGACGAAGTGTGAACTGTGAACTTTGAGCTGTGAACTGTGAACTGTGAACTGTGAACTGTGAACTGTGAACTGTGAACTGTGAACTGTGAACTGTGAACTTTGAGCTGTGAACTGTGAAGGGTGCACTGCAAATTGTGAACTGTCAACGGCGAATTGTGAAGTGTGAACTCTGAGCTGTGAACTGAGATCAGTAAACTGTGAACTGTGAGCTGTGAACTGTGAACTGTGAACTGTGAACGGCGAATTGTGAACTGTGAAATGTGAACTGAGAACTGTAAACTGTGAACCGTGAACTGCAAATTGTGAATTGTGAACGGCGAATAGTGAACAGTGAACTGTGAACTGTGAACTGTGAACTGTGAACTGTGAACTGTGAACTGTGCACTGTGCACTGTGACCTGCGATTTGTGAACAGTGAACTGTGAACTGTGAGCTGTGAACTGTGAACTGTGAACTTTGAGCTGTGAACTGTGAAGGGCGCACTGCAAATTGTGAACTGTCAACGGCGAATTGTGAAGTGTGAAACCTGAGCTGTGAACTGAGATCAGTAAACTGTGAACTGTGAGCTGTGAACTTTAAAGTGTGCACTGCAAATTGTGAACTGTGAACGGCGAATTGTGCATTGTATAACGTGAACTGAGAATTGTAAACTGTGAACCGTGAACTGCAAATTGTGAACTGTGAACGGCGAATAGTGAACTGTGAACTGTGAACTGTGAACTGCGATTTGTGAACAGTGAACTGTGAACTGTGAGCTGTGAACTTTGAAGAGTGCACTGCAAATTGTGAAATGTGAACGGCGAATTGTGAACTGTGAAATGTGAACTGAGAACTGTAAACTGTGAACCGTGAACTGTGAACAGTGAACAGTGAACTGTGCACTTTGAACTGTGAACTGTGAACTGTGAACTGTGAACTGTGAGCTGTGAACTGTGAACTGTGAACTGTGAACGGCGAATTGTGAACTGTGAAATGTGAACTGAGAACTGTAAACTGTGAACCGTGAACTGCAAATTGTGAACTGTGAACAGCGAATAGTGAACAGTGAACAGTGAACTGTGAACTGTGAACTGTGAACTGTGAACTGTGCACTGTGAACTGTGAACTGTGAACTGTGAGCTGTGAACTGTGAACTGTGAACTGTGAACTGTGAACTTTGAAGAGTGCACTGCAAATTGTGAACTATGAACGACGAAGTGTGAACTGTGAACTTTGAGCTGTGAACTGTGAACTGTGAACTGTGAACTGTGAACTGTGAACTGTGAACTTTGAGCTGTGAACTGTGAAGGGTGCACTGCAAATTGTGAACTGTCAACGGCGAATTGTGAAGTGTGAACTCTGAGCTGTGAACTGAGATCAGTAAACTGTGAACTGTGAGCTGTGAACTTTAAAGTGTGCACTGCAAATTGTGAACTGTGAACGACGAATAGTGAACTGTGAACTGTGAACTTTGAGCTGTGAACTTTGAAGAGTGCACTGCAAATTGTGAACTGTGAACGGCGAATTGTGAATTGTGAAACGTGAACTGAGAACTGTAAACTGTGAACCGTGAACTACAAATTGTGAACTGTGAACGGCGAATAGTGTACAGTGAACTGTGAACTGTGAACTGTGAACTGTGAGCTGTGAACTTTAAAGTGTGCACTGCATATTGTGAACTGTGAACGGCGAATAATGAACTGTGAACTGTGAGCTGTGAACTGTGAAGGGTGCACTGCAAATTGTGAACTGTGAACGGCGAATTGTGAAGTGTGAACTCTGAGCTGTGAACTGAGATCAGTAAACTGTGAACTGTGAGCTGTGAACTGTGAGCTGTGAACTGTGAGCTGTGAACTGTGAACTGTGAACTGTGAACTGTGAACTGTGAACTGTGAACTCTGAACTGCGATTTGTGAACAGTGAACCGTGAACTGTGAGCTGTGAACTTTGAAGAGTGCACTGCAAATTGTGAAATGTGAACGGCGAATTGTGAACTGTGAAATGTGAACTGAGAACTGTAAACTGTGAACCGTGAACTGTGAACTGTGAACAGTGAACTGTGCACTTTGAACTGTGAACTGTGAACTGTGAACTGTGAGCTGTGAACTGTGAACTGTGAACTGTGAACGGCGAATTGTGAACTGTGAAATGTGAACTGAGAACTGTAAACTGTGAACCGTGAACTGCAAATTGTGAACTGTGAACGGCGAATAGTGAACAGTGAACTGAGAACTGTAAACTGTAAACTGTGAACCGTGAACTGTGAACTGTGAACTGTGAACAGTGGACAGTGAACCGTGCACTGTGAACTGTGAACTGTGAACTGTGAACTGTGAACTGTGAGCTGTGAACTGTGAACTGTGAACTGTGAACTGTGAACTGTGAACTGTGAACTTTGAAGAGTGCACTGCAAATTGTGAACTATGAACGACGAAGTGTGAACTGTGAACTTTGAGCTGTGAACTGTGAACTGTGAACTGTGAACTGTGAACTGTGAACTTTGAGCTGTGAACTGTGAAGGGCGCACTGCAAATTGTGAACTGTCAACGGCGAATTGTGAAGTGTGAAACCTGAGCTGTGAACTGAGATCAGTAAACTGTGAACTGTGAGCTGTGAACTGTGAGCTGTGATCTGTGAACTGTGAACTGTGAACTGTGAACTGTGAACTGTGAACTGTGAACTGTGAACTGTGAACTGTGAACTGTGAACTGTGAACTGTGAACTGTGAACTGTGAACTGTGAACTGTGAACTGTGAACTGTGAACTGTGAACTGTGAACTGTGAACTGCGATTTGTGAACAGTGAACTGTGAACTGTGAGCTGTGAACTTTGAAGAGTGCACTG
Organism: Lasioglossum villosulum; assembly: GCA_963971365.1. Lineage (NCBI taxonomy): Eukaryota > Metazoa > Arthropoda > Insecta > Hymenoptera > Halictidae > Lasioglossum > Lasioglossum villosulum. Next base: position 17,693,086 of record OZ020500.1, on the reverse strand, counting down.
CAAATTGTGAAATGTGAACGGCGAATTGTCAACTGTGAAATGTGAACTGAGAACTGTAAACTGTGAACCGTGAACTGTGAACTGTGAACTGTGAACAGTGAACTGTGCACTGTGAACTGTGAACTGTGAACTGTGATCTGTGAACAGTGAACTGTGAACTGTGAACTGTGAACTATGAACTGTCAACTGTGAACTGTGAGCTGTTAACTGTGAAGGGTGCACTGCAAATTGTGAACTGAGAACGGCGAATTGTGAAGTGCGAACTGTGAAATGAAGACTGTGAAGTGTGAACTCTGAGCTGTGAACTGAGATCAGTAAACTGTGAACTGTGAGCTGTGAACTTTGAACTGTGAACTGTGAGCTGTGAACTGTGAACTGTGAACTGTGAACGGCGAATTGTGAACTGTGAAATGTGAACTGAGAACTGTAAACTGTGAACCGTGAACTGCAAATTGTGAACTGTGAACGGCGAATAGTGAACAGTGAACTGAGAACTGTAAACTGTAAACTGTGAACCGTGAACTGTGAACTGTGAACTGTGAACAGTGGACAGTGAACCGTGCACTGTGAACTGTGAACTGTGAACTGTGAACTGTGAACTGTGAGCTGTGAACTGTGAACTGTGAACTGTGAACTGTGAACTTTGAAGAGTGCACTGCAAATTGTGAACTATGAACGACGAAGTGTGAACTGTGAACTTTGAGCTGTGAACTGTGAACTGTGAACTGTGAACTGTGAACTGTGAACTTTGAGCTGTGAACTGTGAAGGGCGCACTGCAAATTGTGAACTGTCAACGGCGAATTGTGAAGTGTGAAACCTGAGCTGTGAACTGAGATCAGTAAACTGTGAACTGTGAGCTGTGAACTGTGAGCTGTGATCTGTGAACTGTGAACTGTGAAACCTGAGCTGTGAACTGAGATCAGTAAACTGTGAACTGTGAGCTGTGAACTGTGAGCTGTGATCTGTGAACTGTGAACTGTGAACTGTGAACTGTGAACTGTGAACTGTGAACTGTGAACTGTGAACTGTGAACTGTGAACTGTGAACTGTGAACTGTGAACTGTGAACTGTGAACTGTGAACTGTGAACTGTGAACTGTGAACTGCGATTTGTGAACAGTGAACTGTGAACTGTGAGCTGTGAACTTTGAAGAGTGCACTGCAAATTGTGAAATGTGAACGGCGAATTGTCAACTGTGAAATGTGAACTGAGAACTGTAAACTGTGAACCGTGAACTGTGAACTGTGAACTGTGAACAGTGAACTGTGCACTGTGAACTGTGAACTGTGAACTGTGATCTGTGAACAGTGAACTGTGAACTGTGAACTGTGAACTATGAACTGTCAACTGTGAACTGTGAGCTGTTAACTGTGAAGGGTGCCCTGCAAATTGTGAACTGAGAACGGCGAATTGTGAAGTGCGAACTGTGAAATGAAGACTGTGAAGTGTGAACTCTGAGCTGTGAACTGAGATCAGTAAACTGTGAACTGTGAGCTGTGAACTTTAAAGTGTGCACTGCAAATTGTGAACTGTGAACTGTGAAATGTGAACTGAGAACTGTAAACTGTGAACCGTGAACTGTGAACTGTGAACTGTGAACAGTGAACCGTGCACTGTGAACTGTGACCTGTGAACTGTGAACTGTGAACTGTGAACTGTGAGCTGTGAACTGTGAACTGTGAACTGTGTACTGTGAACTGCGAGCTGTGAACTTTGAAGTGTGCACTGCAAATTGTGAACTGTGAACGAAGAATTGCGAACTGTGAACTGTGAAGTCGAACTGTGAACTGTGAAATGTGAACTGAGAACTGTAAACTGTGAACCATGAACTGTGAACTGTGAACTGTGAACTGAGAACTGTGAGCTGTGAACTGTGAAGGGTGCACTGCAAATTGTGAACTGTGAAGGGTGCACTGCAAATTGTGAACTGTGAACGGCGAATTGTGAAGTGTGAACTGTGAAACGAAGACTGTGAAGTGTGAACTCTGAGCTGTGAACTGAGATCAGTAAACTGTGAACTGTGAGCTGTGAACTTTAAAGTGTGCACTGCAAATTGTGAACTGTGAACTGTGAACTGTGAACTGTGAACTGTGAACTGTGAACTGTGAACTGTGAACTGTGAGCTGTGAACTGTGAACTGTGAACTGCGAATTGTGAACTGTGAAATGTGAACTGAGAACTGTAAACTGTGAACCGTGAACTGCAAATTGTGAACTGTGAACGGCGAATAGTGAACAGTGAACTGTGAACTGTGAACTGTGAACTGTGAACTGTGCACTGTGCACTGTGACCTGCGATTTGTGAACAGTGAACTGTGAACTGTGAGCTGTGAACTGTGAACTGTGAACTTTGAGCTGTGAACTGTGAAGGGCGCACTGCAAATTGTGAACTGTCAACGGCGAATTGTGAAGTGTGAAACCTGAGCTGTGAACTGAGATCAGTAAACTGTGAACTGTGAGCTGTGAACTTTAAAGTGTGCACTGCAAATTGTGAACTGTGAACGGCGAATTGTGAATTGTATAACGTGAACTGAGAACTGTAAACTGTGAACCGTGAACTGCAAATTGTGAACTGTGAACGGCGAATAGTGAACTGTGAACTGTGAACTGTGAACTGCGATTTGTGAACAGTGAACTGTGAACTGTGAGCTGTGAACTTTGAAGAGTGCACTGCAAATTGTGAAATGTGAACGGCGAATTGTGAACTGTGAAATGTGAACTGAGAACTGTAAACTGTGAACCGTGAACTGTGAACTGTGAACAGTGAACTGTGCACTTTGAACTGTGAACTGTGAACTGTGAACTGTGAACTGTGAGCTGTGAACTGTGAACTGTGAACTGTGAACGGCGAATTGTGAACTGTGAAATGTGAACTGAGAACTGAGAACTGTAAACTGTGAACCGTGAACTGCAAATTGTGAACTGTGAACAGCGAATAGTGAACAGTCAACTGTGAACTGTGAACTGTGAACTGTGAACTGTGAACTGTGAACTGTGCACTGTGAACTGTGAACTGTGAACTGTGAGCTGTGAACTGTGAACTGTGAACTGTGAACTGTGAACTTTGAAGAGTGCACTGCAAATTGTGAACTATGAACGACGAAGTGTGAACTGTGAACTTTGAGCTGTGAACTGTGAACTGTGAACTGTGAACTGTGAACTGTGAACTGTGAACTGTGAACTGTGAACTTTGAGCTGTGAACTGTGAAGGGTGCACTGCAAATTGTGAACTGTCAACGGCGAATTGTGAAGTGTGAACTCTGAGCTGTGAACTGAGATCAGTAAACTGTGAACTGTGAGCTGTGAACTGTGAACTGTGAGCTGTGAACTGTGAACTGTGAACGGCGAATTGTGAACTGTGAAATGTGAACTGAGAACTGTAAACTGTGAACCGTGAACTGCAAATTGTGAATTGTGAACGGCGAATAGTGAACAGTGAACTGTGAACTGTGAACTGTGAACTGTGAACTGTGAACTGTGAACTGTGCACTGTGCACTGTGACCTGCGATTTGTGAACAGTGAACTGTGAACTGTGAGCTGTGAACTGTGAACTGTGAACTTTGAGCTGTGAACTGTGAAGGGCGCACTGCAAATTGTGAACTGTCAACGGCGAATTGTGAAGTGTGAAACCTGAGCTGTGAACTGAGATCAGTAAACTGTGAACTGTGAGCTGTGAACTTTAAAGTGTGCACTGCAAATTGTGAACTGTGAACGGCGAATTGTGCATTGTATAACGTGAACTGAGAATTGTAAACTGTGAACCGTGAACTGCAAATTGTGAACTGTGAACGGCGAATAGTGAACTGTGAACTGTGAACTGTGAACTGCGATTTGTGAACAGTGAACTGTGAACTGTGAGCTGTGAACTTTGAAGAGTGCACTGCAAATTGTGAAATGTGAACGGCGAATTGTGAACTGTGAAATGTGAACTGAGAACTGTAAACTGTGAACCGTGAACTGTGAACAGTGAACAGTGAACTGTGCACTTTGAACTGTGAACTGTGAACTGTGAACTGTGAACTGTGAGCTGTGAACTGTGAACTGTGAACTGTGAACGGCGAATTGTGAACTGTGAAATGTGAACTGAGAACTGTAAACTGTGAACCGTGAACTGCAAATTGTGAACTGTGAACAGCGAATAGTGAACAGTGAACTGTGAACTGTGAACTGTGAACTGTGAACTGTGAACAGTGAACTGTGCACTGTGAACTGTGAACTGTGAACTGTGAGCTGTGAACTGTGAACTGTGAACTGTGAACTGTGAACTTTGAAGAGTGCACTGCAAATTGTGAACTATGAACGACGAAGTGTGAACTGTGAACTTTGAGCTGTGAACTGTGAACTGTGAACTGTGAACTGTGAACTGTGAACTGTGAACTGTGAACTGTGAACTGTGAACTTTGAGCTGTGAACTGTGAAGGGTGCACTGCAAATTGTGAACTGTCAACGGCGAATTGTGAAGTGTGAACTCTGAGCTGTGAACTGAGATCAGTAAGCTGTGAACTGTGAGCTGTGAACTTTAAAGTGTGCACTGCAAATTGTGAACTGTGAACGGCGAATAGTGAACTGTGAACTGTGAACTTTGAGCTGTGAACTTTGAAGAGTGCACTGCAAATTGTGAACTGTGAACGGCGAATTGTGAATTGTGAAACGTGAACTGAGAACTGTAAACTGTGAACCGTGAACTGCAAATTGTGAACTGTGAACGGCGAATAGTGTACAGTGAACTGTGAACTGTGAACTGTGAACTGTGAGCTGTGAACTTTAAAGTGTGCACTGCATATTGTGAACTGTGAACGGCGAATAATGAACTGTGAACTGTGAACTGTGAGCTGTGAACTGTGAAGGGTGCACTGCAAATTGTGAACTGTGAACGGCGAATTGTGAAGTGTGAACTCTGAGCTGTGAACTGAGATCAGTAAACTGTGAACTGTGAGCTGTGAACTGTGAGCTGTGAACTGTGAGCTGTGAACTGTGAACTGTGAACTGTGAACTGTGAACTGTGAACTGTGAACTGTGAACTGTGAACTGCGATTTGTGAACAGTGAACCGTGAACTGTGAGCTGTGAACTTTGAAGAGTGCACTGCAAATTGTGAAATGTGAAAGGCGAATTGTGAACTGTGAAATGTGAACTGAGAACTGTAAACTGTGAACCGTGAACTGTGAACTGTGAACAGTGAACTGTGCACTTTGAACTGTGAACTGTGAACTGTGAACTGTGAGCTGTGAACTGTGAACTGTGAACTGTGAACTGTGAACGGCGAATTGTGAACTGTGAAATGTGAACTGAGAACTGTAAACTGTGAACCGTGAACTGCAAATTGTGAACTGTTAACGGCGAATAGTGAACAGTGCACTGCAAATTGTGAACTGTGAACTGTGAAATGTGAACTGAGATCTGTAAACTGTGAACCGTGAACTGTGGACTGTGAACTGTGAACTGTGAACTGTGAACTGTGAACTGTGAACTGTGAACTGTGAACTTTGAGCTGTGAACTGTCAAGGGTGCACTGCAAATTGTGAACTGTCAACGGCGAATTGTGAAGTGTTAAAACTGAGCTGTGAACTGAGATCAGTAAACTGTGAACTGTCAACTGTCAACTGTGAACTGTGAACTGTGAACTGTGAACTGTGAACTTTCAGCTGTGAATTGTGAAGGGTGCACTGCAAATTGTGAACTGTGAAGGGTGCACTGCAAATTGTGAACTGTGAAGGGTGCACTGCAAATTGTGAACTGTGAACGGCGAATTGTGAAGTGTGAACTGTGAAACGAAGACTGTGAAGTGTGAACTCTGAGCTGTGAACTGAGATCAGTAAACTGTGAACTGTGAGCTGTGAACTTTAAAGTGTGCACTGCATATTGTGAACTGTGAACGGCAAATAATGAACTGTGAACTGTGAGCTGTGAACTGTGAAGGGTGCACTGCAAATTGTGAACTGTGAACGGCGAATTGTGAAGTGTGAACTCTGAGCTGTGAACTGAGATCAGTAAACTGTAAACTGTGAGCTGTGAACTGTGAAGGGTGCACTGCAAATTGTGAACTGTGAACGGTGAATAGTGAACTGTGCACTGAGAACTGTGAACTGTGAACTGTGAACTGTGAACTGCGATTTGTGAACAGTGAACTGTGTACTGTGAGCTGTGAACTTTGAAGTGTGCACTGCAAATTGTGAACTGTGAACGGCGAATTGTGAACTGTGAAATGTGAACTGAGAACTGTAAACTGTGAACCGTGAACTGTGAACTGTGAACAGTGAACTGTGCACTGTGAACTGTGAACTGTGAACTGTGAACTGTGAACTGTGAGCTGTGAACTGTGAACTGTGAACTGCGAATTGTGAACTATGAAATGTGAACTGAGAACTGTAAACTGTGAACCGTGAACTGCAAATTGTGAACTGTGAACGGCGAATAGTGAACAGTGAACTGTGAACTGTGAACTGTGAACTGTGAACTGTGCACTGTGCACTGTGACCTGCGATTTGTGAACAGTGAACTGTGAACTGTGAGCTGTGAACTGTGAACTGTGAACTTTGAGCTGTGAACTGTGAAGGGCGCACTGCAAATTGTGAACTGTCAACGGCGAATTGTGAAGTGTGAAACCTGAGCTGTGAACTGAGATCAGTAAACTGTGAACTGTGAGCTGTGAACTTTAAAGTGTGCACTGCAAATTGTGAACTGTGAACGGCGAATTGTGAATTGTATAACGTGAACTGAGAACTGTAAACTGTGAACCGTGAACTGTGAACTGTGAACAGTGAACTGTGCACTTTGAACTGTGAACTGTGAACTGTGAACTGTGAACTGTGAGCTGTGAACTGTGAACTGTGAACTGTGAACGGCGAATTGTGAACTGTGAAATGTGAACTGAGAACTGAGAACTGTAAACTGTGAACCGTGAACTGCAAATTGTGAACTGTGAACAGCGAATAGTGAACAGTCAACTGTGAACTGTGAACTGTGAACTGTGAACTGTGAACTGTGCACTGTGAACTGTGAACTGTGAACTGTGAGCTGTGAACTGTGAACTTTGAAGAGTGCACTGCAAATTGTGAAATGTGAACGGCGAATTGTGAACTGTGAAATGTGAACTGAGAACTGTAAACTGAGAACTGTAAACTGTGAACCGTGAACCGTGAACTGTGAACAGTGAACAGTGAACTGTGCACTTTGAACTGTGAACTGTGAACTGTGAGCTGTGAACTGTGAACTGTGAACTGTGAACGGCGAATTGTGAACTGTGAAATGTGAACTGAGAACTGTAAACTGTGAACCGTGAACTGCAAATTGTGAACTGTGAACAGCGAATAGTGAACAGTGAACTGGGAACTGTGAACTGTGAACTGTGAACTGTGAACTGTGAACTGTGCACTGTGAACTGTGAACTGTGAACTGTGAGCTGTGAACTGTGAACTGTGAACTGTGAACTGTGAACTTTGAAGAGTGCACTGCAAATTGTGAACTATGAACGACGAAGTGTGAACTGTGAACTTTGAGCTGTGAACTGTGAACTGTGAACTGTGAACTGTGAACTGTGAACTGTGAACTTTGAGCTGTGAACTGTGAAGGGTGCACTGCAAATTGTGAACTGTCAACGGCGAATTGTGAAGTGTGAACTCTGAGCTGTGAACTGAGATCAGTAAACTGTGAACTGTGAGCTGTGAACTTTAAAGTGTGCACTGCAAATTGTGAACTGTGAACGGCGAATAGTGAACTGTGAACTGTGAACTTTGAGCTGTGAACTTTGAAGAGTGCACTGCAAATTGTGAACTGTGAACGGCGAATTGTGAATTGTGAAACGTGAACTGAGAACTGTAAACTGTGAACCGTGAACTGCAAATTGTGAACTGTGAACGGCGAATAGTGTACAGTGAACTGTGAACTGTGAACTGTGAACTGTGAGCTGTGAACTTTAAAGTGTGCACTGCATATTGTGAACTGTGAACGGCGAATAATGAACTGTGAACTGTGAACTGTGAGCTGTGAACTGTGAAGGGTGCACTGCAAATTGTGAACTGTGAACGGCGAATTGTGAAGTGTGAACTCTGAGCTGTGAACTGAGATCAGTAAACTGTGAACTGTGAACTGTGAGCTGTGAACTGTGAACTGTGAACTGTGAACTGTGAACTGTGAACTGTGAACTGTGAACTGCGATTTGTGAACAGTGAACCGTGAACTGTGAGCTGTGAACTTGGAAGAGTGCACTGCAAATTGTGAAATGTGAACGGCGAATTGTGAACTGTGAAATGTGAACTGAGAACTGTAAACTGTGAACCGTGAACTGTGAACTGTGAACAGTGAACTGTGCACTTTGAACTGTGAACTGTGAACTGTGAACTGTGAGCTGTGAACTGTGAACTGTGAACTGTGAACGGCGAATTGTGAACTGTGAAATGTGAACTGAGAACTGTAAACTGTGAACCGTGAACTGCAAATTGTGAACTGTGAACGGCGAATAGTGAACAGTGAACTGAGAACTGTAAACTGTAAACTGTGAACCGTGAACTGTGAACTGTGAACTGTGAACAGTGGACAGTGAACCGTGCACTGTGAACTGTGAACTGTGAACTGTGAACTGTGAACTGTGAACTGTGAACTGTGAGCTGTGAACTGTGAACTGTGAACTGTGAACTGTGAACTTTGAAGAGTGCACTGCAAATTGTGAACTATGAACGACGAAGTGTGAACTGTGAACTTTGAGCTGTGAACTGTGAACTGTGAACTGTGAACTGTGAACTGTGAACTGTAAACTTTGAGCTGTGAACTGTGAAGGGCGCACTGCAAATTGTGAACTGTCAACGGCGAATTGTGAAGTGTGAAACCTGAGCTGTGAACTGAGATCAGTAAACTGTGAACTGTGAGCTGTGAACTGTGAGCTGTGAACTGTGAACTGTGAACTGTGAACTGTGAACTGTGAACTGTGAACTGTGAACTGTGAACTGTGAACTGTGAACTGTGAACTGTGAACTGTGAACTGTGAACTGTGAACTGTGAACTGTGAACTGTGAACTGTGAACTGCGATTTGTGAACAGTGAACTGTGAACTGTGAGCTGTGAACTTTGAAGAGTGCACTGCAAATTGTGAACTATGAACGACGAAGTGTGAACTGTGAACTTTGAGCTGTGAACTGTGAACTGTGAACTGTGAACTGTGAACTGTGAACTGTAAACTTTGAGCTGTGAACTGTGAAGGGCGCACTGCAAATTGTGAACTGTCAACGGCGAATTGTGAAGTGTGAAACCTGAGCTGTGAACTGAGATCAGTAAACTGTGAACTGTGAGCTGTGAACTGTGAGCTGTGAACTGTGAACTGTGAACTGTGAACTGTGAACTGTGAACTGTGAACTGTGAACTGTGAACTGTGAACTGTGAACTGTGAACTGTGAACTGTGAACTGTGAACTGTGAACTGTGAACTGTGAACTGTGAACTGTGAACTGCGATTTGTGAACAGTGAACTGTGAACTGTGAGCTGTGAACTTTGAAGAGTGCACTGCAAATTGTGAAATGTGAACGGCGAATTGTCAACTGTGAAATGTGAACTGAGAACTGTAAACTGTGAACCGTGAACTGTGAACTGTGAACTGTGAACTGTGAACAGTGAACTGTGCACTGTGAACTGTGAACTGTGAACTGTGATCTGTGAACAGTGAACTGTGAACTGTGAACTGTGAACTATGAACTGTCAACTGTGAACTGTGAGCTGTTAACTGTGAAGGGTGCACTGCAAATTGTGAACTGAGAACGGCGAATTGTGAAGTGCGAACTGTGAAATGAAGACTGTGAACTGTGGACTGTGATCTGTCAACTGTGATCTCTGAACTGTGAACTGTGTACTGTGAACTGCGAGCTGTGAACTTTGAAGTGTGCACTGCAAATTGTGAACTGTGAACGAAGAATTGCGAACTGTGTAAGTGAAGTCGAACTGTGAACTGTGAAATGTGAACTGAGAACTGTAAACTGTGAACCATGAACTGTGAACTGTGAACTGTGAACTGAGAACTGTGAGCTGTGAACTGTGAAGGGTGCACTGCAAATTGTGAACTGTGAAGGGTGCACTGCAAATTGTGAACTGTGAACGGCGAATTGTGAAGTGTGAACTGTGAAACGAAGACTGTGAAGTGTGAACTCTGAGCTGTGAACTGAGATCAGTAAACTGTGAACTGTGAGCTGTGAACTTTAAAGTGTGCACTGCAAATTGTGAACTGTGAACTGTGAAATGTGAACTGAGAACTGTAAACTGTGAACCGTGAACTGTGAACTGTGAACTGTGAACAGTGAACCGTGCACTGTGAACTGTGACCTGTGAACTGTGAACTGTGAACTGTGAACTGTGAGCTGTGAACTCTGAACTGTGAACTGTGAACTGTGAACTGCGATTTGTGAACAGTGAACTGTGAACTGTGAGCTGTGAACTTTGAAGAGTGCACTGCAAATTGTGAACTATGAACGACGAAGTGTGAACTGTGAACTGAGATCAGTAAACTGTGAACTGTGAACTTTGAGCTGTGAACTGTGAAGGGTGCACTGCAAATTGTGAACTGTGAAGGGTGCTCTGCAAATTGTGAACTGTGAACGGCGAATTGTAAAGTGTGAACTGTGAAACGAAGACTGTGAAGTGTGAACTCTGAGCTCTGAACTGAGATCAGTAAACTGTGAACTGTGAGCTGTGAACTTTAAAGTGTGCACTGCAAATAGTGAAATGTGAACGGCGAATTGTGAAGTGTGAACTCTGAGCTGTGAACTGAGATCAGTAAACTGTGAACTGTGAGCTGTGAACTGTGAGCTGTGAACTGTGAACTGTGAGCTGTGAACTGTGAGCTGTGAACTGTGAACTGTGAACTGTGAACTGTGAACTGTGAACTGTGAACTGTGAACTGCGATTTGTGAACAGTGAACTGTGAACTGTGAGCTGTAAACTTTGAAGAGTGCACTGCAAGTTGTTAACTGTGAACGGCGAATTGTGAACTGTTAAATGTGAACTGAGAACTGTAAACTGTGAACCGTGAACTGTGAACTGTGAACTGTGAACAGTGAACTGTGCACTGTGAACTGTGAACTGTGAATTGTGAACTGTGAATTGTGAACTGTGAAGGGTGCACGGCAAATTTTGAACTTTGAACGGCGAATTGTGAAGTGTGAACTGTGAAATGAAGACTGTGAAGTGTGAACTCTGAGCTGTGAACTGATATCAGTAAACTGTGAACTGTGAACTGTGAACTGTGAACTGTGAACTATGAACTGTGAACTGTGAAATGTGAACTGTGAGCTGTGAACTGTGAAGGGTGCACTGCAAATTGTGAACTGTCAACGGCGAATTGTGAAGTGTGAACCCTGAGCTGTGAACTGAGGTCAGTAAACTGTGAACTGTGAGCTGTGAACTTTAAAGTGTGCACTGCAAATTGTGAACTGTGAACTGTGAAATGTGAACTGAGAACTGTAAACTGTGAACCGTGAACTGTGGACTGTGAACTGTGAACTGTGAACTGTGAACTGTGAACTGTGAACTGTGAACTGTGAACTTTGAGCTGTGAACTGTCAAGGGTGCACTGCAAATTGTGAACTGTCAACGGCGAATTGTGAAGTGTTAAAACTGAGCTGTGAACTGAGATCAGTAAACTGTGAACTGTGAACTGTCAACTGTGAACTGTGAACTGTGAACTGTGAACTTTCAGCTGTGAATTGTGAAGGGTGCACTGCAAATTGTGAACTGTGAAGGGTGCACTGCAAATTGTGAACTGTGAAGGGTGCACTGCAAATTGTGAACTGTGAACGGCGAATTGTGAAGTGTGAACTGTGAAACGAAGACTGTGAAGTGTGAACTCTGAGCTGTGAACTGAGATCAGTAAACTGTGAACTGTGAGCTGTGAACTTTAAAGTGTGCACTGCATATTGTGAACTGTGAACGGCAAATAATGAACTGTGAACTGTGAGCTGTGAACTGTGAAGGGTGCACTGCAAATTGTGAACTGTGAACGGCGAATTGTGAAGTGTGAACTCTGAGCTGTGAACTGAGATCAGTAAACTGTAAACTGTGAGCTGTGAACTGTGAAGGGTGCACTGCAAATTGTGAACTGTGAACGGTGAATAGTGAACTGTGCACTGAGAACTGTGAACTGTGAACTGTGAACTGCGATTTGTGAACAGTGAACTGTGTACTGTGAGCTGTGAACTTTGAAGTGTGCACTGCAAATTGTGAACTGTGAACGGCGAATTGTGAACTGTGAAATGTGAACTGAGAACTGTAAACTGTGAACCGTGAACTGTGAACTGTGAACTGTGAACAGTGAACTGTGCACTGTGAACTGTGATCTGTGAACTGTGAACTGTGAATTGTGAACTGTGAAGGGTGCACTGCAAATTGTGAACTGTGAACGGCGAATTGTGAAGTGTGAACTGTGAAATGAAGACTGTGAAGTGTGAACTCTGAGCTGTGAACTGAGATCAGTAAACTGTGAACTGTGAGCTGTGAACTTTAAAGTGTGCACTGCAAATTGTGAACTGTGAACGGCGAATAGTGAACTGTGAACTGTGAACTGTGAACTGTGAACTGTGACCTGCGATTTGTGAACAGTGAACTGTGAACTGTGAGCTGTGAACTTTGAAATGTGCACTGCAAATAGTGAAATGTGAACGGCGAATAATGAACTGTGAACTGTGAACTGTGAACTGTGAGCTGTGAACTGTGAAGGGTGCACTGCAAATTGTGAACTGTGAACGGCGAATTGTGAAGTGTGAACTCTGAGCTGTGAACTGAGATCAGTAAACTGTAAACTGTGAGCTGTGAACTGTGAACTGTGAACAGTGAACCGTGCACTGTGAACTGTGAACTGTGCACTGTGAACTGTGAACTGTGAGCTGTGAACTGTGAACTGTGAACTGTGAACTGCGATTTGTGAACAGTGAACTGTGAACTGTGAACTGTGAACAGTGAACTGTGCACTGTGAACTGTGATCTGTGAACTGTGAACTGTGAATTATGAACTGTGAAGGGTGCACGGCAAATTGTGAACTTTGAACGGCGAATTGTGAAGTGTGAACTGTGAAATGAAGACTGTGAAGTGTGAACTCTGAGCTGTGAACTGAGATCAGTAAACTGTGAACTGTGAGCTGTGAACTTTAAAGTGTGCACTGCAAATTGTGAACTGTGAAATGTGAAATGTGAACTGAGAACTGTAAACTGTGAACCGTGAACTGTGAACTGTGAACTGTGAACAGTGAACAGTGCACCGTGCACTGTGAACTGTGAACTGTGAACTGTGAACTGTGAACTGTGAACTGTGAACTTTGAAGAGTGCACTGCAAATTGTGAACTATGAACGACGAAGTGTGAACTGTGAACTTTGAGCTGTGAACTGTGAACTGCGAACTGTGAACTGTGAACTGTGAACTGTGAACTTTGAGCTGTGAACTGTGAAGGGTGCACTGCAAATTGTGAACTGTCAACGGCGAATTGTGAAGTGTGAACTCTGAGCTGTGAACTGAGATCAGTAAACTGTGAACTGTGAGCTGTGAACTTTAAAGTGTGCACTGCAAATTGTGAACTGTGAACGGCGAATAGTGAACTGTAAACTGTGAACTTTGAACTACGATTTGTGAACAGTGAACTGTGAACTGTGAGCTGTGAACTTTGAAGAGTGCACTGCAAATTGTGAACTGTGAACGGCGAATTGTGAATTGTGAAACGTGAACTGAGAACTGTAAACTGTGAACCGTGAACTGCAAATTGTGAACTGTGAACGGCGAATAATGAACTGTGAACTGTGAACTGTGAGCTGTGAACTGTGAAGGGTGCACTGCAAATTGTGAACTGTGAACGGCGAATTGTGAAGTGTGAACTCTGAGCTGTGAACTGAGATCAGTAAACTGTGAACTGTGAGCTGTGAACTGTGAGCTGTGAACTGTGAACTGTGAACTGTGAACTGTGAACTGTGAACTGTGAACTGTGAACGGCGAATTGTGAAGTGTGAACTGTGAACGGCGAATTGTGAAGTGTGAACTCTGAGCTGTGAACTGAGATCAGTAAACTGTAAACTGTGAGCTGTGAACTGTGAACTGTGAACAGTGAACCGTGCACTGTGAACTGTGAACTGTGCACTGTGAACTGTGAACTGTGAGCTGTGAACTGTGAACTGTGAACTGTGAACTGTGAATTATGAACTGTGAAGGGTGCACGGCAAATTGTGAACTTTGAACGGCGAATTGTGAAGTGTGAACTGTGAAATGAAGACTGTGAAGTGTGAACTCTGAGCTGTGAACTGAGATCAGTAAACTGTGAACTGTGAGCTGTGAACTTTAAAGTGTGCACTGCAAATTGTGAACTGTGAACTGTGAAATGTGAAATGTGAACTGAGAACTGTAAACTGTGAACCGTGAACTGTGAACTGTGAACTGTGAACAGTGAACAGTGCACCGTGCACTGTGAACTGTGAACTGTGAACTGTGAACTGTGAACTGTGAACTGTGAACTGTGAACTGTGAACTGTGAACTGTGAACTTTGAAGAGTGCACTGCAAATTGTGAACTATGAACGACGAAGTGTGAACTGTGAACTTTGAGCTGTGAACTGTGAACTGCGAACTGTGAACTGTGAACTGTGAACTGTGAACTTTGAGCTGTGAACTGTGAAGGGTGCACTGCAAATTGTGAACTGTCAACGGCGAATTGTGAAGTGTGAACTCTGAGCTGTGAACTGAGATCAGTAAACTGTGAACTGTGAGCTGTGAACTTTAAAGTGTGCACTGCAAATTGTGAACTGTGAACGGCGAATAGTGAACTGTAAACTGTGAACTGAGAACTGTAAACTGTGAACCGTGAACTGCAAATTGTGAACTGTGAACGGCGAATAGTGTACAGTGAACTGTGTACAGTGAACTGTGAACTGTGAACTGTGAGCTGTGAACTTTAAAGTGTGCACTGCATATTGTGAACTGTGAACGGCGAATAATGAACTGTGAACTGTGAACTGTGAGCTGTGAACTGTGAAGGGTGCACTGCAAATTGTGAACTGTGAACGGCGAATTGTGAAGTGTGAACTCTGAGCTGTGAACTGAGATCAGTAAACTGTGAACTGTGAGCTGTGAACTGTGAGCTGTGAACTGTGAACTGTGAACTGTGAACTGTGAACTGTGAACTGTGAACTGTGAACTGTGAACTGTGAACTGTGAACTGTGAACTGCGATTTGTGAACTGTGAGCTGTGAACTTTGAAGAGTGCACTGCAAATTGTGAAATGTGAACGGCGAATTGTGAACTGTGAAATGTGAACTGAGAACTGTAAACTGTGAACCGTGAACTGTGAACTGTGAACAGTGAACTGTGCACTTTGAACTGTGAACTGTGAACTGTGAACGGCGAATTGTGAACTGTGAAATGTGAACTGAGAACTGTGAACTGTGAACTGTGAACTATGAGCTGTGAACTGTGAACTGTGAACTGTGAACTGTGAACTTTGAAGAGTGCACTGCAAATTGTGAACTATGAACGACGAAGTGTGAACTGTGAACTTTGAGCTGTGAACTGTGAACTGTGAACTGTGAACTGTGAACTGTGAACTGTGAACTGTGAACTGTGAACTGTGAACTGTGAACTGTGAACTGTGAACTGTGAACTTTGAAGAGTGCACTGCAAATTGTGAACTATGAACGACGAAGTGTGAACTGTGAACTTTGAGCTGTGAACTGTGAACTGCGAACTGTGAACTGTGAACTGTGAACTTTGAGCTGTGAACTGTGAAGGGTGCACTGCAAATTGTGAACTGTCAACGGCGAATTGTGAAGTGTGAACTCTGAGCTGTGAACTGAGATCAGTAAACTGTGAACTGTGAGCTGTGAACTTTAAAGTGTGCACTGCAAATTGTGAACTGTGAACGGCGAATAGTGAACTGTAAACTGTGAACTGAGAACTGTAAACTGTGAACCGTGAACTGCAAATTGTGAACTGTGAACGGCGAATAGTGTACAGTGAACTGTGAACAGTGAACTGTGAACTGTGAACTGTGAGCTGTGAACTTTAAAGTGTGCACTGCATATTGTGAACTGTGAACGGCGAATAATGAACTGTGAACTGTGAACTGTGAGCTGTGAACTGTGAAGGGTGCACTGCAAATTGTGAACTGTGAACGGCGAATTGTGAAGTGTGAACTCTGAGCTGTGAACTGAGATCAGTAAACTGTGAACTGTGAGCTGTGAACTGTGAGCTGTGAACTGTGAACTGTGAACTGTGAACTGTGAACTGTGAACTGTGAACTGTGAACTGTGAACTGTGAACTGTGAACTGCGATTTGTGAACTGTGAGCTGTGAACTTTGAAGAGTGCACTGCAAATTGTGAAATGTGAACGGCGAATTGAGAACTGTGAAATGTGAACTGAGAACTGTAAACTGTGAACCGTGAACTGTGAACTGTGAACTGTGAACTATGAACTGTCAACTGTGAACTGTGAGCTGTTAACTGTGAAGGGTGCACTGCAAATTGTGAACTGAGAACGGCGAATTGTGAAGTGCGAACTGTGAAATGAAGACTGTGAACTGTGGACTGTGATCTGTCAACTGTGATCTCTGAACTGTGAACTGTGTACTGTGAACTGCGAGCTGTGAACTTTGAAGTGTGCACTGCAAATTGTGAACTGTGAACGAAGAATTGCGAACTGTGTAAGTGAAGTCGAACTGTGAACTGTGAAATGTGAACTGAGAACTGTAAACTGTGAACCATGAACTGTGAACTGTGAACTGTGAACTGAGAACTGTGAGCTGTGAACTGTGAAGGGTGCACTGCAAATTGTGAACTGTGAAGGGTGCACTGCAAATTGTGAACTGTGAACGGCGAATTGTGAAGTGTGAACTGTGAAACGAAGACTGTGAAGTGTGAACTCTGAGCTGTGAACTGAGATCAGTAAACTGTGAACTGTGAGCTGTGAACTTTAAAGTGTGCACTGCAAATTGTGAACTGTGAACTGTGAAATGTGAACTGAGAACTGTAAACTGTGAACCGTGAACTGTGAACTGTGAACTGTGAACAGTGAACCGTGCACTGTGAACTGTGACCTGTGAACTGTGAACTGTGAACTGTGAACTGTGAGCTGTGAACTCTGAACTGTGAACTGTGAACTGTGAACTGCGATTTGTGAACAGTGAACTGTGAACTGTGAGCTGTGAACTTTGAAGAGTGCACTGCAAATTGTGAACTATGAACGACGAAGTGTGAACTGTGAACTGAGATCAGTAAACTGTGAACTGTGAACTTTGAGCTGTGAACTGTGAAGGGTGCACTGCAAATTGTGAACTGTGAAGGGTGCTCTGCAAATTGTGAACTGTGAACGGCGAATTGTAAAGTGTGAACTGTGAAACGAAGACTGTGAAGTGTGAACTCTGAGCTCTGAACTGAGATCAGTAAACTGTGAACTGTGAGCTGTGAACTTTAAAGTGTGCACTGCAAATAGTGAAATGTGAACGGCGAATTGTGAAGTGTGAACTCTGAGCTGTGAACTGAGATCAGTAAACTGTGAACTGTGAGCTGTGAACTGTGAGCTGTGAACTGTGAACTGTGAGCTGTGAACTGTGAGCTGTGAACTGTGAACTGTGAACTGTGAACTGTGAACTGTGAACTGTGAACTGTGAACTGCGATTTGTGAACAGTGAACTGTGAACTGTGAGCTGTAAACTTTGAAGAGTGCACTGCAAGTTGTTAACTGTGAACGGCGAATTGTGAACTGTTAAATGTGAACTGAGAACTGTAAACTGTGAACCGTGAACTGTGAACTGTGAACTGTGAACAGTGAACTGTGCACTGTGAACTGTGAACTGTGAATTGTGAACTGTGAATTGTGAACTGTGAAGGGTGCACGGCAAATTTTGAACTTTGAACGGCGAATTGTGAAGTGTGAACTGTGAAATGAAGACTGTGAAGTGTGAACTCTGAGCTGTGAACTGATATCAGTAAACTGTGAACTGTGAACTGTGAACTGTGAACTGTGAACTATGAACTGTGAACTGTGAAATGTGAACTGTGAGCTGTGAACTGTGAAGGGTGCACTGCAAATTGTGAACTGTCAACGGCGAATTGTGAAGTGTGAACCCTGAGCTGTGAACTGAGGTCAGTAAACTGTGAACTGTGAGCTGTGAACTTTAAAGTGTGCACTGCAAATTGTGAACTGTGAACTGTGAAATGTGAACTGAGAACTGTAAACTGTGAACCGTGAACTGTGGACTGTGAACTGTGAACTGTGAACTGTGAACTGTGAACTGTGAACTGTGAACTGTGAACTTTGAGCTGTGAACTGTCAAGGGTGCACTGCAAATTGTGAACTGTCAACGGCGAATTGTGAAGTGTTAAAACTGAGCTGTGAACTGAGATCAGTAAACTGTGAACTGTGAACTGTCAACTGTGAACTGTGAACTGTGAACTGTGAACTTTCAGCTGTGAATTGTGAAGGGTGCACTGCAAATTGTGAACTGTGAAGGGTGCACTGCAAATTGTGAACTGTGAAGGGTGCACTGCAAATTGTGAACTGTGAACGGCGAATTGTGAAGTGTGAACTGTGAAACGAAGACTGTGAAGTGTGAACTCTGAGCTGTGAACTGAGATCAGTAAACTGTGAACTGTGAGCTGTGAACTTTAAAGTGTGCACTGCATATTGTGAACTGTGAACGGCAAATAATGAACTGTGAACTGTGAGCTGTGAACTGTGAAGGGTGCACTGCAAATTGTGAACTGTGAACGGCGAATTGTGAAGTGTGAACTCTGAGCTGTGAACTGAGATCAGTAAACTGTAAACTGTGAGCTGTGAACTGTGAAGGGTGCACTGCAAATTGTGAACTGTGAACGGTGAATAGTGAACTGTGCACTGAGAACTGTGAACTGTGAACTGTGAACTGCGATTTGTGAACAGTGAACTGTGTACTGTGAGCTGTGAACTTTGAAGTGTGCACTGCAAATTGTGAACTGTGAACGGCGAATTGTGAACTGTGAAATGTGAACTGAGAACTGTAAACTGTGAACCGTGAACTGTGAACTGTGAACTGTGAACAGTGAACTGTGCACTGTGAACTGTGATCTGTGAACTGTGAACTGTGAATTGTGAACTGTGAAGGGTGCACTGCAAATTGTGAACTGTGAACGGCGAATTGTGAAGTGTGAACTGTGAAATGAAGACTGTGAAGTGTGAACTCTGAGCTGTGAACTGAGATCAGTAAACTGTGAACTGTGAGCTGTGAACTTTAAAGTGTGCACTGCAAATTGTGAACTGTGAACGGCGAATAGTGAACTGTGAACTGTGAACTGTGAACTGTGAACTGTGACCTGCGATTTGTGAACAGTGAACTGTGAACTGTGAGCTGTGAACTTTGAAATGTGCACTGCAAATAGTGAAATGTGAACGGCGAATAATGAACTGTGAACTGTGAACTGTGAACTGTGAGCTGTGAACTGTGAAGGGTGCACTGCAAATTGTGAACTGTGAACGGCGAATTGTGAAGTGTGAACTCTGAGCTGTGAACTGAGATCAGTAAACTGTAAACTGTGAGCTGTGAACTGTGAACTGTGAACAGTGAACCGTGCACTGTGAACTGTGAACTGTGCACTGTGAACTGTGAACTGTGAGCTGTGAACTGTGAACTGTGAACTGTGAACTGCGATTTGTGAACAGTGAACTGTGAACTGTGAACTGTGAACAGTGAACTGTGCATTGTGAACTGTGATCTGTGAACTGTGAACTGTGAATTATGAACTGTGAAGGGTGCACGGCAAATTGTGAACTTTGAACGGCGAATTGTGAAGTGTGAACTGTGAAATGAAGACTGTGAAGTGTGAACTCTGAGCTGTGAACTGAGATCAGTAAACTGTGAACTGTGAGCTGTGAACTTTAAAGTGTGCACTGCAAATTGTGAACTGTGAAATGTGAAATGTGAACTGAGAACTGTAAACTGTGAACCGTGAACTGTGAACTGTGAACTGTGAACAGTGAACAGTGCACCGTGCACTGTGAACTGTGAACTGTGAACTGTGAACTGTGAACTGTGAACTGTGAACTTTGAAGAGTGCACTGCAAATTGTGAACTATGAACGACGAAGTGTGAACTGTGAACTTTGAGCTGTGAACTGTGAACTGCGAACTGTGAACTGTGAACTGTGAACTGTGAACTTTGAGCTGTGAACTGTGAAGGGTGCACTGCAAATTGTGAACTGTCAACGGCGAATTGTGAAGTGTGAACTCTGAGCTGTGAACTGAGATCAGTAAACTGTGAACTGTGAGCTGTGAACTTTAAAGTGTGCACTGCAAATTGTGAACTGTGAACGGCGAATAGTGAACTGTAAACTGTGAACTTTGAACTACGATTTGTGAACAGTGAACTGTGAACTGTGAGCTGTGAACTTTGAAGAGTGCACTGCAAATTGTGAACTGTGAACGGCGAATTGTGAATTGTGAAACGTGAACTGAGAACTGTAAACTGTGAACCGTGAACTGCAAATTGTGAACTGTGAACGGCGAATAATGAACTGTGAACTGTGAACTGTGAGCTGTGAACTGTGAAGGGTGCACTGCAAATTGTGAACTGTGAACGGCGAATTGTGAAGTGTGAACTCTGAGCTGTGAACTGAGATCAGTAAACTGTGAACTGTGAGCTGTGAACTGTGAGCTGTGAACTGTGAACTGTGAACTGTGAACTGTGAACTGTGAACTGTGAACGGCGAATTGTGAAGTGTGAACTGTGAACGGCGAATTGTGAAGTGTGAACTCTGAGCTGTGAACTGAGATCAGTAAACTGTAAACTGTGAGCTGTGAACTGTGAACTGTGAACAGTGAACCGTGCACTGTGAACTGTGAACTGTGCACTGTGAACTGTGAACTGTGAGCTGTGAACTGTGAACTGTGAACTGTGAATTATGAACTGTGAAGGGTGCACGGCAAATTGTGAACTTTGAACGGCGAATTGTGAAGTGTGAACTGTGAAATGAAGACTGTGAAGTGTGAACTCTGAGCTGTGAACTGAGATCAGTAAACTGTGAACTGTGAGCTGTGAACTTTAAAGTGTGCACTGCAAATTGTGAACTGTGAACTGTGAAATGTGAAATGTGAACTGAGAACTGTAAACTGTGAACCGTGAACTGTGAACTGTGAACTGTGAACAGTGAACAGTGCACCGTGCACCGTGAACCGTGAACTGTGAACTGTGAACTGTGAACTGTGAACTGTGAACTGTGAACTGTGAACTGTGAACTGTGAACTGTGAACTTTGAAGAGTGCACTGCAAATTGTGAACTATGAACGACGAAGTGTGAACTGTGAACATTGAGCTGTGAACTGTGAACTGCGAACTGTGAACTGTGAACTGTGAACTGTGAACTTTGAGCTGTGAACTGTGAAGGGTGCACTGCAAATTGTGAACTGTCAACGGCGAATTGTGAAGTGTGAACTCTGAGCTGTGAACTGAGATCAGTAAACTGTGAACTGTGAGCTGTGAACTTTAAAGTGTGCACTGCAAATTGTGAACTGTGAACGGCGAATAGTGAACTGTAAACTGTGAACTGAGAACTGTAAACTGTGAACCGTGAACTGCAAATTGTGAACTGTGAACGGCGAATAGTGTACAGTGAACTGTGTACAGTGAACTGTGAACTGTGAACTGTGAGCTGTGAACTTTAAAGTGTGCACTGCATATTGTGAACTGTGAACGGCGAATAATGAACTGTGAACTGTGAACTGTGAGCTGTGAACTGTGAAGGGTGCACTGCAAATTGTGAACTGTGAACGGCGAATTGTGAAGTGTGAACTCTGAGCTGTGAACTGAGATCAGTAAACTGTGAACTGTGAGCTGTGAACTGTGAGCTGTGAACTGTGAACTGTGAACTGTGAACTGTGAACTGTGAACTGTGAACTGTGAACTGTGAACTGTGAACTGTGAACTGCGATTTGTGAACTGTGAGCTGTGAACTTTGAAGAGTGCACTGCAAATTGTGAAATGTGAACGGCGAATTGTGAACTGTGAAATGTGAACTGAGAACTGTAAACTGTGAACCGTGAACTGTGAACTGTGAACAGTGAACTGTGCACTTTGAACTGTGAACTGTGAACTGTGAACTGTGAACGGCGAATTGTGAACTGTGAAATGTGAACTGAGAACTGTGAACTGTGAACTGTGAACTATGAGCTGTGAACTGTGAACTGTGAACTGTGAACTGTGAACTTTGAAGAGTGCACTGCAAATTGTGAACTATGAACGACGAAGTGTGAACTGTGAACTTTGAGCTGTGAACTGTGAACTGTGAACTGTGAACTGTGAACTGTGAACTGTGAACTGTGAACTGTGAACTGTGAACTGTGAACTGTGAACTGTGAACTGTGAACTTTGAAGAGTGCACTGCAAATTGTGAACTATGAACGACGAAGTGTGAACTGTGAACTTTGAGCTGTGAACTGTGAACTGCGAACTGTGAACTGTGAACTGTGAACTTTGAGCTGTGAACTGTGAAGGGTGCACTGCAAATTGTGAACTGTCAACGGCGAATTGTGAAGTGTGAACTCTGAGCTGTGAACTGAGATCAGTAAACTGTGAACTGTGAGCTGTGAACTTTAAAGTGTGCACTGCAAATTGTGAACTGTGAACGGCGAATAGTGAACTGTAAACTGTGAACTGAGAACTGTAAACTGTGAACCGTGAACTGCAAATTGTGAACTGTGAACGGCGAATAGTGTACAGTGAACTGTGAACAGTGAACTGTGAACTGTGAACTGTGAGCTGTGAACTTTAAAGTGTGCACTGCATATTGTGAACTGTGAACGGCGAATAATGAACTGTGAACTGTGAACTGTGAGCTGTGAACTGTGAAGGGTGCACTGCAAATTGTGAACTGTGAACGGCGAATTGTGAAGTGTGAACTCTGAGCTGTGAACTGAGATCAGTAAACTGTGAACTGTGAGCTGTGAACTGTGAGCTGTGAACTGTGAACTGTGAACTGTGAACTGTGAACTGTGAACTGTGAACTGTGAACTGTGAACTGTGAACTGTGAACTGCGATTTGTGAACTGTGAGCTGTGAACTTTGAAGAGTGCACTGCAAATTGTGAAATGTGAACGGCGAATTGTGAACTGTGAAATGTGAACTGAGAACTGTAAACTGTGAACCGTGAACTGTGAACTGTGAACAGTGAACTGTGCACTTTGAACTGTGAACTGTGAACTGTGAACGGCGAATTGTGAACTGCGAAATGTGAACTGAGAACTGTGAACTGTGAACTGTGAACTATGAGCTGTGAACTGTGAACTGTGAACTGTGAACTGTGAACTTTGAAGAGTGCACTGCAAATTGTAAACTATGAACGACGAAGTGTGAACTGTGAACTTTGAGCTGTGAACTGTGAACTGTGAACTGTGAACTGTGAACTGTGAACTTTGAGCTGTGAACTGTGAAGGGCGCACTGCAAATTGTGAACTGTGAACGGCGATTTGTGAACAGTGAACTGTGAACTGTGAGCTGTGAACTTTGAAGAGTGCACTGCAAATTGTGAAATGTGAACGGCGAATTGTGAACTGTGAAATGTGAACTGAGAACTGTAAACTGTGAACCGTGAACTGTGAACTGTGAACAGTGAACTGTGCACTTTTGTTCCGGAATTAACCGTTCCACGTTTCGGTCGTCGAGCGTCCAAATACAAACGCGGTCCGATCAAAACAATCGATTGGTCGCATCGATCGATAGCGCCGCGCGTACCCGTTACGAATACGGATCGATCCGTATTTTTGACTCGCGACTTTTACACGTTACTGTCCATAATTCGAACGTGCAATAGCTAACGCGTTCTGTTCATCAGCGTTTTAACTTTCGAATTCAACGAATTAACGCTCTCGTGCCTATCGCGGGACGCTCTTATCCGAAAAGATTAACGCAAGTTTCGTACAATAAACAGTTTTGTGTGACCCGTGAACGTGCTTCGTTAATTAACCTCTCACTGCATATCCTTGTCAGGATAGTTCTAGCTATCCGCCTCCTTACTGCCACGCGCAAACAACTTTGAATTGTGAATTGTATAACGTGAACTGAGAACTGTAAACTGTGAACCGTGAACTGCAAATTGTGAACTGTGAACGGCGAATAGTGTACAGTGGACTGTGAACTGTGAACTGTGAACTGTGAACTGTGAACTGTGAGCTGTGAACTTTAAAGTGTGCACTGCATATTGTGAACTGTGAACGGCGAATAATGAACTGTGAACTGTGAACTGTGAGCTGTGAACTGTGAAGGGTGCACTGCAAATTGTGAACTGTGAACGGCGAATTGTGAAGTGTGAACTCTGAGCTGTGAACTGAGATCAGTAAACTGTGAACTGTGAGCTGTGAACTGTGAGCTGTGAACTGTGAACTGTGAACTGTGAACTGTGAACTGTGAACTGTGAACTGTGAACTGCGATTTGTGAACAGTGAACTGTGAACTGTGAGCTGTGAACTTTGAAGAGTGCACTGCAAATTGTGAAATGTGAACGGCGAATTGTGAATTGTATAACGTGAACTGAGAACTGTAAACTGTGAACCGTGAACTGCAAATTGTGAACTGTGAACGGCGAATAGTGTACAGTGAACTGTGAACTGTGAACTGTGAACTGTGAACTGTGAGCTGTGAACTTTAAAGTGTGCACTGCATATTGTGAACTGTGAACGGCGAATAATGAACTGTGAACTGTGAACTGTGAGCTGTGAACTGTGAAGGGTGCACTGCAAATTGTGAACTGTGAACGGCGAATTGTGAAGTGTGAACTCTGAGCTGTGAACTGAGATCAGTAAACTGTGAACTGTGAGCTGTGAGCTGTGAGCTGTGAACTGTGAACTGTTAACTGTGAACTGTGAACTGTGAACTGTGAACTGTGAACTGTGAACTGTGAACTGTGAACTGCGATTTGTGAACAGTGAACTGTGAACTGTGAGCTGTGAACTTTGAAGAGTGCACTGCAAATTGTGAAATGTGAACGGCGAATTGTGAACTGTGAAATGTGAACTGAGAACTGTAAACTGTGAACCGTGAACTGTGAACTGTGAACTGTGAACAGTGAACTGTGCACTTTGAACTGTGAACTGTGAACTGTGAACTGTGAGCTGTGAATTTTGAAGTGTGCATTGCAAATTGTGAAATGTGAACGGCGAATTGCGAACTGTGATCTGTGAAATCGAACTGTGAACTGTGAACTGTGGACTGTGAACTGTGAACTGTGAGCTGTGAACTGTGAACTGTGAACTGTGAACTGTGAACTGTGAACTGTGAACAGTGAACTGTGCACTGTAAACTGTGAACTGTGAACTGTGGACTGTGAACTGTGAGCTGTGAGCTGTGAACTTTGAACGGCGAATAGTGTACAGTGAACTGTGAACTGCGATTTGTGAACTGTGAACTGTGAACTGTGAGCTGTGAACTTTAAAGTGTGCACTGCATATTGTGAACTGTGAACGGCGAATAATGAACTGTGAACTGTGAACTGTGAGCTGTGAACTGTGAAGGGTGCACTGCAAATTGTGAACTGTGAACGGCGAATTGTGAAGTGTGAACTCTGAGCTGTGAACTGAGATCAGTAAACTGTGAACTGTGAGCTGTGAACTGTGAGCTGTGAACTGTGAACTGTGAACTGTGAACTGTGAACTGTGAACTGTGAACTGTGAACTGCGATTTGTGAACAGTGAACTGTGAACTGTGAGCTGTGAACTTTGAAGAGTGCACTGCAAATTGTGAAATGTGAACGGCGAATTGTGAATTGTATAACGTGAACTGAGAACTGTAAACTGTGAACCGTGAACTGCAAATTGTGAACTGTGAACGGCGAATAGTGTACAGTGAACTGTGAACTGTGAACTGTGAACTGTGAACTGTGAGCTGTGAACTTTAAAGTGTGCACTGCATATTGTGAACTGTGAACGGCGAATAATGAACTGTGAACTGTGAACTGTGAGCTGTGAACTGTGAAGGGTGCACTGCAAATTGTGAACTGTGAACGGCGAATTGTGAAGTGTGAACTCTGAGCTGTGAACTGAGATCAGTAAACTGTGAACTGTGAGCTGTGAGCTGTGAGCTGTGAACTGTGAACTGTTAACTGTGAACTGTGAACTGTGAACTGTGAACTGTGAACTGTGAACTGTGAACTGTGAACTGCGATTTGTGAACAGTGAACTGTGAACTGTGAGCTGTGAACTTTGAAGAGTGCAGTGCAAATTGTGAAATGTGAACGGCGAATTGTGAACTGAGAAATGTGAACTGAGAACTGTAAACTGTGAACCGTGAACTGTGAACTGTGAACAGTGAACTGTGCACTTTGAACTGTGAACTGTGAACTGTGAACTGTGAGCTGTGAATTTTGAAGTGTGCATTGCAAATTGTGAAATGTGAACGGCGAATTGCGAACTGTGATCTGTGAAATCGAACTGTGAACTGTGAACTGTGGACTGTGAACTGTGAACTGTGAGCTGTGAACTGTGAACTGTGAACTGTGAACTGTGAACTGTGAACTGTGAACTGTGAACTGTGCACTGTAAACTGTGAACTGTGAACTGTGGACTGTGAACTGTGAGCTGTGAGCTGTGAACTTTGAACGGCGAATAGTGTACAGTGAACTGTGAACTGCGATTTGTGAACTGTGAACTGTGAACTGTGAGCTGTGAACTTTAAAGTGTGCACTGCATATTGTGAACTGTGAACGGCGAATAATGAACTGTGAACTGTGAACTGTGAGCTGTGAACTGTGAAGGGTGCACTGCAAATTGTGAACTGTGAACGGCGAATTGTGAAGTGTGAACTCTGAGCTGTGAACTGAGATCAGTAAACTGTGAACTGTGAGCTGTGAACTGTGAGCTGTGAACTGTGAACTGTGAACTGTGAACTGTGAACTGTGAACTGTGAACTTTGAACGGCGAATAGTGTACAGTGAACTGTGAACTTTGAACGGCGAATAGTGTACAGTGAACTGTGAACTGCGATTTGTGAACTGTGAACTGTGAACTGTGAGCTGTGAACTTTAAAGTGTGCACTGCATATTGTGAACTGTGAACGGCGAATAATGAACTGTGAACTGTGAACTGTGAGCTGTGAACTGTGAAGGGTGCACTGCAAATTGTGAACTGTGAACGGCGAATTGTGAAGTGTGAACTCTGAGCTGTGAACTGAGATCAGTAAACTGTGAACTGTGAGCTGTGAACTGTGAGCTGTGAACTGTGAACTGTGAACTGTGAACTGTGAACTGTGAACTGTGAACTGTGAACTGCGATTTGTGAACAGTGAACTGTGAACTGTGAGCTGTGAACTTTGAAGAGTGCACTGCAAATTGTGAAATGTGAACGGCGAATTGTGAATTGTATAACGTGAACTGAGAACTGTAAACTGTGAACCGTGAACTGTGAACTGTGAACAGTGAACTGTGCACTTTGAACTGTGAACTGTGAACTGTGAACTGTGAGCTGTGAATTTTGAAGTGTGCATTGCAAATTGTGAAATGTGAACGGCGAATTGCGAACTGTGATCTGTGAAATCGAACTGTGAACTGTGAACTGTGGACTGTGAACTGTGAACTGTGAGCTGTGAACTGTGAACTGTGAACTGTGAACTGTGAACTGTGAACTGTGAACTGTGAACTGTGAACTGTGCACTGTAAACTGTGAACTGTGAACTGTGGACTGTGAACTGTGAGCTGTGAGCTGTGAACTTTGAACGGCGAATAGTGTACAGTGAACTGTGAACTGCGATTTGTGAACTGTGAACTGTGAACTGTGAGCTGTGAACTTTAAAGTGTGCACTGCATATTGTGAACTGTGAACGGCGAATAATGAACTGTGAACTGTGAGCTGTGAACTGTGAAGGGTGCACTGCAAATTGTGAACTGTGAACGGCGAATTGTGAAGTGTGAACTCTGAGCTGTGAACTGAGATCAGTAAACTGTGAACTGTGAGCTGTGAACTGTGAGCTGTGAACTGTGAACTGTGAACTGTGAACTGTGAACTGTGAACTGTGAACTGTGAACTGTGAACTGTGAACTGTGAACTGTGAACTGCGATTTGTGAACAGTGAACTGTGAACTGTGAGCTGTGAACTTTGAAGAGTGCACTGCAAATTGTGAAATGTGAACGGCGAATTGTGAACTGTGAAATGTGAACTGAGAACTGTAAACTGTGAACCGTGAACTGTGAACTGTGAACAGTGAACAGTGAACTGTGCACTTTGAACTGTGAACTGAGAACTGTAAACTGTGAACCGTGAACCGTGAACTGAGATCTGTGAACTGTGAACTGTAAACTGTGAACTGTGAGCTGTGAATTTTGAAGTGTGCATTGCAAATTGTGAAATGTGAACGGCGAATTGCGAACTGTGATCTGTGAAATCGAACTGTGGACTGTGAACTGTGGACTGTGAACTGTGAACTGTGAGCTGTGAACTCTGAACTGTGAACTGTGAACTGTGAACTGTGAACTGTGAACAGTGAACTGTGCACTGTAAACTGTGAACTGTGAACTGTGGACTGTGAACTGTGAGCTGTGAGCTGTGAAGGGTGCACTGCAAATTGTGAACTGTGAACGGCGAATTGTGAAGTGTGAACTCTGAGCTGTGAACTGAGATCAGTAAACTGTGAACTGTGAGCTGTGAACTGTGAACTGTGAACTGTGAACTGTGAACTGTGAACTGTGAACTGTGAACTGTGAACTGTGAACTGTGAACTGTGAACTGTGAACTGTGAACTGTGAACTGTGAACTGTGAATTGTGAAGTGTGAACTCTGAGCTGTGAACTGAGATCAGTAAACTGTGAACTGTGAGCTGTGAACTTTAAAGTGTGCACTGCAAATTGTGAACTATGAACGGCGAATAGTGAACTGTGAACTGTGAACTTTGAACTGCGATTTGTGAACAGTGAACTGTGAACTGTGAGCTGTGAACTTTGAAGAGTGCACTGCAAATTGTGAACTGTGAACGGCGAATTGTGAATTGTGAAACGTGAACTGAGAACTGTAAACTGTGAACCGTGAACTGAGATCTGTGAACTGTGAACTGTAAACTGTGAACTATGAGCTGTGAATTTTGAAGTGTGCACTGCAAATTGTGAACTGTCAACGGCGAATTGTGAAGTGTGAAACCTGAGCTGTGAACTGAGATCAGTAAACTGTGAACTGTGAGCTGTGAACTTTAAAGTGTGCACTGCAAATAGTGAAATGTGAACGGCGAATTGTGAAGTGTGAACTCTGAGTTGTGAACTGAGATCAGTAAACTGTGAACTGTGAGCTGTGAACTGTGAGCTGTGAACTGTGAACTGTGAGCTGTGAACTGTGAGCTGTGAACTGTGAACTGTGAACTGTGAACTGTGAACTGTGAACTGAGAACTGTGAACTGCGATTTGTGAACAGTGAACTGTGAACTGTGAGCTGTAAACTTTGAAGAGTGCACTGCAAGTTGTGAACTGTGAACGGCGAATTGTGAACTGTTAAATGTGAACTGAGAACTGTAAACTGTGAACCGTGAACTGTGAACTGTGAACTGTGAACAGTGAACTGTGCACTGTGAACTGTGAACTGTGAATTGTGAACTGTGAATTGTGAACTGTGAAGGGTGCACGGCAAATTTTGAACTTTGAACGGCGAATTGTGAAGTGTGAACTGTGAAATGAAGACTGTGAAGTGTGAACTCTGAGCTGTGAACTGATATCAGTAAACTGTGAACTGTGAACTGTGAACTGTGAACTGTGCACTTTGAACTGTGAACTGTGAACTGTGAACTGTGAACTGTGAGCTGTGAACTGTGAACTGTGAACTGTGAACTGTGAACTGTGAAATGTGAACTGTGAGCTGTGAACTGTGAAGGGTGCACTGCAAATTGTGAACTGTCAACGGCGAATTGTGAAGTGTGAACCCTGAGCTGTGAACTGAGGTCAGTAAACTGTGAACTGTGAGCTGTGAACTTTAAAGTGTGCACTGCAAATTGTGAACTGTGAACTGTGAAATGTGAACTGAGAACTGTAAACTGTGAACCGTGAACTGTGGACTGTGAACTGTGAACTGTGAACTGTGAACTGTGAACTGTGAACTGTGAACTGTGAACTTTGAGCTGTGAACTGTCAAGGGTGCACTGCAAATTGTGAACTGTCAACGGCGAATTGTGAAGTGTTAAAACTGAGCTGTGAACTGAGATCAGTAAACTGTGAACTGTGAACTGTCAACTGTGAACTGTGAACTGTGAACTCTGAACTTTCAGCTGTGAATTGTGAAGGGTGCACTGCAAATTGTGAACTGTGAAGGGTGCACTGCAAATTGTGAACTGTGAAGGGTGCACTGCAAATTGTGAACTGTGAACAGCGAATTGTGAAGTGTGAACTGTGAAACGAAGACTGTGAAGTGTGAACTCTGAGCTGTGAACTGAGATCAGTAAACTGT
Source organism: Lasioglossum villosulum (assembly GCA_963971365.1). Classification (NCBI taxonomy): domain Eukaryota; kingdom Metazoa; phylum Arthropoda; class Insecta; order Hymenoptera; family Halictidae; genus Lasioglossum; species Lasioglossum villosulum. Next base: position 17,662,704 of record OZ020500.1, on the reverse strand, counting down.
GAACTGTGAGCTGTGAACTTTAAAGTGTGCACTGCATATTGTGAACTGTGAACGGCAAATAATGAACTGTGAACTGTGAGCTGTGAACTGTGAAGGGTGCACTGCAAATTGTGAACTGTGAACGGCGAATTGTGAAGTGTGAACTCTGAGCTGTGAACTGAGATCAGTAAACTGTAAACTGTGAGCTGTGAACTGTGAAGGGTGCACTGCAAATTGTGAACTGTGAACGGTGAATAGTGAACTGTGCACTGAGAACTGTGAACTGTGAACTGTGAACTGCGATTTGTGAACAGTGAACTGTGTACTGTGAGCTGTGAACTTTGAAGTGTGCACTGCAAATTGTGAACTGTGAACGGCGAATTGTGAACTGTGAAATGTGAACTGAGAACTGTAAACTGTGAACCGTGAACTGTGAACTGTGAACTGTGAACAGTGAACTGTGCACTGTGAACTGTGATCTGTGAACTGTGAACTGTGAATTGTGAACTGTGAAGGGTGCACTGCAAATTGTGAACTGTGAACGGCGAATTGTGAAGTGTGAACTGTGAAATGAAGACTGTGAAGTGTGAACTCTGAGCTGTGAACTGAGATCAGTAAACTGTGAACTGTGAGCTGTGAACTTTAAAGTGTGCACTGCAAATTGTGAACTGTGAACGGCGAATAGTGAACTGTGAACTGTGAACTGTGAACTGTGAACTGTGACCTGCGATTTGTGAACAGTGAACTGTGAACTGTGAACTGTGAACTGTGAACTTTGAGCTGTGAACTGTGAAGGGCGCACTGCAAATTGAGAACTGTCAACGGCGAATTGTGAAGTGTGAAACCTGAGCTGTGAACTGAGATCAGTAAACTGTGAACTGTGAGCTGTGAACTGTGAACTGTGAACTGTGAACTGTGAACTGTGAACTGTGAACTGTGAACTGTGAACTGTGAACTGTGAACAGTGAACCGTGCACTGTGAACTGTGAACTGTGCACTGTGAACTGTGAACTGTGAGCTGTGAACTGTGAACTGTGAACTGTGAACTGCGATTTGTGAACAGTGAACTGTGAACTGTGAACTGTGAACAGTGAACTGTGCACTGTGAACTGTGATCTGTGAACTGTGAACTGTGAATTATGAACTGTGAAGGGTGCACGGCAAATTGTGAACTTTGAACGGCGAATTGTGAAGTGTGAACTGTGAAATGAAGACTGTGAAGTGTGAACTCTGAGCTGTGAACTGAGATCAGTAAACTGTGAACTGTGAGCTGTGAACTTTAAAGTGTGCACTGCAAATTGTGAACTGTGAAATGTGAAATGTGAACTGAGAACTGTAAACTGTGAACCGTGAACTGTGAACTGTGAAGTGTGAACAGTGAACAGTGCACCGTGCACTGTGAACTGTGAACTGTGAACTGTGAACTGTGAACTGTGAACTGTGAACTTTGAAGAGTGCACTGCAAATTGTGAACTATGAACGACGAAGTGTGAACTGTGAACTTTGAGCTGTGAACTGTGAACTGCGAACTGTGAACTGTGAACTTTGAGCTGTGAACTGTGAAGGGTGCACTGCAAATTGTGAACTGTCAACGGCGAATTGTGAAGTGTGAACTCTGAGCTGTGAACTGAGATCAGTAAACTGTGAACTGTGAGCTGTGAACTTTAAAGTGTGCACTGCAAATTGTGAACTGTGAACGGCGAATAGTGAACTGTAAACTGTGAACTTTGAACTGCGATTTGTGAACAGTGAACTGTGAACTGTGAGCTGTGAACTTTGAAGAGTGCACTGCAAATTGTGAACTGTGAACGGCGAATTGTGAATTGTGAAACGTGAACTGAGAACTGTAAACTGTGAACCGTGAACTGCAAATTGTGAACTGTGAACGGCGAATAGTGTACAGTGAACTGTGTACAGTGAACTGTGAACTGTGAACTGTGAGCTGTGAACTTTAAAGTGTGCACTGCATATTGTGAACTGTGAACGGCGAATAATGAACTGTGAACTGTGAACTGTGAGCTGTGAACTGTGAAGGGTGCACTGCAAATTGTGAACTGTGAACGGCGAATTGTGAAGTGTGAACTCTGAGCTGTGAACTGAGATCAGTAAACTGTGAACTGTGAGCTGTGAACTGTGAGCTGTGAACTGTGAACTGTGAACTGTGAACTGTGAACTGTGAACTGTGAACTGTGAACTGTGAACGGCGAATTGTGAAGTGTGAACTGTGAACGGCGAATTGTGAAGTGTGAACTCTGAGCTGTGAACTGAGATCAGTAAACTGTAAACTGTGAGCTGTGAACTGTGAACTGTGAACAGTGAACCGTGCACTGTGAACTGTGAACTGTGCACTGTGAACTGTGAACTGTGAGCTGTGAACTGTGAACTGTGAACTGTGAATTATGAACTGTGAAGGGTGCACGGCAAATTGTGAACTTTGAACGGCGAATTGTGAAGTGTGAACTGTGAAATGAAGACTGTGAAGTGTGAACTCTGAGCTGTGAACTGAGATCAGTAAACTGTGAACTGTGAGCTGTGAACTTTAAAGTGTGCACTGCAAATTGTGAACTGTGAACTGTGAAATGTGAAATGTGAACTGAGAACTGTAAACTGTGAACCGTGAACTGTGAACTGTGAACTGTGAACAGTGAACTGTGAACTGTGAACTGTGAACTGTGAACTGTGAACTGTGAACTGTGAACTGTGAACTGTGAACTGTGAACTTTGAAGAGTGCACTGCAAATTGTGAACTATGAACGACGAAGTGTGAACTGTGAACTTTGAGCTGTGAACTGTGAACTGCGAACTGTGAACTGTGAACTGTGAACTGTGAACTTTGAGCTGTGAACTGTGAAGGGTGCACTGCAAATTGTGAACTGTCAACGGCGAATTGTGAAGTGTGAACTCTGAGCTGTGAACTGAGATCAGTAAACTGTGAACTGTGAGCTGTGAACTTTAAAGTGTGCACTGCAAATTGTGAACTGTGAACGGCGAATAGTGAACTGTAAACTGTGAACTGAGAACTGTAAACTGTGAACCGTGAACTGCAAATTGTGAACTGTGAACGGCGAATAGTGTACAGTGAACTGTGTACAGTGAACTGTGAACTGTGAACTGTGAGCTGTGAACTTTAAAGTGTGCACTGCATATTGTGAACTGTGAACGGCGAATAATGAACTGTGAACTGTGAACTGTGAGCTGTGAACTGTGAAGGGTGCACTGCAAATTGTGAACTGTGAACGGCGAATTGTGAAGTGTGAACTCTGAGCTGTGAACTGAGATCAGTAAACTGTGAACTGTGAGCTGTGAACTGTGAGCTGTGAACTGTGAACTGTGAACTGTGAACTGTGAACTGTGAACTGTGAACTGTGAACTGTGAACTGTGAACTGTGAACTGCGATTTGTGAACTGTGAGCTGTGAACTTTGAAGAGTGCACTGCAAATTGTGAAATGTGAACGGCGAATTGTGAACTGTGAAATGTGAACTGAGAACTGTAAACTGTGAACCGTGAACTGTGAACTGTGAACAGTGAACTGTGCACTTTGAACTGTGAACTGTGAACTGTGAACGGCGAATTGTGAACTGCGAAATGTGAACTGAGAACTGTGAACTGTGAACTGTGAACTATGAGCTGTGAACTGTGAACTGTGAACTGTGAACTGTGAACTGTGAACTTTGAAGAGTGCACTGCAAATTGTGAACTATGAACGACGAAGTGTGAACTGTGAACTTTGAGCTGTGAACTGTGAACTGTGAACTGTGAACTGTGAACTGTGAACTTTGAGCTGTGAACTGTGAAGGGCGCACTGCAAATTGTGAACTGTGAACGGCGATTTGTGAACAGTGAACTGTGAACTGTGAGCTGTGAACTTTGAAGAGTGCACTGCAAATTGTGAAATGTGAACGGCGAATTGTGAACTGTGAAATGTGAACTGAGAACTGTAAACTGTGAACCGTGAACTGTGAACTGTGAACAGTGAACTGTGCACTTTTGTTCCGGAATTAACCGTTCCACGTTTCGGTCGTCGAGCGTCCAAATACAAACGCGGTCCGATCAAAACAATCGATTGGTCGCATCGATCGATAGCGCCGCGCGTACCCGTTACGAATACGGATCGATCCGTATTTTTGACTCGCGACTTTTACACGTTACTGTCCATAATTCGAACGTGCAATAGCTAACGCGTTCTGTTCATCAGCGTTTTAACTTTCGAATTCAACGAATTAACGCTCTCGTGCCTATCGCGGGACGCTCTTATCCGAAAAGATTAACGCAAGTTTCGTACAATAAACAGTTTTGTGTGACCCGTGAACGTGCTTCGTTAATTAACCTCTCACTGCATATCCTTGTCAGGATAGTTCTAGCTATCCGCCTCCTTACTGCCACGCGCAAACAACTTTGAATTGTGAATTGTATAACGTGAACTGAGAACTGTAAACTGTGAACCGTGAACTGCAAATTGTGAACTGTGAACGGCGAATAGTGTACAGTGAACTGTGAACTGTGAACTGTGAACTGTGAACTGTGAACTGTGAGCTGTGAACTTTAAAGTGTGCACTGCATATTGTGAACTGTGAACGGCGAATAATGAACTGTGAACTGTGAACTGTGAGCTGTGAACTGTGAAGGGTGCACTGCAAATTGTGAACTGTGAACGGCGAATTGTGAAGTGTGAACTCTGAGCTGTGAACTGAGATCAGTAAACTGTGAACTGTGAGCTGTGAACTGTGAGCTGTGAACTGTGAACTGTGAACTGTGAACTGTGAACTGTGAACTGTGAACTGTGAACTGTGAACTGCGATTTGTGAACAGTGAACTGTGAACTGTGAGCTGTGAACTTTGAAGAGTGCACTGCAAATTGTGAAATGTGAACGGCGAATTGTGAATTGTATAACGTGAACTGAGAACTGTAAACTGTGAACCGTGAACTGCAAATTGTGAACTGTGAACGGCGAATAGTGTACAGTGAACTGTGAACTGTGAACTGTGAACTGTGAACTGTGAGCTGTGAACTTTAAAGTGTGCACTGCATATTGTGAACTGTGAACGGCGAATAATGAACTGTGAACTGTGAACTGTGAGCTGTGAACTGTGAAGGGTGCACTGCAAATTGTGAACTGTGAACGGCGAATTGTGAAGTGTGAACTCTGAGCTGTGAACTGAGATCAGTAAACTGTGAACTGTGAGCTGTGAGCTGTGAGCTGTGAACTGTGAACTGTTAACTGTGAACTGTGAACTGTGAACTGTGAACTGTGAACTGTGAACTGTGAACTGTGAACTGTGAACTGCGATTTGTGAACAGTGAACTGTGAACTGTGAGCTGTGAACTTTGAAGAGTGCACTGCAAATTGTGAAATGTGAACGGCGAATTGTGAACTGTGAAATGTGAACTGAGAACTGTAAACTGTGAACCGTGAACTGTGAACTGTGAACAGTGAACTGTGCACTTTGAACTGTGAACTGTGAACTGTGAACTGTGAGCTGTGAATTTTGAAGTGTGCATTGCAAATTGTGAAATGTGAACGGCGAATTGCGAACTGTGATCTGTGAAATCGAACTGTGAACTGTGAACTGTGGACTGTGAACTGTGAACTGTGAGCTGTGAACTGTGAACTGTGAACTGTGAACTGTGAACTGTGAACTGTGAACAGTGAACTGTGCACTGTAAACTGTGAACTGTGAACTGTGGACTGTGAACTGTGAGCTGTGAGCTGTGAACTTTGAACGGCGAATAGTGTACAGTGAACTGTGAACTGCGATTTGTGAACTGTGAACTGTGAACTGTGAGCTGTGAACTTTAAAGTGTGCACTGCATATTGTGAACTGTGAACGGCGAATAATGAACTGTGAACTGTGAACTGTGAGCTGTGAACTGTGAAGGGTGCACTGCAAATTGTGAACTGTGAACGGCGAATTGTGAAGTGTGAACTCTGAGCTGTGAACTGAGATCAGTAAACTGTGAACTGTGAGCTGTGAACTGTGAGCTGTGAACTGTGAACTGTGAACTGTGAACTGTGAACTGTGAACTGTGAACTGTGAACTGTGAACTGTGAACTGTGAACTGTGAACTGCGATTTGTGAACAGTGAACTGTGAACTGTGAGCTGTGAACTTTGAAGAGTGCACTGCAAATTGTGAAATGTGAACGGCGAATTGTGAACTGTGAAATGTGAACTGAGAACTGTAAACTGTGAACCGTGAACTGTGAACTGTGAACAGTGAACAGTGAACTGTGCACTTTGAACTGTGAACTGAGAACTGTAAACTGTGAACCGTGAACCGTGAACTGAGATCTGTGAACTGTGAACTGTAAACTGTGAACTGTGAGCTGTGAATTTTGAAGTGTGCATTGCAAATTGTGAAATGTGAACGGCGAATTGCGAACTGTGATCTGTGAAATCGAACTGTGAACTGTGAACTGTGGACTGTGAACTGTGAACTGTGAGCTGTGAACTGTGAACTGTGAACTGTGAACTGTGAACTGTGAACTGTGAACAGTGAACTGTGCACTGTAAACTGTGAACTGTGAACTGTGGACTGTGAACTGTGAGCTGTGAGCTGTGAAGGGTGCACTGCAAATTGTGAACTGTGAACGGCGAATTGTGAAGTGTGAACTCTGAGCTGTGAACTGAGATCAGTAAACTGTGAACTGTGAACTGTGAACTGCGAACTGTGAACTGTGAACTGTGAACTGTGAACTTTGAGCTGTGAACTGTGAAGGGTGCACTGCAAATTGTGAACTGTCAACGGCGAATTGTGAAGTGTGAACTCTGAGCTGTGAACTGAGATCAGTAAACTGTGAACTGTGAGCTGTGAACTTTAAAGTGTGCACTGCAAATTGTGAACTGTGAACGGCGAATAGTGAACTGTAAACTGTGAACTGAGAACTGTAAACTGTGAACCGTGAACTGCAAATTGTGAACTGTGAACGGCGAATAGTGTACAGTGAACTGTGTACAGTGAACTGTGAACTGTGAACTGTGAGCTGTGAACTTTAAAGTGTGCACTGCATATTGTGAACTGTGAACGGCGAATAATGAACTGTGAACTGTGAACTGTGAGCTGTGAACTGTGAAGGGTGCACTGCAAATTGTGAACTGTGAACGGCGAATTGTGAAGTGTGAACTCTGAGCTGTGAACTGAGATCAGTAAACTGTGAACTGTGAGCTGTGAACTGTGAGCTGTGAACTGTGAACTGTGAACTGTGAACTGTGAACTGTGAACTGTGAACTGTGAACTGTGAACTGTGAACTGTGAACTGCGATTTGTGAACTGTGAGCTGTGAACTTTGAAGAGTGCACTGCAAATTGTGAAATGTGAACGGCGAATTGTGAACTGTGAAATGTGAACTGAGAACTGTAAACTGTGAACCGTGAACTGTGAACTGTGAACAGTGAACTGTGCACTTTGAACTGTGAACTGTGAACTGTGAACGGCGAATTGTGAACTGCGAAATGTGAACTGAGAACTGTGAACTGTGAACTGTGAACTATGAGCTGTGAACTGTGAACTGTGAACTGTGAACTGTGAACTGTGAACTTTGAAGAGTGCACTGCAAATTGTGAACTATGAACGACGAAGTGTGAACTGTGAACTTTGAGCTGTGAACTGTGAACTGTGAACTGTGAACTGTGAACTGTGAACTTTGAGCTGTGAACTGTGAAGGGCGCACTGCAAATTGTGAACTGTGAACGGCGATTTGTGAACAGTGAACTGTGAACTGTGAGCTGTGAACTTTGAAGAGTGCACTGCAAATTGTGAAATGTGAACGGCGAATTGTGAACTGTGAAATGTGAACTGAGAACTGTAAACTGTGAACCGTGAACTGTGAACTGTGAACAGTGAACTGTGCACTTTTGTTCCGGAATTAACCGTTCCACGTTTCGGTCGTCGAGCGTCCAAATACAAACGCGGTCCGATCAAAACAATCGATTGGTCGCATCGATCGATAGCGCCGCGCGTACCCGTTACGAATACGGATCGATCCGTATTTTTGACTCGCGACTTTTACACGTTACTGTCCATAATTCGAACGTGCAATAGCTAACGCGTTCTGTTCATCAGCGTTTTAACTTTCGAATTCAACGAATTAACGCTCTCGTGCCTATCGCGGGACGCTCTTATCCGAAAAGATTAACGCAAGTTTCGTACAATAAACAGTTTTGTGTGACCCGTGAACGTGCTTCGTTAATTAACCTCTCACTGCATATCCTTGTCAGGATAGTTCTAGCTATCCGCCTCCTTACTGCCACGCGCAAACAACTTTGAATTGTGAATTGTATAACGTGAACTGAGAACTGTAAACTGTGAACCGTGAACTGCAAATTGTGAACTGTGAACGGCGAATAGTGTACAGTGAACTGTGAACTGTGAACTGTGAACTGTGAACTGTGAACTGTGAGCTGTGAACTTTAAAGTGTGCACTGCATATTGTGAACTGTGAACGGCGAATAATGAACTGTGAACTGTGAACTGTGAGCTGTGAACTGTGAAGGGTGCACTGCAAATTGTGAACTGTGAACGGCGAATTGTGAAGTGTGAACTCTGAGCTGTGAACTGAGATCAGTAAACTGTGAACTGTGAGCTGTGAACTGTGAGCTGTGAACTGTGAACTGTGAACTGTGAACTGTGAACTGTGAACTGTGAACTGTGAACTGTGAACTGCGATTTGTGAACAGTGAACTGTGAACTGTGAGCTGTGAACTTTGAAGAGTGCACTGCAAATTGTGAAATGTGAACGGCGAATTGTGAATTGTATAACGTGAACTGAGAACTGTAAACTGTGAACCGTGAACTGCAAATTGTGAACTGTGAACGGCGAATAGTGTACAGTGAACTGTGAACTGTGAACTGTGAACTGTGAACTGTGAGCTGTGAACTTTAAAGTGTGCACTGCATATTGTGAACTGTGAACGGCGAATAATGAACTGTGAACTGTGAACTGTGAGCTGTGAACTGTGAAGGGTGCACTGCAAATTGTGAACTGTGAACGGCGAATTGTGAAGTGTGAACTCTGAGCTGTGAACTGAGATCAGTAAACTGTGAACTGTGAGCTGTGAGCTGTGAGCTGTGAACTGTGAACTGTTAACTGTGAACTGTGAACTGTGAACTGTGAACTGTGAACTGTGAACTGTGAACTGTGAACTGTGAACTGCGATTTGTGAACAGTGAACTGTGAACTGTGAGCTGTGAACTTTGAAGAGTGCACTGCAAATTGTGAAATGTGAACGGCGAATTGTGAACTGTGAAATGTGAACTGAGAACTGTAAACTGTGAACCGTGAACTGTGAACTGTGAACAGTGAACTGTGCACTTTGAACTGTGAACTGTGAACTGTGAACTGTGAGCTGTGAATTTTGAAGTGTGCATTGCAAATTGTGAAATGTGAACGGCGAATTGCGAACTGTGATCTGTGAAATCGAACTGTGAACTGTGAACTGTGGACTGTGAACTGTGAACTGTGAGCTGTGAACTGTGAACTGTGAACTGTGAACTGTGAACTGTGAACTGTGAACAGTGAACTGTGCACTGTAAACTGTGAACTGTGAACTGTGAGCTGTGAACTTTAAAGTGTGCACTGCAAATTGTGAACTGTGAACTGTGAAATGTGAAATGTGAACTGAGAACTGTAAACTGTGAACCGTGAACTGTGAACTGTGAACTGTGAACAGTGAACTGTGAACTGTGAACTGTGAACAGTGAACTGTGCACTGTAAACTGTGAACTGTGAACTGTGGACTGTGAACTGTGAGCTGTGAGCTGTGAAGGGTGCACTGCAAATTGTGAACTGTGAACGGCGAATTGTGAAGTGTGAACTCTGAGCTGTGAACTGAGATCAGTAAACTGTGAACTGTGAGCTGTGAACTGTGAACTGTGAACTGTGAACTGTGAACTGTGAACTGTGAACTGTGAACTGTGAACTGTGAACTGTGAACTGTGAACTGTGAACTGTGAATTGTGAAGTGTGAACTCTGAGCTGTGAACTGAGATCAGTAAACTGTGAACTGTGAGCTGTGAACTTTAAAGTGTGCACTGCAAATTGTGAACTGTGAACGGCGAATAGTGAACTGTGAACTGTGAACTTTGAACTGCGATTTGTGAACAGTGAACTGTGAACTGTGAGCTGTGAACTTTGAAGAGTGCACTGCAAATTGTGAACTGTGAACGGCGAATTGTGAATTGTGAAACGTGAACTGAGAACTGTAAACTGTGAACCGTGAACTGAGATCTGTGAACTGTGAACTGTAAACTGTGAACTGTGAGCTGTGAATTTTGAAGTGTGCACTGCAAATTGTGAAATGTGAACGGCGAATTGCGAACTGTGAACTGTGAACTGTGGACTGTGAACTGTGAGCTGTGAGCTATGAGCTGTGAACTGTGAACTGTGAACTGTGAGCTGTGAACTGTGAACTGTGAACTGTGAACTTTGAGCTGTGAACTGTGAAGGGCGCACTGCAAATTGTGAACTGTCAACGGCGAATTGTGAAGTGTGAAACCTGAGCTGTGAACTGAGATCAGTAAACTGTGAACTGTGAGCTGTGAACTTTAAAGTGTGCACTGCAAATTGTGAACTGTGAACGGCGAATAGTGAACTGTGAACTGTGAACTGTGAACTGCGATTTGTGAACAGTGAACTGTGAACTGTGAGCTGTGAACTTTGAAGAGTGTACTGCAAATTGTGAACTGTGAACGGCGAATTGTGAATTGTATAACGTGAACTGAGAACTGTAAACTGTGAACCGTGAACTGCAAATTGTGAACTGTGAACGGCGAATAGTGTACAGTGAACTGTGAACTGTGAACTGTGAACTGTGAGCTGTGAACTTTAAAGTGTGCACTGCATATTGTGAACTGTGAACGGCGAATAATGAACTGTGAACTGTGAACTGTGAGCTGTGAACTGTGAAGGGTGCACTGCAAATTGTGAACTGTGAACGGCGAATTGTGAAGTGTGAACTCTGAGCTGTGAACTGAGATCAGTAAACTGTGAACTGTGAGCTGTGAACTGTGAGCTGTGAACTGTGAACTGTGAACTGTGAACTGTGAACTGTGAACTGTGAACTGTGAACTGTGAACTGTGAACTGTGAATTGTGAAGTGTGAACTCTGAGCTGTGAACTGAGATCAGTAAACTGTGAACTGTGAGCTGTGAACTTTAAAGTGTGCACTGCAAATTGTGAACTGTGAACGGCGAATAGTGAACTGTGAACTGTGAACTTTGAACTGCGATTTGTGAACAGTGAACTGTGAACTGTGAGCTGTGAACTTTGAAGAGTGCACTGCAAATTGTGAACTGTGAACGGCGAATTGTGAATTGTGAAACGTGAACTGAGAACTGTAAACTGTGAACCGTGAACTGAGATCTGTGAACTGTGAACTGTAAACTGTGAACTATGAGCTGTGAATTTTGAAGTGTGCACTGCAAATTGTGAAATGTGAACGGCGAATTGCGAACTGTGAACTGTGAAATCGAACTGTGAACTGTGAACTGTGGACTGTGAACTGTGAACTGTGAGCTGTGAACTGTGAACTGTGAACTGTGAACTGTGAACTTTGAGCTGTGAACTGTGAAGGGCGCACTGCAAATTGTGAACTGTCAACGGCGAATTGTGAAGTGTGAAACCTGAGCTGTGAACTGAGATCAGTAAACTGTGAACTGTGAGCTGTGAACTTTAAAGTGTGCACTGCAAATTGTGAACTGTGAACGGCGAATAGTGAACTGTGAACTGTGAACTGTGAACTGTGATCTGCGATTTGTGAACAGTGAACTGTGAACTGTGAGCTGTGAACTTTGAAGAGTGTACTGCAAATTGTGAACTGTGAACGGCGAATTGTGAATTGTATAACGTGAACTGAGAACTGTAAACTGTGAACCGTGAACTGCAAATTGTGAACTGTGAACGGCGAATAGTGTACAGTGAACTGTGAACTGTGAACTGTGAGCTGTGAACTTTAAAGTGTGCACTGCATATTGTGAACTGTGAACGGCGAATAATGAACTGTGAACTGTGAACTGTGAGCTGTGAACTGTGAAGGGTGCACTGCAAATTGTGAACTGTGAACGGCGAATTGTGAAGTGTGAACTCTGAGCTGTGAACTGAGATCAGTAAACTGTGAACTGTGAGCTGTGAACTGTGAGCTGTGAACTGTGAACTGTGAACTGTGAACTGTGAACTGTGAACTGTGAACTGTGAACTGTGAACTGTGAACTGTGAACTGTGAACTGTGAACTGTGAACTGTGAACTGTGAACTGTGAACTGCGATTTGTGAACAGTGAACTGTGAACTGTGAGCTGTGAACTTTGAAGAGTGCACTGCAAATTGTGAAATGTGAACGGCGAATTGTCAACTGTGAAATGTGAACTGAGAACTGTAAACTGTGAACCGTGAACTGTGAACTGTGAACAGTGAACTGTGCACTGTGAACTGTGAACTGTGAACTGTGAACTGTGAGCTGTGAACTGTGAACTGTGAACTGTGAACGGCGAATTGTGAACTGTGAAATGTGAACTGAGAACTGTAAACTGTGAACCGTGAACTGTGAACTGAGAACTGTAAACTGTGAACCGTGAACTGTGAACTGTGAACTGTGAACTGTGAACTGTGAACTGTGAACTGTGAACTGTGAACTGTGAACTGTGAACTGTGAACTGTGAACTGTGAACTGTGAACTTTGAACTGCGATTTGTGAACAGTGAACTGTGAACTGTGAGCTGTGAACTTTGAAGAGTGGACTGCAAATTGTGAACTGTGAACGGCGAATTGTGAATTGTGAAACGTGAACTGAGAACTGTAAACTGTGAACCGTGAACTGAGATCTGTGAACTGTGAACTGTAAACTGTGAACTGTGAGCTGTGAATTTTGAAGTGTGCACTGCAAATTGTGAAATGTGAACGGCGAATTGCGAACTGTGAACTGTGAACTGTGGACTGTGAACTGTGAGCTGTGAGCTATGAGCTGTGAACTGTGAACTGTGAACTGTGAGCTGTGAACTGTGAACTGTGAACTGTGAACTGTGAACTTTGAGCTGTGAACTGTGAAGGGCGCACTGCAAATTGTGAACTGTCAACGGCGAATTGTGAAGTGTGAAACCTGAGCTGTGAACTGAGATCAGTAAACTGTGAACTGTGAGCTGTGAACTTTAAAGTGTGCACTGCAAATTGTGAACTGTGAACGGCGAATAGTGAACTGTGAACTGTGAACTGTGAACTGCGATTTGTGAACAGTGAACTGTGAACTGTGAGCTGTGAACTTTGAAGAGTGTACTGCAAATTGTGAACTGTGAACGGCGAATTGTGAATTGTATAACGTGAACTGAGAACTGTAAACTGTGAACCGTGAACTGCAAATTGTGAACTGTGAACGGCGAATAGTGTACAGTGAACTGTGAACTGTGAACTGTGAACTGTGAGCTGTGAACTTTAAAGTGTGCACTGCATATTGTGAACTGTGAACGGCGAATAATGAACTGTGAACTGTGAACTGTGAGCTGTGAACTGTGAAGGGTGCACTGCAAATTGTGAACTGTGAACGGCGAATTGTGAAGTGTGAACTCTGAGCTGTGAACTGAGATCAGTAAACTGTGAACTGTGAGCTGTGAACTGTGAGCTGTGAACTGTGAACTGTGAACTGTGAACTGTGAACTGTGAACTGTGAACTGTGAACTGTGAACTGTGAACTGTGAACTGTGAACTGTGAACTGCGATTTGTGAACAGTGAACTGTGAACTGTGAGCTGTGAACTTTGAAGAGTGCACTGCAAATTGTGAAATGTGAACGGCGAATTGTCAACTGTGAAATGTGAACTGAGAACTGTAAACTGTGAACCGTGAACTGTGAACTGTGAACAGTGAACTGTGCACTGTGAACTGTGAACTGTGAACTGTGAACTGTGAGCTGTGAACTGTGAACTGTGAACTGTGAACGGCGAATTGTGAACTGTGAAATGTGAACTGAGAACTGTAAACTGTGAACCGTGAACTGCAAATTGTGAACTGTGAAGGGCGAATAGTGAACAGTGAACTGTGAACTGTGAACTGTGAACTGTGAACTGTGAACTGTGCACTGTGCACTGTGACCTGCGATTTGTGAACAGTGAACTGTGAACTGTGAGCTGTGAACTGTGAACTGTGAACTATGAGCTGTGAACTGTGAAGGGCGCACTGCAAATTGTGAACTGTCAACGGCGAATTGTGAAGTGTGAAACCTGAGCTGTGAACTGAGATCAGTAAACTGTGAACTGTGAGCGTTGAACTTTAAAGTGTGCACTGCAAATTGTGAACTGTGACCGGCGAATTGTGAATTGTATAACGTGAACTGAGAACTGTAAACTGTGAACCGTGAACTGCAAATTGTGAACTGTGAACGGCGAATAGTGAACTGTGAACTGTGAACTGTGAACTGCGATTTGTGAACAGTGAACTGTGAACTGTGAGCTGTGAACTTTGAAGAGTGCACTGCAAATTGTGAAATGTGAAAGGCGAATTGTGAACTGTGAAATGTGAACTGAGAACTGTAAACTGTGAACCGTGAACTGCAAATTGTGAATTGTGAACGGCGAATAGTGAACAGTGAACTGTGAACTGTGAACTGTGCACTGTGAACTGTGAACTGTGAACTGTGAGCTGTGAACTGTGAACTGTGAACTGTGAACTGCGAACTGTGAACTGTGAACTTTGAGCTGTGAACTGTGAAGGGTGCACTGCAAATTGTGAACTGTCAACGGCGAATTGTGAAGTGTGAACTCTGAGATGTGAACTGAGATCAGTAAACTGTGAACTGTGAGCTGTGAACTTCAAAGTGTGCACTGCAAATTGTGAACTGTGAACGGCGAATAGTGAACTGTGAACTGTGAACTTTGAGCTGTGAACTTTGAAGAGTGCACTGCAAATGGTGAACTGTGAACGGCGAATTGTGAATTGTGAAACGTGAACTGAGAACTGTAAACTGTGAACCGTGAACTGCAAATTGTGAACTGTGAACGGCGAATAGTGTACAGTGAACTGTGAACTGTGAACTGTGAACTGTGAACTGTGAGCTGTGAACTTTAAAGTGTGCACTGCATATTGTGAACTGTGAACGGCGAATAATGAACTGTGAACTGTGAACTGTGAGCTGTGAACTGTGAAGGGGGCACTGCAAATTGTGAACTGTGAACGGCGAATTGTGAAGTGTGAACTCTGAGCTGTGAACTGAGATCAGTAAACTGTGAACTGTGAGCTTTGAACTGTGAGCTGTGAACTGTGAACTGTGAACTGTGAACTGTGAACTGTGAACTGTGAACTGTGAACTGTGAACTGCGATTTGTGAACAGTGAACTGTGAACTGTGAGCTGTGAACTTTGAAGAGTGCACTGAAAATTGTGAAATGTGAACGGCGAATTGTGAACTGTGAAATGTGAACTGAGAACTGTAAACTGTGAACCGTGAACTGTGAACTGTGAACAGTGAACTGTGCACTTTGAACTGTGAACTGTGAACTGTGAACTGTGAACTGTGAGCTGTGAACTGTGAACTGTGAACTGTGAACGGCGAATTGTGAACTGTGAAATGTGAACTGGGAACTGTAAACTGTGAACCGTGAACTGCAAATTGTGAACTGTGAACGGCGAATAGTGAACAGTGAACTGAGAACTGTAAACTGTAAACTGTGAACCGTGAACTGTGAACTGTGAACTGTGAACTGTGAGCTGTGAACTGTGAACTGTGAACTGTGAACTGTGAGCTGTGAGCTGTGAACTGTGAACTGTGAACTGTGCACTGTGCACTGTGACCTGCGATTTGTGAACAGTGAACTGTGAACTGTGAGCTGTGAACTGTGAACTGTGAACTTTGAGCTGTGAACTGTGAAGGGCGCACTGCAAATTGTGAACTGTCAACGGCGAATTGTGAAGTGTGAAACCTGAGCTGTGAACTGAGATCAGTAAACTGTGAACTGTGAGCTTTGAACTTTAAAGTGTGCACTGCAAATTGTGAACTGTAACCGGCGAATTGTGAATTGTATAACGTGAACTGAGAACTGTAAACTGTGAACCGTGAACTGCAAATTGTGAACTGTGAACGGCGAATAGTGAACTGTGAACTGTGAACTGTGAACTGCGATTTGTGAACAGTGAACTGTGAACTGTGAGCTGTGAACTTTGAAGAGTGCACTGCAAATTATGAAATGTGAACGGCGAATTGAGAACTGTGAAATGTGAACTGAGAACTGTAAACTGTGAACCGTGAACTGTGAACTGTGAACAGTGAACTGTGCACTTTGAACTGTGAACTGTGAACAGTGAACTGTGAACTGTGAGCTGTGAACTGTGAACTGTGAACTGTGAACGGCGAATTGTGAACTGTGAAATGTGAACTGAGAACTGTAAACTGTGAACCGTGAACTGCAAATTGTGAACTGTGAACGGCGAATAGTGAACAGTGAACTGTGAACTGTGAACTGTGCACTGTGAACTGTGAACTGTGAACTGTGAGCTGTGAACTGTGAACTGTGAACTGTGAACTGCGAACTGTGAACTGTGAACTTTGAGCTGTGAACTGTGAAGGGTGCACTGCAAATTGTGAACTGTCAACGGCGAATTGTGAAGTGTGAACTCTGAGATGTGAACTGAGATCAGTAAACTGTGAACTGTGAGCTGTGAACTTTAAAGTGTGCACTGCAAATTGTGAACTGTGAACGGCGAATAGTGAACTGTGAACTGTGAACTTTGAGCTGTGAACTTTGAAGAGTGCACTGCAAATGGTGAACTGTGAACGGCGAATTGTGAATTGTGAAACGTGAACTGAGAACTGTAAACTGTGAACCGTGAACTGCAAATTGTGAACTGTGAACGGCGAATAGTGTACAGTGAACTGTGAACTGTGAACTGTGAGCTGTGAACTGTGAACTGTGAACTGTGAGCTGTGAACTGTGAACTGTGAACTGTGAACTGTGAACTGTGAACTGTGAACTGTGAACTGTGAACTGTGAACTGCGATTTGTGAACAGTGAACTGTGAACTGTGAGCTGTGAACTTTGAAGAGTGCACTGAAAATTGTGAAATGTGAACGGCGAATTGTGAACTGTGAAATGTGAACTGAGAACTGTAAACTGTGAACCGTGAACTGTGAACTGTGAACAGTGAACTGTGCACTTTGAACTGTGAACTGTGAACTGTGAACTGTGAACTGTGAGCTGTGAACTGTGAACTGTGAACTGTGAACGGCGAATTGTGAACTGTGAAATGTGAACTGGGAACTGTAAACTGTGAACCGTGAACTGCAAATTGTGAACTGTGAACGGCGAATAGTGAACAGTGAACGGCGAATAGTGAACAGTGAACTGAGAACTGTAAACTGTAAACTGTGAACCGTGAACTGTGAACTGTGAACTGTGAACTGTGAGCTGTGAACTGTGAACTGTGAACTGTGAACTGTGAGCTGTGAGCTGTGAACTGTGAACTGTGAACTGTGCACTGTGCACTGTGACCTGCGATTTGTGAACAGTGAACTGTGAACTGTGAGCTGTGAACTGTGAACTGTGAACTTTGAGCTGTGAACTGTGAAGGGCGCACTGCAAATTGTGAACTGTCAACGGCGAATTGTGAAGTGTGAAACCTGAGCTGTGAACTGAGATCAGTAAACTGTGAACTGTGAGCTTTGAACTTTAAAGTGTGCACTGCAAATTGTGAACTGTAACCGGCGAATTGTGAATTGTATAACGTGAACTGAGAACTGTAAACTGTGAACCGTGAACTGCAAATTGTGAACTGTGAACGGCGAATAGTGAACTGTGAACTGTGAACTGTGAACTGCGATTTGTGAACAGTGAACTGTGAACTGTGAGCTGTGAACTTTGAAGAGCGCACTGCAAATTATGAAATGTGAACGGCGAATTGAGAACTGTGAAATGTGAACTGAGAACTGTAAACTGTGAACCGTGAACTGTGAACTGTGAACAGTGAACTGTGCACTTTGAACTGTGAACTGTGAACAGTGAACTGTGAACTGTGAGCTGTGAACTGTGAACTGTGAACTGTGAACGGCGAATTGTGAACTGTGAAATGTGAACTGAGAACTGTAAACTGTGAACCGTGAACTGCAAATTGTGAACTGTGAACGGCGAATAGTGAACAGTGAACTGTGAACTGTGAACTGTGCACTGTGAACTGTGAACTGTGAACTGTGAGCTGTGAACTGTGAACTGTGAACTGTGAACTGCGAACTGTGAACTGTGAACTTTGAGCTGTGAACTGTGAAGGGTGCACTGCAAATTGTGAACTGTCAACGGCGAATTGTGAAGTGTGAACTCTGAGATGTGAACTGAGATCAGTAAACTGTGAACTGTGAGCTGTGAACTTTAAAGTGTGCACTGCAAATTGTGAACTGTGAACGGCGAATAGTGAACTGTGAACTGTGAACTTTGAGCTGTGAACTTTGAAGAGTGCACTGCAAATGGTGAACTGTGAACGGCGAATTGTGAATTGTGAAACGTGAACTGAGAACTGTAAACTGTGAACCGTGAACTGCAAATTGTGAACTGTGAACGGCGAATAGTGTACAGTGAACTGTGAACTGTGAACTGTGAACTGTGAACTGTGAGCTGTGAACTGTGAGCTGTGAACTTTAAAGTGTGCACTGCATATTGTGAACTCTGAACGGCGAATAATGAACTGTGAACTGTGAACTGTGAGCTGTGAACTGTGAAGGGGGCACTGCAAATTGTGAACTGTGAACGGCGAATTGTGAAGTGTGAACTCTGAGCTGTGAACTGAGATCAGTAAACTGTGAACTGTGAGCTTTGAACTGTGAGCTGTGAACTGTGAACTGTGAACTGTGAACTGTGAACTGTGAACTGTGAACTGTGAACTGCGATTTGTGAACAGTGAACTGTGAACTGTGAGCTGTGAACTTTGAAGAGTGCACTGAAAATTGTGAAATGTGAACGGCGAATTGTGAACTGTGAAATGTGAACTGAGAACTGTAAACTGTGAACCGTGAACTGTGAACTGTGAACAGTGAACTGTGCACTTTGAACTGTGAACGGCGAATTGTGAACTGTGAAATGTGAACTGGGAACTGTAAACTGTGAACCGTGAACTGCAAATTGTGAACTGTGAACGGCGAATAGTGAACAGTGAACTGAGAACTGTAAACTGTAAACTGTGAACCGTGAACTGTGAACTGTGAACTGTGAACTGTGATCTGTGAACTGTGAACTGTGAACTGTGAACGGCGAATTGTGAACTGTGAAATGTGAACTGAGAACTGTAAACTGTGAACCGTGAACTGTGAACTGTGAACAGTGAACTGTGCACTTTGAACTGTGAACTGTGAACTGTGAACTGTTGTGTGAGAGGGAAGCGGTCTGGATGACCAACTAGGTGCAACTTTGGATTGCTGGAATGACTGAGAAGAATGGGACAGGATGGCAGAGTGATTGGAATGAGAGATAGGATGCAAGATTGAACGGAATGGATGCGTATGGTAACGGTTGGATTTGAATGGAAGAGAAGTGGACTGTATAAATGGAATTGAGAGCACGAATGTATGGATCAATGTATAAATAACTGTATTTGCACTTATGTTTGTCAAAGAATATTACACTGCGTAATGAAATTAATGTACAATGAGTTGACTTGAAATAAAGATGACTTTGTTTGGAATCACGTGTATAATTTGATCAGCTGATTGTCGCTGTGAGAGCGAGACGGCGGTTGTCACTCTCTTTTATTGTCTCGATCCTCCTGGAAGTTCGTCACGCACCGGTGGTTCCGGTTGAGCGTTCGCGAATCTTCCAGAAGGATCGAGAGTGTGAATTGGCCAATCACGCAGCCGATCTATTGCCCGCGCAAGCCTCGATGGCATGCGATGTGGCTCGCGGTTTCGGCGGGATCGCGCTAGTCTTGGCGGGATCGCGCGGTGCCGGTTTGTTAACATGGCGCTCAGGCGCGCCAATCTTGAACATTCCGCCCGCCTCGACTTGTCGAAATTTCCCGTGCTCGCGTAACAATGATCGGTGGGCTACGTGACGTTGAATTGGCGTGATAATGATATTGGAAGCAGAAGAACGGTAAAATGAGTGCGAGTGTAATGGAGTGCGCAGGAGTATGCAGAACGCGATTGGAACTATTACGGTGTAATAAACGAAGTCGCGAAAGGTGTCAATGAAAACGCCGGCGTGTGGATGCGTCGCGTCGCGTACTACGCAGTAGTAAGTTGCGCAATGAGAGTGCGCGCGGTGTCTGTATCGACGCGTTCATTGATCATCCGCGTCGATCGATTGAACAATGAGTTTTCGCGTTGATCTCTCGAATTTGGTGATTGCGGTGATCACTCTCGCGACACGAACGTTTCCGGCCGTCCCGAAGTGAAATACCGTCGCGCGTGCTAGTGGATATCGCGAGTGGGGTGACGAATATCCAACGATGATGCTGCGACGGCCGGACACGAGGACTTCGTTTGAGCGACGACATTTTGGACGCGTGGTTCGTCCTGGCGGAAGACGGTTCGCCGTGAATTGCCGTGCCCACGTCCTGGTGTGGTCTGCTGCTAGGTTGAAATTCCAAGGGCGTCACCGGCAGAGTGGCAGGTAGGTGCGGGAGCGACTGATACCCCAAAAGCTCGTCCATGGGCTGGTGAATTGGCACCGCCCGCCATGGATGGCCTGCTGCACGTCCTTGGCTCGACTCCTTGGACCTGAAGCAGCCCTTGGACGCCCTGATGTGGAGCAACAGGGCTTGATGGGCATGGTTCCCATCGATGGAGTGGAAAGAGCGTGCTGGAGTGACCTGGTGCTCCGACAGCTCGTCTTTGGGTTGGCGAGTTGGCTCCGCCCGCCATGGAGGACTGGATGCATGACCTTGGATGACCACTCTGTCGATGGAGAGCCCTTTGGATGCACTGAAGAGGGGCAGCAATGCTGGATGGACATGTTCCCCATCGGTGGCGTCGAAAGAGCGTGCGGGAGTGACGTGATGCTCCGACAGCTCGTCCTTGGATGGGCAAGTTGGGTCCGCCCGCCATGGAGGAGCTGATGCACGCCCTTGGATCGACCCTCTGGTGATGGAGTGCCATTGGTGGATCCAACAGTGCTGCCGAACGACCCTGGTGTCGTAATGGAGGCCTCCTGGTGCGGTTCTCCTGGAAGAGAACATAACCTGCAAAAGAGTGAGGTTAGGTTCTGCGTGCAAGACAATGGATGAGCCTCGGATGGATTCCGAGGTGTCTTGCCCAGATGTCCTCGACTTTTTGCAGGCTGATGTCGTCTGGTGCTGGCGATAAAGGTGAGAGGATGCTCTTGAAGGTTGAGCAACGGTCGTCCCATAACCTCTCAATTTCTTTGTTGCAGTGGGTGTTTTGGCAGTGTCGCCGTCAACACCTCTCCGGGTTGTTGTCCTCAGCTGCTGTGGAGGCTGGTTGCTGCGTCCTGGAGATCGCAACCGCGACGTTGGTAGTCGCTGGAGTGTGGCGTGGGCTACGACAGCTCGGTGCGCATGGTAGTTAGCGGAGCTGGTTGCACGCCCTCGGATCACCCCTTTGGTTGTGGAGCGCTCATTGGAGTTCCAGCGGTGATGCTGTGCGACCCTGGAAATTGGTTGAGCACCTCCGTGCGAGGTTCTCCTTTGAGTCGACAACGTAATCTGAAAGTCAGAGAGGTTAGGTTGTGGGTGCAAGATGATGGATGAGCCTCGTGTGGGCTCGATGGTGCCTTGCCCCTTTGACTTTCGTCTGTCAGCGTGCTGGTGATGTCTGGAATGAGCGTCAGTGGTGAGTGACCGCTCTGCGATGGTCGTGGAATCGCCGATGATGGCTCGGTGCATCTGGGCATGCACGGAACTGGAACACGAGTCCACCATTCCAGAGTTGATCCAGCCGTGAACGATGTGTTGTCCCTCTGTGTGGTGTTGAGCACCTTTCCTGACTCTGTCCCTCTTATTTGCAGGGAGCACGTCAGCTGATCGCTCGGAGTCATCGCGATCTGCTCTGGAAGATGCTGCGCTGCGACTGATGTGGCTGAGGCTGGTCTCTGTTGTCGTTTCCGTGGAACTGCAGGAAACTGCATCGATGGAAGGCCAATCCACGCAGTCGTGACGGTATTGAGACGCCTGAAGTCTCGATGACCACCTTGAACTGGAACCTGGGATGGTTTCTGCTGTTGGTTCAGCAGACGTGGAGAAGCCAGCTTGTGATTCTTCCTTCTGGGCGTGATTGGTCCTGGACACGCTAAGCAGTCGTTTGGCAATGGCACGATCTGCTCCAGAAGGGGTTTCGATGGCACTTTCGTGGCTCAGACTGGTCCTTTGCGTCGTTTCCGTGGACCTGCAGGAAACGGCATTGCTGGAAGGACAGTCCATGATGGCCTGAAGAGATGAAGGCGACCGTGGCCTGGACAGCGACCTTGAATTGAAGCTCGAAGTGGTCTTCGAGGTTGGATCGGTGCAAGCGGCCTTCTTCCGTTCCTTCTGAGCGTGGTTGATCCTGCACACGCTGAACAGTCGCTTGGAATTGGTGCGATCTGTTCGAGAAGGAACTTCGAGGGAACTCTCGTGGATTTCACTGGTCCTCTGCGTCGGTTCCGTGGACCTGGAAGGAACGACAGTGCTGGAAGGACACTCCACGAAGGCCTCATTGGACTGAGACGGCTGTAGTCTGGACAGCGACCCTGAATCGGAGCATGAAGTCATCTCCATTGACGATTGAGTAGGCGAGGAGTAGCTAGATTGTCCTTGTTCCTTCTGGGCGTGATTGGCCCTGGACACGCTGAACGATCGTTTGGAACTGGTACGATCTGTTCCAGAAGGCGTTTCAATGGATCTGTCATGGATTGTACTGGTCCTTTGCGTCGTTTCCGTGGACCTGCAGGAAACGACATTGCTAGGAGGACACTCCACGACGACCTCATGTGACGGAGATGGCTGTAGTCTGGACTCTGAGACGGTTTGAGAGCTAACAGCATACCATGCCTGAGTTTGCGGCGGCGGATGTGTGAAGCTTTCGTCGTATTCATAAGCCAGGTCTAACAGTCTAGCTGATTGTTGTAAGTAGGATTCCTCGACTATGTCGTAGAATTCATTGCGCACGTAGTCACTGTCCTTGAATTCTGCTCTGCGAATGTACATGATTATGTCGTGATTCCCTTCGAATTTGTTCAAAAAGTCATCGTCTATGATTTGCAGCCTGGTTTGGATGGCTTCTATCGTGACTTCGGACTGGGACACTGATTTCCAGAAGTCCTCCATAGTCTTGCTGATCTTCTCTGCCAGAGCCTGTTGAGTTTGGAGCAGTTCCTCAGGTGAGATTTCCATTTTGACTGCGGCTGGTTCGCTGGATGGTCTTCTCACTGGCAGAACTGAGTTGATCACTGGTTTGATCACTGGTTTGATCACTGGGTTGATCACTGATTTGACACTGATCTATTCACTGTTTGTAGATCCGTGGAGGTAAGGTTGCCAGAAACGATGAAATCCGGCTCGAAGGACCAATGTGTGAGAGGGAAGCGGTCTGGATGACCAACTAGGTGCAACTTTGGATTGCTGGAATGACTGAGAAGAATGGGACAGGATGGCAGAGTGATTGGAATGAGAGATAGGATGCAAGATTGAACGGAATGGATGCGTATGGTAACGGTTGGATTTGAATGGAAGAGAAGTGGACTGTATAAATGGAATTGAGAGCACGAATGTATGGATCAATGTATAAATAACTGTATTTGCACTTATGTTTGTCAAAGAATATTACACTGCGTAATGAAATTAATGTACAATGAGTTGACTTGAAATAAAGATGACTTTGTTTGGAATCACGTGTATAATTTGATCAGCTGATTGTCGCTGTGAGAGCGAGACGGCGGTTGTCACTCTCTTTTATTGTCTCGATCCTCCTGGAAGTTCGTCACGCACCGGTGGTTCCGGTTGAGCGTTCGCGAATCTTCCAGAAGGATCGAGAGTGTGAATTGGCCAATCACGCAGCCGATCTATTGCCCGCGCAAGCCTCGATGGCATGCGATGTGGCTCGCGGTTTCGGCGGGATCGCGCTAGTCTTGGCGGGATCGCGCGGTGCCGGTTTGTTAACATGGCGCTCAGGCGCGCCAATCTTGAACACTGTGAACTGTGAGCTGTGAACTGTGAACTGTGAACTGTGAACGGCGAATTGTGAACTGTGAAATGTGAACTGAGAACTGTAAACTGTGAACCGTGAACTGCAAATTGTGAACTGTGAACGGCGAATAGTGAACAGTGAACTGTGAACTGTGAACTGTGCACTGTGAACTGTGAACTGTGAACTGTGAGTTGTGAACTGTGAACTGTGAACTGTGAACTGCGAACTTTGAAGAGTGCACTGCAAATTGTGAACTATGAACGACGAAGTGTGAACTGTGAACTTTGAGCTGTGAACTGTGAACTGTGAACTGTGAACTGTGAACTGTGAACTGTGAACTTTGAGCTGTGAACTGTGAAGGGTGCACTGCAAATTGTGAACTGTCAACGGCGAATTGTGAAGTGTGAACTCTGAGCTGTGAACTGAGATCAGTAAACTGTGAACTGTGAGCTGTGAACTTTAAAGTGTGCACTGCAAATTGTGAACTGTGAACGGCGAATAGTGAACTGTGAACTGTGAACTTTGAGCTGTGAACTTTGAAGAGTGCACTGCAAATTGTGAACTGTGAACGGCGAATTGTGAATTGTGAAACGTGAACTGAGAACTGTAAACTGTGAACCGTGAACTGCAAATTGTGAACTGTGAACGGCGAATAGTGTACAGTGAACTGTGAACTGTGAACTGTGAACTGTGAGCTGTGAACTTTAAAGTGTGCACTGCATATTGTGAACTGTGAACGGCGAATAATGAACTGTGAACTGTGAACTGTGAGCTGTGAACTGTGAAGGGTGCACTGCAAATTGTGAACTGTGAACGGCGAATTGTGAAGTGTGAACTCTGAGCTGTGAACTGAGATCAGTAAACTGTGAACTGTGAGCTGTGAACTGTGAGCTGTGAACTGTGAACTGTGAACTGTGAACTGTGAACTGTGAACTGTGAACTGTGAACTGTGAACTGTGAACTGTGAACTGTGAACTGTGAACTGTGAACTGTGAACTGTGAACTGTGAACTGTGAATTGTGAACTGTGAACTGTGAACTGTGAACTGCGATTTGTGAACAGTGAAATGTGAACTGTGAGCTGTGAACTTTGAAGAGTGCACTGCAAATTGTGAAATGTAAACGGCGAATTGTGAACTGTGAAATGTGAACTGAGAACTGTAAACTGTGAACCGTGAACTGTGAACTGTGAACTGTGAACAGTGAACTGTGCACTTTGAACTGTGAACTGTGAACTGTGAACTGTGAGCTGTGAACTGTGAACTGTGAACTGTGAACGGCGAATTGTGAACTGTGAAATGTGAACTGTGAACTGCGATTTGTGAACAGTGAACTGTGAACTGTGAGCTGTGAACTTTGAAGAGTGCACTGAAAATTGTGAAATGTGAACGGCGAATTGTGAACTGTGAAATGTGAACTGAGAACTGTAAACTGTGAACCGTGAACTGTGAACTGTGAACAGTGAACTGTGCACTTTGAACTGTGAACTGTGAACTGTGAACTGTGAACTGTAAGCTGTGAACTGTGAACTGTGAACTGTGAACGGCGAATTGTGAACTGTGAAATGTGAACTGGGAACTGTAAACTGTGAACCGTGAACTGCAAATTGTGAACTGTGAACGGCGAATAGTGAACAGTGAACGGCGAATAGTGAACAGTGAACTGAGAACTGTAAACTGTAAACTGTGAACCGTGAACTGTGAACTGTGAACTGTGAACTGTGAGCTGTGAACTGTGAACTGTGAACTGTGAACTGTGAGCTGTGAGCTGTGAACTGTGAACTGTGAACTGTGCACTGTGCACTGTGACCTGCGATTTGTGAACAGTGAACTGTGAACTGTGAGCTGTGAACTGTGAACTGTGAACTTTGAGCTGTGAACTGTGAAGGGCGCACTGCAAATTGTGAACTGTCAACGGCGAATTGTGAAGTGTGAAACCTGAGCTGTGAACTGAGATCAGTAAACTGTGAACTGTGAGCTTTGAACTTTAAAGTGTGCACTGCAAATTGTGAACTGTAACCGGCGAATTGTGAATTGTATAACGTGAACTGAGAACTGTAAACTGTGAACCGTGAACTGCAAATTGTGAACTGTGAACGGCGAATAGTGAACTGTGAACTGTGAACTGTGAACTGCGATTTGTGAACAGTGAACTGTGAACTGTGAGCTGTGAACTTTGAAGAGTGCACTGCAAATTATGAAATGTGAACGGCGAATTGAGAACTGTGAAATGTGAACTGAGAACTGTAAACTGTGAACCGTGAACTGTGAACTGTGAACAGTGAACTGTGCACTTTGAACTGTGAACTGTGATCAGTGAACTGTGAACTGTGAGCTGTGAACTGTGAACTGTGAACTGTGAACGGCGAATTGTGAACTGTGAAATGTGAACTGAGAACTGTAAACTGTGAACCGTGAACTGTGAACTGTGAACAGTGAACTGTGCACTTTGAACTGTGAACTGTGAACTGTGAACTGTTGTGTGAGAGGGAAGCGGTCTGGATGACCAACTAGGTGCAACTTTGGATTGCTGGAATGACTGAGAAGAATGGGACAGGATGGCAGAGTGATTGGAATGAGAGATAGGATGCAAGATTGAACGGAATGGATGCGTATGGTAACGGTTGGATTTGAATGGAAGAGAAGTGGACTGTATAAATGGAATTGAGAGCACGAATGTATGGATCAATGTATAAATAACTGTATTTGCACTTATGTTTGTCAAAGAATATTACACTGCGTAATGAAATTAATGTACAATGAGTTGACTTGAAATAAAGATGACTTTGTTTGGAATCACGTGTATAATTTGATCAGCTGATTGTCGCTGTGAGAGCGAGACGGCGGTTGTCACTCTCTTTTATTGTCTCGATCCTCCTGGAAGTTCGTCACGCACCGGTGGTTCCGGTTGAGCGTTCGCGAATCTTCCAGAAGGATCGAGAGTGTGAATTGGCCAATCACGCAGCCGATCTATTGCCCGCGCAAGCCTCGATGGCATGCGATGTGGCTCGCGGTTTCGGCGGGATCGCGCTAGTCTTGGCGGGATCGCGCGGTGCCGGTTTGTTAACATGGCGCTCAGGCGCGCCAATCTTGAACATTCCGCCCGCCTCGACTTGTCGAAATTTCCCGTGCTCGCGTAACAATGATCGGTGGGCTACGTGACGTTGAATTGGCGTGATAATGATATTGGAAGCAGAAGAACGGTAAAATGAGTGCGAGTGTAATGGAGTGCGCAGGAGTATGCAGAACGCGATTGGAACTATTACGGTGTAATAAACGAAGTCGCGAAAGGTGTCAATGAAAACGCCGGCGTGTGGATGCGTCGCGTCGCGTACTACGCAGTAGTAAGTTGCGCAATGAGAGTGCGCGCGGTGTCTGTATCGACGCGTTCATTGATCATCCGCGTCGATCGATTGAACAATGAGTTTTCGCGTTGATCTCTCGAATTTGGTGATTGCGGTGATCACTCTCGCGACACGAACGTTTCCGGCCGTCCCGAAGTGAAATACCGTCGCGCGTGCTAGTGGATATCGCGAGTGGGGTGACGAATATCCAACGATGATGCTGCGACGGCCGGACACGAGGACTTCGTTTGAGCGACGACATTTTGGACGCGTGGTTCGTCCTGGCGGAAGACGGTTCGCCGTGAATTGCCGTGCCCACGTCCTGGTGTGGTCTGCTGCTAGGTTGAAATTCCAAGGGCGTCACCGGCAGAGTGGCAGGTAGGTGCGGGAGCGACTGATACCCCAAAAGCTCGTCCATGGGCTGGTGAATTGGCACCGCCCGCCATGGATGGCCTGCTGCACGTCCTTGGCTCGACTCCTTGGACCTGAAGCAGCCCTTGGACGCCCTGATGTGGAGCAACAGGGCTTGATGGGCATGGTTCCCATCGATGGAGTGGAAAGAGCGTGCTGGAGTGACCTGGTGCTCCGACAGCTCGTCTTTGGGTTGGCGAGTTGGCTCCGCCCGCCATGGAGGACTGGATGCATGACCTTGGATGACCACTCTGTCGATGGAGAGCCCTTTGGATGCACTGAAGAGGGGCAGCAATGCTGGATGGACATGTTCCCCATCGGTGGCGTCGAAAGAGCGTGCGGGAGTGACGTGATG
Organism: Lasioglossum villosulum; assembly: GCA_963971365.1. Lineage (NCBI taxonomy): Eukaryota > Metazoa > Arthropoda > Insecta > Hymenoptera > Halictidae > Lasioglossum > Lasioglossum villosulum. The sequence goes on along the minus strand of OZ020500.1, from coordinate 17,634,543 downwards.
CTCCGACAGCTCGTCCTTGGATGGGCAAGTTGGGTCCGCCCGCCATGGAGGAGCTGATGCACGCCCTTGGATCGACCCTCTGGTGATGGAGTGCCATTGGTGGATCCAACAGTGCTGCCGAACGACCCTGGTGTCGTAATGGAGGCCTCCTGGTGCGGTTCTCCTGGAAGAGAACATAACCTGCAAAAGAGTGAGGTTAGGTTCTGCGTGCAAGACAATGGATGAGCCTCGGATGGATTCCGAGGTGTCTTGCCCAGATGTCCTCGACTTTTTGCAGGCTGATGTCGTCTGGTGCTGGCGATAAAGGTGAGAGGATGCTCTTGAAGGTTGAGCAACGGTCGTCCCATAACCTCTCAATTTCTTTGTTGCAGTGGGTGTTTTGGCAGTGTCGCCGTCAACACCTCTCCGGGTTGTTGTCCTCAGCTGCTGTGGAGGCTGGTTGCTGCGTCCTGGAGATCGCAACCGCGACGTTGGTAGTCGCTGGAGTGTGGCGTGGGCTACGACAGCTCGGTGCGCATGGTAGTTAGCGGAGCTGGTTGCACGCCCTCGGATCACCCCTTTGGTTGTGGAGCGCTCATTGGAGTTCCAGCGGTGATGCTGTGCGACCCTGGAAATTGGTTGAGCACCTCCGTGCGAGGTTCTCCTTTGAGTCGACAACGTAATCTGAAAGTCAGAGAGGTTAGGTTGTGGGTGCAAGATGATGGATGAGCCTCGTGTGGGCTCGATGGTGCCTTGCCCCTTTGACTTTCGTCTGTCAGCGTGCTGGTGATGTCTGGAATGAGCGTCAGTGGTGAGTGACCGCTCTGCGATGGTCGTGGAATCGCCGATGATGGCTCGGTGCATCTGGGCATGCACGGAACTGGAACACGAGTCCACCATTCCAGAGTTGATCCAGCCGTGAACGATGTGTTGTCCCTCTGTGTGGTGTTGAGCACCTTTCCTGACTCTGTCCCTCTTATTTGCAGGGAGCACGTCAGCTGATCGCTCGGAGTCATCGCGATCTGCTCTGGAAGATGCTGCGCTGCGACTGATGTGGCTGAGGCTGGTCTCTGTTGTCGTTTCCGTGGAACTGCAGGAAACTGCATCGATGGAAGGCCAATCCACGCAGTCGTGACGGTATTGAGACGCCTGAAGTCTCGATGACCACCTTGAACTGGAACCTGGGATGGTTTCTGCTGTTGGTTCAGCAGACGTGGAGAAGCCAGCTTGTGATTCTTCCTTCTGGGCGTGATTGGTCCTGGACACGCTAAGCAGTCGTTTGGCAATGGCACGATCTGCTCCAGAAGGGGTTTCGATGGCACTTTCGTGGCTCAGACTGGTCCTTTGCGTCGTTTCCGTGGACCTGCAGGAAACGGCATTGCTGGAAGGACAGTCCATGATGGCCTGAAGAGATGAAGGCGACCGTGGCCTGGACAGCGACCTTGAATTGAAGCTCGAAGTGGTCTTCGAGGTTGGATCGGTGCAAGCGGCCTTCTTCCGTTCCTTCTGAGCGTGGTTGATCCTGCACACGCTGAACAGTCGCTTGGAATTGGTGCGATCTGTTCGAGAAGGAACTTCGAGGGAACTCTCGTGGATTTCACTGGTCCTCTGCGTCGGTTCCGTGGACCTGGAAGGAACGACAGTGCTGGAAGGACACTCCACGAAGGCCTCATTGGACTGAGACGGCTGTAGTCTGGACAGCGACCCTGAATCGGAGCATGAAGTCATCTCCATTGACGATTGAGTAGGCGAGGAGTAGCTAGATTGTCCTTGTTCCTTCTGGGCGTGATTGGCCCTGGACACGCTGAACGATCGTTTGGAACTGGTACGATCTGTTCCAGAAGGCGTTTCAATGGATCTGTCATGGATTGTACTGGTCCTTTGCGTCGTTTCCGTGGACCTGCAGGAAACGACATTGCTAGGAGGACACTCCACGACGACCTCATGTGACGGAGATGGCTGTAGTCTGGACTCTGAGACGGTTTGAGAGCTAACAGCATACCATGCCTGAGTTTGCGGCGGCGGATGTGTGAAGCTTTCGTCGTATTCATAAGCCAGGTCTAACAGTCTAGCTGATTGTTGTAAGTAGGATTCCTCGACTATGTCGTAGAATTCATTGCGCACGTAGTCACTGTCCTTGAATTCTGCTCTGCGAATGTACATGATTATGTCGTGATTCCCTTCGAATTTGTTCAAAAAGTCATCGTCTATGATTTGCAGCCTGGTTTGGATGGCTTCTATCGTGACTTCGGACTGGGACACTGATTTCCAGAAGTCCTCCATAGTCTTGCTGATCTTCTCTGCCAGAGCCTGTTGAGTTTGGAGCAGTTCCTCAGGTGAGATTTCCATTTTGACTGCGGCTGGTTCGCTGGATGGTCTTCTCACTGGCAGAACTGAGTTGATCACTGGTTTGATCACTGGTTTGATCACTGGGTTGATCACTGATTTGACACTGATCTATTCACTGTTTGTAGATCCGTGGAGGTAAGGTTGCCAGAAACGATGAAATCCGGCTCGAAGGACCAATGTGTGGAAGGGAAGCGGTCTGGATGACCACCTAGGTGCAACTTTGGATTGCTGGAATGACTGAGAAGAATGGGACAGGATGGCAGAGTGATTGGAATGAGAGATAGGATGCAAGATTGAACGGAATGGATGCGTATGGTAACGGTTGGATTTGAATGGAAGAGAAGTGGACTGTATAAATGGAATTGAGAGCACGAATGTATGGATCAATGTATAAATAACTGTATTTGCACTTATGTTTGTCAAAGAATATTACACTGCGTAATGAAATTAATGTACAATGAGTTGACTTGAAATAAAGATGACTTTGTTTGGAATCACGTGTATAATTTGATCAGCTGATTGTCGCTGTGAGAGCGAGACGGCGGTTGTCACTCTCTTTTATTGTCTCGATCCTCCTGGAAGTTCGTCACGCACCGGTGGTTCCGGTTGAGCGTTCGCGAATCTTCCAGAAGGATCGAGAGTGTGAATTGGCCAATCACGCAGCCGATCTATTGCCCGCGCAAGCCTCGATGGCATGCGATGTGGCTCGCGGTTTCGGCGGGATCGCGCTAGTCTTGGCGGGATCGCGCGGTGCCGGTTTGTTAACATGGCGCTCAGGCGCGCCAATCTTGAACACTGTGAACTGTGAGCTGTGAACTGTGAACTGTGAACTGTGAACGGCGAATTGTGAACTGTGAAATGTGAACTGAGAACTGTAAACTGTGAACCGTGAACTGCAAATTGTGAACTGTGAACGGCGAATAGTGAACAGTGAACTGTGAACTGTGAACTGTGCACTGTGAACTGTGAACTGTGAACTGTGAGTTGTGAACTGTGAACTGTGAACTGTGAACTGCGAACTTTGAAGAGTGCACTGCAAATTGTGAACTATGAACGACGAAGTGTGAACTGTGAACTTTGAGCTGTGAACTGTGAACTGTGAACTGTGAACTGTGAACTGTGAACTGTGAACTTTGAGCTGTGAACTGTGAAGGGTGCACTGCAAATTGTGAACTGTCAACGGCGAATTGTGAAGTGTGAACTCTGAGCTGTGAACTGAGATCAGTAAACTGTGAACTGTGAGCTGTGAACTTTAAAGTGTGCACTGCAAATTGTGAACTGTGAACGGCGAATAGTGAACTGTGAACTGTGAACTTTGAGCTGTGAACTTTGAAGAGTGCACTGCAAATTGTGAACTGTGAACGGCGAATTGTGAATTGTGAAACGTGAACTGAGAACTGTAAACTGTGAACCGTGAACTGCAAATTGTGAACTGTGAACGGCGAATAGTGTACAGTGAACTGTGAACTGTGAACTGTGAACTGTGAGCTGTGAACTTTAAAGTGTGCACTGCATATTGTGAACTGTGAACGGCGAATAATGAACTGTGAACTGTGAACTGTGAGCTGTGAACTGTGAAGGGTGCACTGCAAATTGTGAACTGTGAACGGCGAATTGTGAAGTGTGAACTCTGAGCTGTGAACTGAGATCAGTAAACTGTGAACTGTGAGCTGTGAACTGTGAGCTGTGAACTGTGAACTGTGAACTGTGAACTGTGAACTGTGAACTGTGAACTGTGAACTGTGAACTGTGAACTGTGAACTGTGAACTGTGAACTGTGAACTGTGAACTGTGAACTGTGAACTGTGAATTGTGAACTGTGAACTGTGAACTGTGAACTGCGATTTGTGAACAGTGAAATGTGAACTGTGAGCTGTGAACTTTGAAGAGTGCACTGCAAATTGTGAAATGTAAACGGCGAATTGTGAACTGTGAAATGTGAACTGAGAACTGTAAACTGTGAACCGTGAACTGTGAACTGTGAACTGTGAACAGTGAACTGTGCACTTTGAACTGTGAACTGTGAACTGTGAACTGTGAGCTGTGAACTGTGAACTGTGAACTGTGAACGGCGAATTGTGAACTGTGAAATGTGAACTGTGAACTGCGATTTGTGAACAGTGAACTGTGAACTGTGAGCTGTGAACTTTGAAGAGTGCACTGAAAATTGTGAAATGTGAACGGCGAATTGTGAACTGTGAAATGTGAACTGAGAACTGTAAACTGTGAACCGTGAACTGTGAACTGTGAACAGTGAACTGTGCACTTTGAACTGTGAACTGTGAACTGTGAACTGTGAACTGTAAGCTGTGAACTGTGAACTGTGAACTGTGAACGGCGAATTGTGAACTGTGAAATGTGAACTGGGAACTGTAAACTGTGAACCGTGAACTGCAAATTGTGAACTGTGAACGGCGAATAGTGAACAGTGAACGGCGAATAGTGAACAGTGAACTGAGAACTGTAAACTGTAAACTGTGAACCGTGAACTGTGAACTGTGAACTGTGAACTGTGAGCTGTGAACTGTGAACTGTGAACTGTGAACTGTGAGCTGTGAGCTGTGAACTGTGAACTGTGAACTGTGCACTGTGCACTGTGACCTGCGATTTGTGAACAGTGAACTGTGAACTGTGAGCTGTGAACTGTGAACTGTGAACTTTGAGCTGTGAACTGTGAAGGGCGCACTGCAAATTGTGAACTGTCAACGGCGAATTGTGAAGTGTGAAACCTGAGCTGTGAACTGAGATCAGTAAACTGTGAACTGTGAGCTTTGAACTTTAAAGTGTGCACTGCAAATTGTGAACTGTAACCGGCGAATTGTGAATTGTATAACGTGAACTGAGAACTGTAAACTGTGAACCGTGAACTGCAAATTGTGAACTGTGAACGGCGAATAGTGAACTGTGAACTGTGAACTGTGAACTGCGATTTGTGAACAGTGAACTGTGAACTGTGAGCTGTGAACTTTGAAGAGTGCACTGCAAATTATGAAATGTGAACGGCGAATTGAGAACTGTGAAATGTGAACTGAGAACTGTAAACTGTGAACCGTGAACTGTGAACTGTGAACAGTGAACTGTGCACTTTGAACTGTGAACTGTGATCAGTGAACTGTGAACTGTGAGCTGTGAACTGTGAACTGTGAACTGTGAACGGCGAATTGTGAACTGTGAAATGTGAACTGAGAACTGTAAACTGTGAACCGTGAACTGCAAATTGTGAACTGTGAACGGCGAATAGTGAACAGTGAACTGTGAACTGTGAACTGTGCACTGTGAACTGTGAACTGTGAACTGTGAGCTGTGAACTGTGAACTGTGAACTGTGAACTGCGAACTGTGAACTGTGAACTTTGAGCTGTGAACTTTAAAGTGTGCACTGCAAATTGTGAACTGTGAACGGCGAATAGTGAACTGTGAACTGTGAACTTTGAGCTGTGAACTTTGAAGAGTGCACTGCAAATGGTGAACTGTGAACGGCGAATTGTGAATTGTGAAACGTGAACTGAGAACTGTAAACTGTGAACCGTGAACTGCAAATTGTGAACTGTGAACGGCGAATAGTGTACAGTGAACTGTGAACTGTGAACTGTGAACTGTGAACTGTGAGCTGTGAACTTTAAAGTGTGCACTGCATATTGTGAACTGTGAACGGCGAATAATGAACTGTGAACTGTGAACTGTGAGCTGTGAACTGTGAAGGGGGCACTGCAAATTGTGAACTGTGAACGGCGAATTGTGAAGTGTGAACTCTGAGCTGTGAACTGAGATCAGTAAACTGTGAACTGTGAGCTTTGAACTGTGAGCTGTGAACTGTGAACTGTGAACTGTGAACTGTGAACTGTGAACTGTGAACTGTGAACTGTGAACTGCGATTTGTGAACAGTGAACTGTGAACTGTGAGCTGTGAACTTTGAAGAGTGCACTGAAAATTGTGAAATGTGAACGGCGAATTGTGAACTGTGAAATGTGAACTGAGAACTGTAAACTGTGAACCGTGAACTGTGAACTGTGAACAGTGAACTGTGCACTTTGAACTGTGAACGGCGAATTGTGAACTGTGAAATGTGAACTGGGAACTGTAAACTGTGAACCGTGAACTGCAAATTGTGAACTGTGAACGGCGAATAGTGAACAGTGAACTGAGAACTGTAAACTGTAAACTGTGAACCGTGAACTGTGAACTGTGAACTGTGAACTGTGATCTGTGAACTGTGAACTGTGAACTGTGAACGGCGAATTGTGAACTGTGAAATGTGAACTGAGAACTGTAAACTGTGAACCGTGAACTGTGAACTGTGAACAGTGAACTGTGCACTTTGAACTGTGAACTGTGAACTGTGAACTGTGAACTGTGAGCTGTGAACTGTGAACTGTGAACTGTGAACGGCGAATTGTGAACTGTGAAATGTGAACTGAGAACTGTAAACTGTGAACCGTGAACTGCAAATTGTGAACTGTGAACGGCGAATAGTGAACAGTGAACTGTGAACTGTGAACTGTGCACTGTGAACTGTGAACTGTGAACTGTGAGTTGTGAACTGTGAACTGTGAACTGTGAACTGCGAACTTTGAAGAGTGCACTGCAAATTGTGAACTATGAACGACGAAGTGTGAACTGTGAACTTTGAGCTGTGAACTGTGAACTGTGAACTGTGAACTGTGAACTGTGAACTTTGAGCTGTGAACTGTGAAGGGTGCACTGCAAATTGTGAACTGTCAACGGCGAATTGTGAAGTGTGAACTCTGAGCTGTGAACTGAGATCAGTAAACTGTGAACTGTGAGCTGTGAACTTTAAAGTGTGCACTGCAAATTGTGAACTGTGAACGGCGAATAGTGAACTGTGAACTGTGAACTTTGAGCTGTGAACTTTGAAGAGTGCACTGCAAATTGTGAACTGTGAACGGCGAATTGTGAATTGTGAAACGTGAACTGAGAACTGTAAACTGTGAACCGTGAACTGCAAATTGTGAACTGTGAACGGCGAATAGTGTACAGTGAACTGTGAACTGTGAACTGTGAACTGTGAGCTGTGAACTTTAAAGTGTGCACTGCATATTGTGAACTGTGAACGGCGAATAATGAACTGTGAACTGTGAACTGTGAGCTGTGAACTGTGAAGGGTGCACTGCAAATTGTGAACTGTGAACGGCGAATTGTGAAGTGTGAACTCTGAGCTGTGAACTGAGATCAGTAAACTGTGAACTGTGAGCTGTGAACTGTGAGCTGTGAACTGTGAACTGTGAACTGTGAACTGTGAACTGTGAACTGCGAACTGTGAACTGTGAACTTTGAGCTGTGAACTGTGAAGGGTGCACTGCAAATTGTGAACTGTCAACGGCGAATTGTGAAGTGTGAACTCTGAGATGTGAACTGAGATCAGTAAACTGTGAACTGTGAGCTGTGAACTTTAAAGTGTGCACTGCAAATTGTGAACTGTGAACGGCGAATAGTGAACTGTGAACTGTGAACTTTGAGCTGTGAACTTTGAAGAGTGCACTGCAAATGGTGAACTGTGAACGGCGAATTGTGAATTGTGAAACGTGAACTGAGAACTGTAAACTGTGAACCGTGAACTGCAAATTGTGAACTGTGAACGGCGAATAGTGTACAGTGAACTGTGAACTGTGAACTGTGAACTGTGAACTGTGAACTGTGAGCTGTGAACTGTGAAGGGGGCACTGCAAATTGTGAACTGTGAACGGCGAATTGTGAAGTGTGAACTCTGAGCTGTGAACTGAGATCAGTAAACTGTGAACTGTGAGCTTTGAACTGTGAGCTGTGAACTGTGAACTGTGAACTGTGAACTGTGAACTGTGAACTGTGAACTGTGAACTGTGAACTGCGATTTGTGAACAGTGAACTGTGAACTGTGAGCTGTGAACTTTGAAGAGTGCACTGAAAATTGTGAAATGTGAACGGCGAATTGTGAACTGTGAAATGTGAACTGAGAACTGTAAACTGTGAACCGTGAACTGTGAACTGTGAACAGTGAACTGTGCACTTTGAACTGTGAACGGCGAATTGTGAACTGTGAAATGTGAACTGGGAACTGTAAACTGTGAACCGTGAACTGCAAATTGTGAACTGTGAACGGCGAATAGTGAACAGTGAACTGAGAACTGTAAACTGTAAACTGTGAACCGTGAACTGTGAACTGTGAACTGTGAACTGTGATCTGTGAACTGTGAACTGTGAACTGTGAACGGCGAATTGTGAACTGTGAAATGTGAACTGAGAACTGTAAACTGTGAACCGTGAACTGTGAACTGTGAACAGTGAACTGTGCACTTTGAACTGTGAACTGTGAACTGTGAACTGTGAACTGTGAGCTGTGAACTGTGAACTGTGAACTGTGAACGGCGAATTGTGAACTGTGAAATGTGAACTGAGAACTGTAAACTGTGAACCGTGAACTGCAAATTGTGAACTGTGAACGGCGAATAGTGAACAGTGAACTGTGAACTGTGAACTGTGCACTGTGAACTGTGAACTGTGAACTGTGAGTTGTGAACTGTGAACTGTGAACTGTGAACTGCGAACTTTGAAGAGTGCACTGCAAATTGTGAACTATGAACGACGAAGTGTGAACTGTGAACTTTGAGCTGTGAACTGTGAACTGTGAACTGTGAACTGTGAACTGTGAACTTTGAGCTGTGAACTGTGAAGGGTGCACTGCAAATTGTGAACTGTCAACGGCGAATTGTGAAGTGTGAACTCTGAGCTGTGAACTGAGATCAGTAAACTGTGAACTGTGAGCTGTGAACTTTAAAGTGTGCACTGCAAATTGTGAACTGTGAACGGCGAATAGTGAACTGTGAACTGTGAACTTTGAGCTGTGAACTTTGAAGAGTGCACTGCAAATTGTGAACTGTGAACGGCGAATTGTGAATTGTGAAATGTGAACTGAGAACTGTAAACTGTGAACCGTGAACTGCAAATTGTGAACTGTGAACGGCGAATAGTGTACAGTGAACTGTGAACTGTGAACTGTGAACTGTGAGCTGTGAACTTTAAAGTGTGCACTGCATATTGTGAACTGTGAACGGCGAATAATGAACTGTGAACTGTGAACTGTGAGCTGTGAACTGTGAAGGGTGCACTGCAAATTGTGAACTGTGAACGGCGAATTGTGAAGTGTGAACTCTGAGCTGTGAACTGAGATCAGTAAACTGTGAACTGTGAGCTGTGAACTGTGAGCTGTGAACTGTGAACTGTGAACTGTGAACTGTGAACTGTGAACTGTGAACTGTGAACTGTGAACTGTGAACTGTGAACTGTGAACTGTGAACTGTGAACTGTGAACTGTGAACTGTGAATTGTGAACTGTGAACTGTGAACTGTGAACTGCGATTTGTGAACAGTGAAATGTGAACTGTGAGCTGTGAACTTTGAAGAGTGCACTGCAAATTGTGAAATGTAAACGGCGAATTGTGAACTGTGAAATGTGAACTGAGAACTGTAAACTGTGAACCGTGAACTGTGAACTGTGAACTGTGAACAGTGAACTGTGCACTTTGAACTGTGAACTGTGAACTGTGAACTGTGAGCTGTGAACTGTGTACTGTGAACTGTGAACGGCGAATTGTGAACTGTGAAATGTGAACTGAGAACTGTAAACTGTGAACCGTGAACTGCAAATTGTGAACTGTGAACGGCGAATAGTGAACAGTGAACTGAGAACTGTAAACTGTAAACTGTGAACCGTGAACTGTGAACTGTGAACTGTGAACAGTGAACAGTGAACCGTGCACTGTGAACCGTGAACTGTGAACTGTGAACTGTGAACTGTGAACTGTGAACTGTGAACTTTGAGCTGTCAACTGTGAAGGGCGCACTGCAAATTGTGAACTGTCAACGGCGAATTGTGAAGTGTGAAACCTGAGCTGTGAACTGAGATCAGTAAACTGTGAACTGTGAGCTGTGAACTGTGAACTGTGAACTGTGAACTGTGAACTGTGAACTGTGAACTGTGAACTGTGAACTGAGAACTGTGAACTGTGAACTGTGAGCTGTGAACTTTGAAGAGTGTACAGCAAATTGTGAACTGTGAACGGCGAATAGTGTACAGTGAACTGTGAACTGTGAACTTTGAAGAGTGCACTGCAAATTGTGAAATGTGAACGGCGAATTGTGAATTGTATAACGTGAACTGAGAACTGTAAACTGTGAACCGTGAACTGCAAATTGTGAACTGTGAACGGCGAATAGTGTACAGTGAACTGTGAACTGTGCACTGTGAACTGTGAGCTGTGAACTTTAAAGTGTGCAGTGCATATTGTGAACTGTGAACGGCGAATAATGAACTGTGAACTGTGAACTGTGAGCTGTGAACTGTGAAGGGTGCCCTGCAAATTGTGAACTGTGAACGGCGAATTGTGAAGTGTGAACTCTGAGCTGTGAACTGAGATCAGTAAACTGTGAACTGTGAGCTGTGAACTGTGAGCTGTGAACTGTGAACTGTGAACTGTGAACTGTGAACTGTGAACTGTGAACTGTGAACTGTGAACTGTGAACTGTGAACTGCGATTTGTGAACAGTGAACTGTGAACTGTGAGCTGTGAACTTTGAAGAGTGCACTGCAAATTGTGAAATGTGAACGGCGAATTGTGAACTGTGAAATGTGAACTGAGAACTGTAAACTGTGAACCGTGAACTGTGAACTGTGAACAGTGAACTGTGCACTTTGAACTGTGAACTGTGAACTGTGAACTGTGAGCTGTGAACTGTGAACTGTGAACTGTGAACGGCGAATTGTGAACTGTGAAATGTGAACTGAGAACTGTAAACTGTGAACCGTGAACTGCAAATTGTGAACTGTGAACGGCGAATAGTGAACAGTGAACTGTGAACTGTGAACTGTGAACTGTGAACTGTGAAGGGTGCCCTGCAAATTGTGAACTGTGAACGGCGAATTGTGAAGTGTGAACTCTGAGCTGTGAACTGAGATCAGTAAACTGTGAACTGTGAGCTGTGAACTGTGAGCTGTGAACTGTGAACTGTGAACTGTGAACTGTGAACTGTGAACTGTGAACTGTGAACTGTGAACTGTGAACTGTGAACTGTGAACTGTGAACTGCGATTTGTGAACAGTGAACTGTGAACTGTGAGCTGAGAACTTTGAAGTGTGCACTGCAAATAGTGAAATGTGAACGGCGAATTGTGAATTGTATAACGTGAACTGAGAACTGTAAACTGTGAACCGTGAACTGCAAATTGTGAACTGTGAACGGCGAATAGTGTACAGTGAACTGTGAACTGTGAACTGTGAACTGTGAACTGTGAGCTGTGAACTTTAAAGTGTGCACTGCATATTGTGAACTGTGAACGGCGAATAATGAACTGTGAACTGTGAACTGTGAACTGTGAACTGTGAACTGTGAACTGAGAACTGTGAACTGTGAACTGTGAACTGTGAACTGTGAACTGTGAACTGTGAACTGTGAACTGTGAACTGCGATTTGTGAACAGTGAACTGTGAACTGTGAACTGTGAGCTGTGAACTTTGAAGAGTGCACTGCAAATTGTGAAATGTGAAGGGCGAATTGTCAACTGTGAAATGTGAACTGAGAACTGTAAACTGTGAACCGTGAACTGTGAACTGTGAACTGTGAACTGTGAACTGTGAGCTGTGAACTGTGAACTGTGAACTGTGAACTGTGAACGGCGAATTGTGAACTGTGAAATGTGAACTGAGAACTGTAAACTGTGAACCGTGAACTGCAAATTGTGAACTGTGAACGGCGAATAGTGAACAGTGAACTGTGAACTGTGAACTGTGAACTGTGAACTGTGCACTGTGCACTGTGACCTGCGATTTGTGAACAGTGAACTGTGGACTGTGAGCTGTGAACTGTGAGCTGTGAACTGTGAACTGTGAACTGTGAACTGTGAACTGCGATTTGTGAACAGTGAACTGTGAACTGTGAGCTGTGAACTTTGAAGAGTGTACAGCAAATTGTGAACTGTGAACGGCGAATTGTGAATTGTATAACGTGAACTGAGAACTGTAAACTGTGAACCGTGAACTGCAAATTGTGAACTGTGAACGGCGAATAGTGTACAGTGAACTGTGAACTGTGAACTGTGAACTGTGAACTGTGAGCTGTGAACTTTAAAGTGTGCACTGCATATTGTGAACTGTGAACGGCGAATAATGAACTGTGAACTGTGAACTGTGAACTGTGAACTGTGAACTGTGAACTGAGAACTGTGAACTGTGAACTGTGAACTGTGAACTGTGAACTGTGAACTGTGAACTGTGAACTGTGAACTGCGATTTGTGAACAGTGAACTGTGAACTGTGAACTGTGAGCTGTGAACTTTGAAGAGTGCACTGCAAATTGTGAAATGTGAACGGCGAATTGTCAACTGTGAAATGTGAACTGAGAACTGTAAACTGTGAACCGTGAACTGTGAACTGTGAACTGTGAACTGTGAACTGTGAGCTGTGAACTGTGAACTGTGAACTGTGAACTGTGAACGGCGAATTGTGAACTGTGAAATGTGAACTGAGAACTGTAAACTGTGAACCGTGAACTGCAAATTGTGAACTGTGAACGGCGAATAGTGAACAGTGAACTGTGAACTGTGAACTGTGAACTGTGAACTGTGCACTGTGCACTGTGACCTGCGATTTGTGAACAGTGAACTGTGGACTGTGAGCTGTGAACTGTGAGCTGTGAACTGTGAACTGTGAACTGTGAACTGTGAACTGCGATTTGTGAACAGTGAACTGTGAACTGTGAGCTGTGAACTTTGAAGAGTGTACAGCAAATTGTGAACTGTGAACGGCGAATTGTGAATTGTATAACGTGAACTGAGAACTGTAAACTGTGAACCGTGAACTGCAAATTGTGAACTGTGAACGGCGAATAGTGTACAGTGAACTGTGAACTGTGAACTGTGAACTGTGAACTGTGAACTGTGAACTGTGAGCTGTGAGCTGTGAACTGTGAACTGTGAACTGTGAACTGTGAACTGTGAACTGTGAACTGTGAACTGCGATTTGTGAACAGTGAACTGTGAACTGTGAGCTGTGAACTTTGAAGAGTGCACTGCAAATTGTGAACCGTGAACTGCAAATTGTGAACTGTGAACGGCGAATAGTGAACAGTGAACTGTGAACTGTGAACTGTAAACTGTGAACTGTGAGCTGTGAACTTTAAAGTGTGCACTGCATATTGTGAACTGTGAACGGCGAATAATGAACTGTGAACTGTGAACTGTGAGCTGTGAACTGTGAAGGGTGCACTGCAAATTGTGAACTGTGAACGGCGAATTGTGAAGTGTGAACTCTGAGCTGTGAACTGAGATCAGTAAACTGTGAACTGTGAGCTGTGAACTGTGAGCTGTGAGCTGTGAACTGTGAACTGTGAAGTGTGAACTGTGAACTGTGAACTGTGAACTGTGAACTGTGAACTGTGAACTGTGAACTGTGAACTGTGATCTGTGAACTGTGAACTGTGAACAGTTAACTGTGAACTGTGAGCTGTGAGCTGTGAACTGTGAACTGTGAACGGCGAATTGTGAACTGTGAAATGTGAACTGAGAACTGTAAACTGTGAACCGTGAACTGTGAACTGTGAACAGTGAACTGTGCACTTTGAACTGTGAACTGTGAACTGTGAGCTGTGAACTGTGAACTGTGAACGGCGAATTGTGAACTGTGAAATGTGAACTGAGAACTGTAAACTGTGAACCGTGAACTGCAAATTGTGAACTGTGAACGGCGAATAGTGAACAGTGAACTGTGAACTGTGAACTGTGAACTGTGAACTGTGAACTGTGCACTGTGCACTGTGACCTGCGATTTGTGAACTTTGAAGTGTGCACTGCAAATAGTGAAATGTGAACGGCGAATTGTGAACTGTGAAATGTGAACTGAGAACTGTAAACTGTGAACCGTGAACTGTGAACTGTGAACAGTGAACTGTGCACTTTGAACTGTGAACTGTGAACTGTGAACTGTGAACTGTGAGCTGTGAACTGTGAACTGTGAACTGTGAACTGTGAACTGTGAAATGTGAACTGTGAACTGTGAGCTGTGAACTTTGAAGAGTGCACTGCAAATTGTGAACTATGAACGACGAAGTGTGAACTGTGAACTTTGAGCTGCGAACTGTGAACTGTGAACTGTGAACTGTGAACTGTGAACTGTGAACTTTGAGCTGTGAACTGTGAAGGGTGCACTGCAAATTGTGAACTCTCAACGGCGAATTGTGAAGTGTGAACTCTGAGCTGTGAACTGAGATCAGTAAACTGTGAACTGTGAGCTGTGAACTTTAAAGTGTGCACTGCAAATTATGAACTGAGAACGGCGAATAGTGAACTGTGAACTGTGAACTGCGATTTGTGAACAGTGAACTGTGAACTGTGAGCTGTGAACTTTGAAGAGTGCACTGCAAATTGTGAACCGTGAACTGCAAATTGTGAACTGTGAACGGCGAATAGTGAACAGTGAACTGTGAACTGTGAACTGTGAACTGTGAACTGTGAGCTGTGAACTTTAAAGTGTGCACTGCATATTGTGAACTGTGAACGGCGAATAATGAACTGTGAACTGTGAGCTGTGAGCTGTGAACTGTGAAGGGTGCACTGCAAATTGTGAACTGTGAACGGCGAATTGTGAAGTGTGAACTCTGAGCTGTGAACTGAGATCAGTAAACTGTGAACTGTGAGCTGTGAACTGTGAGCTGTGAACTGTGAACTGTGAACTGTGAACTGTGAACTGTGAACTGTGAACTGTGAACTGTGAACTGTGAACTGTGAACTGTGCACTGTGACCTGCGATTTGTGAACAGTGAACTGTGAACTGTGAGCTGTGAACTTTGAAGAGTGCACTGCAAATTGTGAAATGTGAACGGCGAATTGTCAACTGTGAAATGTGAACTGAGAACTGTAAACTGTGAACCGTGAACTGTGAACTGTGAACAGTGAACTGTGCACTTTGAACTGTGAACTGTGAACTGTGAACTGTGAACTGTGAGCTGTGAACTGTGAGCTGTGAACTGTGAACTGTGAACTGTGAACGGCGAATTGTGAACTGTGAAATGTGAACTGAGAACTGTAAACTGTGAACCGTGAACTGCAAATTGTGAACTGTGAACGGCGAATAGTGAACAGTGAACTGAGAACTGTAAACTGTAAACTGTGAACCGTGAACTGTGCACTGTGAACTGTGAACAGTGAACAGTGAACCGTGAACTGTGAACTGTGAACTGTGAAATGTGAACTGAGAACTGTAAACTGTGAACCGTGAACTGCAAATTGTGAACTGTGAACGGCGAATAGTGAACAGTGAACTGTGAACTGTGAACTGTAAACTGTGAACTGTGAGCTGTGAACTTTAAAGTGTGCACTGCATATTGTGAACTGTGAACGGCGAATAATGAACTGTGAACTGTGAGCTGTGAACTGTGAAGGGTGCACTGCAAATTGTGAACTGTGAACGGCGAATTGTGAAGTGTGAACTCTGAGCTGTGAACTGAGATCAGTAAACTGTGAACTGTGAGCTGTGAACTGTGAGCTGTGAACTGTGAACTGTGAACTGTGAACTGTGAACTGTGAACTGTGAACTGTGAACTGTGAACTGTGAACTGTGAACTGTGAACTGTGAACTGTGAACTGTGAACTGCGATTTGTGAACAGTGAACTGTGAACTGTGAGCTGTGAACTTTGAAGAGTGCACTGCAAATTGTGAAATGTGAACGGCGAATTGTGAACTGTGAAATGTGAACTGAGAACTGTAAACTGTGAACCGTGAACTGTGAACTGTGAACTGTGAACAGTGAACTGTGCACTTTGAACTGTGAACTGTGAACTGTGAACTGTGAACTGTGAACTGTGAACTGTGAACTGTGACCTGCGATTTGTGAACAGTGAACTCTGAACTGTGAGCTGTGAACTTTGAAGTGTGCACTGCAAATAGTGAAATGTGAACGGCGAATTGTAAACTGTGAAATGTGAACTGAGAACTGTAAACTGTGAACCGTGAACTGTGAACTGTGAACAGTGAACTGTGCACTTTGAACTGTGAACTGTGAACTGTGAACTGTGAGCTGTGAACTGTGAACTGTGAACTGTGAACTGTGAACTGTGAAATGTGAACTGTGAGCTGTGAACTGTAAACTGTGAACCGTGAACTGCAAATTGTGAACTGTGAACGGCGAATAGTGAACAGTGAACTGTGAACTGTGAACTGTGAACTGTGAACTGTGAACTGTGAACTGTGAACTGTGCACTGTGCACTGTGACCTGCGATTTGTGAACAGTGAACTGTGAACTGTGAGCTGTGAACTGTGAGCTGTGAACTTTAAAGTGTGCACTGCAAATTGTGAACTGCGATTTGTGAACAGTGAACTGTGAACTGTGAGCTGTGAACTTTGAAGAGTGCACTGCAAATTGTGAACTGTCAACGGCGAATAGTGAACTGTGAACTGTGAACTGTGAACTGTGAACTGTGAACTGTGCACTGTGAACTGTGACCTGCGATTTGTGAACAGTGAACTGTGAACTGTGAACTGTGAGCTGTGAACTGTGAAGGGTGCACTGCAAATTGTGAACTGTGAACGGTGAATTGTGAAGTGTGAACTCTGAGCTGTGAACTGAGGTCAGTAAACTGTGAACTGTGAGCTGTGAACTGTGACCTGTGAACTGTGAACTGTGAACTGTGAACTGCGATTTGTGAACAGTGAACTGTGAACTGTGAGCTGTGAACTTTGAAGAGTGCACTGCAAATTGTGAACTGTGAACGGCGAATTGTGAACTGTTAAATGTGAACTGAGAACTGTAAACTGTGAACCGTGAACTGTGAACTGTGAACTGTGAACAGTGAACTGTGCACTGTGAACTGTGATCTTTGAACTTTGAACTGTGAATTGTGAACTGTGAAGGGTGCACTGCAAATTGTGAACTTTGAACGGCGAATTGTGAAGTGTGAACTGTGAAATGAAGACTGTGAAGTGTGAACTCTGAGCTATGAACTGAGATCAGTAAACTGTGAACTGTGAGCTGTGAACTTTAAAGTGTGCACTGCAAATTGTGAACTGTGAACGGCGAATAGTGAACTGTGAACTGTGAACTGTGAACTGTGAACTGTGAACTGTGAACTGTGAACTGTGAACTGTGAACTGTGAACTGTGACCTGCGATTTGTGAATTGTGAACTGTGAACTGTGAGCTGTGAACTTTGAAGTGTGCACTGCAAATAGTGAAATGTGAACGGCGAATTGTAAACTGTGAACCGTGAACAGTGAACTGTGAACAGTGAACTGTGCACTTTGAACTGTGAACTGTGAACTGTGAAATGTGAACTGTGAAGGGTGCACTGCAAATTGTGAACTGTCAACGGCGAATTGTGAAGTGTGAACTCTGAGCTGTGAACTGAGATCAGTAAACTGTGAACTGTGAGCTGTGAACTTTAAAGTGTGCACTGCAAATTGTGAACTGTGAACTGTGAAATGTGAACTGTGAACTGTGAACTGTGAACTGTGAACTGTGAACTGCGATTTGTGAACAGTGAACTGTGAACTGTGAGCTGTGAACTTTGAAGAGTGCACTGCAAATTGTGAACTATGAACGACGAAGTGTGAACTGTGAACTTTGAGCTGTGAACTGTGAACTGTGAACTGTGAACTGTGAACTGTGAACTGTGAACTGTGAACTGTGAACTGTGAACTGTGAACTGTGAACTGTGAACTGTGAACTGTGAACTGTGAACTGTGAACTGTGAACTGTGAACTGTGAACTGTGAACTGTGAACTGTGAACTTTGAGCTGTGAACTGTGAAGGGTGCACTGCAAATTGTGAACTGTCAACGGCGAATTGTGAAGTGTGAACTCTGAGCTGTGAACTGAGATCAGTAAACTGTGAACTGTGAGCTGTGAACTTTAAAGTGTGCACTGCAAATTGTGAACTGTGAACGGCGAATAGTGAACTGTGCACTGTGAACTGTGAACTGTAAACTGTGGACTGCGATTTGTGAACAGTGAACTGTGAACTGTGAGCTGTGAACTTTGAAGTGTGCACTGCAAAGAGTGAAATGTGAACGGCGAATTGTGAACAGTGAAATGTGAACTGAGAACTGTAAACTGTGAACCGTGAACTGTGAGCTGTGAACTGTGAAGGGTGCACTGCAAATTGTGAACTGTGAACGATGAATTGTGAAGTGTGAACTGTGAAATGAAGACTGTGAAGTGTGAACTCTGAACTGTGAACTGTGAACTGTGAACTGTGAACTGTGAACTGCGATTTGTGAACAGTGAACTGTGAACTGTGAGCTGTGAACTTTGAAGAGTGCACTGCAAATTGTGAACTATGAACGACGAAGTTTGAACTGTGAACTTTGAGCTGTGAACTGTGAACTGTGAACTGTGAACTGTGAACTGTGAACTGTGAACTGTGAACTGTGAACTGTGAACTGTGAACTGTGAACTGTGAACTGTGAACTGTGAACTGTGAACTGTGAACTGTGAACTGTGAACTGTGAACTGTGAACTGTGAACTGTGAGCTGTGAGCTGTGAGCTGTGATCTGTGAACTCTGAACTGTGAACTGTGAACTGTGAACTGTGAAATGTGAACTGTGAGCTGTGAACTGTAAACTGTGAACCGTGAACTGCAAATTGTGAACTGTGAACGGCGAATAGTGAACAGTGAACTGTGAACTGTGAACTGTGAACTGTGAACTGTGAACTGTGAACTGTGAACTGTGCACTGTGCACTGTGACCTGCGATTTGTGAACAGTGAACTGTGAACTGTGAGCTGTGAACTGTGAGCTGTGAACTTTAAAGTGTGCACTGCAAATTGTGAACTGCGATTTGTGAACAGTGAACTGTGAACTGTGAGCTGTGAACTTTGAAGAGTGCACTGCAAATTGTGAACTGTCAACGGCGAATAGTGAACTGTGAACTGTGAACTGTGAACTGTGAACTGTGAACTGTGAACTGTGAACTGTGCACTGTGAACTGTGACCTGCGATTTGTGAACAGTGAACTGTGAACTGTGAACTGTGAGCTGTGAACTGTGAAGGGTGCACTGCAAATTGTGAACTGTGAACGGTGAATTGTGAAGTGTGAACTCTGAGCTGTGAACTGAGGTCAGTAAACTGTGAACTGTGAGCTGTGAACTGTGACCTGTGAACTGTGAACTGTGAACTGTGAACTGCGATTTGTGAACAGTGAACTGTGAACTGTGAGCTGTGAACTTTGAAGAGTGCACTGCAAATTGTGAACTGTGAACGGCGAATTGTGAACTGTTAAATGTGAACTGAGAACTGTAAACTGTGAACCGTGAACTGTGAACTGTGAACTGTGAACAGTGAACTGTGCACTGTGAACTGTGATCTTTGAACTTTGAACTGTGAATTGTGAACTGTGAAGGGTGCACTGCAAATTGTGAACTTTGAACGGCGAATTGTGAAGTGTGAACTGTGAAATGAAGACTGTGAAGTGTGAACTCTGAGCTATGAACTGAGATCAGTAAACTGTGAACTGTGAGCTGTGAACTTTAAAGTGTGCACTGCAAATTGTGAACTGTGAACGGCGAATAGTGAACTGTGAACTGTGAACTGTGAACTGTGAACTGTGAACTGTGAACTGTGAACTGTGACCTGCGATTTGTGAATTGTGAACTGTGAACTGTGAGCTGTGAACTTTGAAGTGTGCACTGCAAATAGTGAAATGTGAAAGGCGAATTGTAAACTGTGAACCGTGAACAGTGAACTGTGAACAGTGAACTGTGCACTTTGAACTGTGAACTGTGAACTGTGAAATGTGAACTGTGAAGGGTGCACTGCAAATTGTGAACTGTCAACGGCGAATTGTGAAGTGTGAACTCTGAGCTGTGAACTGAGATCAGTAAACTGTGAACTGTGAGCTGTGAACTTTAAAGTGTGCACTGCAAATTGTGAACTGTGAACTGTGAAATGTGAACTGTGAACTGTGAACTGTGAACTGTGAACTGTGAACTGCGATTTGTGAACAGTGAACTGTGAACTGTGAGCTGTGAACTTTGAAGAGTGCACTGCAAATTGTGAACTATGAACGACGAAGTGTGAACTGTGAACTTTGAGCTGTGAACTGTGAACTGTGAACTGTGAACTGTGAACTGTGAACTGTGAACTGTGAACTGTGAACTGTGAACTGTGAACTGTGAACTGTGAACTGTGAACTGTGAACTGTGAACTGTGAACTGTGAACTGTGAACTGTGAACTGTGAACTTTGAGCTGTGAACTGTGAAGGGTGCACTGCAAATTGTGAACTGTCAACGGCGAATTGTGAAGTGTGAACTCTGAGCTGTGAACTGAGATCAGTAAACTGTGAACTGTGAGCTGTGAACTTTAAAGTGTGCACTGCAAATTGTGAACTGTGAACGGCGAATAGTGAACTGTGCACTGTGAACTGTGAACTGTAAACTGTGGACTGCGATTTGTGAACAGTGAACTGTGAACTGTGAGCTGTGAACTTTGAAGTGTGCACTGCAAAGAGTGAAATGTGAACGGCGAATTGTGAACAGTGAAATGTGAACTGAGAACTGTAAACTGTGAACCGTGAACTGTGAGCTGTGAACTGTGAAGGGTGCACTGCAAATTGTGAACTGTGAACGATGAATTGTGAAGTGTGAACTGTGAAATGAAGACTGTGAAGTGTGAACTCTGAACTGTGAACTGTGAACTGTGAACTGTGAACTGCGATTTGTGAACAGTGAACTGTGAACTGTGAGCTGTGAACTTTGAAGAGTGCACTGCAAATTGTGAACTATGAACGACGAAGTGTGAACTGTGAACTTTGAGCTGTGAACTGTGAACTGTGAACTGTGAACTGTGAACTGTGAACTGTGAACTGTGAACTGTGAATTGTGAACTGTGAACTGTGAACTTTGAGCTGTGAACTTTGAAGAGTGCACTGCAAATTGTGAACTATGAACGACGAAGTTTGAACTGTGAACTTTGAGCTGTGAACTGTGAACTGTGAACTGTGAACTGTGAACTGTGAACTGTGAACTGTGAACTGTGAACTGTGAACTGTGAACTGTGAACTGTGAACTGTGAACTGTGAACTGTGAACTGTGAACTGTGAACTGTGAACTGTGAACTGTGAACTGTGAACTGTGAACTGTGAACTGTGAGCTGTGAGCTGTGAACTGTGAACTCTGAACTGTGAACTGTGAACTGCGATTTGTGAACAGTGAACTATGACCTGTGACCTGTGAACGTTGAAGAGTGCACTGCAAATTGTGTACTGTGAACGTGGAATTGCGAACTGTGAACTGTGAACTGTGAGCTGTGAGCTGTGAACTCTGAACTGTGAACTGTGAACTGCGATTTGTGAACAGTGAACTATGACCTGTGACCTGTGAACGTTGAAGAGTGCACTGCAAATTGTGTACTGTGAACGTGGAATTGCGAACTGTGAAATGTGAACTGAGAACTGAGAACTGTGAACTGTGAACTGTGAACTGTGAACTGTGAACTGCGAACTGTGAACTGCGAACTGCGAACTGCGAACTGCGAACTGCGAACTGCGAACTGCGAACTGCGAACTGCGAACTGCGAACTGCGAACTGCGAACTGCGAACTGCGAACTGCGAACTGCGAACTGCGAACTGCGAACTGCGAACTGCGAACTGCGAACTGCGAACTGCGAACTGCGAACTGCGAACTGCGAACTGCGAACTGCGAACTGCGAACTGCGAACTGCGAACTGCGAACTGCGAACTGCGAACTGCGAACTGCGAACTGCGAACTGCGAACTGCGAACTGCGAACTGCGAACTGCGAACTGCGAACTGCGAACTGCGAACTGCGAACTGCGAACTGCGAACTGCGAACTGCGAACTGCGAACTGCGAACTGCGAACTGCGAACTGCGAACTGCGAACTGCGAACTGCGAACTGCGAACTGCGAACTGTGAACTGTGAACTGTGAACGGTGTACAGTGAACTGTGAACTGTGAACTGTGTACAGTGAACTGTGAACTGTGAACTGTGAACTGCGAGCTGTGAACTTTAAAGTGTGCACTGCATATTGTGAACCGTGAACTGTGAACTGTGAACAGTGAACTGCAAATTGTGAACTGTGAACTGTGAAATGTGAACTGCGAACTGTGAACTGTGATCTGTGAACAGTGAACTATGAACTGTGAACTGTGAACTGTGAACTGTGAACTGTGAACTGTGAACTGTGAACTGTGAACAGTGAACTTTGAAGTGTGCACTGCAAATAGTGAAATGTGAACGACGAATTGTGAACTGTGAAATGTGAACTGAGAACTGTAAAATGTGAACCGTGAACTGTGAACTGTGAACTGTGATCTGTGAACGCTGAGCTGTGAACTGTGAAGGGTGCACTGCAAATTGTGAACTGTGAATGGTGCACTGCAAATTGTGAAATGTGAACGGCGAATTGTGAAGTGTGAACTGTGAAATGAAGACTGTGAAGTGTGAACTCTGAGCTGTCAACTGAGATCAGTAAACTGTGAACTGTGAGCTGTGATCTTTAAAGTGTGCACTGCATATTGTGAACTGTGAACTGTGAACTGTGAGCTGTGAACTGTGAACTGTGAAGTGTGAACTGCGATTTGTGAACAGTGCACTGTGACCTGTGAGCTGTGAATTTTGAAGATGCGCTGCAAATTGTGAACTGTGAACGGCGAATTGTGAACTGTGAAATGTGAACTGAGAACTGTAAAATGTGAACCGTGAACTGTGAACTGTGAACTGTGATCTGTGAACTGTGAGCTGTGAACTGTGAAGGGTGCACTGCAAATTGTGAACTGTGCATGGTGCACTGCAAATTGTGAAATGTGAACGGCGAATTGTGAAGTGTGAACTGTGAACTGTGAACTGTGCACTGTGAACTGTGAACTGTGAACTGTGAACTGTGAACTGTGAACTGTGGACTGCGATTTGTGAACAGTGAACTGTGAACTGTGAGCTGTGAACTTTGAAGTGTGCACTGCAAATATTGAAATGTGAACGGCGAATTGTCAACTGTGAAATGTTAACTGAGAACTGTAAAATGTGAACCGTGAACCGTGAACTGTGAACTGTGAACTGTGAGCTGTGAACTGTGAAGGGTGCACTGCAAATTGTGAACTGTGAAGGGTGCACTGCAAATTGTGAACTGTGAACGGCGAATTGTGAAGTGTGCACTGTGAACTGTGAACTGTGAGCTGTGAACTGTGAACTGTGAACTGTGAGCTGTGAACTTTGAAGGGTGCACTGCAAATTGTGAACTGTGAATGGTGCACTGCAAATTGTGAAATGTGAACGGCGAATTGTGAAGTGTGAACTGTGAAATGAAGACTGTGAAGTGTGAACTCTGAGCTGTCAACTGAGATCAGTAAACTGTGAACTGTGAGCTGTGAACTTTAAAGTGTGCACTGCATATTGTGAACCGTGAACTGTGAACTGTGAACAGTGAACTGGGCACTGTGAACTGTGAACTGTGAACTGTGAACTGTGAACTGTGAACTGTGAATTGTGAACTGTGAACTGTGAACTGTGAACTGTGAACTGTGAACTGTGAACTGTGAACTGTGAACTGTGAACTGTGAACTGTGAACTGTGAACTGTGAACTGTGAACTGTGAACTGTGAACTGTGAACTGTGAACTGTGAACTGTGAACTGTGAACTGTGAACTGTGAACTGTGAACTGTGAACTGTGAACTGTGAACTGTGAACTGTGAACTGTGAACTGTGAACTGTGAACTGTGAACTGTGAAATGTGAACTGTGAACTGTGAACTGTGATCTGTGAACAGTGAACTGTGAACTGTGAACTGTGAACTGTGAACTGTGAACTGTGAACTGTGAACAGTGAACTGTGACTTGCGTTTTGTGAACAGTGACCTGTGAACTGTGAGCTGTGAACTTTGAAGTGTGCACTGCAAATAGTGAAATGTGAACGACGAATTGTGAACTGTGAAATGTGAACTGAGAACTGTAAAATGTGAACCGTGAACCGTGAACTGTGAACTGTGAACTGTGAGCTGTGAACTGTGAAGGGTGCACTGCAAATTGTGAACTGTGAAGGGTGCACTGCAAATTGTGAAATGTGAACGGCGAATTGTGAAGTTTGCACTGTGAACTGTGAACTGTGAGCTGTGAACTGTGAACTGTGAACTGTGAGCTGTGAACTTTGAAGGGTGCACTGCAAATTGTGAACTGTGAATGGTGCACTGCAAATTGTGAAATATGAACGGCGAATTGTGAAGTGTGAACTGTGAAATGAAGACTGTGAAGTGTGAACTCTGAGCTGTCAACTGAGATCAGTAAACTGTGAACTGTGAGCTGTGAACTTTAAAGTGTGCACTGCATATTTTGAACCGTGAACTGTGAACTGTGAACAGTGAACTGTGCACTGTGAACTGTGAACTGTGAACTGTGAACTGTGAACTGTGAACTGTGAACTGTGAACTGTGAATTGTGAACTGTGAACTGTGAACTGTGAACTGTGAACTGTGAACTGTGAACTGTGAACTGTGAACTGTGAACTGTGAACTGTGAACTGTGAACTGTGAACTGTGAGCTGTGAGCTGTGAACTGTGTACTCTGAACTGTGAACTGTGAACTGCGATTTGTGAACAGTGAACTATGACCTGTGACCTGTGAACGTTGAAGAGTGCACTGCAAATTGTGTACTGTGAACGTGGAATTGCGAACTGTGAAATGTGAACTGAGAACTGAGAACTGTGAACTGTGAACTGTGAACTGTGAACTGTGAACTGTGAACTGTGAACTGTGAACTGTGAACTGTGAACTGTGAACTGTGAACTGTGAACTGTGAACTGTGAACTGTGAACTGTGAACTGTGAACTGTGAACGGTGAACTGTGAACTGTGAACTGTGAACTGTGAACTGTGAAGTGTGCACTGCAAATAGTGAAATGTGAACGGCGAATTGTGAACTGTGAAATGTGAACTGAGAATTGTAAACTGTGAACCGTGAACTGTGAACTGTGAAATGTGAACTGTGAACAGTGAACTATGCACTGAGAACTGTGAACTGTGCACTGTGAACTGTGAACTGTGAACTGTGAGCTGTGAACTGTGAACTGTGAACTGTGAACTGTGCACTGTGAACTGTGAACTGTGAACTGTGAACTGTGAACTGTGGACTGCGATTTGTGAACAGTGAACTGTGAACTGTGAGCTGTGAACTTTGAAGTGTGCACTGCAAATAGTGAAATGTGAACGGCGAATTGTCAACTGTGAAATGTTAACTGAGAACTGTAAAATGTGAACCGTGAACCGTGAACAGTGAACTGTGAACTGTGAGCTTTGAACTGTGAAGGGTGCACTGCAAATTGTGAACTGTGAAGGGTGCACTGCAAATTGTGAAATGTGAACGGCGAACAGTGAACTGTGAACTGTGAACTGTGAACTGTGCACTGTGAACTGTGAACTGTGAACTGTGAACTGTGAACTGTGAACTGCGATTTGTGAACAGTGAATTGTCAACTGTGAGCTGTGAACTTTGAAGTGTGCACTGCAAATAGTGAAATGTGAACGGCGAATTGTGAACTGTGAAATGTGAACTGAGAATTGTAAACTGTGAACCGTGAACTGTGAACTGTGAAATGTGAACTGTGAACAGTGAACTATGCACTGAGAACTGTGAACTGTGCACTGTGAACTGTGAACTGTGAACTGTGAGCTGTGAACTGTGAACTGTGCACTGCAAATTGTGAACTGTGAACGGCGAATTGTGAAGTTTGAACTGTGAAATGAAGACTGTGAAGTGTGAACTCTGAGCTGTGAACTGAGATCAGTAAACTGTGAACTGTGAGCTGTGCACATCAAAGTGTGCACTGCAAATTGTGAAATGTGAACGGCGAACAGTGAACTGTGAACTGTGAACTGTGAACTGTGAACTGTGCACTGTGAACTGTGAACTGTGAACTGTGAACTGTGAACTGTGGACTGCGATTTGTGAACAGTGAACTGTGAACTGTGAGCTGTGAACTTTGAAGTGTGCACTGCAAATAGTGAAATGTGAACGGCGAATTGTCAACTGTGAAATGTTAACTGAGAACTGTAAAATGTGAACCGTGAACCGTGAACAGTGAACTGTGAACTGTGAGCTTTGAACTGTGAAGGGTGCACTGCAAATTGTGAACTGTGAAGGGTGCACTGCATATTGTGAACCGTGAACTGTGAACTGTGAACTGTGAGCTGTGAGCTGTGAACTGTGAACTGTGAACTGTGCACTGTGAACTGTCAACTGTGAACTGTGAACTGCGATTTGTGAACAGTGAATTGTCAACTGTGAGCTGTGAACTTTGAAATGTGAGATCCATGAATCTTCATGAATCTCCACGAATCTCCATGAATCTCCACGAATTTCCAAGAATTTCCATGAATGTCCATGAATCTCCTCCATGAATCTCCATGAATCTCCATGAATCTCCATGAATCTCCATGAATCTCCATGGATCTCCATGAGTCTCCATGAATCTCCACGAATTTCCTAGAATCTCCATGAATGTCCATGAATCTCCTCCATGAATCTCCATGAATCTCCATGAATATCCATGAATCTCCATGAATCTCCTCCATGAATCTCCTGTATGAATCTCCATGAATCTCCATGAATCTCCATGAATCACCTTCATCAATCTCCACGAATCTCCATGAATCTCCATGAATCTCCACGAATCTCCTCCATGAATCTCCATGAATCTCCATGAATCTCCATGAATCTCTATGAATCTTCATGAATTTCCATGAATCTCCATGAACCCTCATGAACCTCCTCTCTAAATCACCATGAATATCCATGAATCTTCATGAATCTCCATGAATCTCCATGAATCTCCATGAATCTCCATGAATCTCCATGAATCTCCATGAATGTCCATGAATCTCCATGAGTCTCCATGAATCTCCACGAATTTCCAAGAATCTCCATGAATGTCCATGAATCTCCTCCATGAATCTCCATGAATCTCCATGAATCTCCACGAATCTCTATGAATCTTCATGAATTTCCATGAATCTCCATGAACCCTCATGAACCGCCTCTCTAAATCTCCATGAATCTCCATTAATCTTCATGAATCTCCATGAATCTCCATGAATCTCGTCCGTGAATCTCCATGAATCTCCTCCATGAATCCCCACGAATCTCCATGAATGTCCATGAATCACCATGAATCTCCATGAGTCTCCATGAATCTCCACGAATTTTCAAGAATCTCCATGAATGTCCATGAATCTCCTCCATGAATCTCCACGAATCTCCACGAATGTCCACGAATCTCCATGAATCTCCATGAGTCTCCACGAATCTCCACGAATTTCCAAGAATCTCCATGAATGTCCATGAATCTCCTCCATGAATCTCCATGAATCTCCATGAATATCCATGAATCTCCATGACTCTCCTCCATGAATCTCCTGTATGAATCTCCATGAATCTCCATGAATCGCCTTCATCAATCTCCACGAATCTCCATGAATCTCCATGAATCTCCATGAATCTCCTCCATTAATCTCCATGAATCTCGTCCGTGAATCTCCATGAATCTCCTCCATGAATCTCCACGAATCTCCATGAGTGTCCATGAATCTCCATGAATCTCCATGAGTCTCCATGAATCTCCACGAATTTTCAAGAATCTCCATGAATGTCCATGAATCTCCTCCATGAATCTCCATGAATCTCCATGAATCTCCATGGATCTCCATGAATGTCGTCCGTGAATCTCCATGAATCTCCTCCATGAATCTCCACGAATCTCCATGAATGTCCATGAATCTCCATGAATCTCCACGTATCTCCATGAATCTCCATGAATCTCCATGGATCTCCATGAATCTCGTCCGTGAATCTCCATGAATCTCCTCCATGAATCTCCACGAATCTCCATGAATGTCCATAAATCTCCATGAATCTCCATGAGTCTCCATGAATCTCCACGAATTTCCAAGAATCTCCATGAATGTCCATGAATCTCCTCCATGAATCTCCATGAATCTCCATGAATCTCCATGGATCTCCATGAATCTCGTCCGTGAATCTCCATGAATCTCCTCCATGAATCTCCACGAATCTCCATGAATCTCCATGAATCTCCATGAATCTCCTCCATGAATCTCCATGAATCTCCATGAATCTCCATGAATCTCTATGAATCTTCATGAATATCCATGAATCTCCATGAACCCTCATGAACCTCCTCTCTAAATCTCCATGAATCTCCATGAATCCCTATGAATCACCTTCATCAATCTCCACGAATCTCCATGAATCTCTATGAATCTTCATTGAATTTCCATGTATCTCCATGAATCTCCATGAATCTCCATGAATCTCCATGAATCTCCACGAATCTCTATGAATCTTCATGAATTTCCATGAATCTCCATGAACCCTCATGAACCGCCTCTCTAAATCTCCATGAATCTCCATTAATCTTCATGAATCTCCATGAATCTCCATGAATCTCGTCCGTGAATCTCCATGAATCTCCTCCATGAATCCCCACGAATCTCCATGAATGTCCATGAATCACCATGAATCTCCATGAGTCTCCATGAATCTCCACGAATTTTCAAGAATCTCCATGAATGTCCATGAATCTCCTCCATGAATCTCCACGAATCTCCACGAATGTCCATGAATCTCCATGAATCTCCATGAGTCTCCACGAATCTCCACGAATTTCCAAGAATCTCCATGAATGTCCATGAATCTCCTCCATGAATCTCCATGAATCTCCATGAATATCCATGAATCTCCATGACTCTCCTCCATGAATCTCCTGTATGAATCTCCATGAATCACCTTCATCAATCTCCACGAATCTCCATGAATCTCCATGAATCTCCATGAATCTCCTCCATGAATCTCCATGAATCTCCATGAATCTCTATGAATCTTCATGAATTTCCATGAATCTCCATGAACCCTCATGAACCTCCTCTCTAAATATCCATGAATCTCCATGAATCTTCATGAATCTCCATGAATCTCCATGAATCTCCACGAATCTCCATAAATCTCTATGAATGTCCATGGATCTCCATGAATCTCGTCCGTGAATCTCCATGAATCTCCTCCATGAATCTCCACGAATCTCCATGAATGTCCATGAACCTCCATGAATCTCCATGAGTCTCCATGAATCTCCATGAATTTCCAAGAATCTCCATGAATATCCATGAATCACCATGAATCTCCATGAATTTCCAAGAATCTCCATGAATGTCCATGAATGTCCTCCATGAATCTCCATGAATCTCCATGAATCTCCATGAATCTCCATGAACCCCCTCCATGAATCTCCATGAATCTCCATGAATATACATGAATCTCCATGAATCTCCATGAATCTCCATGTATCTCCATGAATCTACATGAATCTCCGTGAATCTCCATGAATCTCCTCGATGAATCACCATGAATCTTCATGAATCTCCTGAACCACGAACCTCTATGAATCTCCATGAATCTCCATGAATATCCTCCATGAATCTCCATGAATCTTCATGAATGTCAATGAATCTCCTCCATGAATCTCCTGTATGAATCTCCATGAACCTCCATGAATCTCCATGAATCCCTATGAATCACCTTCATCAATCTCCACGAATCTCCATGAATCTCTATGAATCTTCATTGAATTTCCATGAATCTCCATGAATCTCCATGAATCTCCACGAATCTCTATGAATCTTCATGAATTTCCATGAATCTCCATGAACCCTCATGAACCGCCTCTCTAAATCTCCATGAATCTCCATTAATCTTCATGAATCTCCATGAATCTCCATGAATCTCGTCCGTGAATCTCCATGAATCTCCTCCATGAATCCCCACGAATCTCCATGAATGTCCATGAATCACCATGAATCTCCATGAGTCTCCATGAATCTCCACGAATTTTCAAGAATCTCCATGAATGTCCATGAATCTCCTCCATGAATCTCCACGAATCTCCACGAATGTCCACGAATCTCCATGAATCTCCATGAGTCTCCACGAATCTCCACGAATTTCCAAGAATCTCCATGAATGTCCATGAATCTCCTCCATGAATCTCCTTGAATCTCCATGAATATCCATGAATCTCCATGACTCTCCTCCATGAATCTCCTGTATGAATCTCCATGAATCTCCATGAATCGCCTTCATCAATCTCCACGAATCTCCATGAATCTCCATGAATCTCCATGAATCTCCTCCATGAATCTCCATGAATCTCGTCCGTGAATCTCCATGAATCTCCTCCATGAATCTCCACGAATCTCCATGAGTGTCCATGAATCTCCATGAATCTCCATGAGTCTCCATGAATCTCCACGAATTTTCAAGAATCTCCATGAATGTCCATGAATCTCCTCCATGAATCTCCATGAATCTCCATGAATCTCCATGGATCTCCATGAATGTCGTCCGTGAATCTCCATGAATCTCCTCCATGAATCTCCACGAATCTCCATGAATGTCCATGAATCTCCATGAATCTCCACGTATCTCCATGAATCTCCATGAATCTCCATGGATCTCCATGAATCTCGTCCGTGAATCTCCATGAATCTCCTCCATGAATCTCCACGAATCTCCATGAATGTCCATAAATCTCCATGAATCTCCATGAGTCTCCATGAATCTCCACGAATTTCCAAGAATCTCCATGAATGTCCATGAATCTCCTCCATGAATCTCCATGAATCTCCATGAATCTCCATGGATCTCCATGAATCTCGTCCGTGAATCTCCATGAATCTCCTCCATGAATCTCCACGAATCTCCATGAATGTCCATGAACCTCCATGAATCTCCATGAGTCTCCATGAATCTCCATGAATTTCCAAGAATCTCCATGAATATCCATGAATCACCATGAATCTCCATGAATTTCCAAGAATCTCCATGAATGTCCATGAATGTCCTCCATGAATCTCCATGAATCTCCATGAATCTCCATGAATCTCCATGAACCCCCTCCATGAATCTCCATGAATCTCCATGAATATACATGAATCTCCATGAATCTCCATGAATCTCCATGTATCTCCATGAATCTACATGAATCTCCGTGAATCTCCATGAATCTCCTCGATGAATCTCCATGAATCTTCATGAATCTCCTGAACCACGAACCTCTATGAATCTCCATGAATCTCCATGAATATCCTCCATGAATCTCCATGAATCTTCATGAATGTCAATGAATCTCCTCCATGAATCTCCTGTATGAATCTCCATGAACCTCCATGAATCTCCATGAATCCCTATGAATCACCTTCATCAATCTCCACGAATCTCCATGAATCTCTATGAATCTTCATTGAATTTCCATGAATCTCCATGAATCTCCATGAATCTCCACGAATCTCTATGAATCTTCATGAATTTCCATGAATCTCCATGAACCCTCATGAACCGCCTCTCTAAATCTCCATGAATCTCCATTAATCTTCATGAATCTCCATGAATCTCCATGAATCTCGTCCGTGAATCTCCATGACTCTCCTCCATGAATCCCCACGAATCTCCATGAATGTCCATGAATCACCATGAATCTCCATGAGTCTCCATGAATCTCCACGAATTTTCAAGAATCTCCATGAATGTCCATGAATCTCCTCCATGAATCTCCACGAATCTCCACGAATGTCCACGAATCTCCATGAATCTCCATGAGTCTCCACGAATCTCCACGAATTTCCAAGAATCTCCATGAATGTCCATGAATCTCCTCCATGAATCTCCTTGAATCTCCATGAATATCCATGAATCTCCATGACTCTCCTCCATGAATCTCCTGTATGAATCTCCATGAATCTCCATGAATCGCCTTCATCAATCTCCACGAATCTCCATGAATCTCCATGAATCTCCATGAATCTCCTCCATGAATCTCCATGAATCTCGTCCGTGAATCTCCATGAATCTCCTCCATGAATCTCCACGAATCTCCATGAGTGTCCATGAATCTCCATGAATCTCCATGAGTCTCCATGAATCTCCACGAATTTTCAAGAATCTCCATGAATGTCCATGAATCTCCTCCATGAATCTCCATGAATCTCCATGAATCTCCATGGATCTCCATGAATGTCGTCCGTGAATCTCCATGAATCTCCTCCATGAATCTCCACGAATCTCCATGAATGTCCATGAATCTCCATGAATCTCCACGTATCTCCATGAATCTCCATGAATCTCCATGGATCTCCATGAATCTCGTCCGTGAATCTCCATGAATCTCCTCCATGAATCTCCACGAATCTCCATGAATGTCCATAAATCTCCATGAATCTCCATGAGTCTCCATGAATCTCCACGAATTTCCAAGAATCTCCATGAATGTCCATGAATCTCCTCCATGAATCTCCATGAATCTCCATGAATCTCCATGGATCTCCATGAATCTCGTCCGTGAATCTCCATGAATCTCCTCCATGAATCTCCACGAATCTCCATGAATCTCCATGAATCTCCATGAATCTCCTCCATGAATCTCCATGAATCTCCATGAATCTCCATGAATCTCTATGAATCTTCATGAATATCCATGAATCTCCATGAACCCTCATGAACCTCCTCTCTAAATCTCCATGAATCTCCATGAATCCCTATGAATCACCTTCATCAATCTCCACGAATCTCCATGAATCTCTATGAATCTTCATTGAATTTCCATGAATCTCCATGAATCTCCATGAATCTCCATGAATCTCCATGAATCTCCACGAATCTCTATGAATCTTCATGAATTTCCATGAATCTCCATGAACCCTCATGAACCGCCTCTCTAAATCTCCATGAATCTCCATTAATCTTCATGAATCTCCATGAATCTCCATGAATCTCGTCCGTGAATCTCCATGAATCTCCTCCATGAATCCCCACGAATCTCCATGAATGTCCATGAATCACCATGAATCTCCATGAGTCTCCATGAATCTCCACGAATTTTCAAGAATCTCCATGAATGTCCATGAATCTCCTCCATGAATCTCCACGAATCTCCACGAATGTCCATGAATCTCCATGAATCTCCATGAGTCTCCACGAATCTCCACGAATTTCCAAGAATCTCCATGAATGTCCATGAATCTCCTCCATGAATCTCCATGAATCTCCATGAATATCCATGAATCTCCATGACTCTCCTCCATGAATCTCCTGTATGAATCTCCATGAATCACCTTCATCAATCTCCACGAATCTCCATGAATCTCCATGAATCTCCATGAATCTCCTCCATGAATCTCCATGAATCTCCATGAATCTCTAGGAATCTTCATGAATTTCCATGAATCTCCATGAACCCTCATGAACCTCCTCTCTAAATCTCCATGAATCTCCATGAATCTTCATGAATCTCCATGAATCTCCATGAATCTCCACGAATCTCCATGAATCTCCATGAATCTCCATGGATCTCCATGAATCTCGTCCGTGAATCTCCATGAATCTCCTCCATGAATCTCCACGAATCTCCATGAATGTCCATGAATCTCCATGAATCTCCATGAGTCTCCATGAATCTCCACGAATTTCCAAGAATCTCCATGAATGTCCATGAATCTCCTCCATGAATCTCCATGAATCTCCATGAATCTCCATGGATCTCCATGAATCTCGTCCATGAATCTCCATGAATCTCCTCCATGAATCTCCACGAATCTCCATGAATGTCCATGAATCTCCATGAATGTCCATGAATCTCCATGAATCTCCACGAATCTCCATGAATCTCCATGAATCTCCATGGATCTCCATGAATCTCGTCCGTGAATCTCCATGAATCTCCTCCATGAATCTCCACGAATCTCCATGAATGTCCATGAATCTCCATGAATCTCCATGAGTCTCCATGAATCTCCACGAATTTCCAAGAATCTCCATGAATGTCCATGAATCTCCTCCATGAATCTCCATGAATCTCCATGAATATCCATGAATCTCCATGAATCTCCTCCATGAATCTCCTGTATGAATCTCCATTAATCTCCATGAATCTCCATGAATCTCCATGAATCACCTTCATCAATCTCCACGAATCTCCATGAATCGCCATGAATCTCCATGAATCTCCTCCATGAATCTCCTCCATGAATCTCCATGAATCTCCATGAATCTCCATGAATCTCTATGAATCTTCATGAATTTCCATGAACCTCCATGAACCCTCATGAACCTCCTCTCTAAATATCCATGAATCTCCATGAACCTCCTCCATGAATCTCCATGAATCTCCATGAATATACATGAATCTCCATGAACCTCCATGAATCTCCATGTATCTCCATGAATCTACATGAATCTCCGTGAATCTCCATGAATCTCCTCGATGAATCTCCATGAATCTTCATGAATCTCCTGAACCATGAACCTCTATGAGTCTCCATGAATCTCCATGAATATCCTCCATGAATCTCCATGAATCTTCATGAATGTCAATGAATCTCCTCCATGAATCTCCTGTATGAATCTCCATGAATCTCCATGAATCTCCATGAATCCCTATGAATCACCTTCATCAATCTCCACGAATCTCCATGAATCTCTATGAATCTTCATTGAATTTCCATGAATCTCCATGAATCTCCACGAATTTCCAAGAATCTCCATGAATGTCCATGAATCTCCTCCATGAATCTCCATGAATCTCCATGAATATCCATGAATCTCCATGACTCTCCTCCATGAATCTCCTGTATGAATCTCCATGAATCTCCTGTATGAATCTCCATGAATCTCCATGAATCACCTTCATCAATCTCCACGAATCTCCATGAATCTCCATGAATCTCCATGAATCTCCTCCATGAATCTCCATGAATCTCCATGAATCTCCATGAATCTCTAGGAATCTTCATGAATTTCCATGAATCTCCATGAACCCTCATGAACCTCCTCTCTAAATCTCCATGAATCTCCATGAATCTTCATGAATCTCCATGAATCTCCATGAATCTCCACGAATCTCCATGAATCTCCATGAATCTCCATGGATCTCCATGAATCTCGTCCGTGAATCTCCATGAATCTCCTCCATGAATCTCCACGAATCTCCATGAATGTCCATGAATCTCCATGAATCTCCATGAGTCTCCATGAATCTCCACGAATTTCCAAGAATCTCCATGAATGTCCATGAATCTCCTCCATGAATCTCCATGAATCTCCATGAGTCTCCATGGATCTCCATGAATCTCGTCCGTGAATCTCCATGAATCTCCTCCATGAATCTCCATGAATCGCCATGAATGTCCATGAATCTCCATGAATCTCCACGAATCTCCATGAATCTCCATGAATCTCCATGGATCTCCATGAATCTCGTCCGTGAATCTCCATCAATCTCCTCCATGAATCTCCACGAATCTCCATGAATGTCCATGAATCTCCATGAATCTCCATGAGTCTCCATGAATCTCCACGAATTTCCAAGAATCTCCATGAATGTCCATGAATCTCCTCCATGAATCTCCATGAATCTCCATGAATATCCATGAATCTCCATGAATCTCCTCCATGAATCTCCTGTATGAATCTCCATTAATCTCCATGAATCTCCATGAATCTCCATGAATCACCTTCATCAATCTCCACGAATCTCCATGAATCGCCATGAATCTCCATGAATCTCCTCCATGAATCTCCATGAATCTCCATGAATCTCCTCCATGAATCTCCATGAATCTCCATGAATCTCCATGAATCTCTATGAATCTTCATGAATATCCATGAATCTCCATGAACCCTCATGAACCTCCTCTCTAAATCTCCATGAATCTCCATGAATCCCTATGAATCACCTTCATCAATCTCCACGAATCTCCATGAATCTCTATGAATCTTCATTGAATTTCCATGAATCTCCATGAATCTCCATGAATCTCCATGAATCTCCACGAATCTCTATGAATCTTCATGAATTTCCATGAATCTCCATGAACCCTCATGAACCGCCTCTCTAAATCTCCATGAATCTCCATTAATCTTCATGAATCTCCATGAATCTCCATGAATCTCGTCCGTGAATCTCCATGAATCTCCTCCATGAATCCCCACGAATCTCCATGAATGTCCATGAATCACCATGAATCTCCATGAGTCTCCATGAATCTCCACGAATTTTCAAGAATCTCCATGGATCTCCATGAATCTCGTCCCTGAATCTCCATGAATCTCCTCCATGAATCTCCACGAATCTCCATGAATGTCCATGAATCTCCATGAGTCTCCATGAATCTCCACGAATTTCCAAGAATCTCCATGAATGTCCATGAATCTCCTCCATGAATCTCCATGAATCTCCATGAATCTCCATGGATCTCCATGAATCTACATGAATCTCCGTGAATCTCCATGAATCTCCTCGATGAATCTCCATGAATCTTCATGAATCTCCTGAACCATGAACCTCTATGAGTCTCCATGAATCTCCATGAATATCCTCCATGAATCTCCATGAATCTTTATGAATGTCAATGAATCTCCTCCATGAATCTCCTGTATGAATCTCCATGAATCTCCATGAATCTCCATGAATCCCTATGAATCACCTTCATCAATCTCCACGAATCTCCATGAATCTCTATGAATCTTCATTGAATTTCCATGAATCTCCATGAATCTCCACGAATTTCCAAGAATCTCCATGAATGTCCATGAATCTCCTCCATGAATCTCCATGAATCTCCATGAATATCCATGAATCTCCATGACTCTCCTCCATGAATCTCCTGTATGAATCTCCATGAATCTCCATGAATCACCTTCATCAATCTCCACGAATCTCCATGAATCTCCATGAATCTCCATGAATCTCCTCCATGAATCTCCACGAATCTCCATGAATGTCCATGAATCTCCATGAATCTCCATGAGTCTCCATGAATCTCCACGAATTTCCAAGAATCTCCATGAATGTCCATGAATCTCCTCCATGAATCTCCATGAATCTCCATGAGTCTCCATGGATCTCCATGAATCTCGTCCGTGAATCTCCATGAATCTCCTCCATGAATCTCCATGAATCGCCATGAATGTCCATGAATCTCCATGAATCTCCACGAATCTCCATGAATCTCCATGAATCTCCATGGATCTCCATGAATCTCGTCCGTGAATCTCCATCAATCTCCTCCATGAATCTCCACGAATCTCCATGAATGTCCATGAATCTCCATGAATCTCCATGAGTCTCCATGAATCTCCACGAATTTCCAAGAATCTCCATGAATGTCCATGAATCTCCTCCATGAATCTCCATGAATCTCCATGAATATCCATGAATCTCCATGAATCTCCTCCATGAATCTCCTGTATGAATCTCCATTAATCTCCATGAATCTCCATGAATCTCCATGAATCACCTTCATCAATCTCCACGAATCTCCATGAATCGCCATGAATCTCCATGAATCTCCTCCATGAATCTCCATGAATCTCCATGAATCTCCTCCATGAATCTCCATGAATCTCCATGAATCTCCATGAATCTCTATGAATCTTCATGAATATCCATGAATCTCCATGAACCCTCATGAACCTCCTCTCTAAATCTCCATGAATCTCCATGAATCCCTATGAATCACCTTCATCAATCTCCACGAATCTCCATGAATCTCTATGAATCTTCATTGAATTTCCATGAATCTCCATGAATCTCCATGAATCTCCATGAATCTCCATGAATCTCCACGAATCTCTATGAATCTTCATGAATTTCCATGAATCTCCATGAACCCTCATGAACCGCCTCTCTAAATCTCCATGAATCTCCATTAATCTTCATGAATCTTCATGAATCTCCATGAATCTCGTCCGTGAATCTCCATGAATCTCCTCCATGAATCCCCACGAATCTCCATGAATGTCCATGAATCACCATGAATCTCCATGAGTCTCCATGAATCTCCACGAATTTTCAAGAATCTCCATGGATCTCCATGAATCTCGTCCCTGAATCTCCATGAATCTCCTCCATGAATCTCCACGAATCTCCATGAATGTCCATGAATCTCCATGAGTCTCCATGAATCTCCACGAATTTCCAAGAATCTCCATGAATGTCCATGAATCTCCTCCATGAATCTCCATGAATCTCCATGAATCTCCATGGATCTCCATGAATCTCGTCCGTGAATCTCCATGAATCGCCTCCATGAATCTCCACGAATCTCCATGAATGTCCTTGAATCTCCATGAATCTCCACGAATCTCCATGAATCTCCATGAATCTCCATGAATCTCCATGAATATCCTCCATGAATCTCCATGAATCTCCATGAATCTCCATGAATCTCCATGGATCTCCATGAATCTCGTCCGTGAATCTCCTTGAATCTCCTCCATGAATCCCCACGAATCTCCATGAATCTCCATGAATCTCCATGAATCTCCATGAATCTCCATGAATCTCTAGGAATCTTCATGAATTTCCATGAATCTCCATGGACCCTCATGAACCTCCTCTCTAAATCTCCATGAATCTCCATGAATCTCGTCCGTGAATCTCCGTGAATCTCCTCCATGAATCTCCACGAATCTCCATGAATGTCCATGAATCTCCATGAATCTCCATGAGTCTCCATGAATCTCCACCAATTTCCAAGAATCTCCATGAATGTCCATGAATCTCCTCCATGAATCTCCATGAATCTCCATGAATCGCCATGAATCACCTTCATCAATCTCCACGAATCTCCATAAATCTCCATGAATCTCCACGAATCTCCTCCATGAATCTCCATGAATCTCCATGAATATCCATGAATCTCCATGAATCTCCTGTATGAATCTCCATGAATCTCCAGGAATCTCCACGAATCTCCATGAATCTCCATGAATCTCCATGAATCTCCTCCATGAATCTCCATGAATCTCCATGAATCTCTATGAATCTTCATGAATTTCCATGAATCTCCATGAACCCTCATGAACCTCCTCTCTAAATCTCCATGAATCTCCATGAATCTTCATGAATCTCCATGAATCTCCATGAATCTCCACGAATCTCCATGAATCTCCATGAATCTCCATGGATCTCCATGGATCTCGTCCGTGAATCTCCATGAATCTCCTCCATGAATCTCCACGAATCTCCATGAGTGTCCATGAATCTCCATGAATCTCCATGAGTCTCCATGAATCTCCACGAATTTTCAAGAATCTCCATGAATGTCCATGAATCTCCTCCATGAATCTCCATGGATCTCCATGAATGTCGTCCGTGAATCTCCATGAATCTCCTCCATGAATCTCCACGAATCTGCATGAATGTCCATGAATCTCCATGAATCTCCACGTATCTCCATGAATCTCCATGAATCTCCATGGATCTCCATGAATCTCGTCCGTGAATCTCCATGACTCTCCACGAATCTCCATGAATGTCCATGAATCTCCATGAATCTCCATGAGTCTCCATGAATCTCCACGAATTTCCAAGAATCTCCATGAATGTCCATGAATCTCCTCCATGAATCTCCATGAATCTCCATGAATATCCATGAATCTCCATGAATCTCCTCCATGAATCTCCTGTATGAATCTCCATGAATCTCCATGAATCTCCATGAATCTCCATGAATCACCTTCATCAATCTCCTCGAATCTCCATGAATCTCCATGAATCTCCATGAATCTCCATGAATCTCCATGAATCTCTATGAATCTTCATGAATTTCCATGAATCTCCATGAACCCTCATGAACCTCCTCTCTAAATATCCATGAATCTCCATGAATCTTCATGAATCTCCATGAATCTCCATGAATCTCCACGAATCTCCATAAATCTCTATGAATGTCCATGGATCTCCATGAATCTCGTCCGTGAATCTCCATGAATCTCCTCCATGAATCTCCACGAATCTCCATGAATGTCCATGAACCTCCATGAATCTCCATGAGTCTCCATGAATCTCCATGAATTTCCAAGAATCTCCATGAATATCCATGAATCACCATGAATCTCCATGAATTTCCAAGAATCTCCATGAATGTCCATGAATGTCCTCCATGAATCTCCATGAATCTCCATGAATCTCCATGAATCTCCATGAACCCCCTCCATGAATCTCCATGAATCTCCATGAATATACATGAATCTCCATGAATCTCCATGAATCTCCATGTATCTCCATGAATCTACATGAATCTCCGTGAATCTCCATGAATCTCCTCGATGAATCTCCATGAATCTTCATGAATCTCCTGAACCACGAACCTCTATGAATCTCCATGAATCTCCATGAATATCCTCCATGAATCTCCATGAATCTTCATGAATGTCAATGAATCTCCTCCATGAATCTCCTGTATGAATCTCCATGAACCTCCATGAATCTCCATGAATCCCTATGAATCACCTTCATCAATCTCCACGAATCTCCATGAATCTCTATGAATCTTCATTGAATTTCCATGAATCTCCATGAATCTCCATGAATCTCCACGAATCTCTATGAATCTTCATGAATTTCCATGAATCTCCATGAACCCTCATGAACCGCCTCTCTAAATCTCCATGAATCTCCATTAATCTTCATGAATCTCCATGAATCTCCATGAATCTCGTCCGTGAATCTCCATGAATCTCCTCCATGAATCCCCACGAATCTCCATGAATGTCCATGAATCACCATGAATCTCCATGAGTCTCCATGAATCTCCACGAATTTTCAAGAATCTCCATGAATGTCCATGAATCTCCTCCATGAATCTCCACGAATCTCCACGAATGTCCATGAATCTCCATGAATCTCCATGAGTCTCCACGAATCTCCACGAATTTCCAAGAATCTCCATGAATGTCCATGAATCTCCTCCATGAATCTCCATGAATCTCCATGAATATCCATGAATCTCCATGACTCTCCTCCATGAATCTCCTGTATGAATCTCCATGAATCTCCATGAATCGCCTTCATCAATCTCCACGAATCTCCATGAATCTCCATGAATCTCCATGAATCTCCTCCATGAATCTCCATGAATCTCGTCCGTGAATCTCCATGAATCTCCTCCATGAATCTCCACGAATCTCCATGAGTGTCCATGAATCTCCATGAATCTCCATGAGTCTCCATGAATCTCCACGAATTTTCAAGAATCTCCATGAATGTCCATGAATCTCCTCCATGAATCTCCATGAATCTCCATGAATCTCCATGGATCTCCATGAATGTCGTCCGTGAATCTCCATGAATCTCCTCCATGAATCTCCACGAATCTCCATGAATGTCCATGAATCTCCATGAATCTCCACGTATCTCCATGAATCTCCATGAATCTCCATGGATCTCCATGAATCTCGTCCGTGAATCTCCATGAATCTCCTCCATGAATCTCCACGAATCTCCATGAATGTCCATAAATCTCCATGAATCTCCATGAGTCTCCATGAATCTCCACGAATTTCCAAGAATCTCCATGAATGTCCATGAATCTCCTCCATGAATCTCCATGAATCTCCATGAATCTCCATGGATCTCCATGAATCTCGTCCGTGAATCTCCATGAATCTCCTCCATGAATCTCCACGAATCTCCATGAATCTCCATGAATCTCCATGAATCTCCTCCATGAATCTCCATGAATCTCCATGAATCTCCATGAATCTCTATGAATCTTCATGAATATCCATGAATCTCCATGAACCCTCATGAACCTCCTCTCTAAATCTCCATGAATCTCCATGAATCCCTATGAATCACCTTCATCAATCTCCACGAATCTCCATGAATCTCTATGAATCTTCATTGAATTTCCATGAATCTCCATGAATCTCCATGAATCTCCATGAATCTCCATGAATCTCCACGAATCT
Source organism: Lasioglossum villosulum (assembly GCA_963971365.1). Classification (NCBI taxonomy): domain Eukaryota; kingdom Metazoa; phylum Arthropoda; class Insecta; order Hymenoptera; family Halictidae; genus Lasioglossum; species Lasioglossum villosulum. The sequence goes on along the minus strand of OZ020500.1, from coordinate 17,592,410 downwards.
CCATGAATCGCCATGAATCTCCATGAATCTCCTCCATGAATCTCCATGAATCTCCATGAATCTCCTCCATGAATCTCCATGAATCTCCATGAATCTCCATGAATCTCTATGAATCTTCATGAATATCCATGAATCTCCATGAACCCTCATGAACCTCCTCTCTAAATCTCCATGAATCTCCATGAATCCCTATGAATCACCTTCATCAATCTCCACGAATCTCCATGAATCTCTATGAATCTTCATTGAATTTCCATGAATCTCCATGAATCTCCATGAATCTCCATGAATCTCCACGAATCTCTATGAATCTTCATGAATTTCCATGAATCTCCATGAACCCTCATGAACCGCCTCTCTAAATCTCCATGAATCTCCATTAATCTTCATGAATCTCCATGAATCTCCATGAATCTCGTCCGTGAATCTCCATGAATCTCCTCCATGAATCCCCACGAATCTCCATGAATGTCCATGAATCACCATGAATCTCCATGAGTCTCCATGAATCTCCACGAATTTTCAAGAATCTCCATGGATCTCCATGAATCTCGTCCCTGAATCTCCATGAATCTCCTCCATGAATCTCCACGAATCTCCATGAATGTCCATGAATCTCCATGAGTCTCCATGAATCTCCACGAATTTCCAAGAATCTCCATGAATGTCCATGAATCTCCTCCATGAATCTCCATGAATCTCCATGAATCTCCATGGATCTCCATGAATCTACATGAATCTCCGTGAATCTCCATGAATCTCCTCGATGAATCTCCATGAATCTTCATGAATCTCCTGAACCATGAACCTCTATGAGTCTCCATGAATCTCCATGAATATCCTCCATGAATCTCCATGAATCTTTATGAATGTCAATGAATCTCCTCCATGAATCTCCTGTATGAATCTCCATGAATCTCCATGAATCTCCATGAATCCCTATGAATCACCTTCATCAATCTCCACGAATCTCCATGAATCTCTATGAATCTTCATTGAATTTCCATGAATCTCCATGAATCTCCACGAATTTCCAAGAATCTCCATGAATGTCCATGAATCTCCTCCATGAATCTCCATGAATCTCCATGAATATCCATGAATCTCCATGACTCTCCTCCATGAATCTCCTGTATGAATCTCCATGAATCTCCATGAATCACCTTCATCAATCTCCACGAATCTCCATGAATCTCCATGAATCTCCATGAATCTCCTCCATGAATCTCCACGAATCTCCATGAATGTCCATGAATCTCCATGAATCTCCATGAGTCTCCATGAATCTCCACGAATTTCCAAGAATCTCCATGAATGTCCATGAATCTCCTCCATGAATCTCCATGAATCTCCATGAGTCTCCATGGATCTCCATGAATCTCGTCCGTGAATCTCCATGAATCTCCTCCATGAATCTCCATGAATCGCCATGAATGTCCATGAATCTCCATGAATCTCCACGAATCTCCATGAATCTCCATGAATCTCCATGGATCTCCATGAATCTCGTCCGTGAATCTCCATCAATCTCCTCCATGAATCTCCACGAATCTCCATGAATGTCCATGAATCTCCATGAATCTCCATGAGTCTCCATGAATCTCCACGAATTTCCAAGAATCTCCATGAATGTCCATGAATCTCCTCCATGAATCTCCATGAATCTCCATGAATATCCATGAATCTCCATGAATCTCCTCCATGAATCTCCTGTATGAATCTCCATTAATCTCCATGAATCTCCATGAATCTCCATGAATCACCTTCATCAATCTCCACGAATCTCCATGAATCGCCATGAATCTCCATGAATCTCCTCCATGAATCTCCATGAATCTCCATGAATCTCCTCCATGAATCTCCATGAATCTCCATGAATCTCCATGAATCTCTATGAATCTTCATGAATATCCATGAATCTCCATGAACCCTCATGAACCTCCTCTCTAAATCTCCATGAATCTCCATGAATCCCTATGAATCACCTTCATCAATCTCCACGAATCTCCATGAATCTCTATGAATCTTCATTGAATTTCCATGAATCTCCATGAATCTCCATGAATCTCCATGAATCTCCATGAATCTCCACGAATCTCTATGAATCTTCATGAATTTCCATGAATCTCCATGAACCCTCATGAACCGCCTCTCTAAATCTCCATGAATCTCCATTAATCTTCATGAATCTTCATGAATCTCCATGAATCTCGTCCGTGAATCTCCATGAATCTCCTCCATGAATCCCCACGAATCTCCATGAATGTCCATGAATCACCATGAATCTCCATGAGTCTCCATGAATCTCCACGAATTTTCAAGAATCTCCATGGATCTCCATGAATCTCGTCCCTGAATCTCCATGAATCTCCTCCATGAATCTCCACGAATCTCCATGAATGTCCATGAATCTCCATGAGTCTCCATGAATCTCCACGAATTTCCAAGAATCTCCATGAATGTCCATGAATCTCCTCCATGAATCTCCATGAATCTCCATGAATCTCCATGGATCTCCATGAATCTCGTCCGTGAATCTCCATGAATCGCCTCCATGAATCTCCACGAATCTCCATGAATGTCCTTGAATCTCCATGAATCTCCACGAATCTCCATGAATCTCCATGAATCTCCATGAATCTCCATGAATATCCTCCATGAATCTCCATGAATCTCCATGAATCTCCATGAATCTCCATGGATCTCCATGAATCTCGTCCGTGAATCTCCTTGAATCTCCTCCATGAATCCCCACGAATCTCCATGAATCTCCATGAATCTCCATGAATCTCCATGAATCTCCATGAATCTCTAGGAATCTTCATGAATTTCCATGAATCTCCATGGACCCTCATGAACCTCCTCTCTAAATCTCCATGAATCTCCATGAATCTCGTCCGTGAATCTCCGTGAATCTCCTCCATGAATCTCCACGAATCTCCATGAATGTCCATGAATCTCCATGAATCTCCATGAGTCTCCATGAATCTCCACCAATTTCCAAGAATCTCCATGAATGTCCATGAATCTCCTCCATGAATCTCCATGAATCTCCATGAATCGCCATGAATCACCTTCATCAATCTCCACGAATCTCCATAAATCTCCATGAATCTCCACGAATCTCCTCCATGAATCTCCATGAATCTCCATGAATATCCATGAATCTCCATGAATCTCCTGTATGAATCTCCATGAATCTCCAGGAATCTCCACGAATCTCCATGAATCTCCATGAATCTCCATGAATCTCCTCCATGAATCTCCATGAATCTCCATGAATCTCTATGAATCTTCATGAATTTCCATGAATCTCCATGAACCCTCATGAACCTCCTCTCTAAATCTCCATGAATCTCCATGAATCTTCATGAATCTCCATGAATCTCCATGAATCTCCACGAATCTCCATGAATCTCCATGAATCTCCATGGATCTCCATGGATCTCGTCCGTGAATCTCCATGAATCTCCTCCATGAATCTCCACGAATCTCCATGAGTGTCCATGAATCTCCATGAATCTCCATGAGTCTCCATGAATCTCCACGAATTTTCAAGAATCTCCATGAATGTCCATGAATCTCCTCCATGAATCTCCATGGATCTCCATGAATGTCGTCCGTGAATCTCCATGAATCTCCTCCATGAATCTCCACGAATCTGCATGAATGTCCATGAATCTCCATGAATCTCCACGTATCTCCATGAATCTCCATGAATCTCCATGGATCTCCATGAATCTCGTCCGTGAATCTCCATGACTCTCCACGAATCTCCATGAATGTCCATGAATCTCCATGAATCTCCATGAGTCTCCATGAATCTCCACGAATTTCCAAGAATCTCCATGAATGTCCATGAATCTCCTCCATGAATCTCCATGAATCTCCATGAATATCCATGAATCTCCATGAATCTCCTCCATGAATCTCCTGTATGAATCTCCATGAATCTCCATGAATCTCCATGAATCTCCATGAATCACCTTCATCAATCTCCTCGAATCTCCATGAATCTCCATGAATCTCCATGAATCTCCATGAATCTCCATGAATCTCTATGAATCTTCATGAATTTCCATGAATCTCCATGAACCCTCATGAACCTCCTCTCTAAATATCCATGAATCTCCATGAATCTTCATGAATCTCCATGAATCTCCATGAATCTCCACGAATCTCCATAAATCTCTATGAATGTCCATGGATCTCCATGAATCTCGTCCGTGAATCTCCATGAATCTCCTCCATGAATCTCCACGAATCTCCATGAATGTCCATGAACCTCCATGAATCTCCATGAGTCTCCATGAATCTCCATGAATTTCCAAGAATCTCCATGAATATCCATGAATCACCATGAATCTCCATGAATTTCCAAGAATCTCCATGAATGTCCATGAATGTCCTCCATGAATCTCCATGAATCTCCATGAATCTCCATGAATCTCCATGAACCCCCTCCATGAATCTCCATGAATCTCCATGAATATACATGAATCTCCATGAATCTCCATGAATCTCCATGTATCTCCATGAATCTACATGAATCTCCGTGAATCTCCATGAATCTCCTCGATGAATCTCCATGAATCTTCATGAATCTCCTGAACCACGAACCTCTATGAATCTCCATGAATCTCCATGAATATCCTCCATGAATCTCCATGAATCTTCATGAATGTCAATGAATCTCCTCCATGAATCTCCTGTATGAATCTCCATGAACCTCCATGAATCTCCATGAATCCCTATGAATCACCTTCATCAATCTCCACGAATCTCCATGAATCTCTATGAATCTTCATTGAATTTCCATGAATCTCCATGAATCTCCATGAATCTCCACGAATCTCTATGAATCTTCATGAATTTCCATGAATCTCCATGAACCCTCATGAACCGCCTCTCTAAATCTCCATGAATCTCCATTAATCTTCATGAATCTCCATGAATCTCCATGAATCTCGTCCGTGAATCTCCATGAATCTCCTCCATGAATCCCCACGAATCTCCATGAATGTCCATGAATCACCATGAATCTCCATGAGTCTCCATGAATCTCCACGAATTTTCAAGAATCTCCATGAATGTCCATGAATCTCCTCCATGAATCTCCACGAATCTCCACGAATGTCCATGAATCTCCATGAATCTCCATGAGTCTCCACGAATCTCCACGAATTTCCAAGAATCTCCATGAATGTCCATGAATCTCCTCCATGAATCTCCATGAATCTCCATGAATATCCATGAATCTCCATGACTCTCCTCCATGAATCTCCTGTATGAATCTCCATGAATCTCCATGAATCGCCTTCATCAATCTCCACGAATCTCCATGAATCTCCATGAATCTCCATGAATCTCCTCCATGAATCTCCATGAATCTCGTCCGTGAATCTCCATGAATCTCCTCCATGAATCTCCACGAATCTCCATGAGTGTCCATGAATCTCCATGAATCTCCATGAGTCTCCATGAATCTCCACGAATTTTCAAGAATCTCCATGAATGTCCATGAATCTCCTCCATGAATCTCCATGAATCTCCATGAATCTCCATGGATCTCCATGAATGTCGTCCGTGAATCTCCATGAATCTCCTCCATGAATCTCCACGAATCTCCATGAATGTCCATGAATCTCCATGAATCTCCACGTATCTCCATGAATCTCCATGAATCTCCATGGATCTCCATGAATCTCGTCCGTGAATCTCCATGAATCTCCTCCATGAATCTCCACGAATCTCCATGAATGTCCATAAATCTCCATGAATCTCCATGAGTCTCCATGAATCTCCACGAATTTCCAAGAATCTCCATGAATGTCCATGAATCTCCTCCATGAATCTCCATGAATCTCCATGAATCTCCATGGATCTCCATGAATCTCGTCCGTGAATCTCCATGAATCTCCTCCATGAATCTCCACGAATCTCCATGAATCTCCATGAATCTCCATGAATCTCCTCCATGAATCTCCATGAATCTCCATGAATCTCCATGAATCTCTATGAATCTTCATGAATATCCATGAATCTCCATGAACCCTCATGAACCTCCTCTCTAAATCTCCATGAATCTCCATGAATCCCTATGAATCACCTTCATCAATCTCCACGAATCTCCATGAATCTCTATGAATCTTCATTGAATTTCCATGAATCTCCATGAATCTCCATGAATCTCCATGAATCTCCATGAATCTCCACGAATCTCTATGAATCTTCATGAATTTCCATGAATCTCCATGAACCCTCATGAACCGCCTCTCTAAATCTCCATGAATCTCCATTAATCTTCATGAATCTCCATGAATCTCCATGAATCTCGTCCGTGAATCTCCATGAATCTCCTCCATGAATCCCCACGAATCTCCATGAATGTCCATGAATCACCATGAATCTCCATGAGTCTCCATGAATCTCCACGAATTTTCAAGAATCTCCATGAATGTCCATGAATCTCCTCCATGAATCTCCACGAATCTCCACGAATGTCCATGGATCTCCATGAATCTCCATGAGTCTCCACGAATCTCCACGAATTTCCAAGAATCTCCATGAATGTCCATGAATCTCCTCCATGAATCTCCATGAATCTCCATGAATATCCATGAATCTCCATGACTCTCCTCCATGAATCTCCTGTATGAATCTCCATGAATCACCTTCATCAATCTCCACGAATCTCCATGAATCTCCATGAATCTCCATGAATCTCCTCCATGAATCTCCATGAATCTCCATGAATCTCTAGGAATCTTCATGAATTTCCATGAATCTCCATGAACCCTCATGAACCTCCTCTCTAAATCTCCATGAATCTCCATGAATCTTCATGAATCTCCATGAATCTCCATGAATCTCCACGAATCTCCATGAATCTCCATGAATCTCCATGGATCTCCATGAATCTCGTCCGTGAATCTCCATGAATCTCCTCCATGAATCTCCACGAATCTCCATGAATGTCCATGAATGTCCATGAATCTCCTCCATGAATCTCCATGAATCTCCATGAATCTCCATGGATCTCCATGAATCTCGTCCATGAATCTCCATGAATCTCCTCCATGAATCTCCACGAATCTCCATGAATGTCCATGAATCTCCATGAATCTCCACGAATCTCCATGAATCTCCATGAATCTCCATGGATCTCCATGAATCTCGTCCGTGAATCTCCATGAATCTCCTCCATGAATCTCCACGAATCTCCATGAATGTCCATGAATCTCCATGAATCTCCATGAGTCTCCATGAATCTCCACGAATTTCCAAGAATCTCCATGAATGTCCATGAATCTCCTCCATGAATCTCCATGAATCTCCATGAATATCCATGAATCTCCATGAATCTCCTCCATGAATCTCCTGTATGAATCTCCATTAATCTCCATGAATCTCCATGAATCTCCATGAATCACCTTCATCAATCTCCACGAATCTCCATGAATCGCCATGAATCTCCATGAATCTCCTCCATGAATCTCCTCCATGAATCTCCATGAATCTCCATGAATCTTCATGAATGTCAATGAATCTCCTCCATGAATCTCCTGTATGAATCTCCATGAATCTCCATGAATCTCCATGAATCCCTATGAATCACCTTCATCAATCTCCACGAATCTCCATGAATCTCTATGAATCTTCATTGAATTTCCATGAATCTCCATGAATCTCCACGAATTTCCAAGAATCTCCATGAATGTCCATGAATCTCCTCCATGAATCTCCATGAATCTCCATGAATATCCATGAATCTCCATGACTCTCCTCCATGAATCTCCTGTATGAATCTCCATGAATCTCCATGAATCACCTTCATCAATCTCCACGAATCTCCATGAATCTCCATGAATCTCCATGAATCTCCTCCATGAATCTCCATGAATCTCCATGAATCTCCATGAATCTCTAGGAATCTTCATGAATTTCCATGAATCTCCATGAACCCTCATGAACCTCCTCTCTAAATCTCCATGAATCTCCATGAATCTTCATGAATCTCCATGAATCTCCATGAATCTCCACGAATCTCCATGAATCTCCATGAATCTCCATGGATCTCCATGAATCTCGTCCGTGAATCTCCATGAATCTCCTCCATGAATCTCCACGAATCTCCATGAATGTCCATGAATCTCCATGAATCTCCATGAGTCTCCATGAATCTCCACGAATTTCCAAGAATCTCCATGAATGTCCATGAATCTCCTCCATGAATCTCCATGAATCTCCATGAGTCTCCATGGATCTCCATGAATCTCGTCCGTGAATCTCCATGAATCTCCTCCATGAATCTCCATGAATCGCCATGAATGTCCATGAATCTCCATGAATCTCCACGAATCTCCATGAATCTCCATGAATCTCCATGGATCTCCATGAATCTCGTCCGTGAATCTCCATCAATCTCCTCCATGAATCTCCACGAATCTCCATGAATGTCCATGAATCTCCATGAATCTCCATGAGTCTCCATGAATCTCCACGAATTTCCAAGAATCTCCATGAATGTCCATGAATCTCCTCCATGAATCTCCATGAATCTCCATGAATATCCATGAATCTCCATGAATCTCCTCCATGAATCTCCTGTATGAATCTCCATTAATCTCCATGAATCTCCATGAATCTCCATGAATCACCTTCATCAATCTCCACGAATCTCCATGAATCGCCATGAATCTCCATGAATCTCCTCCATGAATCTCCATGAATCTCCATGAATCTCCTCCATGAATCTCCATGAATCTCCATGAATCTCCATGAATCTCTATGAATCTTCATGAATATCCATGAATCTCCATGAACCCTCATGAACCTCCTCTCTAAATCTCCATGAATCTCCATGAATCCCTATGAATCACCTTCATCAATCTCCACGAATCTCCATGAATCTCTATGAATCTTCATTGAATTTCCATGAATCTCCATGAATCTCCATGAATCTCCATGAATCTCCATGAATCTCCACGAATCTCTATGAATCTTCATGAATTTCCATGAATCTCCATGAACCCTCATGAACCGCCTCTCTAAATCTCCATGAATCTCCATTAATCTTCATGAATCTCCATGAATCTCCATGAATCTCGTCCGTGAATCTCCATGAATCTCCTCCATGAATCCCCACGAATCTCCATGAATGTCCATGAATCACCATGAATCTCCATGAGTCTCCATGAATCTCCACGAATTTTCAAGAATCTCCATGAATGTCCATGAATCTCCTCCATGAATCTCCACGAATCTCCACGAATGTCCATGAATCTCCATGAATCTCCATGAGTCTCCATGAATCTCCACGAATTTCCAAGAATCTCCATGAATGTCCATGCATCTCCTCCATGAATCTCCATGAATATCCATGAATCTCCATGAATCTCCTCCATGAATCTCCTGTATGAATCTCCATTAATCTCCATGAATCTCCATGAATCTCCATGAATCACCTTCATCAATCTCCACGAATCTCCATGAATCGCCATGAATCTCCATGAATCTCCTCCATGAATCTCCATGAATCTCCATGAATCTCCATGAATCTCCATGAATCTCCATGAATCTCCATGAATCTCCATGAACCTCCTCCATGAAGCTCCATGAATCTCCATGAATCTCCATGAATATCCATGAATCTCCATGAATCTCCATGAATCTCCATGTATCTCCATGAATTTCCAAGAATCTCCATGAATGTCCATGAATGTCCTCCATGAATCTCCATGCATCTCCATGAATCTCCATGAATCTCCATGAATCTGCATGAATCTCCATGTTTCTCCATGAATCTACCTGAATCTCCATGAATCTCCATGAATCTCCTCCATGAATCTCCATGAATCTCCATGAATCTCCATGATATCCTGCATGAATATTCATGAATCTCCATGAACCTCCATGCATCTCCATGAATCTCCATGAATCTCCATGAACCTCCTCCATGAATCTCCATGAATCTCCATGAATATCCATGAATCTCCATGAATCTCCATGAATCTCCATGTATCTTCATGAATCACCTCCATGAATCTCCATGAATCTTCATGAATGACGATGAATCTCCATGGCTCTCCATGAATCTCCTATATGAATCTCCATGACTCTCCATGAATCTCCTATATGAATCTCCATGAATCTCCATGAATCTCCATGAATCTCCATGAATCTCCATGAATCTCCTTCATCAATCTCCACGAATCTCCATGAATCTCCATGAATCTCCATGAATCTCCATGAATCTCCTCCATGAATCTCTATGACTCTCCATGAATATCCTCCATGAATCCCCATGAATCTCCATGAATCTCCTCCATGAATCTCCTATATGAATCTCCATGAATCTCCTTGAATCTCCATGAATCTCCATGAATCTCCATGAATCTCCTCCATGAATCTCCATGGATCTCCATGAATCTCCATGAATCTCCATGAATCTCCATGATATCCTGTATGAATCTTCATGAATCTCCATGAACCTCCATGCATCTCCATGAATCTCCATGAATCTCCATGAACCTCCTCCATGAATCTCCATGAATCTGCATGAATATCCATGAATCTCCATGAATCTCCATGAATCTCCATGTATCTCCATGAATCACCTCCATGAATCTCCATGAATCTTCATGAATGACGATGAATCTCCATGACTCTCCATGAATCTCCATGAATGTCCATGAATCTCCATGAATCTCCATGAATCTCCATGAACCTCCTCCATGAAGCTCCATGAATCTCCATGAATCTCCATGAATATCCATGAATCTCCATGAATCTCCATGAATCTCCATGTATCTCCATGAATTTCCAAGAATCTCCATGAATGTCCATGAATGTCCTCCATGAATCTCCATGCATCTCCATGAATCTCCATGAATCTCCATGAATCTGCATGAATCTCCATGTTTCTCCATGAATCTACCTGAATCTCCATGAATCTCCATGAATCTCCTCGATGAATCTCCATGAATCTTCATGAATCTCCTAATCCATGAACCTCTATGAATCTCCATGAATCTCCATGAATATCCTCCATGAATCTCCATGAATCTCCATGAATGTCCATGAATCTCCTCCATGAATCTCCTATATGAATCTCCATGAATCTCCATGAATCTCCATGAATCTCCTTCATCAATCTCCACGAATGTCCATGAATATCCATGAATCTCCATGTATCTCCATGTATCTCCATGAATCTCCATGAATATCCATGAATCTTCATGAATCTCCTCCATGAATCTCCAGGAATCTCCAGGAATCTTCATGAATCTCCTCCATGAATCTCAATGAATCTCCATGAATCTCCATGTATCTCCATGTATCTCCATGATCTCCATGAATATCCATGAATCTTCATGAATCTCCTCCATGAATCTCCATGAATCTCCAGGAATCTCCAGGAATCTTCATGAATCTCCTCCATGAATCTCAATGAATCTCCATGAATCTCCATGTATCTCCATGAATCTACATGAATCTCCATGAATCTCCATGAATCTCCTCGATGAATCTCCATGAATCTTCATGCATCGCCATGAATCTCCATGAATCTCCATGTATCTCCATGAATCTACATGAATCTCCATGAATCTCAATGAATCTCCTCGATGAATCTCCATGAATCTTCATGAATCTCCTGATCCATGAATTTCTATGAATCTCCATGAATCTCCATGAATATCCATGAATCTCCATGAATCTCCATGAATCTCCATGTATCTGCATGAATCTACATGAATCTCCATGAATCTCCATGAATCACCTCCATGAATCTCTATGAATCTCCATGTATATCCTCCATGAATCTCCATGAATCTCCATGATATCCTGTATGAATCTTCATGAATCTCCATGAACCTCCATGCATCTCCATGAATCTACATGAACCTCCTCCATGAATCTCCATGAATCTTCATGAATATCCATGAATCTCCATGAATCTCCATGAATCTCCATGAATCTCCATGAATGTCCTCCATGAATCTCCTATACGAAACTCCATGAATCTCCATGAATCTCTAGGAATCTCCAGGAATCTTCATGAATCTCCTCCATGAATCTCAATGAATCTCCATGAATCTCCATGTATCTCCATGAATCTACATGAATCTCCATGAATCTCAATGAATCTCCTCGATGAATCTCCATGAATCTTCATGAATCTCCTGATCCATGAATCTCTATGAATCTCCATGAATCTCCATGAATATCCTCCATGAATCTCCATGAATCTCCATGAATCTCCATGAATCTCAATGAATCTCCATGAATCTCCATGTATCTCCATGAATCTACATGAATCTCCATGAATCTCAATGAATCTCCTCGATGAATCTTAATGAATCTTCATGAATCTCCTGATCCATGAATCTCTATGAATCTCCATGAATCTCCATGAACCTCCTCCATGAATCTCCATGAACCTCCTCCATGAATCTCCATGAATCTCCATGAATCTCCATGAATATCCATGAATCTCCATGAATCTCCATGAATCTCCATGTATCTCCATGAATTTTCAAGAATCTCCATGAATGTCCATGAATGTCCTCCATGAATCTCCATGCATCTGCATGAATATCCATGAATCTCCATGAATCTGCATGAATCTCCATGTATCTCCATGAATCTACATGAATCTCCATGAATCTCCATGAATCTCCTCGATGAATCTCCATGAATATCCATGAATCTCCATGAATCTCCATGAATCTCCATGAATCTCCTTCATCAATCTCCAAGAATCTCCATGAATCTCCATGAATCTCCTTCATCAATCTCCACGAATCTCCACGAATCTCCATGAATCTCCATGAATCTCCATGAATCTCCATGAATCTCCTCCATGAATCTCCTTCATCAATCTCCACGAATCTCCATGAATCTCCATGAATCTCCATGAATCTCCATGAATCTCCTCCATGAATCTCCATGAATCTCCATGAATCTCCATGATTCTCTATGATATCCTGTATGAATATTCATGAATCTCCATGAACCTCCATGCATCTCCATGAATCTCCATGAATCTCCATGAACCTCCTCCATGAATCTCCATGAATCTCCATGAATATCCATGAATCTCCATGAATCTCCATGAATCTCCATGAATCTCCAAGAATCTCCTCCATGAATCTCCTTCATCAATCTCCACGAATCTCCATGAATCTCCATGAATCTCCATGAATCTCCATGAATCTCCTCCATGAATCTCCATGAATCTCCATGAATCTCCATGATATCCTGTATGAATCTTCATGAATCTCCATGAACCTCCATGCATCTCCATGAATCTCCATGAATCTCCATGAACCTCCTCCATGAATCTCCATGAATATCCATGAATCTCCATGAATCTCCATGAATCTCCATGAATCTCCATGTATCTCCATGAATCTACATGAATCTCCATGAATCTCCTCCATGAATCTCCATGGATCTCCATGAATCTCCATGAATCTCCTCCATGAATCTCCATGAATCTCCATGAATCTCCTCCATGAATCTCCATGAATCTCCATGAATCTCCATGAATCTCTATGAATCTTCATGAATATCCATGAATCTCCATGAACCCTCATGAACCTCCTCTCTAAATCTCCATGAATCTCCATGAATCCCTATGAATCACCTTCATCAATCTCCACGAATCTCCATGAATCTCTATGAATCTTCATTGAATTTCCATGAATCTCCATGAATCTCCATGAATCTCCATGAATCTCCATGAATCTCCACGAATCTCTATGAATCTTCATGAATTTCCATGAATCTCCATGAACCCTCATGAACCGCCTCTCTAAATCTCCATGAATCTCCATTAATCTTCATGAATCTCCATGAATCTCCATGAATCTCGTCCGTGAATCTCCATGAATCTCCTCCATGAATCCCCACGAATCTCCATGAATGTCCATGAATCACCATGAATCTCCATGAGTCTCCATGAATCTCCACGAATTTTCAAGAATCTCCATGAATGTCCATGAATCTCCTCCATGAATCTCCACGAATCTCCACGAATGTCCATGAATCTCCATGAATCTCCATGAGTCTCCATGAATCTCCACGAATTTCCAAGAATCTCCATGAATGTCCATGCATCTCCTCCATGAATCTCCATGAATATCCATGAATCTCCATGAATCTCCTCCATGAATCTCCTGTATGAATCTCCATTAATCTCCATGAATCTCCATGAATCTCCATGAATCACCTTCATCAATCTCCACGAATCTCCATGAATCGCCATGAATCTCCATGAATCTCCTCCATGAATCTCCATGAATCTCCATGAATCTCCATGAATCTCCATGAATCTCCATGAATCTCCATGAATCTCCATGAACCTCCTCCATGAAGCTCCATGAATCTCCATGAATCTCCATGAATATCCATGAATCTCCATGAATCTCCATGAATCTCCATGTATCTCCATGAATTTCCAAGAATCTCCATGAATGTCCATGAATGTCCTCCATGAATCTCCATGCATCTCCATGAATCTCCATGAATCTCCATGAATCTGCATGAATCTCCATGTTTCTCCATGAATCTACCTGAATCTCCATGAATCTCCATGAATCTCCTCCATGAATCTCCATGAATCTCCATGAATCTCCATGATATCCTGCATGAATATTCATGAATCTCCATGAACCTCCATGCATCTCCATGAATCTCCATGAATCTCCATGAACCTCCTCCATGAATCTCCATGAATCTCCATGAATATCCATGAATCTCCATGAATCTCCATGAATCTCCATGTATCTTCATGAATCACCTCCATGAATCTCCATGAATCTTCATGAATGACGATGAATCTCCATGGCTCTCCATGAATCTCCTATATGAATCTCCATGACTCTCCATGAATCTCCTATATGAATCTCCATGAATCTCCATGAATCTCCATGAATCTCCATGAATCTCCATGAATCTCCTTCATCAATCTCCACGAATCTCCATGAATCTCCATGAATCTCCATGAATCTCCATGAATCTCCTCCATGAATCTCTATGACTCTCCATGAATATCCTCCATGAATCCCCATGAATCTCCATGAATCTCCTCCATGAATCTCCTATATGAATCTCCATGAATCTCCTTGAATCTCCATGAATCTCCATGAATCTCCATGAATCTCCTCCATGAATCTCCATGGATCTCCATGAATCTCCATGAATCTCCATGAATCTCCATGATATCCTGTATGAATCTTCATGAATCTCCATGAACCTCCATGCATCTCCATGAATCTCCATGAATCTCCATGAACCTCCTCCATGAATCTCCATGAATCTGCATGAATATCCATGAATCTCCATGAATCTCCATGAATCTCCATGTATCTCCATGAATCACCTCCATGAATCTCCATGAATCTTCATGAATGACGATGAATCTCCATGACTCTCCATGAATCTCCATGAATCTCCATGAATCTCCATGAATCTCCATGAATCTCCATGAACCTCCTCCATGAAGCTCCATGAATCTCCATGAATCTCCATGAATATCCATGAATCTCCATGAATCTCCATGAATCTCCATGTATCTCCATGAATTTCCAAGAATCTCCATGAATGTCCATGAATGTCCTCCATGAATCTCCATGCATCTCCATGAATCTCCATGAATCTCCATGAATCTGCATGAATCTCCATGTTTCTCCATGAATCTACCTGAATCTCCATGAATCTCCATGAATCTCCTCGATGAATCTCCATGAATCTTCATGAATCTCCTAATCCATGAACCTCTATGAATCTCCATGAATCTCCATGAATATCCTCCATGAATCTCCATGAATCTCCATGAATGTCCATGAATCTCCTCCATGAATCTCCTATATGAATCTCCATGAATCTCCATGAATCTCCATGAATCTCCTTCATCAATCTCCACGAATGTCCATGAATATCCATGAATCTCCATGTATCTCCATGTATCTCCATGAATCTCCATGAATATCCATGAATCTTCATGAATCTCCTCCATGAATCTCCAGGAATCTCCAGGAATCTTCATGAATCTCCTCCATGAATCTCAATGAATCTCCATGAATCTCCATGTATCTCCATGTATCTCCATGATCTCCATGAATATCCATGAATCTTCATGAATCTCCTCCATGAATCTCCATGAATCTCCAGGAATCTCCAGGAATCTTCATGAATCTCCTCCATGAATCTCAATGAATCTCCATGAATCTCCATGTATCTCCATGAATCTACATGAATCTCCATGAATCTCCATGAATCTCCTCGATGAATCTCCATGAATCTTCATGCATCGCCATGAATCTCCATGAATCTCCATGTATCTCCATGAATCTACATGAATCTCCATGAATCTCAATGAATCTCCTCGATGAATCTCCATGAATCTTCATGAATCTCCTGATCCATGAATTTCTATGAATCTCCATGAATCTCCATGAATATCCATGAATCTCCATGAATCTCCATGAATCTCCATGTATCTGCATGAATCTACATGAATCTCCATGAATCTCCATGAATCACCTCCATGAATCTCTATGAATCTCCATGTATATCCTCCATGAATCTCCATGAATCTCCATGATATCCTGTATGAATCTTCATGAATCTCCATGAACCTCCATGCATCTCCATGAATCTACATGAACCTCCTCCATGAATCTCCATGAATCTTCATGAATATCCATGAATCTCCATGAATCTCCATGAATCTCCATGAATCTCCATGAATGTCCTCCATGAATCTCCTATACGAAACTCCATGAATCTCCATGAATCTCTAGGAATCTCCAGGAATCTTCATGAATCTCCTCCATGAATCTCAATGAATCTCCATGAATCTCCATGTATCTCCATGAATCTACATGAATCTCCATGAATCTCAATGAATCTCCTCGATGAATCTCCATGAATCTTCATGAATCTCCTGATCCATGAATCTCTATGAATCTCCATGAATCTCCATGAATATCCTCCATGAATCTCCATGAATCTCCATGAATCTCCATGAATCTCAATGAATCTCCATGAATCTCCATGTATCTCCATGAATCTACATGAATCTCCATGAATCTCAATGAATCTCCTCGATGAATCTTAATGAATCTTCATGAATCTCCTGATCCATGAATCTCTATGAATCTCCATGAATCTCCATGAACCTCCTCCATGAATCTCCATGAACCTCCTCCATGAATCTCCATGAATCTCCATGAATCTCCATGAATATCCATGAATCTCCATGAATCTCCATGAATCTCCATGTATCTCCATGAATTTTCAAGAATCTCCATGAATGTCCATGAATGTCCTCCATGAATCTCCATGCATCTGCATGAATATCCATGAATCTCCATGAATCTGCATGAATCTCCATGTATCTCCATGAATCTACATGAATCTCCATGAATCTCCATGAATCTCCTCGATGAATCTCCATGAATATCCATGAATCTCCATGAATCTCCATGAATCTCCATGAATCTCCTTCATCAATCTCCAAGAATCTCCATGAATCTCCATGAATCTCCTTCATCAATCTCCACGAATCTCCACGAATCTCCATGAATCTCCATGAATCTCCATGAATCTCCATGAATCTCCTCCATGAATCTCCTTCATCAATCTCCACGAATCTCCATGAATCTCCATGAATCTCCATGAATCTCCATGAATCTCCTCCATGAATCTCCATGAATCTCCATGAATCTCCATGATTCTCTATGATATCCTGTATGAATATTCATGAATCTCCATGAACCTCCATGCATCTCCATGAATCTCCATGAATCTCCATGAACCTCCTCCATGAATCTCCATGAATCTCCATGAATATCCATGAATCTCCATGAATCTCCATGAATCTCCATGAATCTCCAAGAATCTCCTCCATGAATCTCCTTCATCAATCTCCACGAATCTCCATGAATCTCCATGAATCTCCATGAATCTCCATGAATCTCCTCCATGAATCTCCATGAATCTCCATGAATCTCCATGATATCCTGTATGAATCTTCATGAATCTCCATGAACCTCCATGCATCTCCATGAATCTCCATGAATCTCCATGAACCTCCTCCATGAATCTCCATGAATATCCATGAATCTCCATGAATCTCCATGAATCTCCATGAATCTCCATGTATCTCCATGAATCTACATGAATCTCCATGAATCTCCTCCATGAATCTCCATGGATCTCCATGAATCTCCATGAATCTCCATGAATCTCCATGATATCCTGTATGAATATTCATGAATCTCCATGAACCTCCATGCATCTCCATGAATCTCCATGAATCTCCATGAACCTCCTCCATGAATCTCCATGAATCTCCATGAATATCCATGAATCTCCATGAATCTCCATGAATCTCCATGTATCTTCATGAATCACCTCCATGAATCTCCATGAATCTCCATGAATCTCCATGGATATCCATGAATCTCCATGAATCTCCATGAATCTCCATGATATCCTGTATGAATCTTCATGAATCTCCATGAACCTCCATGCATCTCCATGAATCTCCATGAATCTCCATGAACCTCCTCCATGAATCTCCATGAATCTGCATGAATATCCATGAATCTCCATGAATCACCTCCATGAATCTCCATGAATCTTCATGAATGACGATGAATCTCCATGACTCTCCATGAATCTCCATGAATCTCCATGAATCTCCATGAATCTCCATGAACCTCCTCCATGAAGCTCCATGAATCTCCATGAATCTCCATGAATCTGCATGAATATCCATGAATCTCCATGAATCACCTCCATGAATCTCCATGAATCTTCATGAATGACGATGAATCTCCATGACTCTCCATGAATCTCCATGAATCTCCATGAATCTCCATGAATCTCCATGAACCTCCTCCATGAAGCTCCATGAATCTCCATGAATCTCCATGAATATCCATGAATCTCCATGAATCTCCATGAATCTCCATGTATCTCCATGAATTTCCAAGAATCTCCATGAATGTCCATGAATGTCCTCCATGAATCTCCATGCATCTCCATGAATCTCCATGAATCTCCATGAATCTGCATGAATCTCCATGTTTCTCCATGAATCTACCTGAATCTCCATGAATCTCCATGAATCTCCTCGATGAATCTCCATGAATCTCCATGTATATCCTCCATGAATCTCCATGAATCTCCATGATATCCTGTATGAATCTTCATGAATCTCCATGAACCTCCATGCATCTCCATGAATCTCCATGAATCTCCATGAACCTCCTCCATGAATCTCCATGAATCTCCATGAATATCCATGAATCTCCATGATCTCCATGAATCTCCATGTATCTCCATGAATCACCTCCATGAATCTCCATGAATCTTCATGAATGACGATGAATCTCCATGACTCTCCATGAATCTCCTTGAATCTCCATGAATCTCCATGAATCTCCAAGAATCTCCTCCATGATTCTCCATGAATCTCCATGAATCTCCAAGAATCTCCTCCATGATTCTCCATGAATCTCCATGAATCTCCTTGAATCTCCATGAATCTCCATGAATCTCCATGAATCTCCATGAATCTCCATGAATCTCCATGAATCTCCTCCATGAATCTCCATGGATCTCCATGAATCTCCATGAATCTCCATGAATCTCCATGAATCTCCATGAATCTCCATGATATCCTGTATGAATCTTCATGAATCTCCATGAACCTCCATGCATCTCCATGAATCTCCATGAATCTCCATGAACCTCCTCCATGAATCTCCATGAATCTCCATGAATATCCATGAATCTCCATGAATCTCCATGAATCACCTCCATGAATCTCTATGAATCTCCATGTATATCCGCCATGAATCTCCATGAATCACCATGAATCTCCATGTATCTCCATGAATCACCTCCATGAATCTCCATGAATCTTCATGAATGACGATGAATCTCCATGACTCTCCATGAACCTCATTGAATCTCCATGAATCTCCATGAATCTCCATGAATCTCCATGAATCTCCTCCATGATTCTCCATGGATCTCCATGAATCTCCATGAATCTCCATGAATCTCCATGATATCCTGTATGAATCTTCATGAATCTCCATGAACCTCCATGCATCTCCATGAATCTCCATGAATCTCTATGAACCTCCTCCATGAATCTCCATGAACCTCCTCCATGAATCTCCATGAATCTCCATGAATATCCATGAATCTCCATGAATCTCCATGATATCCTGTATGAATATTCATGAATCTCCATGAACCTCCATGCATCTCCATGAATCTCCATGAATCTCCATGAACCTCCTCCACGAATCTCCATGAATCTCCATGAATATCCATGAATCTCCATGAATCTCCATGAATCTCCATGAATCTACATGAATCTCCATGAATCTCCTCCATGAATCTCCATGGATCTCCATGAATCTCCATGAATCTCCATGAATCTCCGTGATATCCTGTATGAATATTCATGAATCTCCATGAACCTCCATGCATCTCCATGAATCTCCATGAATCTCCATGAACCTCCTCCATGAATCTCCATGAATCTCCATGAATATCCATGAATCTCCATGAATCTCCATGAATCTCCATGTATCTTCATGAATCACCTCCATGAATCTCCATGAATCTTCATGAATGACGATGAATCTCCATGACTCTCCATGAATCTCCTATATGAATCTCCATGACTCTCCATGAATCTCCTATATGAATCTCCATGAATCTCCATGAATCTCCATGAATCTCCATGAATCTCCTTCATCAATCTCCACGAATCTCCATGAATCTCCATGAATCTCCATGAATCTCCATGAATCTCCTCCATGAATCTCTATGACTCTCCATGAATATCCTCCATGAATCTCCACGAATCTCCATGAATGTCCATGAATCTCCTCCATGAATCTCCTATATGAATCTCCATGAATCTCCATGAATCTCCATGAATCTCCATGAATCTCCATGAATCTCCATGAATGTCCTCCATGAATCTCCTATACGAAACTCCATGAATCTCCATGAATCTCTAGGAATCTCCAGGAATCTTCATGAATCTCCTCCATGAATCTCAATGAATCTCCATGAATCTCCATGTATCTCCATGAATCTACATGAATCTCCATGAATCTCAATGATTCTCCTCGATGAATCTCCATGAATCTTCATGAATCTCCTGATCCATGAATCTCTATGAATCTCCATGAATCTCCATGAATATCCTCCATGAATCTCCATGAATCTCCATGAATCTCCATGAATCGCAATGAATCTCCATGAATCTCCATGTATCTCCATGAATCTACATGAATCTCCATGAATCTCAATGAATCTCCTCGATGAATCTTAATGAATCTTCATGAATCTCCTGATCCATGAATCTCTATGAATCTCCATGAATCTCCATGAACCTCCTCCATGAATCTCCATGAACCTCCTCCAT
Organism: Lasioglossum villosulum; assembly: GCA_963971365.1. Classification (NCBI taxonomy): domain Eukaryota; kingdom Metazoa; phylum Arthropoda; class Insecta; order Hymenoptera; family Halictidae; genus Lasioglossum; species Lasioglossum villosulum. The sequence goes on along the minus strand of OZ020500.1, from coordinate 17,570,938 downwards.
GAATCTCCATGAATCTCCATGAATATCCATGAATCTCCATGAATCTCCATGAATCTCCATGTATCTCCATGAATTTTCAAGAATCTCCATGAATGTCCATGAATGTCCTCCATGAATCTCCATGCATCTCTATGAATATCCATGAATCTCCATGAATCTGCATGAATCTCCATGTATCTCCATGAATCTACATGAATCTCCATGAATCTCCATGAATCTCCTCGATGAATCTCCATGAATATCCATGAATCTCCATGAATCTCCATGAATCTCCATGAATCTCCTTCATCAATCTCCACGAATCTCCATGAATCTCCATGAATCTCCTTCATCAATCTCCACGAATCTCCACGAATCTCCATGAATCTCCATGAATCTCCATGAATCTCCATGAATCTCCTCCATGAATCTCCTTCATCAATCTCCACGAATCTCCATGAATCTCCATGAATCTCCATGAATCTCCATGAATCTCCTCCATGAATCTCCATGAATCTGCATGAATCTCCATGATTCTCTATGATATCCTGTATGAATATTCATGAATCTCCATGAACCTCCATGCATCTCCATGAATCTCCATGAATCTCCATGAACCTCCTCCATGAATATCCATGAATCTCCATGAATATCCATGAATCTCCATGAATCTCCATGAATCTCCATGTATCTCCATGAATCACCTCCATGAATCTCCATGAATCTTCATGAATGACGATGAATCTCCATGACTCTCCATGAATCTCCTTGAATCTCCATGAATCTCCATGAATCTCCATGAATATCCAAGAATCTCCTCCATGATTCTCCATGGATCTCCATGAATCTCGATGAATCTCCATGAATGTCCATGATATCCTGTATGAATCTTCATGAATCTCCATGAACCTCCATGCATCTCCATGAATCTCCATGAATCTCTATGAACCTCCTCCATGAATCTCCATGAATCTCCATGAACCTCCTCCATGAATCTCCATGAATCTCCATGAATATCCATGAATCTCCATGAATCTCCATGAATCTCCATGAATCTCCATGAATCTCCTCCATGAATCTCCTTCATCAATCTCCACGAATCTCCATGAATCTCCATGAATCTCCATGAATCTCCATGAATCTCCTCCATGAATCTCCATGAATCTCCATGAATCTCCATGATATCCTGTATGAATCTTCATGAATCTCCATGAATCTCCATGCATCTGCATGAATCTCCATGAATCTCCATGAACCTCCTCCATGAATCTCCATGAATCTCCATGAATATCCATGAATCTCCATGAATCTCCATGAATCTCCATGTATCTCCATGAATCTACATGAATCTCCATGAATCTCCTCCATGAATCTCCATGGATCTCCATGAATCTCCATGATATCCTGTATGAATATTCATGAATCTCCATGAATCTCCATGAATCTCCATGAATCTCCATGTATCTCCATGAATCTACATGAATCTCCATGAATCTCCTCCATGAATCTCCATGGATCTCCATGAATCTCCATGAATCTCCATGAATCTCCATGATATCCTGTATGAATATTCATGAATCTCCATGAACCTCCATGCATCTCCATGAATCTCCATGAATCTCCATGAACCTCCTCCATGAATCTCCATGAATCTCCATGAATCTCCATGAATCTCCATGTATCTCCATGAATTTCCAAGAATCTCCATGAATGTCCATGAATGTCCTCCATGAATCTCCATGCATCTCCATGAATCTCCATGAATCTCCATGAATCTGCATGAATCTCCATGTTTCTCCATGAATCTACCTGAATCTCCATGAATCTCCATGAATCTCCTCGATGAATCTCCATGAATCTCCATGTATATCCTCCATGAATCTCCATGAATCTCCATGATATCCTGTATGAATCTTCATGAATCTCCATGAACCTCCATGCATCTCCATGAATCTCCATGAATCTCCATGAACCTCCTCCATGAATCTCCATGAATCTCCATGAATATCCATGAATCTCCATGATCTCCATGAATCTCCATGTATCTCCATGAATCACCTCCATGAATCTCCATGAATCTTCATGAATGACGATGAATCTCCATGACTCTCCATGAATCTCCTTGAATCTCCATGAATCTCCATGAATCTCCAAGAATCTCCTCCATGATTCTCCATGAATCTCCATGAATCTCCAAGAATCTCCTCCATGATTCTCCATGAATCTCCATGAATCTCCTTGAATCTCCATGAATCTCCATGAATCTCCATGAATCTCCATGAATCTCCATGAATCTCCATGAATCTCCTCCATGAATCTCCATGGATCTCCATGAATCTCCATGAATCTCCATGAATCTCCATGAATCTCCATGAATCTCCATGATATCCTGTATGAATCTTCATGAATCTCCATGAACCTCCATGCATCTCCATGAATCTCCATGAATCTCCATGAACCTCCTCCATGAATCTCCATGAATCTCCATGAATATCCATGAATCTCCATGAATCTCCATGAATCACCTCCATGAATCTCTATGAATCTCCACGTATATCCGCCATGAATCTCCATGAATCACCATGAATCTCCATGTATCTCCATGAATCACCTCCATGAATCTCCATGAATCTTCATGAATGACGATGAATCTCCATGACTCTCCATGAACCTCATTGAATCTCCATGAATCTCCATGAATCTCCATGAATCTCCATGAATCTCCTCCATGATTCTCCATGGATCTCCATGAATCTCCATGAATCTCCATGAATCTCCATGATATCCTGTATGAATCTTCATGAATCTCCATGAACCTCCATGCATCTCCATGAATCTCCATGAATCTCTATGAACCTCCTCCATGAATCTCCATGAACCTCCTCCATGAATCTCCATGAATCTCCATGAATATCCATGAATCTCCATGAATCTCCATGATATCCTGTATGAATATTCATGAATCTCCATGAACCTCCATGCATCTCCATGAATCTCCATGAATCTCCATGAACCTCCTCCACGAATCTCCATGAATCTCCATGAATATCCATGAATCTCCATGAATCTCCATGAATCTCCATGAATCTACATGAATCTCCATGAATCTCCTCCATGAATCTCCATGGATCTCCATGAATCTCCATGAATCTCCATGAATCTCCGTGATATCCTGTATGAATATTCATGAATCTCCATGAACCTCCATGCATCTCCATGAATCTCCATGAATCTCCATGAACCTCCTCCATGAATCTCCATGAATCTCCATGAATATCCATGAATCTCCATGAATCTCCATGAATCTCCATGTATCTTCATGAATCACCTCCATGAATCTCCATGAATCTTCATGAATGACGATGAATCTCCATGACTCTCCATGAATCTCCTATATGAATCTCCATGACTCTCCATGAATCTCCTATATGAATCTCCATGAATCTCCATGAATCTCCATGAATCTCCATGAATCTCCTTCATCAATCTCCACGAATCTCCATGAATCTCCATGAATCTCCATGAATCTCCATGAATCTCCTCCATGAATCTCTATGACTCTCCATGAATATCCTCCATGAATCTCCACGAATCTCCATGAATGTCCATGAATCTCCTCCATGAATCTCCTATATGAATCTCCATGAATCTCCATGAATCTCCATGAATCTCCATGAATCTCCATGAATCTCCATGAATGTCCTCCATGAATCTCCTATACGAAACTCCATGAATCTCCATGAATCTCTAGGAATCTCCAGGAATCTTCATGAATCTCCTCCATGAATCTCAATGAATCTCCATGAATCTCCATGTATCTCCATGAATCTACATGAATCTCCATGAATCTCAATGATTCTCCTCGATGAATCTCCATGAATCTTCATGAATCTCCTGATCCATGAATCTCTATGAATCTCCATGAATCTCCATGAATATCCTCCATGAATCTCCATGAATCTCCATGAATCTCCATGAATCGCAATGAATCTCCATGAATCTCCATGTATCTCCATGAATCTACATGAATCTCCATGAATCTCAATGAATCTCCTCGATGAATCTTAATGAATCTTCATGAATCTCCTGATCCATGAATCTCTATGAATCTCCATGAATCTCCATGAACCTCCTCCATGAATCTCCATGAACCTCCTCCATGAATCTCCATGAATCTCCATGAATATCCATGAATCTCCATGAATCTCCATGAATCTCCATGTATCTCCATGAATTTTCAAGAATCTCCATGAATGTCCATGAATGTCCTCCATGAATCTCCATGCATCTCTATGAATATCCATGAATCTCCATGAATCTGCATGAATCTCCATGTATCTCCATGAATCTACATGAATCTCCATGAATCTCCATGAATCTCCTCGATGAATCTCCATGAATATCCATGAATCTCCATGAATCTCCATGAATCTCCATGAATCTCCTTCATCAATCTCCACGAATCTCCATGAATCTCCATGAATCTCCTTCATCAATCTCCACGAATCTCCACGAATCTCCATGAATCTCCATGAATCTCCATGAATCTCCATGAATCTCCTCCATGAATCTCCTTCATCAATCTCCACGAATCTCCATGAATCTCCATGAATCTCCATGAATCTCCATGAATCTCCTCCATGAATCTCCATGAATCTGCATGAATCTCCATGATTCTCTATGATATCCTGTATGAATATTCATGAATCTCCATGAACCTCCATGCATCTCCATGAATCTCCATGAATCTCCATGAACCTCCTCCATGAATATCCATGAATCTCCATGAATATCCATGAATCTCCATGAATCTCCATGAATCTCCATGTATCTCCATGAATCTCCATGAATCTTCATGAATGACGATGAATCTCCATGACTCTCCATGAATCTCCTTGAATCTCCATGAATCTCCATGAATCTCCATGAATATCCAAGAATCTCCTCCATGATTCTCCATGGATCTCCATGAATCTCGATGAATCTCCATGAATGTCCATGATATCCTGTATGAATCTTCATGAATCTCCATGAACCTCCATGCATCTCCATGAATCTCCATGAATCTCTATGAACCTCCTCCATGAATCTCCATGAATCTCCATGAACCTCCTCCATGAATCTCCATGAATCTCCATGAATATCCATGAATCTCCATGAATCTCCATGAATCTCCATGAATCTCCATGAATCTCCTCCATGAATCTCCTTCATCAATCTCCACGAATCTCCATGAATCTCCATGAATCTCCATGAATCTCCATGAATCTCCTCCATGAATCTCCATGAATCTCCATGAATCTCCATGATATCCTGTATGAATCTTCATGAATCTCCATGAATCTCCATGCATCTGCATGAATCTCCATGAATCTCCATGAACCTCCTCCATGAATCTCCATGAATCTCCATGAATATCCATGAATCTCCATGAATCTCCATGAATCTCCATGTATCTCCATGAATCTACATGAATCTCCATGAATCTCCTCCATGAATCTCCATGGATCTCCATGAATCTCCATGATATCCTGTATGAATATTCATGAATCTCCATGAACCTCCATGCATCTCCATGAATCTCCATGAATCTCCATGAACCTCCTCCATGAATCTCCATGAATCTCCATGAATATCCATGAATCTCCATGAATCTCCATGAATCTCCATGAATCTCCATGTATCTCCATGAATCTACATGAATCTCCATGAATCTCCTCCATGAATCTCCATGGATCTCCATGAATCTCCATGAATCTCCATGAATCTCCATGATATCCTGTATGAATATTCATGAATCTCCATGAACCTCCATGCATCTCCATGAATCTCCATGAATCTCCATGAACCTCCTCCATGAATCTCCATGAATCTCCATGAATATCCATGAATCTCCATGAATCTCCATGAATCTCCATGTATCTTCATGAATCACCTCCATGAATCTCCATGAATCTCCATGAATCTCCATGGATATCCATGAATCTCCATGAATCTCCATGAATCTCCATGATATCCTGTATGAATCTTCATGAATCTCCATGAACCTCCATGCATCTCCATGAATCTCCATGAATCTCCATGAACCTCCTCCATGAATCTCCATGAATCTGCATGAATATCCATGAATCTCCATGAATCACCTCCATGAATCTCCATGAATCTTCATGAATGACGATGAATCTCCATGACTCTCCATGAATCTCCATGAATCTCCATGAATCTCCATGAACCTCCTCCATGAAGCTCCATGAATCTCCATGAATCTCCATGAATATCCATGAATCTCCATGAATCTCCATGAATCTCCATGTATCTCCATGAATTTCCAAGAACCTCCTCCATGAAGCTCCATGAACCTCCATGCATCTCCATGAATCTCCATGAATCTCCATGAACCTCCTCCATGAATCTCCATGAATCTCCATGAACCTCCTCCATGAATCTCCATGAATCTGCATGAATATCCATGAATCTCCATGAATCACCTCCATGAATCTCCATGAATCTTCATGAATGACGATGAATCTCCATGACTCTCCATGAATCTCCATGAATCTCCATGAATCTCCATGAATCTTCATGAACCTCCTCCATGAAGCTCCATGAATCTCCATGAATCTCCATGAATATCCATGAATCTCCATGAATCTCCATGAATCTCCATGTATCTCCATGAATTTCCAAGAATCTCCATGAATGTCCATGAATGTCCTCCATGAATCTCCATGCATCTCCATGAATCTCCATGAATCTCCATGAATCTGCATGAATCTCCATGTTTCTCCATGAATCTACCTGAATCTCCATGAATCTCCATGAATCTCCTCGATGAATCTCCATGAATCTCCATGTATATCCTCCATGAATCTCCATGAATCTCCGTGATATCCTGTATGAATCTTCATGAATCTCCATGAACCTCCATGCATCTCCATGAATCTCCATGAATCTCCATGAACCTCCTCCATGAATCTCCATGAATCTCCATGAATATCCATGAATCTCCATGATCTCCATGAATCTCCATGTATCTCCATGAATCACCTCCATGAATCTCCATGAATCTTCATGAATGACGATGAATCTCCATGACTCTCCATGAATCTCCTTGAATCTCCATGAATCTCCATGAATCTCCATGAATCTCCATGAATGTCCATGAACCTCCTCCATGAAACTCCATGAATCTCCATGAATATCCATGAATCTCCATGAATCTCCAAGAATCTCCTCCATGATTCTCCATGAATCTCCATGAATCTCCAAGAATCTCCTCCATGATTCTCCATGAATCTCCATGAATCTCCTTGAATCTCCATGAATATCCATGAATCTCCATGAATCTCCATGAATCTCCATATATCTCCATGAATCTACATGAATCTCCATGAATCTCCTCCATGAATCTCCATGGATCTCCATGAATCTCCATGATATCCTGTATGAATATTCATGAATCTCCATGAACCTCCATGCATCTCCATGAATCTCCATGAATCTCCATGAACCTCCTCCATGAATCTCCATGAATCTCCATGAATATCCATGAATCTCCATGAATCTCCATGAATCTCCATGAATCTCCATGTATCTCCATGAATCTACATGAATCTCCATGAATCTCCTCCATGAATCTCCATGGATCTCCATGAATCTCCATGAATCTCCATGAATCTCCATGATATCCTGTATGAATATTCATGAATCTCCATGAACCTCCATGCATCTCCATGAATCTCCATGAATCTCCATGAACCTCCTCCATGAATCTCTATGAATCTCCATGAATATCCATGAATCTCCATGAATCTCCATGAATCTCCATGTATCTTCATGAATCACCTCCATGAATCTCCATGAATCTCCATGAATCTCCATGGATATCCATGAATCTCCATGAATCTCCATGAATCTCCATGATATCCTCTATGAATCTTCATGAATCTCCATGAACCTCCATGCATCTCCATGAATCTCCATGAATCTCCATGAACCTCCTCCATGAATCTCCATGAATCTGCATGAATATCCATGAATCTCCATGAATCACCTCCATGAATCTCCATGAATCTTCATGAATGACGATGAATCTCCATGACTCTCCATGAATCTCCATGAATCTCCATGAATCTCCATGAACCTCCTCCATGAAGCTCCATGAATCTCCATGAATCTCCATGAATATCCATGAATCTCCATGAATCTCCATGAATCTCCATGTATCTCCATGAATTTCCATGAATCTCCATGATATCCTGTATGAATATTCATGAATCTCCATGAACCTCCATGCATCTCCATGAATCTCCATGAATCTCCATGAACCTCCTCCATGAATCTCCATGAATCTCCATGAATATCCATGAATCTCCATGAATCTCCATGAATCTCCATGTATCTTCATGAATCACCTCCATGAATCTCCATGAATCTCCATGAATCTCCATGGATATCCATGAATCTCCATGAATCTCCATGAATCTCCATGATATCCTGTATGAATCTTCATGAATCTCCATGAACCTCCATGCATCTCCATGAATCTCCATGAATCTCCATGAACCTCCTCCATGAATCTCCATGAATCTGCATGAATATCCATGAATCTCCATGAATCACCTCCATGAATCTCCATGAATCTTCATGAATGACGATGAATCTCCATGACTCTCCATGAATCTCCATGAATCTCCATGAATCTCCATGAACCTCCTCCATGAAGCTCCATGAATCTCCATGAATCTCCATGAATATCCATGAATCTCCATGAATCTCCATGAATCTCCATGTATCTCCATGAATTTCCAAGAACCTCCTCCATGAAGCTCCATGAACCTCCATGCATCTCCATGAATCTCCATGAATCTCCATGAACCTCCTCCATGAATCTCCATGAATCTCCATGAACCTCCTCCATGAATCTCCATGAATCTGCATGAATATCCATGAATCTCCATGAATCACCTCCATGAATCTCCATGAATCTTCATGAATGACGATGAATCTCCATGACTCTCCATGAATCTCCATGAATCTCCATGAATCTCCATGAATCTTCATGAACCTCCTCCATGAAGCTCCATGAATCTCCATGAATCTCCATGAATATCCATGAATCTCCATGAATCTCCATGAATCTCCATGTATCTCCATGAATTTCCAAGAATCTCCATGAATGTCCATGAATGTCCTCCATGAATCTCCATGCATCTCCATGAATCTCCATGAATCTCCATGAATCTGCATGAATCTCCATGTTTCTCCATGAATCTACCTGAATCTCCATGAATCTCCATGAATCTCCTCGATGAATCTCCATGAATCTCCATGTATATCCTCCATGAATCTCCATGAATCTCCGTGATATCCTGTATGAATCTTCATGAATCTCCATGAACCTCCATGCATCTCCATGAATCTCCATGAATCTCCATGAACCTCCTCCATGAATCTCCATGAATCTCCATGAATATCCATGAATCTCCATGATCTCCATGAATCTCCATGTATCTCCATGAATCACCTCCATGAATCTCCATGAATCTTCATGAATGACGATGAATCTCCATGACTCTCCATGAATCTCCTTGAATCTCCATGAATCTCCATGAATCTCCATGAATCTCCATGAATGTCCATGAACCTCCTCCATGAAACTCCATGAATCTCCATGAATATCCATGAATCTCCATGAATCTCCAAGAATCTCCTCCATGATTCTCCATGAATCTCCATGAATCTCCAAGAATCTCCTCCATGATTCTCCATGAATCTCCATGAATCTCCTTGAATCTCCATGAATATCCATGAATCTCCATGAATCTCCATGAATCTCCATGTATCTCCATGAATCTACATGAATCTCCATGAATCTCCTCCATGAATCTCCATGGATCTCCATGAATCTCCATGATATCCTGTATGAATATTCATGAATCTCCATGAACCTCCATGCATCTCCATGAAACTCCATGAATCTCCATGAACCTCCTCCATGAATCTCCATGAATCTCCATGAATATCCATGAATCTCCATGAATCTCCATGAATCTCCATGAATCTCCATGTATCTCCATGAATCTACATGAATCTCCATGAATCTCCTCCATGAATCTCCATGGATCTCCATGAATCTCCATGAATCTCCATGAATCTCCATGATATCCTGTATGAATATTCATGAATCTCCATGAACCTCCATGCATCTCCATGAATCTCCATGAATCTCCATGAACCTCCTCCATGAATCTCTATGAATCTCCATGAATATCCATGAATCTCCATGAATCTCCATGAATCTCCATGTATCTTCATGAATCACCTCCATGAATCTCCATGAATCTCCATGAATCTCCATGGATATCCATGAATCTCCATGAATCTCCATGAATCTCCATGATATCCTCTATGAATCTTCATGAATCTCCATGAACCTCCATGCATCTCCATGAATCTCCATGAATCTCCATGAACCTCCTCCATGAATCTCCATGAATCTGCATGAATATCCATGAATCTCCATGAATCACCTCCATGAATCTCCATGAATCTTCATGAATGACGATGAATCTCCATGACTCTCCATGAATCTCCATGAATCTCCATGAATCTCCATGAACCTCCTCCATGAAGCTCCATGAATCTCCATGAATCTCCATGAATATCCATGAATCTCCATGAATCTCCATGAATCTCCATGTATCTCCATGAATTTCCAAGAACCTCCTCCATGAAGCTCCATGAACCTCCATGCATCTCCATGAATCTCCATGAATCTCCATGAACCTCCTCCATGAATCTCCATGAATCTGCATGAATATCCATGAATCTCCATGAATCACCTCCATGAATCTCCATGAATCTTCATGAATGACGATGAATCTCCATGACTCTCCATGAATCTCCATGAATCTCCATGAATCTCCATGAATCTTCATGAACCTCCTCCATGAAGCTCCATGAATCTCCATGAATCTCCATGAATATCCATGAATCTCCATGAATCTCCATGAATCTCCATGTATCTCCATGAATTTCCAAGAATCTCCATGAATGTCCATGAATGTCCTCCATGAATCTCCATGCATCTCCATGAATCTCCATGAATCTCCATGAATCTGCATGAATCTCCATGTTTCTCCATGAATCTACCTGAATCTCCATGAATCTCCATGAATCTCCTCGATGAATCTCCATGAATCTCCATGTATATCCTCCATGAATCTCCATGAATCTCCGTGATATCCTGTATGAATCTTCATGAATCTCCATGAACCTCCATGCATCTCCATGAATCTCCATGAATCTCCATGAACCTCCTCCATGAATCTCCATGAATCTCCATGAATATCCATGAATCTCCATGATCTCCATGAATCTCCATGTATCTCCATGAATCACCTCCATGAATCTCCATGAATCTTCATGAATGACGATGAATCTCCATGACTCTCCATGAATCTCCTTGAATCTCCATGAATCTCCATGAATCTCCATGAATCTCCATGAATGTCCATGAACCTCCTCCATGAAACTCCATGAATCTCCATGAATATCCATGAATCTCCATGAATCTCCAAGAATCTCCTCCATGATTCTCCATGAATCTCCATGAATCTCCAAGAATCTCCTCCATGATTCTCCATGAATCTCCATGAATCTCCTTGAATCTCCATGAATCTCCATGAATCTCCATGAATCTCCATGAATCTCCATGAATCTCCATGAATCTCCTCCATGAATCTCCATGGATCTCCATGAATCTCCATGAATCTCCATGAATCTCCATGAATCTCCATGAATCTCCATGATATCCTGTATGAATCTTCATGAATCTCCATGAACCTCCATGCATCTCCATGAATCTCCATGAATCTCCATGAACCTCCTCCATGAATCTCCATGAATCTCCATGAATATCCATGAATCTCCATGAATCTCCATGAATCTCCATGAATCACCTCCATGAATCTCTATGAATCTCCATGTATATCCGCCATGAATCTCCATGAATCTCCATGAATCTCCATGTATCTCCATGAATCACCTCCATGAATCTCCATGAATCTTCATGAATGACGATGAATCTCCATGATTCTCCATGAACCTCATTGAATCTCCATGAATCTCCATGAATCTCCATGAATCTCCATGAATCTCCTCCATGATTCTCCATGGATCTCCATGAATCTCCATGAATCTCCATGAATCTCCATGATATCCTGTATGAATCTTCATGAATCTCCATGAACCTCCATGCATCTCCATGAATCTCCATGAATCTCTATGAACCTCCTCCATGAATCTCCATGAACCTCCTCCATGAATCTCCATGAATCTCCATGAATATCCATGAATCTCCATGAATCTCCATGATATCCTGTATGAATATTCATGAATCTCCATGAACCTCCATGCATCTCCATGAATCTCCATGAATCTCCATGAACCTCCTCCACGAATCTCCATGAATCTCCATGAATATCCATGAATCTCCATGAATCTCCATGAATCTCCATGAATCTACATGAATCTCCATGAATCTCCTCCATGAATCTCCATGGATCTCCATGAATCTCCATGAATCTCCATGAATCTCCATGATATCCTGTATGAATATTCATGAATCTCCATGAACCTCCATGCATCTCCATGAATCTCCATGAATCTCCATGAACCTCCTCCATGAATCTCCATGAATCTCCATGAATATCCATGAATCTCCATGAATCTCCATGAATCTCCATGTATCTTCATGAATCACCTCTATGAATCTCCATGAATCTTCATGAATGACGATGAATCTCCATGACTCTCCATGAATCTCCTATATGAATCTCCATGACTCTCCATGAATCTCCTATATGAATCTCCATGAATCTCCATGAATCTCCATGAATCTCCATGAATCTCCTTCATCAATCTCCACGAATCTCCATGAATCTCCATGAATCTCCATGAATCTCCATGAATCTCCTCCATGAATCTCTATGACTCTCCATGAATATCCTCCATGAATCTCCATGAATCTCCATGAATGTCCATGAATCTCCTCCATGAATCTCCTATATGAATCTCCATGAATCTCCATGAATCTCCATGAATCTCCACGAATCTCCTCCATGAATCTCCATGGATCTCCATGAATCTCCATCAATCTCCATGAATATCCATGATATCCTGTATGAATCTTCATGAATCTCCATGAACCTCCATGCATCTCCATGAATCTCCATGAATCTCCATGAACCTCCTCCATGAATCTCCATGAATCTGCATGAATATCCATGAATCTCCATGAATCTCCATGAATCTCCATGTATCTCCATGAATCACCTCCATGAATCTCCATGAATCTTCATGAATGACGATGAATCTCCATGACTCTCCATGTAATGTCCATGAATCTCCATGAATCTCCATGAATCTCCATGAATCTCCATGAACCTCCTCCATGAAGCTCCATGAATCTCCATGAATCTCCATGAATATCCATGAATCTCCATGAATCTCCATGAATCTCCATGTATCTCCATGAATTTCCAAGAATCTCCATGAATGTCCATGAATGTCCTCCATGAATCTCCATGCATTTCCATGAATCTCCATGAATCTCCATGAATCTGCATGAATCTCCATGTTTCTCCATGAATCTACCTGAATCTCCATGAATCTCCATGAATCTCCTCGATGAATCTCCATGAATCTTTATGAATCTCCTAATCCATGAACCTCTATGAATCTCCATGAATCTCCATGAATATCCTCCATGAATCTCCATGAATCTCCATGAATGTCCATGAATCTCCTCCATGAATCTCCTATATGAATCTCCATGAATCTCCATGAATCTCCATGAATCTCCATGAATCTCCATGAATCTCCTTCATCAATCTCCACGAATGTCCATGAATATCCATGAATCTCCATGAATCTGCATGAATCTCCATGTTTCTCCATGAATCTACCTGAATCTCCATGAATCTCCATGAATCTCCTCGATGAATCTCCATGAATCTCCATGTATATCCTCCATGAATCTCCATGAATCTCCGTGATATCCTGTATGAATCTTCATGAATCTCCATGAACCTCCATGCATCTCCATGAATCTCCATGAATCTCCATGAACCTCCTCCATGAATCTCCATGAATCTCCATGAATATCCATGAATCTCCATGATCTCCATGAATCTCCATGTATCTCCATGAATCACCTCCATGAATCTCCATGAATCTTCATGAATGACGATGAATCTCCATGACTCTCCATGAATCTCCTTGAATCTCCATGAATCTCCATGAATCTCCATGAATCTCCATGAATGTCCATGAACCTCCTCCATGAAACTCCATGAATCTCCATGAATATCCATGAATCTCCATGAATCTCCAAGAATCTCCTCCATGATTCTCCATGAATCTCCATGAATCTCCAAGAATCTCCTCCATGATTCTCCATGAATCTCCATGAATCTCCTTGAATCTCCATGAATCTCCATGAATCTCCATGAATCTCCATGAATCTCCATGAATCTCCATGAATCTCCTCCATGAATCTCCATGGATCTCCATGAATCTCCATGAATCTCCATGAATCTCCATGAATCTCCATGAATCTCCATGATATCCTGTATGAATCTTCATGAATCTCCATGAACCTCCATGCATCTCCATGAATCTCCATGAATCTCCATGAACCTCCTCCATGAATCTCCATGAATCTCCATGAATATCCATGAATCTCCATGAATCTCCATGAATCTCCATGAATCACCTCCATGAATCTCTATGAATCTCCATGTATATCCGCCATGAATCTCCATGAATCTCCATGAATCTCCATGTATCTCCATGAATCACCTCCATGAATCTCCATGAATCTTCATGAATGACGATGAATCTCCATGATTCTCCATGAACCTCATTGAATCTCCATGAATCTCCATGAATCTCCATGAATCTCCATGAATCTCCTCCATGATTCTCCATGGATCTCCATGAATCTCCATGAATCTCCATGAATCTCCATGATATCCTGTATGAATCTTCATGAATCTCCATGAACCTCCATGCATCTCCATGAATCTCCATGAATCTCTATGAACCTCCTCCATGAATCTCCATGAACCTCCTCCATGAATCTCCATGAATCTCCATGAATATCCATGAATCTCCATGAATCTCCATGATATCCTGTATGAATATTCATGAATCTCCATGAACCTCCATGCATCTCCATGAATCTCCATGAATCTCCATGAACCTCCTCCACGAATCTCCATGAATCTCCATGAATATCCATGAATCTCCATGAATCTCCATGAATCTCCATGAATCTACATGAATCTCCATGAATCTCCTCCATGAATCTCCATGGATCTCCATGAATCTCCATGAATCTCCATGAATCTCCATGATATCCTGTATGAATATTCATGAATCTCCATGAACCTCCATGCATCTCCATGAATCTCCATGAATCTCCATGAACCTCCTCCATGAATCTCCATGAATCTCCATGAATATCCATGAATCTCCATGAATCTCCATGAATCTCCATGTATCTTCATGAATCACCTCTATGAATCTCCATGAATCTTCATGAATGACGATGAATCTCCATGACTCTCCATGAATCTCCTATATGAATCTCCATGACTCTCCATGAATCTCCTATATGAATCTCCATGAATCTCCATGAATCTCCATGAATCTCCATGAATCTCCTTCATCAATCTCCACGAATCTCCATGAATCTCCATGAATCTCCATGAATCTCCATGAATCTCCTCCATGAATCTCTATGACTCTCCATGAATATCCTCCATGAATCTCCATGAATCTCCATGAATGTCCATGAATCTCCTCCATGAATCTCCTATATGAATCTCCATGAATCTCCATGAATCTCCATGAATCTCCACGAATCTCCTCCATGAATCTCCATGGATCTCCATGAATCTCCATCAATCTCCATGAATATCCATGATATCCTGTATGAATCTTCATGAATCTCCATGAACCTCCATGCATCTCCATGAATCTCCATGAATCTCCATGAACCTCCTCCATGAATCTCCATGAATCTGCATGAATATCCATGAATCTCCATGAATCTCCATGAATCTCCATGTATCTCCATGAATCACCTCCATGAATCTCCATGAATCTTCATGAATGACGATGAATCTCCATGACTCTCCATGTAATGTCCATGAATCTCCATGAATCTCCATGAATCTCCATGAATCTCCATGAACCTCCTCCATGAAGCTCCATGAATCTCCATGAATCTCCATGAATATCCATGAATCTCCATGAATCTCCATGAATCTCCATGTATCTCCATGAATTTCCAAGAATCTCCATGAATGTCCATGAATGTCCTCCATGAATCTCCATGCATTTCCATGAATCTCCATGAATCTCCATGAATCTGCATGAATCTCCATGTTTCTCCATGAATCTACCTGAATCTCCATGAATCTCCATGAATCTCCTCGATGAATCTCCATGAATCTTTATGAATCTCCTAATCCATGAACCTCTATGAATCTCCATGAATCTCCATGAATATCCTCCATGAATCTCCATGAATCTCCATGAATGTCCATGAATCTCCTCCATGAATCTCCTATATGAATCTCCATGAATCTCCATGAATCTCCATGAATCTCCATGAATCTCCATGAATCTCCTTCATCAATCTCCACGAATGTCCATGAATATCCATGAATCTCCATGTATATCCTCCATGAATCTCCATGAATCTCCATGATATCCTGTATGAATCTTCATGAATCTCCATGAACCTCCATGCATCTCCATGAATCTCCATGAATCTCCATGAACCTCCTCCATGAATCTCCATGAATCTCCATGAATATCCATGAATCTCCATGAATCTCCATGAATCTCCATGTATCTCCATGAATCACCTCCATGAATCTCCATGAATCTTCATGAATGACGATGAATCTCCATGACTCTCCATGAATCTCCTTGAATCTCCATGAATCTCCATGAATCTCCATGAATCTCCATGAATGTCCATGAACCTCCTCCATGAATCTCCATGAATCTCCATGAAGATCCATGAATCTCCATGAATCTCCAAGAATCTCCTCCATGAATCTCCATGAATCTCCATGAATCTCCTTGAATCTCCATGAATCTCCATGAATCTCCATGAATCTCCATGCATCTCCATGAATCTCCATGAATCTCCTCCATGAATCTCCATGGATCTCCATGAATCTCCATGAATCTCCATGAATCTCCATGAATCTCCATGATATCCTGTATGAATCTTCATGAATCTCCATGAACCTCCATGCATCTCCATGAATCTCCATGATATCCTGTATGAATCTTCATGAATCTCCATGAATATCCATGAATCTCCATGAATCTCCATGAATCTCCATGAATCACCTCCATGTATCTCTATGAACCTCCATGCATCTCCATGAATCTCCATGAATCTCCATGAACCTCCTCCATGAATCTCCATGAATCTGCATGAATCTCCATGAACCTCCATGCATCTCCATGAATCTCCATGAATCTCCATGAACCTCCTCCATGAATCTCCATGAATCTGCATGAATATCCATGAATCTCCATGAATCTCCATGAATCTCCATGAACCTCCATGCATCTCCATGAATCTCCATGAATCTCCATGAACCTCCTCCATGAATCTCCATGAATCTGCATGAATATCCATGAATCTCCATGAATCTCCATGAATCTCCATGTATCTCCATGAATCACCTCCATGAATCTCCATGAATCTTCATGAATGACGATGAATCTCCATGACTCTCCATGAATCTCCATGAATCTCCATGAATCTCCATGAATCTCCATGAATCTCCATGAACCTCCTCCATGAAGATCCATGAATCTCCATCAATCTCCATGAATATCCATGAATCTCCATGAATCTCCATGAATCTCCATGTATCTCCATGAATTTCCAAGAATCTCCATGAATGTCCATGAATGTCCTCCATGAATCTCCATGCATCTCCTAATCCATGAACCTCTATGAATCTCCATGAATCTCCATGAATATCCTCCATGAATCTCCATGAATCTCCATGAATGTTCATGAATCTCCTCCATGAATCTCCTATATGAATCTCCATGAATCTCCATGAATCTCCATGAATCTCCATGAATCTCCATGAATCTCCTTCATCAATCTCCACGAATGTCCATGAATATCCATGAATCTCCATGTATATCCTCCATGAATCTCCATGAATCTCCATGATATCCTGTATGAATCTTCATGAATCTCCATGAACCTCCATGCATCTCCATGAATCACCTCCATGAATCTCCATGAATCTTCATGAATGACGATGAATCTCCATGACTCTCCATGAATCTTCATGAATGACGATGAATCTCCATGACTCTCCATGAATCTCCATGAATCTCCATGAATCTCCATGAATCTCCATGAATCTCCATGAACCTCCTCCATGAAGATCCATGAATCTCCATGAATCTCCATAAATCTACCTGAATCTCCATGAATCTCCATGAATCTCCTCGATGAATCTCCATGAATCTTCATGAATGACGATGAATCTCCATGACTCTCCATGCATCTCCATGAATCTCCATGAATCTCCATGAACCTCCTCCATGAATCTCCATGAATCTGCATGAATATCCATGAATCTCCATGAATCTCCATGAATCTCCATGTATCTCCATGAATCACCTCCATGAATCTCCATGAATCTTCATGAATGACGATGAATCTCCATGACTCTCCATGAATCTTCATGAATGACGATGAATCTCCATGACTCTCCATGAATCTCCATGAATCTCCATGAATCTCCATGAATCTCCATGAATCTCCATGAATCTCCATGAATCTCCATGATATCCTGTATGAATCTTCATGAATCTCCATGAACCTCCATGCATCTCCATGAATCTCCATGAATCTCCATGAACCTCCTCCATGAATCTCCATGAATCTCCATGAATATACATGAATCTCCATGAATCTCCATGAATCTCCATGAATCACCTCCATGAATCTCTATGAATCTCCATGTATATCCGCCATGAATCTCCATGAATCTCCATGAATGTCCATGAATCTCCTCCATGAATCTCCATGAATCTCCATGAATCTCCATGATATCCTGTATGAATCTTCATGAATCTCCATGAATCTCCATGAATCTCCATGAATCTCCTCCATGAATCTCCATGAATCTCCTCCATGAATCTCCTCCATGAATCTCCATGTATCTCCATGAATCTCCATGAATCTCCATGAATCTCCTCCATGAATCTCCATGAATCTCCATGAATCTCCATGAATCTCCATGATATCCTGTATGAATCTTCATGAATCTCCATGAATCTCCATGCATCGGCATGAATCTCCATGAATTTCCATGAACCTCCTCCATGAATCTCCATGAATCTCCATGAATATCCATGAATCTCCATGAATCTCCATGAATCTCCATGTATCTCCATGAATCTACATGAATCTGCATGAATCTCCATGTATCTCCATGAATCTACATGAATCTACATGAATCTCCATGAATCTCCATGAATCTCCATGAATCTCCTCCATGAATCTCCATGGATCTCCATGAATCTCCATGAATCTCCATGAACCTCCTCCATGTATCTCCATGAATCTCCATGAATATCCATGAATCTCCATGAATCTCCAAAAATCTCCTCCATGAATCTCCATGAATCTCCATGAATCTCCATGAATCTCCATGAATTTCCATGAACCTCCTCCATGAATCTGCATGAATCTCCATGAATATCCATGAATCTCCATGAATCTCCATGAATCTCCATGTATCTCCATGAATCTACATGAATCTCCATGAATCTCCATGAATCACCTCCACGAATCTCTATGAATCTCCATGTATATCCTCCATGAATCTCCATGAATCTCCTCCATGAATCTCCTATATGAATCTCCATGAATCTCCATGAATCTCCATGAATCTCCATGAATCTCCTCCATGAATCTCCATGGATCTCCATGAATCTCCATGAATCTCCATGAACCTCCTCCATGAATCTCCATGAATCTCCATGAATATCCATGAATCTCCATGAATCTCCAAGAATCTCCTCCATGAATCTCCATGAATCTCCATGAATCTCCATGAACCTCCTCCATGAATCTCCATGAATCTCCATGAATATCCATGAATCTCCATGAATCTCCATGAATCTCCATGTATCTTCATGAATCACCTCCATGAATCTCCATGAATCTTCATGAATGACGATGAATCTCCATGACTCTCCATGAATCTCCTATATGAATCTCCATGACTCTCCATGAATCTCCTATATGAATCTCCATGAATCTCCATGAATCTCCATGAATCTCCATGTATCTCCATGAATTTCCAAGAATCTCCATGAATGTCCATGAATGTCCTCCATGAATCTCCATGCATCTCCTAATCCATGAACCTCTATGAATCTCCATGAATCTCCATGAATATCCTCCATGAATCTCCATGAATCTCCATGAATGTTCATGAATCTCCTCCATGAATCTCCTATATGAATCTCCATGAATCTCCATGAATCTCCATGAATCTCCATGAATCTCCATGAATCTCCTTCATCAATCTCCACGAATGTCCATGAATATCCATGAATCTCCATGTATATCCTCCATGAATCTCCATGAATCTCCATGATATCCTGTATGAATCTTCATGAATCTCCATGAACCTCCATGCATCTCCATGAATCACCTCCATGAATCTCCATGAATCTTCATGAATGACGATGAATCTCCATGACTCTCCATGAATCTTCATGAATGACGATGAATCTCCATGACTCTCCATGAATCTCCATGAATCTCCATGAATCTCCATGAATCTCCATGAATCTCCATGAACCTCCTCCATGAAGATCCATGAATCTCCATGAATCTCCATAAATCTACCTGAATCTCCATGAATCTCCATGAATCTCCTCGATGAATCTCCATGAATCTTCATGAATGACGATGAATCTCCATGACTCTCCATGCATCTCCATGAATCTCCATGAATCTCCATGAACCTCCTCCATGAATCTCCATGAATCTGCATGAATATCCATGAATCTCCATGAATCTCCATGAATCTCCATGTATCTCCATGAATCACCTCCATGAATCTCCATGAATCTTCATGAATGACGATGAATCTCCATGACTCTCCATGAATCTTCATGAATGACGATGAATCTCCATGACTCTCCATGAATCTCCATGAATCTCCATGAATCTCCATGAATCTCCATGAATCTCCATGAATCTCCATGAATCTCCATGATATCCTGTATGAATCTTCATGAATCTCCATGAACCTCCATGCATCTCCATGAATCTCCATGAATCTCCATGAACCTCCTCCATGAATCTCCATGAATCTCCATGAAGATCCATGAATCTCCATGAATCTCCAAGAATCTCCTCCATGAATCTCCATGAATCTCCATGAAGATCCATGAATCTCCATGAATCTCCAAGAATCTCCTCCATGAATCTCCATGAATCTCCATGAATCTCCTTGAATCTCCATGAATCTCCATGAATCTCCATGAATCTCCATGAATCTCCATGAATCTCCATGAATCTCCATGATATCCTGTATGAATCTTCATGAATCTCCATGAACCTCCATGCATCTCCATGAATCTCCATGAATCTCCATGAACCTCCTCCATGAATCTCCATGAATCTGCATGAATATCCATGAATCTCCATGAATCTCCATGAATCTCCATGAACCTCCATGCATCTCCATGAATCTCCATGAATCTCCATGAACCTCCTCCATGAATCTCCATGAATCTGCATGAATATCCATGAATCTCCATGAATCTCCATGAATCTCCATGTATCTCCATGAATCACCTCCATGAATCTCCATGAATCTTCATGAATGACGATGAATCTCCATGACTCTCCATGAATCTCCATGAATCTCCATGAATCTCCATGAATCTCCATGAATCTCCATGAACCTCCTCCATGAAGATCCATGAATCTCCATGAATCTCCATGAATATCCATGAATCTCCATGAATCTCCATGAATCTCCATGTATCTCCATGAATTTCCAAGAATCTCCATGAATGTCCATGAATGTCCTCCATGAATCTCCATGCATCTCCTAATCCATGAACCTCTATGAATCTCCATGAATCTCCATGAATATCCTCCATGAATCTCCATGAATCTCCATGAATGTTCATGAATCTCCTCCATGAATCTCCTATATGAATCTCCATGAATCTCCATGAATCTCCATGAATCTCCATGAATCTCCATGAATCTCCTTCATCAATCTCCACGAATGTCCATGAATATCCATGAATCTCCATGTATATCCTCCATGAATCTCCATGAATCTCCATGATATCCTGTATGAATCTTCATGAATCTCCATGAACCTCCATGCATCTCCATGAATCACCTCCATGAATCTCCATGAATCTTCATGAATGACGATGAATCTCCATGACTCTCCATGAATCTTCATGAATGACGATGAATCTCCATGACTCTCCATGAATCTCCATGAATCTCCATGAATCTCCATGAATCTCCATGAATCTCCATGAACCTCCTCCATGAAGATCCATGAATCTCCATGAATCTCCATAAATCTACCTGAATCTCCATGAATCTCCATGAATCTCCTCGATGAATCTCCATGAATCTTCATGAATGACGATGAATCTCCATGACTCTCCATGCATCTCCATGAATCTCCATGAATCTCCATGAACCTCCTCCATGAATCTCCATGAATCTGCATGAATATCCATGAATCTCCATGAATCTCCATGAATCTCCATGTATCTCCATGAATCACCTCCATGAATCTCCATGAATCTTCATGAATGACGATGAATCTCCATGACTCTCCATGAATCTTCATGAATGACGATGAATCTCCATGACTCTCCATGAATCTCCATGAATCTCCATGAATCTCCATGAATCTCCATGAATCTCCATGAATCTCCATGAATCTCCATGATATCCTGTATGAATCTTCATGAATCTCCATGAACCTCCATGCATCTCCATGAATCTCCATGAATCTCCATGAACCTCCTCCATGAATCTCCATGAATCTCCATGAATATACATGAATCTCCATGAATCTCCATGAATCTCCATGAATCACCTCCATGAATCTCTATGAATCTCCATGTATATCCGCCATGAATCTCCATGAATCCCCATGAATGTCCATGAATCTCCTCCATGAATCTCCATGCATCTCCATGAATCTCCATGAATCTCCATGAACCTCCTCCATGAATCTCCATGAATCTGCATGAATATCCATGAATCTCCATGAATCTCCATGAATCTCCATGTATCTCCATGAATCACCTCCATGAATCTCCATGAATCTTCATGAATGACGATGAATCTCCATGACTCTCCATGAATCTCCATGAATCTCCATGAATCTCCATGAATCTCCATGAATCTCCATGAACCTCCTCCATGAAGATCCATGAATCTCCATGAATCTCCATGAATATCCATGAATCTCCATGAATCTCCATGAATCTCCATGTATCTCCATGAATTTCCAAGAATCTCCATGAATGTCCATGAATGTCCTCCATGAATCTCCATGCATCTCCTAATCCATGAACCTCTATGAATCTCCATGAATCTCCATGAATATCCTCCATGAATCTCCATGAATCTCCATGAATGTTCATGAATCTCCTCCATGAATCTCCTATATGAATCTCCATGAATCTCCATGAATCTCCATGAATCTCCATGAATCTCCATGAATCTCCTTCATCAATCTCCACGAATGTCCATGAATATCCATGAATCTCCATGTATATCCTCCATGAATCTCCATGAATCTCCATGATATCCTGTATGAATCTTCATGAATCTCCATGAACCTCCATGCATCTCCATGAATCACCTCCATGAATCTCCATGAATCTTCATGAATGACGATGAATCTCCATGACTCTCCATGAATCTTCATGAATGACGATGAATCTCCATGACTCTCCATGAATCTCCATGAATCTCCATGAATCTCCATGAATCTCCATGAATCTCCATGAACCTCCTCCATGAAGATCCATGAATCTCCATGAATCTCCATAAATCTACCTGAATCTCCATGAATCTCCATGAATCTCCTCGATGAATCTCCATGAATCTTCATGAATGACGATGAATCTCCATGACTCTCCATGCATCTCCATGAATCTCCATGAATCTCCATGAACCTCCTCCATGAATCTCCATGAATCTGCATGAATATCCATGAATCTCCATGAATCTCCATGAATCTCCATGTATCTCCATGAATCACCTCCATGAATCTCCATGAATCTTCATGAATGACGATGAATCTCCATGACTCTCCATGAATCTTCATGAATGACGATGAATCTCCATGACTCTCCATGAATCTCCATGAATCTCCATGAATCTCCATGAATCTCCATGAATCTCCATGAATCTCCATGAATCTCCATGATATCCTGTATGAATCTTCATGAATCTCCATGAACCTCCATGCATCTCCATGAATCTCCATGAATCTCCATGAACCTCCTCCATGAATCTCCATGAATCTCCATGAATATACATGAATCTCCATGAATCTCCATGAATCTCCATGAATCACCTCCATGAATCTCTATGAATCTCCATGTATATCCGCCATGAATCTCCATGAATCTCCATGAATGTCCATGAATCTCCTCCATGAATCTCCATGAATCTCCATGAATCTCCATGATATCCTGTATGAATCTTCATGAATCTCCATGAATCTCCATGAATCTCCATGAATCTCCTCCATGAATCTCCATGAATCTCCTCCATGAATCTCCTCCATGAATCTCCATGTATCTCCATGAATCTCCATGAATCTCCATGAATCTCCTCCATGAATCTCCATGAATCTCCATGAATCTCCATGAATCTCCATGATATCCTGTATGAATCTTCATGAATCTCCATGAATCTCCATGCATCGGCATGAATCTCCATGAATTTCCATGAACCTCCTCCATGAATCTCCATGAATCTCCATGAATATCCATGAATCTCCATGAATCTCCATGAATCTCCATGTATCTCCATGAATCTACATGAATCTGCATGAATCTCCATGTATCTCCATGAATCTACATGAATCTACATGAATCTCCATGAATCTCCATGAATCTCCATGAATCTCCTCCATGAATCTCCATGGATCTCCATGAATCTCCATGAATCTCCATGAACCTCCTCCATGTATCTCCATGAATCTCCATGAATATCCATGAATCTCCATGAATCTCCAAAAATCTCCTCCATGAATCTCCATGAATCTCCATGAATCTCCATGAATCTCCATGAATTTCCATGAACCTCCTCCATGAATCTGCATGAATCTCCATGAATATCCATGAATCTCCATGAATCTCCATGAATCTCCATGTATCTCCATGAATCTACATGAATCTCCATGAATCTCCATGAATCACCTCCACGAATCTCTATGAATCTCCATGTATATCCTCCATGAATCTCCATGAATCTCCTCCATGAATCTCCTATATGAATCTCCATGAATCTCCATGAATCTCCATGAATCTCCATGAATCTCCTCCATGAATCTCCATGGATCTCCATGAATCTCCATGAATCTCCATGAACCTCCTCCATGAATCTCCATGAATCTCCATGAATATCCATGAATCTCCATGAATCTCCAAGAATCTCCTCCATGAATCTCCATGAATCTCCATGAATCTCCATGAACCTCCTCCATGAATCTCCATGAATCTCCATGAATATCCATGAATCTCCATGAATCTCCATGAATCTCCATGTATCTTCATGAATCACCTCCATGAATCTCCATGAATCTTCATGAATGACGATGAATCTCCATGACTCTCCATGAATCTCCTATATGAATCTCCATGACTCTCCATGAATCTCCTATATGAATCTCCATGAATCTCCATGAATCTCCTTCATCAATCTCCACGAATCTCCATGAATCTCCATGAATCTCCATGAATCTCCATGAATCTCCTCCATGAATCTCTATGACTCTCCATGAATATCCTCCATGAATCTCCATGAATCTCCATGAATGTCCATGAATCTCCTCCATGAATCTCCTATATGAATCTCCATGAATCTCCATGAATCTCCATGAATCTCCACGAATCTCCTCCATGAATCTCCATGGATCTCCATGAATCTCCATCAATCTCCATGAATCTCCATCAATCTCCATGAATATCCATGATATCCTGTATGAATCTTCATGAATCTCCATGAATCTCCATGAATCTCCATGAACCTCCTCCATGAATCTCCATGAATCTGCATGAATATCCATGAATCTCCATGAATCTCCATGAATCTCCATGTATCTCCATGAATCACCTCCATGAATCTCCATGAATCTTCATGAATGACGATGAATCTCCATGACTCTCCATGTAATGTCCATGAATCTCCATGAATCTCCATGAATCTCCATGAATCTCCATGTATCTCCATGAATTTCCAAGAATCTCCATGAATGTCCATGAATGTCCTCCATGAATCTCCATGCATCTCCATGAATCTCCATGAATCTCCATGAATCTGCATGAATCTCCATGTTTCTCCATGAATCTACCTGAATCTCCATGAATCTCCATGAATCTCCTCGATGAATCTCCATGAATCTTTATGAATCTCCTAATCCATGAACCTCTATGAATCTCCATGAATCTCCATGAATATCCTCCATGAATCTCCATGAATCTCCATGAATGTCCATGAATCTCCTCCATGAATCTCCTATATGAATCTCCATGAATCTCCATGAATCTCCATGAATCTCCATGAATCTCCATGAATCTCCTTCATCAATCTCCACGAATGTCCATGAATATCCATGAATCTCCATGTATATCCTCCATGAATCTCCATGAATCTCCATGATATCCTGTATGAATCTTCATGAATCTCCATGAACCTCCATGCATCTCCATGAATCTCCATGAATCTCCATGAACCTCCTCCATGAATCTCCATGAATCTCCATGAATATCCATGAATCTCCATGAATCTCCATGAATCTCCATGTATCTCCATGAATCACCTCCATGAATCTCCATGAATCTTCATGAATGACGATGAATCTCCATGACTCTCCATGAATCTCCTTGAATCTCCATGAATCTCCATGAATCTCCATGAATCTCCATGAATGTCCATGAACCTCCTCCATGAATCTCCATGAATCTCCATGAAGATCCATGAATCTCCATGAATCTCCAAGAATCTCCTCCATGAATCTCCATGAATCTCCATGAATCTCCTTGAATCTCCATGAATCTCCATGAATCTCCATGAATCTCCATGAATCTCCATGAATCTCCATGAATCTCCTCCATGAATCTCCATGGATCTCCATGAATCTCCATGAATCTCCATGAATCTCCATGAATCTCCATGATATCCTGTATGAATCTTCATGAATCTCCATGAACCTCCATGCATCTCCATGAATCTCCATGATATCCTGTATGAATCTTCATGAATCTCCATGAATATCCATGAATCTCCATGAATCTCCATGAATCTCCATGAATCACCTCCATGTATCTCTATGAACCTCCATGCATCTCCATGAATCTCCATGAATCTCCATGAACCTCCTCCATGAATCTCCATGAATCTGCATGAATCTCCATGAACCTCCATGCATCTCCATGAATCTCCATGAATCTCCATGAACCTCCTCCATGAATCTCCATGAATCTGCATGAATATCCATGAATCTCCATGAATCTCCATGAATCTCCATGAACCTCCATGCATCTCCATGAATCTCCATGAATCTCCATGAACCTCCTCCATGAATCTCCATGAATCTGCATGAATATCCATGAATCTCCATGAATCTCCATGAATCTCCATGTATCTCCATGAATCACCTCCATGAATCTCCATGAATCTTCATGAATGACGATGAATCTCCATGACTCTCCATGAATCTCCATGAATCTCCATGAATCTCCATGAATCTCCATGAATCTCCATGAACCTCCTCCATGAAGATCCATGAATCTCCATGAATCTCCATGAATATCCATGAATCTCCATGAATCTCCATGAATCTCCATGTATCTCCATGAATTTCCAAGAATCTCCATGAATGTCCATGAATGTCCTCCATGAATCTCCATGCATCTCCTAATCCATGAACCTCTATGAATCTCCATGAATCTCCATGAATATCCTCCATGAATCTCCATGAATCTCCATGAATGTTCATGAATCTCCTCCATGAATCTCCTATATGAGTCTCCATGAATCTCCATGAATCTCCATGAATCTCCATGAATCTCCATGAATCTCCTTCATCAATCTCCACGAATGTCCATGAATATCCATGAATCTCCATGTATATCCTCCATGAATCTCCATGAATCTCCATGATATCCTGTATGAATCTTCATGAATCTCCATGAACCTCCATGCATCTCCATGAATCACCTCCATGAATCTCCATGAATCTTCATGAATGACGATGAATCTCCATGACTCTCCATGAATCTTCATGAATGACGATGAATCTCCATGACTCTCCATGAATCTCCATGAATCTCCATGAATCTCCATGAATCTCCATGAATCTCCATGAACCTCCTCCATGAAGATCCATGAATCTCCATGAATCTCCATAAATCTACCTGAATCTCCATGAATCTCCATGAATCTCCTCGATGAATCTCCATGAATCTTCATGAATGACGATGAATCTCCATGACTCTCCATGCATCTCCATGAATCTCCATGAATCTCCATGAACCTCCTCCATGAATCTCCATGAATCTGCATGAATATCCATGAATCTCCATGAATCTCCATGAATCTCCATGTATCTCCATGAATCACCTCCATGAATCTCCATGAATCTTCATGAATGACGATGAATCTCCATGACTCTCCATGAATCTTCATGAATGACGATGAATCTCCATGACTCTCCATGAATCTCCATGAATCTCCATGAATCTCCATGAATCTCCATGAATCTCCATGAATCTCCATGAATCTCCATGATATCCTGTATGAATCTTCATGAATCTCCATGAACCTCCATGCATCTCCATGAATCTCCATGAATCTCCATGAACCTCCTCCATGAATCTCCATGAATCTCCATGAATATACATGAATCTCCATGAATCTCCATGAATCTCCATGAATCACCTCCATGAATCTCTATGAATCTCCATGTATATCCGCCATGAATCTCCATGAATCTCCATGAATGTCCATGAATCTCCTCCATGAATCTCCATGAATCTCCATGAATCTCCATGATATCCTGTATGAATCTTCATGAATCTCCATGAATCTCCATGAATCTCCATGAATCTCCTCCATGAATCTCCATGAATCTCCTCCATGAATCTCCTCCATGAATCTCCATGTATCTCCATGAATCTCCATGAATCTCCATGAATCTCCTCCATGAATCTCCATGAATCTCCATGAATCTCCATGAATCTCCATGATATCCTGTATGAATCTTCATGAATCTCCATGAATCTCCATGCATCGGCATGAATCTCCATGAATTTCCATGAACCTCCTCCATGAATCTCCATGAATCTCCATGAATATCCATGAATCTCCATGAATCTCCATGAATCTCCATGTATCTCCATGAATCTACATGAATCTGCATGAATCTCCATGTATCTCCATGAATCTACATGAATCTACATGAATCTCCATGAATCTCCATGAATCTCCATGAATCTCCTCCATGAATCTCCATGGATCTCCATGAATCTCCATGAATCTCCATGAACCTCCTCCATGTATCTCCATGAATCTCCATGAATATCCATGAATCTCCATGAATCTCCAAAAATCTCCTCCATGAATCTCCATGAATCTCCATGAATCTCCATGAATTTCCATGAACCTCCTCCATGAATCTGCATGAATCTCCATGAATATCCATGAATCTCCATGAATCTCCATGAATCTCCATGTATCTCCATGAATCTACATGAATCTCCATGAATCTCCATGAATCACCTCCACGAATCTCTATGAATCTCCATGTATATCCTCCATGAATCTCCATGAATCTCCTCCATGAATCTCCTATATGAATCTCCATGAATCTCCATGAATCTCCATGAATCTCCATGAATCTCCTCCATGAATCTCCATGGATCTCCATGAATCTCCATGAATCTCCATGAACCTCCTCCATGAATCTCCATGAATCTCCATGAATATCCATGAATCTCCATGAATCTCCAAGAATCTCCTCCATGAATCTCCATGAATCTCCATGAATCTCCATGAATCTCCATGAATCTCCTCCATGAATCTCCATGAATCTCCTCCATGAATCTCCATGTATCTCCATGAATCTCCATGAATCTCCATGAATCTCCTTCATGAATCTCCATGAATCTCCATGAAACTCCATGAATCTCCATGATATCCTGTATGAATCTTCATGAATCTCCAAGAATCTCCATGCATCTGCATGAATCTCCATGAATCTCCATGAACCTCCTCCATGAATCTCCAGGAATCTCCATGAATATCCATGAATCTCCATGAGTCTCCATGAATCTCCATGTATCTCCATGAATCTACATGAATCTCCATGAATCTCCATGAATCACCTCCATGAATCTCCATGAATCTCCATGAACCTCCTCCATGAATCTCCATGAATCTCCATGAATATCCATGAACCTCCTCCATGAATCTCCATGAATCTCCATGAATCTCCATGAATCTCCTTCATCAATCTCCACGAATCTCCATGAATCTACATGAATCTCCATGAATCTCCATGAATCTCCATGAATATCCATGAATATCCATGAATCTCCATGTATCTCCATGTATCTCCATGAATCTCCATGAATATCCATGAATCTTCATGAATCTCCTCCATGAATCTTCATGAATCTCCATGAATCTCCATGCATCTCCATGAATCTCCATGAATCTCCATGAATCTCCATGAATCTCCATGAACCTCCTCCATGAATCTCCATGAATCTTCATGGATATCCTCCATGAATCTCCATGAATCTCCATGAATCTCCATGTATCTTCATGAATCTACATGAATCTCCATGAATCTCCATGAATCTCCATGAATCTCCTTCATCAATCTCCACGAATCTCCATGAATCTACATGAATCTCCATGAATCTCCATGAATCTCCATGAATATCCATGAATATCCATGAATCTCCATGTATCTCCATGAATCACCTCCATGAATCTCCATGAATCTTCATGAATGACGATGAATCTCCATGACTCTCCATGAATCTCCTTGAATCTCCATGAATCTCCATGAATCTCCATGAATCTCCATGAATGTCCATGAACCTCCTCCATGAATCTCCATGAATATCCATGAATCTCCATGAATCTCCAAGAATCTCCTCCATGAATCTCCATGAATCTCCATGAATCTCCTTGAATCTCCAGGAATCTCCATGAATCTCCATGAATCTCCATGAATCTCCATGAATCTCCATGAATCTCCTCCATGAATCTCCATGGATCTCCATGAATCTCCATGAATCTCCATGAATCTCCATGAATCTCCATGATATCCTGTATGAATCTTCATGAATCTCCATGAACCTCCATGCATCTCCATGAATCTCCATGAATCTCCATGAACCTCCTCCATGAATCTCCATGAATCTCCATGAATATACATGAATCTCCATGAATCTCCATGAATCTCCATGAATCACCTCCATGAATCTCTATGAATCTCCATGTATATCCGCCATGAATCTCCATGAATCTCCATGAATGTCCATGAATCTCCTCCATGAATCTCCATGAATCTCCATGAATCTCCATGAATCTCCATGATATCCTGTATGAATCTTCATGAATCTCCATGAATCTCCATGAATCTCCATGAATCTCCTCCATGAATCTCCATGAATCTCCTCCATGAATCTCCATGTATCTCCATGAATCTCCATGAATCTCCATGAATCTCCTCCATGAATCTCCATGAATCTCCATGAATCTCCATGAATCTCCATGATATCCTGTATGAATCTTCATGAATCTCCATGAATCTCCATGCATCGGCATGAATCTCCATGAATTTCCATGAACCTCCTCCATGAATCTCCATGAATCTCCATGAATATCCATGAATCTCCATGAATCTCCATGTATCTCCATGAATCTCCTTGAATCTCCATGAATCTCCATGAATCTCCATGAATCTCCATGAATCTCCATGAACCTCCTCCATGAATCTCCATGAATCTGCATGAATATCCATGAATCTCCATGAATCTCCATGAATCTCCATGTATCTCCATGAATCACCTCCATGAATCTCCATGAATCTTCATGAATGACGATGAATCTCCATGACTCTCCATGTAATGTCCATGAATCTCCATGAATCTCCATGAATCTCCATGAATCTCCATGAATCTCCATGAACCTCCTCCATGAAGCTCCATGAATCTCCATGAATCTCCATGAATATCCATGAATCTCCATGAATCTCCATGAATCTCCATGTATCTCCATGAATTTCCAAGAATCTCCATGAATGTCCATGAATGTCCTCCATGAATCTCCATGCATCTCCATGAATCTCCATGAATCTCCATGAATCTGCATGAATCTCCATGTTTCTCCATGAATCTACCTGAATCTCCATGAATCTCCATGAATCTCCTCGATGAATCTCCATGAATCTTTATGAATCTCCTAATCCATGAACCTCTATGAATCTCCATGAATCTCCATGAATATCCTCCATGAATCTCCATGAATCTCCATGAATGTCCATGAATCTCCTCCATGAATCTCCTATATGAATCTCCATGAATCTCCATGAATCTCCATGAATCTCCATGAATCTCCATGAATCTCCTTCATCAATCTCCACGAATGTCCATGAATATCCATGAATCTCCATGTATATCCTCCATGAATCTCCATGAATCTCCATGATATCCTGTATGAATCTTCATGAATCTCCACGAACCTCCATGCATCTCCATGAATCTCCATGAATCTCCATGAACCTCCTCCATGAATCTCCATGAATCTCCATGAATATCCATGAATCTCCATGAATCTCCATGAATCTCCATGTATCTCCATGAATCACCTCCATGAATCTCCATGAATCTTCATGAATGACGATGAATCTCCATGACTCTCCATGAATCTCCTTGAATCTCCATGAATCTCCATGAATCTCCATGAATCTCCATGAATGTCCATGAACCTCCTCCATGAATCTCCATGAATCTCCATGAAGATCCATGAATCTCCATGAATCTCCAAGAATCTCCTCCATGAATCTCCATGAATCTCCATGAATCTCCTTGAATCTCCATGAATCTCCATGAATCTCCATGAATCTCCATGAATCTCCATGAATCTCCATGAATCTCCTCCATGAATCTCCATGGATCTCCATGAATCTCCATGAATCTCCATGAATCTCCATGAATCTCCATGATATCCTGTATGAATCTTCATGAATCTCCATGAACCTCCATGCATCTCCATGAATCTCCATGATATCCTGTATGAATCTTCATGAATCTCCATGAATATCCATGAATCTCCATGAATCTCCATGAATCACCTCCATGTATCTCTATGAACCTCCATGCATCTCCATGAATCTCCATGAATCTCCATGAACCTCCTCCATGAATCTCCATGAATCTGCATGAATCTCCATGAACCTCCATGCATCTCCATGAATCTCCATGAATCTCCATGAACCTCCTCCATGAATCTCCATGAATCTGCATGAATATCCATGAATCTCCATGAATCTCCATGAATCTCCATGAACCTCCATGCATCTCCATGAATCTCCATGAATCTCCATGAACCTCCTCCATGAATCTCCATGAATCTGCATGAATATCCATGAATCTCCATGAATCTCCATGAATCTCCATGTATCTCCATGAATCACCTCCATGAATCTCCATGAATCTTCATGAATGACGATGAATCTCCATGACTCTCCATGAATCTCCATGAATCTCCATGAATCTCCATGAATCTCCATGAATCTCCATGAACCTCCTCCATGAAGATCCATGAATCTCCATGAATCTCCATGAATATCCATGAATCTCCATGAATCTCCATGAATCTCCATGTATCTCCATGAATTTCCAAGAATCTCCATGAATGTCCATGAATGTCCTCCATGAATCTCCATGCATCTCCTAATCCATGAACCTCTATGAATCTCCATGAATCTCCATGAATATCCTCCATGAATCTCCATGAATCTCCATGAATGTTCATGAATCTCCTCCATGAATCTCCTATATGAATCTCCATGAATCTCCATGAATCTCCATGAATCTCCATGAATCTCCATGAATCTCCTTCATCAATCTCCACGAATGTCCATGAATATCCATGAATCTCCATGTATATCCTCCATGAATCTCCATGAATCTCCATGATATCCTGTATGAATCTTCATGAATCTCCATGAACCTCCATGCATCTCCATGAATCACCTCCATGAATCTCCATGAATCTTCATGAATGACGATGAATCTCCATGACTCTCCATGAATCTTCATGAATGACGATGAATCTCCATGACTCTCCATGAATCTCCATGAATCTCCATGAATCTCCATGAATCTCCATGAATCTCCATGAACCTCCTCCATGAAGATCCATGAATCTCCATGAATCTCCATAAATCTACCTGAATCTCCATGAATCTCCATGAATCTCCTCGATGAATCTCCATGAATCTTCATGAATGACGATGAATCTCCATGACTCTCCATGCATCTCCATGAATCTCCATGAATCTCCATGAACCTCCTCCATGAATCTCCATGAATCTGCATGAATATCCATGAATCTCCATGAATCTCCATGAATCTCCATGTATCTCCATGAATCACCTCCATGAATCTCCATGAATCTTCATGAATGACGATGAATCTCCATGACTCTCCATGAATCTTCATGAATGACGATGAATCTCCATGACTCTCCATGAATCTCCATGAATCTCCATGAATCTTCATGAATCTCCATGAATCTCCATGAACCTCCTCCATGAAGATCCATGAATCTCCATGAATCTCCATGAATCTACCTGAATCTCCATGAATCTCCATGAATCTCCTCGATGAATCTCCATGAATCTTCATGAATCTCCTAATCCATGAACCTCTATGAATCTCCATGAATCTCCATGAATATCCTCCATGAATCTCCATGAATCTCCATGAATGTTCATGAATCTCCTCCATGAATCTCCTATATGAATCTCCATGAATCTCCATGAATCTCCTTCATCAATCTCCACGAATGTCCATGAATATCCATGAATCTCCATGTATATCCTCCATGAATCTCCATGAATCTTCATGATATCCTGTATGAATCTTCATGAATCTCCATGAACCTCCATGCATCTCCATGAATCTCCATGAATCTCCATGAACCTCCTCCATGAATCTCCATGAATCTCCATGAATCTCCATGATATCCTGTATGAATCTTCATGAATCTCCATGAATCTCCATGAATCTCCATGAACCTCCTCCATGAATCTCCATGAATCTCCATGAATCTCCATGAATCACCTCCATGTATCTCTATGAATCTCCATGTATATCCGCCATGAATCTCCATGAATCTCCATGAATGTCCATGAATCTCCTCCATGAATCTCCATGAATCTCCATGAATCTCCATGAATCTCCATGAATCTCCATGATATCCTGTATGAATCTTCATGAATCTCCATGAATCTCCATGCATCGGCATGAATCTCCATGAATTTCCATGAACCTCCTCCATGAATCTCCATGAATCTCCATGAATGTCCATGAATCTCCTCCATGAATCTCCTATATGAATCTCCATGAATCTCCATGAATCTCCATGAATCTCCATGAATCTCCTCCATGAATCTCCATGGATCTCCATGAATCTCCATGAATCTCCATGAATCTCCATGATATCCTGTATGAATCTTCATGAATCTCCATGAACCTCCATGCATCTCCATGAATCTCCATGAATCTCCATGAACCTCCTCCATGAATCTCCATGAATCTGCATGAATATCCATGAATCTCCATGAATCTCCATGAACCTCCTCCATGAATCTCCATGAATCTGCATGAATATCCATGAATCTCCATGATATCCTGTATGAATCTTCATGAATCTCCATGAATCTCCATGCATCGGCATGAATCTCCATGAATTTCCATGAACCTCCTCCATGAATCTCCATGAATCTCCATGAATGTCCATGAATCTCCTCCATGAATCTCCTATATGAATCTCCATGAATCTCCATGAATCTCCATGAATCTCCTCCATGAATCTCCATGGATCTCCATGAATCTCCATGAATCTCCATGAATCTCCATGATATCCTGTATGAATCTTCATGAATCTCCATGAACCTCCATGCATCTCCATGAATCTCCATGAATCTCCATGAACCTCCTCCATGAATCTCCATGAATCTGCATGAATATCCATGAATCTCCATGAATCTCCATGAACCTCCTCCATGAATCTCCATGAATCTGCATGAATATCCATGAATCTCCATGAACCTCCATGCATCTCCATGAATCTCCATGAATCTCCATGAACCTCCTCCATGAATCTCCATGAATCTGCATGAATATCCATGAATCTCCATGAATCTCCATGAACCTCCTCCATGAATCTCCATGAATATCCATGAATCTCCATGAATCTCCATGAATCTCCATGTATCTCCATGAATTTCCAAGAATCTCCATGAATGTCCATGAATGTCCTCCATGAATCTCCATGCATCTCCATGAATCTCCATGAATCTCCATGAATCTGCATGAATCTCCATGTTTCTCCATGAATCTACCTGAATCTCCATGAATCTCCATGAATCTCCTCGATGAATCTCCATGAATCTTCATGAATCTCCTAATCCATGAACCTCTATGAATCTCCATGAATCTCCATGAATATCCTCCATGAATCTCCATGAATCTCCATGAATGTTCATGAATCTCCTCCATGAATCTCCTATATGAATCTCCATGAATCTCCATGAATCTCCATGAATCTCCTTCATCAATCTCCACGAATGTCCATGAATATCCATGAATCTCCATGTATATCCTCCATGAATCTCCATGAATCTCCATGATATCCTGTATGAATCTTCATGAATCTCCATGAACCTCCATGCATCTCCATGAATCTCCATGAATCTCCATGAACCTCCTCCATGAATCTCCATGAATCTCCATGAATATCCATGAATCTCCATGAATCTCCATGAATCTCCATGTATCTCCATGAATCACCTCCATGAATCTCCATGAATCTTCATGAATGACGATGAACCTCCATGACTCTCCATGAATCTCCTTGAATCTCCATGAATCTCCATGAATCTCCATGAATCTCCATGAATGTCCATGAACCTCCTCCATGAATCTCCATGAATATCCATGAATCTCCATGAATCTCCAAGAATCTCCTCCATGAATCTCCATGAATCTCCATGAATCTCCTTGAATCTCCAGGAATCTCCATGAATCTCCATGAATCTCCATGAATCTCCATGAATCTCCATGAATCTCCTCCATGAATCTCCATGGATCTCCATGAATCTCCATGAATCTCCATGAATCTCCATGAATCTCCATGATATCCTGTATGAATCTTCATGAATCTCCATGAACCTCCATGCATCTCCATGAATCTCCATGAATCTCCATGAACCTCCTCCATGAATCTCCATGAATCTCCATGAATATACATGAATCTCCATGAATCTCCATGAATCTCCATGAATCACCTCCATGAATCTCTATGAATCTCCATGTATATCCGCCATGAATCTCCATGAATCTCCATGAATGTCCATGAATCTCCTCCATGAATCTCCATGAATCTCCATGAATCTCCATGAATCTCCATGATATCCTGTATGAATCTTCATGAATCTCCATGAATCTCCATGAATCTCCATGAATCTCCTCCATGAATCTCCATGAATCTCCTCCATGAATCTCCATGTATCTCCATGAATCTCCATGAATCTCCATGAATCTCCTCCATGAATCTCCATGAATCTCCATGAATCTCCATGAATCTCCATGATATCCTGTATGAATCTTCATGAATCTCCATGAATCTCCATGCATCGGCATGAATCTCCATGAATTTCCATGAACCTCCTCCATGAATCTCCATGAATCTCCATGAATATCCATGAATCTCCATGAATCTCCATGTATCTCCATGAATCTCCTTGAATCTCCATGAATCTCCATGAATCTCCATGAATCTCCATGAATCTTCATGAATGACGATGAATCTCCATGACTCTCCATGAATCTCCTTGAATCTCCATGAATCTCCATGAATCTCCATGAATCTCCATGAATGTCCATGAACCTCCTCCATGAATCTCCATGAATATCCATGAATCTCCATGAATCTCCAAGAATCTCCTCCATGAATCTCCTTGAATCTCCATGAATCTCCATGAATCTCCATGAATCTCCTTGAATCTCCAGGAATCTCCATGAATCTCCATGAATCTCCATGAATCTCCATGAATCTCCATGAATCTCCTCCATGAATCTCCATGGATCTCCATGAATCTCCATGAATCTCCATGAATCTCCATGAATCTCCATGATATCCTGTATGAATCTTCATGAATCTCCATGAACCTCCATGCATCTCCATGAATCTCCATGAATCTCCATGAACCTCCTCCATGAATCTCCATGAATCTCCATGAATATACATGAATCTCCATGAATCTCCATGAATCTCCATGAATCACCTCCATGAATCTCTATGAATCTCCATGTATATCCGCCATGAATCTCCATGAATCTCCATGAATGTCCATGAATCTCCTCCATGAATCTCCATGAATCTCCATGAATCTCCATGAATCTCCATGATATCCTGTATGAATCTTCATGAATCTCCATGAATCTCCATGAATCTCCATGAATCTCCTCCATGAATCTCCATGAATCTCCTCCATGAATCTCCATGTATCTCCATGAATCTCCATGAATCTCCATGAATCTCCTCCATGAATCTCCATGAATCTCCATGAATCTCCATGAATCTCCATGATATCCTGTATGAATCTTCATGAATCTCCATGAATCTCCATGCATCGGCATGAATCTCCATGAATTTCCATGAACCTCCTCCATGAATCTCCATGAATCTCCATGAATATCCATGAATCTCCATGAATCTCCATGTATCTCCATGAATCTCCTTGAATCTCCATGAATCTCCATGAATCTCCATGAATCTCCATGAATCTTCATGAATGACGATGAATCTCCATGACTCTCCATGAATCTCCTTGAATCTCCATGAATCTCCATGAATCTCCATGAATCTCCATGAATGTCCATGAACCTCCTCCATGAATCTCCATGAATATCCATGAATCTCCATGAATCTCCAAGAATCTCCTCCATGAATCTCCTTGAATCTCCATGAATCTCCATGAATCTCCATGAATCTCCATGAATCTCCATGAATCTCCATGAATCTCCATGATATCCTGTATGAATCTTCATGAATCTCCATGAACCTCCATGCATCTCCATGAATCTCCATGAATCTCCATGTATCTCCATGAATCTCCTTGAATCTCCATGAATCTCCATGAATCTCCATGAATCTCCATGAATCTTCATGAATGACGATGAATCTCCATGACTCTCCATGAATCTCCTTGAATCTCCATGAATCTCCATGAATCTCCATGAATCTCCATGAATGTCCATGAACCTCCTCCATGAATCTCCATGAATATCCATGAATCTCCATGAATCTCCAAGAATCTCCTCCATGAATCTCCTTGAATCTCCATGAATCTCCATGAATCTCCATGAATCTCCATGAATCTCCATGAATCTCCATGAATCTCCATGATATCCTGTATGAATCTTCATGAATCTCCATGAACCTCCATGCATCTCCATGAATCTCCATGAATCTCCATGAACCTCCTCCATGAATCTCCATGAATCTCCATGAATATACATGAATCTCCATGAATCTCCATGAATCTCCATGAATCACCTCCATGAATCTCTATGAATCTCCATGTATATCCGCCATGAATCTCCATGAATCTCCATGAATGTCCATGAATCTCCTCCATGAATCTCCATGAATCTCCATGAATCTCCATGATATCCTGTATGAATCTTCATGAATCTCCATGAATCTCCATGAATCTCCATGAATCTCCTCCATGAATCTCCATGAATCTCCTCCATGAATCTCCATGTATCTCCATGAATCTCCATGAATCTCCATGAATCTCCTCCATGAATCTCCATGAATCTCCATGAATCTCCATGAATCTCCATGATATCCTGTATGAATCTTCATGAATCTCCATGAATCTCCATGCATCGGCATGAATCTCCATGAATTTCCATGAACCTCCTCCATGAATCTCCATGAATCTCCATGAATATCCTTGAATCTCCATGAATCTTCATGAATCTCCATGTATCTCCATGAATCTACATGAATCTGCATGAATCTCCATGTATCTCCATGAATCTACATGAATCTCCATGAATCTCCATGAATCTCCATGAATCTCCATGAATCTCCTCCATGAATCTCCATGGATCTCCATGAATCTCCATGAATCTCCATGAACCTCCTCCATGTATCTCCATGAATCTCCATGAATATCCATGAATCTCCATGAAACTCCAAAAATCTCCTCCATGAATCTCCATGAATCTCCATGAATCTCCATGAATCTCCATGAATTTCCATGAACCTCCTCCATGAATCTCCATGAATCTCCATGAATATCCATGAATCTCCATGAATCTCCATGAATCTCCATGTATCTCCATGAATCTACATGAATCTCCATGAATCTCCATGAATCACCTCCACGAATCTCTATGAATCTCCATGTATATCCTCCATGAATCTCCATGAATCTCCTCCATGAATCTCCTATATGAATCTCCATGAATCTCCATGAATCTCCATGAATCTCCATGAATCTCCTCCATGAATCTCCATGGATCTCCATGAATCTCCATGAATCTCCATGAACCTCCTCCATGAATCTCCATGAATCTCCATGAATATCCATGAAGCTCCATGAATCTCCAAGAATCTCCTCCATGAATCTCCATGAATCTCCATGAATCTCCATGAATCTCCATGAATCTCCTCCATGAATCTCCATGAATCTCCTCCATGAATCTCCATGTATCTCCATGAATCTCCATGAATCTCCATGAATCTCCTTCATGAATCTCCATGAATCTCCATGAAACTCCATGAATCTCCATGATATCCTGTATGAATCTTCATGAATCTCCAAGAATCTCCATGCATCTGCATGAATCTCCATGAATCTCCATGAACCTCCTCCATGAATCTCCAGGAATCTCCATGAATATCCATGAATCTCCATGAGTCTCCATGAATCTCCATGTATCTCCATGAATCTACATGAATCTCCATGAATCTCCATGAATCACCTCCATGAATCTCCATGAATCTCCATGAACCTCCTCCATGAATCTCCATGAATCTCCATGAATATCCATGAACCTCCTCCATGAATCTCCATGAATCTCCATGAATCTCCATGAATCTCCTTCATCAATCTCCACGAATCTCCATGAATCTACATGAATCTCCATGAATCTCCATGAATCTCCATGAATATCCATGAATATCCATGAATCTCCATGTATCTCCATGTATCTCCATGAATCTCCATGAATATCCATGAATCTTCATGAATCTCCTCCATGAATCTTCATGAATCTCCATGAATCTCCATGCATCTCCATGAATCTCCATGAATCTCCATGAATCTCCATGAATCTCCATGAACCTCCTCCATGAATCTCCATGAATCTTCATGGATATCCTCCATGAATCTCCATGAATCTCCATGAATCTCCATGTATCTTCATGAATCTACATGAATCTCCATGAATCTCCATGAATCTCCATGAATCTCCTTCATCAATCTCCACGAATCTCCATGAATCTACATGAATCTCCATGAATCTCCAGGAATCTCCATGAATCTCCATGAATCTCCATGAATCTCCATGAATCTCCATGAATCTCCTCCATGAATCTCCATGGATCTCCATGAATCTCCATGAATCTCCATGAATCTCCATGAATCTCCATGATATCCTGTATGAATCTTCATGAATCTCCATGAACCTCCATGCATCTCCATGAATCTCCATGAATCTCCATGAACCTCCTCCATGAATCTCCATGAATCTCCATGAATATACATGAATCTCCATGAATCTCCATGAATCTCCATGAATCACCTCCATGAATCTCTATGAATCTCCATGTATATCCGCCATGAATCTCCATGAATCTCCATGAATGTCCATGAATCTCCTCCATGAATCTCCATGAATCTCCATGAATCTCCATGAATCTCCATGATATCCTGTATGAATCTTCATGAATCTCCATGAATCTCCATGAATCTCCATGAATCTCCTCCATGAATCTCCATGAATCTCCTCCATGAATCTCCATGTATCTCCATGAATCTCCATGAATCTCCATGAATCTCCTCCATGAATCTCCATGAATCTCCATGAATCTCCATGAATCTCCATGATATCCTGTATGAATCTTCATGAATCTCCATGAATCTCCATGCATCGGCATGAATCTCCATGAATTTCCATGAACCTCCTCCATGAATCTCCATGAATCTCCATGAATATCCATGAATCTCCATGAATCTCCATGTATCTCCATGAATCTCCTTGAATCTCCATGAATCTCCATGAATCTCCATGAATCTCCACGAATCTCCTCCATGAATCTCCATGGATCTCCATGAATCTCCATCAATCTCCATGAATATCCATGATATCCTGTATGAATCTTCATGAATCTCCATGAACCTCCATGCATCTCCATGAATCTCCATGAATCTCCATGAACCTCCTCCATGAATCTCCATGAATCTGCATGAATATCCATGAATCTCCATGAATCTCCATGAATCTCCATGTATCTCCATGAATCACCTCCATGAATCTCCATGAATCTTCATGAATGACGATGAATCTCCATGACTCTCCATGTAATGTCCATGAATCTCCATGAATCTCCATGAATCTCCATGAATCTCCATGAACCTCCTCCATGAAGCTCCATGAATCTCCATGAATCTCCATGAATATCCATGAATCTCCATGAATCTCCATGAATCTCCATGTATCTCCATGAATTTCCAAGAATCTCCATGAATGTCCATGAATGTCCTCCATGAATCTCCATGCATCTCCATGAATCTCCATGAATCTCCATGAATCTGCATGAATCTCCATGTTTCTCCATGAATCTACCTGAATCTCCATGAATCTCCATGAATCTCCTCGATGAATCTCCATGAATCTTTATGAATCTCCTAATCCATGAACCTCTATGAATCTCCATGAATCTCCATGAATATCCTCCATGAATCTCCATGAATCTCCATGAATGTCCATGAATCTCCTCCATGAATCTCCTATATGAATCTCCATGAATCTCCATGAATCTCCATGAATCTCCATGAATCTCCATGAATCTCCTTCATCAATCTCCACGAATGTCCATGAATATCCATGAATCTCCATGTATATCCTCCATGAATCTCCATGAATCTCCATGATATCCTGTATGAATCTTCATGAATCTCCATGAACCTCCATGCATCTCCATGAATCTCCATGAATCTCCATGAACCTCCTCCATGAATCTCCATGAATCTCCATGAATATCCATGAATCTCCATGAATCTCCATGAATCTCCATGTATCTCCATGAATCACCTCCATCAATCTCCATGAATCTTCATGAATGACGATGAATCTCCATGACTCTCCATGAATCTCCTTGAATCTCCATGAATCTCCATGAATCTCCATGAATCTCCATGAATGTCCATGAACCTCCTCCATGAATCTCCATGAATCTCCATGAAGATCCATGAATCTCCATGAATCTCCAAGAATCTCCTCCATGAATCTCCATGAATCTCCATGAATCTCCTTGAATCTCCATGAATCTCCATGAATCTCCATGAATCTCCATGAATCTCCATGAATCTCCATGAATCTCCTCCATGAATCTCCATGGATCTCCATGAATCTCCATGAATCTCCATGAATCTCCATGAATCTGCATGATATCCTGTATGAATCTTCATGAATCTCCATGAACCTCCATGCATCTCCATGAATCTCCATGATATCCTGTATGAATCTTCATGAATCTCCATGAATATCCATGAATCTCCATGAATCTCCATGAATCTCCATGAATCACCTCCATGTATCTCTATGAACCTCCATGCATCTCCATGAATCTCCATGAATCTCCATGAACCTCCTCCATGAATCTCCATGAATCTGCAT
Source organism: Lasioglossum villosulum (assembly GCA_963971365.1). Classification (NCBI taxonomy): domain Eukaryota; kingdom Metazoa; phylum Arthropoda; class Insecta; order Hymenoptera; family Halictidae; genus Lasioglossum; species Lasioglossum villosulum. Next base: position 17,526,358 of record OZ020500.1, on the reverse strand, counting down.
GAATCTCCATGAACCTCCATGCATCTCCATGAATCTCCATGAATCTCCATGAACCTCCTCCATGAATCTCCATGAATCTGCATGAATATCCATGAATCTCCATGAATCTCCATGAATCTCCATGAACCTCCATGCATCTCCATGAATCTCCATGAATCTCCATGAACCTCCTCCATGAATCTCCATGAATCTGCATGAATATCCATGAATCTCCATGAATCTCCATGAATCTCCATGTATCTCCATGAATCACCTCCATGAATCTCCATGAATCTTCATGAATGACGATGAATCTCCATGACTCTCCATGAATCTCCATGAATCTCCATGAATCTCCATGAATCTCCATGAATCTCCATGAACCTCCTCCATGAAGATCCATGAATCTCCATGAATCTCCATGAATATCCATGAATCTCCATGAATCTCCATGAATCTCCATGTATCTCCATGAATTTCCAAGAATCTCCATGAATGTCCATGAATGTCCTCCATGAATCTCCATGCATCTCCTAATCCATGAACCTCTATGAATCTCCATGAATCTCCATGAATATCCTCCATGAATCTCCATGAATCTCCATGAATGTTCATGAATCTCCTCCATGAATCTCCTATATGAATCTCCATGAATCTCCATGAATCTCCATGAATCTCCATGAATCTCCATGAATCTCCATGAATCTCCTTCATCAATCTCCACGAATGTCCATGAATATCCATGAATCTCCATGTATATCCTCCATGAATCTCCATGAATCTCCATGATATCCTGTATGAATCTTCATGAATCTCCATGAACCTCCATGCATCTCCATGAATCACCTCCATGAATCTCCATGAATCTTCATGAATGACGATGAATCTCCATGACTCTCCATGAATCTTCATGAATGACGATGAATCTCCATGACTCTCCGTGAATCTCCATGAATCTCCATGAATCTCCATGAATCTCCATGAATCTCCATGAACCTCCTCCATGAAGATCCATGAATCTCCATGAATCTCCATAAATCTACCTGAATCTCCATGAATCTCCATGAATCTCCTCGATGAATCTCCATGAATCTTCATGAATCTCCTAATCCATGAACCTCTATGAATCTCCATGAATCTCCATGAATATCCTCCATGAATCTCCATGAATCTCCATGAATGTTCATGAATCTCCTCCATGAATCTCCTATATGAATCTCCATGAATCTCCATGAATCTCCTTCATCAATCTCCACGAATGTCCATGAATATCCATGAATCTCCATGTATATCCTCCATGAATCTCCATGAATCTTCATGATATCCTGTATGAATCTTCATGAATCTCCATGAACCTCCATGCATCTCCATGAATCTCCATGAATCTCCATGAACCTCCTCCATGAATCTCCATGAATCTCCATGAATCTCCATGATATCCTGTATGAATCTTCATGAATCTCCATGAATCTCCATGAATCTCCATGAACCTCCTCCATGAATCTCCATGAATCTCCATGAATCTCCATGAATCACCTCCATGTATCTCTATGAATCTCCATGTATATCCGCCATGAATCTCCATGAATCTCCATGAATGTCCATGAATCTCCTCCATGAATCTCCATGAATCTCCATGAATCTCCATGAATCTCCATGAATCTCCATGATATCCTGTATGACTCTTCATGAATCTCCATGAATCTCCATGCATCGGCATGAATCTCCATGAATTTCCATGAACCTCCTCCATGAATCTCCATGAATCTCCATGAATGTCCATGAATCTCCTCCATGAATCTCCTATATGAATCTCCATGAATCTCCATGAATCTCCATGAATCTCCATGAATCTCCTCCATGAATCTCCATGGATCTCCATGAATCTCCATGAATCTCCATGAATCTCCATGATATCCTGTATGAATCTTCATGAATCTCCATGAACCTCCATGCATCTCCATGAATCTCCATGAATCTCCATGAACCTCCTCCATGAATCTCCATGAATCTGCATGAATATCCATGAATCTCCATGAATCTCCATGAACCTCCTCCATGAATCTCCATGAATCTGCATGAATATCCATGAATCTCCATGATATCCTGTATGAATCTTCATGAATCTCCATGAATCTCCATGCATCGGCATGAATCTCCATGAATTTCCATGAACCTCCTCCATGAATCTCCATGAATCTCCATGAATGTCCATGAATCTCCTCCATGAATCTCCTATATGAATCTCCATGAATCTCCATGAATCTCCATGAATCTCCATGAATCTCCTCCATGAATCTCCATGGATCTCCATGAATCTCCATGAATCTCCATGATATCCTGTATGAATCTTCATGAATCTCCATGAACCTCCATGCATCTCCATGAATCTCCATGAATCTCCATGAACCTCCTCCATGAATCTCCATGAATCTGCATGAATATCCATGAATCTCCATGAATCTCCATGAACCTCCTCCATGAATCTCCATGAATCTGCATGAATATCCATGAATCTCCATGAATCTCCATGAATCTCCATGTATCTCCATGAATCACCTCCATGAATCTCCATGAATCTTCATGAATGACGATGAATCTCCATGACTCTCCATGAATCTCCATGAATCTCCATGAATCTCCATGAATCTCCATGAATCTCCATGAACCTCCTCCATGAAGCTCCATGAATCTCCATGAATCTCCATGAATATCCATGAATCTCCATGAATCTCCATGAATCTCCATGTATCTCCATGAATTTCCAAGAATCTCCATGAATGTCCATGAATGTCCTCCATGAATCTCCATGCATCTCCATGAATCTCCATGAATCTCCATGAATCTCCATGAATCTCCATGAACCTCCTCCATGAATCTCCATGAATCTACATGAATATCCTCCATGAATCTCCATGAATCTCCATGAATCTCCAAGTATCTCCATGAATCTACATGAATCTCCATGAATATCCATGAATCTCCATGTATATCCTCCATGAATCTCCATGAATCTCCATGATATCCTGTATGAATCTTCATGAATCTCCATGAACCTCCATGCATCTCCATGAATCACCTCCATGAATCTCCATGAATCTTCATGAATGACGATGAATCTCCATGACTCTCCATGAATCTTCATGAATGACGATGAATCTCCATGACTCTCCGTGAATCTCCATGAATCTCCATGAATCTCCATGAATCTCCATGAATCTCCATGAACCTCCTCCATGAAGATCCAAGAATCTCCATGAATCTCCATAAATCTACCTGAATCTCCATGAATCTCCATGAATCTCCTCGATGAATCTCCATGAATCTTCATGAATCTCCTAATCCATGAACCTCTATGAATCTCCATGAATCTCCATGAATATCCTCCATGAATCTCCATGAATCTCCATGAATGTTCATGAATCTCCTCCATGAATCTCCTATATGAATCTCCATGAATCTCCATGAATCTCCTTCATCAATCTCCACGAATGTCCATGAATATCCATGAATCTCCATGTATATCCTCCATGAATCTCCATGAATCTTCATGATATCCTGTATGAATCTTCATGAATCTCCATGAATCTCCATGCATCTCCATGAATCTCCATGAATCTCCATGAATCTGCATGAATCTCCATGTTTCTCCATGAATCTACCTGAATCTCCATGAATCTCCATGAATCTCCTCGATGAATCTCCATGAATCTTTATGAATCTCCTAATCCATGAACCTCTATGAATCTCCATGAATCTCCATGAATATCCTCCATGAATCTCCATGAATCTCCATGAATGTCCATGAATCTCCTCCATGAATCTCCTATATGAATCTCCATGAATCTCCATGAATCTCCATGAATCTCCATGAATCTCCATGAATCTCCTTCATCAATCTCCACGAATGTCCATGAATATCCATGAATCTCCATGTATATCCTCCATGAATCTCCATGAATCTCCATGATATCCTGTATGAATCTTCATGAATCTCCATGAACCTCCATGCATCTCCATGAATCTCCATGAATCTCCATGAACCTCCTCCATGAATCTCCATGAATCTCCATGAATATCCATGAATCTCCATGAATCTCCATGAATCTCCATGTATCTCCATGAATCACCTCCATCAATCTCCATGAATCTTCATGAATGACGATGAATCTCCATGACTCTCCATGAATCTCCTTGAATCTCCATGAATCTCCATGAATCTCCATGAATCTCCATGAATGTCCATGAACCTCCTCCATGAATCTCCATGAATCTCCATGAAGATCCATGAATCTCCATGAATCTCCAAGAATCTCCTCCATGAATCTCCATGAATCTCCATGAATCTCCTTGAATCTCCATGAATCTCCATGAATCTCCATGAATCTCCATGAATCTCCATGAATCTCCATGAATCTCCTCCATGAATCTCCATGGATCTCCATGAATCTCCATGAATCTCCATGAATCTCCATGAATCTGCATGATATCCTGTATGAATCTTCATGAATCTCCATGAACCTCCATGCATCTCCATGAATCTCCATGATATCCTGTATGAATCTTCATGAATCTCCATGAATATCCATGAATCTCCATGAATCTCCATGAATCTCCATGAATCACCTCCATGTATCTCTATGAACCTCCATGCATCTCCATGAATCTCCATGAATCTCCATGAACCTCCTCCATGAATCTCCATGAATCTGCATGAATCTCCATGAACCTCCATGCATCTCCATGAATCTCCATGAATCTCCATGAACCTCCTCCATGAATCTCCATGAATCTGCATGAATATCCATGAATCTCCATGAATCTCCATGAATCTCCATGAACCTCCATGCATCTCCATGAATCTCCATGAATCTCCATGAACCTCCTCCATGAATCTCCATGAATCTGCATGAATATCCATGAATCTCCATGAATCTCCATGAATCTCCATGTATCTCCATGAATCACCTCCATGAATCTCCATGAATCTTCATGAATGACGATGAATCTCCATGACTCTCCATGAATCTCCATGAATCTCCATGAATCTCCATGAATCTCCATGAATCTCCATGAACCTCCTCCATGAAGATCCATGAATCTCCATGAATCTCCATGAATATCCATGAATCTCCATGAATCTCCATGAATCTCCATGTATCTCCATGAATTTCCAAGAATCTCCATGAATGTCCATGAATGTCCTCCATGAATCTCCATGCATCTCCTAATCCATGAACCTCTATGAATCTCCATGAATCTCCATGAATATCCTCCATGAATCTCCATGAATCTCCATGAATGTTCATGAATCTCCTCCATGAATCTCCTATATGAATCTCCATGAATCTCCATGAATCTCCATGAATCTCCATGAATCTCCATGAATCTCCATGAATCTCCTTCATCAATCTCCACGAATGTCCATGAATATCCATGAATCTCCATGTATATCCTCCATGAATCTCCATGAATCTCCATGATATCCTGTATGAATCTTCATGAATCTCCATGAACCTCCATGCATCTCCATGAATCACCTCCATGAATCTCCATGAATCTTCATGAATGACGATGAATCTCCATGACTCTCCATGAATCTTCATGAATGACGATGAATCTCCATGACTCTCCGTGAATCTCCATGAATCTCCATGAATCTCCATGAATCTCCATGAATCTCCATGAACCTCCTCCATGAAGATCCATGAATCTCCATGAATCTCCATAAATCTACCTGAATCTCCATGAATCTCCATGAATCTCCTCGATGAATCTCCATGAATCTTCATGAATCTCCTAATCCATGAACCTCTATGAATCTCCATGAATCTCCATGAATATCCTCCATGAATCTCCATGAATCTCCATGAATGTTCATGAATCTCCTCCATGAATCTCCTATATGAATCTCCATGAATCTCCATGAATCTCCTTCATCAATCTCCACGAATGTCCATGAATATCCATGAATCTCCATGTATATCCTCCATGAATCTCCATGAATCTTCATGATATCCTGTATGAATCTTCATGAATCTCCATGAACCTCCATGCATCTCCATGAATCTCCATGAATCTCCATGAACCTCCTCCATGAATCTCCATGAATCTCCATGAATCTCCATGATATCCTGTATGAATCTTCATGAATCTCCATGAATCTCCATGAATCTCCATGAACCTCCTCCATGAATCTCCATGAATCTCCATGAATCTCCATGAATCACCTCCATGTATCTCTATGAATCTCCATGTATATCCGCCATGAATCTCCATGAATCTCCATGAATGTCCATGAATCTCCTCCATGAATCTCCATGAATCTCCATGAATCTCCATGAATCTCCATGAATCTCCATGATATCCTGTATGACTCTTCATGAATCTCCATGAATCTCCATGCATCGGCATGAATCTCCATGAATTTCCATGAACCTCCTCCATGAATCTCCATGAATCTCCATGAATGTCCATGAATCTCCTCCATGAATCTCCTATATGAATCTCCATGAATCTCCATGAATCTCCATGAATCTCCATGAATCTCCTCCATGAATCTCCATGGATCTCCATGAATCTCCATGAATCTCCATGAATCTCCATGATATCCTGTATGAATCTTCATGAATCTCCATGAACCTCCATGCATCTCCATGAATCTCCATGAATCTCCATGAACCTCCTCCATGAATCTCCATGAATCTGCATGAATATCCATGAATCTCCATGAATCTCCATGAACCTCCTCCATGAATCTCCATGAATCTGCATGAATATCCATGAATCTCCATGATATCCTGTATGAATCTTCATGAATCTCCATGAATCTCCATGCATCGGCATGAATCTCCATGAATTTCCATGAACCTCCTCCATGAATCTCCATGAATCTCCATGAATGTCCATGAATCTCCTCCATGAATCTCCTATATGAATCTCCATGAATCTCCATGAATCTCCATGAATCTCCATGAATCTCCTCCATGAATCTCCATGGATCTCCATGAATCTCCATGAATCTCCATGAATCTCCATGATATCCTGTATGAATCTTCATGAATCTCCATGAACCTCCATGCATCTCCATGAATCTCCATGAATCTCCATGAACCTCCTCCATGAATCTCCATGAATCTGCATGAATATCCATGAATCTCCATGAATCTCCATGAACCTCCTCCATGAATCTCCATGAATCTGCATGAATATCCATGAATCTCCATGAATCTCCATGAATCTCCATGTATCTCCATGAATCACCTCCATGAATCTCCATGAATCTTCATGAATGACGATGAATCTCCATGACTCTCCATGAATCTCCATGAATCTCCATGAATCTCCATGAATCTCCATGAATCTCCATGAACCTCCTCCATGAAGCTCCATGAATCTCCATGAATCTCCATGAATATCCATGAATCTCCATGAATCTCCATGAATCTCCATGTATCTCCATGAATTTCCAAGAATCTCCATGAATGTCCATGAATGTCCTCCATGAATCTCCATGCATCTCCATGAATCTCCATGAATCTCCATGAATCTCCATGAATCTCCATGAACCTCCTCCATGAATCTCCATGAATCTACATGAATATCCTCCATGAATCTCCATGAATCTCCATGAATCTCCAAGTATCTCCATGAATCTACATGAATCTCCATGAATATCCATGAATCTCCATGTATATCCTCCATGAATCTCCATGAATCTCCATGATATCCTGTATGAATCTTCATGAATCTCCATGAACCTCCATGCATCTCCATGAATCACCTCCATGAATCTCCATGAATCTTCATGAATGACGATGAATCTCCATGACTCTCCATGAATCTTCATGAATGACGATGAATCTCCATGACTCTCCGTGAATCTCCATGAATCTCCATGAATCTCCATGAATCTCCATGAATCTCCATGAACCTCCTCCATGAAGATCCATGAATCTCCATGAATCTCCATAAATCTACCTGAATCTCCATGAATCTCCATGAATCTCCTCGATGAATCTCCATGAATCTTCATGAATCTCCTAATCCATGAACCTCTATGAATCTCCATGAATCTCCATGAATATCCTCCATGAATCTCCATGAATCTCCATGAATGTTCATGAATCTCCTCCATGAATCTCCTATATGAATCTCCATGAATCTCCATGAATCTCCTTCATCAATCTCCACGAATGTCCATGAATATCCATGAATCTCCATGTATATCCTCCATGAATCTCCATGAATCTTCATGATATCCTGTATGAATCTTCATGAATCTCCATGAACCTCCATGCATCTCCATGAATCTCCATGAATCTCCATGAACCTCCTCCATGAATCTCCATGAATCTCCATGAATCTCCATGATATCCTGTATGAATCTTCATGAATCTCCATGAATCTCCATGAATCTCCATGAACCTCCTCCATGAATCTCCATGAATCTCCATGAATCTCCATGAATCACCTCCATGTATCTCTATGAATCTCCATGTATATCCGCCATGAATCTCCATGAATCTCCATGAATGTCCATGAATCTCCTCCATGAATCTCCATGAATCTCCATGAATCTCCATGAATCTCCATGAATCTCCATGATATCCTGTATGAATCTTCATGAATCTCCATGAATCTCCATGCATCGGCATGAATCTCCATGAATTTCCATGAACCTCCTCCATGAATCTCCATGAATCTCCATGAATGTCCATGAATCTCCTCCATGAATCTCCTATATGAATCTCCATGAATCTCCATGAATCTCCATGAATCTCCATGAATCTCCTCCATGAATCTCCATGGATCTCCATGAATCTCCATGAATCTCCATGAATCTCCATGATATCCTGTATGAATCTTCATGAATCTCCATGAACCTCCATGCATCTCCATGAATCTCCATGAATCTCCATGAACCTCCTCCATGAATCTCCATGAATCTGCATGAATATCCATGAATCTCCATGAATCTCCATGAACCTCCTCCATGAATCTCCATGAATCTGCATGAATATCCATGAATCTCCATGATATCCTGTATGAATCTTCATGAATCTCCATGAATCTCCATGCATCGGCATGAATCTCCATGAATTTCCATGAACCTCCTCCATGAATCTCCATGAATCTCCATGAATGTCCATGAATCTCCTCCATGAATCTCCTATATGAATCTCCATGAATCTCCATGAATCTCCATGAATCTCCATGAATCTCCTCCATGAATCTCCATGGATCTCCATGAATCTCCATGAATCTCCATGAATCTCCATGATATCCTGTATGAATCTTCATGAATCTCCATGAACCTCCATGCATCTCCATGAATCTCCATGAATCTCCATGAACCTCCTCCATGAATCTCCATGAATCTGCATGAATATCCATGAATCTCCATGAATCTCCATGAACCTCCTCCATGAATCTCCATGAATCTGCATGAATATCCATGAATCTCCATGAATCTCCATGAATCTCCATGTATCTCCATGAATCACCTCCATGAATCTCCATGAATCTTCATGAATGACGATGAATCTCCATGACTCTCCATGAATCTCCATGAATCTCCATGAATCTCCATGAATCTCCATGAATCTCCATGAACCTCCTCCATGAAGCTCCATGAATCTCCATGAATCTCCATGAATATCCATGAATCTCCATGAATCTCCATGAATCTCCATGTATCTCCATGAATTTCCAAGAATCTCCATGAATGTCCATGAATGTCCTCCATGAATCTCCATGCATCTCCATGAATCTCCATGAATCTCCATGAATCTGCATGAATCTCCATGTTTCTCCATGAATCTACCTGAATCTCCATGAATCTCCATGAATCTCCTCGATGAATCTCCATGAATCTTCATGAATCTCCTAATCCATGAACCTCTATGAATCTCCATGAATCTCCATGAATATCCTCCATGAATCTCCATGAATCTCCATGAATGTTCATGAATCTCCTCCATGAATCTCCTATATGAATCTCCATGAATCTCCATGAATCTCCATGAATCTCCTTCATCAATCTCCACGAATGTCCATGAATATCCATGAATCTCCATGTATATCCTCCATGAATCTCCATGAATCTCCATGATATCCTGTATGAATCTTCATGAATCTCCATGAACCTCCATGCATCTCCATGAATCTCCATGAATCTCCATGAACCTCCTCCATGAATCTCCATGAATCTCCATGAATATCCATGAATCTCCATGAATCTCCATGAATCTCCATGTATCTCCATGAATCACCTCCATGAATCTCCATGAATCTTCATGAATGACGATGAATCTCCATGACTCTCCATGAATCTCCTTGAATCTCCATGAATCTCCATGAATCTCCATGAATCTCCATGAATGTCCATGAACCTCCTCCATGAATCTCCATGAATATCCATGAATCTCCATGAATCTCCAAGAATCTCCTCCATGAATCTCCATGAATCTCCATGAATCTCCTTGAATCTCCAGGAATCTCCATGAATCTCCATGAATCTCCATGAATCTCCATGAATCTCCATGAATCTCCTCCATGAATCTCCATGGATCTCCATGAATCTCCATGAATCTCCATGAATCTCCATGAATCTCCATGATATCCTGTATGAATCTTCATGAATCTCCATGAACCTCCATGCATCTCCATGAATCTCCATGAATCTCCATGTATATCCGCCATGAATCTCCATGAATCTCCATGAATGTCCATGAATCTCCTCCATGAATCTCCATGAATCTCCATGAATCTCCATGAATCTCCATGATATCCTGTATGAATCTTCATGAATCTCCATGAATCTCCATGAATCTCCTCCATGAATCTCCATGAATCTCCTCCATGAATCTCCATGTATCTCCATGAATCTCCATGAATCTCCATGAATCTCCTCCATGAATCTCCATGAATCTCCATGAATCTCCATGAATCTCCATGATATCCTGTATGAATCTTCATGAATCTCCATGAATCTCCATGCATCGGCATGAATCTCCATGAATTTCCATGAACCTCCTCCATGAATCTCCATGAATCTCCATGAATATCCATGAATCTCCATGAATCTCCATGTATCTCCATGAATCTCCTTGAATCTCCATGAATCTCCATGAATCTCCATGAATCTCCATGAATCTTCATGAATGACGATGAATCTCCATGACTCTCCATGAATCTCCTTGAATCTCCATGAATCTCCATGAATCTCCATGAATCTCCATGAATGTCCATGAACCTCCTCCATGAATCTCCATGAATATCCATGAATCTCCATGAATCTCCAAGAATCTCCTCCATGAATCTCCTTGAATCTCCATGAATCTCCATGAATCTCCATGAATCTCCATGAATCTCCATGAATCTCCATGAATCTCCATGATATCCTGTATGAATCTTCATGAATCTCCATGAACCTCCATGCATCTCCATGAATCTCCATGAATCTCCATGAACCTCCTCCATGAATCTCCATGAATCTCCATGAATATACATGAATCTCCATGAATCTCCATGAATCTCCATGAATCACCTCCATGAATCTCTATGAATCTCCATGTATATCCGCCATGAATCTCCATGAATCTCCATGAATGTCCATGAATCTCCTCCATGAATCTCCATGAATCTCCATGAATCTCCATGATATCCTGTATGAATCTTCATGAATCTCCATGAATCTCCATGAATCTCCATGAATCTCCTCCATGAATCTCCATGAATCTCCTCCATGAATCTCCATGTATCTCCATGAATCTCCATGAATCTCCATGAATCTCCTCCATGAATCTCCATGAATCTCCATGAATCTCCATGAATCTCCATGATATCCTGTATGAATCTTCATGAATCTCCATGAATCTCCATGCATCGGCATGAATCTCCATGAATTTCCATGAACCTCCTCCATGAATCTCCATGAATCTCCATGAATATCCATGAATCTCCATGAATCTCCATGTATCTCCATGAATCTACATGAATCTGCATGAATCTCCATGTATCTCCATGAATCTACATGAATCTCCATGAATCTCCATGAATCTCCATGAATCTCCATGAATCTCCTCCATGAATCTCCATGGATCTCCATGAATCTCCATGAATCTCCATGAACCTCCTCCATGTATCTCCATGAATCTCCATGAATATCCATGAATCTCCATGAATCTCCAAAAATCTCCTCCATGAATCTCCATGAATCTCCATGAATCTCCATGAATCTCCATGAATTTCCATGAACCTCCTCCATGAATCTCCATGAATCTCCATGAATATCCATGAATCTCCATGAATCTCCATGAATCTCCATGTATCTCCATGAATCTACATGAATCTCCATGAATCTCCATGAATCACCTCCACGAATCTCTATGAATCTCCATGTATATCCTCCATGAATCTCCATGAATCTCCTCCATGAATCTCCTATATGAATCTCCATGAATCTCCATGAATCTCCATGAATCTCCATGAATCTCCTCCATGAATCTCCATGGATCTCCATGAATCTCCATGAATCTCCATGAACCTCCTCCATGAATCTCCATGAATCTCCATGAATATCCATGAATCTCCATGAATCTCCAAGAATCTCCTCCATGAATCTCCATGAATCTCCATGAATCTCCATGAATCTCCATGAATCTCCTCCATGAATCTCCATGAATCTCCTCCATGAATCTCCATGTATCTCCATGAATCTCCATGAATCTCCATGAATCTCCTTCATGAATCTCCATGAATCTCCATGAAACTCCATGAATCTCCATGATATCCTGTATGAATCTTCATGAATCTCCAAGAATCTCCATGCATCTGCATGAATCTCCATGAATCTCCATGAACCTCCTCCATGAATCTCCAGGAATCTCCATGAATATCCATGAATCTCCATGAGTCTCCATGAATCTCCATGTATCTCCATGAATCTACATGAATCTCCATGAATCTCCATGAATCACCTCCATGAATCTCCATGAATCTCCATGAACCTCCTCCATGAATCTCCATGAATCTCCATGAATATCCATGAACCTCCTCCATGAATCTCCATGAATCTCCATGAATCTCCATGAATCTCCTTCATCAATCTCCACGAATCTCCATGAATCTACATGAATCTCCATGAATCTCCATGAATCTCCATGAATATCCATGAATATCCATGAATCTCCATGTATCTCCATGTATCTCCATGAATCTCCATGAATATCCATGAATCTTCATGAATCTCCTCCATGAATCTTCATGAATCTCCATGAATCTCCATGCATCTCCATGAATCTCCATGAATCTCCATGAATCTCCATGAATCTCCATGAACCTCCTCCATGAATCTCCATGAATCTTCATGGATATCCTCCATGAATCTCCATGAATCTCCATGAATCTCCATGTATCTTCATGAATCTACATGAATCTCCATGAATCTCCATGAATCTCCATGAATCTCCTTCATCAATCTCCACGAATCTCCATGAATCTACATGAATCTCCATGAATCTCCATGAATCTCCATGAATATCCATGAATATCCATGAATCTCCATGTATCTCCATGTATCTCCATGAATCTCCATGAATATCCATGAATCTTCATGAATCTCCTCCATGTATCTCCATGTATCTCCATGAATCTCCATGAATATCCATGAATCTTCATGAATCTCCTCCATGAATCTTCATGAATCTCCATGAATCTCCATGCATCTCCATGAATCTCCATGAATTACCATGAACCTCCTCCATGAATCTCCATGAATCTCCATGAATATCCTCCATGAATCTCCATGAATCTCCATGAATCTCCATGAATATCCATGAATATCCATGAATCTCCATGTATCTCCATGAATCTCCATGAATATCCATGAATCTTCATGAATCTCCTCCATGAATCTTCATGAATCTCCATGAATCTCCATGCATCTCCATGAATCTCCATGAATCTCCATGAACCTCCTCCATGAATCTCCATGAATCTCCATGAATATCCTCCATGAATCTCCATGAATCTCCACGAATCTCCATGAATCTCCTTCATCAATCTCCACGAATCTCCATGAATCTACATGAATCTCCATGAATTACCATGAACCTCCTCCATGAATCTCCATGAATATCCTCCATGAATCTCCATGAATCTCCATGAATCTCCATGAATCTCCATGAATATCCATGAATCTCCATGAATCTCCATGCATCTCCATGAATCTCCATGAATCTCCATGAACCTCCTCCATGAATCTCCATGAATCTACATGAATCTCCATGAATCTCCATGAATATCCATGAATCTCCATGAATATCCATGAATATCCATGAATCTCCATGACCCTCCTCCATGAATCTCCATGAATCTCCATGAATATCCATGAATCTCCATGAATATCCATGAATCTCCATGAATCTCCATGAATCTCCATGTATCTCCATGAATCTACATGATTCTCCATGAATCTCCATGAATCTCCTCCATGAATCTCCATGCATCTCCATGAATATCCATGAACCTCCTCCATGAATCTCCATGAATCTCCATGAATCTCCTTCATCAATCTCCACGAATCTCCATGAATCTCCATGAATCTCCATGAATCTCCTTCATCAATCTCCACGAATCTCCATGGATCTACATGAATCTCCATGAATCTCCATGAATCTCCATGAATCTCCATGAATATCCATGAATATCAATGAATCTCCATGTATCTCCATGTATCTCCATGAATATCCATGAATCTTCATGAATCTCCTCCATGAATCTCCTCCATGAATCTTCATGAATCTCCATGAATCTCCATGCATCTCCATGAATCTCCATGAATCTCCATGAAGCTCCTCCATGAATCTCCATGAATCTCCATTAATATCCTCCATGAATCTCCATGAATCTCCATGAATCTCCATGTATCTCCATGAATCTACATGAATCTTCATGAATCTCCATGAATCTCCTCTATGAATCTCCATGAATCACCATGAATCTCCTTCATCAATCTCCACGAATCTCCATGAATCTCCATGAATCTCCATGAATCTCCATGAATATCCATGAATATCCATTAATCTCCATGTATCTCCATGAATCTCCATGAATATCCATGAATCTTCATGAATCTCCTCCATGAATCTTCATGCATCTCCATGAATCTCCATGCATCTCCATGAATCTCCATGAATCTCCATGAACCTCCTCCATGAATCTCCATGAATCTCCATGAATATCCATGAATCTCCTCCATGAATCTCCATGAATCTCCATGAATCTCCATGAATCTCCTTCATCAATCTCCACGAATCTCCATGAATCTACATGAATCTCCATGAATCTCCATGAATCTCCATGAATATCCATGAATATCCATGAATCTCCATGTATCTCCATGTATCTCCATGAATCTCCATGAATATCCATGAATCTTCATGAATCTCCTCCATGAATCTTCATGAATCTCCATGAATCTCCATGCATCTCCATGAATCTCCATGAATCTCCATGAACCTCCTCCATGAATCTCCATGAATCTCCATGAATATCCTCCATGAATCTCCATGAATCTCCATGAATCTCCATGTATCTTCATGAATCTACATGAATCTCCATGAATCTCCATGAATCTCCTCCATGAATCTCCATGAATCACCATGAATCTCCTTCATCAATCTCCACGAATCTCCATGAATCTCCATGAATCTCCATGAATATCCATGAATATCCATGAATCTCCATGTATCTCCATGAATCTTCATGAATATCCATGAATCTCCATGAATATCCTCCATGAATCTCCATGAATCTCCATGAATCTCCATGAATCTCCATGAATCTCCTTCATCAATCTCCACGAATCTCCATGAATCTACATGAATCTCCATGAATATTCCATGAATCTCCATGAATCTCCATGAATATCCATGAATATCCATGAATCTCCATGTATCTCCATGTATCTCCATGAATCTCCATGAATCTCCATGAATCTCCATGTATCTCTATGAATCTACATGAATCTCCATGAATCTCCATGAATCTCCTCCATAAATCACCATGAATCTCCTTCATCAATCTCCACGAATCTCCATGAATCTCCATGAATCTCCACGAATCTCCATGAATCTACATGAATATCCATGAATCTCCATGAATCTCCATGAATCTCCATGAATATCCTTGAATATCCATGAATCTATATGTATCTCCATGTATCTCCATGAATCTCCATGAATCTCCATGTATCTCCATGAATCTACATGAATCTCCATGAATCTCCATGAATCTCCTCCATGAATCTCCATGAATCTCCATGATATCCTGTATGAATCTTCATGAATCTCCATGAATCTCCATGCATCTCCATGAATCTCCATGAATCTTCATGAACCTCCTCCATGAATCTCCATGAATCTCCATGAATATCCATGAATCTCCATGAATCTCCATGAATCTCCATGTATCTCCATGAATCTACATGAATCTCCATGAATCTCCTCCATGAATCTCCATAAATCACCATGAATCTCCTTCATCAATCTCCATGAATCTCCATGAATCTCCATGAATATCCATGAATATCCATGAATCTCCATGTATCTCCATGTATCTCCATGAATCTCCTCCATGAATCTTCATGAATCTCCATGAATCTCCATGCATCTCCATGAATCTCCATGAATCTCCATGAACCTCCTCCATGAATCTCCATGAATCTCCATGAATATCCTCCATGAATCTCCATGAATCTCCATGAAACTCCATGTATCTCCATGAATCTCCATGAATCTCCATGGATCTCCTCCATGAATCTCCATGAATCTCCATGAATCTCCTTCATCAATCTCCACGAATCTCCATGAATCTACATGAATCTCCATGAATCTCCATGAATCTCCATGAATATCCATGAATATCCATGAATCTCCATGTATCTCCATGTATCTCCATGAATCTCCATGAATATCCATGAATCTTCATGAATCTCCTCCATGAATCTTCATGAATCTCCATGAATCTCCATGCATCTCCATGAATCTCCATGAATCTCCATGAATCTCCATGAATCTCCATGAACCTCCTCCATGAATCTCCATGAATCTTCATGAATATCCTCCATGAATCTCCATGAATCTCCATGAATCTCCATGTATCTTCATGAATCTACATGAATCTCCATGAATCTCCATGAATCTCCATGAATCTCCTTCATCAATCTCCACGAATCTCCATGAATCTACATGAATCTCCATGAATCTCCATGCATCTCCATGAATCTCCATGAATCTCCATGAACCTCCTCCATGAATCTCCATGAATCTCCATGAATATCCTCCATGAATCTCCATGAATCTCCATGAATCTCCATGTATCTCCATGAATCTCCATGAATCTCCATGGATCTCCTCCATGAATCTCCATGAATCTCCATGAATCTCCTTCATCAATCTCCACGAATCTCCATGAATCTACATGAATCTCCATGAATCTCCATGAATCTCCATGAATATCCATGAATATCCATGAATCTCCATGTATCTCCATGTATCTCCATGAATCTCCATGCATCTCCATGAATCTCCATGAATCTCCATGAATCTCCATGAATCTCCATGAACCTCCTCCATGAATCTCCATGAATCTTCATGAATATCCTCCATGAATCTCCATGAATCTCCATGAATCTCCATGTATCTTCATGAATCTACATGAATCTCCATGAATCTCCTCCATGAATCTCCATGAATCTCCATGAATCTCCTTCATCAATCTCCACGAATCTCCATGAATCTACATGAATCTCCATGAATCTCCATGTATCTCCATGTATCTCCATGAATCTCCATGAATCTCCATGAATCTCCATGTATCTCTATGAATCTACATGAATCTCCATGAATCTCCATGAATCTCCTCCATAAATCACCATGAATCTCCTTCATCAATCTCCACGAATCTCCATGAATCTCCATGAATCTCCACGAATCTCCATGAATCTACATGAATCTCCATGAATCTCCATGAATCTCCTTCATCAATCTCCACGAATCTCCATGAATCTACATGAATCTCCATGAATCTCCATGTATCTCCATGTATCTCCATGAATCTCCATGAATCTCCATGAATCTCCATGTATCTCTATGAATCTACATGAATCTCCATGAATCTCCATGAATCTCCTCCATAAATCACCATGAATCTCCTTCATCAATCTCCACGAATCTCCATGAATCTCCATGAATCTCCACGAATCTCCATGAATCTACATGAATCTCCATGAATCTCCATGAATCTCCTCCATGAATCTCCATGAATCTCCATGATATCCTGTATGAATCTCCATGGATCTCCATGAATCTCCTTCATCAATCTCCACGAATCTCCATGAATCTACATGAATCTCCATGAATCTCCATGTATCTCCATGTATCTCCATGAATCTCCATGAATCTCCATGAATCTCCATGTATCTCTATGAATCTACATGAATCTCCATGAATCTCCATGAATCTCCTCCATAAATCACCATGAATCTCCTTCATCAATCTCCACGAATCTCCATGAATCTCCATGAATCTCCACGAATCTCCATGAATCTACATGAATATCCATGAATCTCATGAATCTCCATGAATCTCCATGAATATCCATGAATATCCATGAATCTATATGTATCTCCATGTATCTCCATGAATCTCCATGAATCTCCATGTATCTCCATGAATCTACATGAATCTCCATGAATCTCCATGAATCTCCTCCATGAATCTCCATGAATCTCCATGATATCCTGTATGAATCTTCATGAATCTCCATGAATCTCCATGCATCTCCATGAATCTCCATGAATCTTCATGAACCTCCTCCATGAATCTCCATGAATCTCCATGAATATCCATGAATCTCCATGAATCTCCATGGATCTCCTCCATGAATCTCCATGAATCTCCATGAATCTCCTTCATCAATCTCCACGAATCTCCATGAATCTACATGAATCTCCATGAATCTCCATGAATCTCCATGAATATCCATGAATATCCATGAATCTCCATGTATCTCCATGTATCTCCATGAATCTCCATGCATCTCCATGAATCTCCATGAATCTCCATGAATCTCCATGAATCTCCATGAACCTCCTCCATGAATCTCCATGAATCTTCATGAATATCCTCCATGAATCTCCATGAATCTCCATGAATCTCCATGTATCTTCATGAATCTACATGAATCTCCATGAATCTCCTCCATGAATCTCCATGAATCTCCATGAATCTCCTTCATCAATCTCCACGAATCTCCATGAATCTACATGAATCTCCATGAATCGCCATGTATCTCCATGTATCTCCATGAATCTCCATGAATCTCCATGAATCTCCATGTATCTCTATGAATCTACATGAATCTCCATGAATCTCCATGAATCTCCTCCATAAATCACCATGAATCTCCTTCATCAATCTCCACGAATCTCCATGAATCTCCATGAATCTCCACGAATCTCCATGAATCTACATGAATCTCCATGAATCTCCATGAATCTCCTTCATCAATCTCCACGAATCTCCATGAATCTACATGAATCTCCATGAATATTCCATGAATCTCCATGAATCTCCATGAATATCCATGAATATCCATGAATCTCCATGTATCTCCATGTATCTCCATGAATCTCCATGAATCTCCATGAATCTCCATGTATCTCTATGAATCTACATGAATCTCCATGAATCTCCATGAATCTCCTCCATAAATCACCATGAATCTCCTTCATCAATCTCCACGAATCTCCATGAATCTCCATGAATCTCCACGAATCTCCATGAATCTACATGAATATCCATGAATCTCCATGAATCTCCATGAATCTCCATGAATATCCTTGAATATCCATGAATCTATATGTATCTCCATGTATCTCCATGAATCTCCATGAATCTCCATGTATCTCCATGAATCTACATGAATCTCCATGAATCTCCATGAATCTCCTCCATGAATCTCCATGAATCTCCATGATATCCTGTATGAATCTTCATGAATCTCCATGAATCTCCATGCATCTCCATGAATCTCCATGAATCTTCATGAACCTCCTCCATGAATCTCCATGAATCTCCATGAATATCCATGAATCTCCATGAATCTCCATGAATCTCCATGTATCTCCATGAATCTACATGAATCTCCATGAATCTCCTCCATGAATCTCCATAAATCACCATGAATCTCCTTCATCAATCTCCATGAATCTCCATGAATCTCCATGAATATCCATGAATATCCATGAATCTCCATGTATCTCCATGTATCTCCATGAATCTCCTCCATGAATCTTCATGAATCTCCATGAATCTCCATGCATCTCCATGAATCTCCATGAATCTCCATGAACCTCCTCCATGAATCTCCATGAATCTCCATGAATATCCTCCATGAATCTCCATGAATCTCCATGAAACTCCATGTATCTCCATGAATCTCCATGAATCTCCATGGATCTCCTCCATGAATCTCCATGAATCTCCATGAATCTCCTTCATCAATCTCCACGAATCTCCATGAATCTACATGAATCTCCATGAATCTCCATGAATCTCCATGAATATCCATGAATATCCATGAATCTCCATGTATCTCCATGTATCTCCATGAATCTCCATGAATATCCATGAATCTTCATGAATCTCCTCCATGAATCTTCATGAATCTCCATGAATCTCCATGCATCTCCATGAATCTCCATGAATCTCCATGAATCTCCATGAATCTCCATGAACCTCCTCCATGAATCTCCATGAATCTTCATGAATATCCTCCATGAATCTCCATGAATCTCCATGAATCTCCATGTATCTTCATGAATCTACATGAATCTCCATGAATCTCCATGAATCTCCATGAATCTCCTTCATCAATCTCCACGAATCTCCATGAATCTACATGAATCTCCATGAATCTCCATGCATCTCCATGAATCTCC
The DNA here is from genome assembly GCA_963971365.1 of Lasioglossum villosulum. NCBI lineage: Eukaryota > Metazoa > Arthropoda > Insecta > Hymenoptera > Halictidae > Lasioglossum > Lasioglossum villosulum. Next base: position 17,505,369 of record OZ020500.1, on the reverse strand, counting down.
ATGAATCTCCATGAACCTCCTCCATGAATCTCCATGAATCTCCATGAATATCCTCCATGAATCTCCATGAATCTCCATGAATCTCCATGTATCTCCATGAATCTCCATGAATCTCCATGGATCTCCTCCATGAATCTCCATGAATCTCCATGAATCTCCTTCATCAATCTCCACGAATCTCCATGAATCTACATGAATCTCCATGAATCTCCATGAATCTCCATGAATATCCATGAATATCCATGAATCTCCATGTATCTCCATGTATCTCCATGAATCTCCATGCATCTCCATGAATCTCCATGAATCTCCATGAATCTCCATGAATCTCCATGAACCTCCTCCATGAATCTCCATGAATCTTCATGAATATCCTCCATGAATCTCCATGAATCTCCATGAATCTCCATGTATCTTCATGAATCTACATGAATCTCCATGAATCTCCTCCATGAATCTCCATGAATCTCCATGAATCTCCTTCATCAATCTCCACGAATCTCCATGAATCTACATGAATCTCCATGAATCTCCATGTATCTCCATGTATCTCCATGAATCTCCATGAATCTCCATGAATCTCCATGTATCTCTATGAATCTACATGAATCTCCATGAATCTCCATGAATCTCCTCCATAAATCACCATGAATCTCCTTCATCAATCTCCACGAATCTCCATGAATCTCCATGAATCTCCACGAATCTCCATGAATCTACATGAATCTCCATGAATCTCCATGAATCTCCTTCATCAATCTCCACGAATCTCCATGAATCTACATGAATCTCCATGAATCTCCATGTATCTCCATGTATCTCCATGAATCTCCATGAATCTCCATGAATCTCCATGTATCTCTATGAATCTACATGAATCTCCATGAATCTCCATGAATCTCCTCCATAAATCACCATGAATCTCCTTCATCAATCTCCACGAATCTCCATGAATCTCCATGAATCTCCACGAATCTCCATGAATCTACATGAATCTCCATGAATCTCCATGAATCTCCTCCATGAATCTCCATGAATCTCCATGATATCCTGTATGAATCTCCATGGATCTCCATGAATCTCCTTCATCAATCTCCACGAATCTCCATGAATCTACATGAATCTCCATGAATCTCCATGTATCTCCATGTATCTCCATGAATCTCCATGAATCTCCATGAATCTCCATGTATCTCTATGAATCTACATGAATCTCCATGAATCTCCATGAATCTCCTCCATAAATCACCATGAATCTCCTTCATCAATCTCCACGAATCTCCATGAATCTCCATGAATCTCCACGAATCTCCATGAATCTACATGAATATCCATGAATCTCATGAATCTCCATGAATCTCCATGAATATCCATGAATATCCATGAATCTATATGTATCTCCATGTATCTCCATGAATCTCCATGAATCTCCATGTATCTCCATGAATCTACATGAATCTCCATGAATCTCCATGAATCTCCTCCATGAATCTCCATGAATCTCCATGATATCCTGTATGAATCTTCATGAATCTCCATGAATCTCCATGCATCTCCATGAATCTCCATGAATCTTCATGAACCTCCTCCATGAATCTCCATGAATCTCCATGAATATCCATGAATCTCCATGAATCTCCATGGATCTCCTCCATGAATCTCCATGAATCTCCATGAATCTCCTTCATCAATCTCCACGAATCTCCATGAATCTACATGAATCTCCATGAATCTCCATGAATCTCCATGAATATCCATGAATATCCATGAATCTCCATGTATCTCCATGTATCTCCATGAATCTCCATGCATCTCCATGAATCTCCATGAATCTCCATGAATCTCCATGAATCTCCATGAACCTCCTCCATGAATCTCCATGAATCTTCATGAATATCCTCCATGAATCTCCATGAATCTCCATGAATCTCCATGTATCTTCATGAATCTACATGAATCTCCATGAATCTCCTCCATGAATCTCCATGAATCTCCATGAATCTCCTTCATCAATCTCCACGAATCTCCATGAATCTACATGAATCTCCATGAATCTCCATGTATCTCCATGTATCTCCATGAATCTCCATGAATCTCCATGAATCTCCATGTATCTCTATGAATCTACATGAATCTCCATGAATCTCCATGAATCTCCTCCATAAATCACCATGAATCTCCTTCATCAATCTCCACGAATCTCCATGAATCTCCATGAATCTCCACGAATCTCCATGAATCTACATGAATCTCCATGAATCTCCATGAATCTCCTTCATCAATCTCCACGAATCTCCATGAATCTACATGAATCTCCATGAATCTCCATGTATCTCCATGTATCTCCATGAATCTCCATGAATCTCCATGAATCTCCATGTATCTCTATGAATCTACATGAATCTCCATGAATCTCCATGAATCTCCTCCATAAATCACCATGAATCTCCTTCATCAATCTCCACGAATCTCCATGAATCTCCATGAATCTCCACGAATCTCCATGAATCTACATGAATCTCCATGAATCTCCATGAATCTCCTCCATGAATCTCCATGAATCTCCATGATATCCTGTATGAATCTCCATGGATCTCCATGAATCTCCTTCATCAATCTCCACGAATCTCCATGAATCTACATGAATCTCCATGAATCTCCATGTATCTCCATGTATCTCCATGAATCTCCATGAATCTCCATGAATCTCCATGTATCTCTATGAATCTACATGAATCTCCATGAATCTCCATGAATCTCCTCCATAAATCACCATGAATCTCCTTCATCAATCTCCACGAATCTCCATGAATCTCCATGAATCTCCACGAATCTCCATGAATCTACATGAATATCCATGAATCTCATGAATCTCCATGAATCTCCATGAATATCCATGAATATCCATGAATCTATATGTATCTCCATGTATCTCCATGAATCTCCATGAATCTCCATGTATCTCCATGAATCTACATGAATCTCCATGAATCTCCATGAATCTCCTCCATGAATCTCCATGAATCTCCATGATATCCTGTATGAATCTTCATGAATCTCCATGAATCTCCATGCATCTCCATGAATCTCCATGAATCTTCATGAACCTCCTCCATGAATCTCCATGAATCTCCATGAATATCCATGAATCTCCATGAATCTCCATGAATCTCCATGTATCTCCATGAATCTACATGAATCTCCATGAATCTCCATGAATCTCCTCCATGAATCTCCATAAATCACCATGAATCTCCTTCATCAATCTCCATGAATCTCCATGAATCTCCATGAATATCCATGAATATCCATGAATCTCCATGTATCTCCATGTATCTCCATGAATCTCCTCCATGAATCTTCATGAATCTCCATGAATCTCCATGCATCTCCATGAATCTCCATGAATCTCCATGAACCTCCTCCATGAATCTCCATGAATCTCCATGAATATCCTCCATGAATCTCCATGAATCTCCATGAATCTCCATGTATCTCCATGAATCTCCATGAATCTCCATGGATCTCCTCCATGAATCTCCATGAATCTCCATGAATCTCCTTCATCAATCTCCACGAATCTCCATGAATCTACATGAATCTCCATGAATCTCCATGAATCTCCATGAATATCCATGAATATCCATGAATCTCCATGTATCTCCATGTATCTCCATGAATCTCCATGAATATCCATGAATCTTCATGAATCTCCTCCATGAATCTTCATGAATCTCCATGAATCTCCATGCATCTCCATGAATCTCCATGAATCTCCATGAATCTCCATGAATCTCCATGAACCTCCTCCATGAATCTCCATGAATCTTCATGAATATCCTCCATGAATCTCCATGAATCTCCATGAATCTCCATGTATCTTCATGAATCTACATGAATCTCCATGAATCTCCATGAATCTCCATGAATCTCCTTCATCAATCTCCACGAATCTCCATGAATCTACATGAATCTCCATGAATCTCCATGCATCTCCATGAATCTCCATGAATCTCCATGAACCTCCTCCATGAATCTCCATGAATCTCCATGAATATCCTCCATGAATCTCCATGAATCTCCATGAATCTCCATGTATCTCCATGAATCTCCATGAATCTCCATGGATCTCCTCCATGAATCTCCATGAATCTCCATGAATCTCCTTCATCAATCTCCACGAATCTCCATGAATCTACATGAATCTCCATGAATCTCCATGAATCTCCATGAATATCCATGAATATCCATGAATCTCCATGTATCTCCATGTATCTCCATGAATCTCCATGAATATCCATGAATCTTCATGAATCTCCTCCATGAATCTTCATGAATCTCCATGAATCTCCATGCATCTCCATGAATCTCCATGAATCTCCATGAATCTCCATGAATCTCCATGAACCTCCTCCATGAATCTCCATGAATCTTCATGAATATCCTCCATGAATCTCCATGAATCTCCATGAATCTCCATGTAGCTTCATGAATCTACATGAATCTCCATGAATCTCCATGAATCTCCATGAATCTCCTTCATCAATCTCCACGAATCTCCATGAATCTACATGAATCTCCATGAATCTCCATGAATCTCCATGAATATCCATGAATATCCATGAATCTCCATGTATCTCCATGTATCTCCATGAATCTCCATGAATATCCATGAATCTTCATGAATCTCCTCCATGTATCTCCATGTATCTCCATGAATCTCCATGAATATCCATGAATCTTCATGAATCTCCTCCATGAATCTTCATGAATCTCCATGAATCTCCATGCATCTCCATGAATCTCCATGAATTACCATGAACCTCCTCCATGAATCTCCATGAATCTCCATGAATATCCTCCATGAATCTCCATGAATCTCCATGAATCTCCATGAATATCCATGAATATCCATGAATCTCCATGTATCTCCATGAATCTCCATGAATATCCATGAATCTTCATGAATCTCCTCCATGAATCTTCATGAATCTCCATGAATCTCCATGCATCTCCATGAATCTCCATGAACCTCCTCCATGAATCTCCATGAATCTCCATGAATATCCTCCATGAATCTCCATGAATCTCCACGAATCTCCATGAATCTCCTTCATCAATCTCCACGAATCTCCATGAATCTACATGAATCTCCATGAATTACCATGAACCTCCTCCATGAATCTCTATGAATATCCTCCATGAATCTCCATGAATCTCCATGAATCTCCATGAATCTCCATGAATATCCATGAATCTCCATGAATCTCCATGCATCTCCATGAATCTCCATGAATCTCCATGAACCTCCTCCATGAATCTCCATGAATCTACATGAATCTCCATGAATCTCCATGAATATCCATGAATCTCCATGAATATCCATGAATATCCATGAATCTCCATGACCCTCCTCCATGAATCTCCATGAATCTCCATGAATATCCATGAATCTCCATGAATCTCCATGAATATCCATGAATCTCCATGAATCTCCATGAATCTCCATGTATCTCCATGAATCTACATGATTCTCCATGAATCTCCATGAATCTCCTCCACGAATCTCCATAAATCACCATGAATCTCCTTCATCAATCTCCACGAATCTCCATGAATCTCCATGAATCTCCATGAATCTCCATGAATCTCCATGAATCACCATGAATCTCCATGAATCTCCATGATATCCGGTATTAATCTTCATGAATCTCCATGAATCTCCATGCATCTCCATGAATATCCATGAACCTCCTCCATGAATCTCCATGAATCTCCATGAATCTCCTTCATCAATCTCCACGAATCTCCATGAATCTCCATGAATCTCCATGAATCTCCTTCATCAATCTCCACGAATCTCCATGAATCTACATGAATCTCCATGAATCTCCATGAATCTCCATGAATCTCCATGAATATCCATGAATATCAATGAATCTCCATGTATCTCCATGTATCTCCATGAATATCCATGAATCTTCATGAATCTCCTCCATGAATCTCCTCCATGAATCTTCATGAATCTCCATGAATCTCCATGCATCTCCATGAATATCCATGAATCTCCATGAATCTTCATGAATCTCCTCCATGAATCTTCATGAATCTCCATGAATCTCCATGCATCTTCATGAATCTCCATGAATCTCCATGAACCTCCTCCATGAATCTCCATGAATCTCCATGAATATCCTCCATGAATCTCCATGAATCTCCATGAATCTCCATGTATCTTCATGAATCTACATGAATCTCCATGAATATCCTCCATGAATCTCCATGAATCTCCATGAATCTCCATGAATCTCCTTCATCAATCTCCACGAATCTCCATGAATCTTCATGAATATCCATGAATCTCCATGAATATCCTCCATGAATCTCCATGAATCTCCATGAATCTCCATGAATCTCCTTCATCAATCTCCACGAATCTCCATGAATCTACATGAATCTCCATGAATATTCCATGAATCTCCATGAATCTCCATGAATATCCATGAATATCCATGAATCTCCATGTATCTCCATGTATCTCCATGAATCTCCATGAATCTCCATGAATCTCCATGTATCTCTATGAATCTACATGAATCTCCATGAATCTCCATGAATCTCCTCCATAAATCACCATGAATCTCCTTCATCAATCTCCACGAATCTCCATGAATCTCCATGAATCTCCATGAATCTCCATGAATATCCATGAATATCCATGAATCTCCATGTATCTCCATGTATCTCCATGAATCTCCATGAATATCCATGAATCTTCATGAATCTCCTCCATGAATCTTCATGAATCTCCATGAATCTCCATGCATCTCCATGAATCTCCATGAATCTCCATGAATCTCCATGAAACTCCATGAACCTCCTCCATGAATCTCCATGAATCTTCATGAATATCCTCCATGAATCTCCATGAATCTCCATGAATCTCCATGTATCTTCATGAATCTACATGAATCTCCATGAATCTCCATGAATCTCCATGAATCTCCTTCATCAATCTCCACGAATCTCCATGAATCTACATGAATCTCCATGAATCTCCATGCATCTCCATGAATCTCCATGAATCTCCATGTACCTCCTCCATGAATCTCCATGAATCTCCATGAATATCCTCCATGAATCTCCATGAATCTCCATGAATCTCCATGTATCTCCATGAATCTCCATGAATCTCCATGGATCTCCTCGATGAATCTCCATGAATCTCCATGAATCTCCTTCATCAATCTCCACGAATCTCCATGAATCTACTTGAATCTCCATGAATCTCCATGAATCTCCATGAATATCCATGAATATCCATGAATCTCCATGTATCTCCATGTATCTCCATGAATCTCCATGAATATCCATGAATCTTCATGAATCTCCTCCATGAATCTTCATGAATCTCCATGAATCTCCATGCATCTCCATGAATCTCCATGAATCTCCATGAATCTCCATGAATCTCCATGAACCTCCTCCATGAATCTCCATGAATCTTCATGAATATCCTCCATGAATCTCCATGAATCTCCATGAATCTCCATGTATCTTCATGAATCTACATGAATCTCCATGAATCTCCATGAATCTCCATGAATCTCCTTCATCAATCTCCACGAATCTCCATGAATCTACATGAATCTCCATGAATCTCCATGAATCTCCATGAATATCCATGAATATCCATGAATCTCCATGTATCTCCATGTATCTCCATGAATCTCCATGAATATCCATGAATCTTCATGAATCTCCTCCATGTATCTCCATGTATCTCCATGAATCTCCATGAATATCCATGAATCTTCATGAATCTCCTCCATGAATCTTCATGAATCTCCATGAATCTCCATGCATCTCCATGAATCTCCATGAATTACCATGAACCTCCTCCATGAATCTCCATGAATCTCCATGAATATCCTCCATGAATCTCCATGAATCTCCATGAATCTCCATGAATATCCATGAATATCCATGAATCTCCATGTATCTCCATGAATCTCCATGAATATCCATGAATCTTCATGAATCTCCTCCATGAATCTTCATGAATCTCCATGAATCTCCATGCATCTCCATGAATCTCCATGAACCTCCTCCATGAATCTCCATGAATCTCCATGAATATCCTCCATGAATCTCCATGAATCTCCACGAATCTCCATGAATCTCCTTCATCAATCTCCACGAATCTCCATGAATCTACATGAATCTCCATGAATTACCATGAACCTCCTCCATGAATCTCCATGAATATCCTCCATGAATCTCCATGAATCTCCATGAATCTCCATGAATCTCCATGAATATCCATGAATCTCCATGAATCTCCATGCATCTCCATGAATCTCCATGAATCTCCATGAACCTCCTCCATGAATCTCCATGAATCTACATGAATCTCCATGAATCTCCATGAATATCCATGAATCTCCATGAATATCCATGAATATCCATGAATCTCCATGACCCTCCTCCATGAATCTCCATGAATCTCCATGAATATCCATGAATCTCCATGAATCTCCATGAATATCCATGAATCTCCATGAATCTCCATGAATCTCCATGTATCTCCATGAATCTACATGATTCTCCATGAATCTCCATGAATCTCCTCCACGAATCTCCATAAATCACCATGAATCTCCTTCATCAATCTCCACGAATCTCCATGAATCTCCATGAATCTCCATGAATCTCCATGAATCTCCATGAATCACCATGAATCTCCATGAATCTCCATGATATCCGGTATGAATCTTCATGAATCTCCATGAATCTCCATGCATCTCCATGAATATCCATGAACCTCCTCCATGAATCTCCATGAATCTCCATGAATCTCCTTCATCAATCTCCACGAATCTCCATGAATCTCCATGAATCTCCATGAATCTCCTTCATCAATCTCCACGAATCTCCATGAATCTACATGAATCTCCATGAATCTCCATGAATCTCCATGAATCTCCATGAATATCCATGAATATCAATGAATCTCCATGTATCTCCATGTATCTCCATGAATATCCATGAATCTTCATGAATCTCCTCCATGAATCTCCTCCATGAATCTTCATGAATCTCCATGAATCTCCATGCATCTCCATGAATCTCCATGAATCTCCATGAATCTTCATGAATCTCCTCCATGAATCTTCATGAATCTCCATGAATCTCCATGCATCTCCATGAATCTCCATGAATCTCCATGAACCTCCTCCATGAATCTCCATGAATCTCCATGAATATCCTCCATGAATCTCCATGAATCTCCATGAATCTCCATGTATCTTCATGAATCTACATGAATCTCCATGAATATCCTCCATGAATCTCCATGAATCTCCATGAATCTCCATGAATCTCCTTCATCAATCTCCACGAATCTCCATGAATCTTCATGAATATCCATGAATCTCCATGAATATCCTCCATGAATCTCCATGAATCTCCATGAATCTCCATGAATCTCCTTCATCAATCTCCACGAATCTCCATGAATCTACATGAATCTCCATGAATATTCCATGAATCTCCATGAATCTCCATGAATATCCATGAATATCCATGAATCTCCATGTATCTCCATGTATCTCCATGAATCTCCATGAATCTCCATGAATCTCCATGTATCTCTATGAATCTACATGAATCTCCATGAATCTCCATGAATCTCCTCCATAAATCACCATGAATCTCCTTCATCAATCTCCACGAATCTCCATGAATCTCCATGAATCTCCACGAATCTCCATGAATCTACATGAATATCCATGAATCTCCATGAATCTCCATGAATCTCCATGAATATCCATGAATATCCATGAATCTATATGTATCTCCATGTATCTCCATGAATCTCCATGAATCTCCATGTATCTCCATGAATCTACATGAATCTCCATGAATCTCCATGAATCTCCTCCATGAATCTCCATGAATCTCCATGATATCCTGTATGAATCTTCATGAATCTCCATGAATCTCCATGCATCTCCATGAATCTCCATGAATCTTCATGAACCTCCTCCATGAATCTCCATGAATCTCCATGAATATCCATGAATCTCCATGAATCTCCATGAATCTCCATGTATCTCCATGAATCTACATGAATCTCCATGAATCTCCATGAATCTCCTCCATGAATCTCCATAAATCACCATGAATCTCCTTCATCAATCTCCATGAATCTCCATGAATCTCCATGAATATCCATGAATATCCATGAATCTCCATGTATCTCCATGTATCTCCATGAATCTCCTCCATGAATCTTCATGAATCTCCATGAATCTCCATGCATCTCCATGAATCTCCATGAATCTCCATGAACCTCCTCCATGAATCTCCATGAATCTCCATGAATATCCTCCATGAATCTCCATGAATCTCCATGAATCTCCATGTATCTCCATGAATCTCCATGAATCTCCATGGATCTCCTCCATGAATCTCCATGAATCTCCATGAATCTCCTTCATCAATCTCCACGAATCTCCATGAATCTACATGAATCTCCATGAATCTCCATGAATCTCCATGAATATCCATGAATATCCATGAATCTCCATGTATCTCCATGTATCTCCATGAATCTCCATGAATATCCATGAATCTTCATGAATCTCCTCCATGAATCTTCATGAATCTCCATGAATCTGCATGCATCTCCATGAATCTCCATGAATCTCCATGAATCTCCATGAATCTCCATGAACCTCCTCCATGAATCTCCATGAATCTTCATGAATATCCTCCATGAATCTCCATGAATCTCCATGAATCTCCATGTATCTTCATGAATCTACATGAATCTCCATGAATCTCCATGAATCTCCATGAATCTCCTTCATCAATCTCCACGAATCTCCATGAATCTACATGAATCTCCATGAATCTCCATGCATCTCCATGAATCTCCATGAATCTCCATGAACCTCCTCCATGAATCTCCATGAATCTCCATGAATATCCTCCATGAATCTCCATGAATCTCCATGAATCTCCATGTATCTCCATGAATCTCCATGAATCTCCATGGATCTCCTCCATGAATCTCCATGAATCTCCATGAATCTCCTTCATCAATCTCCACGAATCTCCATGAATCTACATGAATCTCCATGAATCTCCATGAATCTCCATGTATCTCCATGTATCTCCATGAATCTCCTCCATGAATCTTCATGAATCTCCATGAATCTCCATGCATCTCCATGAATCTCCATGAATCTCCATGAACCTCCTCCATGAATCTCCATGAATCTCCATGAATATCCTCCATGAATCTCCATGAATCTCCATGAATCTCCATGTATCTCCATGAATCTCCATGAATCTCCATGGATCTCCTCCATGAATCTCCATGAATCTCCATGAATCTCCTTCATCAATCTCCACGAATCTCCATGAATCTACATGAATCTCCATGAATCTCCATGAATCTCCATGAATATCCATGAATATCCATGAATCTCCATGTATCTCCATGTATCTCCATGAATCTCCATGAATATCCATGAATCTTCATGAATCTCCTCCATGAATCTTCATGAATCTCCATGAATCTCCATGCATCTCCATGAATCTCCATGAATCTCCATGAATCTCCATGAATCTCCATGAACCTCCTCCATGAATCTCCATGAATCTTCATGAATATCCTCCATGAATCTCCATGAATCTCCATGAATCTCCATGTATCTCCATGTATCTCCATGAATCTCCTCCATGAATCTTCATGAATCTCCATGAATCTCCATGAATCTACATGAATCTCCATGAATCTCCATGAATCTCCATGAATCTCCTTCATCAATCTCCACGAATCTCCATGAATCTACATGAATCTCCATGAATCTCCATGAATCTCCATGAATATCCATGAATATCCATGAATCTCCATGTATCTCCATGTATCTCCATGAATCTCCATGAATATCCATGAATCTTCATGAATCTCCTCCATGTATCTCCATGTATCTCCATGAATCTCCATGAATATCCATGAATCTTCATGAATCTCCTCCATGAATCTTCATGAATCTCCATGAATCTCCATGCATCTCCATGAATCTCCATGAATTACCATGAACCTCCTCCATGAATCTCCATGAATCTCCATGAATATCCTCCATGAATCTCCATGAATCTCCATGAATCTCCATGAATATCCATGAATATCCATGAATCTCCATGTATCTCCATGAATCTCCATGAATATCCATGAATCTTCATGCATCTCCTCCATGAATCTTCATGAATCTCCATGAATCTCCATGCATCTCCATGAATCTCCATGAATCTCCATGAACCTCCTCCATGAATCTCCATGAATCTCCATGAATATCCTCCATGAATCTCCATGAATCTCCACGAATCTCCATGAATCTCCGTCATCAATCTCCACGAATCTCCATGAATCTACATGAATCTCCATGAATTACCATGAACCTCCTCCATGAATCTCCATGAATATCCTCCATGAATCTCCATGAATCTCCATGAATCTCCATGAATCTCCATGAATATCCATGAATCTCCATGAATCTCCATGCATCTCCATGAATCTCCATGAATCTCCATGAACCTCCTCCATGAATCTCCATGAATCTACATGAATCTCCATGAATCTCCATGAATATCCATGAATCTCCATGAATATCCATGAATATCCATGAATCTCCATGACCCTCCTCCATGAATCTCCATGAATCTCCATGAATATCCATGAATCTCCATGAATCTCCATGAATATCCATGAATCTCCATGAATCTCCATGAATCTCCATGTATCTCCATGAATCTACATGATTCTCCATGAATCTCCATGAATCTCCTCCACGAATCTCCATAAATCACCATGAATCTCCTTCATCAATCTCCACGAATCTCCATGAATCTCCATGAATCTCCATGAATCTCCATGAATCTCCATGAATCACCATGAATCTCCATGAATCTCCATGATATCCGGTATGAATCTTCATGAATCTCCATGAATCTCCATGCATCTCCATGAATATCCATGAACCTCCTCCATGAATCTCCATGAATCTCCATGAATCTCCTTCATCAATCTCCACGAATCTCCATGAATCTCCATGAATCTCCATGAATCTCCTTCATCAATCTCCACGAATCTCCATGAATCTACATGAATCTCCATGAATCTCCATGAATCTCCATGAATCTCCATGAATATCCATGAATATCAATGAATCTCCATGTATCTCCATGTATCTCCATGAATATCCATGAATCTTCATGAATCTCCTCCATGAATCTCCTCCATGAATCTTCATGAATCTCCATGAATCTCCATGCATCTCCATGAATCTCCATGAATCTCCATGAAGCTCCTCCATGAATCTCCATGAATCTCCATTAATATCCTCCATGAATCTCCATGAATCTAAATGAATCTCCATGTATCTCCATGAATCTACATGAATCTTCATGAATCTCCATGAAACTCCTCCATGAATCTCCATGAATCACCATGAATCTCCTTCATCAATCTCCACGAATCTCCATGAATCTCCATGAATCTCCATGAATCTCCATGAATATCCATGAATATCCATTAATCTCCATGTATCTCCATGAATCTCCATGAATATCCATGAATCTTCATGAATCTCCTCCATGAATCTTCATGCATCTCCATGAATCTCCATGCATCTCCATGAATCTCCATGAATCTCCATGAACCTCCTCCATGAATCTCCATGAATCTCCATGAATATCCATGAATCTCCTCCATGAATCTCCATGAATCTCCATGAATCTCCATGAATCTCCTTCATCAATCTCCACGAATCTCCATGAATCTACATGAATCTCCATGAATCTCCATGAATCTCCATGAATATCCATGAATATCCATGAATCTCCATGTATCTCCATGTATCTCCATGAATCTCCATGAATATCCATGAATCTTCATGAATCTCCTCCATGAATCTTCATGAATCTCCATGAATCTCCATGCATCTCCATGAATCTCCATGAATCTCCATGAACCTCCTCCATGAATCTCCATGAATCTCCATGAATATCCTCCATGAATCTCCATGAATCTCCATGAATCTCCATGTATCTTCATGAATCTACATGAATCTCCATGAATCTCCATGAATCTCCTCCATGAATCTCCATGAATCACCATGAATCTCCTTCATCAATCTCCACGAATCTCCATGAATCTCCATGAATCTCCATGAATATCCATGAATATCCATGAATCTCCATGTATCTCCATGAATCTTCATGAATATCCATGAATCTCCATGAATATCCTCCATGAATCTCCATGAATCTCCATGAATCTCCATGAATCTCCTTCATCAATCTCCACGAATCTCCATGAATCTACATGAATCTCCATGAATCTCCATGAATCTCCATGAATCTCCATGAATATCCATGAATATCCATGAATCTCCATGTATCTCCATGTATCTCCATGAATCTCCATGAATCTCCATGAATCTCCATGTATCTCTATGAATCTACATGAATCTCCATGAATCTCCATGAATCTCCTCCATAAATCACCATGAATCTCCTTCATCAATCTCCACGAATCTCCATGAATCTCCATGAATCTCCACGAATCTCCATGAATCTCCATGAATCTCCATGAATCTCCTCCATGAATCTCCATGAATCTCCATGATATCCTGTATGAATCTTCATGAATCTCCATGAATCTCCATGCATCTCCATGAATCTCCATGAATCTTCATGAACCTCCTCCATGAATCTCCATGAATCTCCATGAATATCCATGAATCTCCATGAATCTCCATGAATCTCCATGTATCTCCATGAATCTACATGAATCTCCATGAATCTCCATGAATCTCCTCCATGAATCTCCATAAATCACCATGAATCTCCTTCATCAATCTCCATGAATCTCCATGAATCTCCATGAATATCCATGAATATCCATGAATCTCCATGTATCTCCATGTATCTCCATGAATCTCCTCCATGAATCTTCATGAATCTCCATGAATCTCCATGCATCTCCATGAATCTCCATGAATCTCCATGAACCTCCTCCATGAATCTCCATGAATCTCCATGAATATCCTCCATGAATCTCCATGAATCTCCATGAATCTCCATGTATCTCCATGAATCTCCATGAATCTCCATGGATCTCCTCCATGAATCTCCATGAATCTCCATGAATCTCCTTCATCAATCTCCACGAATCTCCATGAATCTACATGAATCTCCATGAATCTCCATGAATATCCTCCATGAATCTCCATGAATCTCCATGAATCTCCATGAATCTCCATGAATATCCATGAATATCCATGAATCTCCATGTATCTCCATGAATCTCCATGAATCTACATGAATCTCCATGAATCTCCATGAATCTCCATGAATATCCTCCATGAATCTCCATGAATCTCCATGAATCTCCATGAATCTCCATGAATATCCATGAATATCCATGAATCTCCATGTATCTCCATGAATCTCCATGAATCTACATGAATCTCCATGAATCTCCATGAATCTCCATGAATCTCCATGAATATCCATGAATCTCCATGAATATCCATGAATCTTCATGAATCTCCTCCATGAATCTTCATGAATCTCCATGAATCTCCATGAATCTCCATGATATCCTGTATGAATCTTCATGAATCTCCATGAACCTCCATGCATCTCCATGAATCTCCATGAATCTCCATGAACCTCCTCCATGAATCTCCATGAATCTCCATGAATATACATGAATCTCCATGAATCTCCATGAATCTCCATGAATCACCTCCATGAATCTCTATGAATCTCCATGTATATCCGCCATGAATCTCCATGAATCTCCATGAATGTCCATGAATCTCCTCCATGAATCTCCATGAATCTCCATGAATCTCCTTGATATCCTGTATGAATCTTCATGAATCTCCATGAATCTCCATGAATCTCCATGAATCTCCTCCATGAATCTCCATGAATCTCCTCCATGAATCTCCATGTATCTCCATGAATCTCCATGAATCTCCATGAATCTCCTCCATGAATCTCCATGAATCTCCATGAATCTCCATGATATCCTGTATGAATCTTCATGAATCTCCATGAATCTCCATGCATCGGCATGAATCTCCATGAATTTCCATGAACCTCCTCCATGAATCTCCATGAATCTCCATGAATATCCATGAATCTCCATGAATCTCCATGAATCTCCATGTATCTCCATGAATCTACATGAATCTGCATGAATCTCCATGTATCTCCATGAATCTACATGAATCTCCATGAATCTCCATGAATCTCCATGAATCTCCATGAATCTCCTCCATGAATCTCCATGGATCTCCATGAATCTCCATGAATCTCCATGAACCTCCTCCATGTATCTCCATGAATCTCCATGAATATCCATGAATCTCCATGAATCTCCAAAAATCTCCTCCATGAATCTCCATGAATCTCCATGAATCTCCATGAATCTCCATGAATTTCCATGAACCTCCTCCATGAATCTCCATGAATCTCCATGAATATCCATGAATCTCCATGAATCTCCATGAATCTCCATGTATCTCCATGAATCTACATGAATCTCCATGAATCTCCATGAATCACCTCCACGAATCTCTATGAATCTCCATGTATATCCTCCATGAATCTCCATGAATCTCCTCCATGAATCTCCTATATGAATCTCCATGAATCTCCATGAATCTCCATGAATCTCCATGAATCTCCTCCATGAATCTCCATGGATCTCCATGAATCTCCATGAATCTCCATGAACCTCCTCCATGAATCTCCATGAATCTCCATGAATATCCATGAATCTCCATGAATCTCCAAGAATCTCCTCCATGAATCTCCATGAATCTCCATGAATCTCCATGAATCTCCTCCATGAATCTCCATGAATCTCCTCCATGAATCTCCATGTATCTCCATGAATCTCCGTGAATCTCCATGAATCTCCTTAATGAATCTCCATGAATCTCCATGAAACTCCATGAATCTCCATGATATCCTGTATGAATCTTCATGAATTTCCAAGAATCTCCATGCATCTGCATGAATCTCCATGAATCTCCATGAACCTCCTCCATGAATCTCCAGGAATCTCCATGAATATCCATGAATCTCCATGAGTCTCCATGAATCTCCATGTATCTCCATGAATCTACATGAATCTCCATGAATCTCCATGAATCACCTCCATGAATCTCCATGAATCTCCATGCACCTCCTCCATGAATCTCCATGAATCTCCAAGAATATCCATGAACCTCCTCCATGAATCTCCATGAATCTCCATGAATCTCCATGAATCTCCTTCATCAATCTCCACGAATCTCCATGAATCTACATGAATCTCCATGAATCTCCATGAATCTCCATGAATATCCATGAATATCCATGAATCTCCATGTATCTCCATGTATCTCCATGAATCTCCATGAATATCCATGAATCTTCATGAATCTCCTCCATGAATCTTCATGAATCTCCATGAATCTCCATGCATCTCCATGAATCTCCATGAATCTCCATGAATCTCCATGAATCTCCATGAACCTCCTCCATGAATCTCCATGAATCTTCATGGATATCCTCCATGAATCTCCATGAATCTCCATGAATCTCCATGTATCTTCATGAATCTACATGAATCTCCATGAATCTCCATGAATCTCCATGAATCTCCTTCATCAATCTCCACGAATCTCCATGAATCTACATGAATCTCCATGAATCTCCATGAATCTCCATGAATATCCATGAATATCCATGAATCTCCATGTATCTCCATGTATCTCCATGAATCTCCATGAATATCCATGAATCTTCATGAATCTCCTCCATGTATCTCCATGTATCTCCATGAATCTCCATGAATATCCATGAATCTTCATGAATCTCCTCCATGAATCTTCATGAATCTCCATGAATCTCCATGCATCTCCATGAATCTCCATGAATTACCATGAACCTCCTCCATGAATCTCCATGAATCTCCATGAATATCCTCCATGAATCTC
Organism: Lasioglossum villosulum; assembly: GCA_963971365.1. NCBI lineage: Eukaryota > Metazoa > Arthropoda > Insecta > Hymenoptera > Halictidae > Lasioglossum > Lasioglossum villosulum. Next base: position 17,487,295 of record OZ020500.1, on the reverse strand, counting down.
CATGAATCTCCATGAATCTCCATGAATATCCATGAATATCCATGAATCTCCATGTATCTCCATGAATCTACATGAATCTCCATGAATCTCCATGAATATCCTCCATGAATCTCCATGAATCTCCATGAATCTCCATGAATCTCCATGAATATCCATGAATATCCATGAATCTCCATGAATCTCCATGAATCTCCATGTATCTCCATGAATCTACATGAATCTGCATGAATCTCCATGTATCTCCATGAATCTACATGAATCTCCATGAATCTCCATGAATCTCCATGAATCTCCATGAATCTCCTCCATGAATCTCCATGGATCTCCATGAATCTCCATGAATCTCCATGAACCTCCTCCATGTATCTCCATGAATCTCCATGAATATCCATGAATCTCCATGAATCTCCAAAAATCTCCTCCATGAATCTCCATGAATCTCCATGAATCTCCATGAATCTCCATGAATTTCCATGAACCTCCTCCATGAATCTCCATGAATCTCCATGAATATCCATGAATCTCCATGAATCTCCATGAATCTCCATGTATCTCCATGAATCTACATGAATCTCCATGAATCTCCATGAATCACCTCCACGAATCTCTATGAATCTCCATGTATATCCTCCATGAATCTCCATGAATCTCCTCCATGAATCTCCTATATGAATCTCCATGAATCTCCATGAATCTCCATGAATCTCCATGAATCTCCTCCATGAATCTCCATGGATCTCCATGAATCTCCATGAATCTCCATGAACCTCCTCCATGAATCTCCATGAATCTCCATGAATATCCATGAATCTCCATGAATCTCCAAGAATCTCCTCCATGAATCTCCATGAATCTCCATGAATCTCCATGAATCTCCTCCATGAATCTCCATGAATCTCCTCCATGAATCTCCATGTATCTCCATGAATCTCCGTGAATCTCCATGAATCTCCTTAATGAATCTCCATGAATCTCCATGAAACTCCATGAATCTCCATGATATCCTGTATGAATCTTCATGAATTTCCAAGAATCTCCATGCATCTGCATGAATCTCCATGAATCTCCATGAACCTCCTCCATGAATCTCCAGGAATCTCCATGAATATCCATGAATCTCCATGAGTCTCCATGAATCTCCATGTATCTCCATGAATCTACATGAATCTCCATGAATCTCCATGAATCACCTCCATGAATCTCCATGAATCTCCATGCACCTCCTCCATGAATCTCCATGAATCTCCAAGAATATCCATGAACCTCCTCCATGAATCTCCATGAATCTCCATGAATCTCCATGAATCTCCTTCATCAATCTCCACGAATCTCCATGAATCTACATGAATCTCCATGAATCTCCATGAATCTCCATGAATATCCATGAATATCCATGAATCTCCATGTATCTCCATGTATCTCCATGAATCTCCATGAATATCCATGAATCTTCATGAATCTCCTCCATGAATCTTCATGAATCTCCATGAATCTCCATGCATCTCCATGAATCTCCATGAATCTCCATGAATCTCCATGAATCTCCATGAACCTCCTCCATGAATCTCCATGAATCTTCATGGATATCCTCCATGAATCTCCATGAATCTCCATGAATCTCCATGTATCTTCATGAATCTACATGAATCTCCATGAATCTCCATGAATCTCCATGAATCTCCTTCATCAATCTCCACGAATCTCCATGAATCTACATGAATCTCCATGAATCTCCATGAATCTCCATGAATATCCATGAATATCCATGAATCTCCATGTATCTCCATGTATCTCCATGAATCTCCATGAATATCCATGAATCTTCATGAATCTCCTCCATGTATCTCCATGTATCTCCATGAATCTCCATGAATATCCATGAATCTTCATGAATCTCCTCCATGAATCTTCATGAATCTCCATGAATCTCCATGCATCTCCATGAATCTCCATGAATTACCATGAACCTCCTCCATGAATCTCCATGAATCTCCATGAATATCCTCCATGAATCTCCATGAATCTCCATGAATCTCCATGAATATCCATGAATATCCATGAATCTCCATGTATCTCCATGAATCTACATGAATCTCCATGAATCTCCATGAATATCCTCCATGAATCTCCATGAATCTCCATGAATCTCCATGAATCTCCATGAATATCCATGAATATCCATGAATCTCCATGTATCTCCATGAATCTCCATGAATCTACATGAATCTCCATGAATCTCCATGAATCTCCATGAATATCCTCCATGAATCTCCATGAATCTCCATGAATCTCCATGAATCTCCATGAATATCCATGAATATCCATGAATCTCCATGTATCTCCATGAATCTCCATGAATCTACATGAATCTCCATGAATCTCCATGAATCTCCATGAATCTCCATGAATATCCATGAATCTCCATGAATATCCATGAATCTTCATGAATCTCCTCCATGAATCTTCATGAATCTCCATGAATCTCCATGAATCTCCATGATATCCTGTATGAATCTTCATGAATCTCCATGAACCTCCATGCATCTCCATGAATCTCCATGAATCTCCATGAACCTCCTCCATGAATCTCCATGAATCTCCATGAATATACATGAATCTCCATGAATCTCCATGAATCTCCATGAATCACCTCCATGAATCTCTATGAATCTCCATGTATATCCGCCATGAATCTCCATGAATCTCCATGAATGTCCATGAATCTCCTCCATGAATCTCCATGAATCTCCATGAATCTCCTTGATATCCTGTATGAATCTTCATGAATCTCCATGAATCTCCATGAATCTCCATGAATCTCCTCCATGAATCTCCATGAATCTCCTCCATGAATCTCCATGTATCTCCATGAATCTCCATGAATCTCCATGAATCTCCTCCATGAATCTCCATGAATCTCCATGAATCTCCATGATATCCTGTATGAATCTTCATGAATCTCCATGAATCTCCATGCATCGGCATGAATCTCCATGAATTTCCATGAACCTCCTCCATGAATCTCCATGAATCTCCATGAATATCCATGAATCTCCATGAATCTCCATGAATCTCCATGTATCTCCATGAATCTACATGAATCTGCATGAATCTCCATGTATCTCCATGAATCTACATGAATCTCCATGAATCTCCATGAATCTCCATGAATCTCCATGAATCTCCTCCATGAATCTCCATGGATCTCCATGAATCTCCATGAATCTCCATGAACCTCCTCCATGTATCTCCATGAATCTCCATGAATATCCATGAATCTCCATGAATCTCCAAAAATCTCCTCCATGAATCTCCATGAATCTCCATGAATCTCCATGAATCTCCATGAATTTCCATGAACCTCCTCCATGAATCTCCATGAATCTCCATGAATATCCATGAATCTCCATGAATCTCCATGAATCTCCATGTATCTCCATGAATCTACATGAATCTCCATGAATCTCCATGAATCACCTCCACGAATCTCTATGAATCTCCATGTATATCCTCCATGAATCTCCATGAATCTCCTCCATGAATCTCCTATATGAATCTCCATGAATCTCCATGAATCTCCATGAATCTCCATGAATCTCCTCCATGAATCTCCATGGATCTCCATGAATCTCCATGAATCTCCATGAACCTCCTCCATGAATCTCCATGAATCTCCATGAATATCCATGAATCTCCATGAATCTCCAAGAATCTCCTCCATGAATCTCCATGAATCTCCATGAATCTCCATGAATCTCCTCCATGAATCTCCATGAATCTCCTCCATGAATCTCCATGTATCTCCATGAATCTCCATGAATCTCCATGAATCTCCTTCATGAATCTCCATGAATCTCCATGAAACTCCATGAATCTCCATGATATCCTGTATGAATCTTCATGAATTTCCAAGAATCTCCATGCATCTGCATGAATCTCCATGAATCTCCATGAACCTCCTCCATGAATCTCCAGGAATCTCCATGAATATCCATGAATCTCCATGAGTCTCCATGAATCTCCATGTATCTCCATGAATCTACATGAATCTCCATGAATCTCCATGAATCACCTCCATGAATCTCCATGAATCTCCATGCACCTCCTCCATGAATCTCCATGAATCTCCATGAATATCCATGAACCTCCTCCATGAATCTCCATGAATCTCCATGAATCTCCATGAATCTCCTTCATCAATCTCCACGAATCTCCATGAATCTACATGAATCTCCATGAATCTCCATGAATCTCCATGAATATCCATGAATATCCATGAATCTCCATGTATCTCCATGTATCTCCATGAATCTCCATGAATATCCATGAATCTTCATGAATCTCCTCCATGAATCTTCATGAATCTCCATGAATCTCCATGCATCTCCATGAATCTCCATGAATCTCCATGAATCTCCATGAATCTCCATGAACCTCCTCCATGAATCTCCATGAATCTTCATGGATATCCTCCATGAATCTCCATGAATCTCCATGAATCTCCATGTATCTTCATGAATCTACATGAATCTCCATGAATCTCCATGAATCTCCATGAATCTCCTTCATCAATCTCCACGAATCTCCATGAATCTACATGAATCTCCATGAATCTCCATGAATCTCCATGAATATCCATGAATATCCATGAATCTCCATGTATCTCCATGTATCTCCATGAATCTCCATGAATATCCATGAATCTTCATGAATCTCCTCCATGTATCTCCATGTATCTCCATGAATCTCCATGAATATCCATGAATCTTCATGAATCTCCTCCATGAATCTTCATGAATCTCCATGAATCTCCATGCATCTCCATGAATCTCCATGAATTACCATGAACCTCCTCCATGAATCTCCATGAATCTCCATGAATATCCTCCATGAATCTCCATGAATCTCCATGAATCTCCATGAATATCCATGAATATCCATGAATCTCCATGTATCTCCATGAATCTCCATGAATATCCATGAATCTTCATGAATCTCCTTCATGAATCTTCATGAATCTCCATGAATCTCCATGCATCTCCATGAATCTCCATGAATCTCCATGAACCTCCTCCATGAATCTCCATGAATCTCCATGAATATCCTCCATGAATCTCCATGAATCTCCACGAATCTCCATGAATCTCCTTCATCAATCTCCACGAATCTCCATGAATCTACATGAATCTCCATGAATTACCATGAACCTCCTCCATGAATCTCCATGAATATCCTCCATGAATCTCCATGAATCTCCATGAATCTCCATGAATCTCCATGAATATCCATGAATCTCCATGAATCTCCATGCATCTCCATGAATCTCCATGAATCTCCATGAACCTCCTCCATGAATCTCCATGAATCTACATGAATCTCCATGAATCTCCATGAATATCCATGAATCTCCATGAATATCCATGAATATCCATGAATCTCCATGACCCTCCTCCATGAATCTCCATGAATCTCCATGAATATCCATGAATCTCCATGAATCTCCATGAATATCCATGAATCTCCATGAATCTCCATGAATCTCCATGTATCTCCATGAATCTACATGATTCTCCATGAATCTCCATGAATCTCCTCCATGAATCTCCATGCATCTCCATGAATATCCATGAACCTCCTCCATGAATCTCCATGAATCTCCATGAATCTCCTTCATCAATCTCCACGAATCTCCATGAATCTCCATGAATCTCCATGAATCTCCATGAATCTCCTTCATCAATCTCCACGAATCTCCATGAATCTCCATGAATCTCCATGCATCTCCATGAATCTCCATGAATCTCCATGAAGCTCCTCCATGAATCTCCATGAATCTCCATTAATATCCTCCATGAATCTCCATGAATCTCCATGAATCTCCATGTATCTCCATGAATCTACATGAATCTTCATGAATCTCCATGAATCTCCTCCATGAATCTCCATGAATCACCATGAATCTCCTTCATCAATCTCCACGAATCTCCATGAATCTCCATGAATCTCCATGAATCTCCATGAATATCCATGAATATCCATTAATCTCCATGTATCTCCATGAATCTCCATGAATATCCATGAATCTTCATGAATCTCCTCCATGAATCTTCATGCATCTCCATGAATCTCCATGCATCTCCATGAATCTCCATGAATCTCCATGAACCTCCTCCATGAATCTCCATGAATCTCCATGAATATCCATGAATCTCCTCCATGAATCTCCATGAATCTCCATGAATCTCCATGAATCTCCTTCATCAATCTCCACGAATCTCCATGAATCTACATGAATCTCCATGAATCTCCATGAATCTCCATGAATATCCATGAATATCCATGAATCTCCATGTATCTCCATGTATCTCCATGAATCTCCATGAATATCCATGAATCTTCATGAATCTCCTCCATGAATCTTCATGAATCTCCATGAATCTCCATGCATCTCCATGAATCTCCATGAATCTCCATGAACCTCCTCCATGAATCTCCATGAATCTCCATGAATATCCTCCATGAATCTCCATGAATCTCCATGAATCTCCATGTATCTTCATGAATCTACATGAATCTCCATGAATCTCCATGAATCTCCTCCATGAATCTCCATGAATCACCATGAATCTCCTTCATCAATCTCCACGAATCTCCATGAATCTCCATGAATCTCCATGAATATCCATGAATATCCATGAATCTCCATGTATCTCCATGAATCTTCATGAATATCCATGAATCTCCATGAATATCCTCCATGAATCTCCATGAATCTCCATGAATCTCCATGAATCTCCTTCATCAATCTCCACGAATCTCCATGAATCTACATGAATCTCCATGAATATTCCATGAATCTCCATGAATCTCCATGAATATCCATGAATATCCATGAATCTCCATGTATCTCCATGTATCTCCATGAATCTCCATGAATCTCCATGAATCTCCATGTATCTCTATGAATCTACATGAATCTCCATGAATCTCCATGAATCTCCTCCATAAATCACCATGAATCTCCTTCATCAATCTCCACGAATCTCCATGAATCTCCATGAATCTCCACGAATCTCCATGAATCTACATGAATATCCATGAATCTCCATGAATCTCCATGAATCTCCATGAATATCCATGAATATCCATGAATCTATATGTATCTCCATGTATCTCCATGAATCTCCATGAATCTCCATGTATCTCCATGAATCTACATGAATCTCCATGAATCTCCATGAATCTCCTCCATGAATCTCCATGAATCTCCATGATATCCTGTATGAATCTTCATGAATCTCCATGAATCTCCATGCATCTCCATGAATCTCCATGAATCTTCATGAACCTCCTCCATGAATCTCCATGAATCTCCATGAATATCCATGAATCTCCATGAATCTCCATGAATCTCCATGTATCTCCATGAATCTACATGAATCTCCATGAATCTCCATGAATCTCCTCCATGAATCTCCATAAATCACCATGAATCTCCTTCATCAATCTCCATGAATCTCCATGAATCTCCATGAATATCCATGAATATCCATGAATCTCCATGTATCTCCATGTATCTCCATGAATCTCCTCCATGAATCTTCATGAATCTCCATGAATCTCCATGCATCTCCATGAATCTCCATGAATCTCCATGAACCTCCTCCATGAATCTCCATGAATCTCCATGAATATCCTCCATGAATCTCCATGAATCTCCATGAATCTCCATGTATCTCCATGAATCTCCATGAATCTCCATGGATCTCCTCCATGAATCTCCATGAATCTCCATGAATCTCCTTCATCAATCTCCACGAATCTCCATGAATCTACATGAATCTCCATGAATCTCCATGAATCTCCATGAATATCCATGAATATCCATGAATCTCCATGTATCTCCATGTATCTCCATGAATCTCCATGAATATCCATGAATCTTCATGAATCTCCTCCATGAATCTTCATGAATCTCCATGAATCTCCATGCATCTCCATGAATCTCCATGAATCTCCATGAATCTCCATGAATCTCCATGAACCTCCTCCATGAATCTCCATGAATCTTCATGAATATCCTCCATGAATCTCCATGAATCTCCATGAATCTCCATGTATCTTCATGAATCTACATGAATCTCCATGAATCTCCATGAATCTCCATGAATCTCCTTCATCAATCTCCACGAATCTCCATGAATCTACATGAATATCCATGAATCTCCATGAATCTCCATGAATATCCATGAATCTCCATGAATCTCCATGAATCTCCATGTATCTCCATGAATCTACATGATTCTCCATGAATCTCCATGAATCTCCTCCACGAATCTCCATAAATCACCATGAATCTCCTTCATCAATCTCCACGAATCTCCATGAATCTCCATGAATCTCCATGAATCTCCATGAATCTCCATGAATCACCATGAATCTCCATGAATCTCCATGATATCCGGTATGAATCTTCATGAATCTCCATGAATCTCCATGCATCTCCATGAATATCCATGAACCTCCTCCATGAATCTCCATGAATCTCCATGAATCTCCTTCATCAATCTCCACGAATCTCCATGAATCTCCATGAATCTCCATGAATCTCCTTCATCAATCTCCACGAATCTCCATGAATCTACATGAATCTCCATGAATCTCCATGAATCTCCATGAATCTCCATGAATATCCATGAATATCAATGAATCTCCATGTATCTCCATGTATCTCCATGAATATCCATGAATCTTCATGAATCTCCTCCATGAATCTCCTCCATGAATCTTCATGAATCTCCATGAATCTCCATGCATCTCCATGAATCTCCATGAATCTCCATGAAGCTCCTCCATGAATCTCCATGAATCTCCATTAACATCCTCCATGAATCTCCATGAATCTAAATGAATCTCCATGTATCTCCATGAATCTACATGAATCTTCATGAATCTCCATGAATCTCCTCCATGAATCTCCATGAATCACCATGAATCTCCTTCATCAATCTCCACGAATCTCCATGAATCTCCATGAATCTCCATGAATCTCCATGAATATCCATGAATATCCATTAATCTCCATGTATCTCCATGAATCTCCATGAATATCCATGAATCTTCATGAATCTCCTCCATGAATCTTCATGCATCTCCATGAATCTCCATGCATCTCCATGAATCTCCATGAATCTCCATGAACCTCCTCCATGAATCTCCATGAATCTCCATGAATATCCATGAATCTCCTCCATGAATCTCCATGAATCTCCATGAATCTCCATGAATCTCCTTCATCAATCTCCACGAATCTCCATGAATCTACATGAATCTCCATGAATCTCCATGAATCTCCATGAATATCCATGAATATCCATGAATCTCCATGTATCTCCATGTATCTCCATGAATCTCCATGAATATCCATGAATCTTCATGAATCTCCTCCATGAATCTTCATGAATCTCCATGAATCTCCATGCATCTCCATGAATCTCCATGAATCTCCATGAACCTCCTCCATGAATCTCCATGAATCTCCATGAATATCCTCCATGAATCTCCATGAATCTCCATGAATCTCCATGTATCTTCATGAATCTACATGAATCTCCATGAATCTCCATGAATCTCCTCCATGAATCTCCATGAATCACCATGAATCTCCTTCATCAATCTCCACGAATCTCCATGAATCTCCATGAATCTCCATGAATATCCATGAATATCCATGAATCTCCATGTATCTCCATGAATCTTCATGAATATCCATGAATCTCCATGAATATCCTCCATGAATCTCCATGAATCTCCATGAATCTCCATGAATCTCCTTCATCAATCTCCACGAATCTCCATGAATCTACATGAATCTCCATGAATCTCCATGAATCTCCATGAATCTCCATGAATATCCATGAATATCCATGAATCTCCATGTATCTCCATGTATCTCCATGAATCTCCATGAATCTCCATGAATCTCCATGTATCTCTATGAATCTACATGAATCTCCATGAATCTCCATGAATCTCCTCCATAAATCACCATGAATCTCCTTCATCAATCTCCACGAATCTCCATGAATCTCCATGAATCTCCACGAATCTCCATGAATCTCCATGAATCTCCATGAATCTCCTCCATGAATCTCCATGAATCTCCATGATATCCTGTATGAATCTTCATGAATCTCCATGAATCTCCATGCATCTCCATGAATCTCCATGAATCTTCATGAACCTCCTCCATGAATCTCCATGAATCTCCATGAATATCCATGAATCTCCATGAATCTCCATGAATCTCCATGTATCTCCATGAATCTACATGAATCTCCATGAATCTCCATGAATCTCCTCCATGAATCTCCATAAATCACCATGAATCTCCTTCATCAATCTCCATGAATCTCCATGAATCTCCATGAATATCCATGAATATCCATGAATCTCCATGTATCTCCATGTATCTCCATGAATCTCCTCCATGAATCTTCATGAATCTCCATGAATCTCCATGCATCTCCATGAATCTCCATGAATCTCCATGAACCTCCTCCATGAATCTCCATGAATCTCCATGAATATCCTCCATGAATCTCCATGAATCTCCATGAATCTCCATGTATCTCCATGAATCTCCATGAATCTCCATGGATCTCCTCCATGAATCTCCATGAATCTCCATGAATCTCCTTCATCAATCTCCACGAATCTCCATGAATCTACATGAATCTCCATGAATCTCCATGAATATCCTCCATGAATCTCCATGAATCTCCATGAATCTCCATGAATCTCCATGAATATCCATGAATATCCATGAATCTCCATGTATCTCCATGAATCTCCATGAATCTACATGAATCTCCATGAATCTCCATGAATCTCCATGAATATCCTCCATGAATCTCCATGAATCTCCATGAATCTCCATGAATCTCCATGAATATCCATGAATATCCATGAATCTCCATGTATCTCCATGAATCTCCATGAATCTACATGAATCTCCATGAATCTCCATGAATCTCCATGAATCTCCATGAATATCCATGAATCTCCATGAATATCCATGAATCTTCATGAATCTCCTCCATGAATCTTCATGAATCTCCATGAATCTCCATGAATCTCCATGATATCCTGTATGAATCTTCATGAATCTCCATGAACCTCCATGCATCTCCATGAATCTCCATGAATCTCCATGAACCTCCTCCATGAATCTCCATGAATCTCCATGAATATACATGAATCTCCATGAATCTCCATGAATCTCCATGAATCACCTCCATGAATCTCTATGAATCTCCATGTATATCCGCCATGAATCTCCATGAATCTCCATGAATGTCCATGAATCTCCTCCATGAATCTCCATGAATCTCCATGAATCTCCATGATATCCTGTATGAATCTTCATGAATCTCCATGAATCTCCATGAATCTCCATGAATCTCCTCCATGAATCTCCATGAATCTCCTCCATGAATCTCCATGTATCTCCATGAATCTCCATGAATCTCCATGAATCTCCTCCATGAATCTCCATGAATCTCCATGAATCTCCATGAATCTCCATGATATCCTGTATGAATCTTCATGAATCTCCATGAATCTCCATGCATCGGCATGAATCGCCATGAATTTCCATGAACCTCCTCCATGAATCTCCATGAATCTCCATGAATATCCATGAATCTCCATGAATCTCCATGAATCTCCATGTATCTCCATGAATCTACATGAATCTGCATGAATCTCCTCCATGAATCTCCATGAATCTCCATGAATCTCCATGAATCTCCATGATATCCTGTATGAATCTTCATGAATCTCCATGAATCTCCATGCATCGGCATGAATCTCCATGAATTTCCATGAACCTCCTCCATGAATCTCCATGAATCTCCATGAATATCCATGAATCTCCATGAATCTCCATGATATCCTGTATGAATCTTCATGAATCTCCATGAATCTCCATGCATCTCCATGAATCTCCATGAATCTTCATGAACCTCCTCCATGAATCTCCATGAATCTCCATGAATATCCATGAATCTCCATGAATCTCCATGAATCTCCATGTATCTCCATGAATCTACATGAATCTCCATGAATCTCCATGAATCTCCTCCATGAATCTCCATAAATCACCATGAATCTCCTTCATCAATCTCCATGAATCTCCATGAATCTCCATGAATATCCATGAATATCCATGAATCTCCATGTATCTCCATGTATCTCCATGAATCTCCTCCATGAATCTTCATGAATCTCCATGAATCTCCATGCATCTCCATGAATCTCCATGAATCTCCATGAACCTCCTCCATGAATCTCCATGAATCTCCATGAATATCCTCCATGAATCTCCATGAATCTCCATGAATCTCCATGTATCTCCATGAATCTCCATGAATCTCCATGGATCTCCTCCATGAATCTCCATGAATCTCCATGAATCTCCTTCATCAATCTCCACGAATCTCCATGAATCTACATGAATCTCCATGAATCTCCATGAATATCCTCCATGAATCTCCATGAATCTCCATGAATCTCCATGAATCTCCATGAATATCCATGAATATCCATGAATCTCCATGTATCTCCATGAATCTCCATGAATCTACATGAATCTCCATGAATCTCCATGAATCTCCATGAATATCCTCCATGAATCTCCATGAATCTCCATGAATCTCCATGAATCTCCATGAATATCCATGAATATCCATGAATCTCCATGTATCTCCATGAATCTCCATGAATCTACATGAATCTCCATGAATCTCCATGAATCTCCATGAATCTCCATGAATATCCATGAATCTCCATGAATATCCATGAATCTTCATGAATCTCCTCCATGAATCTTCATGAATCTCCATGAATCTCCATGCATCTCCATGAATCTCCATGAATCTCCATGAACCACCTCCATGAATCTCCATGTATCTACATGAATCTCCATGAATCTCCATGAATCTCCATGAATCTCCATGAATATCCATGAATATCCATGAATCTCCATGTATCTCCATGTATCTCCATGAATCTCCATGAATCTCCATGAATCTCCATGTATCTCCATGAATCTACATGAATCTCCATGAATCTCCATGAATCTCCTCCATGAATCTCCATAAATCACCATGAATCTCCATGATATCCTGTATGAATCTTCATGAATCTCCATGAATCTCCATGCATCTCCATGAATCTCCATGAATCTCCATGACCCTCCTCCATGAATCTCCATGAATCTCCATGAATATCCATGAATCTCCATGAATCTCCATGAATATCCATGAATCTCCATGAATCTCCTTCATCAATCTCCACGAATCTCCATGAATCTCCATGAATCTCCATGAATCTCCATGAATCTCCATGAATCTTCATGAATCTCCATGATATCCGGTATGAATCTTCATGAATCTCCATGAATCTCCATGCATCTCCATGAATCTCCATGAATCTCCTTGAACCTCCTCCATGAATCTCCATGAATCTCCATGAACCTCCTCCATGAATCTCCATGAATCTCCATGAATCTCCATGAATCTCCTTCATCAATCTCCACGAATCTCCATGAATCTACATGAATCTCCATGAATCTCCATGTATCTCCATGAATCTACATGAATCTCCATGAATCTCCATGAATCTCCTCCATGAATCTCCATAAATCACCATGAATCTCCTTCATTAATCTCCATGAATCTCCATGAATCTCCATGAATATCCATGAATATCCATGAATCTCCATGAATCTCCATGTATCTCCATGAATCTACATGAATCTCCATGAATCTCCATGAATCTCCTCCATGAATCTCCATAAATCACCATGAATCTCCTTCATCAATCTCCATGAATCTCCATGAATCTCCATGAATATCCATGAATATCCATGAATCTCCATGTATCTCCATGTATCTCCATGAATCTCCTCCATGAATCTTCATGAATCTCCATGAATCTCCATGCATCTCCATGAATCTCCATGAATCTCCATGAACCTCCTCCATGAATCTCCATGAATCTCCATGAATATCCATGAACCTCCTCCATGAATCTCCATGAATCTCCATGAATCTCCATGAATCTCCTTCATCAATCTCCACGAATCTCCATGAATCTACATGAATCTCCATGAATCTCCATGTATCTCCATGAATCTACATGAATCTCCATGAATCTCCATGAATCTCCATGAATCTCCATGATATCCGGTATGAATCTTCATGAATCTCCATGAATCTCCATGCATCTCCATGAATCTCCATGAATCTCCTTGAACCTCCTCCATGAATCTCCATGAATCTCCATGAATATCCATGAACCTCCTCCATGAATCTCCATGAATCTCCATGAATCTCCATGAATCTCCTTCATCAATCTCCACGAATCTCCATGAATCTACATGAATCTCCATGAATCTCCATGTATCTCCATGAATCTACATGAATCTCCATGAATCTCCATGAATCTCCTCCATGAATCTCCATAAATCACCATGAATCTCCTTCATTAATCTCCATGAATCTCCATGAATCTCCATGAATATCCATGAATATCCATGAATCTCCATGAATCTCCATGCATCTCCATGAATCTCCATGAATCTTCATGAACCTCCTCCATGAATCTCCATGAATCTCCATGAATATCCATGAATCTCCATGAATCTCCATGAATCTCCATGTATCTCCATGAATCTACATGAATCTCCATGAATCTCCATGAATCTCCTCCATGAATCTCCATAAATCACCATGAATCTCCTTCATCAATCTCCATGAATCTCCATGAATCTCCATGAATCTCCATGATATCCGGTATGAATCTTCATGAATCTCCATGAATCTCCATGCATCTCCATGAATCTCCATGAATCTCCTTGAACCTCCTCCATGAATCTCCATGAATCTCCATGAACCTCCTCCATGAATCTCCATGAATCTCCATGAATCTCCATGAATCTCCTTCATCAATCTCCACGAATCTCCATGAATCTACATGAATCTCCATGAATCTCCATGTATCTCCATGAATCTACATGAATCTCCATGAATCTCCATGAATCTCCTCCATGAATCTCCATAAATCACCATGAATCTCCTTCATTAATCTCCATGAATCTCCATGAATCTCCATGAATATCCATGAATATCCATGAATCTCCATGAATCTCCATGTATCTCCATGAATCTACATGAATCTCCATGAATCTCCATGAATCTCCTCCATGAATCTCCATAAATCACCATGAATCTCCTTCATCAATCTCCATGAATCTCCATGAATCTCCATGAATATCCATGAATATCCATGAATCTCCATGTATCTCCATGTATCTCCATGAATCTCCTCCATGAATCTTCATGAATCTCCATGAATCTCCATGCATCTCCATGAATCTCCATGAATCTCCATGAACCTCCTCCATGAATCTCCATGAATCTCCATGAATATCCATGAACCTCCTCCATGAATCTCCATGAATCTCCATGAATCTCCATGAATCTCCTTCATCAATCTCCACGAATCTCCATGAATCTACATGAATCTCCATGAATCTCCATGTATCTCCATGAATCTACATGAATCTCCATGAATCTCCATGAATCTCCATGAATCTCCATGATATCCGGTATGAATCTTCATGAATCTCCATGAATCTCCATGCATCTCCATGAATCTCCATGAATCTCCTTGAACCTCCTCCATGAATCTCCATGAATCTCCATGAATATCCATGAACCTCCTCCATGAATCTCCATGAATCTCCATGAATCTCCATGAATCTCCTTCATCAATCTCCACGAATCTCCATGAATCTACATGAATCTCCATGAATCTCCATGTATCTCCATGAATCTACATGAATCTCCATGAATCTCCATGAATCTCCTCCATGAATCTCCATAAATCACCATGAATCTCCTTCATTAATCTCCATGAATCTCCATGAATCTCCATGAATATCCATGAATATCCATGAATCTCCATGAATCTCCATGCATCTCCATGAATCTCCATGAATCTTCATGAACCTCCTCCATGAATCTCCATGAATCTCCATGAATATCCATGAATCTCCATGAATCTCCATGAATCTCCATGTATCTCCATGAATCTACATGAATCTCCATGAATCTCCATGAATCTCCTCCATGAATCTCCATAAATCACCATGAATCTCCTTCATCAATCTCCATGAATCTCCATGAATCTCCATGAATCTCCATGATATCCGGTATGAATCTTCATGAATCTCCATGAATCTCCATGCATCTCCATGAATCTCCATGAATCTCCTTGAACCTCCTCCATGAATCTCCATGAATCTCCATGAACCTCCTCCATGAATCTCCATGAATCTCCATGAATCTCCATGAATCTCCTTCATCAATCTCCACGAATCTCCATGAATCTACATGAATCTCCATGAATCTCCATGTATCTCCATGAATCTACATGAATCTCCATGAATCTCCATGAATCTCCTCCATGAATCTCCATAAATCACCATGAATCTCCTTCATTAATCTCCATGAATCTCCATGAATCTCCATGAATATCCATGAATATCCATGAATCTCCATGAATCTCCATGTATCTCCATGAATCTACATGAATCTCCATGAATCTCCATGAATCTCCTCCATGAATCTCCATAAATCACCATGAATCTCCTTCATCAATCTCCATGAATCTCCATGAATCTCCATGAATATCCATGAATATCCATGAATCTCCATGTATCTCCATGTATCTCCATGAATCTCCTCCATGAATCTTCATGAATCTCCATGAATCTCCATGCATCTCCATGAATCTCCATGAATCTCCATGAACCTCCTCCATGAATCTCCATGAATCTCCATGAATATCCATGAACCTCCTCCATGAATCTCCATGAATCTCCATGAATCTCCATGAATCTCCTTCATCAATCTCCACGAATCTCCATGAATCTACATGAATCTCCATGAATCTCCATGTATCTCCATGAATCTACATGAATCTCCATGAATCTCCATGAATCTCCATGAATCTCCATGATATCCGGTATGAATCTTCATGAATCTCCATGAATCTCCATGCATCTCCATGAATCTCCATGAATCTCCTTGAACCTCCTCCATGAATCTCCATGAATCTCCATGAATATCCATGAACCTCCTCCATGAATCTCCATGAATCTCCATGAATCTCCATGAATCTCCTTCATCAATCTCCACGAATCTCCATGAATCTACATGAATCTGCATGAATCTCCATGTATCTCCATGAATCTACATGAATCTCCATGAATCTCCATGAATCTCCTCCATGAATCTCCATAAATCACCATGAATCTCCTTCATTAATCTCCATGAATCTCCATGAATCTCCATGAATATCCATGAATATCCATGAATCTCCATGAATCTCCATGCATCTCCATGAATCTCCATGAATCTTCATGAACCTCCTCCATGAATCTCCATGAATCTCCATGAATATCCATGAATCTCCATGAATCTCCATGAATCTCCATGTATCTCCATGAATCTACATGAATCTCCATGAATCTCCATGAATCTCCTCCATGAATCTCCATAAATCACCATGAATCTCCTTCATCAATCTCCATGAATCTCCATGAATCTCCATGAATATCCATGAATATCCATGAATCTCCATGTATCTCCATGTATCTCCATGAATCTCCTCCATGAATCTTCATGAATCTCCATGAATCTCCATGCATCTCCATGAATCTCCATGAATCTCCATGAACCTCCTCCATGAATCTCCATGAATCTCCATGAATATCCTCCATGAATCTCCATGAATCTCCATGAATCTCCATGTATCTCCATGAATCTCCATGAATCTCCATGGATCTCCTCCATGAATCTCCATGAATCTCCATGAATCTCCTTCATCAATCTCCACGAATCTCCATGAATCTACATGAATCTCCATGAATCTCCATGAATATCCTCCATGAATCTCCATGAATCTCCATGAATCTCCATGAATCTCCATGAATATCCATGAATATCCATGAATCTCCATGTATCTCCATGAATCTCCATGAATCTACATGAAACCCCATGAATCTCCATGAATCTCCATGAATATCCTCCATGAATCTCCATGAATCTCCATGAATCTCCATGAATCTCCATGAATATCCATGAATATCCATGAATCTCCATGTATCTCCATGAATCTCCATGAATCTACATGAATCTCCATGAATCTCCATGAATCTCCATGAATCTCCATGAATATCCATGAATCTCCATGAATATCCATGAATCTTCATGAATCTCCTCCATGAATCTTCATGAATCTCCATGAATCTCCATGCATCTCCATGAATCTCCATGAATCTCCATGAACCACCTCCATGAATCTCCATGTATCTACATGAATCTCCATGAATCTCCATGAATCTCCATGAATCTCCATGAATATCCATGAATATCCATGAATCTCCATGTATCTCCATGTATCTCCATGAATCTCCATGAATCTCCATGAATCTCCATGTATCTCCATGAATCTACATGAATCTCCATGAATCTCCATGAATCTCCATAAATCACCATGAATCTCCATGATATCCTGTATGAATCTTCATGAATCTCCATGAATCTCCATGCATCTCCATGAATCTCCATGAATCTCCATGACCCTCCTCCATGAATCTCCATGAATCTCCATGAATATCCATGAATCTCCATGAATCTCCATGAATATCCATGAATCTCCATGAATCTCCATGAATCTCCATGTATCTCCATGAATCTACATGAATCTCCATGAATCTCCATGAATCTCCATGAACCTCCTCCACGAATCTCCATAAATCACCATGAATCTCCTTCATCAATCTCCACGAATCTCCATGAATCTCCATGAATCTCCATGAATCTCCATGAATCTCCATGAATCTCCATGAATCTCCATGATATCCGGTATGAATCTTCATGAATCTCCATGAATCTCCATGCATCTCCATGAATCTCCATGAATCTCCTTGAACCTCCTCCATGAATCTCCATGAATCTCCATGAATATCCATGAACCTCCTCCATGAATCTCCATGAATCTCCATGAATCTCCATGAATCTCCTTCATCAATCTCCACGAATCTCCATGAATCTACATGAATCTCCATGAATCTCCATGTATCTCCATGAATCTACATGAATCTCCATGAATCTCCATGAATCTCCTCCATGAATCTCCATAAATCACCATGAATCTCCTTCATTAATCTCCATGAATCTCCATGAATCTCCATGAATATCCATGAATATCCATGAATCTCCATGTATCTCCATGTATCTCCATGAATCTCCTCCATGAATCTTCATGAATCTCCATAAATCTCCATGCATCTCCATGAATCTCCATGAATCTCCATGAACCTCCTCCATGAATCTCCATGAATCTCCATGAATATCCTCCATGAATCTCCATGAATCTCCATGAATCTCCATGTATCTCCATGAATCTCCATGAATCTCCATGGATCTCCTCCATGAATCTCCATGAATCTCCATGAATCTCCTTCATCAATCTCCACGAATCTCCATGAATCTACATGAATCTCCATGAATCTCCATGAATCTCCATGAATCTCCATGAATATCCATGAATATCCATGAATCTCCATGTATCTCCATGAATCTCCATGAATCTACATGAATCTCCATGAATCTCCATGAATCTCCATGAATCTCCATGAATATCCATGAATCTCCATGAATATCCATGAATCTTCATGAATCTCCTCCATGAATCTTCATGAATCTCCATGAATCTCCATGCATCTCCATGAATCTCCATGATTCTCCATGAACCTCCTCCATGAATCTCCATGAATCTACATGAATCTCCATGAATCTCCATGAATCTCCATGAATCTCCATGAATATCCATGAATATCCATGAATCTCCATGTATCTCCATGTATCTCCATGAATCTCCATGAATCTCCATGAATCTCCATGTATCTCCATGAATCTACATGAATCTCCATGAATCTCCATGAATCTCCTCCATGAATCTCCATAAATCACCATGAATCTCCATGATATCCTGTATGAGTCTTCATGAATCTCCATGAATCTCCATGCATCTCCATGAATCTCCATGAATCTCCATGACCCTCCTCCATGAATCTCCATGAATCTCCATGAATATCCATGAATCTCCATGAATCTCCATGAATATCCATGAATCTCCATGAATCTCCATGAATCTCCATGTATCTCCATGAATCTACATGAATCTCCATGAATCTCCATGAATCTCCATGAATCTCCTCCACGAATCTCCATAAATCACCATGAATCTCCTTCATCAATCTCCACGAATCTCCATGAATCTCCATGAATCTCCATGAATCTCCATGAATCTCCATGAATCTCCATGAATCTCCATGAATCTCCATGATATCCGGTATGAATCTTCATGAATCTCCATGAATCTCCATGCATCTCCATGAATCTCCATGAATCTCCATGAACCTCCTACAAGAATCTCCATGAATCTCCATGAATATCCTCCATGAATTTCCATGAATCTCCATGAATCTCCATGAATCTCCTTCATCAATCTCCATGAATCTCCATGAATCTCCTTCATCAATCTCCACGAAACACCATGAATCTACATGAATCTCCATGAATCTCCATGAATATCCATGAATCTCCATGTATCTCCATGTATCTCCATGAATCTCCATGAATCTCCATGAATCTCCATGTATCTCCATGAATCTACATGAATCTCCATGAATCTCCATGAATCTCCTCCATGAATCTCCATAAATCACCATGAATCTCCTTCATCAATCTCCACGAATCTCCATGAATCTCCATGAATCTCCATGAATCTCCATGAATCTCCATGAATATCCATGAATCTCCATGATATCCGGTATGAATCTTCATGAATCTCCATGAATCTCCATGCATCTCCATGTATCTCCATGAATCTCCATTAATCTCCATGAACCTCCTCCATGAATCTTCATGAATCTCCATGAATATCCTCCATGAATCTCCATGAATCTCCATGAATCTCCATGAACCTCCTCCATGAATCTCCATGAATCTCCATGAATATCCTCCATGAATCTCCATGAATCTCCATGAATATCCTCCATGAATCTCCATGAATCTCCATGAATCTCCATGAATCTCCATGAATCTCCATGTATCTCCATGAATCTACATGAATCTCCATGAATCTCCATGAATCTCCTCCATGAATCTCCATAAATCACCATGAATCTCCATGATATCCTGTATGAGTCTTCATGAATCTCCATGAATCTCCATGAATATCCATGAATCTCCATGAATCTCCATGAATATCCATGAATCTCCATGAATCTCCATGAATCTCCATGTATCTCCATGAATCTACATGAATCTCCATGAATCTCCTCCACGAATCTCCATAAATCACCATGAATCTCCTTCATCAATCTCCACGAATCTCCATGAATCTCCATGAATCTCCATGAATCTCCATGAATCTCCATGAATCTCCATGAATCTCCATGAATCTCCATGATATCCGCTATGAATCTTCATGAATCTCCATGAATCTCCATGCATCTCCATGAATCTCCATGAATCTCCATGAACCTCCTCCATGAATCTCCATGAATCTCCATGAATATCCTCCATGAATTTCCATGAATCTCCATGAATCTCCATGAATCTCCTTCATCAATCTCCATGAATCTCCATGAATCTCCTTCATCAATCTCCACGAAACACCATGAATCTACATGAATCTCCATGAATCTCCATGAATATCCATGAATCTCCATGTATCTCCATGTATCTCCATGAATCTCCATGAATCTCCATGAATCTCCATGTATCTCCATGAATCTACATGAATCTCCATGAATCTCCATGAATCTCCTCCATGAATCTCCATAAATCACCATGAATCTCCTTCATCAATCTCCACGAATCTCCATGAATCTCCATGAATCTCCATGAATCTCCATGAATCTCCATGAATCTCCATGAATATCCATGAATCTCCATGATATCCGGTATGAATCTTCATGAATCTCCATGAATCTCCATGCATCTCCATGTATCTCCATGAATCTCCATTAATCTCCATGAACCTCCTCCATGAATCTCCATGAATCTCCATGAATATCCATGAACCTCCTCCATGAATCTCCATCAATCTCCATGTATCTCCATGTATCTCCATGAATCTCCATGAATATCCATGAATCTTCATGAATCTCCTCCATGAATCTTCATGAATCTCCATGAATCTCCATGCATCTCCATGAATCTCCATGAATCTCCATGAACCTCCTCCATGAATCTCCATGAATCTCCATGAATATCCTCCATGAATCTCCATGAATCTCCATGAATCTCCATGTATCTCCATGAATCTACATGAATCTCCATGAATCTGCATGAATCTCCTCCATGAATCTCCATGAATCACCATGAATCTCCTTCATCAATCTCCACGAATCTCCATGAATCTCCATGAATATCCATGAATATCCATGAATCTCCATGTATCTCCATGTATCTCCATGAATCTCCATGAATATCCATGCATCTCCATGAATCTCCATGAATCTCCATGAACCTCCTCCATGAATCTCCATGAATCTCCATGAATATCCATGAATCTCCATGAATCTCCATGAATCTCCATGAATCTCCATGAATATCCATGAATATCCATGAATATCCATGAATCTCCATGTATCTCCATGAATCTCCATGAATATCCATGAATCTCCATGAATCTCCATGAATATCCATGAATCTTCATGAATCTCCTCCATGAATCTTCATGAATCTCCATGAATCTCCATGCATCTGCATGAATCTCCATGAATCTCCATGAACCTCCTCCATGAATCTCCATGAATCTCCATGAATATCCTCCATGAATCTCCATGAATCTCCATGAATCTCCATGAATCTACATGAATCTCCATGAATCTCCTCCATGAATCTCCATGAATCACCATGAATCTCCTTCATCAATCTCCACGAATCTCCATGAATCTACATGAATCTCCATGAATCTCCATGAATCTCCATGAATCTCCATGTATCTCCATGAATCTCCATGAATATCCATGAATCTTCATGAATCTCCTCCATGAATCTTCATGAATCTCCATGAATCTCCATGCATCTCCATGAATCTCCATGAATCTCCATGAACCTCCTCCATGAATCTCCATGAATCTCCATGAATATCCTCCATGAATCTCCATGAATCTCCATGAATCTCCATGTATCTCCATGAATCTACATGAATCTCCATGAATCTCCATGAATCTCCTCCATGAATCTCCATGAATCACCATGAATCTCCTTCATCAATCTCCACGAATCTCCATGAATCTCCATGAATCTCCATGAATCTCCATGAATATCCATGAATATCCATGAATCTCCATGTATCTCCATGAATCTCCATGAATATCCATGAATCTCCATGTATCTCCATGAATCTCCATGAATATCCATGAATCTTCATGAATCTCCTCCATGAATCTTCATGAATCTCCATGAATCTCCATGAATCTCCATGAATCTCCATGAACCTCCTCCATGAATCTCCATGAATCTCCATGAATATCCTCCATGAATCTCCATGAATCTCCATGAATCTCCTTCATCAATCTCCACGAATCTCCATGAATCTACATGAATCTCCATGAATCTCCATGAATCTCCATGAATCTCCATGAATATCCATGAATATCCATGAATCTCCATGTATGTCGATGTATCTCCATGAATCTCCATGAATCTCCATGAATCTCCATGTATCTCCATGAATCTACATGAATCTCCATGAATCTCCATGAACCTCCTCCATGAATCTCCATGAATCTCCATGAATATCCTCCATGAATCTCCATGAATCTCCATGAATCTCCATGAATCTCCATGAATCTCCATGTATCTCCATGCATCTACATGAATCTCCATGAATCTCCATGAATCTCCTCCATGAATCTCCATGAATCACCATGAATCTCTTTCATCAATCTCCACGAATCTCCATGAATCTCCATGAATCTCCATGAATCTCCATGAATATCCATGAATATCCATGAATCTCCATGTATCTCCATGAATCTCCATGAATATCCATGAATCTTCATGAATCTCCTCCATGAATCTTCATGAATCTCCATGACTCTCCATGCATCTCCATGAATCTCCATGAATCTCCATGAACCTCCTCCATGAATCTCCATGAATCTCCATGAATATCCTCCATGAATTTCCATGAATCTCCATGAATCTTCATGAATCTCCTTCATCAATCTCCACGAATCTCCATGAATCTACATGAATCTCCATGAATCTCCATGAATCTCCATGAATCTCCATGAATATCCATGAATATCCATGAATCTCCATGTATCTCCATGTATCTCCATGAATCTCCATGAATCTCCATGAATCTCCATGTATCTCCATGAATCTACATGAATCTCCATGAATCTCCATGAATCTCCTCCATGAATCTCCATAAATCACCATGAATCTCCTTCATCAATCTCCACGAATCTCCATGAATCTCCATGAATCTCCATGAATCTCCATGAATCTCCATGAATATCCACGAATCTCCATGAATTTCCATGAATTTCCATGAACCTCCTCCATGAATCTCCATGAATCTCCATGAATATCCTCCATGAATCTCCATGAATCTCCATGAATCTTCATGAATCTCCTCCATGAATCTTCATGAATCTCCATGAATCTCCATGCATCTCCATGAATCTCCATGAATCTCCATGAACCTCCTCCATGAATCTCCATGAATCTCCATGAATATCCTCCATGAATCTCCATGACTCTCCATGAATCTCCATGTATCTCCATGAATCTCCATAAATCACCATGAATCTCCTTCATCAATCTCCACGAATCTCCATGAATCTCCATGAATCTCCATGAATCTCCATGAATCTCCATGAATATCCATGAATCTCCATGATATCCGGTATGAATCTTCATGAATCTCCATGAATCTCCATGCATCTCCATGTATCTCCATGAATCTCCATTAATCTCCATGAACCTCCTCCATGAATCTCCATGAATCTCCATGAATATCCATGAACCTCCTCCATGAATCTCCATCAATCTCCATGTATCTCCATGTATCTCCATGAATCTCCATGAATATCCATGAATCTTCATGAATCTCCTCCATGAATCTTCATGAATCTCCATGAATCTCCATGCATCTCCATGAATCTCCATGAATCTCCATGAACCTCCTCCATGAATCTCCATGAATCTCCATGAACCTCCTGCATGAATCTCCATGAATCTCCATGAATATCCTCCATGAATCTCCATGAATCTCCATGAATCTCCTTCATCAATCTCCACGAATCTCCATGAATCTACATGAATCTCCATGAATCTCCATGAATCTCCATGAATCTCCATGAATATCCATGAATATCCATGAATCTCCATGTATGTCGATGTATCTCCATGAATCTCCATGAATCTCCATGAATCTCCATGTATCTCCATGAATCTACATGAATCTCCATGAATCTCCATGAACCTCCTCCATGAATCTCCATGAATCTCCATGAATATCCTCCATGAATCTCCATGAATCTCCATGAATCTCCATGAATCTCCATGAATCTCCATGAATCTCCATGAACCTCCTCCATGAATCTCCATGAATCTCCATGAATATCCTCCATGAATCTCCATGAATCTCCATGAATCTCCTTCATCAATCTCCACGAATCTCCATGAATCTACATGAATCTCCATGAATCTCCATGAATCTCCATGAATCTCCATGAATATCCATGAATATCCATGAATCTCCATGTATGTCGATGTATCTCCATGAATCTCCATGTATCTCCATGCATCTACATGAATCTCCATGAATCTTCATGAATCTCCATGAATCTCCATGCATCTCCATGAATCTCCATGAATCTCCATGAACCACCTCCATGAATCTCCATGTATCTACATGAATCTCCATGAATCTCCATGAATCTCCATGAATCTCCATGAATATCCATGAATATCCATGAATCTCCATGTATCTCCATGTATCTCCATGAATCTCCATGAATCTCCATGAATCTCCATGTATCTCCATGAATCTACATGAATCTCCATGAATCTCCATGAATCTCCTCCATGAATCTCCATAAATCACCATGAATCTCCATGATATCCTGTATGAATCTTCATGAATCTCCATAAATCTCCATGCATCTCCATGAATCTCCATGAATCTCCATGACCCTCCTCCATGAATCTCCATGAATCTCCATGAATATCCATGAATCTCCATGAATCTCCATGAATATCCATGAATCTCCATGAATCTCCATGAATCTCCATGTATCTCCATGAATCTACATGAATCTCCATGAATCTCCATGAATCTCCATGAACCTCCTCCACGAATCTCCATAAATCACCATGAATCTCCTTCATCAATCTCCACGAATCTCCATGAATCTCCATGAATCTCCATGAATCTCCATGAATCTCCATGAATCTCCATGAATCTCCATGATATCCGGTATGAATCTTCATGAATCTCCATGAATCTCCATACATCTCCATGAATCTCCATGAATCTCCTTGAACCTCCTCCATGAATCTCCATGAATCTCCATGAATATCCATGAACCTCCTCCATGAATCTCCATGAATCTCCATGAATCTCCATGAATCTCCTTCATCAATCTCCACGAATCTCCATGAATCTACATGAATCTCCATGAATCTCCATGTATCTCCATGAATCTACATGAATCTCCATGAATCTCCATGAATCTCCTCCATGAATCTCCATAAATCACCATGAATCTCCTTCATTAATCTCCATGAATCTCCATGAATCTCCATGAATATCCATGAATATCCATGAATCTCCATGTATCTCCATGTATCTCCATGAATCTCCTCCATGAATCTTCATGAATCTCCATAAATCTCCATGCATCTCCATGAATCTCCATGAATCTCCATGAACCTCCTCCATGAATCTCCATGAATCTCCATGAATATCCTCCATGAATCTCCATGAATCTCCATGAATCTCCATGTATCTCCATGAATCTCCATGAATCTCCATGGATCTCCTCCATGAATCTCCATGAATCTCCATGAATCTCCTTCATCAATCTCCACGAATCTCCATGAATCTACATGAATCTCCATGAATCTCCATGAATCTCCATGAATCTCCATGAATATCCATGAATATCCATGAATCTCCATGTATCTCCATGAATCTCCATGAATCTACATGAATCTCCATGAATCTCCATGAATCTCCATGAATATCCATGAATCTCCATGAATATCCATGAATCTTCATGAATCTCCTCCATGAATCTTCATGAATCTCCATGAATCTCCATGCATCTCCATGAATCTCCATGATTCTCCATGAACCTCCTCCATGAATCTCCATGAATCTACATGAATCTCCATGAATCTCCATGAATCTCCATGAATATCCATGAATATCCATGAATCTCCATGTATCTCCATGTATCTCCATGAATCTCCATGAATCTCCATGAATCTCCATGTATCTCCATGAATCTACATGAATCTCCATGAATCTCCATGAATCTCCTCCATGAATCTCCATAAATCACCATGAATCTCCATGATATCCTGTATGAGTCTTCATGAATCTCCATGAATCTCCATGCATCTCCATGAATCTCCATGAATCTCCATGACCCTCCTCCATGAATCTCCATGAATCTCCATGAATATCCATGAATCTCCATGAATCTCCATGAATATCCATGAATCTCCATGAATCTCCATGAATCTCCATGTATCTCCATGAATCTACATGAATCTCCATGAATCTCCATGAATCTCCATGAATATCCATGAATCTCCATGATATCCGGTATGAATCTTCATGAATCTCCATGAATCTCCATGCATCTCCATGTATCTCCATGAATCTCCATTAATCTCCATGAACCTCCTCCATGAATCTCCATGAATCTCCATGAATATCCATGAACCTCCTCCATGAATCTCCATCAATCTCCATGTATCTCCATGTATCTCCATGAATCTCCATGAATATCCATGAATCTTCATGAATCTCCTCCATGAATCTTCATGAATCTCCATGAATCTCCATGCATCTCCATGAATCTCCATGAATCTCCATGAACCTCCTCCATGAATCTCCATGAATCTCCATGAATATCCTCCATGAATCTCCATGAATCTCCATGAATCTCCATGTATCTCCATGAATCTACATGAATCTCCATGAATCTGCATGAATCTCCTCCATGAATCTCCATGAATCACCATGAATCTCCTTCATCAATCTCCACGAATCTCCATGAATCTCCATGAATATCCATGAATATCCATGAATCTCCATGTATCTCCATGTATCTCCATGAATCTCCATGAATATCCATGCATCTCCATGAATCTCCATGAATCTCCATGAACCTCCTCCATGAATCTCCATGAATCTCCATGAATATCCATGAATCTCCATGAATCTCCATGAATCTCCATGAATCTCCATGAATATCCATGAATATCCATGAATATCCATGAATCTCCATGTATCTCCATGAATCTCCATGAATATCCATGAATCTCCATGAATCTCCATGAATATCCATGAATCTTCATGAATCTCCTCCATGAATCTTCATGAATCTCCATGAATCTCCATGCATCTGCATGAATCTCCATGAATCTCCATGAACCTCCTCCATGAATCTCCATGAATCTCCATGAATATCCTCCATGAATCTCCATGAATCTCCATGAATCTCCATGAATCTACATGAATCTCCATGAATCTCCTCCATGAATCTCCATGAATCACCATGAATCTCCTTCATCAATCTCCACGAATCTCCATGAATCTACATGAATCTCCATGAATCTCCATGAATCTCCATGAATCTCCATGAATATCCATGAATATCCATGAATCTCCATGTATCTCCATGTATCTCCATGAATCTCCATGAATATCCATGAATCTTCATGAATCTCCTCCATGAATCTTCATGAATCTCCATGAATCTCCATGCATCTCCATGAATCTCCATGAATCTCCATGAACCTCCTCCATGAATCTCCATGAATCTCCATGAATATCCTCCATGAATCTCCATGAATCTCCATGAATCTCCATGTATCTCCATGAATCTACATGAATCTCCATGAATCTCCATGAATCTCCTCCATGAATCTCCATGAATCACCATGAATCTCCTTCATCAATCTCCACGAATCTCCATGAATCTCCATGAATCTCCATGAATCTCCATGAATATCCATGAATATCCATGAATCTCCATGTATCTCCATGAATCTCCATGAATATCCATGAATCTTCATGAATCTCCTCCATGAATCTTCATGAATCTCCATGAATCTCCATGAATCTCCATGAATCTCCATGAACCTCCTCCATGAATCTCCATGAATCTCCATTAATATCCTCCATGAATCTCCATGAATCTCCATGAATCTCCTTCATCAATCTCCACGAATCTCCATGAATCTACATGAATCTCCATGAATCTCCATGAATCTCCATGAATCTCCATGAATATCCATGAATATCCATGAATCTCCATGTATGTCGATGTATCTCCATGAATCTCCATGAATCTCCATGAATCTCCATGTATCTCCATGAATCTACATGAATCTCCATGAATCTCCATGAACCTCCTCCATGAATCTCCATGAATCTCCATGAATATCCTCCATGAATCTCCATGAATCTCCATGAATCTCCATGAATCTCCATGAATCTCCATGTATCTCCATGCATCTACATGAATCTCCATGAATCTCCATGAATCTCCTCCATGAATCTCCATGAATCACCATGAATCTCTTTCATCAATCTCCACGAATCTCCATGAATCTCCATGAATCTCCATGAATCTCCATGAATATCCATGAATATCCATGAATCTCCATGTATCTCCATGAATCTCCATGAATATCCATGAATCTTCATGAATCTCCTCCATGAATCTTCATGAATCTCCATGAATCTCCATGCATCTCCATGAATCTCCATGAATCTCCATGAACCTCCTCCATGAATCTCCATGAATCTCCATGAATATCCTCCATGAATTTCCATGAATCTCCATGAATCTTCATGAATCTCCTTCATCAATCTCCACGAATCTCCATGAATCTACATGAATCTCCATGAATCTCCATGAATCTCCATGAATCTCCATGAATATCCATGAATATCCATGAATCTCCATGAATCTCCATGTATCTCCATGAATCTACATGAATCTCCATGAATCTGCATGAATCTCCTCCATGAATCTCCATGAATCACCATGAATCTCCTTCATCAATCTCCACGAATCTCCATGAATCTCCATGAATATCCATGAATATCCATGAATCTCCATGTATCTCCATGTATCTCCATGAATCTCCATGAATATCCATGCATCTCCATGAATCTCCATGAATCTCCATGAACCTCCTCCATGAATCTCCATGAATCTCCATGAATATCCATGAATCTCCATGAATCTCCATGAATCTCCATGAATCTCCATGAATATCCATGAATATCCATGAATATCCATGAATCTCCATGTATCTCCATGAATCTCCATGAATATCCATGAATCTCCATGAATCTCCATGAATATCCATGAATCTTCATGAATCTCCTCCATGAATCTTCATGAATCTCCATGAATCTCCATGCATCTGCATGAATCTCCATGAATCTCCATGAACCTCCTCCATGAATCTCCATGAATCTCCATGAATATCCTCCATGAATCTCCATGAATCTCCATGAATCTCCATGAATCTACATGAATCTCCATGAATCTCCTCCATGAATCTCCATGAATCACCATGAATCTCCTTCATCAATCTCCACGAATCTCCATGAATCTACATGAATCTCCATGAATCTCCATGAATCTCCATGAATCTCCATGAATATCCATGAATATCCATGAATCTCCATGTATCTCCATGTATCTCCATGAATATCCATGAATCTTCATGAATCTCCTCCATGAATCTTCATGAATCTCCATGAATCTCCATGCATCTCCATGAATCTCCATGAATCTCCATGAACCTCCTCCATGAATCTCCATGAATCTCCATGAATATCCTCCATGAATCTCCATGAATCTCCATGAATCTCCATGTATCTCCATGAATCTACATGAATCTCCATGAATCTCCATGAATCTCCTCCATGAATCTCCATGAATCACCATGAATCTCCTTCATCAATCTCCACGAATCTCCATGAATCTCCATGAATCTCCATGAATCTCCATGAATATCCATGAATATCCATGAATCTCCATGTATCTCCATGAATCTCCATGAATATCCATGAATCTTCATGAATCTCCTCCATGAATCTTCATGAATCTCCATGAATCTCCATGAATCTCCATGAATCTCCATGAACCTCCTCCATGAATCTCCATGAATCTCCATGAATATCCTCCATGAATCTCCATGAATCTCCATGAATCTCCTTCATCAATCTCCACGAATCTCCATGAATCTACATGAATCTCCATGAATCTCCATGAATCTCCATGAATCTCCATGAATATCCATGAATATCCATGAATCTCCATGTATGTCGATGTATCTCCATGAATCTCCATGAATCTCCATGAATCTCCATGTATCTCCATGAATCTACATGAATCTCCATGAATCTCCATGAACCTCCTCCATGAATCTCCATGAATCTCCATGAATATCCTCCATGAATCTCCATGAATCTCCATGAATCTCCATGAATCTCCATGAACCTCCTCCATGAATCTCCATGAATCTCCATGAATATCCTCCATGAATCTCCATGAATCTCCATGAATCTCCTTCATCAATCTCCACGAATCTCCATGAATCTACATGAATCTCCATGAATCTCCATGAATCTCCATGAATCTCCATGAATATCCATGAATATCCATGAATCTCCATGTATGTCGATGTATCTCCATCAATCTCCATGTATCTCCATGCATCTACATGAATCTCCATGAATCTTCATGAATCTCCATGAATCTCCATGCATCTCCATGAATCTCCATGAATCTCCTTGAACCACCTCCATGAATCTCCATGTATCTACATGAATCTCCATGAATCTCCATGAATCTCCATGAATCTCCATGAATATCCATGAATATCCATGAATCTCCATGTATCTCCATGTATCTCCATGAATCTCCATGAATCTCCATGAATCTCCATGTATCTCCATGAATCTACATGAATCTCCATGAATCTCCATGAATCTCCTCCATGAATCTCCATAAATCACCATGAATCTCCATGATATCCTGTATGAATCTTCATGAATCTCCATAAATCTCCATGCATCTCCATGAATCTCCATGAATCTCCATGACCCTCCTCCATGAATCTCCATGAATCTCCATGAATATCCATGAATCTCCATGAATCTCCATGAATATCCATGAATCTCCATGAATCTCCATGAATCTCCATGTATCTCCATGAATCTACATGAATCTCCATGAATCTCCATGAATCTCCATGAACCTCCTCCACGAATCTCCATAAATCACCATGAATCTCCTTCATCAATCTCCACGAATCTCCATGAATCTCCATGAATCTCCATGAATCTCCATGAATCTCCATGAATCTCCATGAATCTCCATGATATCCGGTATGAATCTTCATGAATCTCCATGAATCTCCATACATCTCCATGAATCTCCATGAATCTCCTTGAACCTCCTCCATGAATCTCCATGAATCTCCATGAATATCCATGAACCTCCTCCATGAATCTCCATGAATCTCCATGAATCTCCATGAATCTCCTTCATCAATCTCCACGAATCTCCATGAATCTACATGAATCTCCATGAATCTCCATGTATCTCCATGAATCTACATGAATCTCCATGAATCTCCATGAATCTCCTCCATGAATCTCCATAAATCACCATGAATCTCCTTCATTAATCTCCATGAATCTCCATGAATCTCCATGAATATCCATGAATATCCATGAATCTCCATGTATCTCCATGTATCTCCATGAATCTCCTCCATGAATCTTCATGAATCTCCATAAATCTCCATGCATCTCCATGAATCTCCATGAATCTCCATGAACCTCCTCCATGAATCTCCATGAATCTCCATGAATATCCTCCATGAATCTCCATGAATCTCCATGAATCTCCATGTATCTCCATGAATCTCCATGAATCTCCATGGATCTCCTCCATGAATCTCCATGAATCTCCATGAATCTCCTTCATCAATCTCCACGAATCTCCATGAATCTACATGAATCTCCATGAATCTCCATGAATCTCCATGAATCTCCATGAATATCCATGAATATCCATGAATCTCCATGTATCTCCATGAATCTCCATGAATCTACATGAATCTCCATGAATCTCCATGAATCTCCATGAATCTCCATGAATATCCATGAATCTCCATGAATATCCATGAATCTTCATGAATCTCCTCCATGAATCTTCATGAATCTCCATGAATCTCCATGCATCTCCATGAATCTCCATGATTCTCCATGAACCTCCTCCATGAATCTCCATGAATCTACATGAATCTCCATGAATCTCCATGAATCTCCATGAATATCCATGAATATCCATGAATCTCCATGTATCTCCATGTATCTCCATGAATCTCCATGAATCTCCATGAATCTCCATGTATCTCCATGAATCTACATGAATCTCCATGAATCTCCATGAATCTCCTCCATGAATCTCCATAAATCACCATGAATCTCCATGATATCCTGTATGAGTCTTCATGAATCTCCATGAATCTCCATGCATCTCCATGAATCTCCATGAATCTCCATGACCCTCCTCCATGAATCTCCATGAATCTCCATGAATATCCATGAATCTCCATGAATCTCCATGAATATCCATGAATCTCCATGAATCTCCATGAATCTCCATGTATCTCCATGAATCTACATGAATCTCCATGAATCTCCATGAATCTCCATGAATATCCATGAATCTCCATGATATCCGGTATGAATCTTCATGAATCTCCATGAATCTCCATGCATCTCCATGTATCTCCATGAATCTCCATTAATCTCCATGAACCTCCTCCATGAATCTCCATGAATCTCCATGAATATCCATGAACCTCCTCCATGAATCTCCATCAATCTCCATGTATCTCCATGTATCTCCATGAATCTCCATGAATATCCATGAATCTTCATGAATCTCCTCCATGAATCTTCATGAATCTCCATGAATCTCCATGCATCTCCATGAATCTCCATGAATCTCCATGAACCTCCTCCATGAATCTCCATGAATCTCCATGAATATCCTCCATGAATCTCCATGAATCTCCATGAATCTCCATGTATCTCCATGAATCTACATGAATCTCCATGAATCTGCATGAATCTCCTCCATGAATCTCCATGAATCACCATGAATCTCCTTCATCAATCTCCACGAATCTCCATGAATCTCCATGAATATCCATGAATATCCATGAATCTCCATGTATCTCCATGTATCTCCATGAATCTCCATGAATATCCATGCATCTCCATGAATCTCCATGAATCTCCATGAACCTCCTCCATGAATCTCCATGAATCTCCATGAATATCCATGAATCTCCATGAATCTCCATGAATCTCCATGAATCTCCATGAATATCCATGAATATCCATGAATATCCATGAATCTCCATGTATCTCCATGAATCTCCATGAATATCCATGAATCTCCATGAATCTCCATGAATATCCATGAATCTTCATGAATCTCCTCCATGAATCTTCATGAATCTCCATGAATCTCCATGCATCTGCATGAATCTCCATGAATCTCCATGAACCTCCTCCATGAATCTCCATGAATCTCCATGAATATCCTCCATGAATCTCCATGAATCTCCATGAATCTCCATGAATCTACATGAATCTCCATGAATCTCCTCCATGAATCTCCATGAATCACCATGAATCTCCTTCATCAATCTCCACGAATCTCCATGAATCTACATGAATCTCCATGAATCTCCATGAATCTCCATGAATCTCCATGAATATCCATGAATATCCATGAATCTCCATGTATCTCCATGTATCTCCATGAATCTCCATGAATATCCATGAATCTTCATGAATCTCCTCCATGAATCTTCATGAATCTCCATGAATCTCCATGCATCTCCATGAATCTCCATGAATCTCCATGAACCTCCTCCATGAATCTCCATGAATCTCCATGAATATCCTCCATGAATCTCCATGAATCTCCATGAATCTCCATGTATCTCCATGAATCTACATGAATCTCCATGAATCTCCATGAATCTCCTCCATGAATCTCCATGAATCACCATGAATCTCCTTCATCAATCTCCACGAATCTCCATGAATCTCCATGAATCTCCATGAATCTCCATGAATATCCATGAATATCCATGAATCTCCATGTATCTCCATGAATCTCCATGAATATCCATGAATCTTCATGAATCTCCTCCATGAATCTTCATGAATCTCCATGAATCTCCATGAATCTCCATGAATCTCCATGAACCTCCTCCATGAATCTCCATGAATCTCCATGAATATCCTCCATGAATCTCCATGAATCTCCATGAATCTCCTTCATCAATCTCCACGAATCTCCATGAATCTACATGAATCTCCATGAATCTCCATGAATCTCCATGAATCTCCATGAATATCCATGAATATCCATGAATCTCCATGTATGTCGATGTATCTCCATGAATCTCCATGAATCTCCATGAATCTCCATGTATCTCCATGAATCTACATGAATCTCCATGAATCTCCATGAACCTCCTCCATGAATCTCCATGAATCTCCATGAATATCCTCCATGAATCTCCATGAATCTCCATGAATCTCCATGAATCTCCATGAATCTCCATGTATCTCCATGCATCTACATGAATCTCCATGAATCTCCATGAATCTCCTCCATGAATCTCCATGAATCACCATGAATCTCTTTCATCAATCTCCACGAATCTCCATGAATCTCCATGAATCTCCATGAATCTCCATGAATATCCATGAATATCCATGAATCTCCATGTATCTCCATGAATCTCCATGAATATCCATGAATCTTCATGAATCTCCTCCATGAATCTTCATGAATCTCCATGAATCTCCATGCATCTCCATGAATCTCCATGAATCTCCATGAACCTCCTCCATGAATCTCCATGAATCTCCATGAATATCCTCCATGAATTTCCATGAATCTCCATGAATCTTCATGA
Organism: Lasioglossum villosulum; assembly: GCA_963971365.1. NCBI lineage: Eukaryota > Metazoa > Arthropoda > Insecta > Hymenoptera > Halictidae > Lasioglossum > Lasioglossum villosulum. The sequence continues at coordinate 17,450,846 of OZ020500.1, read as the reverse complement.
ATCTCCTTCATCAATCTCCACGAATCTCCATGAATCTACATGAATCTCCATGAATCTCCATGAATCTCCATGAATCTCCATGAATATCCATGAATATCCATGAATCTCCATGTATCTCCATGTATCTCCATGAATCTCCATGAATCTCCATGAATCTCCATGTATCTCCATGAATCTACATGAATCTCCATGAATCTCCATGAATCTCCTCCATGAATCTCCATAAATCACCATGAATCTCCTTCATCAATCTCCACGAATCTCCATGAATCTCCATGAATCTCCATGAATCTCCATGAATCTCCATGAATATCCACGAATCTCCATGAATTTCCATGAATTTCCATGAACCTCCTCCATGAATCTCCATGAATCTCCATGAATATCCTCCATGAATCTCCATGAATCTCCATGAATCTTCATGAATCTCCTCCATGAATCTTCATGAATCTCCATGAATCTCCATGCATCTCCATGAATCTCCATGAATCTCCATGAACCTCCTCCATGAATCTCCATGAATCTCCATGAATATCCTCCATGAATCTCCATGACTCTCCATGAATCTCCATGTATCTCCATGAATCTCCATAAATCACCATGAATCTCCTTCATCAATCTCCACGAATCTCCATGAATCTCCATGAATCTCCATGAATCTCCATGAATCTCCATGAATATCCATGAATCTCCATGATATCCGGTATGAATCTTCATGAATCTCCATGAATCTCCATGCATCTCCATGTATCTCCATGAATCTCCATTAATCTCCATGAACCTCCTCCATGAATCTCCATGAATCTCCATGAATATCCATGAACCTCCTCCATGAATCTCCATCAATCTCCATGTATCTCCATGTATCTCCATGAATCTCCATGAATATCCATGAATCTTCATGAATCTCCTCCATGAATCTTCATGAATCTCCATGAATCTCCATGAATCTCCATGAATCTCCATGAACCTCCTCCATGAATCTCCATGAATCTCCATGAATATCCTCCATGAATCTCCATGAATCTCCATGAATCTCCATGTATCTCCATGAATCTACATGAATCTCCATGAATCTGCATGAATCTCCTCCATGAATCTCCATGAATCACCATGAATCTCCTTCATCAATCTCCACGAATCTCCATGAATCTCCATGAATATCCATGAATATCCATGAATCTCCATGTATCTCCATGTATCTCCATGAATCTCCATGAATATCCATGCATCTCCATGAATCTCCATGAATCTCCATGAACCTCCTCCATGAATCTCCATGAATCTCCATGAATATCCATGAATCTCCATGAATCTCCATGAATCTCCATGAATCTCCATGAATATCCATGAATATCCATGAATATCCATGAATCTCCATGTATCTCCATGAATCTCCATGAATATCCATGAATCTCCATGAATCTCCATGAATATCCATGAATCTTCATGAATCTCCTCCATGAATCTTCATGAATCTCCATGAATCTCCATGCATCTACATGAATCTCCATGAATCTCCATGAACCTCCTCCATGAATCTCCATGAATCTCCATGAATATCCTCCATGAATCTCCATGAATCTCCATGAATCTCCATGAATCTACATGAATCTCCATGAATCTCCTCCATGAATCTCCATGAATCACCATGAATCTCCTTCATCAATCTCCACGAATCTCCATGAATCTACATGAATCTCCATGAATCTCCATGAATCTCCATGAATCTCCATGAATATCCATGAATATCCATGAATCTCCATGTATCTCCATGTATCTCCATGAATCTCCATGAATATCCATGAATCTTCATGAATCTCCTCCATGAATCTTCATGAATCTCCATGAATCTCCATGCATCTCCATGAATCTCCATGAATCTCCATGAACCTCCTCCATGAATCTCCATGAATCTCCATGAATATCCTCCATGAATCTCCATGAATCTCCATGAATCTCCATGTATCTCCATGAATCTACATGAATCTCCATGAATCTCCATGAATCTCCTCCATGAATCTCCATGAATCACCATGAATCTCCTTCATCAATCTCCACGAATCTCCATGAATCTCCATGAATCTCCATGAATCTCCATGAATATCCATGAATATCCATGAATCTCCATGTATCTCCATGAATCTCCATGAATATCCATGAATCTTCATGAATCTCCTCCATGAATCTTCATGAATCTCCATGAATCTCCATGAATCTCCATGAATCTCCATGAACCTCCTCCATGAATCTCCATGAATCTCCATGAATATCCTCCATGAATCTCCATGAATCTCCATGAATCTCCTTCATCAATCTCCACGAATCTCCATGAATCTACATGAATCTCCATGAATCTCCATGAATCTCCATGAATCTCCATGAATATCCATGAATATCCATGAATCTCCATGTATGTCGATGTATCTCCATGAATCTCCATGAATCTCCATGAATCTCCATGTATCTCCATGAATCTACATGAATCTCCATGAATCTCCATGAACCTCCTCCATGAATCTCCATGAATCTCCATGAATATCCTCCATGAATCTCCATGAATCTCCATGAATCTCCATGAATCTCCATGAATCTCCATGTATCTCCATGCATCTACATGAATCTCCATGAATCTCCATGAATCTCCTCCATGAATCTCCATGAATCACCATGAATCTCTTTCATCAATCTCCACGAATCTCCATGAATCTCCATGAATCTCCATGAATCTCCATGAATATCCATGAATATCCATGAATCTCCATGTATCTCCATGAATCTCCATGAATATCCATGAATCTTCATGAATCTCCTCCATGAATCTTCATGAATCTCCATGAATCTCCATGCATCTCCATGAATCTCCATGAATCTCCATGAACCTCCTCCATGAATCTCCATGAATCTCCATGAATATCCTCCATGAATTTCCATGAATCTCCATGAATCTTCATGAATCTCCTTCATCAATCTCCACGAATCTCCATGAATCTACATGAATCTCCATGAATCTCCATGAATCTCCATGAATCTCCATGAATATCCATGAATATCCATGAATCTCCATGTATCTCCATGTATCTCCATGAATCTCCATGAATCTCCATGAATCTCCATGTATCTCCATGAATCTACATGAATCTCCATGAATCTCCATGAATCTCCTCCATGAATCTCCATAAATCACCATGAATCTCCTTCATCAATCTCCACGAATCTCCATGAATCTCCATGAATCTCCATGAATCTCCATGAATCTCCATGAATATCCACGAATCTCCATGAATTTCCATGAATTTCCATGAACCTCCTCCATGAATCTCCATGAATCTCCATGAATATCCTCCATGAATCTCCATGAATCTCCATGAATCTTCATGAATCTCCTCCATGAATCTTCATGAATCTCCATGAATCTCCATGCATCTCCATGAATCTCCATGAATCTCCATGAACCTCCTCCATGAATCTCCATGAATCTCCATGAATATCCTCCATGAATCTCCATGACTCTCCATGAATCTCCATGTATCTCCATGAATCTACATGAATCTCCATGAATCTCCATGAATCGCCTCCATGAATTTCCATAAATCACCATGAATCTCCTTCATCAATCTCCATGAATCTCCATGAATCTCCATGAATATCCATGAATATCCATGAATCTCCATGTATCTCCATGTATCTCCATGAATCTCCTCCATGAATCTTCATGAACCTCCATGAATCTCCATGCATCTCCATGAATCTCCATGAATTTCCATGAACCTCCTCCATGAATCTCCATGAATCTCCATGAATATCCTCCATGAATCTCCATGAATATCCATGAATCTCCATGTATCTCCATGAATCTCCATGAATCTCCATGAATCTCCTCCATGAATCTCCATGAATCTCCATGAATCTCCTTCATCAATCTCCACGAATCTCCATGAATCTACATGAATCTCCATGAATCTACATGAATTTCCATAAATCACCATGAATCTCCTTCATCAATCTCCATGAATCACCATGAATCTCCATGAATATCCATGAATATCCATGAATCTCCATGTATCTCCATGTATCTCCATGAATCTCCTCCATGAATCTTCATGAACCTCCATGAATCTCCATGCATCTCCATGAATCTCCATGAATTTCCATGAACCTCCTCCATGAATCTCCATGAATCTCCATGAATATCCTCCATGAATCTCCATGAATCTCCATGAATCTCCATGAATATCCATGAATATCCATGAATCTCCATGTATCTCCATGTATCTCCATGAATCTCCATGAATATCCATGAATCTTCATGAATCTCCTCCATGAATCTTCATGAATCTCCATGAATCTCCATGCATCTCCATGAATCTCCATGAATCTCCATGAACCTCCTCCATGAATCTCCATGAATCTCAATGAATATCCATGAATATCCATGAATCTCCATGTATCTCCATGAATCTCCATGAATATCCATGAATCTTCATGAATCTCCTCCATGAATCTTCATGAATCTCCATGAATCTCCATGAATCTCCATGAATCTCCATGAACCTCCTCCATGAATCTCCATGAATCTCCATGAATATCCTCCATGAATCTCCATGAATCTCCATGAATCTCCTTCATCAATCTCCACGAATCTCCATGAATCTACATGAATCTCCATGAATCTCCATGAATCTCCATGAATCTCCATGAATATCCATGAATATCCATGAATCTCCATGTATGTCGATGTATCTCCATGAATCTCCATGAATCTCCATGAATCTCCATGTATCTCCATGAATCTACATGAATCTCCATGAATCTCCATGAATCTCCTCCATGAATCTCCATAAATCACCATGAATCTCCATGATATCCTGTATGAATCTTCATGAATCTCCATGAATCTCCATGCATCTCCATGAATCTCCATGAATCTCCATGACCCTCCTCCATGAATCTCCATGAATCTCCATGAATATCCATGAATCTCCATGAATCTCCATGAATATCCATGAATCTCCATGAATCTCCATGAATCTCCATGTATCTCCATGAATCTACATGAATCTCCATGAATCTCCATGAATCTCCTCCATGAATCTCCATAAATCACCATGAATCTCCTTCATCAATCTCCACGAATCTCCATGAATCTCCATGAATCTCCATGAATCTCCATGAATCTCCATGAATCTCCATGAATCTCCATGAATCTCCATGATATCCGGTATGAATCTTCATGAATCTCCATGAATCTCCATGCATCTCCATGAATCTCCATGAATCTTCATGAACCTCCTCCATGAATCTCCATGAATCTCCATGAATATCCATGAATCTCCTCCATGAATCTCCATGAATCTCCTTCATCAATCTCCACGAATCTCCATGAATCTACATGAATCTCCATGAATCTCCATGAATCTCCATGCATCTCCATGAATCTCCATGAATCTCCATGAACCTCCTCCATGAATCTCCATGAATCTCCATGAATATCCATGAATATCCATGAATCTCCATGTATCTCCATGAATCTCCATGAATATCCATGAATCTCCATGAACCTCCTCCATGAATCTCCATGAATCTCCATGAATATCCTCCATGAATCTCCATGAATCTCCATGAATCTCCTTCATCAATCTCCACGAATCTCCATGAATCTACATGAATCTCCATGAATCTCCATGAATCTCCATGAATCTCCATGAATATCCATGAATATCCATGAATCTCCATGTATATCGATGTATCTCCATGAATCTCCATGAATCTCCATGAATCTCCATGTATCTCAATGAATCTACATGAATCTCCATGAATCTCCATGAATCTCCTCCATGAATCTCCATAAATCACCATGAATCTCCATGATATCCTGTATGAATCTTCATGAATCTCCATGAATCTCCATGCATCTCCATGAATCTCCATGAATCTCCATGAATCTCCATGACCCTCCTCCATGAATCTCCATGAATCTCCATGAATATCCATGAATCTCCATGAATCTCCATGAATATCCATGAATCTCCATGAATCTCCATGAATCTCCATGTATCTCCATGAATCTACATGAATCTCCATGAATCTCCATGAATCTCCATAAATCACCATGAATCTCCTTCATCAATCTCCACGAATCTCCATGAATCTCCATGAATCTCCATGAATCTCCATGAATCTCCATGAATCTCCATGAATCTCCATGAATCTCCATGATATCCGGTATGAATCTTCATGAATCTCCATGAATCTCCATGCATCTCCATGAATCTCCATGAATCTTCATGAACCTCCTCCATGAATCTCCATGAATCTCCATGAATATCCATGAATCTCCTCCATGAATCTCCATGAATCTCCTTCATCAATCTCCACGAATCTCCATGAATCTACATGAATCTCCATGAATCTCCATGAATCTCCATGCATCTGCATGAATCTCCATGAATCTCCATGAACCTCCTCCATGAATCTCCATGAATCTCCATGAATATCCATGAATATCCATGAATCTCCATGTATCTCCATGAATCTCCATGAATCTCCATGCATCTGCATGAATCTCCATGAATCTCCATGAACCTCCTCCATGAATCTCCATGAATCTCCATGAATATCCATGAATATCCATGAATATCCATGAATCTCCATGTATCTCCATGTATCTCCATGAATCTCCATGAATATCCATGAATCTTCATGAATCTCCTCCATGAATCTTCATGAATCTCCATGAATCTCCATGCATCTCCATGAATCTCCATGAATCTCCATGAACCTCCTCCATGAATCTCCATGAATCTCCATGAATATCCATGAATATCCATGAATCTCCATGTATCTCCATGAATCTCCATGAATATCCATGAATCTTCATGAATCTCCTCCATGAATCTTCATGAATCTCCATGAATCTCCATGAATCTCCATGAATCTCCATGAACCTCCTCCATGAATCTCCATGAATCTCCATGAATATCCTCCATGAATCTCCATGAATCTCCATGAATCTCCTTCATCAATCTCCACGAATCTCCATGAATCTACATGAATCTCCATGAATCTCCAGGAATCTCCATGAATCTCCATGAATATCCATGAATATCCATGAATATCCATGAATCTCCATGTATGTCGATGTATCTCCATGAATCTCCATGAATCTCCATGTATCTCCATGAATCTACATGAATCTCCATGAATCTCCATGAATCTCCTCCATGAATCTCCATAAATCACCATGAATCTCCATGATATCCTGTATGAATCTTCATGAATCTCCATGAATCTCCATGCATCTCCATGAATCTCCATGAATCTCCATGACCCTCCTCCATGAATCTCCATGAATCTCCATGAATATCCATGAATCTCCATGAATCTCCATGAATATCCATGAATCTCCATGAATCTCCATGAATATCCATGAATCTCCATAAATCACCATGAATCTCCTTCATCAATCTCCACGAATCTCCATGAATCTCCATGAATCTCCATGAATCTCCATGAATCTCCATGAATCTCCATGAATCTCCATGAATCTCCATGATATCCGGTATGAATCTTCATGAATCTCCATGAATCTCCATGCATCTCCATGAATCTCCATGAATCTTCATGAACTTCCTCCATGAATCTCCATGAATCTCCATGAATATCCATGAATCTCCTCCATGAATCTCCATGAATCTCCTTCATCAATCTCCACGAATCTCCATGAATCTACATGAATCTCCATGAATCTCCATGAATCTCCATGCATCTGCATGAATCTCCATGAATCTCCATGAACCTCCTCCATGAATCTCCATGAATCTCCATGAATATCCATGAATATCCATGAATCTCCATGTATCTCCATGAATCTCCATGAATCTCCATGCATCTGCATGAATCTCCATGAATCTCCATGAACCTCCTCCACGAATCTCCATGAATCTCCATGAATATCCATGAATATCCATGAATATCCATGAATCTCCATGTATCTCCATGTATCTCCATGAATCTCCATGAATATCCATGAATCTTCATGAATCTCCTCCATGAATCTTCATGAATCTCCATGAATCTCCATGCATCTCCATGAATCTCCATGAATCTCCATGAACCTCCTCCATGAATCTCCATGAATCTCCATGAATATCCATGAATATCCATGAATCTCCATGTATCTCCATGAATCTCCATGAATATCCATGAATCTTCATGAATCTCCTCCATGAATCTTCATGAATCTCCATGAATCTCCATGAATCTCCATGAATCTCCATGAACCTCCTCCATGAATCTCCATGAATCTCCATGAATATCCTCCATGAATCTCCATGAATCTCCATGAATCTCCTTCATCAATCTCCACGAATCTCCATGAATCTACATGAATCTCCATGAATCTCCATGAATCTCCATGAATCTCCATGAATATCCATGAATATCCATGAATCTCCATGTATGTCGATGTATCTCCATGAATCTCCATGAATCTCCATGAATCTCCATGTATCTCCATGAATCTACATGAATCTCCATGAATCTCCATGAATCTCCTCCATGAATCTCCATAAATCACCATGAATCTCCATGATATCCTGTATGAATCTTCATGAATCTCCATGAATCTCCATGCATCTCCATGAATCTCCATGAATCTCCATGACCCTCCTCCATGAATCTCCATGAATCTCCATGAATATCCATGAATCTCCATGAATCTCCATGAATATCCATGAATCTCCATGAATCTCCATGAATCTCCATGTATCTCCATGAATCTACATGAATCTCCATGAATCTCCATGAATCTCCTCCATGAATCTCCATAAATCACCATGAATCTCCTTCATCAATCTCCACGAATCTCCATGAATCTCCATGAATCTCCATGAATCTCCATGAATCTCCATGAATCTCCATGAATCTCCATGAATCTCCATGATATCCGGTATGAATCTTCATGAATCTCCATGAATCTCCATGCATCTCCATGAATCTCCATGAATCTTCATGAACCTCCTCCATGAATCTCCATGAATCTCCATGAATATCCATGAATCTCCTCCATGAATCTCCATGAATCTCCTTCATCAATCTCCACGAATCTCCATGAATCTACATGAATCTCCATGAATCTCCATGAATCTCCATGCATCTCCATGAATCTCCATGAATCTCCATGAACCTCCTCCATGAATCTCCATGAATCTCCATGAATATCCATGAATATCCATGAATCTCCATGTATCTCCATGAATCTCCATGAATATCCATGAATCTCCATGAATCTCCATGAATCTCCATGAATCTCCATGACCCTCCTCCATGAATCTCCATGAATCTCCATGAATATCCATGAATCTCCATGAATCTCCATGAATATCCATGAATCTCCATGAATCTCCATGAATCTCCATGTATCTCCATGAATCTACATGAATCTCCATGAATCTCCATGAATCTCCTCCATGAATCTCCATAAATCACCATGAATCTCCTTCATCAATCTCCACGAATCTCCATGAATCTCCATGAATCTCCATGAATCTCCATGAATCTCCATGAATCTCCATGAATCTCCATGAATCTCCATGATATCCGGTATGAATCTTCATGAATCTCCATGAATCTCCATGCATCTCCATGAATCTCCATGAATCTTCATGAACCTCCTCCATGAATCTCCATGAATCTCCATGAATATCCATGAATCTCCTCCATGAATCTCCATGAATCTCCTTCATCAATCTCCACGAATCTCCATGAATCTACATGAATCTCCATGAATCTCCATGAATCTCCATGCATCTCCATGAATCTCCATGAATCTTCATGAACCTCCTCCATGAATCTCCATGAATCTCCATGAATATCCATGAATCTCCTCCATGAATCTCCATGAATCTCCTTCATCAATCTCCACGAATCTCCATGAATCTACATGAATCTCCATGAATCTCCATGAATCTCCATGCATCTCCATGAATCTCCATGAATCTCCATGAATCTCCATGAATCTCCATGAACCTCCTCCATGAATCTCCATGAATCTCCATGAATATCCTCCATGAATCTCCATGAATCTCCATGAATCTCCTTCATCAATCTCCACGAATCTCCATGAATCTACATGAATCTCCATGAATCTCCATGAATCTCCATGAATCTCCATGAATATCCATGAATATCCATGAATCTCCATGTATGTCGATGTATCTCCATGAATCTCCATGAATCTCCATGAATCTCCATGTATCTCCATGAATCTACATGAATCTCCATGAATCTCCATGAATCTCCTCCATGAATCTCCATAAATCACCATGAATCTCCATGATATCCTGTATGAATCTTCATGAATCTCCATGAATCTCCATGCATCTCCATGAATCTCCATGAATCTCCATGACCCTCCTCCATGAATCTCCATGAATCTCCATGAATATCCATGAATCTCCATGAATCTCCATGAATATCCATGAATCTCCATGAATCTCCATGAATCTCCATGTATCTCCATGAATCTACATGAATCTCCATGAATCTCCATGAATCTCCTCCATGAATCTCCATAAATCACCATGAATCTCCTTCATCAATCTCCACGAATCTCCATGAATCTCCATGAATCTCCATGAATCTCCATGAATCTCCATGAATCTCCATGAATCTCCATGAATCTCCATGATATCCGGTATGAATCTTCATGAATCTCCATGAATCTCCATGCATCTCCATGAATCTCCATGAATCTTCATGAACCTCCTCCATGAATCTCCATGAATCTCCATGAATATCCATGAATCTCCTCCATGAATCTCCATGAATCTCCTTCATCAATCTCCACGAATCTCCATGAATCTACATGAATCTCCATGAATCTCCATGAATCTCCATGCATCTGCATGAATCTCCATGAATCTCCATGAACCTCCTCCATGAATCTCCATGAATCTCCATGAATATCCATGAATATCCATGAATCTCCATGTATCTCCATGAATCTCCATGAATCTCCATGCATCTGCATGAATCTCCATGAATCTCCATGAACCTCCTCCATGAATCTCCATGAATCTCCATGAATATCCATGAATATCCATGAATATCCATGAATCTCCATGTATCTCCATGTATCTCCATGAATCTCCATGAATATCCATGAATCTTCATGAATCTCCTCCATGAATCTTCATGAATCTCCATGAATCTCCATGCATCTCCATGAATCTCCATGAATCTCCATGAACCTCCTCCATGAATCTCCATGAATCTCCATGAATATCCATGAATATCCATGAATCTCCATGTATCTCCATGAATCTCCATGAATATCCATGAATCTTCATGAATATCCATGAATCTTCATGAATCTCCTCCATGAATCTTCATGAATCTCCATGAATCTCCATGAATCTCCATGAATCTCCATGAACCTCCTCCATGAATCTCCATGAATCTCCATGAATATCCTCCATGAATCTCCATGAATCTCCATGAATCTCCTTCATCAATCTCCACGAATCTCCATGAATCTACATGAATCTCCATGAATCTCCATGAATCTCCATGAATCTCCATGAATATCCATGAATATCCATGAATCTCCATGTATGTCGATGTATCTCCATGAATCTCCATGAATCTCCATGAATCTCCATGTATCTCCATGAATCTACATGAATCTCCATGAATCTCCATGAATCTCCTCCATGAATCTCCATAAATCACCATGAATCTCCATGATATCCTGTATGAATCTTCATGAATCTCCATGAATCTCCATGCATCTCCATGAATCTCCATGAATCTCCATGACCCTCCTCCATGAATCTCCATGAATCTCCATGAATATCCATGAATCTCCATGAATCTCCATGAATATCCATGAATCTCCATGAATCTCCATGAATCTCCATGTATCTCCATGAATCTACATGAATCTCCATGAATCTCCATGAATCTCCTCCATGAATCTCCATAAATCACCATGAATCTCCTTCATCAATCTCCACGAATCTCCATGAATCTCCATGAATCTCCATGAATCTCCATGAATCTCCATGAATCTCCATGAATCTCCATGAATCTCCATGATATCCGGTATGAATCTTCATGAATCTCCATGAATCTCCATGCATCTCCATGAATCTCCATGAATCTTCATGAACCTCCTCCATGAATCTCCATGAATCTCCATGAATATCCATGAATCTCGTCCATGAATCTCCATGAATCTCCTTCATCAATCTCCACGAATCTCCATGAATCTACATGAATCTCCATGAATCTCCATGAATCTCCATGCATCTGCATGAATCTCCATGAATCTCCATGAACCTCCTCCATGAATCTCCATGAATCTCCATGAATATCCATGAATATCCATGAATCTCCATGTATCTCCATGAATCTCCATGAATATCCATGAATCTTCATGAATCTCCTCCATGAATCTTCATGAATCTCCATGAATCTCCATGCATCTCCATGAATCTCCATGAATCTCCATGAACCTCCTCCATGAATCTCCATGAATCTCCATGAATATCCTCCATGAATTTCCATGAATCTCCATGAATCTCCATGAATCTCCTTCATCAATCTCCACGAATCACCATGAATCTAGATGAATCTCCATGAATCTCCATGAATCTCCATGAATCTCCATGAATATCCATGAATATCCATGAATCTCCATGTATCTCCATGTATCTCCATGAATCTCCATGAATCTCCATGAATCTCCATGTATTTCCATGAATCTACATGAATCTCCATGAATCTCCATGAATCTCCTCCATGAATCTCCATAAATCACCATGAATCTCCTTCATCAATCTCCACGAATCTCCATGAATCTCCATGAATCTCCATGAATCTCCATGAATCTCCATGAATATCCATGAATCTCCATGATATCCGGTATGAATCTTCATGAATCTCCATGAATCTCCATGCATCTCCATGTATCTCCATGAATCTCCATTAATCTCCATGAACCTCCTCCATGAATCTCCATGAATCTCCATGAATATCCATGAACCTCCTCCATGAATCTCCATCAATCTCCATGTATCTCCATGTATCTCCATGAATCTCCATGAATATCCATGAATCTTCATGAATCTCCTCCATGAATCTTCATGAATCTCCATGAATCTCCATGCATCTCCATGAATCTCCATGAATCTCCATGAACCTCCTCCATGAATCTCCATGAATCTCCATGAATCTCCATGAATATCCTCCATGAATCTCCATGAATCTCCATGAATCTCCATGTATCTCCATGAATCTACATGAATCTCCATGAATCTGCATGAATCTCCTCCATGAATCTCCATGAATCACCATGAATCTCCTTCATCAATCTCCACGAATCTCCATGAATCTCCATGAATATCCATGAATATCCATGAATCTCCATGTATCTCCATGTATCTCCATGAATCTCCATGAATATCCATGCATCTCCATGAATCTCCATGAATCTCCATGAACCTCCTCCATGAATCTCCATGAATCTCCATGAATATCCATGAATCTCCATGAATCTCCATGAATATCCATGAATCTTCATGAATCTCCTCCATGAATCTTCATGAATCTCCATGAATCTCCATGCATCTGCATGAATCTCCATGAATCTCCATGAACCTCCTCCATGAATCTCCATGAATCTCCATGAATATCCTCCATGAATCTCCATGAATCTCCATGTATCTCCATGAATCTACATGAATCTCCATGAATCTCCTCCATGAATCTCCATGAATCACCATGAATCTCCTTCATCAATCTCCACGAATCTCCATGAATCTCCATGAATCTCCATGAATCTCCATGAATATCCATGAATATCCATGAATCTCCATGTATCTCCATGAATCTCCATGAATATCCATGAATCTTCATGAATCTCCTCCATGAATCTTCATGAATCTCCATGAATCTCCATGCATCTCCATGAATCTCCATGAATCTCCATGAACCTCCTCCATGAATCTCCATGAATCTCCATGAATATCCTCCATGAATTTCCATGAATCTCCATGAATCTCCATGAATCTCCTTCATCAATCTCCACGAATCTCCATGAATCTACACGAATCTCCATGAATCTCCATGAATCTCCATGAATCTCCATGAATCTCCATGAATATCCATGAATATCCTTGAATCTCCATGTATCTCCATGTATCTCCATGAATCTCCATGAATCTCCATGAATCTCCATGTATCTCCATGAATCTACATGAATCTCCATGTATCTCCATGAATCTCCTCCATGAATCTCCATAAATCACCATGAATCTCCCTCATCAATCTCCACGAATCTCCATGAATCTCCATGAATCTCCATGAATCTCCATGAATATCCATGAATCTCCATGATATCCGGTATGAATCTTCATGAATCTCCATGAATCTCCATGCATCTCCATGAATCTCCATGAATCTCCATGAATCTCCATGATATCCTGTATGAATCTTCATGAATCTCCATGAATCTCCATGCACCTGCATGAATCTCCATGAATCTCCATGAATCTCCATGTATCTCCATGAATCTACATGAATCTCCATGAATATCCATGAATATCCATGTATCTCCATGTATCTCCATGAATCTCCATGAATCTCCATGAATATCCATGAACCTCCTCCATGAATCTCCATGAATCTCCATGAATATCCATGAATCTCCATGAATCTCCATGAACCTCCTCCATGAATCTCCATGAATCTCCATGAATATCCTCCATGAATCTCCATGAATCTCCATGAATCTCCTCCATGAATCTCCATAAATCACCATGAATCTCCTTCATCAATCTCCACGAATCTCCATGAATCTCCATGAATCTCCATGAATTTCCATGAATCTCCATGAATATCCATGAATCTCCATGATATCCGGTATGAATCTTCATGAATCTCCATGAATCTCCATGCATCTCCATGAATCTCCATGAATCTCCATGAATCTCCATGAATATCCATGAATCTCCATGATATCCGGTATGAATCTTCATGAATCTCCATGAATCTCCATGCATCTCCATGAATCTCCATGAATCTCCATGAATCTCCATGAATCTCCATGAATCTCCATGAACCTCCTCCATGAATCTCCATGAATATCCATGAATATCCATGAACCTCCTCCATGAATCTCCATGAATCTCCAT
This sequence comes from Lasioglossum villosulum, assembly GCA_963971365.1. NCBI lineage: Eukaryota > Metazoa > Arthropoda > Insecta > Hymenoptera > Halictidae > Lasioglossum > Lasioglossum villosulum. The sequence goes on along the minus strand of OZ020500.1, from coordinate 17,435,649 downwards.
GAATCTCCATGAATCTCCATGAATATCCATGAATCTCCATGAATCTCCATGTATCTCCATGTATCTCCATGAATCTCCATGAATATCCACGCATCTCCATGAATCTCCATGAATCTCCATGAACCTCCTCCATGAATCTCCATGAATCTCCATGAATATCCATGAATCTCCATGAATCTCCATGAATCTCCATGTATCTCCATGAATCTACATGAATCTCCATGAATATCCATGAATCTTCATGAATCTCCTCCATGAATCTTCATGAATCTCCATGAATCTCCATGCATCTGCATGAATCTCCATGAATCTCCATGAACCTCCTCCATGAATCTCCATGAATCTACATGAATATCCTCCATGAATCTCCATGAATCTCCATGAATCTCCAAGTATCTCCATGAATCTACATGAATCTCCATGAATCTCCATGAATCTCCTCCATGAATCTCCATGAATCACCATGAATCTCCTTCATCAATCTCCACGAATCTCCATGAATCTCCATGAATCTCCATGAATCTCCATGAATATCCATGAATATCCATGAATCTCCATGTATCTCCATGAATCTCCATGAATATCCATGAATCTTCATGAATCTCCTCCACGAATCTCCATGAATCTACATGAATCTCCATGAATCTCCATGAATCTCCATGAATCTCCATGAATATCCATGAATATCCATGAATCTCCATGTATCTCCATGTATCTCCATGAATCTCCATGAATCTCCATGAATCTCCATGTATCTCCATGAATCTACATGAATCTCCATGAATCTCCATGAATCTCCTCCATGAATCTCCATAAATCACCATGAATCTCCTTCATCAATCTCCACGAATCTCCATGAATCTCCATGAATCTCCATGATATCCGGTATGAATCTTCATGAATCTCCATGAATCTCCATGCATCTCCATGAATCTCCATGAATCTCCATGAATCTCCATGAATCTCCATGAATCTCCATGAACCTCCTCCATGAATCTCCATGAATATCCATGAATATCCATGAATCTCCATGTATCTCCATGAATCTCCATGAACCTCCTCCATGAATCTCCATGAATCTCCATGAATATCCATGAATCTCCATGAATCTCCATGAATCTCCATGTATCTCCATGAATCTACATGAATCTCCATGAATCTCCATGAATCTCCTCGATGAATCTCCATGAATCTTCATGAATCTCCTAATCCATGAACCTCTATGAATCTCCATGAATCTCCATGAATCTCCATGAACCTCCTCCATGAATCTCCATGAATCTCCATGAATATCCTCCATGAATCTCCATGAATCTCCATGAATCTCCTCCATGAATCTCCATGAATATCCATGAATATCCATGAACCTCCTCCATGAATCTCCATGAATCTCCATGAATCTCCATGAACCTCCTCCATGAATCTCCATGAATCTCCATGAATATCCATGAACCTCCTCCATGAATCTCCATGAATCTCCATGAATCTCCTCCATGAATCTCCATAAATCACCATGAATCTCCTTCATCAATCTCCACGAATCTCCATGAATCTCCATGAATCTCCATGAATTTCCATGAATCTCCATGAATATCCATGAATCTCCATGATATCCGGTATGAATCTTCATGAATCTCCATGAATCTCCATGCATCTCCATGAATCTCCATGAATCTCCATGAATCTCCATGAATCTCCATGAATCTCCATGAACCTCCTCCATGAATCTCCATGAATATCCATGAATATCCATGAACCTCCTCCATGAATCTCCATGAATCTCCATGAATCTCCATGAACCTCCTCCATGAATCTCCATGAATCTCCATGAATATCCATGAACCTCCTCCATGAATCTCCATGAATCTCCATGTATCTCCATGTATCTCCATGAATCTCCATGAATATCCATGAACCTCCTTCATGAATCTCCATGAATCTCCATGAATATCCTCCATGAATCTCCATGAATCTCCATGAATCTCCATGTATCTCCATGAATCTACATGAATCTCCATGAATCTCCATGAATCTCCTCCATGAATCTCCATGAATCACCATGAATCTCCTTCATCAATCTCCACGAATCTCCATGAATCTCCATGAATATCCATGAATATCCATGAATCTCCATGTATCTCCATGAATCTCCATGAACCTCCTCCATGAATCTCCATGAATCTCCATGAATATCCATGAATCTCCATGAATCTCCATGAATCTCCATGTATCTCCATGAATCTACATGAATCTCCATGAATCTCCATGAATCTCCTCGATGAATCTCCATGAATCTTCATGAATCTCCTAATCCATGAACCTCTATGAATCTCCATGAATCTCCATGAATCTCCATGAATCTCCATGAATCTCCATGAATCTCCATGAATCTCCATGAATCTCCTTCATCAATCTCCACGAATCTCCATGAATCTCCATGAATCTCCATGAATCTCCATGAATATCCTCCATGAATCTCCATGAATCTCCATGAATCTCCATGAATCTCCATGATATCCTGTATGAATCTTCATGAATCTCCATGAATCTCCATGCACCTGCATGAATCTCCATGAATCTCCATGAATCTCCATGTATCTCCATGAATCTACATGAATCTCCATGAATATCCATGAATATCCATGTATCTCCATGTATCTCCATGAATCTCCATGAATCTCCATGAATATCCATGAACCTCCTCCATGAATCTCCATGAATCTCCATGAATATCCATGAATCTCCATGAATCTCCATGAACCTCCTCCATGAATCTCCATGAATCTCCATGAATATCCTCCATGAATCTCCATGAATCTCCATGAATCTCCTCCATGAATCTCCATAAATCACCATGAATCTCCTTCATCAATCTCCACGAATCTCCATGAATCTCCATGAATCTCCATGAATCTCCATGAATCTCCATGAATATCCATGAATCTTCATGAATCTCCTCCATGAATCTTCATGAATCTCCATGAATCTCCATGCATCTCCATGAATCTCCATGAATCTCCATGAACCTCCTCCATGAATCTCCATGAATCTCCATGAATATCCTCCATGAATCTCCATGAATCTCCATGAATCTCCATGAATCTTCATGAATCTCTTCCATGAATCTCCATGAATCACCATGAATCTCCTTCATCAATCTCCACGAATCTCCATGAATCTCCATGAATCTCCATGAATCTCCATGAATATCCATGAATATCCATGAATCTCCATGTATCTCCATGTATCTCCATGAATCTCCATGAATATCCATGCATCTCCAAGAATCTCCATGAATCTCCATGAACCTCCTCCATGAATCTCCATGAATCTCCATGAATATCCATGAATCTCCATGAATCTCCATGAATCTCCATGTATCTCCATGAATCTACATGAATCTCCATGAATCTCCATGAATCTCCTCGATGAATCTCCATGAATCTTCATGAATCTCCTAATCCATGAACCTCTATGAATCTCCATGAATCTCCATGAATATCCTCCATGAATCTCCATGAATCTCCATGAATGTCCATGAATCTACATGAATCTCCATGAATCTCCATGAATCTCCATGAATCTCCTCGATGAATCTCCATGAACCTTCATGAATCTCCTAATCCATGAACCTCTATGAATCCACATGAATCTCCATGAATATCCTCCATGAATCTCCATGAATCTCCATGAATGTCCATGAATCTCCTCCACGAATCTCCTATATGAATCTCCATGAATCTCCATGAATCTCGATGAATCTCCATGAATCTCCATGAATCTCCTTCATCAATCTCCACGAATCTCCATGAATCTCCATGAATCTCCATGAATCTCCATGAATCTCCTCCATGAATCTCCATGAATCTCCATGATATCCTGTATGAATCTTCATGAATCTCCATGAATCTCCATGCATCTGCATGAATCTCCATGAATCTCCATGAATCTCCATGTATCTCCATGAATCTACATGAATCTCCATGAATATCCAAGAATATCCATGTATCTCCATGTATCTCCATGAATCTCCATGAATCTCCATGAATATCCATGAACCTCCTCCATGAATCACCATGAATCTCCATGAATATCCATGAATCTCCATGAATCTCCATGAATCTCCATGAACCTCCTCCATGAATCTCCATGAATCTCCATGAATATCCATGAACCTCCTCCATGAATCTCCATGAATCTCCATAAATATCCATGAATCTCCATGAATCTCCATGAATCTCCATGAATCTCCATGAACCTCCTCCATGAATCTCCATGAACCTCCTCCATGAATCTCCATGAATCTCCATGAATATCCTCCATGAATCTCCATGAATCTCCATGAATCTCCATGAATCTCCATGAATCTTCATGAATCTCCTCCATGAATCTTCATGAATCTCCATGAATATCCTCCATGAATCTCCATGAATCTCCATGAATCTCCATGTATCTCCATGAATCTACATGAATCTCCATGAATCTCCATGAATCTCCTCCATGAATCTCCATGAATCACCATGAATCTCCTTCATCAATCTCCACGAATCTCCATGAATCTCCATGAATCTCCATGAATCTCCATGAATATCCATGAATATCCATGAATCTCCATGTATCTCCATGTATCTCCATGAATCTCCATGAATATCCATGCATCTCCAAGAATCTCCATGAATCTCCATGAACCTCCTCCATGAATCTCCATGAATCTCCATGAATATCCATGAATCTCCATGAATCTCCATGAATCTCCATGTATCTCCATGAATCTACATGAATCTCCATGAATCTCCATGAATCTCCTCGATGAATCTCCATGAATCTTCATGAATCTCCTAATCCATGAACCTCTATGAATCTCCATGAATCTCCATGAATATCCTCCATGAATCTCCATGAATCTCCATGAATGTCCATGAATCTACATGAATCTCCATGAATCTCCATGAATCTCCATGAATCTCCTCGATGAATCTCCATGAACCTTCATGAATCTCCTAATCCATGAACCTCTATGAATCCACATGAATCTCCATGAATATCCTCCATGAATCTCCATGAACCTCCTCCATGAATCTCCATGAATCTCCATGAATATCCATGAATCTCCATGAATCTGCATGTATCTCCATGAATCTACATGAATCTCCATGAATCTCCTTGAATCTTCTCCATGAATCTCCATGAATCACCATGAATCTCCTTCATCAATCTCCACGAATCTCCATGAATCTCCATGAATCTCCATGAATCTCCATGAATCTCCATGAATCTCCATGATATCCGGTATGAATCTTCATGAATCTCCATCAATCTCCATGAATCTCCATGAACCTCCTCCATGAATCTCCATGAATATCCATGAATCTCCATGAATCTCCATGAATCTCCATGAATCTCCATGAATATCCATGAATCTCCATGAATCTCCATGAATCTCCATGAACCTCCTCCATGAATCTCCATGAATATCCATGAATATCCATGAATCTCCATGAATCTCCATGAATCTCCTTGAATATCCTCCATGAATCTCCATGAATCTCCATGAATGTCCATGAATCTCCTCCATGAATCTCCGGTATGAATCTCCATGAATCTCCATGGATCTCCTTCATCAATCTCCACGAATCTCCATGAATCTCCATGAATCTCCATGAATCTCTATGAATCTTCATGAATTTCCATGAATCTCCATGAACCCTCAAGAACCTCCTCTCTAAATCTCCATGAATCTCCATGAATATCCATGAATCTCCATGAATCTCCATGAATCTCCATGTATCTCCATGAATCTACATGAATCTCCATGAATCTCCATGAATATCCTCCATGAATCTCCATGATATCCTGTATGAACCTTCATGAATCTCCATGAATCTCCAGGAATCTCCATGAATCTCCATGAACCTCCTCCATGAATCTCCATGAATCTCCATGAATATCCATGAATCTCCATGAATCTCCATGAATCTCCATGAACCTCCTCCATGAATCTCCAAGAATCTCCAAGAATATCCATGAATCTCCATGAATCTCCATGAATCTCCATGAACCTCCTCCATGAATCTCCATGAATCTCCATGAATCTCCATGAATATCCATGAACCTCCTCCATGAATCTCCATGAATATCCATGAATATCCATGAATCTCCATGAATCTCCATGAATCTCCATGAATATCCTCCATGAATCTCCATGAATCTCCTCCATGAATCTCCTGTATGAATCTCCATGAATCTCCATGGATCTCCTTCATCAATCTCCACGAATCTCCATGAATCTACATGAATCTCCATGATATCCTGTATGAATCTTCATGAATCTCCATGAATCTCCATGCATCTCCATGAATCTCCATGAATCGCCATGAACCTCCTCCATGCATCTCCATGAATCTCCATGAATCTCCATGAACCTCCTCCATGAATCTCCATGAATCTCCATGAATATCCATGAACCTCCTCCATGAATCTCCATGAATCTCCATGAATCTCCATGAATCTCCATGAATCTCCTTCATCAATCTCCACGAATCTCCATGAATCTCCATGAATCTCCATGAATCTCCATGAATCTCCATGAATCTCCATGAATACCCATGAATATCCATGAATCTCCATGTATCTCCATGTATCTCCATGCATCTCCATGCATCTCCATGAATCTCCATGAATCTCCATGAACCTCCTCCATGAATCTCCATGAATCTCCATGAATATCCATGAATCTCCATGAATCTCCATGAATCTGCATGTATCTCCATGAATCTACATGAATCTCCATGAATCTCCTTGAATCTTCTCCATGAATCTCCATGAATCACCATGAATCTCCTTCATCAATCTCCACGAATCTCCATGAATCTCCATGAATCTCCATGAATCTCCATGAATCTCCATGAATCTCCATGAATCTCCATGAATCTCCATGAATCTCCATGAATCTCCATGAATCTCCATGATATCCGGTATGAATCTTCATGAATCTCCATCAATCTCCATGAATCTCCATGAATCTCCATGAACCTCCATGAATATCCATGAATCTCCATGAATCTCCATGAACCTCCTCCATGAATCTCCATGAATCTCCATGAATATCCATGAACCTCCTCCATGAATCTCCATGAATATCCATGAATATCCATGAATCTCCATGAATCTCCATGAATCTCCATGAATATCCTCCATGAATCTCCATGAATCTCCATGAACCTCCTCCATGAATCTCCATGAATCTCCATGAATCTCCATGAATCTCCATGAATCTCCATGAATCTCCATGAACCTCCTCCATGAATCTCCATGAATCTCCATGAATATCCATGAACCTCCTCCATGAATCTCCATGAATATCCATGAATATCCATGAATCTCCTTGAATCTCCTTGAATATCCATGAATCTCCATGAATCTCCATGAATCTCCATGAACCTCCTCCATGAATCTCCATGAATCTCCATGAATCTCCATGAATCTCCATGAATCTCCATGAATCTCCATGAACCTCCTCCATGAATCTCCATGAATCTCCATGAATATCCATGAACCTCCTCCATGAATCTCCATGAATATCCATGAATATCCATGAATCTCCATGAATCTCCATGAATCTCCATGAATATCCTCCATGAATCTCCATGAATCTCCATGAATATCCTCCATGAATCTCCATGAATCTCCATGAATGTCCATGAATCTCCTCCATGAATCTCCTGTATGAATCTCCATGAATCTCCATGGATCTCCTTCATCAATCTCCACGAATCTCCATGAATCTACATGAATCTCCATGATATCCTGTATGAATCTTCATGAATCTCCATGAATCTCCATGAATCTACAAGATATCCTGTATGAATCTTCATGAATCTCCATGAATCTCCATGCATCTCCATGAATCTCCATGAATCGTCATGAACCTCCTCCATGAATCTCCATGAGTCCCCATGCATATCCATGAACCTCCTCCATGAATCTCCATGAATCTCCATGAATATCCATGAATCTCCATGAATCTCCATGAATCTCCATGAACCTCCTCCATGAATCTCCATGAATCTCCATGAATATCCATGAACCTCCTCCATGAATCTCCATGAATCTCCATGAATCTCCATGAATCTCCTTCATCAATCTCCACGAATCTCCATGAATCTCCATGAATCTCCATGAATCTCCATGAATCTCCATGAATCTCCATGAATATCCATGAATCTCCATGAATCTCCATGAATCTGCATGTATCTCCATGAATCTACATGAATCTCCATGAATCTCCTTGAATCTTCTCCATGAATCTCCATGAATCACCATGAATCTCCTTCATCAATCTCCACGAATCTCCATGAATCTTCATGAATCTCCATGAATCTCCATGAATCTCCATGAATCTCCATGAATCTCCATGATATCCGGTATGAATCTTCATGAATCTCCATCAATCTCCATGAATCTCCATGAATCTCCATGAACCTCCTCCATGAATCTCCATGAATATCCATGAATCTCCATGAATCTCCATGAATCTCCATGAACCTCCTCCATGAATCTCCATGAATCTCCATGAATATCCATGAATCTCCATGAATCTCCATGAATCTCCATGAACCTCCTCCATGAATCTCCATGAATCTCCATGAATATCCATGAACCTCCTCCATGAATCTCCATGAATATCCATGAATATCCATGAATCTCCATGAATCTCCATGAATCTCCTTGAATATCCTCCATGAATCTCCATGAATCTCCATGAATGTCCATGAATCTCCTCCATGAATCTCCGGTATGAATCTCCATGAATCTCCATGGATCTCCTTCATCAATCTCCACGAATCTCCATGAATCTCCATGAATCTCCATGAATCTCTATGAATCTTCATGAATTTCCATGAATCTCCATGAACCCTCAAGAACCTCCTCTCTAAATCTCCATGAATCTCCATGAATATCCATGAATCTCCATGAATCTCCATGAATCTCCATGTATCTCCATGAATCTACATGAATCTCCATGAATCTCCATGAATATCCTCCATGAATCTCCATGATATCCTGTATGAACCTTCATGAATCTCCATGAATCTCCAGGAATCTCCATGAATCTCCATGAACCTCCTCCATGAATCTCCATGAATCTCCATGAATATCCATGAATCTCCATGAATCTCCATGAATCTCCATGAATCTCCATGAACCTCCTCCATGAATCTAAATGAATATCCATGAACCTCCTCCATGAATCTCCATGAATATCCATGAATATCCATGAATCTCCATGAATCTCCATGAATCTCCATGAATATCCTCCATGAATCTCCATGAATCTCCATGAATGTCCATGAATCTCCTCCATGAATCTCCTGTATGAATCTCCATGAATCTCCATGGATCTCCTTCATCAATCTCCACGAATCTCCATGAATCTACATGAATCTCCATGATATCCTGTATGAATCTTCATGAATCTCCATGAATCTCCATGAATCTACAAGATATCCTGTATGAATCTTCATGAATCTCCATGAATCTCCATGCATCTCCATGAATCTCCATGAATCGTCATGAACCTCCTCCATGAATCTCCATGAGTCCCCATGCATATCCATGAACCTCCTCCATGAATCTCCATGAATCTCCATGAATATCCATGAATCTCCATGAATCTCCATGAATCTCCATGAACCTCCTCCATGAATCTCCATGAATCTCCATGAATATCCATGAACCTCCTCCATGAATCTCCATGAATCTCCATGAATCTCCATGAATCTCCTTCATCAATCTCCACGAATCTCCATGAATCTCCATGAATCTCCATGAATCTCCATGAATCTCCATGAATCTCCATGAATACCCATGAATATCCATGAATCTCCATGTATCTCCATGTATCTCCATGCATCTCCATGCATCTCCATGAATCTCCATGAATCTCCATGAACCTCCTCCATGAATCTCCATGAATCTCCATGAATATCCATGAATCTCCATGAATCTCCATAAATCTGCATGTATCTCCATGAATCTACATGAATCTCCATGAATCTCCTTGAATCTTCTCCATGAATCTCCATGAATCACCATGAATCTCCTTCATCAATCTCCACGAATCTCCATGAATCTCCATGAATCTCCATGAATCTCCATGAATCTCCATGAATCTCCATGAATCTCCATGATATCCGGTATGAATCTTCATGAATCTCCATCAATCTCCATGAATCTCCATGAATCTCCATGAACCTCCTCCATGAATCTCCATGAATATCCATGAATCTCCATGAATCTCCATGAATCTCCATGAACCTCCTCCATGAATCTCCATGAATCTCCATGAATATCCATGAATCTCCATGAATCTCCATGAATCTCCATGAACCTCCTCCATGAATCTCCATGAATCTCCATGAATATCCATGAACCTCCTCCATGAATCTCCATGAATATCCATGAATATCCATGAATCTCCATGAATCTCCATGAATCTCCTTGAATATCCTCCATGAATCTCCATGAATCTCCATGAATGTCCATGAATCTCCTCCATGAATCTCCGGTATGAATCTCCATGAATCTCCATGGATCTCCTTCATCAATCTCCACGAATCTCCATGAATCTCCATGAATCTCCATGAATCTCTATGAATCTTCATGAATTTCCATGAATCTCCATGAACCCTCAAGAACCTCCTCTCTAAATCTCCATGAATCTCCATGAATATCCATGAATCTCCATGAATCTCCATGAATCTCCATGTATCTCCATGAATCTACATGAATCTCCATGAATCTCCATGAACATCCTCCATGAATCTCCATGATATCCTGTATGAACCTTCATGAATCTCCATGAATCTCCAGGAATCTCCATGAATCTCCATGAACCTCCTCCATGAATCTCCATGAATCTCCATGAATATCCATGAATCTCCATGAGTCTCCATGAATCTCCATGAACCTCCTCCATGAATCTCCAAGAATCTCCAAGAATATCCATGAATCTCCATGAATCTCCATGAATCTCCATGAACCTCCTCCATGAATCTCCATGAATCTCCATGAATCTCCATGAATATCCATGAACCTCCTCCATGAATCTCCATGAATATCCATGAATATCCATGAATCTCCATGAATCTCCATGAATCTCCATGAATATCCTCCATGAATCTCCATGAATCTCCATGAATGTCCATGAATCTCCTCCATGAATCTCCTGTATGAATCTCCATGAATCTCCATGGATCTCCTTCATCAATCTCCACGAATCTCCATGAATCTACATGAATCTCCATGATATCCTGTATGAATCTTCATGAATCTCCATGAATCTCCATGCATCTCCATGAATCTCCATGAATCGCCATGAACCTCCTCCATGCATCTCCATGAATCTCCATGAATCTCCATGAACCTCCTCCATGAATCTCCATGAATCTCCATGAATATCCATGAACCTCCTCCATGAATCTCCATGAATCTCCATGAATCTCCATGAATCTCCTTCATCAATCTCCACGAATCTCCATGAATCTCCATGAATCTCCATGAATCTCCATGAATCTCCATGAATCTCCATGTATCTCCATGTATCTCCATGCATCTCCATGCATCTCCATGAATCTCCATGAATCTCCATGAACCCCCTCCATGAATCTCCATGAATCTCCATGAATATCCATGAATCTCCATGAATCTCCATGAATATCCATGAATCTCCATGAATCTCCATGAATCTGCATGTATCTCCATGAATCTACATGAATCTCCATGAATCTCCTTGAATCTTCTCCATGAATCTCCATGAATCACCATGAATCTCCTTCATCAATCTCCACGAATCTCCATGAATCTCCATGAATCTCCATGAATCTCCATGAATCTCCATGAATCTCCATGAATCTCCATGAATCTCCATGAATCTCCATGAATCTCCATGAATCTCCATGATATCCGGTATGAATCTTCATGAATCTCCATCAATCTCCATGAATCTCCATGAATCTCCATGAACCTCCATGAATATCCATGAATCTCCATGAATCTCCATGAACCTCCTCCATGAATCTCCATGAATCTCCATGAATATCCATGAATCTCCATGAATCTCCATGAATCTCCATGAACCTCCTCCATGAATCTCCATGAATCTCCATGAATCTCCATGAATCTCTATGAATCTTCATGAATTTCCATGAATCTCCATGAACCCTCAAGAACCTCCTCTCTAAATCTCCATGAATCTCCATGAATATCCATGAATCTCCATGAATCTCCATGAATCTCCATCTATCTCCATGAATCTACATGAATCTCCATGAATCTCCATGAATCTCCTCGATGAATCTCCATGAATCTTCATGAATCTCCTGATCCATGAACCTCTATGAATCTCCTTGAATCTCCATGAATATCCTCCATGAATCTCCATGATATCCTGTATGAACCTTCATGAATCTCCATGAATCTCCAGGAATCTCCATGAATCTCCATGAATGTCCATGAATCTCCTCCATGAATCTCCTCGATGAATATCCATGAATCTCCATGAATCTCCTTCATCAATCTCCACGAATCTCCATGAATCTCCATGAATCTCCATGAATCTCCTCGATGAATCTCCATGAATCTTCATGAATCTCCTGATCCATGAACCTCTATGAATCTCCTTGAATCTCCATGAATATCCTCCATGAATCTCCATGATATCCTGTATGAACCTTCATGAATCTCCATGAATCTCCATGAATATCCATGAATCTCCATGAATCTCCATGAATCTCCATGAATATCCATGAATCTCCATGAATCTCCATGAATCTCCATGAACCTCCTCCATGAATCTCCATGAATCTCCATGAATATCCATGAACCTCCTCCATGAATCTCCATGAATCTCCATGAATCGCCATGAATCTCCTCCATGAATCTCCATGAATCCCCATGAATATCCATGAACCTCCTCCATGAATCTCCATGAATATCCATGAATCTCCATGAATCTCCATGAATCTCCATGAATCTCCATGAACCTCCTCCATGAATCTCCATGAATCTCCATGAATATCCATGAACCTCCTCCATGAATCTCCATGAATCTCCATGAATCTCCTTCATCAATTTCCACGAATCTCCATGAATCTCCATGAATCTCCATGAATCTCCATGAATCTCCATGAATCTCCATGAATATCCATGAATATCCATGAATCTCCATGTATCTCCATGTATCTCCATGCATCTCCATGCATCTCCATGAATCTCCATGAACCTCCTCCATGAATCTCCTTCATCAATCTCCACGAATCTCCATGAATCTCCATGTATCTCCATGAATCTACATGAATCTCCATGAATCTCCATGAATCTCCTCGATGAATATCCATGAATCTCCATGAATCTCCTTCATCAATCTCCACGAATCTCCATGAATCTCCATGAATCTCCATGATATCCTGTATGAATCTCCATGAATCTCCATGAATCTCCATGAACCTCCTAAATGAATCTCCATGAATCTCCATGAATATCCATGAACCTCCTCCTTGAATCTCCATGAATTTCCATGAATATCCATGAATCTCCATGAATCTCCATGAATATCCTCCATGAATCTCCATGAATCTCCATGAATGTCCATGAATCTCCTCCATGAATCTCCTGTATGAATCTCCATGAATCTCCATGAATCTCCATGAATCTCCATGAATCTCCTTCATCAATCTCCACGAATATCCATGAATCTACATGAATCTCCATGAATCTCCATGAATCTCCATGAATATCCATGAATATCCATGAATCTCCATGTATCTCCATGTATCTCCATGCATCTCCATGCATCTCCATGAATCTCCATGAACCTCCTCCATGAATCTCCTTCATCAATCTCCACGAATCTCCATGAATCTCCATGTATGTCCATGAATCTACATGAATCTCCATGAATCTCCATGAATCTCCTCGATGAATATCCATGAATCTCCATGAATCTCCTTCATCAATCTCCACGAATCTCCATGAATCTCCATGAATCTCCATGATATCCTGTATGAATCTCCATGAATCTCCATGAATCTCCATGAACCTCCTCCATGAATCTCCATGAATCTCCATGAATATCCATGAACCTCCTCCTTGAATCTCCATGAATCTCCATGAATATCCATGAATCTCCATGAATCTCCATGAATATCCTCCATGAATCTCCATGAATCTCCATGAATGTCCATGAATCTCCTCCATGAATCTCCTGTATGAATCTCCATGAATCTCCATGAATCTCCATGAATCTCCATGAATCTCCTTCATCAATCTCCACGAATCTCCATGAATCTACATGAATCTCCATGAATCTCCATGAATCTCCATGAATATCCATGAATATCCATGAATCTCCATGTATCTCCATGTATCTCCATGCATCTCCATGCATCTCCATGAATCTCCATGAATCTCCTCCATGAATCTCCTTCATCAATCTCCACGAATCTCCATGAATCTCCATGTATCTCCATGAATCTACATGAATCTCCATGAATCTCCATGAATCTCCTCGATGAATATCCATGAATCTCCATGAATCTCCTTCATCAATCTCCACGAATCTCCATGAATCCCCATGAATCTCCATGAATCTCCATGATATCCTGTATGAATCTCCATGAATCTCCATGAATCTCCATGAACCTCCTCCATGAATCTCCATGAATCTCCATGAATATCCATGAACCTCCTCCATGAATCTCCATGAATCTCCATGAATATCCATGAATCTCCATGAATCTCCATGAATATCCTCCATGAATCTCCATGAATCTCCATGAATGTCCATGAATCTCCTCCATGAATCTCCTGTATGAATCTCCATGAATCTCCATGAATCTCCATGAATCTCCTTTATCAATCTCCACGAATCTCCATGAATCTACATGAATCTCCATGAATCTCCATGAATCTCCATGATGTCCTGTATGAATCTTCATGAATCTCCATGAATCTCCATGCATCTCCATGAATCTCCTTGAATCTCCATGAACCTCCTCCATGAATCTCCATGAATCTCCATGAATATCCATGAATCTCCATGAATCTCCATGAATCTGCATGTATCTCCATGAATCTACATGAATCTCCATGAATGTCCATGAATCTTCTCCATGAATCTCCATGAATCACCATGAATCTCCTTCATCAATCTCCACGAATCTCCATGAATCTCCATGAATCTCCATGAATCTCCATGAATCTCCATGAACCTCCATGATATCCGGTATGAATCTTCATGAATCTCCATCAATCTCCATGCATCTCCATGAATCTCCATGAATCTCCATGAACCTCCTCCATGAATCTCCATGAATCTCCATGAATATCCATGAACCTCCTCCATGAATCTCCACGAATCTCCATGAATCGACATGAATCTCCATGAATCTCCATTAATCTCCATGAATCTCCATGAACCTCCTCCATGAATCTCCATGAATCTCCATGAATATCCATGAATCTCCATGAATCTCCATGAATCTCCATGAACCTCCTCCATGAATCTCCATGAATCTCCATGAATATCCATGAACCTCCTCCATGAATCTCCATGAATGTCCATGAATCTCCTCCATGAATCTCCTGTATGAATCTCCATGAATCTCCATGAATCTCCATGAATCTCCTTCATCAATCTCCACGAATCTCCATGAATCTCCATGAATCTCCATGAATCTCCATGATATCCTGTATGAATCTTCATGAATCTCCATGAATCTCCATGCATCTCCATGAATCTCCATGAATCGCCATGAACCTCCTCCATGCATCTCCATGAATCTCCATGAATCTCCATGAACCTCCTCCATGAATCTCCATGAATCTCCATGAATATCCTCCATGAATCTCCATGAATCTCCATGAATGTCCATGAATCTCCTCCATGAATCTCCTGTATGAACCTCCATGAATCTCCATGAATCTCCTTCATCAATCTCCACGAATCTCCATGAATCTACATGAATCTCCATGAATCTCCATGAATCTCCATGAATCTCCATGAATCTACATGATATCCTGTATGAATCTTCATGAATCTCCATGAATCTCCATGCATCTCCATGAATCTCCATGAATCGCCATGAACCTCCTCCATGAATCTCCATGAATCCCCATGAATATCCATGAACCTCCTCCATGAATCTCCATGAATCTCCATGAATATCCATGAATCTCCATGAATCTCCATGAATCTCCATGAATCTCCATGAACCTCCTCCATGAATCTCCATGAATCTCCATGAATATCCATGAACCTCCTCCATGAATCTCTATGAATCTCCATGAATCTCCATGAATCTCCTTCATCAATCTCCACAAATCTCCATGAATCTCCATGAACCCTCAAGAACCTCCTCTCTAAATCTCCATGAATCTCCATGAATCTCCATGAATCTCCATGTATCTCCATGAATCTACATGAATCTCCATGAATCTCCATGAATCTCCTCGATGAATCTCCATGAATCTTCATGAATCTCCTGATCCATGAACCTCTATGAATCTCCTTGAATCTCCATGAATATCCTCCATGAATCTCCATGATATCCTGTATGAACCTTCATGAATCTCCATGAATCTCCATGAATCTCCATGAATCTCCATGAACCTCCTCCATGAATCTCCATGAATGTCCATGAATATCCATGAATCTCCATGAATCTCCATGAATCTCCATGAACCTCCTCCATGAATCTCCATGAATCTCCATGAATATCCATGAATCTCCATGAATCTCCATGAATCTCCATGAATCTCCATGAATCTCCATGAACCTCCATGATATCCGGTATGAATCTTCATGAATCTCCATCAATCTCCATGCATCTCCATGAATCTCCATGAATCTCCATGAACCTCCTCCATGAATCTCCATGAATCTCCATGAATATCCATGAACCTCCTCCATGAATCTCCACGAATCTCCATGAATCGACATGAATCTCCATGAATCTCCATGAATCTCCATGAATCTCCATGAATCTCCATGAACCTCCTCCATGAATCTCCATGAATCTCCATGAATATCCATGAATCTCCATGAATCTCCATGAATCTCCATGAACCTCCTCCATGAATCTCCATGAATCTCCATGAATATCCATGAACCTCCTCCATGAATCTCCATGAATGTCCATGAATCTCCTCCATGAATCTCCTGTATGAATCTCCATGAATCTCCATGAATCTCCATGAATCTCCTTCATCAATCTCCACGAATCTCCATGAATCTCCATGAATCTCCATGAACCTCCTCCATGAATCTCCTTCATCAATCTCCACGAATCTCCATGAATCTCCATGTATGTCCATGAATCTACATGAATCTCCATGAATCTCCATGAATCTCCTCGATGAATATCCATGAATCTCCATGAATCTCCTTCATCAATCTCCACGAATCTCCATGAATCTCCATGAATCTCCATGAATCTCCATGATATCCTGTATGAATCTCCATGAATCTCCATGAATCTCCATGAACCTCCTTCATGAATCTCCATGAATCTCCATGAATATCCATGAACCTCCTCCATGAATCTCCATGAATCTCCATGAATATCCATGAATCTCCATGAATCTCCATGAATATCCTCCATGAATATCCATGAATCTCCATGAATCTCCATGAATCTCCATGAATCGCCATGAACCTCCTCCATGAATCTCCATGAATCCCCATGAATATCCATGAACCTCCTCCATGAATCTCCATGAATCTCCATGAATATCCATGAATCTCCATGAATCTCCATGAATCTCCATGAATCTCCATGAACCTCCTCCATGAATCTCCATGAATCTCCATGAATATCCATGAACCTCCTCCATGAATCTCCATGAATCTCCATGAATCTCCATGAATCTCCTTCATCAATTTCCACGAATCTCCATGAATCTCCATGAATCTCCATGAATCTCCATGAATCTCCATGAATCTCCATGAATATCCATGAATATCCATGAATCTCCATGTATCTCCATGTATCTCCATGCATCTCCATGCATCTCCATGAATCTCCATGAACCTCCTCCATGAATCTCCTTCATCAATCTCCACGAATCTCCATGAATCTCCATGTATCTCCATGAATCTACATGAATCTCCATGAATCTCCATGAATCTCCTCGATGAATATCCATGAATCTCCATGAATCTCCTTCATCAATCTCCACGAATCTCCATGAATCTCCATGAATCTCCATGATATCCTGTATGAATCTCCATGATATCCTGTATGAACCTTCATGAATCTCCATGAATCTCCATGAATCTCCATGAATCTCCATGAACCTCCTCCATGAATCTCCATGAATGTCCATCAATATCCATGAATCTCCATGAATCTCCATGAATCTCCATGAACCTCCTCCATGAATCTCCATGAATCTCCATGAATATCCATGAATCTCCATGAATCTCCATGAATCTCCATGAATCTCCATGAATCTCCATGAACCTCCATGATATCCGGTATGAATCTTCATGAATCTCCATCAATCTCCATGCATCTCCATGAATCTCCATGAATCTCCATGAACCTCCTCCATGAATCTCCATGAATCTCCATGAATATCCATGAACCTCCTCCATGAATCTCCACGAATCTCCATGAATCGACATGAATCTCCATGAATCTCCATGAATCTCCATGAATCTCCATGAACCTCCTCCATGAATCTCCATGAATCTCCATGAATATCCATGAATCTCCATGAATCTCCATGAATCTCCATGAACCTCCTCCATGAATCTCCATGAATCTCCATGAATATCCATGAACCTCCTCCATGAATCTCCATGAATGTCCATGAATCTCCTCCATGAATCTCCTGTATGAATCTCCATGAATCTCCTTCATCAATCTCCACGAATCTCCATGAATCTCCATGAATCTCCATGAACCTCCTCCATGAATCTCCTTCATCAATCTCCACGAATCTCCATGAATCTCCATGTATGTCCATGAATCTACATGAATCTCCATGAATCTCCATGAATCTCCTCGATGAATATCCATGAATCTCCATGAATCTCCTTCATCAATCTCCACGAATCTCCATGAATCTCCATGAATCTCCATGAATCTCCATGATATCCTGTATGAATCTCCATGAATCTCCATGAATCTCCATGAACCTCCTTCATGAATCTCCATGAATCTCCATGAATATCCATGAACCTCCTCCATGAATCTCCATGAATCTCCATGAATATCCATGAATCTCCATGAATCTCCATGAATATCCTCCATGAATATCCATGAATCTCCATGAATCTCCATGAATCTCCATGAATCGCCATGAACCTCCTCCATGAATCTCCATGAATCCCCATGAATATCCATGAACCTCCTCCATGAATCTCCATGAATATCCATGAATCTCCATGAATCTCCATGAATCTCCATGAATCTCCATGAACCTCCTCCATGAATCTCCATGAATCTCCATGAATATCCATGAACCTCCTCCTTGAATCTCCATGAATCTCCATGAATATCCATGAATCTCCATGAATCTCCATGAATATCCTCCATGAATCTCCATGAATCTCCATGAATGTCCATGAATCTCCTCCATGAATCTCCTGTATGAATCTCCATGAATCTCCATGAATCTCCATGAATCTCCATGAATCTCCTTCATCAATCTCCACGAATCTCCATGAATCTACATGAATCTCCATGAATCTCCATGAATCTCCATGAATATCCATGAATATCCATGAATCTCCATGTATCTCCATGTATCTCCATGCATCTCCATGCATCTCCATGAATCTCCATGAATCTCCTCCATGAATCTCCTTCATCAATCTCCACGAATCTCCATGAATCTCCATGTATCTCCATGAATCTACATGAATCTCCATGAATCTCCATGAATCTCCTCGATGAATATCCATGAATCTCCATGAATCTCCTTCATCAATCTCCACGAATCTCCATGAATCCCCATGAATCTCCATGAATCTCCATGATATCCTGTATGAATCTCCATGAATCTCCATGAATCTCCATGAACCTCCTCCATGAATCTCCATGAATCTCCATGAATATCCATGAACCTCCTCCATGAATCTCCATGAATCTCCATGAATATCCATGAATCTCCATGAATCTCCATGAATATCCTCCATGAATCTCCATGAATCTCCATGAATGTCCATGAATCTCCTCCATGAATCTCCTGTATGAATCTCCATGAATCTCCATGAATCTCCATGAATCTCCTTTATCAATCTCCACGATTCTCCATGAATCTACATGAATCTCCATGAATCTCCATGAATCTCCATGATGTCCTGTATGAATCTTCATGAATCTCCATGAATCTCCATGCATCTCCATGAATCTCCTTGAATCTCCATGAACCTCCTCCATGAATCTCCATGAATCTCCATGAATATCCATGAATCTCCATGAATCTCCATGAATCTGCATGTATCTCCATGAATCTACATGAATCTCCATGAATGTCCATGAATCTTCTCCATGAATCTCCATGAATCACCATGAATCTCCTTCATCAATCTCCACGAATCTCCATGAATCTCCATGAATCTCCATGAATCTCCATGAATCTCCATGAACCTCCATGATATCCGGTATGAATCTTCATGAATCTCCATCAATCTCCATGCATCTCCATGAATCTCCATGAATCTCCATGAACCTCCTCCATGAATCTCCATGAATCTCCATGAATATCCATGAACCTCCTCCATGAATCTCCACGAATCTCCATGAATCGACATGAATCTCCATGAATCTCCATGAATCTCCATGAATCTCCATGAACCTCCTCCATGAATCTCCATGAATCTCCATGAATATCCATGAATCTCCATGAATCTCCATGAATCTCCATGAACCTCCTCCATGAATCTCCATGAATCTCCATGAATATCCATGAACCTCCTCCATGAATCTCCATGAATGTCCATGAATCTCCTCCATGAATCTCCTGTATGAATCTCCATGAATCTCCATGAATCTCCATGAATCTCCTTCATCAATCTCCACGAATCTCCATGAATCTCCATGAATCTCCATGAATCTCCATGATATCCTGTATGAATCTTCATGAATCTCCATGAATCTCCATGCATCTCCATGAATCTCCATGAATCGCCATGAACCTCCTCCATGCATCTCCATGAATCTCCATGAATCTCCATGAACCTCCTCCATGAATCTCCATGAATCTCCATGAATATCCTCCATGAATCTCCATGAATCTCCATGAATGTCCATGAATCTCCTCCATGAATCTCCTGTATGAACCTCCATGAATCTCCATGAATCTCCTTCATCAATCTCCACGAATCTCCATGAATCTACATGAATCTCCATGAATCTCCATGAATCTCCATGAATCTCCATGAATCTACATGATATCCTGTATGAATCTTCATGAATCTCCATGAATCTCCATGCATCTCCATGAATCTCCATGAATCGCCATGAACCTCCTCCATGAATCTCCATGAATCCCCATGAATATCCATGAACCTCCTCCATGAATCTCCATGAATCTCCATGAATATCCATGAATCTCCATGAATCTCCATGAATCTCCATGAATCTCCATGAACCTCCTCCATGAATCTCCATGAATCTCCATGAATATCCATGAACCTCCTCCATGAATCTCTATGAATCTCCATGAATCTCCATGAATCTCCTTCATCAATCTCCACAAATCTCCATGAATCTCCATGAACCCTCAAGAACCTCCTCTCTAAATCTCCATGAATCTCCATGAATCTCCATGAATCTCCATGTATCTCCATGAATCTACATGAATCTCCATGAATCTCCATGAATCTCCTCGATGAATCTCCATGAATCTTCATGAATCTCCTGATCCATGAACCTCTATGAATCTCCTTGAATCTCCATGAATATCCTCCATGAATCTCCATGATATCCTGTATGAACCTTCATGAATCTCCATGAATCTCCATGAATCTCCATGAATCTCCATGAACCTCCTCCATGAATCTCCATGAATGTCCATGAATATCCATGAATCTCCATGAATCTCCATGAATCTCCATGAACCTCCTCCATGAATCTCCATGAATCTCCATGAATATCCATGAATCTCCATGAATCTCCATGAATCTCCATGAATCTCCATGAATCTCCATGAACCTCCATGATATCCGGTATGAATCTTCATGAATCTCCATCAATCTCCATGCATCTCCATGAATCTCCATGAATCTCCATGAACCTCCTCCATGAATCTCCATGAATCTCCATGAATATCCATGAACCTCCTCCATGAATCTCCACGAATCTCCATGAATCGACATGAATCTCCATGAATCTCCATGAATCTCCATGAATCTCCATGAACCTCCTCCATGAATCTCCATGAATCTCCATGAATATCCATGAATCTCCATGAATCTCCATGAATCTCCATGAACCTCCTCCATGAATCTCCATGAATCTCCATGAATATCCATGAACCTCCTCCATGAATCTCCATGAATGTCCATGAATCTCCTCCATGAATCTCCTGTATGAATCTCCATGAATCTCCATGAATCTCCATGAATCTCCTTCATCAATCTCCACGAATCTCCATGAATCTCCATGAATCTCCATGAATCTCCATGATATCCTGTATGAATCTTCATGAATCTCCATGAATCTCCATGCATCTCCATGAATCTCCATGAATCGCCATGAACCTCCTCCATGCATCTCCATGAATCTCCATGAATCTCCATGAACCTCCTCCATGAATCTCCATGAATCTCCATGAATATCCTCCATGAATCTCCATGAATCTCCATGAATGTCCATGAATCTCCTCCATGAATCTCCTGTATGAACCTCCATGAATCTCCATGAATCTCCTTCATCAATCTCCACGAATCTCCATGAATCTACATGAATCTCCATGAATCTCCATGAATCTCCATGAATCTCCATGAATCTACATGATATCCTGTATGAATCTTCATGAATCTCCATGAATCTCCATGCATCTCCATGAATCTCCATGAATCGCCATGAACCTCCTCCATGAATCTCCATGAATCCCCATGAATATCCATGAACCTCCTCCATGAATCTCCATGAATCTCCATGAATATCCATGAATCTCCATGAATCTCCATGAATCTCCATGAATCTCCATGAACCTCCTCCATGAATCTCCATGAATCTCCATGAATATCCATGAACCTCCTCCATGAATCTCTATGAATCTCCATGAATCTCCATGAATCTCCTTCATCAATCTCCACAAATCTCCATGAATCTCCATGAACCCTCAAGAACCTCCTCTCTAAATCTCCATGAATCTCCATGAATCTCCATGAATCTCCATGTATCTCCATGAATCTACATGAATCTCCATGAATCTCCATGAATCTCCTCGATGAATCTCCATGAATCTTCATGAATCTCCTGATCCATGAACCTCTATGAATCTCCTTGAATCTCCATGAATATCCTCCATGAATCTCCATGATATCCTGTATGAACCTTCATGAATCTCCATGAATCTCCATGAATCTCCATGAATCTCCATGAACCTCCTCCATGAATCTCCATGAATGTCCATGAATATCCATGAATCTCCATGAATCTCCATGAATCTCCATGAACCTCCTCCATGAATCTCCATGAATCTCCATGAATATCCATGAATCTCCATGAATCTCCATGAATCTCCATGAACCTCCTCCATGAATCTCCATGAATCTCCATGAATATCCATGAACCTCCTCCATGAATCTCCATGAATCTCCATGAATCTACATGAAATCCTGTATGAATCTTCATGAATCTCCATGAATCTCCATGCATCTCCATGAATCTCCATGAATCGCCATGAACCTCCTCCATGAATCTCCATGAATCCCCATGAATATCCATGAACCTCCTCCATGAATCTCCATGAATCTCCATGAATATCCATGAATCTCCATGAATCTCCATGAATCTCCATGAATCTCCATGAACCTCCTCCATGAATCTCCATGAATCTCCATGAATATCCATGAACCTCCTCCATGAATCTCCATGAATCTCCATGAGTCTCCATGAATCTCCTTCATCAATTTCCACGAATCTCCATGAATCTCCATGAATCTCCATGAATCTCCATGAATCTCCATGAATCTCCATGAATATCCATGAATATCCATGAATCTCCATGTATCTCCATGTATCTCCATGCATCTCCATGCATCTCCATGAATCTCCATGAACCTCCTCCATGAATCTCCTTCATCAATCTCCACGAATCTCCATGAATCTCCATGTATCTCCATGAATCTACATGAATCTCCATGAATCTCCATGAATCTCCTCGATGAATATCTATGAATTTCCATGAATCTCCTTCATCAATCTCCACGAATCTCCATGAATCTCCATGAATCTCCATGAATCTCAATGATATCCTGTATGAATCTCCATGAATCTCCATGAAACTCCATGAACCTCCTCCATGAATCTCCATGAATCTCCATGAATATCCATGAACCTCCTCCATGAATCTCCATGAATCTCCATGAATATCCATGAATCTCCATGAATCTCCATGAATATCCTCCTTGAATCTCCATGAATCTCCATGAATGTCCATGAATCTCCTCCATGAATCTCCTGTATGAATCTCCATGAACCTCCTCCATGAATCTCCATGAATCTCCATGAATATCCATGAATCTCCATGAATCTCCATGAATCTCCATGAATCTCCATGAACCTCCTCCATGAATCTCCATGAATCTCCATGAATATCCATGAACCTCCTCCATGAATATCCATGAACCTCCTCCATGAATCTCCATGAATCTCCATGAGTCTCCATGAATCTCCTTCATCAATTTCCACGAATCTCCATGAATCTCCATGAATCTCCATGAATCTCCATGAATCTCCATGAATCTCCATGAATATCCATGAATATCCATGAATCTCCATGTATCTCCATGTATCTCCATGCATCTCCATGCATCTCCATGAATCTCCATGAACCTCCTCCATGAATCTCCTTCATCAATCTCCACGAATCTCCATGAATCTCCATGTATCTCCATGAATCTACATGAATCTCCATGAATCTCCATGAATCTCCTCGATGAATATCTATGAATTTCCATGAATCTCCTTCATCAATCTCCACGAATCTCCATGAATCTCCATGAATCTCCATGAATCTCAATGATATCCTGTATGAATCTCCATGAATCTCCATGAAACTCCATGAACCTCCTCCATGAATCTCCATGAATCTCCATGAATATCCATGAACCTCCTCCATGAATCTCCATGAATCTCCATGAATATCCATGAATCTCCATGAATCTCCATGAATATCCTCCATGAATCTCCATGAATCTCCATGAATGTCCATGAATCTATTCCATGAATCTCCTGTATGAATCTCCATGAATCTCCATGAATCTCCATGAATCTACATGATATCCTGTATGAATCTTCATGAATCTCCATGAATCTCCATGCATCTCCATGAATCTCCATGAATCGCCATGAACCTCCTCCATGAATCTCCATGAATCCCCATGAATATCCATGAACCTCCTCCATGAATCTCCATGAATGTCCATGAATATCCATGAATCTCCATGAATCTCCATGAATCTCCATGAACCTCCTCCATGAATCTCCATGAATCTCCATGAATATCCATGAATCTCCATGAATCTCCATGAATCTCCATGAACCTCCTCCATGAATCTCCATGAATCTCCATGAATATCCATGAACCTCCTCCATGAATCTCCATGAATATCCATGAATATCCATGAATCTCCATGAATCTCCATGAATCTCCATGAATATCCTGCATGAATCTCCATGAATCTCCATGAATCTCCATGAATATCCTGCATGAATCTCCATGAATCTCCATGAATGTCCATGAATCTCCTTCATGAATCTCCTGTATGAATCTCCATGAATCTCCATGGATCTCCTTCATCAATCTCCACGAATCTCCATGAATCTACATGAATCTCCATGATATCCTGTATGAATCTTCATGAATCTCCATGAATCTCCATGCATCTCCATGAATCTCCATGAATCGCCATGAACCTCCTCCATGAATCTCCATGAATCCCCATGAATATCCATGAACCTCCTCCATGAATCTCCATGAATCTCCATGAATATCCATGAATCTCCATGAATCTCCATGAATCTCCATGAATCTCCATGAACCTCCTCCATGAATCTCCATGAATCTCCATGAATATCCATGAACCTCCTCCATGAATCTCCATGAATCTCCATGAGTCTCCATGAATCTCCTCCATGAATCTCCACGAATCTCCATGAATCGACATGAATCTCCATGAATCTCCATGAATCTCCATGAATCTCCATGAACCTCCTCCATGAATCTCCATGAATCTCCATGAATATCCATGAATCTCCATGAATCTCCATGAATCTCCATGAACCTCCTCCATGAATCTCCATGAATCTCCATGAATATCCATGAACCTCCTCCATGAATCTCCATGAATGTCCATGAATCTCCTCCATGAATCTCCTGTATGAATCTCCATGAATCTCCATGAATCTCCATGAATCTCCTTCATCAATCTCCACGAATCTCCATGAATCTCCATGAATCTCCATGAATCTCCATGATATCCTGTATGAATCTTCATGAATCTCCATGAATCTCCATGCATCTCCATGAATCTCCATGAATCGCCATGAACCTCCTCCATGCATCTCCATGAATCTCCATGAATCTCCATGAACCTCCTCCATGAATCTCCATGAATCTCCATGAATATCCTCCATGAATCTCCATGAATCTCCATGAATGTCCATGAATCTCCTCCATGAATCTCCTGTATGAACCTCCATGAATCTCCATGAATCTCCTTCATCAATCTCCACGAATCTCCATGAATCTACATGAATCTCCATGAATCTCCATGAATCTCCATGAATCTCCATGAATCTACATGATATCCTGTATGAATCTTCATGAATCTCCATGAATCTCCATGCATCTCCATGAATCTCCATGAATCGCCATGAACCTCCTCCATGAATCTCCATGAATCCCCATGAATATCCATGAACCTCCTCCATGAATCTCCATGAATCTCCATGAATATCCATGAATCTCCATGAATCTCCATGAATCTCCATGAATCTCCATGAACCTCCTCCATGAATCTCCATGAATCTCCATGAATATCCATGAACCTCCTCCATGAATCTCTATGAATCTCCATGAATCTCCATGAATCTCCTTCATCAATCTCCACAAATCTCCATGAATCTCCATGAACCCTCAAGAACCTCCTCTCTAAATCTCCATGAATCTCCATGAATCTCCATGAATCTCCATGTATCTCCATGAATCTACATGAATCTCCATGAATCTCCATGAATCTCCTCGATGAATCTCCATGAATCTTCATGAATCTCCTGATCCATGAACCTCTATGAATCTCCTTGAATCTCCATGAATATCCTCCATGAATCTCCATGATATCCTGTATGAACCTTCATGAATCTCCATGAATCTCCATGAATCTCCATGAATCTCCATGAACCTCCTCCATGAATCTCCATGAATGTCCATGAATATCCATGAATCTCCATGAATCTCCATGAATCTCCATGAACCTCCTCCATGAATCTCCATGAATCTCCATGAATATCCATGAATCTCCATGAATCTCCATGAATCTCCATGAACCTCCTCCATGAATCTCCATGAATCTCCATGAATATCCATGAACCTCCTCCATGAATCTCCATGAATCTCCATGAATCTACATGAAATCCTGTATGAATCTTCATGAATCTCCATGAATCTCCATGCATCTCCATGAATCTCCATGAATCGCCATGAACCTCCTCCATGAATCTCCATGAATCCCCATGAATATCCATGAACCTCCTCCATGAATCTCCATGAATCTCCATGAATATCCATGAATCTCCATGAATCTCCATGAATCTCCATGAATCTCCATGAACCTCCTCCATGAATCTCCATGAATCTCCATGAATATCCATGAACCTCCTCCATGAATCTCCATGAATCTCCATGAGTCTCCATGAATCTCCTTCATCAATTTCCACGAATCTCCATGAATCTCCATGAATCTCCATGAATCTCCATGAATCTCCATGAATCTCCATGAATATCCATGAATATCCATGAATCTCCATGTATCTCCATGTATCTCCATGCATCTCCATGCATCTCCATGAATCTCCATGAACCTCCTCCATGAATCTCCTTCATCAATCTCCACGAATCTCCATGAATCTCCATGTATCTCCATGAATCTACATGAATCTCCATGAATCTCCATGAATCTCCTCGATGAATATCTATGAATTTCCATGAATCTCCTTCATCAATCTCCACGAATCTCCATGAATCTCCATGAATCTCCATGAATCTCAATGATATCCTGTATGAATCTCCATGAATCTCCATGAAACTCCATGAACCTCCTCCATGAATCTCCATGAATCTCCATGAATATCCATGAACCTCCTCCATGAATCTCCATGAATCTCCATGAATATCCATGAATCTCCATGAATCTCCATGAATATCCTCCATGAATCTCCATGAATCTCCATGAATGTCCATGAATCTCCTCCATGAATCTCCTGTATGAATCTCCATGAACCTCCTCCATGAATCTCCATGAATCTCCATGAATATCCATGAATCTCCATGAATCTCCATGAATCTCCATGAATCTCCATGAACCTCCTCCATGAATCTCCATGAATCTCCATGAATATCCATGAACCTCCTCCATGAATCTCCATGAATCTCCATGAGTCTCCATGAATCTCCTTCATCAATTTCCACGAATCTCCATGAATCTCCATGAATCTCCATGAATCTCCATGAATCTCCATGAATCTCCATGAATATCCATGAATATCCATGAATCTCCATGTATCTCCATGTATCTCCATGCATCTCCATGCATCTCCATGAATCTCCATGAACCTCCTCCATGAATCTCCTTCATCAATCTCCACGAATCTCCATGAATCTCCATGTATCTCCATGAATCTACATGAATCTCCATGAATCTCCATGAATCTCCTCGATGAATATCTATGAATTTCCATGAATCTCCTTCATCAATCTCCACGAATCTCCATGAATCTCCATGAATCTCCATGAATCTCAATGATATCCTGTATGAATCTCCATGAATCTCCATGAAACTCCATGAACCTCCTCCATGAATCTCCATGAATCTCCATGAATATCCATGAACCTCCTCCATGAATCTCCATGAATCTCCATGAATATCCATGAATCTCCATGAATCTCCATGAATATCCTCCATGAATCTCCATGAATCTCCATGAATGTCCATGAATCTCCTCCATGAATCTCCTGTATGAATCTCCATGAATCTCCATGAATCTCCATGAATCTACATGATATCCTGTATGAATCTTCATGAATCTCCATGAATCTCCATGCATCTCCATGAATCTCCATGAATCGCCATGAACCTCCTCCATGAATCTCCATGAATCCCCATGAATATCCATGAACCTCCTCCATGAATCTCCATGAATGTCCATGAATATCCATGAATCTCCATGAATCTCCATGAATCTCCATGAACCTCCTCCATGAATCTCCATGAATCTCCATGAATATCCATGAATCTCCATGAATCTCCATGAATCTCCATGAACCTCCTCCATGAATCTCCATGAATCTCCATGAATATCCATGAACCTCCTCCATGAATCTCCATGAATATCCATGAATATCCATGAATCTCCATGAATCTCCATGAATCTCCATGAATATCCTGCATGAATCTCCATGAATCTCCATGAATCTCCATGAATATCCTGCATGAATCTCCATGAATCTCCATGAATGTCCATGAATCTCCTTCATGAATCTCCTGTATGAATCTCCATGAATCTCCATGGATCTCCTTCATCAATCTCCACGAATCTCCATGAATCTCCATGATATCCTGTATGAATCTTCATGAATCTCCATGAATCTCCATGCATCTCCATGAATCTCCATGAATCGCCATGAACCTCCTCCATGAATCTCCATGAATCCCCATGAATATCCATGAACCTCCTCCATGAATCTCCATGAATCTCCATGAATATCCATGAATCTCCATGAATCTCCATGAATCTCCATGAATCTCCATGAACCTCCTCCATGAATCTCCATGAATCTCCATGAATATCCATGAACCTCCTCCATGAATCTCCATGAATCTCCATGAGTCTCCATGAATCTCCTTCATCAATTTCCACGAATCTCCATGAATCTCCATGAATCTCCATGAATCTCCATGAATCTCCATGAATCTCCATGAATATCCATGAATATCCATGAATCTCCATGTATCTCCATGTATCTCCATGCATCTCCATGCATCTCCATGAATCTCCATGAACCTCCTCCATGAATCTCCTTCATCAATCTCCACGAATCTCCATGAATCTCCATGTATCTCCATGAATCTACATGAATCTCCATGAATCTCCATGAATCTCCTCGATGAATATCTATGAATTTCCATGAATCTCCTTCATCAATCTCCACGAATCTCCATGAATCTCCATGAATCTCCATGAATCTCAATGATATCCTGTATGAATCTCCATGAATCTCCATGAAACTCCATGAACCTCCTCCATGAATCTCCATGAATCTCCATGAATATCCATGAACCTCCTCCATGAATCTCCATGAATCTCCATGAATATCCATGAATCTCCATGAATCTCCATGAATATCCTCCATGAATCTCCATGAATCTCCATGAATGTCCATGAATCTCCTCCATGAATCTCCTGTATGAATCTCCATGAATCTCCATGAATCTCCATGAATCTACATGATATCCTGTATGAATCTTCATGAATCTCCATGAATCTCCATGCATCTCCATGAATCTCCATGAATCGCCATGAACCTCCTCCATGAATCTCCATGAATCCCCATGAATATCCATGAACCTCCTCCATGAATCTCCATGAATGTCCATGAATATCCATGAATCTCCATGAATCTCCATGAATCTCCATGAACCTCCTCCATGAATCTCCATGAATCTCCATGAATATCCATGAATCTCCATGAATCTCCATGAATCTCCATGAACCTCCTCCATGAATCTCCATGAATCTCCATGAATATCCATGAACCTCCTCCATGAATCTCCATGAATATCCATGAATATCCATGAATCTCCATGAATCTCCATGAATCTCCATGAATCTCCATGAATATCCTGCATGAATCTCCATGAATCTCCATGAATCTCCATGAATATCCTGCATGAATCTCCATGAATCTCCATGAATGTCCATGAATCTCCTTCATGAATCTCCTGTATGAATCTCCATGAATCTCCATGGATCTCCTTCATCAATCTCCACGAATCTCCATGAATCTACATGAATCTCCATGATATCCTGTATGAATCTTCATGAATCTCCATGAATCTCCATGCATCTCCATGAATCTCCATGAATCGCCATGAACCTCCTCCATGCATCTCCATGAATCTCCATGAATCTCCATGAACCTCCTCCATGAATCTCCATGAATCTCCATGAATGTCCATGAATCTCCTTAATGAATCTCCTGTATGAATCTCCATGGATCTCCATGAATCTCCTTCATCAATCTCCACGAATCTCCATGAATCTACATGAATCTCCATGAATCTCCATGAATCTCCATGAATCTCCATGAATCTACATGATATCCTGTATGAATCTTCATGAATCTCCATGAATATCCATGCATCTCCATGAATCTCCATGAATCGCCATGAACCTCCTCCATGAATCTCCATGAATCCCCATGAATATCCATGAACCTCCTCCATGAATCTCCATGAATCTCCATGAATATCCATGAATCTCCATGAATCTCCATGAATCTCCATGAATCTCCATGAATATCCATGAATATCCATGAATCTCCATGTATCTCCATGTATCTCCATGCATCTCCATGCATCTCCATGCATCTCCATGAATCTCCATGAACCTCCTCCATGAATCTCCTTCATCAATCTCCACGAATCTCCATGAATCTCCATGTATCTCCATGAATCTACATGAATCTCCATGAATCTCCATGAATCTCCTCGATGAATATCCATGAATTTCCATGAATCTCCTTCATCAATCTCCACGAATCTCCATGAATCTCCATGAATCTCCATGATATCCTGTATGAATCTCCATGAATCTCCATGAACCTCCTCCATGAATCTCCATGAATCTCCATGAATGTCCATGAATCTCCTCCATGAATCTCCTGTATGAATCTCCATGAATCTCCATGAATCTCCATGAATCTCCATGAATCTCCTTCATCAATCTCCACGAATCTCCATGAATCTACATGAATCTCCATGAATCTCCATGAATCTCCATGAATCTCCATGAATATCCATGAATATCCATGAATCTCCATGTATCTCCATGTATCTCCATGCATCTCCATGCATCTCCATGAATCTCCATGAACCTCCTCCATGAATCTCCTTCATCAATCTCCACGAATCTCCATGAATCTCCATGTATCTCCATGAATCTACATGAATCTCCATGAATCTCCATGAATCTCCTCGATGAATATCCATGAATCTCCATGAATCTCCTTCATCAATCTCCACGAATCTCCATGAATCTCCATGAATCTCCATGATATCCTGTATGAATCTCCATGAATCTCCATAAACCTCCTCCATGAATCTCCATGAATCTCCATGAATATCCATGAACCTCCTCCATGAATCTCCATGAATCTCCATGAATATCCATGAATCTCCATGAATCTCCATGAATATCCTCCATGAATCTCCATGAATCTCCATGAATGTCCATGAATCTCCTCCATGAATCTCCTGTATGAATCTCCATGAATCTCCATGAATCTCCATGAATCTCCATGAATCTCCATGAATATCCATGAATATCCATGAATCTCCATGTATCTCCATGTATCTCCATGCATCTCCATGCATCTCCATGAATCTCCATGAACCTCCTCCATGAATCTCCTTCATCAATCTCCACGAATCTCCATGAATCTCCATGTATCTCCATGAATCTACATGAATCTCCATGAATCTCCATGAATCTCCTCGATGAATATCCATGAATCTCCATGAATCTCCTTCATCAATCTCCACGAATCTCCATGAATCTCCATGAATCTCCATGAATCTCCATGATATCCTGTATGAATCTCCATGAATCTCCATGAATCTCCATGAACCTCCTCCATGAATCTCCATGAATCTCCATGAATATCCATGAACCTCCTCCATGAATCTCCATGAATCTCCATGAATGTCCATGAATCTCCTCCATGAATCTCCTGTATGAATCTCCATGAATCTCCATGAATCTCCATGAATCTCCATGAATCTCCATGAATCTCCTTCATCAATCTCCACGAATCTCCATGAATCTACATGAATCTCCATGAATCTCCATGAATCTCCATGAATCTCCATGAATATCCATGAATATCCATGAATCTCCATGTATCTCCATGTATCTCCATGCATCTCCATGCATCTCCATGAATCTCCATGAACCTCCTCCATGAATCTCCTTCATCAATCTCCACGAATCTCCATGAATCTACATGAATCTCCATGAATCTCCATGAATCTCCATGAATCTCCATGAATCTACATGATATCCTGTATGAATCTTCATGAATCTCCATGAATCTCCATGCATCTCCATGAATCTCCATGAATCGCCATGAACCTCCTCCATGAATCTCCATGAATCCCCATGAATATCCATGAACCTCCTCCATGAATCTCCATGAATCTCCATGAATATCCATGAATCTCCATGAATCTCCATGAATCTCCATGAATCTCCATGAACCTCCTCCATGAATCTCCATGAATCTCCATGAATATCCATGAACCTCCTCCATGAATCTCCATGAATCTCCATGAATCTCCATGAATCTCCTTCATCAATTTCCACGAATCTCCATGAATCTCCATGAATCTCCATGAATCTCCATGAATCTCCATGAATCTCCATGAATATCCATGAATATCCATGAATCTCCATGTATCTCCATGTATCTCCATGCATCTCCATGCATCTCCATGAATCTCCATGAACGTCCTCCATGAATCTCCTTCATCAATCTCCACGAATCTCCATGAATCTCCATGAATCTCCATGATATCCTGTATGAATCTCCATGAA
The DNA here is from genome assembly GCA_963971365.1 of Lasioglossum villosulum. Classification (NCBI taxonomy): domain Eukaryota; kingdom Metazoa; phylum Arthropoda; class Insecta; order Hymenoptera; family Halictidae; genus Lasioglossum; species Lasioglossum villosulum. The sequence goes on along the minus strand of OZ020500.1, from coordinate 17,401,315 downwards.
TCTCCATGAATCTCCATGAACCTCCTCCATGAATCTCCATGAATCTCCATGAATATCCATGAACCTCCTCCATGAATCTCCATGAATCTCCATGAATATCCATGAATCTCCATGAATCTACATGAATATCCTCCATGAATCTCCATGAATCTCCATGAATGTCCATGAATCTCCTCCATGAATCTCCTGTATGAATCTCCATGAATCTCCATGAATCTCCATGAATCTCCATGAATCTCCATGAATATCCATGAATCTCCATGAATCGCCATGAACCTCCTCCATGCATCTCCATGAATCTCCATGAATCTCCATGAACCTCCTCCATGAATCTCCATGAATCTCCATGAATGTCCATGAATCTCCTTCATGAATCTCCTGTATGAATCTCCATGAATCTCCATGGATCTCCTTCATCAATCTCCACGAATCTCCATGAATCTACATGAATCTCCATGATATCCTGTATGAATCTTCATGAATCTCCATGAATCTCCATGCATCTCCATGAATCTCCATGAATCGCCATGAACCTCCTCCATGCATCTCCATGAATCTCCATGAATCTCCATGAACCTCCTCCATGAATCTCCATGAATCTCCATGAATATCCTCCATGAATCTCCATGAATCTCCATGAATGTCCATGAATCTCCTTAATGAATCTCCTGTATGAATCTCCATGGATCTCCATGAATCTCCTACATCAATCTCCACGAATCTCCATGAATCTACATGAATCTCCATGAATCTCCATGAATCTCCATGAATCTCCATGAATCTACATGATATCCTGTATGAATCTTCATGAATCTCCATGAATATCCATGCATCTCCATGAATCTCCATGAATCGCCATGAACCTCCTCCATGAATCTCCATGAATCCCCATGAATATCCATGAACCTCCTCCATGAATCTCCATGAATCTCCATGAATATCCATGAATCTCCATGAATCTCCATGAATCTCCATGAATCTCCATGAATCTCCATGAATCTCCATGAATATCCATGAATATCCATGAATCTCCATGTATCTCCATGTATCTCCATGCATCTCCATGCATCTCCATGCATCTCCATGAATCTCCATGAACCTCCTCCATGAATCTCCTTCATCAATCTCCACGAATCTCCATGAATCTCCATGTATCTCCATGAATCTACATGAATCTCCATGAATCTCCATGAATCTCCTCGATGAATATCCATGAATCTCCATGAATCTCCTTCATCAATCTCCACGAATCTCCATGAATCTCCATGAATCTCCATGATATCCTGTATGAATCTCCATGAATCTCCATAAACCTCCTCCATGAATCTCCATGAATCTCCATGAATATCCATGAACCTCCTCCATGAATCTCCATGAATCTCCATGAATATCCATGAATCTCCATGAATCTCCATGAATATCCTCCATGAATCTCCATGAATCTCCATGAATGTCCATGAATCTCCTGTATGAATCTCCATGAATCTCCATGAATCTCCATGAATCTCCATGAATCTCCATGAATATCCATGAATATCCATGAATCTCCATGTATCTCCATGTATCTCCATGCATCTCCATGCATCTCCATGAATCTCCATGAACCTCCTCCATGAATCTCCTTCATCAATCTCCACGAATCTCCATGAATCTCCATGTATCTCCATGAATCTACATGAATCTCCATGAATCTCCATGAATCTCCTCGATGAATATCCATGAATCTCCATGAATCTCCTTCATCAATCTCCACGAATCTCCATGAATCTCCATGAATCTCCATGAATCTCCATGATATCCTGTATGAATCTCCATGAATCTCCATGAATCTCCATGAATCTCCATGAATCTCCTTCATCAATCTCCACGAATCTCCATGAATCTACATGAATCTCCATGAATCTCCATGAATCTCCATGAATCTACATGAATCTCCATGAATCTCCATGAATCTCCATGAATCTCCATGAATCTACATGATATCCTGTATGAATCTTCATGAATCTCCATGAATCTCCATGCATCTCCATGAATCTCCATGAATCGCCATGAACCTCCTCCATGAATCTCCATGAATCCCCATGAATATCCATGAACCTCCTCCATGAATCTCCATGAATCTCCATGAATATCCATGAATCTCCATGAATCTCCATGAATCTCCATGAATCTCCATGAACCTCCTCCATGAATCTCCATGAATCTCCATGAATATCCATGAACCTCCTCCATGAATCTCCATGAATCTCCATGAATCTCCATGAATCTCCTTCATCAATTTCCACGAATCTCCATGAATCTCCATGAATCTCCATGAATCTCCATGAATCTCCATGAATCTCCATGAATATCCATGAATATCCATGAATCTCCATGTATCTCCATGTATCTCCATGCATCTCCATGCATCTCCATGAATCTCCATGAACGTCCTCCATGAATCTCCTTCATCAATCTCCACGAATCTCCATGAATCTCCATGTATCTCCATGAATCTACATGAATCTCCATGAATCTCCATGAATCTCCTCGATGAATATCCATGAATTTCCATGAATCTCCTTCATCAATCTCCACGAATCTCCATGAATCTCCATGAATCTCCATGATATCCTGTATGAATCTCCATGAATCTCCATGAATCTCCATGAACCTCCTCCATGAATCTCCATGAATCTCCATGAATATCCATGAACCTCCTCCATGAATCTCCATGAATCTCCATGAATATCCATGAATCTCCATGAATCTACATGAATATCCTCCATGAATCTCCATGAATCTCCATGAATGTCCATGAATCTCCTCCATGAATCTCCTGTATGAATCTCCATGAATCTCCATGAATCTCCATGAATCTCCATGAATCTCCATGAATATCCATGAATCTCCATGAATCGCCATGAACCTCCTCCATGCATCTCCATGAATCTCCATGAATCTCCATGAACCTCCTCCATGAATCTCCATGAATCTCCATGAATGTCCATGAATCTCCTTCATGAATCTCCTGTATGAATCTCCATGAATCTCCATGGATCTCCTTCATCAATCTCCACGAATCTCCATGAATCTACATGAATCTCCATGATATCCTGTATGAATCTTCATGAATCTCCATGAATCTCCATGCATCTCCATGAATCTCCATGAATCGCCATGAACCTCCTCCATGCATCTCCATGAATCTCCATGAATCTCCATGAACCTCCTCCATGAATCTCCATGATATCCTGTATGAATCTCCATGAATCTCCATGAATCTCCATGAACCTCCTCCATGAATCTCCATGAATCTCCATGAATGTCCATGAATCTCCTCCATGAATCTCCCGTATGAATCTCCATGAATCTCCATGAATCTCCATGAATCTCCATGAATCTCCTTCATCAATCTCCACGAATCTCCATGAATCTACATGAATCTCCATGAATCTCCATGAATCTCCATGAATCTCCATGAATATCCATGAATATCCATGAATCTCCATGTATCTCCATGTATCTCCATGCATCTCCATGCATCTCCATGAATCTCCATGAACCTCCTCCATGAATCTCCTTCATCAATCTCCACGAATCTCCATGAATCTCCATGTATCTCCATGAATCTACATGAATCTCCATGAATCTCCATGAATCTCCTCGATGAATATCCATGAATCTCCATGAATCTCCTTCATCAATCTCCACGAATCTCCATGAATCTCCATGAATCTCCATGATATCCTGTATGAATCTCCATGAATCCCCATAAACCTCCTCCATGAATCTCCATGAATCTCCATGAATATCCATGAACCTCCTCCACGAATCTCCATGAATCTCCATGAATATCCATGAATCTCCATGAATCTCCATGAATATCCTCCATGAATCTCCATGAATCTCCATGAATGTCCATGAATCTCCTCCATGAATCTCCTGTATGAATCTCCATGAATCTCCATGAATCTCCATGAATCTCCATGAATCTCCATGAATATCCATGAATATCCATGAATCTCCATGTATCTCCATGTATCTCCATGCATCTCCATGCATCTCCATGAATCTCCATGAACCTCCTCCATGAATCTCCTTCATCAATCTCCACGAATCTCCATGAATCTCCATGAATCTCCATGAACCTCCTCCATGAATCTCCTTCATCAATCTCCACGAATCTCCATGAATCTACATGAATCTCCATGAATCTCCATGAATCTCCTCGATGAATATCCATGAATTTCCATGAATCTCCTTCATCAATCTCCACGAATCTCCATGAATCTCCATGAATCTCCATGAATCTCCATGATATCCTGTATGAATCTCCATGAATCTCCATGAATCTCCATGAACCTCCTCCATGAATCTCCATGAATCTCCATGAATGTCCATGAATCTCCTCCATGAATCTCCTGTATGAATCTCCATGAATCTCCATGAATCTCCATGAATCTCCATGAATCTCCTTCATCAATCTCCACGAATCTCCATGAATCTACATGAATCTCCATGAATCTCCATGAATCTCCATGAATCTCCATGAATATCCATGAATATCCATGAATCTCCATGTATCTCCATGTATCTCCATGCATCTCCATGCATCTCCATGAATCTCCATGAACCTCCTCCATGAATCTCCTTCATCAATCTCCACGAATCTCCATGAATCTCCATGTATCTCCATGAATCTACATGAATCTCCATGAATCTCCATGAATCTCCTCGATGAATATCCATGAATCTCCATGAATCTCCTTCATCAATCTCCACGAATCTCCATGAATCTCCATGAATCTCCATGATATCCTGTATGAATCTCCATGAATCTCCATAAACCTCCTCCATGAATCTCCATGAATCTCCATGAATATCCATGAACCTCCTCCATGAATCTCCATGAATCTCCATGAATCTCCATGAATATCCTCCATGAATCTCCATGAATCTCCATGAATGTCCATGAATCTCCTCCATGAATCTCCTGTATGAATCTCCATGAATCTCCATGAATCTCCATGAATCTCCATGAATCTCCATGAATATCCATGAATATCCATGAATCTCCATGTATCTCCATGTATCTCCATGCATCTCCATGCATCTCCATGAATCTCCATGAACCTCCTCCATGAATCTCCTTCATCAATCTCCACGAATCTCCATGAATCTCCATGTATCTCCATGAATCTACATGAATCTCCATGAATCTCCATGAATCTCCTCGATGAATATCCATGAATCTCCATGAATCTCCTTCATCAATCTCCACGAATCTCCATGAATCTCCATGAATCTCCATGAATCTCCATGATATCCTGTATGAATCTCCATGAATCTCCATGAATCTCCATGAACCTCCTCCATGAATCTCCATGAATCTCCATGAATATCCATGAACCTCCTCCATGAATCTCCATGAATCTCCATGAATATCCATGAATCTCCATGAATCTCCATGAATATCCTCCATGAATCTCCATGAATCTCCATGAATGTCCATGAATCTCCTTCATCAATCTCCACGAATCTCCATGAATCTACATGAATCTCCATGAATCTCCATGAATCTCCATGAATCTCCATGAATATCCATGAATATCCATGAATCTCCATGTATCTCCATGTATCTCCATGCATCTCCATGCATCTCCATGAATCTCCATGAACCTCCTCCATGAATCTCCTTCATCAATCTCCACGAATCTCCATGAATCTCCATGTATCTCCATGAATCTACATGAATCTCCATGAATCTCCATGAATCTCCTCGATGAATATCCATGAATCTCCATGAATCTCCTTCATCAATCTCCACGAATCTCCATGAATCTCCATGAATCTCCATGATATCCTGTATGAATCTCCATGAATCTCCATGAATCTCCATGAATATCCATGAACCTCCTCCATGAATCTCCATGAATCTCCATGAATATCCATGAATCTCCATGAATCTCCATGAATATCCTCCATGAATCTCCATGAATCTCCATGAATGTCCATGAATCTCCTCCATGAATCTCCTGTATGAATCTCCATGAATCTCCATGAATCTCCATGAATCTCCATGAATCTCCATGAATATCCATGAATATCCATGAATCTCCATGTATCTCCATGTATCTCCATGCATCTCCATGCATCTCCATGAATCTCCATGAACCTCCTCCATGAATCTCCTTCATCAATCTCCACGAATCTCCATGAATCTCCATGAATCTCCATGAACCTCCTCCATGAATCTCCTTCATCAATCTCCACGAATCTCCATGAATCTACATGAATCTCCATGAATCTCCATGAATCTCCTCGATGAATATCCATGAATTTCCATGAATCTCCTTCATCAATCTCCACGAATCTCCATGAATCTCCATGAATCTCCATGAATCTCCATGATATCCTGTATGAATCTCCATGAATCTCCATGAATCTCCATGAACCTCCTCCATGAATCTCCATGAATCTCCATGAATGTCCATGAATCTCCTCCATGAATCTCCTGTATGAATCTCCATGAATCTCCATGAATCTCCATGAATCTCCATGAATCTCCTTCATCAATCTCCACGAATCTCCATGAATCTACATGAATCTCCATGAATCTCCATGAATCTCCATGAATCTCCATGAATATCCATGAATATCCATGAATCTCCATGTATCTCCATGTATCTCCATGCATCTCCATGCATCTCCATGAATCTCCATGAACCTCCTCCATGAATCTCCTTCATCAATCTCCACGAATCTCCATGAATCTCCATGTATCTCCATGAATCTACATGAATCTCCATGAATCTCCATGAATCTCCTCGATGAATATCCATGAATCTCCATGAATCTCCTTCATCAATCTCCACGAATCTCCATGAATCTCCATGAATCTCCATGATATCCTGTATGAATCTCCATGAATCTCCATAAACCTCCTCCATGAATCTCCATGAATCTCCATGAATATCCATGAACCTCCTCCATGAATCTCCATGAATCTCCATGAATCTCCATGAATATCCTCCATGAATCTCCATGAATCTCCATGAATGTCCATGAATCTCCTCCATGAATCTCCTGTATGAATCTCCATGAATCTCCATGAATCTCCATGAATCTCCATGAATCTCCATGAATATCCATGAATATCCATGAATCTCCATGTATCTCCATGTATCTCCATGCATCTCCATGCATCTCCATGAATCTCCATGAACCTCCTCCATGAATCTCCTTCATCAATCTCCACGAATCTCCATGAATCTCCATGTATCTCCATGAATCTACATGAATCTCCATGAATCTCCATGAATCTCCTCGATGAATCTCCATGAATCTCCATGATATCCTGTATGAATCTCCATGAATCTCCATGAATCTCCATGAACCTCCTCCATGAATCTCCATGAATCTCCATGAATATCCATGAACCTCCTCCATGAATCTCCATGAATCTCCATGAATATCCATGAATCTCCATGAATCTACATGAATATCCTCCATGAATCTCCATGAATCTCCATGAATGTCCATGAATCTCCTCCATGAATCTCCTGTATGAATCTCCATGAATCTCCATGAATCTCCATGAATCTCCATGAATCTCCATGAATATCCATGAATCTCCATGAATCGCCATGAACCTCCTCCATGCATCTCCATGAATCTCCATGAATCTCCATGAACCTCCTCCATGAATCTCCATGAATCTCCATGAATGTCCATGAATCTCCTTCATGAATCTCCTGTATGAATCTCCATGAATCTCCATGGATCTCCTTCATCAATCTCCACGAATCTCCATGAATCTACATGAATCTCCATGATATCCTGTATGAATCTTCATGAATCTCCATGAATCTCCATGCATCTCCATGAATCTCCATGAATCGCCATGAACCTCCTCCATGCATCTCCATGAATCTCCATGAATCTCCATGAACCTCCTCCATGAATCTCCATGAATCTCCATGAATATCCTCCATGAATCTCCATGAATCTCCATGAATGTCCATGAATCTCCTTAATGAATCTCCTGTATGAATCTCCATGGATCTCCATGAATCTCCTTCATCAATCTCCACGAATCTCCATGAATCTACATGAATCTCCATGAATCTCCATGAATCTCCATGAATCTCCATGAATCTACATGATATCCTGTATGAATCTTCATGAATCTCCATGAATATCCATGCATCTCCATGAATCTCCATGAATCGCCATGAACCTCCTCCATGTATCTCCATGAATCCCCATGAATATCCATGAACCTCCTCCATGAATCTCCATGAATCTCCATGAATATCCATGAATCTCCATGAATCTCCATGAATCTCCATGAATCTCCATGAATCTCCATGAATCTCCATGAATATCCATGAATATCCATGAATCTCCATGTATCTCCATGTATCTCCATGCATCTCCATGCATCTCCATGCATCTCCATGAATCTCCATGAACCTCCTCCATGAATCTCCTTCATCAATCTCCACGAATCTCCATGAATCTCCATGAATCTCCATGAATCTACATGAATCTCCATGAATCTCCATGAATCTCCATGAATCTCCATGAATCTACATGATATCCTGTATGAATCTTCATGAATCTCCATGAATCTCCATGCATCTCCATGAATCTCCATGAATCGCCATGAACCTCCTCCATGAATCTCCATGAATCCCCATGAATATCCATGAACCTCCTCCATGAATCTCCATGAATCTCCATGAATATCCATGAATCTCCATGAATCTCCATGAATCTCCATGAATCTCCATGAACCTCCTCCATGAATCTCCATGAATCTCCATGAATATCCATGAACCTCCTCCATGAATCTCCATGAATCTCCATGAATCTCCATGAATCTCCTTCATCAATTTCCACGAATCTCCATGAATCTCCATGAATCTCCATGAATCTCCATGAATCTCCATGAATCTCCATGAATATCCATGAATATCCATGAATCTCCATGTATCTCCATGTATCTCCATGCATCTCCATGCATCTCCATGAATCTCCATGAACGTCCTCCATGAATCTCCTTCATCAATCTCCACGAATCTCCATGAATCTCCATGTATCTCCATGAATCTACATGAATCTCCATGAATCTCCATGAATCTCCTCGATGAATATCCATGAATTTCCATGAATCTCCTTCATCAATCTCCACGAATCTCCATGAATCTCCATGAATCTCCATGATATCCTGTATGAATCTCCATGAATCTCCATGAATCTCCATGAACCTCCTCCATGAATCTCCATGAATCTCCATGAATATCCATGAACCTCCTCCATGAATCTCCATGAATCTCCATGAATATCCATGAATCTCCATGAATCTACATGAATATCCTCCATGAATCTCCATGAATCTCCATGAATGTCCATGAATCTCCTCCATGAATCTCCTGTATGAATCTCCATGAATCTCCATGAATCTCCATGAATCTCCATGAATCTCCATGAATATCCATGAATCTCCATGAATCGCCATGAACCTCCTCCATGCATCTCCATGAATCTCCATGAATCTCCATGAACCTCCTCCATGAATCTCCATGAATCTCCATGAATGTCCATGAATCTCCTTCATGAATCTCCTGTATGAATCTCCATGAATCTCCATGGATCTCCTTCATCAATCTCCACGAATCTCCATGAATCTACATGAATCTCCATGATATCCTGTATGAATCTTCATGAATCTCCATGAATCTCCATGCATCTCCATGAATCTCCATGAATCGCCATGAACCTCCTCCATGCATCTCCATGAATCTCCATGAATCTCCATGAACCTCCTCCATGAATCTCCATGATATCCTGTATGAATCTCCATGAATCTCCATGAATCTCCATGAACCTCCTCCATGAATCTCCATGAATCTCCATGAATGTCCATGAATCTCCTCCATGAATCTCCCGTATGAATCTCCATGAATCTCCATGAATCTCCATGAATCTCCATGAATCTCCTTCATCAATCTCCACGAATCTCCATGAATCTACATGAATCTCCATGAATCTCCATGAATCTCCATGAATCTCCATGAATATCCATGAATATCCATGAATCTCCATGTATCTCCATGTATCTCCATGCATCTCCATGCATCTCCATGAATCTCCATGAACCTCCTCCATGAATCTCCTTCATCAATCTCCACGAATCTCCATGAATCTCCATGTATCTCCATGAATCTACATGAATCTCCATGAATCTCCATGAATCTCCTCGATGAATATCCATGAATCTCCATGAATCTCCTTCATCAATCTCCACGAATCTCCATGAATCTCCATGAATCTCCATGATATCCTGTATGAATCTCCATGAATCCCCATAAACCTCCTCCATGAATCTCCATGAATCTCCATGAATATCCATGAACCTCCTCCACGAATCTCCATGAATCTCCATGAATATCCATGAATCTCCATGAATCTCCATGAATATCCTCCATGAATCTCCATGAATCTCCATGAATGTCCATGAATCTCCTCCATGAATCTCCTGTATGAATCTCCATGAATCTCCATGAATCTCCATGAATCTCCATGAATCTCCATGAATATCCATGAATATCCATGAATCTCCATGTATCTCCATGTATCTCCATGCATCTCCATGCATCTCCATGAATCTCCATGAACCTCCTCCATGAATCTCCTTCATCAATCTCCACGAATCTCCATGAATCTCCATGAATCTCCATGAACCTCCTCCATGAATCTCCTTCATCAATCTCCACGAATCTCCATGAATCTACATGAATCTCCATGAATCTCCATGAATCTCCTCGATGAATATCCATGAATTTCCATGAATCTCCTTCATCAATCTCCACGAATCTCCATGAATCTCCATGAATCTCCATGAATCTCCATGATATCCTGTATGAATCTCCATGAATCTCCATGAATCTCCATGAACCTCCTCCATGAATCTCCATGAATCTCCATGAATGTCCATGAATCTCCTCCATGAATCTCCTGTATGAATCTCCATGAATCTCCATGAATCTCCATGAATCTCCATGAATCTCCTTCATCAATCTCCACGAATCTCCATGAATCTACATGAATCTCCATGAATCTCCATGAATCTCCATGAATCTCCATGAATATCCATGAATATCCATGAATCTCCATGTATCTCCATGTATCTCCATGCATCTCCATGCATCTCCATGAATCTCCATGAACCTCCTCCATGAATCTCCTTCATCAATCTCCACGAATCTCCATGAATCTCCATGTATCTCCATGAATCTACATGAATCTCCATGAATCTCCATGAATCTCCTCGATGAATATCCATGAATCTCCATGAATCTCCTTCATCAATCTCCACGAATCTCCATGAATCTCCATGAATCTCCATGATATCCTGTATGAATCTCCATGAATCTCCATAAACCTCCTCCATGAATCTCCATGAATCTCCATGAATATCCATGAACCTCCTCCATGAATCTCCATGAATCTCCATGAATCTCCATGAATATCCTCCATGAATCTCCATGAATCTCCATGAATGTCCATGAATCTCCTCCATGAATCTCCTGTATGAATCTCCATGAATCTCCATGAATCTCCATGAATCTCCATGAATCTCCATGAATATCCATGAATATCCATGAATCTCCATGTATCTCCATGTATCTCCATGCATCTCCATGCATCTCCATGAATCTCCATGAACCTCCTCCATGAATCTCCTTCATCAATCTCCACGAATCTCCATGAATCTCCATGTATCTCCATGAATCTACATGAATCTCCATGAATCTCCATGAATCTCCTCGATGAATATCCATGAATCTCCATGAATCTCCTTCATCAATCTCCACGAATCTCCATGAATCTCCATGAATCTCCATGAATCTCCATGATATCCTGTATGAATCTCCATGAATCTCCATGAATCTCCATGAACCTCCTCCATGAATCTCCATGAATCTCCATGAATATCCATGAACCTCCTCCATGAATCTCCATGAATCTCCATGAATATCCATGAATCTCCATGAATCTCCATGAATATCCTCCATGAATCTCCATGAATCTCCATGAATGTCCATGAATCTCCTTCATCAGTCTCCACGAATCTCCATGAATCTACATGAATCTCCATGAATCTCCATGAATCTCCATGAATCTCCATGAATATCCATGAATATCCATGAATCTCCATGTATCTCCATGTATCTCCATGCATCTCCATGCATCTCCATGAATCTCCATGAACCTCCTCCATGAATCTCCTTCATCAATCTCCACGAATCTCCATGAATCTCCATGTATCTCCATGAATCTACATGAATCTCCATGAATCTCCATGAATCTCCTCGATGAATATCCATGAATCTCCATGAATCTCCTTCATCAATCTCCACGAATCTCCATGAATCTCCATGAATCTCCATGATATCCTGTATGAATCTCCATGAATCTCCATGAATCTCCATGAATATCCATGAACCTCCTCCATGAATCTCCATGAATCTCCATGAATATCCATGAATCTCCATGAATCTCCATGAATATCCTCCATGAATCTCCATGAATCTCCATGAATGTCCATGAATCTCCTCCATGAATCTCCTGTATGAATCTCCATGAATCTCCATGAATCTCCATGAATCTCCATGAATCTCCATGAATATCCATGAATATCCATGAATCTCCATGTATCTCCATGTATCTCCATGCATCTCCATGCATCTCCATGAATCTCCATGAACCTCCTCCATGAATCTCCTTCATCAATCTCCACGAATCTCCATGAATCTCCATGAATCTCCATGAACCTCCTCCATGAATCTCCTTCATCAATCTCCACGAATCTCCATGAATCTACATGAATCTCCATGAATCTCCATGAATCTCCTCGATGAATATCCATGAATTTCCATGAATCTCCTTCATCAATCTCCACGAATCTCCATGAATCTCCATGAATCTCCATGAATCTCCATGATATCCTGTATGAATCTCCATGAATCTCCATGAATCTCCATGAACCTCCTCCATGAATCTCCATGAATCTCCATGAATGTCCATGAATCTCCTCCATGAATCTCCTGTATGAATCTCCATGAATCTCCATGAATCTCCATGAATCTCCATGAATCTCCTTCATCAATCTCCACGAATCTCCATGAATCTACATGAATCTCCATGAATCTCCATGAATCTCCATGAATCTCCATGAATATCCATGAATATCCATGAATCTCCATGTATCTCCATGTATCTCCATGCATCTCCATGCATCTCCATGAATCTCCATGAACCTCCTCCATGAATCTCCTTCATCAATCTCCACGAATCTCCATGAATCTCCATGTATCTCCATGAATCTACATGAATCTCCATGAATCTCCATGAATCTCCTCGATGAATATCCATGAATCTCCATGAATCTCCTTCATCAATCTCCACGAATCTCCATGAATCTCCATGAATCTCCATGATATCCTGTATGAATCTCCATGAATCTCCATAAACCTCCTCCATGAATCTCCATGAATCTCCATGAATATCCATGAACCTCCTCCATGAATCTCCATGAATCTCCATGAATCTCCATGAATATCCTCCATGAATCTCCATGAATCTCCATGAATGTCCATGAATCTCCTCCATGAATCTCCTGTATGAATCTCCATGAATCTCCATGAATCTCCATGAATCTCCATGAATCTCCATGAATATCCATGAATATCCATGAATCTCCATGTATCTCCATGTATCTCCATGCATCTCCATGCATCTCCATGAATCTCCATGAACCTCCTCCATGAATCTCCTTCATCAATCTCCACGAATCTCCATGAATCTCCATGTATCTCCATGAATCTACATGAATCTCCATGAATCTCCATGAATCTCCTCGATGAATCTCCATGAATCTCCATGATATCCTGTATGAATCTCCATGAATCTCCATGAATCTCCATGAACCTCCTCCATGAATCTCCATGAATCTCCATGAATATCCATGAACCTCCTCCATGAATCTCCATGAATCTCCATGAATATCCATGAATCTCCATGAATCTACATGAATATCCTCCATGAATCTCCATGAATCTCCATGAATGTCCATGAATCTCCTCCATGAATCTCCTGTATGAATCTCCATGAATCTCCATGAATCTCCATGAATCTCCATGAATCTCCATGAATATCCATGAATCTCCATGAATCGCCATGAACCTCCTCCATGCATCTCCATGAATCTCCATGAATCTCCATGAACCTCCTCCATGAATCTCCATGAATCTCCATGAATGTCCATGAATCTCCTTCATGAATCTCCTGTATGAATCTCCATGAATCTCCATGGATCTCCTTCATCAATCTCCACGAATCTCCATGAATCTACATGAATCTCCATGATATCCTGTATGAATCTTCATGAATCTCCATGAATCTCCATGCATCTCCATGAATCTCCATGAATCGCCATGAACCTCCTCCATGCATCTCCATGAATCTCCATGAATCTCCATGAACCTCCTCCATGAATCTCCATGAATCTCCATGAATATCCTCCATGAATCTCCATGAATCTCCATGAATGTCCATGAATCTCCTTAATGAATCTCCTGTATGAATCTCCATGGATCTCCATGAATCTCCTTCATCAATCTCCACGAATCTCCATGAATCTACATGAATCTCCATGAATCTCCATGAATCTCCATGAATCTCCATGAATCTACATGATATCCTGTATGAATCTTCATGAATCTCCATGAATATCCATGCATCTCCATGAATCTCCATGAATCGCCATGAACCTCCTCCATGTATCTCCATGAATCCCCATGAATATCCATGAACCTCCTCCATGAATCTCCATGAATCTCCATGAATATCCATGAATCTCCATGAATCTCCATGAATCTCCATGAATCTCCATGAATCTCCATGAATCTCCATGAATATCCATGAATATCCATGAATCTCCATGTATCTCCATGTATCTCCATGCATCTCAATCTCCATGAATCTCCTTCATCAATCTCCACAAATCTCCATGAATCTCCATGAACCCTCAAGAACCTCCTCTCTAAATCTCCATGAATCTCCATGAATCTCCATGAATCTCCATGTATCTCCATGAATCTACATGAATCTCCATGAATCTCCATGAATCTCCTCGATGAATCTCCATGAATCTTCATGAATCTCCTGATCCATGAACCTCTATGAATCTCCTTGAATCTCCATGAATATCCTCCATGAATCTCCATGATATCCTGTATGAACCTTCATGAATCTCCATGAATCTCCATGAATCTCCATGAATCTCCATGAACCTCCTCCATGAATCTCCATGAATGTCCATGAATATCCATGAATCTCCATGAATCTCCATGAATCTCCATGAACCTCCTCCATGAATCTCCATGAATCTCCATGAATATCCATGAATCTCCATGAATCTCCATGAATCTCCATGAATCTCCATGAATCTCCATGAACCTCCATGATATCCGGTATGAATCTTCATGAATCTCCATCAATCTCCATGCATCTCCATGAATCTCCATGAATCTCCATGAACCTCCTCCATGAATCTCCATGAATCTCCATGAATATCCATGAACCTCCTCCATGAATCTCCACGAATCTCCATGAATCGACATGAATCTCCATGAATCTCCATGAATCTCCATGAATCTCCATGAACCTCCTCCATGAATCTCCATGAATCTCCATGAATATCCATGAATCTCCATGAATCTCCATGAATCTCCATGAACCTCCTCCATGAATCTCCATGAATCTCCATGAATATCCATGAACCTCCTCCATGAATCTCCATGAATGTCCATGAATCTCCTCCATGAATCTCCTGTATGAATCTCCATGAATCTCCATGAATCTCCATGAATCTCCTTCATCAATCTCCACGAATCTCCATGAATCTCCATGAATCTCCATGAATCTCCATGATATCCTGTATGAATCTTCATGAATCTCCATGAATCTCCATGCATCTCCATGAATCTCCATGAATCGCCATGAACCTCCTCCATGCATCTCCATGAATCTCCATGAATCTCCATGAACCTCCTCCATGAATCTCCATGAATCTCCATGAATATCCTCCATGAATCTCCATGAATCTCCATGAATGTCCATGAATCTCCTCCATGAATCTCCTGTATGAACCTCCATGAATCTCCATGAATCTCCTTCATCAATCTCCACGAATCTCCATGAATCTACATGAATCTCCATGAATCTCCATGAATCTCCATGAATCTCCATGAATCTACATGATATCCTGTATGAATCTTCATGAATCTCCATGAATCTCCATGCATCTCCATGAATCTCCATGAATCGCCATGAACCTCCTCCATGAATCTCCATGAATCCCCATGAATATCCATGAACCTCCTCCATGAATCTCCATGAATCTCCATGAATATCCATGAATCTCCATGAATCTCCATGAATCTCCATGAATCTCCATGAACCTCCTCCATGAATCTCCATGAATCTCCATGAATATCCATGAACCTCCTCCATGAATCTCTATGAATCTCCATGAATCTCCATGAATCTCCTTCATCAATCTCCACAAATCTCCATGAATCTCCATGAACCCTCAAGAACCTCCTCTCTAAATCTCCATGAATCTCCATGAATCTCCATGAATCTCCATGTATCTCCATGAATCTACATGAATCTCCATGAATCTCCATGAATCTCCTCGATGAATCTCCATGAATCTTCATGAATCTCCTGATCCATGAACCTCTATGAATCTCCTTGAATCTCCATGAATATCCTCCATGAATCTCCATGATATCCTGTATGAACCTTCATGAATCTCCATGAATCTCCATGAATCTCCATGAATCTCCATGAACCTCCTCCATGAATCTCCATGAATGTCCATGAATATCCATGAATCTCCATGAATCTCCATGAATCTCCATGAACCTCCTCCATGAATCTCCATGAATCTCCATGAATATCCATGAATCTCCATGAATCTCCATGAATCTCCATGAACCTCCTCCATGAATCTCCATGAATCTCCATGAATATCCATGAACCTCCTCCATGAATCTCCATGAATCTCCATGAATCTACATGAAATCCTGTATGAATCTTCATGAATCTCCATGAATCTCCATGCATCTCCATGAATCTCCATGAATCGCCATGAACCTCCTCCATGAATCTCCATGAATCCCCATGAATATCCATGAACCTCCTCCATGAATCTCCATGAATCTCCATGAATATCCATGAATCTCCATGAATCTCCATGAATCTCCATGAATCTCCATGAACCTCCTCCATGAATCTCCATGAATCTCCATGAATATCCATGAACCTCCTCCATGAATCTCCATGAATCTCCATGAGTCTCCATGAATCTCCTTCATCAATTTCCACGAATCTCCATGAATCTCCATGAATCTCCATGAATCTCCATGAATCTCCATGAATCTCCATGAATATCCATGAATATCCATGAATCTCCATGTATCTCCATGTATCTCCATGCATCTCCATGCATCTCCATGAATCTCCATGAACCTCCTCCATGAATCTCCTTCATCAATCTCCACGAATCTCCATGAATCTCCATGTATCTCCATGAATCTACATGAATCTCCATGAATCTCCATGAATCTCCTCGATGAATATCTATGAATTTCCATGAATCTCCTTCATCAATCTCCACGAATCTCCATGAATCTCCATGAATCTCCATGAATCTCAATGATATCCTGTATGAATCTCCATGAATCTCCATGAAACTCCATGAACCTCCTCCATGAATCTCCATGAATCTCCATGAATATCCATGAACCTCCTCCATGAATCTCCATGAATCTCCATGAATATCCATGAATCTCCATGAATCTCCATGAATATCCTCCTTGAATCTCCATGAATCTCCATGAATGTCCATGAATCTCCTCCATGAATCTCCTGTATGAATCTCCATGAACCTCCTCCATGAATCTCCATGAATCTCCATGAATATCCATGAATCTCCATGAATCTCCATGAATCTCCATGAATCTCCATGAACCTCCTCCATGAATCTCCATGAATCTCCATGAATATCCATGAACCTCCTCCATGAATATCCATGAACCTCCTCCATGAATCTCCATGAATCTCCATGAGTCTCCATGAATCTCCTTCATCAATTTCCACGAATCTCCATGAATCTCCATGAATCTCCATGAATCTCCATGAATCTCCATGAATCTCCATGAATATCCATGAATATCCATGAATCTCCATGTATCTCCATGTATCTCCATGCATCTCCATGCATCTCCATGAATCTCCATGAACCTCCTCCATGAATCTCCTTCATCAATCTCCACGAATCTCCATGAATCTCCATGTATCTCCATGAATCTACATGAATCTCCATGAATCTCCATGAATCTCCTCGATGAATATCTATGAATTTCCATGAATCTCCTTCATCAATCTCCACGAATCTCCATGAATCTCCATGAATCTCCATGAATCTCAATGATATCCTGTATGAATCTCCATGAATCTCCATGAAACTCCATGAACCTCCTCCATGAATCTCCATGAATCTCCATGAATATCCATGAACCTCCTCCATGAATCTCCATGAATCTCCATGAATATCCATGAATCTCCATGAATCTCCATGAATATCCTCCATGAATCTCCATGAATCTCCATGAATGTCCATGAATCTATTCCATGAATCTCCTGTATGAATCTCCATGAATCTCCATGAATCTCCATGAATCTACATGATATCCTGTATGAATCTTCATGAATCTCCATGAATCTCCATGCATCTCCATGAATCTCCATGAATCGCCATGAACCTCCTCCATGAATCTCCATGAATCCCCATGAATATCCATGAACCTCCTCCATGAATCTCCATGAATGTCCATGAATATCCATGAATCTCCATGAATCTCCATGAATCTCCATGAACCTCCTCCATGAATCTCCATGAATCTCCATGAATATCCATGAATCTCCATGAATCTCCATGAATCTCCATGAACCTCCTCCATGAATCTCCATGAATCTCCATGAATATCCATGAACCTCCTCCATGAATCTCCATGAATATCCATGAATATCCATGAATCTCCATGAATCTCCATGAATCTCCATGAATATCCTGCATGAATCTCCATGAATCTCCATGAATCTCCATGAATATCCTGCATGAATCTCCATGAATCTCCATGAATGTCCATGAATCTCCTTCATGAATCTCCTGTATGAATCTCCATGAATCTCCATGGATCTCCTTCATCAATCTCCACGAATCTCCATGAATCTACATGAATCTCCATGATATCCTGTATGAATCTTCATGAATCTCCATGAATCTCCATGCATCTCCATGAATCTCCATGAATCGCCATGAACCTCCTCCATGAATCTCCATGAATCCCCATGAATATCCATGAACCTCCTCCATGAATCTCCATGAATCTCCATGAATATCCATGAATCTCCATGAATCTCCATGAATCTCCATGAACCTCCTCCATGAATCTCCATGAATCTCCATGAATATCCATGAACCTCCTCCATGAATCTCCATGAATCTCCATGAGTCTCCATGAATCTCCTTCATCAATTTCCACGAATCTCCATGAATCTCCATGAATCTCCATGAATCTCCATGAATCTCCATGAATCTCCATGAATATCCATGAATATCCATGAATCTCCATGTATCTCCATGTATCTCCATGCATCTCCATGCATCTCCATGAATCTCCATGAACCTCCTCCATGAATCTCCTTCATCAATCTCCACGAATCTCCATGAATCTCCATGTATCTCCATGAATCTACATGAATCTCCATGAATCTCCATGAATCTCCTCGATGAATATCTATGAATTTCCATGAATCTCCTTCATCAATCTCCACGAATCTCCATGAATCTCCATGAATCTCCATGAATCTCAATGATATCCTGTATGAATCTCCATGAATCTCCATGAAACTCCATGAACCTCCTCCATGAATCTCCATGAATCTCCATGAATATCCATGAACCTCCTCCATGAATCTCCATGAATCTCCATGAATATCCATGAATCTCCATGAATCTCCATGAATATCCTCCATGAATCTCCATGAATCTCCATGAATGTCCATGAATCTCCTCCATGAATCTCCTGTATGAATCTCCATGAATCTCCATGAATCTCCATGAATCTACATGATATCCTGTATGAATCTTCATGAATCTCCATGAATCTCCATGCATCTCCATGAATCTCCATGAATCGCCATGAACCTCCTCCATGAATCTCCATGAATCCCCATGAATATCCATGAACCTCCTCCATGAATCTCCATGAATGTCCATGAATATCCATGAATCTCCATGAATCTCCATGAATCTCCATGAACCTCCTCCATGAATCTCCATGAATCTCCATGAATATCCATGAATCTCCATGAATCTCCATGAATCTCCATGAACCTCCTCCATGAATCTCCATGAATCTCCATGAATATCCATGAACCTCCTCCATGAATCTCCATGAATATCCATGAATATCCATGAATCTCCATGAATCTCCATGAATCTCCATGAATCTCCATGAATATCCTGCATGAATCTCCATGAATCTCCATGAATCTCCATGAATATCCTGCATGAATCTCCATGAATCTCCATGAATGTCCATGAATCTCCTTCATGAATCTCCTGTATGAATCTCCATGAATCTCCATGGATCTCCTTCATCAATCTCCACGAATCTCCATGAATCTACATGAATCTCCATGATATCCTGTATGAATCTTCATGAATCTCCATGAATCTCCATGCATCTCCATGAATCTCCATGAATCGCCATGAACCTCCTCCATGCATCTCCATGAATCTCCATGAATCTCCATGAACCTCCTCCATGAATCTCCATGAATCTCCATGAATGTCCATGAATCTCCTTAATGAATCTCCTGTATGAATCTCCATGGATCTCCATGAATCTCCTTCATCAATCTCCACGAATCTCCATGAATCTACATGAATCTCCATGAATCTCCATGAATCTCCATGAATCTCCATGAATCTACATGATATCCTGTATGAATCTTCATGAATCTCCATGAATATCCATGCATCTCCATGAATCTCCATGAATCGCCATGAACCTCCTCCATGAATCTCCATGAATCCCCATGAATATCCATGAACCTCCTCCATGAATCTCCATGAATCTCCATGAATATCCATGAATCTCCATGAATCTCCATGAATCTCCATGAATCTCCATGAATATCCATGAATATCCATGAATCTCCATGTATCTCCATGTATCTCCATGCATCTCCATGCATCTCCATGCATCTCCATGAATCTCCATGAACCTCCTCCATGAATCTCCTTCATCAATCTCCACGAATCTCCATGAATCTCCATGTATCTCCATGAATCTACATGAATCTCCATGAATCTCCATGAATCTCCTCGATGAATATCCATGAATTTCCATGAATCTCCTTCATCAATCTCCACGAATCTCCATGAATCTCCATGAATCTCCATGATATCCTGTATGAATCTCCATGAATCTCCATGAACCTCCTCCATGAATCTCCATGAATCTCCATGAATGTCCATGAATCTCCTCCATGAATCTCCTGTATGAATCTCCATGAATCTCCATGAATCTCCATGAATCTCCATGAATCTCCTTCATCAATCTCCACGAATCTCCATGAATCTACATGAATCTCCATGAATCTCCATGAATCTCCATGAATCTCCATGAATATCCATGAATATCCATGAATCTCCATGTATCTCCATGTATCTCCATGCATCTCCATGCATCTCCATGAATCTCCATGAACCTCCTCCATGAATCTCCTTCATCAATCTCCACGAATCTCCATGAATCTCCATGTATCTCCATGAATCTACATGAATCTCCATGAATCTCCATGAATCTCCTCGATGAATATCCATGAATCTCCATGAATCTCCTTCATCAATCTCCACGAATCTCCATGAATCTCCATGAATCTCCATGATATCCTGTATGAATCTCCATGAATCTCCATAAACCTCCTCCATGAATCTCCATGAATCTCCATGAATATCCATGAACCTCCTCCATGAATCTCCATGAATCTCCATGAATATCCATGAATCTCCATGAATCTCCATGAATATCCTCCATGAATCTCCATGAATCTCCATGAATGTCCATGAATCTCCTCCATGAATCTCCTGTATGAATCTCCATGAATCTCCATGAATCTCCATGAATCTCCATGAATCTCCATGAATATCCATGAATATCCATGAATCTCCATGTATCTCCATGTATCTCCATGCATCTCCATGCATCTCCATGAATCTCCATGAACCTCCTCCATGAATCTCCTTCATCAATCTCCACGAATCTCCATGAATCTCCATGTATCTCCATGAATCTACATGAATCTCCATGAATCTCCATGAATCTCCTCGATGAATATCCATGAATCTCCATGAATCTCCTTCATCAATCTCCACGAATCTCCATGAATCTCCATGAATCTCCATGAATCTCCATGATATCCTGTATGAATCTCCATGAATCTCCATGAATCTCCATGAACCTCCTCCATGAATCTCCATGAATCTCCATGAATATCCATGAACCTCCTCCATGAATCTCCATGAATCTCCATGAATGTCCATGAATCTCCTCCATGAATCTCCTGTATGAATCTCCATGAATCTCCATGAATCTCCATGAATCTCCATGAATCTCCATGAATCTCCTTCATCAATCTCCACGAATCTCCATGAATCTACATGAATCTCCATGAATCTCCATGAATCTCCATGAATCTCCATGAATATCCATGAATATCCATGAATCTCCATGTATCTCCATGTATCTCCATGCATCTCCATGCATCTCCATGAATCTCCATGAACCTCCTCCATGAATCTCCTTCATCAATCTCCACGAATCTCCATGAATCTACATGAATCTCCATGAATCTCCATGAATCTCCATGAATCTCCATGAATCTACATGATATCCTGTATGAATCTTCATGAATCTCCATGAATCTCCATGCATCTCCATGAATCTCCATGAATCGCCATGAACCTCCTCCATGAATCTCCATGAATCCCCATGAATATCCATGAACCTCCTCCATGAATCTCCATGAATCTCCATGAATATCCATGAATCTCCATGAATCTCCATGAATCTCCATGAATCTCCATGAACCTCCTCCATGAATCTCCATGAATCTCCATGAATATCCATGAACCTCCTCCATGAATCTCCATGAATCTCCATGAATCTCCATGAATCTCCTTCATCAATTTCCACGAATCTCCATGAATCTCCATGAATCTCCATGAATCTCCATGAATCTCCATGAATCTCCATGAATATCCATGAATATCCATGAATCTCCATGTATCTCCATGTATCTCCATGCATCTCCATGCATCTCCATGAATCTCCATGAACGTCCTCCATGAATCTCCTTCATCAATCTCCACGAATCTCCATGAATCTCCATGAATCTCCATGATATCCTGTATGAATCTCCATGAATCTCCATGAATCTCCATGAACCTCCTCCATGAATCTCCATGAATCTCCATGAATATCCATGAACCTCCTCCATGAATCTCCATGAATCTCCATGAATATCCATGAATCTCCATGAATCTACATGAATATCCTCCATGAATCTCCATGAATCTCCATGAATGTCCATGAATCTCCTCCATGAATCTCCTGTATGAATCTCCATGAATCTCCATGAATCTCCATGAATCTCCATGAATCTCCATGAATATCCATGAATCTCCATGAATCGCCATGAACCTCCTCCATGCATCTCCATGAATCTCCATGAATCTCCATGAACCTCCTCCATGAATCTCCATGAATCTCCATGAATGTCCATGAATCTCCTTCATGAATCTCCTGTATGAATCTCCATGAATCTCCATGGATCTCCTTCATCAATCTCCACGAATCTCCATGAATCTACATGAATCTCCATGATATCCTGTATGAATCTTCATGAATCTCCATGAATCTCCATGCATCTCCATGAATCTCCATGAATCGCCATGAACCTCCTCCATGCATCTCCATGAATCTCCATGAATCTCCATGAACCTCCTCCATGAATCTCCATGAATCTCCATGAATATCCTCCATGAATCTCCATGAATCTCCATGAATGTCCATGAATCTCCTTAATGAATCTCCTGTATGAATCTCCATGGATCTCCATGAATCTCCTACATCAATCTCCACGAATCTCCATGAATCTACATGAATCTCCATGAATCTCCATGAATCTCCATGAATCTCCATGAATCTACATGATATCCTGTATGAATCTTCATGAATCTCCATGAATATCCATGCATCTCCATGAATCTCCATGAATCGCCATGAACCTCCTCCATGAATCTCCATGAATCCCCATGAATATCCATGAACCTCCTCCATGAATCTCCATGAATCTCCATGAATATCCATGAATCTCCATGAATCTCCATGAATCTCCATGAATCTCCATGAATCTCCATGAATCTCCATGAATATCCATGAATATCCATGAATCTCCATGTATCTCCATGTATCTCCATGCATCTCCATGCATCTCCATGCATCTCCATGAATCTCCATGAACCTCCTCCATGAATCTCCTTCATCAATCTCCACGAATCTCCATGAATCTCCATGTATCTCCATGAATCTACATGAATCTCCATGAATCTCCATGAATCTCCTCGATGAATATCCATGAATCTCCATGAATCTCCTTCATCAATCTCCACGAATCTCCATGAATCTCCATGAATCTCCATGATATCCTGTATGAATCTCCATGAATCTCCATAAACCTCCTCCATGAATCTCCATGAATCTCCATGAATATCCATGAACCTCCTCCATGAATCTCCATGAATCTCCATGAATATCCATGAATCTCCATGAATCTCCATGAATATCCTCCATGAATCTCCATGAATCTCCATGAATGTCCATGAATCTCCTGTATGAATCTCCATGAATCTCCATGAATCTCCATGAATCTCCATGAATCTCCATGAATATCCATGAATATCCATGAATCTCCATGTATCTCCATGTATCTCCATGCATCTCCATGCATCTCCATGAATCTCCATGAACCTCCTCCATGAATCTCCTTCATCAATCTCCACGAATCTCCATGAATCTCCATGTATCTCCATGAATCTACATGAATCTCCATGAATCTCCATGAATCTCCTCGATGAATATCCATGAATCTCCATGAATCTCCTTCATCAATCTCCACGAATCTCCATGAATCTCCATGAATCTCCATGAATCTCCATGATATCCTGTATGAATCTCCATGAATCTCCATGAATCTCCATGAATCTCCATGAATCTCCTTCATCAATCTCCACGAATCTCCATGAATCTACATGAATCTCCATGAATCTCCATGAATCTCCATGAATCTACATGAATCTCCATGAATCTCCATGAATCTCCATGAATCTCCATGAATCTACATGATATCCTGTATGAATCTTCATGAATCTCCATGAATCTCCATGCATCTCCATGAATCTCCATGAATCGCCATGAACCTCCTCCATGAATCTCCATGAATCCCCATGAATATCCATGAACCTCCTCCATGAATCTCCATGAATCTCCATGAATATCCATGAATCTCCATGAATCTCCATGAATCTCCATGAATCTCCATGAACCTCCTCCATGAATCTCCATGAATCTCCATGAATATCCATGAACCTCCTCCATGAATCTCCATGAATCTCCATGAATCTCCATGAATCTCCTTCATCAATTTCCACGAATCTCCATGAATCTCCATGAATCTCCATGAATCTCCATGAATCTCCATGAATCTCCATGAATATCCATGAATATCCATGAATCTCCATGTATCTCCATGTATCTCCATGCATCTCCATGCATCTCCATGAATCTCCATGAACGTCCTCCATGAATCTCCTTCATCAATCTCCACGAATCTCCATGAATCTCCATGTATCTCCATGAATCTACATGAATCTCCATGAATCTCCATGAATCTCCTCGATGAATATCCATGAATTTCCATGAATCTCCTTCATCAATCTCCACGAATCTCCATGAATCTCCATGAATCTCCATGATATCCTGTATGAATCTCCATGAATCTCCATGAATCTCCATGAACCTCCTCCATGAATCTCCATGAATCTCCATGAATATCCATGAACCTCCTCCATGAATCTCCATGAATCTCCATGAATATCCATGAATCTCCATGAATCTACATGAATATCCTCCATGAATCTCCATGAATCTCCATGAATGTCCATGAATCTCCTCCATGAATCTCCTGTATGAATCTCCATGAATCTCCATGAATCTCCATGAATCTCCATGAATCTCCATGAATATCCATGAATCTCCATGAATCGCCATGAACCTCCTCCATGCATCTCCATGAATCTCCATGAATCTCCATGAACCTCCTCCATGAATCTCCATGAATCTCCATGAATGTCCATGAATCTCCTTCATGAATCTCCTGTATGAATCTCCATGAATCTCCATGGATCTCCTTCATCAATCTCCACGAATCTCCATGAATCTACATGAATCTCCATGATATCCTGTATGAATCTTCATGAATCTCCATGAATCTCCATGCATCTCCATGAATCTCCATGAATCGCCATGAACCTCCTCCATGCATCTCCATGAATCTCCATGAATCTCCATGAACCTCCTCCATGAATCTCCATGATATCCTGTATGAATCTCCATGAATCTCCATGAATCTCCATGAACCTCCTCCATGAATCTCCATGAATCTCCATGAATGTCCATGAATCTCCTCCATGAATCTCCCGTATGAATCTCCATGAATCTCCATGAATCTCCATGAATCTCCATGAATCTCCTTCATCAATCTCCACGAATCTCCATGAATCTACATGAATCTCCATGAATCTCCATGAATCTCCATGAATCTCCATGAATATCCATGAATATCCATGAATCTCCATGTATCTCCATGTATCTCCATGCATCTCCATGCATCTCCATGAATCTCCATGAACCTCCTCCATGAATCTCCTTCATCAATCTCCACGAATCTCCATGAATCTCCATGTATCTCCATGAATCTACATGAATCTCCATGAATCTCCATGAATCTCCTCGATGAATATCCATGAATCTCCATGAATCTCCTTCATCAATCTCCACGAATCTCCATGAATCTCCATGAATCTCCATGATATCCTGTATGAATCTCCATGAATCCCCATAAACCTCCTCCATGAATCTCCATGAATCTCCATGAATATCCATGAACCTCCTCCACGAATCTCCATGAATCTCCATGAATATCCATGAATCTCCATGAATCTCCATGAATATCCTCCATGAATCTCCATGAATCTCCATGAATGTCCATGAATCTCCTCCATGAATCTCCTGTATGAATCTCCATGAATCTCCATGAATCTCCATGAATCTCCATGAATCTCCATGAATATCCATGAATATCCATGAATCTCCATGTATCTCCATGTATCTCCATGCATCTCCATGCATCTCCATGAATCTCCATGAACCTCCTCCATGAATCTCCTTCATCAATCTCCACGAATCTCCATGAATCTCCATGAATCTCCATGAACCTCCTCCATGAATCTCCTTCATCAATCTCCACGAATCTCCATGAATCTACATGAATCTCCATGAATCTCCATGAATCTCCTCGATGAATATCCATGAATTTCCATGAATCTCCTTCATCAATCTCCACGAATCTCCATGAATCTCCATGAATCTCCATGAATCTCCATGATATCCTGTATGAATCTCCATGAATCTCCATGAATCTCCATGAACCTCCTCCATGAATCTCCATGAATCTCCATGAATGTCCATGAATCTCCTCCATGAATCTCCTGTATGAATCTCCATGAATCTCCATGAATCTCCATGAATCTCCATGAATCTCCTTCATCAATCTCCACGAATCTCCATGAATCTACATGAATCTCCATGAATCTCCATGAATCTCCATGAATCTCCATGAATATCCATGAATATCCATGAATCTCCATGTATCTCCATGTATCTCCATGCATCTCCATGCATCTCCATGAATCTCCATGAACCTCCTCCATGAATCTCCTTCATCAATCTCCACGAATCTCCATGAATCTCCATGTATCTCCATGAATCTACATGAATCTCCATGAATCTCCATGAATCTCCTCGATGAATATCCATGAATCTCCATGAATCTCCTTCATCAATCTCCACGAATCTCCATGAATCTCCATGAATCTCCATGATATCCTGTATGAATCTCCATGAATCTCCATAAACCTCCTCCATGAATCTCCATGAATCTCCATGAATATCCATGAACCTCCTCCATGAATCTCCATGAATCTCCATGAATCTCCATGAATATCCTCCATGAATCTCCATGAATCTCCATGAATCTCCATGAATCTCCATGAATATCCATGAATATCCATGAATCTCCATGTATCTCCATGTATCTCCATGCATCTCCATGCATCTCCATGAATCTCCATGAACCTCCTCCATGAATCTCCTTCATCAATCTCCACGAATCTCCATGAATCTCCATGTATCTCCATGAATCTACATGAATCTCCATGAATCTCCATGAATCTCCTCGATGAATATCCATGAATCTCCATGAATCTCCTTCATCAATCTCCACGAATCTCCATGAATCTCCATGAATCTCCATGAATCTCCATGATATCCTGTATGAATCTCCATGAATCTCCATGAATCTCCATGAACCTCCTCCATGAATCTCCATGAATCTCCATGAATATCCATGAACCTCCTCCATGAATCTCCATGAATCTCCATGAATATCCATGAATCTCCATGAATCTCCATGAATCTCCATGAATATCCATGAATATCCATGAATCTCCATGTATCTCCATGTATCTCCATGCATCTCCATGCATCTCCATGAATCTCCATGAACCTCCTCCATGAATCTCCTTCATCAATCTCCACGAATCTCCATGAATCTCCATGTATCTCCATGAATATCCATGAATATCCATGAATCTCCATGTATCTCCATGTATCTCCATGCATCTCCATGCATCTCCATGAATCTCCATGAACCTCCTCCATGAATCTCCTTCATCAATCTCCACGAATCTCCATGAATCTCCATGTATCTCCATGAATCTACATGAATCTCCATGAATCTCCATGAATCTCCTCGATGAATATCCATGAATCTCCATGAATCTCCTTCATCAATCTCCACGAATCTCCATGAATCTCCATGAATCTCCATGAATCTCCATGATATCCTGTATGAATCTCCATGAATCTCCATGAATCTCCATGAATCTCCATGAATCTCCATGAATGTCCATGAATCTCCTTCATCAATCTCCACGAATCTCCATGAATCTACATGAATCTCCATGAATCTCCATGAATCTCCATGAATCTCCATGAATATCCATGAATATCCATGAATCTCCATGTATCTCCATGTATCTCCATGCATCTCCATGCATCTCCATGAATCTCCATGAACCTCCTCCATGAATCTCCTTCATCAATCTCCACGAATCTCCATGAATCTCCATGTATCTCCATGAATCTACATGAATCTCCATGAATCTCCATGAATCTCCTCGATGAATATCCATGAATCTCCATGAATCTCCTTCATCAATCTCCACGAATCTCCATGAATCTCCATGAATCTCCATGATATCCTGTATGAATCTCCATGAATCTCCATAAACCTCCTCCATGAATCTCCATGAATCTCCATGAATATCCATGAACCTCCTCCATGAATCTCCATGAATCTCCATGAATATCCATGAATCTCCATGAATCTCCATGAATATCCTCCATGAATCTCCATGAATCTCCATGAATGTCCATGAATCTCCTCCATGAATCTCCTGTATGAATCTCCATGAATCTCCATGAATCTCCATGAATCTCCATGAATCTCCATGAATATCCATGAATATCCATGAATCTCCATGTATCTCCATGTATCTCCATGCATCTCCATGCATCTCCATGAATCTCCATGAACCTCCTCCATGAATCTCCTTCATCAATCTCCACGAATCTCCATGAATCTCCATGAATCTCCATGAACCTCCTCCATGAATCTCCTTCATCAATCTCCACGAATCTCCATGAATCTACATGAATCTCCATGAATCTCCATGAATCTCCTCGATGAATATCCATGAATTTCCATGAATCTCCTTCATCAATCTCCACGAATCTCCATGAATCTCCATGAATCTCCATGAATCTCCATGATATCCTGTATGAATCTCCATGAATCTCCATGAATCTCCATGAACCTCCTCCATGAATCTCCATGAATCTCCATGAATGTCCATGAATCTCCTCCATGAATCTCCTGTATGAATCTCCATGAATCTCCATGAATCTCCATGAATCTCCATGAATCTCCTTCATCAATCTCCACGAATCTCCATGAATCTACATGAATCTCCATGAATCTCCATGAATCTCCATGAATCTCCATGAATATCCATGAATATCCATGAATCTCCATGTATCTCCATGTATCTCCATGCATCTCTATGCATCTCCATGAATCTCCATGAACCTCCTCCATGAATCTCCTTCATCAATCTCCACGAATCTCCATGAATCTCCATGTATCTCCATGAATCTACATGAATCTCCATGAATCTCCATGAATCTCCTCGATGAATATCCATGAATCTCCATGAATCTCCTTCATCAATCTCCACGAATCTCCATGAATCTCCATGAATCTCCATGATATCCTGTATGAATCTCCATGAATCTCCATAAACCTCCTCCATGAATCTCCATGAATCTCCATGAATATCCATGAACCTCCTCCATGAATCTCCATGAATCTCCATGAATCTCCATGAATATCCTCCATGAATCTCCATGAATCTCCATGAATGTCCATGAATCTCCTCCATGAATCTCCTGTATGAATCTCCATGAATCTCCATGAATCTCCATGAATCTCCATGAATCTCCATGAATATCCATGAATATCCATGAATCTCCATGTATCTCCATGTATCTCCATGCATCTCCATGCATCTCCATGAATCTCCATGAACCTCCTCCATGAATCTCCTTCATCAATCTCCACGAATCTCCATGAATCTCCATGTATCTCCATGAATCTACATGAATCTCCATGAATCTCCATGAATCTCCTCGATGAATATCCATGAATCTCCATGAATCTCCTTCATCAATCTCCACGAATCTCCATGAATCTCCATGAATCTCCATGAATCTCCATGATATCCTGTATGAATCTCCATGAAT
Organism: Lasioglossum villosulum; assembly: GCA_963971365.1. Taxonomy (NCBI): domain Eukaryota; kingdom Metazoa; phylum Arthropoda; class Insecta; order Hymenoptera; family Halictidae; genus Lasioglossum; species Lasioglossum villosulum. The sequence continues at coordinate 17,369,858 of OZ020500.1, read as the reverse complement.
CTCCATGAATCTCCATGAACCTCCTCCATGAATCTCCATGAATCTCCATGAATATCCATGAACCTCCTCCATGAATCTCCATGAATCTCCATGAATATCCATGAATCTCCATGAATCTACATGAATATCCTCCATGAATCTCCATGAATCTCCATGAATGTCCATGAATCTCCTCCATGAATCTCCTGTATGAATCTCCATGAATCTCCATGAATCTCCATGAATCTCCATGAATCTCCATGAATATCCATGAATCTCCATGAATCGCCATGAACCTCCTCCATGCATCTCCATGAATCTCCATGAATCTCCATGAACCTCCTCCATGAATCTCCATGAATCTCCATGAATGTCCATGAATCTCCTTCATGAATCTCCTGTATGAATCTCCATGAATCTCCATGGATCTCCTTCATCAATCTCCACGAATCTCCATGAATCTACATGAATCTCCATGATATCCTGTATGAATCTTCATGAATCTCCATGAATCTCCATGAACCTCCTCCATGAATCTCCATGAATCTCCATGAATATCCTCCATGAATCTCCATGAATCTCCATGAATGTCCATGAATCTCCTTAATGAATCTCCTGTATGAATCTCCATGGATCTCCATGAATCTCCTTCATCAATCTCCACGAATCTCCATGAATCTACATGAATCTCCATGAATCTCCATGAATCTCCATGAATCTCCATGAATCTACATGATATCCTGTATGAATCTTCATGAATCTCCATGAATATCCATGCATCTCCATGAATCTCCATGAATCGCCATGAACCTCCTCCATGAATCTCCATGAATCCCCATGAATATCCATGAACCTCCTCCATGAATCTCCATGAATCTCCATGAATATCCATGAATCTCCATGAATCTCCATGAATCTCCATGAATCTCCATGAATCTCCATGAATCTCCATGAATATCCATGAATATCCATGAATCTCCATGTATCTCCATGTATCTCCATGCATCTCCATGCATCTCCATGCATCTCCATGAATCTCCATGAACCTCCTCCATGAATCTCCTTCATCAATCTCCACGAATCTCCATGAATCTCCATGTATCTCCATGAATCTACATGAATCTCCATGAATCTCCATGAATCTCCTCGATGAATATCCATGAATTTCCATGAATCTCCTTCATCAATCTCCACGAATCTCCATGAATCTCCATGAATCTCCATGAATCTCCATGATATCCTGTATGAATCTCCATGAATCTCCATGAATCTCCATGAACCTCCTCCATGAATCTCCATGAATCTCCATGAATGTCCATGAATCTCCTCCATGAATCTCCTGTATGAATCTCCATGAATCTCCATGAATCTCCATGAATCTCCATGAATCTCCTTCATGAATCTCCACGAATCTCCATGAATCTACATGAATCTCCATGAATCTCCATGAATCTCCATGAATCTCCATGAATATCCATGAATATCCATGAATCTCCATGTATCTCCATGTATCTCCATGCATCTCCATGCATCTCCATGAATCTCCATGAACCTCCTCCATGAATCTCCTTCATCAATCTCCACGAATCTCCATGAATCTCCATGTATCTCCATGAATCTACATGAATCTCCATGAATCTCCATGAATCTCCTCGATGAATATCCATGAATCTCCATGAATCTCCTTCATCAATCTCCACGAATCTCCATGAATCTCCATGAATCTCCATGATATCCTGTATGAATCTCCATGAATCTCCATAAACCTCCTCCATGAATCTCCATGAATTTCCATGAATATCCATGAACCTCCTCCATGAATCTCCATGAATCTCCATGAATATCCATGAATCTCCATGAATCTCCATGAATATCCTCCATGAATCTCCATGAATCTCCATGAATGTCCATGAATCTCCTCCATGAATCTCCTGTATGAATCTCCATGAATCTCCATGAATCTCCATGAATCTCCATGAATCTCCATGAATATCCATGAATATCCATGAATCTCCATGTATCTCCATGTATCTCCATGCATCTCCATGCATCTCCATGAATCTCCATGAACCTCCTCCATGAATCTCCTTCATCAATCTCCACGAATCTCCATGAATCTCCATGTATCTCCATGAATCTACATGAATCTCCATGAATCTCCATGAATCTCCTCGATGAATATCCATGAATCTCCATGAATCTCCTTCATCAATCTCCACGAATCTCCATGAATCTCCATGAATCTCCATGAATCTCCATGATATCCTGTATGAATCTCCATGAATCTCCATGAATCTCCATGAACCTCCTCCATGAATCTCCATGAATCTCCATGAATATCCATGAACCTCCTCCATGAATCTCCATGAATCTCCATGAATATCCATGAATCTCCATGAATCTCCATGAATATCCTCCATGAATCTCCATGAATCTCCATGAATGTCCATGAATCTCCTCCATGAATCTCCTGTATGAATCTCCATGAATCTCCATGAATCTCCATGAATCTCCATGAATCTCCATGAATCTCCTTCATCAATCTCCACGAATCTCCATGAATCTACATGAATCTCCATGAATCTCCATGAATCTCCATGAATCTCCATGAATATCCATGAATATCCATGAATCTCCATGTATCTCCATGTATCTCCATGCATCTCCATGCATCTCCATGAATCTCCATGAACCTCCTCCATGAATCTCCTTCATCAATCTCCACGAATCTCCATGAATCTACATGAATCTCCATGAATCTCCATGAATCTCCATGAATCTCCATGAATCTACATGATATCCTGTATGAATCTTCATGAATCTCCATGAATCTCCATGCATCTCCATGAATCTCCATGAATCGCCATGAACCTCCTCCATGAATCTCCATGAATCCCCATGAATATCCATGAACCTCCTCCATGAATCTCCATGAATCTCCATGAATATCCATGAATCTCCATGAATCTTCATGAATCTCCATGAATCTCCATGAACCTCCTCCATGAATCTCCATGAATCTCCATGAATATCCATGAACCTCCTCCATGAATCTCCATGAATCTCCATGAATCTCCATGAATCTCCTTCATCAATTTCCACGAATCTCCATGAATCTCCATGAATCTCCATGAATCTCCATGAATCTCCATGAATCTCCATGAATCTCCATGAATATCCATGAATATCCATGAATCTCCATGTATCTCCATGTATCTCCATGCATCTCCATGCATCTCCATGAATCTCCATGAACCTCCTCCATGAATCTCCTTCATCAATCTCCACGAATCTCCATGAATCTCCATGTATCTCCATGAATCTACATGAATCTCCATGAATCTCCATGAATCTCCTCGATGAATATCCATGAATCTCCATGAATCTCCTTCATCAATCTCCACAAATCTCCATGAATCTCCATGAATCTCCATGAATCTCCATGATATCCTGTATGAATCTCCATGAATCTCCATGAATCTCCATGAACCTCCTCCATGAATCTCCATGAATCTCCATGAATATCCATGAACCTCCTCCATGAATCTCCATGAATCTCCATGAATATCCATGAATCTCCATGAATCTCCATGAATATCCTCCATGAATCTCCATGAATCTCCATGAATGTCCATGAATCTCCTCCATGAATCTCCTGTATGAATCTCCATGAATCTCCATGAATCTCCATGAATCTCCATGAATCTCCATGAATCTCCTTCATCAATCTCCACGAATCTCCATGAATCTACATGAATCTCCATGAATCTCCATGAATCTCCATGAATCTCCATGAATATCCATGAATATCCATGAATCTCCATGTATCTCCATGTATCTCCATGCATCTCCATGCATCTCCATGAATCTCCATGAACCTCCTCCATGAATCTCCTTCATCAATCTCCACGAATCTCCATGAATCTACATGAATCTCCATGAATCTCCATGAATCTCCATGAATCTCCATGAATCTACATGATATCCTGTATGAATCTTCATGAATCTCCATGAATCTCCATGCATCTCCATGAATCTCCATGAATCGCCATGAACCTCCTCCATGAATCTCCATGAATCCCCATGAATATCCATGAACCTCCTCCATGAATCTCCATGAATCTCCATGAATATCCATGAATCTCCATGAATCTTCATGAATCTCCATGAATCTCCATGAACCTCCTCCATGAATCTCCATGAATCTCCATGAATATCCATGAACCTCCTCCATGAATCTCCATGAATCTCCATGAATCTCCATGAATCTCCTTCATCAATTTCCACGAATCTCCATGAATCTCCATGAATCTCCATGAATCTCCATGAATCTCCATGAATCTCCATGAATCTCCATGAATATCCATGAATATCCATGAATCTCCATGTATCTCCATGTATCTCCATGCATCTCCATGCATCTCCATGAATCTCCATGAACCTCCTCCATGAATCTCCTTCATCAATCTCCACGAATCTCCATGAATCTCCATGTATCTCCATGAATCTACATGAATCTCCATGAATCTCCATGAATCTCCTCGATGAATATCCATGAATTTCCATGAATCTCCTTCATCAATCTCCACGAATCTCCATGAATCTCCATGAATCTCCATGATATCCTGTATGAATCTCCATGAATCTCCATGAATCTCCATGAACCTCCTCCATGAATCTCCATGAATCTCCATGAATATCCATGAACCTCCTCCATGAATCTCCATGAATCTCCATGAATATCCATGAATCTCCATGAATCTACATGAATATCCTCCATGAATCTCCATGAATCTCCATGAATGTCCATGAATCTCCTCCATGAATCTCCTGTATGAATCTCCATGAATCTCCATGAATCTCCATGAATCTCCATGAATCTCCTTCATCAATCTCCACGAATCTCCATGAATCTACATGAATCTCCATGAATCTCCATGAATCTCCATGCATCTCCATGAATCTCCATGAATCTCCATGAACCTCCTCCATGAATCTCCATGAATCTCCATGAATATCCTCCATGAATCTCCATGAATCTCCATGAATCTCCATGAATCTCCTTCATCAATCTCCACGAATCTCCATGAATCTACATGAATCTCCATGAATCTCCATGAATCTCCATGAATCTCCATGAATATCCATGAATCTCCATGAATATCCATGAATCTTCATGAATCTCCTCCATGAATCTTCATGAATCTCCATGAATCTCCATGAATATCCATGAATCTCCATGAATCTTCATGAATCTCCATGAATCTCCATGCATCTCCATGAATCTCCATGAATCTCCATGACCCTCCTCCATGAATCTCCATGAATCTCCATGAATATCCATGAATCTCCATGAATCTCCATGAATATCCATGAACCTCCTCCATGAATCTCCATGAATCTCCATGAATCTCCATGAATCTCCTTCATGAATCTCCACGAATCTCCATGAATCTCCATGAATCTCCATGAATATCCATGAATATCCATGAATCTCCATGTATCTCCATGAATCTCCATGAATATCCATGAATCTCCATGAATATCCTCCATGAATCTCCATGAATCTCCATGAATCTCCATGAATCTCCATGAATCTCCATGAATCTCCTTCATCAATCTCCACGAATCTCCATGAATCTACATGAATCTCCATGAATCTCCATGAATCTCCATGAATCTCCATGAATCTCCATGAATATCCATGAATATCCATTAATCTCCATGTATCTCCATGAATCTCCATGAATATCCATGAATCTTCATGAATCTCCTCCATGAATCTTCATGAATCTCCATGAATCTCCATGCATCTCCATGAATCTCCATGAATCTCCATGAATCTTCATGAATCTCCATGAATCTCCATGAACCTCCTCCATGAATCTCCATGAATCTCCATGAATATCCATGAACCTCCTCCATGAATCTCCATGAATCTCCATGAATCTCCATGAATCTCCTTCATCAATTTCCACGAATCTCCATGAATCTCCATGAATCTCCATGAATCTCCATGAATCTCCATGAATCTCCATGAATCTCCATGAATATCCATGAATATCCATGAATCTCCATGTATCTCCATGTATCTCCATGCATCTCCATGCATCTCCATGAATCTCCATGAACCTCCTCCATGAATCTCCTTCATCAATCTCCACGAATCTCCATGAATCTCCATGTATCTCCATGAATCTACATGAATCTCCATGAATCTCCATGAATCTCCTCGATGAATATCCATGAATTTCCATGAATCTCCTTCATCAATCTCCACGAATCTCCATGAATCTCCATGAATCTCCATGATATCCTGTATGAATCTCCATGAATCTCCATGAATCTCCATGAACCTCCTCCATGAATCTCCATGAATCTCCATGAATATCCATGAACCTCCTCCATGAATCTCCATGAATCTCCATGAATATCCATGAATCTCCATGAATCTACATGAATATCCTCCATGAATCTCCATGAATCTCCATGAATGTCCATGAATCTCCTCCATGAATCTCCTGTATGAATCTCCATGAATCTCCATGAATCTCCATGAATCTCCATGAATCTCCTTCATCAATCTCCACGAATCTCCATGAATCTACATGAATCTCCATGAATCTCCATGAATCTCCATGCATCTCCATGAATCTCCATGAATCTCCATGAACCTCCTCCATGAATCTCCATGAATCTCCATGAATATCCTCCATGAATCTCCATGAATCTCCATGAATCTCCATGAATCTCCTTCATCAATCTCCACGAATCTCCATGAATCTACATGAATCTCCATGAATCTCCATGAATCTCCATGAATCTCCATGAATATCCATGAATCTCCATGAATATCCATGAATCTTCATGAATCTCCTCCATGAATCTTCATGAATCTCCATGAATCTCCATGAATATCCATGAATCTCCATGAATCTTCATGAATCTCCATGAATCTCCATGCATCTCCATGAATCTCCATGAATCTCCATGACCCTCCTCCATGAATCTCCATGAATCTCCATGAATATCCATGAATCTCCATGAATCTCCATGAATATCCATGAACCTCCTCCATGAATCTCCATGAATCTCCATGAATCTCCATGAATCTCCTTCATGAATCTCCACGAATCTCCATGAATCTCCATGAATCTCCATGAATATCCATGAATATCCATGAATCTCCATGTATCTCCATGAATCTCCATGAATATCCATGAATCTCCATGAATATCCTCCATGAATCTCCATGAATCTCCATGAATATCCATGAATCTCCATGAATCTCCATGAATCTCCTTCATCAATCTCCACGAATCTCCATGAATCTACATGAATCTCCATGAATCTCCATGAATCTCCATGAATCTCCATGAATCTCCATGAATATCCATGAATATCCATTAATCTCCATGTATCTCCATGAATCTCCATGAATATCCATGAATCTTCATGAATCTCCTCCATGAATCTTCATGAATCTCCATGAATCTCCATGCATCTCCATGAATCTCCATGAATCTCCATGAACCTCCTCTATGAATCTCCATGAATCTCCATGAACCTCCTCCATGAATCTCCATGAATCTCCATGAATCTCCATGAATCTCCTTCATCAATCTCCACGAATCTCCATGAATCTACATGAATCTCCATGAATCTCCATGAATCTCCATCAATCTCCATGAATCTCCATGAATCTCCATGAATATCCATGAATATCCATTAATCTCCATGTATCTCCATGAATCTCCATGAATATCCATGAATCTTCATGAATCTCCTCCATGAATCTTCATGAATCTCCATGAATCTCCATGCATCTCCATGAATCTCCATGAATCTCCATGAATCTCCATGAATATCCATGAATATCCATGAATGTCCATGTATCTCCATGTATCTCCATGAATCTCGATGAATATCCATGAATCTTCATGAATCTCCTCCATGAATCTTCATGAATTTCCATGAATCTCCATGCATCTCCATGAATCTCCATGAATCTCCATGAACCTCCTCCATGAATCTCCATGAATCTCCATGAATATCCTCCATGAATCTCCATGAATCTCCATGAATCTCCATGTATCTCCATGAATCTACATGAATCTCCATGAATCTCCATGAATCTCCTCCATGAATCTCCATGAATCACCATGAATCTGCTTCATCAATCTCCACGAATCTCCATGAATCTCCATGAATCTCCATGAATATCCATGAATATCCATGAATCTCCATGTATCTCCATGAATCTCCATGAATATCCATGAATCTCCATGAATATCCTCCATGAATCTCCATGAATCTCCATGAATCTCCATGAATCTCCTTCATCAATCTCCACGAATCTCCATGAATCTACATGAATCTCCATGAATCTCCATGAATCTCCATGAATCTCCATGAATATCCATGAATATCCATGAATCTCCATGTATCTCCATGTATCTCCATGAATCTCCATGAATCTCCATGTATCTCTATGAATCTACATGAATCTCCATGAATCTCCATGAATCTCCTCCATAAATCACCATGAATCTCCTTCATCAATCTCCACGAATCTCCATGAATCTCCATGAATCTCCACGAATCTCCATGAATCTACATGAATCTCCATGAATCTCCATGAATCTCCATGAATCGCCATGAATATCCATGAATATCCATGAATCTCCATGTATCTCCATGTATCTCCATGAATCTCCGTGAATCTCCATGTATCTCCATGAATCTACATGAATCTCCATGAATCTCCATGAATCTCCTCGATGAATATCCATGAATCTCCATGAATCTCCTTCATCAATCTCCACGAATCTCCATGAATCTCCATGAATCTCCATGATATCCTGTATGAATCTCCATGAATCTCCATAAACCTCCTCCATGAATCTCCATGAATCTCCATGAATATCCATGAACCTCCTCCATGAATCTCCATGAATCTCCATGAATCTCCATGAATATCCTCCATGAATCTCCATGAATCTCCATGAATGTCCATGAATCTCCTCCATGAATCTCCTGTATGAATCTCCATGAATCTCCATGAATCTCCATGAATCTCCATGAATCTCCATGAATATCCATGAATATCCATGAATCTCCATGTATCTCCATGTATCTCCATGCATCTCCATGCATCTCCATGAATCTCCATGAACCTCCTCCATGAATCTCCTTCATCAATCTCCACGAATCTCCATGAATCTCCATGTATCTCCATGAATCTACATGAATCTCCATGAATCTCCATGAATCTCCTCGATGAATATCCATGAATCTCCATGAATCTCCTTCATCAATCTCCACGAATCTCCATGAATCTCCATGAATCTCCATGAATCTCCATGATATCCTGTATGAATCTCCATGAATCTCCATGAATCTCCATGAACCTCCTCCATGAATCTCCATGAATCTCCATGAATATCCATGAACCTCCTCCATGAATCTCCATGAATCTCCATGAATATCCATGAATCTCCATGAATCTACATGAATATCCTCCATGAATCTCCATGAATCTCCATGAATGTCCATGAATCTCCTCCATGAATCTCCTGTATGAATCTCCATGAATCTCCATGAATCTCCATGAATCTCCATGAATCTCCATGAATATCCATGAATCTCCATGAATCGCCATGAACCTCCTCCATGCATCTCCATGAATCTCCATGAATCTCCATGAACCTCCTCCATGAATCTCCATGAATCTCCATGAATGTCCATGAATCTCCTTCATGAATCTCCTGTATGAATCTCCATGAATCTCCATGGATCTCCTTCATCAATCTCCACGAATCTCCATGAATCTACATGAATCTCCATGATATCCTGTATGAATCTTCATGAATCTCCATGAATCTCCATGCATCTCCATGAATCTCCATGAATCGCCATGAACCTCCTCCATGCATCTCCATGAATCTCCATGAATCTCCATGAACCTCCTCCATGAATCTCCATGAATCTCCATGAATATCCTCCATGAATCTCCATGAATCTCCATGAATGTCCATGAATCTCCTTAATGAATCTCCTGTATGAATCTCCATGGATCTCCATGAATCTCCTTCATCAATCTCCACGAATCTCCATGAATCTACATGAATCTCCATGAATCTCCATGAATCTCCATGAATCTCCATGAATCTACATGATATCCTGTATGAATCTTCATGAATCTCCATGAATATCCATGCATCTCCATGAATCTCCATGAATCGCCATGAACCTCCTCCATGAATCTCCATGAATCCCCATGAATATCCATGAACCTCCTCCATGAATCTCCATGAATCTCCATGAATATCCATGAATCTCCATGAATCTCCATGAATCTCCATGAATCTCCATGAATCTCCATGAATCTCCATGAATATCCATGAATATCCATGAATCTCCATGTATCTCCATGTATCTCCATGCATCTCCATGCATCTCCATGCATCTCCATGAATCTCCATGAACCTCCTCCATGAATCTCCTTCATCAATCTCCACGAATCTCCATGAATCTCCATGTATCTCCATGAATCTACATGAATCTCCATGAATCTCCATGAATCTCCTCGATGAATATCCATGAATTTCCATGAATCTCCTTCATCAATCTCCACGAATCTCCATGAATCTCCATGAATCTCCATGATATCCTGTATGAATCTCCATGAATCTCCATGAATCTCCATGAACCTCCTCCATGAATCTCCATGAATCTCCATGAATGTCCATGAATCTCCTCCATGAATCTCCTGTATGAATCTCCATGAATCTCCATGAATCTCCATGAATCTCCATGAATCTCCTTCATCAATCTCCACGAATCTCCATGAATCTACATGAATCTCCATGAATCTCCATGAATCTCCATGAATCTCCATGAATATCCATGAATATCCATGAATCTCCATGTATCTCCATGTATCTCCATGCATCTCCATGCATCTCCATGAATCTCCATGAACCTCCTCCATGAATCTCCTTCATCAATCTCCACGAATCTCCATGAATCTCCATGTATCTCCATGAATCTACATGAATCTCCATGAATCTCCATGAATCTCCTCGATGAATATCCATGAATCTCCATGAATCTCCTTCATCAATCTCCACGAATCTCCATGAATCTCCATGAATCTCCATGATATCCTGTATGAATCTCCATGAATCTCCATAAACCTCCTCCATGAATCTCCATGAATCTCCATGAATATCCATGAACCTCCTCCATGAATCTCCATGAATCTCCATGAATATCCATGAATCTCCATGAATCTCCATGAATATCCTCCATGAATCTCCATGAATCTCCATGAATGTCCATGAATCTCCTCCATGAATCTCCTGTATGAATCTCCATGAATCTCCATGAATCTCCATGAATCTCCATGAATCTCCATGAATATCCATGAATATCCATGAATCTCCATGTATCTCCATGTATCTCCATGCATCTCCATGCATCTCCATGAATCTCCATGAACCTCCTCCATGAATCTCCTTCATCAATCTCCACGAATCTCCATGAATCTCCATGTATCTCCATGAATCTACATGAATCTCCATGAATCTCCATGAATCTCCTCGATGAATATCCATGAATCTCCATGAATCTCCTTCATCAATCTCCACGAATCTCCATGAATCTCCATGAATCTCCATGAATCTCCATGATATCCTGTATGAATCTCCATGAATCTCCATGAATCTCCATGAACCTCCTCCATGAATCTCCATGAATCTCCATGAATATCCATGAACCTCCTCCATGAATCTCCATGAATCTCCATGAATATCCATGAATCTCCATGAATCTCCATGAATATCCTCCATGAATCTCCATGAATCTCCATGAATGTCCATGAATCTCCTCCATGAATCTCCTGTATGAATCTCCATGAATCTCCATGAATCTCCATGAATCTCCATGAATCTCCATGAATCTCCTTCATCAATCTCCACGAATCTCCATGAATCTACATGAATCTCCATGAATCTCCATGAATCTCCATGAATCTCCATGAATATCCATGAATATCCATGAATCTCCATGTATCTCCATGTATCTCCATGCATCTCCATGCATCTCCATGAATCTCCATGAACCTCCTCCATGAATCTCCTTCATCAATCTCCACGAATCTCCATGAATCTACATGAATCTCCATGAATCTCCATGAATCTCCATGAATCTCCATGAATCTACATGATATCCTGTATGAATCTTCATGAATCTCCATGAATCTCCATGCATCTCCATGAATCTCCATGAATCGCCATGAACCTCCTCCATGAATCTCCATGAATCCCCATGAATATCCATGAACCTCCTCCATGAATCTCCATGAATCTCCATGAATATCCATGAATCTCCATGAATCTTCATGAATCTCCATGAATCTCCATGAACCTCCTCCATGAATCTCCATGAATCTCCATGAATATCCATGAACCTCCTCCATGAATCTCCATGAATCTCCATGAATCTCCATGAATCTCCTTCATCAATTTCCACGAATCTCCATGAATCTCCATGAATCTCCATGAATCTCCATGAATCTCCATGAATCTCCATGAATCTCCATGAATATCCATGAATATCCATGAATCTCCATGTATCTCCATGTATCTCCATGCATCTCCATGCATCTCCATGAATCTCCATGAACCTCCTCCATGAATCTCCTTCATCAATCTCCACGAATCTCCATGAATCTCCATGTATCTCCATGAATCTACATGAATCTCCATGAATCTCCATGAATCTCCTCGATGAATATCCATGAATCTCCATGAATCTCCTTCATCAATCTCCACGAATCTCCATGAATCTCCATGAATCTCCATGAATCTCCATGATATCCTGTATGAATCTCCATGAATCTCCATGAATCTCCATGAACCTCCTCCATGAATCTCCATGAATCTCCATGAATATCCATGAACCTCCTCCATGAATCTCCATGAATCTCCATGAATATCCATGAATCTCCATGAATCTCCATGAATATCCTCCATGAATCTCCATGAATCTCCATGAATGTCCATGAATCTCCTCCATGAATCTCCTGTATGAATCTCCATGAATCTCCATGAATCTCCATGAATCTCCATGAATCTCCATGAATCTCCTTCATCAATCTCCACGAATCTCCATGAATCTACATGAATCTCCATGAATCTCCATGAATCTCCATGAATCTCCATGAATATCCATGAATATCCATGAATCTCCATGTATCTCCATGTATCTCCATGCATCTCCATGCATCTCCATGAATCTCCATGAACCTCCTCCATGAATCTCCTTCATCAATCTCCACGAATCTCCATGAATCTACATGAATCTCCATGAATCTCCATGAATCTCCATGAATCTCCATGAATCTACATGATATCCTGTATGAATCTTCATGAATCTCCATGAATCTCCATGCATCTCCATGAATCTCCATGAATCGCCATGAACCTCCTCCATGAATCTCCATGAATCCCCATGAATATCCATGAACCTCCTCCATGAATCTCCATGAATCTCCATGAATATCCATGAATCTCCATGAATCTTCATGAATCTCCATGAATCTCCATGAACCTCCTCCATGAATCTCCATGAATCTCCATGAATATCCATGAACCTCCTCCATGAATCTCCATGAATCTCCATGAATCTCCATGAATCTCCTTCATCAATTTCCACGAATCTCCATGAATCTCCATGAATCTCCATGAATCTCCATGAATCTCCATGAATCTCCATGAATCTCCATGAATATCCATGAATATCCATGAATCTCCATGTATCTCCATGTATCTCCATGCATCTCCATGCATCTCCATGAATCTCCATGAACCTCCTCCATGAATCTCCTTCATCAATCTCCACGAATCTCCATGAATCTCCATGTATCTCCATGAATCTACATGAATCTCCATGAATCTCCATGAATCTCCTCGATGAATATCCATGAATTTCCATGAATCTCCTTCATCAATCTCCACGAATCTCCATGAATCTCCATGAATCTCCATGATATCCTGTATGAATCTCCATGAATCTCCATGAATCTCCATGAACCTCCTCCATGAATCTCCATGAATCTCCATGAATATCCATGAACCTCCTCCATGAATCTCCATGAATCTCCATGAATATCCATGAATCTCCATGAATCTACATGAATATCCTCCATGAATCTCCATGAATCTCCATGAATGTCCATGAATCTCCTCCATGAATCTCCTGTATGAATCTCCATGAATCTCCATGAATCTCCATGAATCTCCATGAATCTCCTTCATCAATCTCCACGAATCTCCATGAATCTACATGAATCTCCATGAATCTCCATGAATCTCCATGCATCTCCATGAATCTCCATGAATCTCCATGAACCTCCTCCATGAATCTCCATGAATCTCCATGAATATCCTCCATGAATCTCCATGAATCTCCATGAATCTCCATGAATCTCCTTCATCAATCTCCACGAATCTCCATGAATCTACATGAATCTCCATGAATCTCCATGAATCTCCATGAATCTCCATGAATATCCATGAATCTCCATGAATATCCATGAATCTTCATGAATCTCCTCCATGAATCTTCATGAATCTCCATGAATCTCCATGAATATCCATGAATCTCCATGAATCTTCATGAATCTCCATGAATCTCCATGCATCTCCATGAATCTCCATGAATCTCCATGACCCTCCTCCATGAATCTCCATGAATCTCCATGAATATCCATGAATCTCCATGAATCTCCATGAATATCCATGAACCTCCTCCATGAATCTCCATGAATCTCCATGAATCTCCATGAATCTCCTTCATGAATCTCCACGAATCTCCATGAATCTCCATGAATCTCCATGAATATCCATGAATATCCATGAATCTCCATGTATCTCCATGAATCTCCATGAATATCCATGAATCTCCATGAATATCCTCCATGAATCTCCATGAATCTCCATGAATCTCCATGAATCTCCATGAATCTCCATGAATCTCCTTCATCAATCTCCACGAATCTCCATGAATCTACATGAATCTCCATGAATCTCCATGAATCTCCATGAATCTCCATGAATCTCCATGAATATCCATGAATATCCATTAATCTCCATGTATCTCCATGAATCTCCATGAATATCCATGAATCTTCATGAATCTCCTCCATGAATCTTCATGAATCTCCATGAATCTCCATGCATCTCCATGAATCTCCATGAATCTCCATGAACCTCCTCCATGAATCTCCATGAATCTCCATGAACCTCCTCCATGAATCTCCATGAATCTCCATGAATCTCCATGAATCTCCTTCATCAATCTCCACGAATCTCCATGAATCTACATGAATCTCCATGAATCTCCATGAATCTCCATCAATCTCCATGAATCTCCATGAATCTCCATGAATATCCATGAATATCCATTAATCTCCATGTATCTCCATGAATCTCCATGAATATCCATGAATCTTCATGAATCTCCTCCATGAATCTTCATGAATCTCCATGAATCTCCATGCATCTCCATGAATCTCCATGAATCTCCATGAATCTCCATGAATATCCATGAATATCCATGAATGTCCATGTATCTCCATGTATCTCCATGAATCTCGATGAATATCCATGAATCTTCATGAATCTCCTCCATGAATCTTCATGAATTTCCATGAATCTCCATGCATCTCCATGAATCTCCATGAATCTCCATGAACCTCCTCCATGAATCTCCATGAATCTCCATGAATATCCTCCATGAATCTCCATGAATCTCCATGAATCTCCATGTATCTCCATGAATCTACATGAATCTCCATGAATCTCCATGAATCTCCTCCATGAATCTCCATGAATCACCATGAATCTGCTTCATCAATCTCCACGAATCTCCATGAATCTCCATGAATCTCCATGAATATCCATGAATATCCATGAATCTCCATGTATCTCCATGAATCTCCATGAATATCCATGAATCTCCATGAATATCCTCCATGAATCTCCATGAATCTCCATGAATCTCCATGAATCTCCTTCATCAATCTCCACGAATCTCCATGAATCTACATGAATCTCCATGAATCTCCATGAATCTCCATGAATCTCCATGAATATCCATGAATATCCATGAATCTCCATGTATCTCCATGTATCTCCATGAATCTCCATGAATCTCCATGTATCTCTATGAATCTACATGAATCTCCATGAATCTCCATGAATCTCCTCCATAAATCACCATGAATCTCCTTCATCAATCTCCACGAATCTCCATGAATCTCCATGAATCTCCACGAATCTCCATGAATCTACATGAATCTCCATGAATCTCCATGAATCTCCATGAATCGCCATGAATATCCATGAATATCCATGAATCTCCATGTATCTCCATGTATCTCCATGAATCTCCGTGAATCTCCATGTATCTCCATGAATCTACATGAATCTCCATGAATCTCCATGCATCTCCATGAATCTCCATGAATCTTCATGAACCTCCTCCATGAATCTCCATGAATCTCCATGTATCTCCATGAATCTACATGAATCTCCATGAATCTCCATGAATCTCCTCCATGAATCTCCATAAATCACCATGAATCTCCTTCATCAATCTCCATGAATCTCCATGAATCTCCATGAATATCCATGAACCTCCTCCATGAATCTCCATGAATCTCCATGAATCTCCATGAATCTCCTTCATCAATTTCCACGAATCTCCAAGAATCTCCATGAATCTCCTTGAATCTCCATGAATCTACATGATATCCTGTATGAATCTTCATGAATCTCCATGAATATCCATGCATCTCCATGAATCTCCATGAATCGCCATGAACCTCCTCCATGAATCTCCATGAATCCCCATGAATATCCATGAACCTCCTCCATGAATCTCCATGAATCTCCATGAATATCCATGAATCTCCATGAATCTCCATGAATCTCCATGAATCTCCATGAATCTCCATGAATCTCCATGAATATCCATGAATATCCATGAATCTCCATGTATCTCCATGTATCTCCATGCATCTCCATGCATCTCCATGCATCTCCATGAATCTCCATGAACCTCCTCCATGAATCTCCTTCATCAATCTCCACGAATCTCCATGAATCTCCATGTATCTCCATGAATCTACATGAATCTCCATGAATCTCCATGAATCTCCTCGATGAATATCCATGAATTTCCATGAATCTCCTTCATCAATCTCCACGAATCTCCATGAATCTCCATGAATCTCCATGAATCTCCATGATATCCTGTATGAATCTCCATGAATCTCCATGAATCTCCATGAACCTCCTCCATGAATCTCCATGAATCTCCATGAATGTCCATGAATCTCCTCCATGAATCTCCTGTATGAATCTCCATGAATCTCCATGAATCTCCATGAATCTCCATGAATCTCCTTCATCAATCTCCACGAATCTCCATGAATCTACATGAATCTCCATGAATCTCCATGAATCTCCATGAATCTCCATGAATATCCATGAATATCCATGAATCTCCATGTATCTCCATGTATCTCCATGCATCTCCATGCATCTCCATGAATCTCCATGAACCTCCTCCATGAATCTCCTTCATCAATCTCCACGAATCTCCATGAATCTCCATGTATCTCCATGAATCTACATGAATCTCCATGAATCTCCATGAATCTCCTCGATGAATATCCATGAATCTCCATGAATCTCCTTCATCAATCTCCACGAATCTCCATGAATCTCCATGAATCTCCATGATATCCTGTATGAATCTCCATGAATCTCTTGTATGAATCTCCATGAATCTCCATGAATCTCCATGAATCTCCATGAATCTCCATGAATATCCATGAATATCCATGAATCTCCATGTATCTCCATGTATCTCCATGCATCTCCATGCATCTCCATGAATCTCCATGAACCTCCTCCATGAATCTCCTTCATCAATCTCCACGAATCTCCATGAATCTCCATGTATCTCCATTAATCTACATGAATCTCCATGAATCTCCATGAATCTCCTCGATGAATATCCATGAATCTCCATGAATCTCCTTCATCAATCTCCACGAATCTCCATGAATCTCCATGAATCTCTATGAATCTCCATGATATCCTGTATGAATCTCCATGAATCTCCATGAATCTCCATGAACCTCCTCCATGAATCTCCATGAATCTCCATGAATATCCATGAACCTCCTCCATGAATCTCCATGAATCTCCATGAATATCCATGAATCTCCATGAATCTCCATGAATATCCTCCATGAATCTCCATGAATCTCCATGAATGTCCATGAATCTCCTCCATGAATCTCCTGTATGAATCTCCATGAATCTCCATGAATCTCCATGAATCTCCATGAATCTCCATGAATCTCCTTCATCAATCTCCACGAATCTCCATGAATCTACATGAATCTCCATGAATCTCCATGAATCTCCATGAATATCCATGAATATCCATGAATCTCCATGTATCTCCATGTATCTCCATGCATCTCCATGCATCTCCATGAATCTCCATGAACCTCCTCCATGAATCTCCTTCATCAATCTCCACGAATCTCCATGAATCTACATGAATCTCCATGAATCTCCATGAATCTCCATGAATCTCCATGAATCTACATGATATCCTGTATGAATCTTCATGAATCTCCATGAATCTCCATGCATCTCCATGAATCTCCATGAATCGCCATGAACCTCCTCCATGAATCTCCATGCATCTCCATGAATCTCCATGAACCTCCTCCATGAATCTCCTTCATCAATCTCCACGAATCTCCATGAATCTCCATGTATCTCCATGAATCTACATGAATCTCCATGAATCTCCATGAATCTCCTCGATGAATATCCATGAATTTCCATGAATCTCCTTCATCAATCTCCACGAATCTCCATGAATCTCCATGAATCTCCATGAATCTCCATGATATCCTGTATGAATCTCCATGAATCTCCATGAATCTCCATGAACCTCCTCCATGAATCTCCATGAATCTCCATGAATATCCATGAACCTCCTCCATGAATCTCCATGAATCTCCATGAATATCCATGAATCTCCATGAATCTACATGAATATCCTCCATGAATCTCCATGAATCTCCATGAATGTCCATGAATCTCCTCCATGAATCTCCTGTATGAATCTCCATGAATCTCCATGAATCTCCATGAATCTCCATGAATCTCCTTCATCAATCTCCACGAATCTCCATGAATCTACATGAATCTCCATGAATCTCCATGAATCTCCATGCATCTCCATGAATCTCCATGAATCTCCATGAATCTCCTTCATCAATCTCCACGAATCTCCATGAATCTACATGAATCTCCATGAATCTCCATGAATCTCCATGAATCTCCATGAATATCCATGAATCTCCATGAATATCCATGAATCTTCATGAATCTCCTCCATGAATCTTCATGAATCTCCATGAATCTCCATGAATATCCATGAATCTCCATGAATCTTCATGAATCTCCATGAATCTCCATGCATCTCCATGAATCTCCATGAATCTCCATGACCCTCCTCCATGAATCTCCATGAATCTCCATGAATATCCATGAATCTCCATGAATCTCCATGAATATCCATGAACCTCCTCCATGAATCTCCATGAATCTCCATGAATCTCCATGAATCTCCTTCATCAATCTCCACGAATCTCCATGAATCTCCATGAATCTCCATGAATATCCATGAATATCCATGAATCTCCATGTATCTCCATGAATCTCCATGAATATCCATGAATCTCCATGAATATCCTCCATGAATCTCCATGAATCTCCATGAATCTCCATGAATCTCCATGAATCTCCATGAATCTCCTTCATCAATCTCCACGAATCTCCATGAATCTACATGAATCTCCATGAATCTCCATGAATCTCCATGAATCTCCATGAATCTCCATGAATATCCATGAATATCCATTAATCTCCATGTATCTCCATGAATCTCCATGAATATCCATGAATCTTCATGAATCTCCTCCATGAATCTTCATGAATCTCCATGAATCTCCATGCATCTCCATGAATCTTCATGAATCTCCATGAACCTCCTCCATGAATCTCCATGAATCTCCATGAACCTCCTCCATGAATCTCCATGAATCTCCATGAATCTCCATGAATCTCCTTCATCAATCTCCACGAATCTCCATGAATCTACATGAATCTCCATGAATCTCCATGAATCTCCATGAATCTCCATGAATATTCATGAATATCCATGAATCTCCATGTATCTCCATGTATCTCCATGAATCTCCATGAATATCCATGAATCTCCATGAATCTCCATGAATCTCCTTCATCAATCTCCACGAATCTCCATGAATCTACATGAATCTCCATGAATCTCCATGAATCTCCATGAATCTCCATGAATCTCCATGAATATCCATGAATATCCATTAATCTCCATGTATCTCCATGAATCTCGATGAATATCCATGAATCTTCATGAATCTCCTCCATGAATCTTCATGAATCTCCATGAATCTCCATGCATCTCCATGAATCTCCATGAATCTCCATGAACCTCCTCCATGAATCTCCATGAACCTCCTCCATGAATCTCCATGAATCTCCATGAATCTCCATGAATCTCCTTCATCAATCTCCACGAATCTCCATGAATCTACATGAATCTCCATGAATCTCCATGAATCTCCATGAATCTCCATGAATATCCATGAATATCAATGAATCTCCATGTATCTCCATGTATCTCCATGAATCTCCATGAATATCCATGAATCTTCATGAATCTCCTCCATGAATCTTCATGAATTTCCATGAATCTCCAAGCATCTCCATGAATCTCCATGAATCTCCATGAACCTCCTCCATGAATCTCCATGAATCTCCATGAATATCCTCCATGAATCTCCATGAATCTCCATGAATCTCCATGAATCTCCATGAATCTCCATGAATCTCCATGAATATCCATGAATCTCCATGAATCGCCATGAACCTCCTCCATGCATCTCCATGAATCTCCATGAATCTCCATGAACCTCCTTCATGAATCTCCATGAATCTCCATGAATGTCCATGAATCTCCTTCATGAATCTCCTGTATGAATCTCCATGAATCTCCATGGATCTCCTTCATCAATCTCCACGAATCTCCATGAATCTACAAGAATCTCCATGATATCCTGTATGAATCTTCATGAATCTCCATGAATCTCCATGCATCTCCATGAATCTCCATGAATCGCCATGAACCTCCTCCATGCATCTCCATGAATCTCCATGAATCTCCATGAACCTCCTCCATGAATCTCCATGAATCTCCATGAATATCCTCCATGAATCTCCATGAATCTCCATGAATGTCCATGAATCTCCTTAATGAATCTCCTGTATGAATCTCCATGGATCTCCATGAATCTCCTTCATCAATCTCCACGAATCTCCATGAATCTACATGAATCTCCATGAATCTCCATGAATCTCCATGAATCTCCATGAATCTACATGATATCCTGTATGAATCTTCATGAATCTCCATGAATATCCATGCATCTCCATGAATCTCCATGAATCGCCATGAACCTCCTCCATGAATCTCCATGAATCCCCATGAATATCCATGAACCTCCTCCATGAATCTCCATGAATCTCCATGAATATCCATGAATCTCCATGAATCTCCATGAATCTCCATGAATCTCCATGAATCTCCATGAATCTCCATGAATATCCATGAATATCCATGAATCTCCATGTATCTCCATGTATCTCCATGCATCTCCATGCATCTCCATGCATCTCCATGAATCTCCATGAACCTCCTCCATGAATCTCCTTCATCAATCTCCACGAATCTCCATGAATCTCCATGTATCTCCATGAATCTACATGAATCTCCATGAATCTCCATGAATCTCCTCGATGAATATCCATGAATTTCCATGAATCTCCTTCATCAATCTCCACGAATCTCCATGAATCTCCATGAATCTCCATGAATCTCCATGATATCCTGTATGAATCTCCATGAATCTCCATGAATCTCCATGAACCTCCTCCATGAATCTCCATGAATCTCCATGAATGTCCATGAATCTCCTCCATGAATCTCCTGTATGAATCTCCATGAATCTCCATGAATCTCCATGAATCTCCTTCATCAATCTCCACGAATCTCCATGAATCTACATGAATCTCCATGAATCTCCATGAATCTCCATGAATCTCCATGAATATCCATGAATATCCATGAATCTCCATGTATCTCCATGTATCTCCATGCATCTCCATGCATCTCCATGAATCTCCATGAACCTCCTCCATGAATCTCCTTCATCAATCTCCACGAATCTCCATGAATCTCCATGTATCTCCATGAATCTACATGAATCTCCATGAATCTCCATGAATCTCCTCGATGAATATCCATGAATCTCCATGAATCTCCTTCATCAATCTCCACGAATCTCCATGAATCTCCATGAATCTCCATGATATCCTGTATGAATCTCCATGAATCTCCATAAACCTCCTCCATGAATCTCCATGAATCTCCATGAATATCCATGAACCTCCTCCATGAATCTCCATGAATCTCCATGAATATCCATGAATCTCCATGAATCTCCATGAATATCCTCCATGAATCTCCATGAATCTCCATGAATGTCCATGAATCTCCTCCATGAATCTCCTGTATGAATCTCCATGAATCTCCATGAATCTCCATGAATCTCCATGAATCTCCATGAATATCCATGAATATCCATGAATCTCCATGTATCTCCATGTATCTCCATGCATCTCCATGCATCTCCATGAATCTCCATGAACCTCCTCCATGAATCTCCTTCATCAATCTCCACGAATCTCCATGAATCTCCATGTATCTCCATGAATCTACATGAATCTCCATGAATCTCCATGAATCTCCTCGATGAATATCCATGAATCTCCATGAATCTCCTTCATCAATCTCCACGAATCTCCATGAATCTCCATGAATCTCCATGAATCTCCATGATATCCTGTATGAATCTCCATGAATCTCCATGAATCTCCATGAACCTCCTCCATGAATCTCCATGAATCTCCATGAATATCCATGAACCTCCTCCATGAATCTCCATGAATCTCCATGAATATCCATGAATCTCCATGAATCTCCATGAATATCCTCCATGAATCTCCATGAATCTCCATGAATGTCCATGAATCTCCTCCATGAATCTCCTGTATGAATCTCCATGAATCTCCATGAATCTCCATGAATCTCCATGAATCTCCATGAATCTCCTTCATCAATCTCCACGAATCTCCATGAATCTACATGAATCTCCATGAATCTCCATGAATCTCCATGAATCTCCATGAATATCCATGAATATCCATGAATCTCCATGTATCTCCATGTATCTCCATGCATCTCCATGCATCTCCATGAATCTCCATGAACCTCCTCCATGAATCTCCTTCATCAATCTCCACGAATCTCCATGAATCTACATGAATCTCCATGAATCTCCATGAATCTCCATGAATCTCCATGAATCTACATGATATCCTGTATGAATCTTCATGAATCTCCATGAATCTCCATGCATCTCCATGAATCTCCATGAATCGCCATGAACCTCCTCCATGAATCTCCATGAATCCCCATGAATATCCATGAACCTCCTCCATGAATCTCCATGAATCTCCATGAATATCCATGAATCTCCATGAATCTTCATGAATCTCCATGAATCTCCATGAACCTCCTCCATGAATCTCCATGAATCTCCATGAATATCCATGAACCTCCTCCATGAATCTCCATGAATCTCCATGAATCTCCATGAATCTCCTTCATCAATTTCCACGAATCTCCATGAATCTCCATGAATCTCCATGAATCTCCATGAATCTCCATGAATCTCCATGAATCTCCATGAATATCCATGAATATCCATGAATCTCCATGTATCTCCATGTATCTCCATGCATCTCCATGCATCTCCATGAATCTCCATGAACCTCCTCCATGAATCTCCTTCATCAATCTCCACGAATCTCCATGAATCTCCATGTATCTCCATGAATCTACATGAATCTCCATGAATCTCCATGAATCTCCTCGATGAATATCCATGAATTTCCATGAATCTCCTTCATCAATCTCCACGAATCTCCATGAATCTCCATGAATCTCCATGATATCCTGTATGAATCTCCATGAATCTCCATGAATCTCCATGAACCTCCTCCATGAATCTCCATGAATCTCCATGAATATCCATGAACCTCCTCCATGAATCTCCATGAATCTCCATGAATATCCATGAATCTCCATGAATCTACATGAATATCCTCCATGAATCTCCATGAATCTCCATGAATGTCCATGAATCTCCTCCATGAATCTCCTGTATGAATCTCCATGAATCTCCATGAATCTCCATGAATCTCCATGAATCTCCTTCATCAATCTCCACGAATCTCCATGAATCTACATGAATCTCCATGAATCTCCATGAATCTCCATGCATCTCCATGAATCTCCATGAATCTCCATGAACCTCCTCCATGAATCTCCATGAATCTCCATGAATATCCTCCATGAATCTCCATGAATCTCCATGAATCTCCATGAATCTCCTTCATCAATCTCCACGAATCTCCATGAATCTACATGAATCTCCATGAATCTCCATGAATCTCCATGAATCTCCATGAATATCCATGAATCTCCATGAATATCCATGAATCTTCATGAATCTCCTCCATGAATCTTCATGAATCTCCATGAATCTCCATGAATATCCATGAATCTCCATGAATCTTCATGAATCTCCATGAATCTCCATGCATCTCCATGAATCTCCATGAATCTCCATGACCCTCCTCCATGAATCTCCATGAATCTCCATGAATATCCATGAATCTCCATGAATCTCCATGAATATCCATGAACCTCCTCCATGAATCTCCATGAATCTCCATGAATCTCCATGAATCTCCTTCATGAATCTCCACGAATCTCCATGAATCTCCATGAATCTCCATGAATATCCATGAATATCCATGAATCTCCATGTATCTCCATGAATCTCCATGAATATCCATGAATCTCCATGAATATCCTCCATGAATCTCCATGAATCTCCATGAATCTCCATGAATCTCCATGAATCTCCATGAATCTCCTTCATCAATCTCCACGAATCTCCATGAATCTACATGAATCTCCATGAATCTCCATGAATCTCCATGAATCTCCATGAATCTCCATGAATATCCATGAATATCCATTAATCTCCATGTATCTCCATGAATCTCCATGAATATCCATGAATCTCCATGAATCTCCATGAATATCCATGAATATCCATTAATCTCCATGTATCTCCATGAATCTCCATGAATATCCATGAATCTTCATGAATCTCCTCCATGAATCTTCATGAATCTCCATGAATCTCCATGCATCTCCATGAATCTCCATGAATCTCCATGAACCTCCTCCATGAATCTCCATGAATCTCCATGAACCTCCTCCATGAATCTCCATGAATCTCCATGAATCTCCATGAATCTCCTTCATCAATCTCCACGAATCTCCATGAATCTACATGAATCTCCATGAATCTCCATGAATCTCCATCAATCTCCATGAATCTCCATGAATCTCCATGAATATCCATGAATATCCATTAATCTCCATGTATCTCCATGAATCTCCATGAATATCCATGAATCTTCATGAATCTCCTCCATGAATCTTCATGAATCTCCATGAATCTCCATGCATCTCCATGAATCTCCATGAATCTCCATGAATCTCCATGAATATCCATGAATATCCATGAATGTCCATGTATCTCCATGTATCTCCATGAATCTCCATGAATATCCATGAATCTTCATGAATCTCCTCCATGAATCTTCATGAATTTCCATGAATCTCCATGCATCTCCATGAATCTCCATGAATCTCCATGAACCTCCTCCATGAATCTCCATGAATCTCCATGAATATCCTCCATGAATCTCCATGAATCTCCATGAATCTCCATGTATCTCCATGAATCTACATGAATCTCCATGAATCTCCATGAATCTCCTCCATGAATCTCCATGAATCACCATGAATCTGCTTCATCAATCTCCACGAATCTCCATGAATCTCCATGAATCTCCATGAATATCCATGAATATCCATGAATCTCCATGTATCTCCATGAATCTCCATGAATATCCATGAATCTCCATGAATATCCTCCATGAATCTCCATGAATCTCCATGAATCTCCATGAATCTCCTTCATCAATCTCCACGAATCTCCATGAATCTACATGAATCTCCATGAATCTCCATGAATCTCCATGAATCTCCATGAATATCCATGAATATCCATGAATCTCCATGTATCTCCATGTATCTCCATGAATCTCCATGAATCTCCATGTATCTCTATGAATCTACATGAATCTCCATGAATCTCCATGAATCTCCTCCATAAATCACCATGAATCTCCTTCATCAATCTCCACGAATCTCCATGAATCTCCATGAATCTCCACGAATCTCCATGAATCTACATGAATCTCCATGAATCTCCATGAATCTCCATGAATCGCCATGAATATCCATGAATATCCATGAATCTCCATGTATCTCCATGTATCTCCATGAATCTCCGTGAATCTCCATGTATCTCCATGAATCTACATGAATCTCCATGAATCTCCATGCATCTCCATGAATCTCCATGAATCTTCATGAACCTCCTCCATGAATCTCCATGAATCTCCATGTATCTCCATGAATCTACATGAATCTCCATGAATCTCCATGAATCTCCTCCATGAATCTCCATAAATCACCATGAATCTCCTTCATCAATCTCCATGAATCTCCATGAATCTCCATGAATATCCATGAACCTCCTCCATGAATCTCCATGAATCTCCATGAATCTCCATGAATCTCCTTCATCAATTTCCACGAATCTCCATGAATCTCCATGAATCTCCTTGAATCTCCATGAATCTACATGATATCCTGTATGAATCTTCATGAATCTCCATGAATATCCATGCATCTCCATGAATCTCCATGAATCGCCATGAACCTCCTCCATGAATCTCCATGAATCCCCATGAATATCCATGAACCTCCTCCATGAATCTCCATGAATCTCCATGAATATCCATGAATCTCCATGAATCTCCATGAATCTCCATGAATCTCCATGAATCTCCATGAATCTCCATGAATATCCATGAATATCCATGAATCTCCATGTATCTCCATGTATCTCCATGCATCTCCATGCATCTCCATGCATCTCCATGAATCTCCATGAACCTCCTCCATGAATCTCCTTCATCAATCTCCACGAATCTCCATGAATCTCCATGTATCTCCATGAATCTACATGAATCTCCATGAATCTCCATGAATCTCCTCGATGAATATCCATGAATTTCCATGAATCTCCTTCATCAATCTCCACGAATCTCCATGAATCTCCATGAATCTCCATGAATCTCCATGATATCCTGTATGAATCTCCATGAATCTCCATGAATCTCCATGAACCTCCTCCATGAATCTCCATGAATCTCCATGAATGTCCATGAATCTCCTCCATGAATCTCCTGTATGAATCTCCATGAATCTCCATGAATCTCCATGAATCTCCATGAATCTCCTTCATCAATCTCCACGAATCTCCATGAATCTACATGAATCTCCATGAATCTCCATGAATCTCCATGAATCTCCATGAATATCCATGAATATCCATGAATCTCCATGTATCTCCATGTATCTCCATGCATCTCCATGCATCTCCATGAATCTCCATGAACCTCCTCCATGAATCTCCTTCATCAATCTCCACGAATCTCCATGAATCTCCATGTATCTCCATGAATCTACATGAATCTCCATGAATCTCCATGAATCTCCTCGATGAATATCCATGAATCTCCATGAATCTCCTTCATCAATCTCCACGAATCTCCATGAATCTCCATGAATCTCCATGATATCCTGTATGAATCTCCATGAATCTCCATAAACCTCCTCCATGAATCTCCATGAATCTCCATGAATATCCATGAACCTCCTCCATGAATCTCCATGAATCTCCATGAATATCCATGAATCTCCATGAATCTCCATGAATATCCTCCATGAATCTCCATGAATCTCCATGAATGTCCATGAATCTCCTCCATGAATCTCTTGTATGAATCTCCATGAATCTCCATGAATCTCCATGAATCTCCATGAATCTCCATGAATATCCATGAATATCCATGAATCTCCATGTATCTCCATGTATCTCCATGCATCTCCATGCATCTCCATGAATCTCCATGAACCTCCTCCATGAATCTCCTTCATCAATCTCCACGAATCTCCATGAATCTCCATGTATCTCCATGAATCTACATGAATCTCCATGAATCTCCATGAATCTCCTCGATGAATATCCATGAATCTCCATGAATCTCCTTCATCAATCTCCACGAATCTCCATGAATCTCCATGAATCTCCATGAATCTCCATGATATCCTGTATGAATCTCCATGAATCTCCATGAATCTCCATGAACCTCCTCCATGAATCTCCATGAATCTCCATGAATATCCATGAACCTCCTCCATGAATCTCCATGAATCTCCATGAATATCCATGAATCTCCATGAATCTCCATGAATATCCTCCATGAATCTCCATGAATCTCCATGAATGTCCATGAATCTCCTCCATGAATCTCCTGTATGAATCTCCATGAATCTCCATGAATCTCCATGAATCTCCATGAATCTCCATGAATCTCCTTCATCAATCTCCACGAATCTCCATGAATCTACATGAATCTCCATGAATCTCCATGAATCTCCATGAATATCCATGAATATCCATGAATCTCCATGTATCTCCATGTATCTCCATGCATCTCCATGCATCTCCATGAATCTCCATGAACCTCCTCCATGAATCTCCTTCATCAATCTCCACGAATCTCCATGAATCTACATGAATCTCCATGAATCTCCATGAATCTCCATGAATCTCCATGAATCTACATGATATCCTGTATGAATCTTCATGAATCTCCATGAATCTCCATGCATCTCCATGAATCTCCATGAATCGCCATGAACCTCCTCCATGAATCTCCATGCATCTCCATGAATCTCCATGAACCTCCTCCATGAATCTCCTTCATCAATCTCCACGAATCTCCATGAATCTCCATGTATCTCCATGAATCTACATGAATCTCCATGAATCTCCATGAATCTCCTCGATGAATATCCATGAATTTCCATGAATCTCCTTCATCAATCTCCACGAATCTCCATGAATCTCCATGAATCTCCATGAATCTCCATGATATCCTGTATGAATCTCCATGAATCTCCATGAATCTCCATGAACCTCCTCCATGAATCTCCATGAATCTCCATGAATATCCATGAACCTCCTCCATGAATCTCCATGAATCTCCATGAATATCCATGAATCTCCATGAATCTACATGAATATCCTCCATGAATCTCCATGAATCTCCATGAATGTCCATGAATCTCCTCCATGAATCTCCTGTATGAATCTCCATGAATCTCCATGAATCTCCATGAATCTCCATGAATCTCCTTCATCAATCTCCACGAATCTCCATGAATCTACATGAATCTCCATGAATCTCCATGAATCTCCATGCATCTCCATGAATCTCCATGAATCTCCATGAATCTCCTTCATCAATCTCCACGAATCTCCATGAATCTACATGAATCTCCATGAATCTCCATGAATCTCCATGAATCTCCATGAATATCCATGAATCTCCATGAATATCCATGAATCTTCATGAATCTCCTCCATGAATCTTCATGAATCTCCATGAATCTCCATGAATATCCATGAATCTCCATGAATCTTCATGAATCTCCATGAATCTCCATGCATCTCCATGAATCTCCATGAATCTCCATGACCCTCCTCCATGAATCTCCATGAATCTCCATGAATATCCATGAATCTCCATGAATCTCCATGAATATCCATGAACCTCCTCCATGAATCTCCATGAATCTCCATGAATCTCCATGAATCTCCTTCATCAATCTCCACGAATCTCCATGAATCTCCATGAATCTCCATGAATATCCATGAATATCCATGAATCTCCATGTATCTCCATGAATCTCCATGAATATCCATGAATCTCCATGAATATCCTCCATGAATCTCCATGAATCTCCATGAATCTCCATGAATCTCCATGAATCTCCTTCATCAATCTCCACGAATCTCCATGAATCTACATGAATCTCCATGAATCTCCATGAATCTCCATGAATCTCCATGAATCTCCATGAATATCCATGAATATCCATTAATCTCCATGTATCTCCATGAATCTCCATGAATATCCATGAATCTTCATGAATCTCCTCCATGAATCTTCATGAATCTCCATGAATCTCCATGCATCTCCATGAATCTCCATGAATCTCCATGAACCTCCTCCATGAATCTCCATGAATCTCCATGAACCTCCTCCATGAATCTCCATGAATCTCCTTCATCAATCTCCACGAATCTCCATGAATCTACATGAATCTCCATGAATCTCCATGAATCTCCATGAATCTCCATGAATATTCATGAATATCCATGAATCTCCATGTATCTCCATGTGTCTCCATGAATCTCCATGAATATCCATGAATCTCCATGAATCTCCATGAATCTCCTTCATCAATCTCCACGAATCTCCATGAATCTACATGAATCTCCATGAATCTCCATGAATCTCCATGAATCTCCATGAATCTCCATGAATATCCATGAATATCCATTAATCTCCATGTATCTCCATGTATCTCCATGAATATCCATGAATCTTCATGAATCTCCTCCATGAATCTTCATGAATCTCCATGAATCTCCATGCATCTCCATGAATCTCCATGAATCTCCATGAACCTCCTCCATGAATCTCCATGAACCTCCTCCATGAATCTCCATGAATCTCCATGAATCTCCATGAATCTCCTTCATCAATCTCCACGAATCTCCATGAATCTACATGAATCTCCATGAATCTCCATGAATCTCCATGAATCTCCATGAATATCCATGAATATCAATGAATCTCCATGTATCTCCATGTATCTCCATGAATCTCCATGAATATCCATGAATCTTCATGAATCTCCTCCATGAATCTTCATGAATTTCCATGAATCTCCAAGCATCTCCATGAATCTCCATGAATCTCCATGAACCTCCTCCATGAATCTCCATGAATCTCCATGAATATCCTCCATGAATCTCCATGAATCTCCATGAATCTCCATGTATCTCCATGAATCTACATGAATCTCCATGAATCTCCATGAATCTCCTCCATGAATCTCCATGAATCACCATGAATCTCCTTCATCAATCTCCACGAATCTCCATGAATCTCCATGAATCTCCATGAATATCCATGAATATCCATGAATCTCCATGTATCTCCATGAATCTCCATGAATATCCATGAATCTCCATGAATATCCTCCATGAATCTCCATGAATCTCCATGAATCTCCATGAATCTCCTTCATCAATCTCCACGAATCTCCATGAATCTCCATGAATCTCCATGAATCTCCATGAATATCCATGAATATCCATGAATCTCCATGTATCTCCATGTATCTCCATGAATCTCCATGAATCTCCATGTATCTCTATGAATCTACATGAATCTCCATGAATCTCCATGAATCTCCTCCATAAATCACCATGAATCTCCTTCATCAATCTCCACGAATCTCCATGAATCTCCATGAATCTCCACGAATCTCCATGAATCTACATGAATCTCCATGAATCTCCATGAATCTCCATAAATCACCATGAATCTCCTTCATCAATCTCCATGAATCTCCATGAATCTCCATGAATATCCATGAATATCCATGAATCTCCATGTATCTCCATGTATCTCCATGAATCTCCTCCATGAATCTTCATGAATCTCCATGAATCTCCATGCATCTCCATGAATCTCCATGAATCTCCATGAACCTGCACCATGAATCTCCATGAATCTCCATGAATATCCTCCATGAATCTCCATGAATCTCCATGAATCTCCATGTATCTCCATGAATCTCCATGAATCTCCATGGATCTCCTCCATGAATCTCCATGAATCTCCATGAATCTCCTTCATCAATCTCCACGAATCTCCATGAATCTACATGAATCTCCATGAATCTCCATGAATATCCATGAATATCCCTGAATCTCCATGTATCTCCATGAATCTCCATGAATATCCATGAATCTCCATGAACCTCCTCCATGAATCTCCATGAATCTCCATGAATCTCCATGAATCTCCTTCATCAATCTCCACGAATCTCCATGAATCTACATGAATCTCCATGAATCTCCATGAATCTCCATGAATCTCCATGAATATTCATGAATATCCATGAATCTCCATGTGTCTCCATGTATCTCCATGAATCTCCATGAATATCCATGAATCTCCATGAATCTCCATGAATCTCCTTCATCAATCTCCACGAATCTCCATGAATCTACATGAATCTCCATGAATCTCCATGAATCTCCATGAATCTCCATGAATCTCCATGAATATCCATGAATATCCATTAATCTCCATGTATCTCCATGAATCTCCATGAATATCCATGAATCTTCATGAATCTCCTCCATGAATCTTCATGAATCTCCATGAATCTCCATGCATCTCCATGAATCTCCATGAATCTCCATGAACCTCCTCCATGAATCTCCATGAACCTCCTCCATGAATCTCCATGAATCTCCATGAATCTCCATGAATCTCCTTCATCAATCTCCACGAATCTCCATGAATCTACATGAATCTCCATGAATCTCCATGAATCTCCATGAATCTCCATGAATATCCATGAATATCAATGAATCTCCATGTATCTCCATGTATCTCCATGAATCTCCATGAATATCCATGAATCTTCATGAATCTCCTCCATGAATCTTCATGAATTTCCATGAATCTCCAAGCATCTCCATGAATCTCCATGAATCTCCATGAACCTCCTCCATGAATCTCCATGAATCTCCATGAATATCCTCCATGAATCTCCATGAATCTCCATGAATCTCCATGTATCTCCATGAATCTACATGAATCTCCATGAATCTCCATGAATCTCCTCCATGAATCTCCATGAATCACCATGAATCTCCTTCATCAATCTCCACGAATCTCCATGAATCTCCATGAATCTCCATGAATATCCATGAATATCCATGAATCTCCATGTATCTCCATGAATCTCCATGAATATCCATGAATCTCCATGAATATCCTCCATGAATCTCCATGAATCTCCATGAATCTCCATGAATCTCCTTCATCAATCTCCACGAATCTCCATGAATCTCCATGAATCTCCATGAATCTCCATGAATATCCATGAATATCCATGAATCTCCATGTATCTCCATGTATCTCCATGAATCTCCATGAATCTCCATGTATCTCTATGAATCTACATGAATCTCCATGAATCTCCATGAATCTCCTCCATAAATCACCATGAATCTCCTTCATCAATCTCCACGAATCTCCATGAATCTCCATGAATCTCCACGAATCTCCATGAATCTACATGAATCTCCATGAATCTCCATGAATCTCCATGAATCTCCATGAATATCCATGAATATCCATGAATCTCCATGTATCTCCATGTATCTCCATGAATCTCCGTGAATCTCCATGTATCTCCATGAATCTACATGAATCTCCATGAATCTCCATGAATCTCCTCCATGAATCTCCATGAATCTCCATGATATCCTGTATGAATCTTCATGAATCTCCATGAATCTCCATGCATCTCCATGAATCTCCATGAATCTTCATGAACCTCCTCCATGAATCTCCATGAATCTCCATGTATCTCCATGAATCTACATGAATCTCCATGAATCTCCATGAATCTCCTCCATGAATCTCCATAAATCACCATGAATCTCCTTCATCAATCTCCATGAATCTCCATGAATCTCCATGAATATCCATGAATATCCATGAATCTCCATGTATCTCCATGTATCTCCATGAATCTCCTCCATGAATCTTCATGAATCTCCATGAATCTCCATGCATCTCCATGAATCTCCATGAATCTCCATGAACCTGCACCATGAATCTCCATGAATCTCCATGAATATCCTCCATGAATCTCCATGAATCTCCATGAATCTCCATGTATCTCCATGAATCTCCATGAATCTCCATGGATCTCCTCCATGAATCTCCATGAATCTCCATGAATCTCCTTCATCAATCTCCACGAATCTCCATGAATCTACATGAATCTCCATGAATCTCCATGAATATCCTCCATGAATCTCCATGAATCTCCATGAATCTCCATGAATCTCCATGAATATCCATGAATATCCATGAATCTCCATGTATCTCCATGAATCTCCATGAATCTACATGAATCTCCATGAATCTCCATGAATCTCCTCCATGAATCTCCATGAATCACCATGAATCTCCTTCATCAATCTCCACGAATCTCCATGAATCTCCATGAATCTCCATGAATCTCCATGAATATCCATGAATATCCCTGAATCTCCATGTATCTCCATGAATCTCCATGAATATCCATGAATCTTCATGAATCTCCTCCATGAATCATCATGAATCTCCATGAATCTCCATGCATCTCCATGAATCTCCATGAATCTCCATGAACCTCCTCCATGAATCTCCATGAATCTCCATGAATATCCTCCATGAATCTCCATGAATCTCCATGAATCTCCATGAATCTCCTTCATCAATCTCCACGAATCTCCATGAATCTACATGAATCTCCATGAATCTCCATGAATCTCCATGAATCTCCATGAATATCCATGAATCTCCATGTATCTCCATGTATCTCCATGAATCTCCATGAATCTCCATGTATCTCCATGAATCTACATGAATCTCCATGAATCTCCATGAATCTCCTCCATGAATCTCCATAAATCACCATGAATCTCCATGATATCCTGTATGAATCTTCATGAATCTCCATGAATCTCCATGCATCTCCATGAATCTCCATGAATCTCCATGACCCTCCTCCATGAATCTCCATGAATCTCCATGAATATCCATGAATCTCCATGAATCTCCATGAATCTCCATGTATCTCCATGAATCTACATGAATCTCCATGAATCTCCATGAATCTCCTCCATGAATCTCCATAAATCACCATGAATCTCCTTCAACAATCTCCACGAATCTCCATGAATCTCCATGAATCTCCATGAATCTCCATGAATCTCCATGAACCTCCTTCATGAATCTCCATGAATCTCCATGAATCTCCATGAATCTCCATGAATCTCCATGAATATCCATGAATCTCCATGTATCTCCATGAATCTCCATGAATCTCCATGTATCTCCATGAATCTACATGAATCTCCATGAATCTCCATGAATCTCCTCCATGAATCTCCATAAATCACCATGAATCTCCATGATATCCTGTATGAATCTTCATGAATCTCCATGAATCTCCATGCATCTCCATGAATCTCCATGAATCTCCATGACCCTCCTCCATGAATCTCCATGAATCTCCATGAATATCCATGAATCTCCATGAATCTCCATGAATATCCTCCATGAATCTCCATGAATCTCCATGAATCTCCATGTATCTCCATGAATCTCCATGAATCTCCATGGATCTCCTCCATGAATCTCCATGAATCTCCATGAATCTCCTTCATCAATCTCCACGAATCTCCATGAATCTACATGAATCTCCATGAATCTCCATGAATATCCTCCATGAATCTCCATGAATCTCCATGAATCTCCATGAATCTCCATGAATATCCATGAATATCCATGAATCTCCATGTATCTCCATGAATCTCCATGAATCTACATGAATCTCCATGAATCTCCATGAATCTCCATGAATCTCCATGAATATCCATGAATCTCCATGAATATCCATGAATCTTCATGAATCTCCTCCATGAATCTTCATGAATCTCCATGAATCTCCATGCATCTCCATGAATCTCCATGAATCTCCATGAATATCCTTGAACCTCCTCCATGAATCTCCATGAATCTCCATGAATCTCCATGAATCTCCTTCATCAATCTCCACGAATCTCCATGTATATCCATGAATATCCATGAATCTCCATGTATCTCCATGAATCTCCATGAATATCCATGAATCTTCATGAATCTCCTCCATGAATCTTCATGAATCTCCATGAATCTCCATGCATCTCCATGAATCTCCATGAATCTCCATGAACCTCATCCATGAATCTCCATGAATCTCCATGAATATCCTCCATGAATCTCCATGAATCTCCATGAATCTCCATGAATCTCCTTCATCAATCTCCACGAATCTCCATGAATCTACATGAATCTCCATGAATCTCCATGAATCTCCATGAATCTCCATGAATATCCATGAATCTCCATGAATATCCATGAATCTCCATGAATCTTCATGAATCTCCATGAATCTCCTCCATGAATCTCCATGAATCTCCATGAATCTCCATGAATCTCCATGAATATCCATGAATATCCATGAATCTCCATGTATCTCCATGAATCTCCATGAATCTACATGAATCTCCATGAATCTCCATGAATCTCCATGAATCTCCATGAATATCCATGAATCTCCATGAATATCCATGAATCTTCATGAATCTCCTCCATGAATCTTCATGAATCTCCATGAATCTCCATGAATCTCCATGAATCTCCTTCATCAATCTCCACGAATCTCCATGTATATCCATGAATATCCATGAATCTCCATGTATCTCCATGAATCTCCATGAATATCCATGAATCTTCATGAATCTCCTCCATGAATCTTCATGAATCTCCATGAATCTCCATGCATCTCCATGAATCTCCATGAATCTCCATGAACCTCATCCATGAATCTCCATGAATCTCCATGAATATCCTCCATGAATCTCCATGAATCTCCATGAATCTCCATGAATCTCCTTCATCAATCTCCACGAATCTCCATGAATCTACATGAATCTCCATGAATCTCCATGAATCTCCATGAATCTCCATGAATATCCATGAATCTCCATGAATATCCATGAATCTCCATGAATCTTCATGAATCTCCATGAATCTCCATGCATCTCCATGAATCTCCATGAATCTCCATGAACCTCCACCATGAATCTCCATGAATCTCCATGAATATCCTCCATGAATCTCCATGAATCTCCATGAATCTCCATGTATCTCCATGAATCTCCGTGAATCTCCATGGATCTCCTCCATGAATCTCCATGAATCTCCATGAATCTCCTTCATCAATCTCCACGAATCTCCATGAATCTACATGAATCTCCATGAATCTCCATGAATATCCTCCATGAATCTCCATGAATCTCCATGAATCTCCATGAATCTCCATGAATATCCATGAATATCCATGAATCTCCATGTATCTCCATGAATCTCCATGAATCTACATGAATCTCCATGAATCTCCATGAATCTCCATGAATCTCCATGAATATCCATGAATCTCCATGAATATCCATGAATCTTCATGAATCTCCTCCATGAATCTTCATGAATCTCCATGAATCTCCATGCATCTCCATGAATCTCCATGAATCTCCATGAACCTCCTCCATGAATCTCCATGAATCTACATGAATCTCCATGAATCTCCATGAATCTCCATGAATCTCCATGAATATCCATGAATATCCATGAATCTCCAAGTATCTCCATGTATCTCCATGAATCTCCATGAATCTCCATGAATCTCCATGAATCTCCTCCATGAATCTCCATGAATCACCATGAATCTCCTTCATCAATCTCCACGAATCTCCATGAATCTCCATGAATCTCCATGAATCTCCATGAATATCCATGAATATCCCTGAATCTCCATGTATCTCCATGAATCTCCATGAATATCCATGAATCTTCATGAATCTCCTCCATGAATCATCATGAATCTCCATGAATCTCCATGCATCTCCATGAATCTCCATGAATCTCCATGAACCTCCTCCATGAATCTCCATGAATCTCCATGAATATCCTCCATGAATCTCCATGAATCTCCATGAATCTCCATGAATCTCCATGAATCTCCTTCATCAATCTCCACGAATCTCCATGAATCTACATGAATCTCCATGAATCTCCATGAATCTCCATGAATCTCCATGAATATCCATGAATCTCCATGTATCTCCATGTATCTCCATGAATCTCCATGAATCTCCATGTATCTCCATGAATCTACATGAATCTCCATGAATCTCCATGAATCTCCTCCATGAATCTCCATAAATCACCATGAATCTCCATGATATCCTGTATGAATCTTCATGAATCTCCATGAATCTCCATGCATCTCCATGAATCTCCATGAATCTCCATGACCCTCCTCCATGAATCTCCATGAATCTCCATGAATATCCATGAATCTCCATGAATCTCCATGAATCTCCATGTATCTCCATGAATCTACATGAATCTCCATGAATCTCCATGAATCTCCTCCATGAATCTCCATAAATCACCATGAATCTCCTTCAACAATCTCCACGAATCTACATGAATCTCCATGAATCTCCATGAATCTCCATGAATCTCCATGAACCTCCTTCATGAATCTCCATGAATGTCCATGAATATCCATGAACCTCCTCCATGAATCTCTATGAATCTCCTTCATCAATCTCCACGAATCTCCATGAATCTCCATGAATCTCCATGACCCTCCTCCATGAATCTCCATGAATCTCCATGAATATCCATGAATCTCCATGAATCTCCATGAATCTCCATGTATCTCCATGAATCTACATGAATATCCATGAATCTCCATGTATCTCCATGAATCTCCATGAATATCCATGAATCTTCATGAATCTCCTCCATGAATCTTCATGAATCTCCATGAATCTCCATGCATCTCCATGAATCTCCATGAATCTCCATGAACCTCCTCCATGAATCTCCATGAATCTCCATGAACCTCCTCCATGAATCTCCATGAATCTCCATGAATATCCATGAACCTCCTCCATGAATCTCCATGAATCTCCATGAATCTCCATGAATCTCCTTCATCAATCTCCACGAATCTCCATGAATATCCATGAATATCCATGAATATCCATGAATCTCCATGTATCTCCATGAATCTCCATGAATATCCATGAATCTTCATGAATCTCCTCCATGAATCTTCATGAATCTCCATGAATCTCCATGCATCTCCATGAATCTCCATGAATCTCCATGAACCTCCTCCATGAATCTCCATGAATCTCCATGAATATCCTCCATGAATCTCCATGAATCTCCATGAATCTCCATGTATCTCCATGAATCTACATGAATCTCCATGAATCTCCATGAATCTCCTCCATGAATCTCCATAAATCACCATGAATCTCCTTCAACAATCTCCACGAATCTCCATGAATCTCCATGAATCTCCATGAATCTCCATGAATCTCCATGAACCTCCTTCATGAATCTCCATGAATCTCCATGACTATCCATGAACCTCCTCCATGAATCTCCATGAATCTCCTTCATCAATCTCCACGAATATCCATGAATCTCCATGAATCTCCATGAATCTCCATGAATATCCATGAATATCCATGAATCTCCATGAATCTCCATGAACCTCCTCCATGAATCTCCATGAATCTCCATGAATCTCCTTCATCAATCTCCACGAATCTCCATGAATCTCCATGAATCTCCATGAATCTCCATGAATATCCATGAATATCCCTGAATCTCCATGTATCTCCATGAATCTCCATGAATATCCATGAATCTTCATGAATCTCCTCCATGAATCATCATGAATCTCCATGAATCTCCATGCATCTCCATGAATCTCCATGAATCTCCATGAACCTCCTCCATGAATCTCCATGAATCTCCATGAATATCCTCCATGAATCTCCATGAATCTCCATGAATCTCCATGAATCTCCTTCATCAATCTCCACGAATCTCCATGAATCTCCATGAATCTCCATGAATCTCCATGAATATCCATGAATATCCATGAATCTCCATGAATCTCCATGAATCTCCTCCATGAATCTCCATGAATCACCATGAATCTCCTTCATCAATCTCCACGAATCTCCATGAATCTCCATGAATCTCCATGAATCTCCATGAATATCCATGAATATCCCTGAATCTCCATGTATCTCCATGAATCTCCATGAATATCCATGAATCTTCATGAATCTCCTCCATGAATCATCATGAATCTCCATGAATCTCCATGCATCTCCATGAATCTCCATGAATCTCCATGAACCTCCTCCATGAATCTCCATGAATCTCCATGAATATCCTCCATGAATCTCCATGAATCTCCATGAATCTCCATGAATCTCCTTCATCAATCTCCACGAATCTCCATGAATCTACATGAATCTCCATGAATCTCCATGAATCTCCATGAATCTCCATGAATATCCATGAATCTCCATGTATCTCCATGTATCTCCATGAATCTCCATGAATCTCCATGTATCTCCATGAATCTACATGAATCTCCATGAATCTCCATGAATCTCCTCCATGAATCTCCATAAATCACCATGAATCTCCATGATATCCTGTATGAATCTTCATGAATCTCCATGAATCTCCATGCATCTCCATGAATCTCCATGAATCTCCATGACCCTCCTCCATGAATCTCCATGAATCTCCATGAATATCCATGAATCTCCATGAATCTCCATGAATCTCCATGTATCTCCATGAATCTACATGAATCTCCATGAATCTCCATGAATCTCCTCCATGAATCTCCATAAATCACCATGAATCTCCTTCAACAATCTCCACGAATCTCCATGAATCTCCATGAATCTCCATGAATCTCCATGAACCTCCTTCATGAATCTCCATGAATGTCCATGAATATCCATGAACCTCCTCCATGAATCTCCATGAATCTCCTTCATCAATCTCCACGAATCTCCATGAATCTCCATGAATCTCCATGACCCTCCTCCATGAATCTCCATGAATCTCCATGAATATCCATGAATCTCCATGAATCTCCATGAATCTCCATGTATCTCCATGAATCTACATGAATATCCATGAATCTCCATGTATCTCCATGAATCTCCATGAATATCCATGAATCTTCATGAATCTCCTCCATGAATCTTCATGAATCTCCATGAATCTCCATGCATCTCCATGAATCTCCATGAATCTCCATGAACCTCCTCCATGAATCTCCATGAATCTCCATGAACCTCCTCCATGAATCTCCATGAATCTCCATGAATATCCATGAATCTCCTCCATGAATCTCCATGAATCTCCATGAATCTCCATGAATCTCCTGCATCAATCTCCACGAATCTCCATGAATATCCATGAATATCCATGAATCTCCATGTATCTCCATGAATCTCCATGAATATCCATGAATCTTCATGAATCTCCTCCATGAATCTTCATGAATCTCCATGAATCTCCATGCATCTCCATGAATCTCCATGAATCTCCATGACCCTCCTCCATGAATCTCCATGAATCTCCATGAATATCCATGAATCTCCATGAATCTCCATGAATCTCCATGTATCTCCATGAATCTACATGAATCTCCATGAATCTCCATGAATCTCCATGAATCTCCTCCATGAATCTCCATAAATCACCATGAATCTCCTTCAACAATCTCCACGAATCTCCATGAATCTCCATGAATCTCCATGAATCTCCATGAATCTCCATGAATCTCCATGAATCTCCATGAACCTCCTTCATGAATCTCCATGAATCTCCATGAATATCCATGAACCTCCTCCATGAATCTCCATGAATCTCCTTCATCAATCTCCACGAATCTCCATGAATCTCCATGAATCTCCATGAATCTCCATGAATATCCATGAATATCCATGAATCTCCATGAATCTCCATGAACCTCCTCCATGAATCTCCATGAATCTCCATGAACCTCCTCCATGAATCTCCATGAATCTCCATGAATATCCATGAACCTCCTCCATGAATCTCCATGAATCTCCATGAATCTCCATGAATCTCCTTCATCAATCTCCACGAATCTCCATGAATATCCATGAATATCCATGAATCTCCATGTATCTCCATGAATCTCCATGAATATCCATGAATCTTCATGAATCTCCTCCATGAATCTTCATGAATCTCCATGAATCTCCATGCATCTCCATGAATCTCCATGAATCACCATGAACCTCCTCCATGAATCTCCATGAATCTCCATGAATATCCTCCATGAATCTCCATGAATCTCCATGAATCTCCATGAATCTCCTTCATCAATCTCCACGAATCTCCATGAATCTACATGAATCTCCATGAATCTCCATGAATCTCCATGAATCTCCATGAATATCCATGAATCTCCATGAATATCCATGAATCTTCATGAATCTCCTCCATGAATCTTCATGAATCTCCATGCATCTCCATGAATCTCCATGAATCTCCATGAACCTCCACCATGAATCTCCATGAATCTCCATGAATATCCTCCATGAATCTCCATGAATCTCCATGAATCTCCATGTATCTCCATGAATCTCCATGAATCTCCATGGATCTCCTCCATGAATCTCCATGAATCTCCATGAATCTCCTTCATCAATCTCCACGAATCTCCATGAATCTACATGAATCTCCATGAATCTCCATGAATATCCTCCATGAATCTCCATGAATCTCCATGAATCTCCATGAATCTCCATGAATATCCATGAATATCCATGAATCTCCATGTATCTCCATGAATCTCCATGAATCTACATGAATCTCCATGAATCTCCATGAATCTCCATGAATCTCCATGAATATCCATGAATCTCCATGAATATCCATGAATCTTCATGAATCTCCTCCATGAATCTTCATGAATCTCCATGAATCTCCATGCATCTCCATGAATCTCCATGAATCTCCATGAATATCCTTGAACCTCCTCCATGAATCTCCATGAATCTCCATGAATCTCCATGAATCTCCTTCATCAATCTCCACGAATCTCCATGAATATCCATGAATATCCATGAATCTCCATGTATCTCCATGAATCTCCATGAATATCCATGAATCTTCATGAATCTCCTCCATGAATCTTCATGAATCTCCATGAATCTCCATGCATCTCCATGAATCTCCATGAATCTCCATGAACCTCATCCATGAATCTCCATGAATCTCCATGAATATCCTCCATGAATCTCCATGAATCTCCATGAATCTCCATGAATCTCCTTCATCAATCTCCACGAATCTCCATGAATCTACATGAATCTCCATGAATCTCCATGAATCTCCATGAATCTCCATGAATCTCCATGAATCTCCATGAATATCCATGAATCTCCATGAATCTTCATGAATCTCCATGAATCTCCATGCATCTCCATGAATCTCCATGAATCTCCATGAACCTCCACCATGAATCTCCATGAATCTCCATGAATATCCTCCATGAATCTCCATGAATCTCCATGAATCTCCATGTATCTCCATGAATCTCCATGAATCTCCATGGATCTCCTCCATGAATCTCCATGAATCTCCATGAATCTCCTTCATCAATCTCCACGAATCTCCATGAATCTACATGAATCTCCATGAATCTCCATGAATATCCTCCATGAATCTCCATGAATCTCCATGAATCTCCATGAATCTCCATGAATATCCATGAATATCCATGAATCTCCATGTATCTCCATGAATCTCCATGAATCTACATGAATCTCCATGAATCTCCATGAATCTCCATGAATCTCCATGAATATCCATGAATCTCCATGAATATCCATGAATCTTCATGAATCTCCTCCATGAATCTTCATGAATCTCCATGAATCTCCATGCATCTCCATGAATCTCCATGAATCTCCATGAACCTCCTCCATGAATCTCCATGAATCTACATGAATCTCCATGAATCTCCATGAATCTCCATGAATCTGCATGAATATCCATGAATATCCATGAATCTCCATGTATCTCCATGTATCTCCATGAATCTCCATGAATCTCCATGAATCTCCATGAATCTCCTCCATGAATCTCCATGAATCACCATGAATCTCCTTCATCAATCTCCACGAATCTCCATGAATCTCCATGAATCTCCATGAATCTCCATGAATATCCATGAATATCCCTGAATCTCCATGTATCTCCATGAATCTCCATGAATATCCATGAATCTTCATGAATCTCCTCCATGAATCATCATGAATCTCCATGAATCTCCATGCATCTCCA
This sequence comes from Lasioglossum villosulum, assembly GCA_963971365.1. Taxonomy (NCBI): domain Eukaryota; kingdom Metazoa; phylum Arthropoda; class Insecta; order Hymenoptera; family Halictidae; genus Lasioglossum; species Lasioglossum villosulum. Next base: position 17,325,360 of record OZ020500.1, on the reverse strand, counting down.
TGAATCTCCATGAATCTCCATGAACCTCCTCCATGAATCTCCATGAATCTCCATGAATATCCTCCATGAATCTCCATGAATCTCCATGAATCTCCATGAATCTCCTTCATCAATCTCCACGAATCTCCATGAATCTACATGAATCTCCATGAATCTCCATGAATCTCCATGAATCTCCATGAATATCCATGAATCTCCATGTATCTCCATGTATCTCCATGAATCTCCATGAATCTCCATGTATCTCCATGAATCTACATGAATCTCCATGAATCTCCATGAATCTCCTCCATGAATCTCCATAAATCACCATGAATCTCCATGATATCCTGTATGAATCTTCATGAATCTCCATGAATCTCCATGCATCTCCATGAATCTCCATGAATCTCCATGACCCTCCTCCATGAATCTCCATGAATCTCCATGAATATCCATGAATCTCCATGAATCTCCATGAATCTCCATGTATCTCCATGAATCTACATGAATCTCCATGAATCTCCATGAATCTCCTCCATGAATCTCCATAAATCACCATGAATCTCCTTCAACAATCCCCACGAATCTCCATGAATCTCAATGAATCTCCATGAATCTCCATGAATCTCCATGAACCTCCTTCATGAATCTCCATGAATGTCCATGAATATCCATGAACCTCCTCCATGAATCTCCATGAATCTCCTTCATCAATCTCCACGAATCTCCATGAATCTCCATGAATCTCCATGACCCTCCTCCATGAATCTCCATGAATCTCCATGAATATCCATGAATCTCCATGAATCTCCATGAATCTCCATGTATCTCCATGAATCTACATGAATATCCATGAATCTCCATGTATCTCCATGAATCTCCATGAATATCCATGAATCTTCATGAATCTCCTCCATGAATCTTCATGAATCTCCATGAATCTCCATGCATCTCCATGAATCTCCATGAATCTCCATGAACCTCCTCCATGAATCTCCATGAATCTCCATGAACCTCCTCCATGAATCTCCATGAATCTCCATGAATATCCATGAACCTCCTCCATGAATCTCCATGAATCTCCATGAATCTCCATGAATCTCCTTCATCAATCTCCACGAATCTCCAAGAATATCCATGAATATCCATGAATCTCCATGTATCTCCATGAATCTCCATGAATATCCATGAATCTTCATGAATCTCCTCCATGAATCTTCATGAATCTCCATGAATCTCCATGAATCTCCTTCATCAATCTCCACGAATCTCCATGAATCTACATGAATCTCCATGAATCTCCATGAATCTCCATGAATCTCCATGAATATCCAGGAATATCCATGAATCTCCATGTATCTCCATGTATCTCCATGAATCTCCATGAATATCCATGAATCTTCATGAATCTCCTCCATGAATCTTCATGAATCTCCATGAATCTCCATGCATCTCCATGAATCTCCATGAATCTCCATGAACCTCCTCCATGAATCTCCATGAATCTCCATGAATATCCTCCATGAATCTCCATGAATCTCCATGAATCTCCATGTATCTCCATGAATCTACATGAATCTCCATGAATCTCCATGAATCTCCTCCATGAATCTCCATGAATCACCATGAATCTCCTTCATCAATCTCCACGAATCTCCAAGAATCTCCATGAATCTCCATGAATATCCATGAATATCCATGAATCTCCATGTATCTCCATGAATCTCCATGAATCTCCATGAATATCCATGAATCTCCATGAATATCCATGAATATCCATGAATCTCCATGTATCTCCATGTATCTCCATGAATCTCCATGAATCTCCATGAATATCCATGAATCTCCATGAATCTCCATGAATATCCATGAATCTCCATGAATCTCCATGAATCTCCATGTATCTCCATGAATCTACATGAATCTCCATGAATCTCCATGAATCTCCTCCACGAATCTCCATAAATCACCATGAATCTCCTTCATCAATCTCCACGAATCTCCATGAATCTCCATGAATCTCCATGAATCTCCATGAATCTCCATGAATCTCCATGAATCTCCATGAATCTCCATGAATCTCCATGATATCCGGTATGAATCTTCATGAATCTCCATGAATCTCCATGCATCTCCATGAATCTCCATGAATCTCCATGAACCTCCTCCATGAATCTCCATGAATCTCCATGAATATCCATGAACCTCCTCCATGAATCTGCATGAATCTCCATGAATCTCCTTCATCAATCTCCTTCATCAATCTCCACGAATCTCCATGAATCTACATGAATCTCCATGAATCTCCATGAATCTCCATGAATCTCCATGAATATCCATGAATATCCATGAATCTCCATGTATCTCCATGTATCTCCATGAATATCCATGAATCTTCATGAATCTCCTCCATGAATCTCCTCCATGAATCTTCATGAATCTCCATGAATCTCCATGCATCTCCATGAATCTCCATGAATCTCCATGAAGCTCCTCCATGAATCTCCATGAATCTCCATTAATATCCTCCATGAATCTCCATGAATCTCCATGAATCTCCATGTATCTCCATGAATCTACATGAATCTTCATGAATCTCCATGAATCTCCTCCATGAATCTCGATGAATCACCATGAATCTCCTTCATCAATCTCCACGAATCTCCATGAATCTCCATGAATCTCCATGAATCTCCATGAATATCCATGAATATCCATTAATCTTAATGTATCTCCATGAATCTCCATGAATATCCATGAATCTTCATGAATCTCCTCCATGAATCTTCATGAATCTCCATGAATCTCCATGCATCTCCATGAATCTCCATGAATCTCCATGAACCTCCTCCATGAATCTCCATGAATCTCCATGAATATCCATGAACCTCCTCCATGAATCTCCATGAATCTCCATGAATCTCCATGAATCTCCTTCATCAATCTCCACGAATCTCCATGAATCTACATGAATCTCCATGAATCTCCATGAATCTCCATGAATCTCCATGAATATCCATGAATATCCATGAATCTCCATGTATCTCCATGTATCTCCATGAATCTCCATGAATATCCATGAATCTTCATGAATCTCCTCCATGAATCTTCATGAATCTCCATGAATCTCCATGCATCTCCATGAATCTCCATGAATCTCCATGAACCTCCTCCATGAATCTCCATGAATCTCCATGAATATCCTCCATGAATCTCCATGAATCTCCATGAATCTCCATGTATCTCCATGAATCTACATGAATCTCCATGAATCTCCATGAATCTCCTCCATGAATCTCCATGAATCACCATGAATCTCCTTCATCAATCTCCACGAATCTCCATGAATCTCCATGAATCTCCATGAATATCCATGAATATCCATGAATCTCCATGTATCTCCATGAATCTCCATGAATATCCATGAATCTCCATGAATATCCTCCATGAATCTCCATGAATCTCCATGAATCTCCTTCATCAATCTCCACGAATCTCCATGAATCTACATGAATCTCCATGAATCTCCATGAATATCCTCCATGAATCTCCATGAATCTCCATGAATCTCCATGAATCTCCATGAATATCCATGAATATCCATGAATCTCCATGTATCTCCATGAATCTCCATGAATCTACATGAATCTCCATGAATCTCCTTGAATCTCCATGAATCTCCATGAATATCCATGAATCTCCATGAATATCCATGAATCTTCATGAATCTCCTCCATGAATCTTCATGAATCTCCATGAATCTCCATGCATCTCCATGAATCTCCATGAATCTCCATGAATATCCTTGAACCTCCTCCATGAATCTCCATGAATCTCCATGAATCTCCATGAATCTCCTTCATCAATCTCCACGAATCTCCATGAATATCCATGAATATCCATGAATCTCCATGTATCTCCATGAATCTCCATGAATATCCATGAATCTTCATGAATCTCCTCATGAATCTTCATGAATCTCCATGAATCTCCATGCATCTCCATGAATCTCCATGAATCTCCATGAACCTCATCCATGAATCTCATGAATCTCCATGAATATCCTCCATGAATCTCCATGAATCTCCATGAATCTCCATGAATCTCCTTCATCAATCTCCACGAATCTCCATGAATCTACATGAATCTCCATGAATCTCCATGAATCTCCATGAATCTCCATGAATATCCATGAATCTCCATGAATATCCATGAATCTCCATGAATCTTCATGAATCTCCATGAATCTCCATGCATCTCCATGAATCTCCATGAATCTCCATGAACCTCCACCATGAATCTCCATGAATCTCCATGAATATCCTCCATGAATCTCCATGAATCTCCATGAATCTCCATGTATCTCCATGAATCTCCGTGAATCTCCATGGATCTCCTCCATGAATCTCCATGAATCTCCATGAATCTCCTTCATCAATCTCCACGAATCTCCATGAATCTACATGAATCTCCATGAATCTCCATGAATATCCTCCATGAATCTCCATGAATCTCCATGAATCTCCATGAATCTCCATGAATATCCATGAATATCCATGCATCTCCATGAATCTCCATGAATCTCCATGAACCTCCTCCATGAATCTCCATGAATCTACATGAATCTCCATGAATCTCCATGAATCTCCATGAATCTCCATGAATATCCATGAATATCCATGAATCTCCATGTATCTCCATGTATCTCCATGAATCTCCATGAATCTCCATGAATCTCCATGAATCTCCTCCATGAATCTCCATGAATCACCATGAATCTCCTTCATCAATCTCCACGAATCTCCATGAATCTCCATGAATCTCCATGAATCTCCATGAATATCCATGAATATCCCTGAATCTCCATGTATCTCCATGAATCTCCATGAATATCCATGAATCTTCATGAATCTCCTCCATGAATCATCATGAATCTCCATGAATCTCCATGCATCTCCATGAATCTCCATGAATCTCCATGAACCTCCTCCATGAATCTCCATGAATCTCCATGAATATCCTCCATGAATCTCCATGAATCTCCATGAATCTCCATGAATCTCCATGAATCTCCTCATCAATCTCCACGAATCTCCATGAATCTACATGAATCTCCATGAATCTCCATGAATCTCCATGAATCTCCATGAATATCCATGAATCTCCATGTATCTCCATGTATCTCATGAATCTCCATGAATCTCCATGTATCTCCATGAATCTACATGAATCTCCATGAATCTCCATGAATCTCCTCCATGAATCTCCATAAATCACCATGAATCTCCATGATATCCTGTATGAATCTTCATGAATCTCCATGAATCTCCATGCATCTCCATGAATCTCCATGAATCTCCATGACCCTCCTCCATGAATCTCCATGAATCTCCATGAATATCCATGAATCTCCATGAATCTCCATGAATCTCCATGTATCTCCATGAATCTACATGAATCTCCATGAATCTCCATGAATCTCCATGAATATCCATGAATCTCCATGAATATCCATGAATATCCATGAATCTCCATGTATCTCCATGTATCTCCATGAATCTCCATGAATCTCCATGAATATCCATGAATCTCCATGAATCTCCATGAATATCCATGAATCTCCATGAATCTCCATGAATCTCCATGTATCTCCATGAATCTACATGAATCTCATGAATCTCCATGAATCTCCTCCACGAATCTCCATAAATCACCATGAATCTCCTTCATCAATCTCCACGAATCTCCATGAATCTCCATGAATCTCCATGAATCTCCATGAATCTCCATGAATCTCCATGAATCTCCATGAATCTCCATGAATCTCCATGATATCCGGTATGAATCTTCATGAATCTCCATGAATCTCCATGCATCTCCATGAATCTCCATGAATCTCCATGAACCTCCTCCATGAATCTCCATGAATCTCCATGAATATCCATGAACCTCCTCCATGAATCTGCATGAATCTCCATGAATCTCCTTCATCAATCTCCTTCATCAATCTCCACGAATCTCCATGAATCTACATGAATCTCCATGAATCTCCATGAATCTCCATGAATCTCCATGAATATCCATGAATATCCATGAATCTCCATGTATCTCCATGTATCTCCATGAATATCCATGAATCTTCATGAATCTCCTCCATGAATCTCCTCCATGAATCTTCATGAATCTCCATGAATCTCCATGCATCTCCATGAATCTCCATGAATCTCCATGAAGCTCCTCCATGAATCTCCATGAATCTCCATTAATATCCTCCATGAATCTCCATGAATCTCCATGAATCTCCATGTATCTCCATGAATCTACATGAATCTTCATGAATCTCCATGAATCTCCTCCATGAATCTCGATGAATCACCATGAATCTCCTTCATCAATCTCCACGAATCTCCATGAATCTCCATGAATCTCCATGAATCTCCATGAATATCCATGAATATCCATTAATCTTAATGTATCTCCATGAATCTCCATGAATATCCATGAATCTTCATGAATCTCCTCCATGAATCTTCATGAATCTCCATGAATCTCCATGCATCTCCATGAATCTCCATGAATCTCCATGAACCTCCTCCATGAATCTCCATGAATCTCCATGAATATCCATGAACCTCCTCCATGAATCTCCATGAATCTCCATGAATCTCATGAATCTCCTTCATCAATCTCCACGAATCTCCATGAATCTACATGAATCTCCATGAATCTCCATGAATCTCCATGAATCTCCATGAATATCCATGAATATCCATGAATCTCCATGTATCTCCATGTATCTCCATGAATCTCCATGAATATCCATGAATCTTCATGAATCTCCTCCATGAATCTTCATGAATCTCCATGAATCTCCATGCATCTCCATGAATCTCCATGAATCTCCATGAACCTCCTCCATGAATCTCCATGAATCTCCATGAATATCCTCCATGAATCTCCATGAATCTCCATGAATCTCCATGTATCTCCATGAATCTACATGAATCTCCATGAATCTCCATGAATCTCCTCCATGAATCTCCATGAATCACCATGAATCTCCTTCATCAATCTCCACGAATCTCCATGAATCTCCATGAATCTCCATGAATATCCATGAATATCCATGAATCTCCATGTATCTCCATGAATCTCCATGAATATCCATGAATCTCCATGAATATCCTCCATGAATCTCCATGAATCTCCATGAATCTCCTTCATCAATCTCCACGAATCTCCATGAATCTACATGAATCTCCATGAATCTCCATGAATATCCTCCATGAATCTCCATGAATCTCCATGAATCTCCATGAATCTCCATGAATATCCATGAATATCCATGAATCTCCATGTATCTCCATGAATCTCCATGAATCTACATGAATCTCCATGAATCTCCTTGAATCTCCATGAATCTCCATGAATATCCATGAATCTCCATGAATATCCATGAATCTTCATGAATCTCCTCCATGAATCTTCATGAATCTCCATGAATCTCCATGCATCTCCATGAATCTCCATGAATCTCCATGAATATCCTTGAACCTCCTCCATGAATCTCCATGAATCTCCATGAATCTCCATGAATCTCCTTCATCAATCTCCACGAATCTCCATGAATATCCATGAATATCCATGAATCTCCATGTATCTCCATGAATCTCCATGAATATCCATGAATCTTCATGAATCTCCTCCATGAATCTTCATGAATCTCCATGAATCTCCATGCATCTCCATGAATCTCCATGAATCTCCATGAACCTCATCCATGAATCTCCATGAATCTCCATGAATATCCTCCATGAATCTCCATGAATCTCCATGAATCTCCATGAATCTCCTTCATCAATCTCCACGAATCTCCATGAATCTACATGAATCTCCATGAATCTCCATGAATCTCCATGAATCTCCATGAATATCCATGAATCTCCATGAATATCCATGAATCTCCATGAATCTTCATGAATCTCCATGAATCTCCATGCATCTCCATGAATCTCCATGAATCTCCATGAACCTCCACCATGAATCTCCATGAATCTCCATGAATATCCTCCATGAATCTCCATGAATCTCCATGAATCTCCATGTATCTCCATGAATCTCCGTGAATCTCCATGGATCTCCTCCATGAATCTCCATGAATCTCCATGAATCTCCTTCATCAATCTCCACGAATCTCCATGAATCTACATGAATCTCCATGAATCTCCATGAATATCCTCCATGAATCTCCATGAATCTCCATGAATCTCCATGAATCTCCATGAATATCCATGAATATCCATGCATCTCCATGAATCTCCATGAATCTCCATGAACCTCCTCCATGAATCTCCATGAATCTACATGAATCTCCATGAATCTCCATGAATCTCCATGAATCTCCATGAATATCCATGAATATCCATGAATCTCCATGTATCTCCATGTATCTCCATGAATCTCCATGAATCTCCATGAATCTCCATGAATCTCCTCCATGAATCTCCATGAATCACCATGAATCTCCTTCATCAATCTCCACGAATCTCCATGAATCTCCATGAATCTCCATGAATCTCCATGAATATCCATGAATATCCCTGAATCTCCATGTATCTCCATGAATCTCCATGAATATCCATGAATCTTCATGAATCTCCTCCATGAATCATCATGAATCTCCATGAATCTCCATGCATCTCCATGAATCTCCATGAATCTCCATGAACCTCCTCCATGAATCTCCATGAATCTCCATGAATATCCTCCATGAATCTCCATGAATCTCCATGAATCTCCATGAATCTCCATGAATCTCCTTCATCAATCTCCACGAATCTCCATGAATCTACATGAATCTCCATGAATCTCCATGAATCTCCATGAATCTCCATGAATATCCATGAATCTCCATGTATCTCCATGTATCTCCATGAATCTCCATGAATCTCCATGTATCTCCATGAATCTACATGAATCTCCATGAATCTCCATGAATCTCCTCCATGAATCTCCATAAATCACCATGAATCTCCATGATATCCTGTATGAATCTTCATGAATCTCCATGAATCTCCATGCATCTCCATGAATCTCCATGAATCTCCATGACCCTCCTCCATGAATCTCCATGAATCTCCATGAATATCCATGAATCTCCATGAATCTCCATGAATCTCCATGTATCTCCATGAATCTACATGAATCTCCATGAATCTCCATGAATCTCCTCCATGAATCTCCATAAATCACCATGAATCTCCTTCAACAATCTCCACGAATCTACATGAATCTCCATGAATCTCCATGAATCTCCATGAATCTCCATGAACCTCCTTCATGAATCTCCATGAATGTCCATGAATATCCATGAACCTCCTCCATGAATCTCTATGAATCTCCTTCATCAATCTCCACGAATCTCCATGAATCTCCATGAATCTCCATGACCCTCCTCCATGAATCTCCATGAATCTCCATGAATATCCATGAATCTCCATGAATCTCCATGAATCTCCATGTATCTCCATGAATCTACATGAATATCCATGAATCTCCATGTATCTCCATGAATCTCCATGAATATCCATGAATCTTCATGAATCTCCTCCATGAATCTTCATGAATCTCCATGAATCTCCATGCATCTCCATGAATCTCCATGAATCTCCATGAACCTCCTCCATGAATCTCCATGAATCTCCATGAACCTCCTCCATGAATCTCCATGAATCTCCATGAATATCCATGAACCTCCTCCATGAATCTCCATGAATCTCCATGAATCTCCATGAATCTCCTTCATCAATCTCCACGAATCTCCATGAATATCCATGAATATCCATGAATCTCCATGTATCTCCATGAATCTCCATGAATATCCATGAATCTTCATGAATCTCCTCCATGAATCTTCATGAATCTCCATGAATCTCCATGCATCTCCATGAATCTCCATGAATCTCCATGAACCTCCTCCATGAATCTCCATGAATCTCCATGAATATCCTCCATGAATCTCCATGAATCTCCATGAATCTCCATGTATCTCCATGAATCTACATGAATCTCCATGAATCTCCATGAATCTCCTCCATGAATCTCCATAAATCACCATGAATCTCCTTCAACAATCTCCACGAATCTCCATGAATCTCCATGAATCTCCATGAATCTCCATGAATCTCCATGAACCTCCTTCATGAATCTCCATGAATCTCCATGACTATCCATGAACCTCCTCCATGAATCTCCATGAATCTCCTTCATCAATCTCCACGAATCTCCATGAATCTCCATGAATCTCCATGAATCTCCATGAATATCCATGAATATCCATGAATCTCCATGAATCTCCATGAACCTCCTCCATGAATCTCCATGAATCTCCATGAATCTCCTTCATCAATCTCCACGAATCTCCATGAATCTCCATGAATCTCCATGAATCTCCATGAATATCCATGAATATCCCTGAATCTGCATGTATCTCCATGAATCTCCATGAATATCCATGAATCTTCATGAATCTCCTCCATGAATCATCATGAATCTCCATGAATCTCCATGCATCTCCATGAATCTCCATGAATCTCCATGAACCTCCTCCATGAATCTCCATGAATCTCCATGAATATCCTCCATGAATCTCCATGAATCTCCATGAATCTCCATGAATCTCCTTTATCAATCTCCACGAATCTCCATGAATCTCCATGAATCTCCATGAATCTCCATGAATATCCATGAATATCCATGAATCTCCATGAATCTCCATGAATCTCCTCCATGAATCTCCATGAATCACCATGAATCTCCTTCATCAATCTCCACGAATCTCCATGAATCTCCATGAATCTCCATGAATCTCCATGAATATCCATGAATATCCCTGAATCTCCATGTATCTCCATGAATCTCCATGAATATCCATGAATCTTCATGAATCTCCTCCATGAATCATCATGAAACTCCATGAATCTCCATGCATCTCCATGAATCTCCATGAATCTCCATGAACCTCCTCCATGAATCTCCATGAATCTCCATGAATATCCTCCATGAATCTCCATGAATCTCCATGAATCTCCATGAATCTCCTTCATCAATCTCCACGAATCTCCATGAATCTACATGAATCTCCATGAATCTCCATGAATCTAAATGAATCTCCATGAATATCCATGAATCTCCATGTATCTCCATGTATCTCCATGAATCTCCATGAATCTCCATGTATCTCCATGAATCTACATGAATCTCCATGAATCTCCATGAATCTCCTCCATGAATCTCCATAAATCACCATGAATCTCCATGATATCCTGTATGAATCTTCATGAATCTCCATGAATCTCCATGCATCTCCATGAATCTCCATGAATCTCCATGACCCTCCTCCATGAATCTCCATGAATCTCCATGAATATCCATGAATCTCCATGAATCTCCATGAATCTCCATGTATCTCCATGAATCTACATGAATCTCCATGAATCTCCATGAATCTCCTCCATGAATCTCCATAAATCACCATGAATCTCCTTCAACAATCTCCACGAATCTCCATGAATCTCCATGAATCTCCATGAATCTCCATGAACCTCCTTCATGAATCTCCATGAATGTCCATGAATATCCATGAACCTCCTCCATGAATCTCCATGAATCTCCTTCATCAATCTCCACGAATCTCCATGAATCTCCATGAATCTCCATGACCCTCCTCCATGAATCTCCATGAATCTCCATGAATATCCATGAATCTCCATGAATCTCCATGAATCTCCATGTATCTCCATGAATCTACATGAATATCCATGAATCTCCATGTATCTCCATGAATCTCCATGAATATCCATGAATCTTCATGAATCTCCTCCATGAATCTTCATGAATCTCCATGAATCTCCATGCATCTCCATGAATCTCCATGAATCTCCATGAACCTCCTCCATGAATCTCCATGAATCTCCATGAACCTCCTCCATGAATCTCCATGAATCTCCATGAATATCCATGAACCTCCTCCATGAATCTCCATGAATCTCCATGAATCTCCATGAATCTCCTTCATCAATCTCCACGAATCTCCATGAATATCCATGAATATCCATGAATCTCCATGTATCTCCATGAATCTCCATGAATATCCATGAATCTTCATGAATCTCCTCCATGAATCTTCATGAATCTCCATGAATCTCCATGCATCTCCATGAATCTCCATGAATCTCCATGAACCTCCACCATGAATCTCCATGAATCTCCATGAATATCCTCCATGAATCTCCATGAATCTCCATGAATCTCCATGTATCTCCATGAATCTCCGTGAATCTCCATGGATCTCCTCCATGAATCTCCATGAATCTCCATGAATCTCCTTCATCAATCTCCACGAATCTCCATGAATCTACATGAATCTCCATGAATCTCCATGAATATCCTCCATGAATCTCCATGAATCTCCATGAATCTCCATGAATCTCCATGAATATCCATGAATATCCATGAATCTCCATGTATCTCCATGAATCTCCATGAATCTACATGAATCTCCATGAATCTCCATGAATCTCCATGAATCTCCATGAATATCCATGAATCTCCATGAATATCCATGAATCTTCATGAATCTCCTCCATGAATCTTCATGAATCTCCATGAATCTCCATGCATCTCCATGAATCTCCATGAATCTCCATGAACCTCCTCCATGAATCTCCATGAATCTACATGAATCTCCATGAATCTCCATGAATCTCCATGAATCTCCATGAATATCCATGAATATCCATGAATCTCCATGTATCTCCATGTATCTCCATGAATCTCCATGAATCTCCATGAATCTCCATGAATCTCCTCCATGAATCTCCATGAATCACCATGAATCTCCTTCATCAATCTCCACGAATCTCCATGAATCTCCATGAATCTCCATGAATCTCCATGAATATCCATGAATATCCCTGAATCTCCATGTATCTCCATGAATCTCCATGAATATCCATGAATCTTCATGAATCTCCTCCATGAATCATCATGAATCTCCATGAATCTCCATGCATCTCCATGAATCTCCATGAATCTCCATGAACCTCCTCCATGAATCTCCATGAATCTCCATGAATATCCTCCATGAATCTCCATGAATCTCCATGAATCTCCATGAATCTCCATGAATCTCCTTCATCAATCTCCACGAATCTCCATGAATCTACATGAATCTCCATGAATCTCCATGAATCTCCATGAATCTCCATGAATATCCATGAATCTCCATGTATCTCCATGTATCTCCATGAATCTCCATGAATCTCCATGTATCTCCATGAATCTACATGAATCTCCATGAATCTCCATGAATCTCCTCCATGAATCTCCATAAATCACCATGAATCTCCATGATATCCTGTATGAATCTTCATGAATCTCCATGAATCTCCATGCATCTCCATGAATCTCCATGAATCTCCATGACCCTCCTCCATGAATCTCCATGAATCTCCATGAATATCCATGAATCTCCATGAATCTCCATGAATCTCCATGTATCTCCATGAATCTACATGAATCTCCATGAATCTCCATGAATCTCCTCCATGAATCTCCATAAATCACCATGAATCTCCCTTCAACAATCTCCACGAATCTACATGAATCTCCATGAATCTCCATGAATCTCCATGAATCTCCATGAACCTCCTTCATGAATCTCCATGAATGTCCATGAATATCCATGAACCTCCTCCATGAATCTCTATGAATCTCCTTCATCAATCTCCACGAATCTCCATGAATCTCCATGAATCTCCATGACCCTCCTCCATGAATCTCCATGAATCTCCATGAATATCCATGAATCTCCATGAATCTCCATGAATCTCCATGTATCTCCATGAATCTACATGAATATCCATGAATCTCCATGTATCTCCATGAATCTCCATGAATATCCATGAATCTTCATGAATCTCCTCCATGAATCTTCATGAATCTCCATGAATCTCCATGCATCTCCATGAATCTCCATGAATCTCCATGAACCTCCTCCATGAATCTCCATGAATCTCCATGAACCTCCTCCATGAATCTCCATGAATCTCCATGAATATCCATGAACCTCCTCCATGAATCTCCATGAATCTCCATGAATCTCCATGAATCTCCTTCATCAATCTCCACGAATCTCCATGAATATCCATGAATATCCATGAATCTCCATGTATCTCCATGAATCTCCATGAATATCCATGAATCTTCATGAATCTCCTCCATGAATCTCCATGAATCTCCATGAATCTCCATGAATCTCCATGAATATCCATGAATCTCCATGTATCTCCATGTATCTCCATGAATCTCCATGAATCTCCATGTATCTCCATGAATCTACATGAATCTCCATGAATCTCCATGAATCTCCTCCATGAATCTCCATAAATCACCATGAATCTCCATGATATCCTGTATGAATCTTCATGAATCTCCATGAATCTCCATGCATCTCCATGAATCTCCATGAATCTCCATGACCCTCCTCCATGAATCTCCATGAATCTCCATGAATATCCATGAATCTCCATGAATCTCCATGAATCTCCATGTATCTCCATGAATCTACATGAATCTCCATGAATCTCCATGAATCTCCTCCATGAATCTCCATAAATCACCATGAATCTCCTTCAACAATCTCCACGAATCTCCATGAATCTCCATGAATCTCCATGAATCTCCATGAACCTCCTTCATGAATCTCCATGAATGTCCATGAATATCCATGAACCTCCTCCATGAATCTCCATGAATCTCCTTCATCAATCTCCACGAATCTCCATGAATCTCCATGAATCTCCATGACCCTCCTCCATGAATCTCCATGAATCTCCATGAATATCCATGAATCTCCATGAATCTCCATGAATCTCCATGTATCTCCATGAATCTACATGAATATCCATGAATCTCCATGTATCTCCATGAATCTCCATGAATATCCATGAATCTTCATGAATCTCCTCCATGAATCTTCATGAATCTCCATGAATCTCCATGCATCTCCATGAATCTCCATGAATCTCCATGAACCTCCTCCATGAATCTCCATGAATCTCCATGAACCTCCTCCATGAATCTCCATGAATCTCCATGAATATCCATGAACCTCCTCCATGAATCTCCATGAATCTCCATGAATCTCCATGAATCTCCTTCATCAATCTCCACGAATCTCCATGAATATCCATGAATATCCATGAATCTCCATGTATCTCCATGAATCTCCATGAATATCCATGAATCTTCATGAATCTCCTCCATGAATCTTCATGAATCTCCATGAATCTCCATGCATCTCCATGAATCTCCATGAATCTCCATGACCCTCCTCCATGAATCTCCATGAATCTCCATGAATATCCATGAATCTCCATGAATCTCCATGAATCTCCATGTATCTCCATGAATCTACATGAATCTCCATGAATCTCCATGAATCTCCATGAATCTCCTCCATGAATCTCCATAAATCACCATGAATCTCCTTCAACAATCTCCACGAATCTCCATGAATCTCCATGAATCTCCATGAATCTCCATGAATCTCCATGAATCTCCATGAATCTCCATGAACCTCCTTCATGAATCTCCATGAATCTCCATGAATATCCATGAACCTCCTCCATGAATCTCCATGAATCTCCTTCATCAATCTCCACGAATTTCCATGAATCTCCATGAATCTCCATGAATCTCCATGAATATCCATGAATATCCATGAATCTCCATGAATCTCCATGAACCTCCTCCATGAATCTCCATGAATCTCCATGAACCTCCTCCATGAATCTCCATGAATCTCCATGAATATCCATGAACCTCCTCCATGAATCTCCATGAATCTCCATGAATCTCCATGAATCTCCTTCATCAATCTCCACGAATCTCCATGAATATCCATGAATATCCATGAATCTCCATGTATCTCCATGAATCTCCATGAATATCCATGAATCTTCATGAATCTCCTCCATGAATCTTCATGAATCTCCATGAATCTCCATGCATCTCCATGAATCTCCATGAATCTCCATGAACCTCCTCCATGAATCTCCATGAATCTCCATGAATATCCTCCATGAATCTCCATGAATCTCCATGAATCTCCATGAATCTCCTTCATCAATCTCCACGAATCTCCATGAATCTACATGAATCTCCATGAATCTCCATGAATCTCCATGAATCTCCATGAATATCCATGAATCTCCATGAATATCCATGAATCTTCATGAATCTCCTCCATGAATCTTCATGAATCTCCATGCATCTCCATGAATCTCCATGAATCTCCATGAACCTCCACCATGAATCTCCATGAATCTCCATGAATATCCTCCATGAATCTCCATGAATCTCCATGAATCTCCATGTATCTCCATGAATCTCCATGAATCTCCATGGATCTCCTCCATGAATCTCCATGAATCTCCATGAATCTCCTTCATCAATCTCCACGAATCTCCATGAATCTACATGAATCTCCATGAATCTCCATGAATATCCTCCATGAATCTCCATGAATCTCCATGAATCTCCATGAATCTCCATGAATATCCATGAATATCCATGAATCTCCATGTATCTCCATGAATCTCCATGAATCTACATGAATCTCCATGAATCTCCATGAATCTCCATGAATCTCCATGAATATCCATGAATCTCCATGAATATCCATGAATCTTCATGAATCTCCTCCATGAATCTTCATGAATCTCCATGAATCTCCATGCATCTCCATGAATCTCCATGAATCTCCATGAACCTCCTCCATGAATCTCCATGAATCTCCATGAATATCCTCCATGAATCTCCATGAATCTCCATGAATCTCCATGAATCTCCATGAATCTCCATGAATCTCCTTCATCAATCTCCACGAATCTCCATGAATATCCATGAATATCCATGAATCTCCATGTATCTCCATGAATCTCCATGAATATCCATGAATCTTCATGAATCTCCTCCATGAATCTTCATGAATCTCCATGAATCTCCATGCATCTCCATGAATCTCCATGAATCTCCATGAACCTCATCCATGAATCTCCATGAATCTCCATGAATATCCTCCATGAATCTCCATGAATCTCCATGAATCTCCATGAATCTCCTTCATCAATCTCCACGAATCTCCATGAATCTACATGAATCTCCATGAATCTCCATGAATCTCCATGAATCTCCATGAATATCCATGAATCTCCATGAATATCCATGAATCTCCATGAATCTTCATGAATCTCCATGAATCTCCATGCATCTCCATGAATCTCCATGAATCTCCATGAACCTCCACCATGAATCTCCATGAATCTCCATGAATATCCTCCATGAATCTCCATGAATCTCCATGAATCTCCATGTATCTCCATGAATCTCCATGAATCTCCATGGATCTCCTCCATGAATCTCCATGAATCTCCATGAATCTCCTTCATCAATCTCCACGAATCTCCATGAATCTACATGAATCTCCATGAATCTCCATGAATATCCTCCATGAATCTCCATGAATCTCCATGAATCTCCATGAATCTCCATGAATATCCATGAATATCCATGAATCTCCATGTATCTCCATGAATCTCCATGAATCTACATGAATCTCCATGAATCTCCATGAATCTCCATGAATCTCCATGAATATCCATGAATCTCCATGAATATCCATGAATCTTCATGAATCTCCTCCATGAATCTTCATGAATCTCCATGAATCTCCATGCATCTCCATGAATCTCCATGAATCTCCATGAACCTCCTCCATGAATCTCCATGAATCTACATGAATCTCCATGAATCTCCATGAATCTCCATGAATCTCCATGAATATCCATGAATATCCATGAATCTCCATGTATCTCCATGTATCTCCATGAATCTCCATGAATCTCCATGAATCTCCATGAATCTCCTCCATGAATCTCCATGAATCACCATGAATCTCCTTCATCAATCTCCACGAATCTCCATGAATCTCCATGAATCTCCATGAATCTCCATGAATATCCATGAATATCCCTGAATCTCCATGTATCTCCATGAATCTCCATGAATATCCATGAATCTTCATGAATCTCCTCCATGAATCATCATGAATCTCCATGAATCTCCATGCATCTCCATGAATCTCCATGAATCTCCATGAACCTCCTCCATGAATCTCCATGAATCTCCATGAATATCCTCCATGAATCTCCATGAATCTCCATGAATCTCCATGAATCTCCTTCATCAATCTCCACGAATCTCCATGAATCTACATGAATCTCCATGAATCTCCATGAATCTCCATGAATCTCCATGAATATCCATGAATCTCCATGTATCTCCATGTATCTCCATGAATCTCCATGAATCTCCATGAATCTCCATGAATCTCCATGACCCTCCTCCATGAATCTCCATGAATCTCCATGAATATCCATGAATCTCCATGAATCTCCATGAATCTCCATGTATCTCCATGAATCTACATGAATCTCCATGAATCTCCATGAATCTCCTCCATGAATCTCCATAAATCACCATGAATCTCCATGATATCCTGTATGAATCTTCATGAATCTCCATGAATCTCCATGCATCTCCATGAATCTCCATGAATCTCCATGACCCTCCTCCATGAATCTCCATGAATCTCCATGAATATCCATGAATCTCCATGAATCTCCATGAATCTCCATGTATCTCCATGAATCTACATGAATCTCCATGAATCTCCATGAATCTCCTCCATGAATCTCCATAAATCACCATGAATCTCCTTCAACAATCTCCACGAATCTCCATGAATCTCCATGAATCTCCATGAATCTCCATGAATCTCCATGAACCTCCTTCATGAATCTCCATGAATGTCCATGAATATCCATGAACCTCCTCCATGAATCTCCATGAATCTCCTTCATCAATCTCCACGAATCTCCATGAATCTCCATGAATCTCCATGACCCTCCTCCATGAATCTCCATGAATCTCCATGAATATCCATGAATCTCCATGAATCTCCATGAATCTCCATGTATCTCCATGAATCTACATGAATATCCATGAATCTCCATGAATATCCATGAATCTCCATGAATATCCATGAATCTCCATGAATCTTCATGAATCTCCATGAATCTCCATGCATCTCCATGAATCTCCATGAATCTCCATGAACCTCCACCATGAATCTCCATGAATCTCCATGAATATCCTCCATGAATCTCCATGAATCTCCATGAATCTCCATGTATCTCCATGAATCTCCATGAATCTCCATGGATCTCCTCCATGAATCTCCATGAATCTCCATGAATCTCCTTCATCAATCTCCACGAATCTCCATGAATCTACATGAATCTCCATGAATCTCCATGAATATCCTCCATGAATCTCCATGAATCTCCATGAATCTCCATGAATCTCCATGAATATCCATGAATATCCATGAATCTCCATGTATCTCCATGAATCTCCATGAATCTACATGAATCTCCATGAATCTCCATGAATCTCCATGAATCTCCATGAATATCCATGAATCTCCATGAATATCCATGAATCTTCATGAATCTCCTCCATGAATCTTCATGAATCTCCATGAATCTCCATGCATCTCCATGAATCTCCATGAATCTCCATGAACCTCCTCCATGAATCTCCATGAATCTACATGAATCTCCATGAATCTCCATGAATCTCCATGAATCTCCATGAATATCCATGAATATCCATGAATCTCCATGTATCTCCATGTATCTCCATGAATCTCCATGAATCTCCATGAATCTCCATGAATCTCCTCCATGAATCTCCATGAATCACCATGAATCTCCTTCATCAATCTCCACGAATCTCCATGAATCTCCATGAATCTCCATGAATCTCCATGAATATCCATGAATATCCCTGAATCTCCATGAATCTCCATGAATATCCATGAATCTTCATGAATCTCCTCCATGAATCATCATGAATCTCCATGAATCTCCATGCATCTCCATGAATCTCCATGAATCTCCATGAACCTCCTCCATGAATCTCCATGAATCTCCATGAATATCCTCCATGAATCTCCATGAATCTCCATGAATCTCCATGAATCTCCTTCATCAATCTCCACGAATCTCCATGAATCTACATGAATCTCCATGAATCTCCATGAATCTCCATGAATCTCCATGAATATCCATGAATCTCCATGTATCTCCATGTATCTCCATGAATCTCCATGAATCTCCATGAATCTCCATGAATCTCCATGACCCTCCTCCATGAATCTCCATGAATCTCCATGAATATCCATGAATCTCCATGAATCTCCATGAATCTCCATGTATCTCCATGAATCTACATGAATCTCCATGAATCTCCATGAATCTCCTCCATGAATCTCCATAAATCACCATGAATCTCCATGATATCCTGTATGAATCTTCATGAATCTCCATGAATCTCCATGCATCTCCATGAATCTCCATGAATCTCCATGACCCTCCTCCATGAATCTCCATGAATCTCCATGAATATCCATGAATCTCCATGAATCTCCATGAATCTCCATGTATCTCCATGAATCTACATGAATCTCCATGAATCTCCATGAATCTCCTCCATGAATCTCCATAAATCACCATGAATCTCCTTCAACAATCTCCACGAATCTCCATGAATCTCCATGAATCTCCATGAATCTCCATGAATCTCCATGAACCTCCTTCATGAATCTCCATGAATGTCCATGAATATCCATGAACCTCCTCCATGAATCTCCATGAATCTCCTTCATCAATCTCCACGAATCTCCATGAATCTCCATGAATCTCCATGACCCTCCTCCATGAATCTCCATGAATCTCCATGAATATCCATGAATCTCCATGAATCTCCATGAATCTCCATGTATCTCCATGAATCTACATGAATATCCATGAATCTCCATGAACCTCCTCCATGAATCTCCATGAATCTCCATGAATATCCATGAACCTCCTCCATGAATCTCCATGAATCTCCATGAATCTCCATGAATCTCCTTCATCAATCTCCACGAATCTCCATGAATATCCATGAATATCCATGAATCTCCATGTATCTCCATGAATCTCCATGAATATCCATGAATCTTCATGAATCTCCTCCATGAATCTTCATGAATCTCCATGAATCTCCATGCATCTCCATGAATCTCCATGAATCTCCATGACCCTCCTCCATGAATCTCCATGAATCTCCATGAATATCCATGAATCTCCATGAATCTCCATGAATCTCCATGTATCTCCATGAATCTACATGAATCTCCATGAATCTCCATGAATCTCCATGAATCTCCTCCATGAATCTCCATAAATCACCATGAATCTCCTTCAACAATCTCCACGAATCTCCATGAATCTCCATGAATCTCCATGAATCTCCATGAATCTCCATGAATCTCCATGAATCTCCATGAACCTCCTTCATGAATCTCCATGAATCTCCATGAATATCCATGAACCTCCTCCATGAATCTCCATGAATCTCCTTCATCAATCTCCACGAATTTCCATGAATCTCCATGAATCTCCATGAATCTCCATGAATATCCATGAATATCCATGAATCTCCATGAATCTCCATGAACCTCCTCCATGAATCTCCATGAATCTCCATGAACCTCCTCCATGAATCTCCATGAATCTCCATGAATATCCATGAACCTCCTCCATGAATCTCCATGAATCTCCATGAATCTCCATGAATCTCCTTCATCAATCTCCACGAATCTCCATGAATATCCATGAATATCCATGAATCTCCATGTATCTCCATGAATCTCCATGAATATCCATGAATCTTCATGAATCTCCTCCATGAATCTTCATGAATCTCCATGAATCTCCATGCATCTCCATGAATCTCCATGAATCTCCATGAACCTCCTCCATGAATCTCCATGAATCTCCATGAATATCCTCCATGAATCTCCATGAATCTCCATGAATCTCCATGAATCTCCTTCATCAATCTCCACGAATCTCCATGAATCTACATGAATCTCCATGAATCTCCATGAATCTCCATGAATCTCCATGAATATCCATGAATCTCCATGAATATCCATGAATCTTCATGAATCTCCTCCATGAATCTTCATGAATCTCCATGCATCTCCATGAATCTCCATGAATCTCCATGAACCTCCACCATGAATCTCCATGAATCTCCATGAATATCCTCCATGAATCTCCATGAATCTCCATGAATCTCCATGTATCTCCATGAATCTCCATGAATCTCCATGGATCTCCTCCATGAATCTCCATGAATCTCCATGAATCTCCTTCATCAATCTCCACGAATCTCCATGAATCTACATGAATCTCCATGAATCTCCATGAATATCCTCCATGAATCTCCATGAATCTCCATGAATCTCCATGAATCTCCATGAATATCCATGAATATCCATGAATCTCCATGTATCTCCATGAATCTCCATGAATCTACATGAATCTCCATGAATCTCCATGAATCTCCATGAATCTCCATGAATATCCATGAATCTCCATGAATATCCATGAATCTTCATGAATCTCCTCCATGAATCTTCATGAATCTCCATGAATCTCCATGCATCTCCATGAATCTCCATGAATCTCCATGAATATCCTTGAACCTCCTCCATGAATCTCCATGAATCTCCATGAATCTCCATGAATCTCCTTCATCAATCTCCACGAATCTCCATGAATATCCATGAATATCCATGAATCTCCATGTATCTCCATGAATCTCCATGAATATCCATGAATCTTCATGAATCTCCTCCATGAATCTTCATGAATCTCCATGAATCTCCATGCATCTCCATGAATCTCCATGAATCTCCATGAACCTCATCCATGAATCTCCATGAATCTCCATGAATCTCCATGAATATCCTCCATGAATCTCCATGAATCTCCATGAATCTCCATGAATCTCCTTCATCAATCTCCACGAATCTCCATGAATCTACATGAATCTCCATGAATCTCCATGAATCTCCATGAATCTCCATGAATATCCATGAATCTCCATGAATATCCATGAATCTCCATGAATCTTCATGAATCTCCATGAATCTCCATGCATCTCCATGAATCTCCATGAATCTCCATGAACCTCCACCATGAATCTCCATGAATCTCCATGAATATCCTCCATGAATCTCCATGAATCTCCATGAATCTCCATGTATCTCCATGAATCTCCATGAATCTCCATGGATCTCCTCCATGAATCTCCATGAATCTCCATGAATCTCCTTCATCAATCTCCACGAATCTCCATGAATCTACATGAATCTCCATGAATCTCCATGAATATCCTCCATGAATCTCCATGAATCTCCATGAATCTCCATGAATCTCCATGAATATCCATGAATATCCATGAATCTCCATGTATCTCCATGAATCTCCATGAATCTACATGAATCTCCATGAATCTCCATGAATCTCCATGAATCTCCATGAATATCCATGAATCTCCATGAATATCCATGAATCTTCATGAATCTCCTCCATGAATCTTCATGAATCTCCATGAATCTCCATGCATCTCCATGAATCTCCATGAATCTCCATGAACCTCCTCCATGAATCTCCATGAATCTACATGAATCTCCATGAATCTCCATGAATCTCCATGAATCTCCATGAATATCCATGAATATCCATGAATCTCCATGTATCTCCATGTATCTCCATGAATCTCCATGAATCTCCATGAATCTCCATGAATCTCCTCCATGAATCTCCATGAATCACCATGAATCTCCTTCATCAATCTCCACGAATCTCCATGAATCTCCATGAATCTCCATGAATCTCCATGAATATCCATGAATATCCCTGAATCTCCATGTATCTCCATGAATCTCCATGAATATCCATGAATCTTCATGAATCTCCTCCATGAATCATCATGAATCTCCATGAATCTCCATGCATCTCCATGAATCTCCATGAATCTCCATGAACCTCCTCCATGAATCTCCATGAATCTCCATGAATATCCTCCATGAATCTCCATGAATCTCCATGAATCTCCATGAATCTCCTTCATCAATCTCCACGAATCTCCATGAATCTACATGAATCTCCATGAATCTCCATGAATCTCCATGAATCTCCATGAATATCCATGAATCTCCATGTATCTCCATGTATCTCCATGAATCTCCATGAATCTCCATGAATCTCCATGAATCTCCATGACCCTCCTCCATGAATCTCCATGAATCTCCATGAATATCCATGAATCTCCATGAATCTCCATGAATCTCCATGTATCTCCATGAATCTACATGAATCTCCATGAATCTCCATGAATCTCCTCCATGAATCTCCATAAATCACCATGAATCTCCATGATATCCTGTATGAATCTTCATGAATCTCCATGAATCTCCATGAATCTCCATGAATCTCCATGACCCTCCTCCATGAATCTCCATGAATCTCCATGAATATCCATGAATCTCCATGAATCTCCATGAATCTCCATGAATCTCCATGTATCTCCATGAATCTACATGAATCTCCATGAATCTACATGAATCTCCATGAATCTCCATGAATATCCATGAATCTCCATGAATATCCATGAATCTCCATGAATCTTCATGAATCTCCATGAATCTCCATGCATCTCCATGAATCTCCATGAATCTCCATGAACCTCCACCATGAATCTCCATGAATCTCCATGAATATCCTCCATGAATCTCCATGAATCTCCATGAATCTCCATGTATCTCCATGAATCTCCATGAATCTCCATGGATCTCCTCCATGAATCTCCATGAATCTCCATGAATCTCCTTCATCAATCTCCACGAATCTCCATGAATCTACATGAATCTCCATGAATCTCCATGAATATCCTCCATGAATCTCCATGAATCTCCATGAATCTCCATGAATCTCCATGAATATCCATGAATATCCATGAATCTCCATGTATCTCCATGAATCTCCATGAATCTACATGAATCTCCATGAATCTCCATGAATCTCCATGAATCTCCATGAATATCCATGAATCTCCATGAATATCCATGAATCTTCATGAATCTCCTCCATGAATCTTCATGAATCTCCATGAATCTCCATGCATCTCCATGAATCTCCATGAATCTCCATGAACCTCCTCCATGAATCTCCATGAATCTACATGAATCTCCATGAATCTCCATGAATCTCCATGAATCTCCATGAATATCCATGAATATCCATGAATCTCCATGTATCTCCATGTATCTCCATGAATCTCCATGAATCTCCATGAATCTCCATGAATCTCCTCCATGAATCTCCATGAATCACCATGAATCTCCTTCATCAATCTCCACGAATCTCCATGAATCTCCATGAATCTCCATGAATCTCCATGAATATCCATGAATATCCCTGAATCTCCATGTATCTCCATGAATCTCCATGAATATCCATGAATCTTCATGAATCTCCTCCATGAATCATCATGAATCTCCATGAATCTCCATGCATCTCCATGAATCTCCATGAATCTCCATGAACCTCCTCCATGAATCTCCATGAATCTCCATGAATATCCTCCATGAATCTCCATGAATCTCCATGAATCTCCATGAATCTCCTTCATCAATCTCCACGAATCTCCATGAATCTACATGAATCTCCATGAATCTCCATGAATCTCCATGAATCTCCATGAATATCCATGAATCTCCATGTATCTCCATGTATCTCCATGAATCTCCATGAATCTCCATGAATCTCCATGAATCTCCATGACCCTCCTCCATGAATCTCCATGAATCTCCATGAATATCCATGAATCTCCATGAATCTCCATGAATCTCCATGTATCTCCATGAATCTACATGAATCTCCATGAATCTCCATGAATCTCCTCCATGAATCTCCATAAATCACCATGAATCTCCATGATATCCTGTATGAATCTTCATGAATCTCCATGAATCTCCATGAATCTCCATGAATCTCCATGACCCTCCTCCATGAATCTCCATGAATCTCCATGAATATCCATGAATCTCCATGAATCTCCATGAATCTCCATGAATCTCCATGTATCTCCATGAATCTACATGAATCTCCATGAATCTCCATGAATCTCCTCCATGAATCTCCATAAATCACCATGAATCTCCTTCAACAATCTCCACGAATCTCCATGAATCTCCATGAATCTCCATGAATCTCCATGAATCTCCATGAACCTCCTTCATGAATCTCCATGAATGTCCATGAATATCCATGAACCTCCTCCATGAATCTCCATGAATCTCCTTCATCAATCTCCACGAATCTCCATGAATCTCCATGAATCTCCATGACCCTCCTCCATGAATCTCCATGAATCTCCATGAATATCCATGAATCTCCATGAATCTCCATGAATCTCCATGTATCTCCATGAATCTACATGAATATCCATGAATCTCCATGAATATCCATGAATCTCCATGAATATCCATGAATCTCCATGAATCTTCATGAATCTCCATGAATCTCCATGCATCTCCATGAATCTCCATGAATCTCCATGAACCTCCACCATGAATCTCCATGAATCTCCATGAATATCCTCCATGAATCTCCATGAATCTCCATGAATCTCCATGTATCTCCATGAATCTCCATGAATCTCCATGGATCTCCTCCATGAATCTCCATGAATCTCCATGAATCTCCTTCATCAATCTCCACGAATCTCCATGAATCTACATGAATCTCCATGAATCTCCATGAATATCCTCCATGAATCTCCATGAATCTCCATGAATCTCCATGAATCTCCATGAATATCCATGAATATCCATGAATCTCCATGTATCTCCATGAATCTCCATGAATCTACATGAATCTCCATGAATCTCCATGAATCTCCATGAATCTCCATGAATATCCATGAATCTCCATGAATATCCATGAATCTTCATGAATCTCCTCCATGAATCTTCATGAATCTCCATGAATCTCCATGCATCTCCATGAATCTCCATGAATCTCCATGAACCTCCTCCATGAATCTCCATGAATCTACATGAATCTCCATGAATCTCCATGAATCTCCATGAATCTCCATGAATATCCATGAATATCCATGAATCTCCATGTATCTCCATGTATCTCCATGAATCTCCATGAATCTCCATGAATCTCCATGAATCTCCTCCATGAATCTCCATGAATCACCATGAATCTCCTTCATCAATCTCCACGAATCTCCATGAATCTCCATGAATCTCCATGAATCTCCATGAATATCCATGAATATCCCTGAATCTCCATGAATCTCCATGAATATCCATGAATCTTCATGAATCTCCTCCATGAATCATCATGAATCTCCATGAATCTCCATGCATCTCCATGAATCTCCATGAATCTCCATGAACCTCCTCCATGAATCTCCATGAATCTCCATGAATATCCTCCATGAATCTCCATGAATCTCCATGAATCTCCATGAATCTCCTTCATCAATCTCCACGAATCTCCATGAATCTACATGAATCTCCATGAATCTCCATGAATCTCCATGAATCTCCATGAATATCCATGAATCTCCATGTATCTCCATGTATCTCCATGAATCTCCATGAATCTCCATGAATCTCCATGAATCTCCATGACCCTCCTCCATGAATCTCCATGAATCTCCATGAATATCCATGAATCTCCATGAATCTCCATGAATCTCCATGTATCTCCATGAATCTACATGAATCTCCATGAATCTCCATGAATCTCCTCCATGAATCTCCATAAATCACCATGAATCTCCATGATATCCTGTATGAATCTTCATGAATCTCCATGAATCTCCATGCATCTCCATGAATCTCCATGAATCTCCATGACCCTCCTCCATGAATCTCCATGAATCTCCATGAATATCCATGAATCTCCATGAATCTCCATGAATCTCCATGTATCTCCATGAATCTACATGAATCTCCATGAATCTCCATGAATCTCCTCCATGAATCTCCATAAATCACCATGAATCTCCTTCAACAATCTCCACGAATCTCCATGAATCTCCATGAATCTCCATGAATCTCCATGAACCTCCTTCATGAATCTCCATGAATGTCCATGAATATCCATGAACCTCCTCCATGAATCTCCATGAATCTCCTTCATCAATCTCCACGAATCTCCATGAATCTCCATGAATCTCCATGACCCTCCTCCATGAATCTCCATGAATCTCCATGAATATCCATGAATCTCCATGAATCTCCATGAATCTCCATGTATCTCCATGAATCTACATGAATATCCATGAATCTCCATGTATCTCCATGAATCTCCATGAATATCCATGAATCTTCATGAATCTCCTCCATGAATCTCCATGAATCTCCATGAATCTCCATGAATCTCCATGAATCTCCTTCATCAATCTCCACGAATCTCCATGAATCTACATGAATCTCCATGAATCTCCATGAATCTCCATGAATCTCCATGAATATCCATCAATCTCCACGAATCTCCATGAATCTACATGAATCTCCATGAATCTCCATGAATCTCCATGAATCTCCATGAATATCCAGGAATATCCATGAATCTCCATGTATCTCCATGTATCTCCATGAATCTCCATGAATATCCATGAATCTTCATGAATCTCCTCCATGAATCTTCATGAATCTCCATGAATCTCCATGCATCTCCATGAATCTCCATGAATCTCCATGAACCTCCTCCATGAATCTCCATGAATCTCCATGAATATCCTCCATGAATCTCCATGAATCTCCATGAATCTCCATGTATCTCCATGAATCTACATGAATCTCCATGAATCTCCATGAATCTCCTCCATGAATCTCCATGAATCACCATGAATCTCCTTCATCAATCTCCACGAATCTCCAAGAATCTCCATGAATCTCCATGAATATCCATGAATATCCATGAATCTCCATGTATCTCCATGAATCTCCATGAATCTCCATGAATATCCATGAATCTCCATGAATATCCATGAATATCCATGAATCTCCATGTATCTCCATGTATCTCCATGAATCTCCATGAATCTCCATGAATATCCATGAATCTCCATGAATCTCCATGAATATCCATGAATCTCCATGAATCTCCATGAATCTCCATGTATCTCCATGAATCTACATGAATCTCCATGAATCTCCATGAATCTCCTCCACGAATCTCCATAAATCACCATGAATCTCCTTCATCAATCTCCACGAATCTCCATGAATCTCCATGAATCTCCATGAATCTCCATGAATCTCCATGAATCTCCATGAATCTCCATGAATCTCCATGATATCCGGTATGAATCTTCATGAATCTCCATGAATCTCTATGCATCTCCATGAATCTCCATGAATCTCCATGAACCTCCTCCATGAATCTCCATGAATCTCCATGAATATCCATGAACCTCCTCCATGAATCTGCATGAATCTCCATGAATCTCCTTCATCAATCTCCTTCATCAATCTCCACGAATCTCCATGAATCTACATGAATCTCCATGAATCTCCATGAATCTCCATGAATCTCCATGAATATCCATGAATATCCATGAATCTCCATGTATCTCCATGTATCTCCATGAATATCCATGAATCTTCATGAATCTCCTCCATGAATCTCCTCCATGAATCTTCATGAATCTCCATGAATCTCCATGCATCTCCATGAATCTCCATGAATCTCCATGAAGCTCCTCCATGAATCTCCATGAATCTCCATTAATATCCTCCATGAATCTCCATGAATCTCCATGAATCTCCATGTATCTCCATGAATCTACATGAATCTTCATGAATCTCCATGAATCTCCTCCATGAATCTCGATGAATCACCATGAATCTCCTTCATCAATCTCCACGAATCTCCATGAATCTCCATGAATCTCCATGAATCTCCATGAATATCCATGAATATCCATTAATCTCCATGTATCTCCATGAATCTCCATGAATATCCATGAATCTTCATGAATCTCCTCCATGAATCTTCATGAATCTCCATGAATCTCCATGCATCTCCATGAATCTCCATGAATCTCCATGAACCTCCTCCATGAATCTCCATGAATCTCCATGAATATCCATGAACCTCCTCCATGAATCTCCATGAATCTCCATGAATCTCCATGAATC
Source organism: Lasioglossum villosulum (assembly GCA_963971365.1). Taxonomy (NCBI): domain Eukaryota; kingdom Metazoa; phylum Arthropoda; class Insecta; order Hymenoptera; family Halictidae; genus Lasioglossum; species Lasioglossum villosulum. The sequence goes on along the minus strand of OZ020500.1, from coordinate 17,295,119 downwards.
TCCTTCATCAATCTCCACGAATCTCCATGAATCTACATGAATCTCCATGAATCTCCATGAATCTCCATGAATCTCCATGAATATCCATGAATATCCATGAATCTCCATGTATCTCCATGTATCTCCATGAATCTCCATGAATATCCATGAATCTTCATGAATCTCCTCCATGAATCTTCATGAATCTCCATGAATCTCCATGCATCTCCATGAATCTCCATGAATCTCCATGAACCTCCTCCATGAATCTCCATGAATCTCCATGAATATCCTCCATGAATCTCCATGAATCTCCATGAATCTCCATGTATCTCCATGAATCTACATGAATCTCCATGAATCTCCATGAATCTCCTCCATGAATCTCCATGAATCACCATGAATCTCCTTCATCAATCTCCACGAATCTCCATGAATCTCCATGAATCTCCATGAATATCCATGAATATCCATGAATCTCCATGTATCTCCATGAATCTCCATGAATATCCATGAATCTCCATGAATATCCTCCATGAATCTCCATGAATCTCCATGAATCTCCTTCATCAATCTCCACGAATCTCCATGAATCTACATGAATCTCCATGAATCTCCATGAATCTCCATGAATCTCCATGAATATCCATGAATATCCATGAATCTCCATGTATCTCCATGTATCTCCATGAATCTCCATGAATCTCCATGAATCTCCATGTATCTCTATGAATCTACATGAATCTCCATGAATCTCCATGAATCTCCTCCATAAATCACCATGAATCTCCTTCATCAATCTCCACGAATCTCCATGAATCTCCATGAATCTCCACGAATCTCCATGAATCTACATGAATCTCCATGAATCTCCATGAATCTCCATGAATCTCCATGAATATCCATGAATATTCATGAATCTCCATGTATCTCCATGTATCTCCATGAATCTCCATGAATCTCCATGTATCTCCATGAATCTACATGAATCTCCATGAATCTCCATGAATCTCCTCCATGAATCTCCATGAATCTCCATGATATCCTGTATGAATCTTCATGAATCTCCATGAATCTCCATGCATCTCCATGAATCTCCAGGAATCTTCATGAACCTCCTCCATGAATCTCCATGAATCTCCATGAATATCCATGAATCTCCATGAATCTCCGTGAATCTCCATGTATCTCCATGAATCTACATGAATCTCCATGAATCTCCATGAATCTCCTCCATGAATCTCCATAAATCACCATGAATCTGCTTCATCAATCTCCATGAATCTCCATGAATCTCCATGAATATCCATGAATATCCATGAATCTCCATGTATCTCCATGTATCTCCATGAATCTCCTCCATGAATCTTCATGAATCTCCATGAATCTCCATGCATCTCCATGAATCTCCATGAATCTCCATGAACCTCCTCCATGAATCTCCATGAATCTCCATAAATATCCTCCATGAATCTCCATGAATCTCCATGAATCTCCATGTATCTCCATGAATCTCCATGAATCTCCATGGATCTCCTCCATGAATCTCCATGAATCTCCATGAATCTCCTTCATCAATCTCCACGAATCTCCATGAATCTACATGAATCTCCATGAATCTCCATGAATATCCTCCATGAATCTCCATGAATCTCCATGAATCTCCATGAATCTCCATGAATATCCATGAATATCCATGAATCTCCATGTATCTCCATGAATCTCCATGAATCTACATGAATCTCCATGAATCTCCATGAATCTCCATGAATCTCCATGAATATCCATGTATCTCCATGAATCTCCATGAATCTCCATGGATCTCCTCCATGAATCTCCATGAATCTCCATGAATCTCCTTCATCAATCTCCACGAATCTCCATGAATCTACATGAATCTCCATGAATCTCCATGAATATCCTCCATGAATCTCCATGAATCTCCATGAATCTCCATGAATCTCCATGAATATCCATGAATATCCATGAATCTCCATGTATCTCCATGAATCTCCATGAATCTACATGAATCTCCATGAATCTCCATGAATCTCCATGAATCTCCATGAATCTCCATGTATCTCCATGAATCTACATGAATCTCCATGAATCTCCATGAATCTCCATGAATCTCCTCCATGAATCTCCATAAATCACCATGAATCTCCATGATATCCTGTATGAATCTTCATGAATCTCCATGAATCTCCATGCATCTCCATGAATCTCCATGAATCTCCATGACCCTCCTCCATGAATCTCCATGAATCTCCATGAATATCCATGAATCTCCATGAATCTCCATGAATATCCATGAATCTCCATGAATCTCCATGAATCTCCATGTATCTCCATGAATCTACATGAATCTCCATGAATCTCCATGAATCTCCATGTATCTCCATGAATCTACATGAATCTCCATGAATCTCCATGAATCTCCTCCACGAATCTCCATAAATCACCATGAATCTCCTTCATCAATCTCCACGAATCTCCATGAATCTCCATGAATCTCCATGAATATCCATGAATCTCCATGAATCTCCATGAATCTCCATGAATCTCCATGATATCCGGTATGAATCTTCATGAATCTCCATGAATCTCCATGAATCTCCATGCATCTCCATGAATCTCCATGAATCTCCATGAACCTCCTCCATGAATCTCCATGAATCTCCATGAATATCCATGAACCTCCTCCATGAATCTCCATGAATCTCCATGCATCTCCATGAATCTCCATGAATCTCCATGAATCTCCTTCATCAATCTCCACGAATCTTCATGAATCTACATGAATCTCCATGAATTACCATGAACCTCCTCCATGAATCTCCATGAATCTCCATGAATATCCTCCATGAATCTCCATGAATCTCCATGAATCTCCATGAATCTCCATGAATATCCATGAATCTCCATGAATCTCCATGCATCTCCATGAATCTCCATGAATCTCCACGAACCTCCTCCATGAATCTCCATGAATCTACATGAATCTCCATGAATCTCCATGAATATCCATGAATCTCCATGAATATCCATGAATATCCATGAATCTCCATGTATCTCCATGTATCTCCATGAATCTCCATGAATCTCCATGAATCTCCATGTATCTCCATGAATCTACATGAATCTCCATGAATCTCCATGAATCTCCTCCATGAATCTCCATAAATCACCATGAATCTCCATGATATCCTGTATGAATCTTCATGAATCTCCATGAATCTCCATGCATCTCCATGAATCTCCATGAATCTCCATGACCCTCCTCCATGAATCTCCATGAATCTCCATGAATATCCATGAATCTCCATGAATCTCCATGAATATCCATGAATCTCCATGAATCTCCATGAATCTCCATGTATCTCCATGAATCTACATGAATCTCCATGAATCTCCATGAATCTCCTCCACGAATCTCCATAAATCACCATGAATCTCCTTCATCAATCTCCACGAATCTCCATGAATCTCCATGAATCTCCATGAATCTCCATGAATCTCCATGAATCTCCATGAATCTCCATGAATCTCCATGAATATCCATGAATCTCCATGAATATCCTCCATGAATCTCCATGAATCTCCATGAATCTCCATGAATCTCCTTCATCAATCTCCACGAATCTCCATGAATCTACATGAATCTCCATGAATCTCCATGAATCTCCATGAATCTCCATGAATATCCATGAATCTCCATGTATCTCCATGTATCTCCATGAATCTCCATGAATCTCCATGAATCTCCATGAATCTCCATGACCCTCCTCCATGAATCTCCATGAATCTCCATGAATATCCATGAATCTCCATGAATCTCCATGAATCTCCATGTATCTCCATGAATCTACATGAATCTCCATGAATCTCCATGAATCTCCTCCATGAATCTCCATAAATCACCATGAATCTCCATGATATCCTGTATGAATCTTCATGAATCTCCATGAATCTCCATGCATCTCCATGAATCTCCATGAATCTCCATGACCCTCCTCCATGAATCTCCATGAATCTCCATGAATATCCATGAATCTCCATGAATCTCCATGAATCTCCATGTATCTCCATGAATCTACATGAATCTCCATGAATCTCCATGAATCTCCTCCATGAATCTCCATAAATCACCATGAATCTCCTTCAACAATCTCCACGAATCTCCATGAATCTCCATGAATCTCCATGAATCTCCATGAACCTCCTTCATGAATCTCCATGAATGTCCATGAATATCCATGAACCTCCTCCATGAATCTCCATGAATCTCCTTCATCAATCTCCACGAATCTCCATGAATCTCCATGAATCTCCATGACCCTCCTCCATGAATCTCCATGAATCTCCATGAATATCCATGAATCTCCATGAATCTCCATGAATCTCCATGTATCTCCATGAATCTACATGAATATCCATGAATCTCCATGTATCTCCATGAATCTCCATGAATATCCATGAATCTTCATGAATCTCCTCCATGAATCTCCATGAATCTCCATGAATCTCCATGAATCTCCATGAATCTCCTTCATCAATCTCCACGAATCTCCATGAATCTACATGAATCTCCATGAATCTCCATGAATCTCCATGAATCTCCATGAATATCCATCAATCTCCACGAATCTCCATGAATCTACATGAATCTCCATGAATCTCCATGAATCTCCATGAATCTCCATGAATATCCAGGAATATCCATGAATCTCCATGTATCTCCATGTATCTCCATGAATCTCCATGAATATCCATGAATCTTCATGAATCTCCTCCATGAATCTTCATGAATCTCCATGAATCTCCATGCATCTCCATGAATCTCCATGAATCTCCATGAACCTCCTCCATGAATCTCCATGAATCTCCATGAATATCCTCCATGAATCTCCATGAATCTCCATGAATCTCCATGTATCTCCATGAATCTACATGAATCTCCATGAATCTCCATGAATCTCCTCCATGAATCTCCATGAATCACCATGAATCTCCTTCATCAATCTCCACGAATCTCCAAGAATCTCCATGAATCTCCATGAATATCCATGAATATCCATGAATCTCCATGTATCTCCATGAATCTCCATGAATCTCCATGAATATCCATGAATCTCCATGAATATCCATGAATATCCATGAATCTCCATGTATCTCCATGTATCTCCATGAATCTCCATGAATCTCCATGAATATCCATGAATCTCCATGAATCTCCATGAATATCCATGAATCTCCATGAATCTCCATGAATCTCCATGTATCTCCATGAATCTACATGAATCTCCATGAATCTCCATGAATCTCCTCCACGAATCTCCATAAATCACCATGAATCTCCTTCATCAATCTCCACGAATCTCCATGAATCTCCATGAATCTCCATGAATCTCCATGAATCTCCATGAATCTCCATGAATCTCCATGAATCTCCATGATATCCGGTATGAATCTTCATGAATCTCCATGAATCTCCATGCATCTCCATGAATCTCCATGAATCTCCATGAACCTCCTCCATGAATCTCCATGAATCTCCATGAATATCCATGAACCTCCTCCATGAATCTGCATGAATCTCCATGAATCTCCTTCATCAATCTCCTTCATCAATCTCCACGAATCTCCATGAATCTACATGAATCTCCATGAATCTCCATGAATCTCCATGAATCTCCATGAATATCCATGAATATCCATGAATCTCCATGTATCTCCATGTATCTCCATGAATATCCATGAATCTTCATGAATCTCCTCCATGAATCTCCTCCATGAATCTTCATGAATCTCCATGAATCTCCATGCATCTCCATGAATCTCCATGAATCTCCATGAAGCTCCTCCATGAATCTCCATGAATCTCCATTAATATCCTCCATGAATCTCCATGAATCTCCATGAATCTCCATGTATCTCCATGAATCTACATGAATCTTCATGAATCTCCATGAATCTCCTCCATGAATCTCGATGAATCACCATGAATCTCCTTCATCAATCTCCACGAATCTCCATGAATCTCCATGAATCTCCATGAATCTCCATGAATATCCATGAATATCCATTAATCTCCATGTATCTCCATGAATCTCCATGAATATCCATGAATCTTCATGAATCTCCTCCATGAATCTTCATGAATCTCCATGAATCTCCATGCATCTCCATGAATCTCCATGAATCTCCATGAACCTCCTCCATGAATCTCCATGAATCTCCATGAATATCCATGAACCTCCTCCATGAATCTCCATGAATCTCCATGAATCTCCATGAATCTCCTTCATCAATCTCCACGAATCTCCATGAATCTACATGAATCTCCATGAATCTCCATGAATCTCCATGAATCTCCATGAATATCCATGAATATCCATGAATCTCCATGTATCTCCATGTATCTCCATGAATCTCCATGAATATCCATGAATCTTCATGAATCTCCTCCATGAATCTTCATGAATCTCCATGAATCTCCATGCATCTCCATGAATCTCCATGAATCTCCATGAACCTCCTCCATGAATCTCCATGAATCTCCATGAATATCCTCCATGAATCTCCATGAATCTCCATGAATCTCCATGTATCTCCATGAATCTACATGAATCTCCATGAATCTCCATGAATCTCCTCCATGAATCTCCATGAATCACCATGAATCTCCTTCATCAATCTCCACGAATCTCCATGAATCTCCATGAATCTCCATGAATATCCATGAATATCCATGAATCTCCATGTATCTCCATGAATCTCCATGAATATCCATGAATCTCCATGAATATCCTCCATGAATCTCCATGAATCTCCATGAATCTCCTTCATCAATCTCCACGAATCTCCATGAATCTACATGAATCTCCATGAATCTCCATGAATCTCCATGAATCTCCATGAATATCCATGAATATCCATGAATCTCCATGTATCTCCATGTATCTCCATGAATCTCCATGAATCTCCATGAATCTCCATGTATCTCTATGAATCTACATGAATCTCCATGAATCTCCATGAATCTCCTCCATAAATCACCATGAATCTCCTTCATCAATCTCCACGAATCTCCATGAATCTCCATGAATCTCCACGAATCTCCATGAATCTACATGAATCTCCATGAATCTCCATGAATCTCCATGAATCTCCATGAATATCCATGAATATTCATGAATCTCCATGTATCTCCATGTATCTCCATGAATCTCCATGAATCTCCATGTATCTCCATGAATCTACATGAATCTCCATGAATCTCCATGAATCTCCTCCATGAATCTCCATGAATCTCCATGATATCCTGTATGAATCTTCATGAATCTCCATGAATCTCCATGCATCTCCATGAATCTCCAGGAATCTTCATGAACCTCCTCCATGAATCTCCATGAATCTCCATGAATATCCATGAATCTCCATGAATCTCCGTGAATCTCCATGTATCTCCATGAATCTACATGAATCTCCATGAATCTCCATGAATCTCCTCCATGAATCTCCATAAATCACCATGAATCTGCTTCATCAATCTCCATGAATCTCCATGAATCTCCATGAATATCCATGAATATCCATGAATCTCCATGTATCTCCATGTATCTCCATGAATCTCCTCCATGAATCTTCATGAATCTCCATGAATCTCCATGCATCTCCATGAATCTCCATGAATCTCCATGAACCTCCTCCATGAATCTCCATGAATCTCCATAAATATCCTCCATGAATCTCCATGAATCTCCATGAATCTCCATGTATCTCCATGAATCTCCATGAATCTCCATGGATCTCCTCCATGAATCTCCATGAATCTCCATGAATCTCCTTCATCAATCTCCACGAATCTCCATGAATCTACATGAATCTCCATGAATCTCCATGAATATCCTCCATGAATCTCCATGAATCTCCATGAATCTCCATGAATCTCCATGAATATCCATGAATATCCATGAATCTCCATGTATCTCCATGAATCTCCATGAATCTACATGAATCTCCATGAATCTCCATGAATCTCCATGAATCTCCATGAATATCCATGTATCTCCATGAATCTCCATGAATCTCCATGGATCTCCTCCATGAATCTCCATGAATCTCCATGAATCTCCTTCATCAATCTCCACGAATCTCCATGAATCTACATGAATCTCCATGAATCTCCATGAATATCCTCCATGAATCTCCATGAATCTCCATGAATCTCCATGAATCTCCATGAATATCCATGAATATCCATGAATCTCCATGTATCTCCATGAATCTCCATGAATCTACATGAATCTCCATGAATCTCCATGAATCTCCATGAATCTCCATGAATCTCCATGTATCTCCATGAATCTACATGAATCTCCATGAATCTCCATGAATCTCCATGAATCTCCTCCATGAATCTCCATAAATCACCATGAATCTCCATGATATCCTGTATGAATCTTCATGAATCTCCATGAATCTCCATGCATCTCCATGAATCTCCATGAATCTCCATGACCCTCCTCCATGAATCTCCATGAATCTCCATGAATATCCATGAATCTCCATGAATCTCCATGAATATCCATGAATCTCCATGAATCTCCATGAATCTCCATGTATCTCCATGAATCTACATGAATCTCCATGAATCTCCATGAATCTCCATGTATCTCCATGAATCTACATGAATCTCCATGAATCTCCATGAATCTCCTCCACGAATCTCCATAAATCACCATGAATCTCCTTCATCAATCTCCACGAATCTCCATGAATGTCCATGAATCTCCATGAATATCCATGAATCTCCATGAATCTCCATGAATCTCCATGAATCTCCATGATATCCGGTATGAATCTTCATGAATCTCCATGAATCTCCATGAATCTCCATGCATCTCCATGAATCTCCATGAATCTCCATGAACCTCCTCCATGAATCTCCATGAATCTCCATGAATATCCATGAACCTCCTCCATGAATCTCCATGAATCTCCATGCATCTCCATGAATCTCCATGAATCTCCATGAATCTCCTTCATCAATCTCCACGAATCTTCATGAATCTACATGAATCTCCATGAATTACCATGAACCTCCTCCATGAATCTCCATGAATCTCCATGAATATCCTCCATGAATCTCCATGAATCTCCATGAATCTCCATGAATCTCCATGAATATCCATGAATCTCCATGAATCTCCATGCATCTCCATGAATCTCCATGAATCTCCACGAACCTCCTCCATGAATCTCCATGAATCTACATGAATCTCCATGAATCTCCATGAATATCCATGAATCTCCATGAATATCCATGAATATCCATGAATCTCCATGTATCTCCATGTATCTCCATGAATCTCCATGAATCTCCATGAATCTCCATGTATCTCCATGAATCTACATGAATCTCCATGAATCTCCATGAATCTCCTCCATGAATCTCCATAAATCACCATGAATCTCCATGATATCCTGTATGAATCTTCATGAATCTCCATGAATCTCCATGCATCTCCATGAATCTCCATGAATCTCCATGACCCTCCTCCATGAATCTCCATGAATCTCCATGAATATCCATGAATCTCCATGAATCTCCATGAATATCCATGAATCTCCATGAATCTCCATGAATCTCCATGTATCTCCATGAATCTACATGAATCTCCATGAATCTCCATGAATCTCCTCCACGAATCTCCATAAATCACCATGAATCTCCTTCATCAATCTCCACGAATCTCCATGAATCTCCATGAATCTCCATGAATCTCCATGAATCTCCATGAATCTCCATGAATCTCCATGATATCCGGTATGAATCTTCATGAATCTCCATGAATCTCCATGCATCTCCATGAATCTCCATGAATCTCCATGAACCTCCTCCATGAATCTCCATGAATCTCCATGAATATCCATGAACCTCCTCCATGAATCTCCATGAATCTCCATGAATCTCCTTCATCAATCTCCTTCATCAATCTCCACGAATCTCCATGAATCTACATGAATCTCCATGAATCTCCATGAATCTCCATGAATCTCCATGAATATCCATGAATATCCATGAATCTCCATGTATCTCCATGTATCTCCATGAATATCCATGAATCTTCATGAATCTCCTCCATGAATCTCCTCCATGAATCTTCATGAATCTCCATGAATCTCCATGCATCTCCATGAATCTCCATGAATCTCCATGAAGCTCCTCCATGAATCTCCATGAATCTCCATTAATATCCTCCATGAATCTCCATGAATCTCCATGAATCTCCATGTATCTCCATTAATCTACATGAATCTTCATGAATCTCCATGAATCTCCTCCATGAATCTCCATGAATCACCATGAATCTCCTTCATCAATCTCCACGAATCTCCATGAATCTCCATGAATCTCCATGAATCTCCATGAATATCCATGAATATCCATTAATCTCCATGTATCTCCATGAATCTCCATGAATATCCATGAATCTTCATGAATCTCCTCCATGAATCTTCATGAATCTCCATGAATCTCCATGCATCTCCATGAATCTCCATGAATCTCCATGAACCTCCTCCATGAATCTCCATGAATCTCCATGAATATCCATGACCTCCTCCATGAATCTCCATGAATCTCCATGAATCTCCATGAATCTCCTTCATCAATCTCCACGAATCTCCATGAATCTACATGAATCTCCATGAATCTCCATGAATATCCTCCATGAATCTCCATGAATCTCCATGAATCTCCATGAATCTCCATGAATATCCATGAATATCCATGAATCTCCATGAATCCCCATGCATCTCCATGAATCTCCATGAATCTCCATGACCCTCCTCCATGAATCTCCATGAATCTCCATGAATATCCATGAATCTCCATGAATCTCCATGAATATCCATGAATCTCCATGAATCTCCATGAATCTCCATGTATCTCCATGAATCTACATGAATCTCCATGAATCTCCATGAATCTCCTCCACGAATCTCCATACATCACCATGAATCTCCTTCATCAATCTCCACGAATCTCCATGAATCTCCATGAATCTCCATGAATCTCCATGAATCTCCATGATATCCGGTATGAATCTTCATGAATCTCCATGAATCTCCATGCATCTCCATGAATCTCCATGAATCTCCATGAACCTCCTCCATGAACCTCCTCCATGAATCTCCATGAATCTCCATGAATATCCATGAACCTCCTCCATGAATCTCCATGAATCTCCATGAATCTCCTTCATCAATCTCCACGAATCTCCATGAATCTACATGAATCTCCATGAATCTCCATGAATCTCCATGAATCTCCATGAATCTCCATGAATCTCCATGAATCTCCATGAATATCCATGAATATCCATTAATCTCCATGTATCTCCATGAATCTCCATGAATATCCATGAATCTTCATGAATCTCCTCCATGAATCTTCATGAATCTCCATGAATCTCCATGAATATCCATGAATCTTCATGAATCTCCTCCATGAATCTTCATGAATCTCCATGAATCTCCATGCATCTCCATGAATCTCCATGAATCTCCATGAACATCCTCCATGAATCTCCATGAATCTCCATGAATATCCTCCATGAATCTCCATGAATCTCCATGAATCTCCATGAATCTCCTTCATCAATCTCCACGAATCTCCATGAATCTACATGAATCTCCATGAATCTCCATGAATCTCCATGAATATCCATGAATCTCCATGAATATCCATGAATCTTCATGAATCTCCTCCATGAATCTTCATGAATCCCATGAATCTCCATGCATCTCCATGAATCTCCATGAATCTCCATGAACCTCCTCCATGAATCTCCATGAATCTACATGAATCTCCATGAATCTCCATGAATCTCCATGAATCTCCATGAATATCCATGAATATCCATGAATCTCCATGTATCTCCATGTATCTCCATGAATCTCCATGAATCTCCATGAATCTCCATGTATCTCCATGAATCTACATGAATCTCCATGAATCTCCATGAATCTCCATGAATCTCCTCCATGAATCTCCATAAATCACCATGAATCTCCATGATATCCTGTATGAATCTTCATGAATCTCCATGAATCTCCATGCATCTCCATGAATCTCCATGAATCTCCATGACCCTCCTCCATGAATCTCCATGAATCTCCATGAATATCCATGAATCTCCATGAATCTCCATGAATATCCATGAATCTCCATGAATCTCCATGAATCTCCATGTATCTCCATGAATCTACATGAATCTCCATGAATCTCCATGAATCTCCTCCACGAATCTCCATAAATCACCATGAATCTCCTTCATCAATCTCCACGAATCTCCATGAATCTCCATGAATCTCCATGAATCTCCATGAATCTCCATGATATCCGGTATGAATCTTCATGAATCTCCATGAATCTCCATGCATCTCCATGAATATCCATGAATATCCATTAATCTCCATGTATCTCCATGAATCTCCATGAATATCCATGAATCTTCATGAATCTCCTCCATGAATCTTCATGAATCTCCATGAATCTCCATGCATCTCCATGAATCTCCATGAATCTCCATGAACCTCCTCCATGAATCTCCATGAATCTCCATGAATATCCATGAACCTCCTCCACGAATCTCCATGAATCTCCATGAATCTCCTTCATCAATCTCCTTCATCAATCTCCACGAATCTCCATGAATCTAAATGAATCTCCATGAATCTCCATGAATCTCCATGAATCTCCATGAATATCCATGAATATCCATGAATCTCCATGTATCTCCATGTATCTCCATGAATCTCCATGAATATCCATGAATCTTCATGAATCTCCTCCATGAATCTTCATGAATCTCCATGAATCTCCATGCATCTACATGAATCTCCATGAATCTCCATGAACCTCCTCCATGAATCTCCATGAATCTCCATTAATATCCTCCATGAATCTCCATGAATCTCCATGAATATCCATGAATATCCATGAATCTCCATGTATCTCCATGAATCTCCATGAATATCCATGAATCTTCATGAATCTCCTCCATGAATCTTCAAAAATCTCCATGAATCTCCATGCATCTCCATGAATCTCCATGAATCTCCATGAACCTCCTCCATGAATCTCCATGAATCTCCATGAATATCCTCCATGAATCTCCATGAATCTCCATGAATCTCCTTCATCAATCTCCACGAATCTCCATGAATCTACATGAATCTCCATGAATCTCCATGAATCTCCATGAATCTCCATGAATATCCATGAATCTCCATGTATCTCCATGAATCTACATGAATCTCCATGAATCTCCATGAATCTCCATGAATCTCCATGATATCCTGTATGAATCTTCATGAATCTCCATGAATCTCCATGCATCTCCATGAATCTCCATGAATCTTCATGAACCTCCTCCATGAATCTCCATGAATCTCCATGAATATCCATGAATCTCCATGAATCTCCATGAATCTCCATGTATCTCCATGAATCTACATGAATCTCCATGAATCTCCATGAATCTCCTCCATGAATCTCCATAAATCACCATGAATCTCCTTCATCAATCTCCATGAATCTCGATGAATCTCCATGAATATCCATGAATATCCATGAATCTCCATGAATCTCCATGCATCTCCATGAATCTCCATGAATCTCCATGAACCTCCTCCATGAATCTCCATGAATCTCCATGAATATCCTCCATGAATCTCCATGAATCTCCATGAATCTCCATGAATCTCCTTCATCAATCTCCACGAATCTTCATGAATCTACATGAATCTCCATGAATTACCATGAACCTCCTCCATGAATCTCCATGAATCTCCATGAATATCCTCCATGAATCTCCATGAATCTCCATGAATCTCCATGAATCTCCATGAATATCCATGAATATCCATGAATCTCCATGAATATCCATGAATATCCATGAATCTCCATGTATCTCCATGAATCTCCATGAATATCCATGAATATCCATGAATCTCCATGTATCTCCATGTATCTCCATGAATCTCCATGAATCTCCATGAATCTCCATGTATCTCCATGAATCTACATGAATCTCCATGAATCTCCATGAATCTCCTCCATGAATCTCCATAAATCACCATGAATCTCCATGATATCCTGTATGAATCTTCATGAATCTCCATGAATCTCCATGCATCTCCATGAATCTCCATGAATCTCCATGACCCTCCTCCATGAATCTCCATGAATCTCCATGAATATCCATGAATCTCCATGAATCTCCATGAATATCCATGAATCTCCATGAATCTCCATGAATCTCCATGTATCTCCATGAATCTACATGAATCTCCATGAATCTCCATGAATCTCCTCCACGAATCTCCATAAATCACCATGAATCTCCTTCATCAATCTCCACGAATCTCCATGAATCTCCATGAATCTCCATGAATCTCCATGATATCCGGTATGAATCTTCATGAATCTCCATGAATCTCCATGCATCTCCATGAATCTCCATGAATCTCCATGAACCTCCTCCATGAATCTCCATGAATCTCCATGAATATCCATGAACCTCCTCCATGAATCTCCATGAATATCCATGAACCTCCTCCATGAATCTCCATGAATATCCATGAATCTCCATGAATCTCCTTCATCAATCTCCACGAATCTCCATGAATCTACATGAATCTCCATGAATCTCCATGAATATCCTCCATGAATCTCCATGAATCTCCATGTATCTCCATGAATCTACATGAATCTCCATGAATCTCCATGAATCTCCTCCATGAATCTCCATAAATCACCATGAATCTCCATGATATCCTGTATGAATCTTCATGAATCTCCATGAATCTCCATGCATCTCCATGAATCTCCATGAATCTCCATGACCCTCCTCCATGAATCTCCATGAATCTCCATGAATATCCATGAATCTCCATGAATCTCCATGAATCTCCATGAATCTCCATGAATCTCCATGAATCTCCTTCATCAATCTCCACGAATCTCCATGAATCTACATGAATCGCCATGAATCTCCATGAATCTCCATGAATCTCCATGAATATCCATGAATATCCATTAATCTCCATGTATCTCCATGAATCTCCATGAATATCCATGAATCTTCATGAATCTCCTCCATGAATCTTCATGAATCTCCATGAATCTCCATGCATCTCCATGAATCTCCATGAACCTCCTCCATGAATCTCCATGAATCTCCATGAATCTCCATGAAGCTCCTCCATGAATCTCCATGAATCTCCATTAATATCCTCCATGAATCTCCATGAATCTCCATGAATCTCCATGTATCTCCATGAATCTACATGAATCTTCATGAATCTCCATGAATCTCCTCCATGAATCTCCATGAATCACCATGAATCTCCTTCATCAATCTCCACGAATCTCCATGAATCTCCATGAATCTCCATGAATCTCCATGAATATCCATGAATATCCATTAATCTCCATGTATCTCCATGAATCTCCATGAATATCCATGAATCTTCATGAATCTCCTCCATGAATCTTCATGAATCTCCATGAATCTCCATGCATCTCCATGAATCTCCATGAATCTCCATGAACCTCCTCCATGAATCTCCATGAATCTCCATGAATATCCATGAACCTCCTCCATGAATCTCCATGAATCTCCATGAATCTCCATGAATCTCCTTCATCAATCTCCACGAATCTCCATGAATCTACATGAATCTCCATGAATCTCCATGAATCTCCATGAATCTCCATGAATATCCATGAATATCCATGAATCTCCATGTATCTCCATGTATCTCCATGAATCTCCATGAATCTCCATGAATCTCCATGTATCTCTATGAATCTACATGAATCTCCATGAATCTCCATGAATCTCCTCCATAAATCACCATGAATCTCCTTCATCAATCTCCACGAATCTCCATGAATCTCCATGAATCTCCACGAATCTCCATGAATCTACATGAATCTCCATGAATCTCCATGAATCTCCATGAATATCCATGAATATCCATGAATCTCCATGTATCTCCATGTATCTCCATGAATCTCCATGAATCTCCATGTATCTCCATGAATCTACATGAATCTCCATGAATCTCCATGAATCTCCTCCATGAATCTCCATGAATCTCCATGATATCCTGTATGAATCTTCATGAATCTCCATGAATCTCCATGAATCTTCATGAACCTCCTCCATGAATCTCCATGAATCTCCATGAATATCCATGAATCTCCATGAATCTACATGAATCTCCATGAATCTCCATGAATCTCCATGAATCTCCATGAATCTACATGAATCTCCATGAATCTCCATGAATCTCCTCCATGAATCTCCATGAATCTCCATGATATCCTGTATGAATCTTCATGAATCTCCATGAATCTCCATGAATCTTCATGAACCTCCTCCATGAATCTCCATGAATCTCCATGAATATCCATGAATCTCCATGAATCTCCATGAATCTCCATGTATCTCCATGAATCTACATGAATCTCCATGAATCTCCATGAATCTCCTCCATGAATCTCCATAAATCACCATGAATCTCCTTCATCAATCTCCATGAATCTCCATGAATCTCCATGAATATCCATGAATCTCCATGAATCTCCATGAACCTCCTCCATGAATCTCCATGAATCTCCATGAATATCCATGAACCTCCTCCATGAATCTCCATGAATCTCCATGAATCTCCATGAATCTCCTTCATCAATCTCCACGAATCTCCATGAATCTCCATGAATCTCCATGAATCTCCATGAATCTCCATGAATCTCCATGAATATCCATGAATATCCATGAATCTCCATGTATCTCCATGTATCTCCATGAATCTCCATGAATCTCCATGAATCTCCATGTATCTCTATGAATCTACATGAATCTCCATGAATCTCCATGAATCTCCTCCATAAATCACCATGAATCTCCTTCATCAATCTCCACGAATCTCCATGAATCTCCATGAATCTCCACGAATCTCCATGAATCTACATGAATCTCCATGAATCTCCATGAATCTCCATGAATCTCCATGAATATCCATGAATATCCATGAGTCTCCATGTATCTCCATGTATCTCCATCAATCTCCATGAATCTCCATGTATCTCCATGAATCTACATGAATCTCCATGAATCTCCATGAATCTCCTCCATGAATCTCCATGAATCTCCATGATATCCTGTATGAATCTTCATGAATCTCCATGAATCTCCATGAATCTTCATGAACCTCCTCCATGAATCTCCATGAATCTCCATGAATATCCATGAATCTCCATGAATCTCCATGAATCTCCATGTATCTCCATGAATCTACATGAATCTCCATGAATCTCCATGAATCTCCTCCATGAATCTCCATAAATCACCATGAATCTCCTTCATCAATCTCCATGAATCTCCATGAATCTCCATGAATATCCATGAATATCCATGAATCTCCATGAATCTCCATGAATATCCATGAATATCCATTATTCTCCATGAATCTCCATGCATCTCCATGAATCTCCATGAATCTCCATGAACCTCCTCCATGAATCTCCATGAATCTCCATGAATATCCTCCATGAATCTCCATGAATCTCCATGAATCTCCATGAATCTCCATGAATATCCATGAATATCCATGAATCTCCATGAATATCCATGAATATCCATGAATCTCCATGTATCTCCATGAATCTCCATGAATATCCATGAATATCCATGAATCTCCATGTATCTCCATGTATCTCCATGAATCTCCATGAATCTCCATGAATCTCCATGTATCTCCATGAATCTACATGAATCTCCATGAATCTCCATGAATCTCCTCCATGAATCTCCATAAATCACCATGAATCTCCATGATATCCTGTATGAATCTTCATGAATCTCCATGAATCTCCATGCATCTCCCTGAATCTCCATGAATCTCCATGACCCTCCTCCATGAATCTCCATGAATCTCCATGAATATCCATGAATCTCCATGAATCTCCATGAATATCCATGAATCTCCATGAATCTCCATGAATCTCCATGTATCTCCATGAATCTACATGAATCTCCATGAATCTCCATGAATCTCCTCCACGAATCTCCATAAATCACCATGAATCTCCTTCATCAATCTCCACGAATCTCCATGAATCTCCATGAATCTCCATGAATCTCCATGAATCTCCATGAATCTCCATGAATCTCCATGAATCTCCATGATATCCGGTATGAATCTTCATGAATCTCCATGAATCTCCATGCATCTCCATGAATCTCCATGAATCTCCATGAACCTCCTCCATGAATCTCCATGAATCTCCATGAATATCCATGAACCTCCTCCATGAATCTCCATGAATATCCATGAACCTCCTCCATGAATCTCCATGAATATCCATGAACCTCCTCCATGAATCTCCATGAATATCCATGAATCTCCATGAATCTCCTTCATCAATCTCCACGAATCTCCATGAATCTACATGAATCTCCATGAATCTCCATGAATCTCCATGAATCTCCATGAATATCCATGAATCTACATGAATCTCCATGAATCTCCATGAATCTCCTCCATGAATCTCCATGAATCTCCATGATATCCTGTATGAATCTTCATGAATCTCCATGAATCTCCATGAATCTTCATGAATCTCCTCCACGAATCTCCATGAATCTACATGAATCTCCATGAATCTCCATGAATCTCCATGAATCTCCATGAATATCCATGAATATCCATGAATCTCCATGTATCTCCATGTATCTCCATGAATCTCCATGAATCTCCATGAATCTCCATGTATCTCCATGAATCTCCATGAATCTCCATGTATCTCCATGAATCTACATGAATCTCCATGAATCTCCATGAATCTCCTCCATGAATCTCCATGAATCTCCATGATATCCTGTATGAATCTTCATGAATCTCCATGAATCTCCATGAATCTTCATGAACCTCCTCCATGAATCTCCATGAATCTCCATGAATATCCATGAATCTCCATGAATCTCCATGAATCTCCATGTATCTCCATGAATCTACATGAATCTCCATGAATCTCCATGAATCTCCTCCATGAATCTCCATAAATCACCATGAATCTCCTTCATCAATCTCCATGAATCTCCATGAATCTCCATGAATATCCATGAATATCCATGAATCTCCATGTATCTCCATGTATCTCCATGAATCTCCTCCATGAATCTTCATGAATCTCCATGAATCTCCATGCATCTCCATGAATCTCCATGAACCTCCTCCATGAATCTCCATGAATCTCCATGAATATCCTCCACGAATCTCCATGAATCTCCATGAATCTCCATGTATCTCCATGAATCTCCATGAATCTCCATGGATCTCCTCCATGAATCTCCATGAATCTCCATGAATCTCCTTCATCAATCTCCACGAATCTCCATGAATCTACATGAATCTCCATGAATCTCCATGAATATCCTCCATGAATCTCCATGAATCTCCATGAATCTCCATGAATCTCCATGAATATCCATGAATATCCATGAATCTCCATGTATCTCCATGTATCTCCATGTATCTCCATGAATCTCCATGAATCTCCATGAATCTCCATGTATCTCCATGAATCTACATGAATCTCCATGAATCTCCATGAATCTCCATGAATCTCCTCCATGAATCTCCATAAATCACCATGAATCTCCATGATATCCTGTATGAATCTTCATGAATCTCCATGAATCTCCATGCATCTCCATGAATCTCCATGAATCTCCATGACCCTCCTCCATGAATCTCCATGAATCTCCATGAATATCCATGAATCTCCATGAATCTCCATGAATATCCATGAATCTCCATGACTCTCCATGAATCTCCATGTATCTCCATGAATCTACATGAATCTCCATGAATCTCCATGAATCTCCTCCACGAATCTCCATAAATCACCATGAATCTCCTTCATCAATCTCCACGAATCTCCATGAATCTCCATGAATCTCCATGAATCTCCATGAATCTCCATGAATCTCCATGAATCTCCAAGAATATCCATGAATCTTCATGAATCTCCTCCATGAATCTCCTCCATGAATCTTCATGAATCTCCATGAATCTCCATGCATCTCCATGAATCTCCATGAATCTCCATGAAGCTCCTCCACGAATCTCCATGAATCTCCATTAATATCCTCCATGAATCTCCATGAATCTCCATGAATCTCCATGTATCTCCATGAATCTACATGAATCTTCATGAATCTCCATGAATCTCCTCCATGAATCTCCATGAATCACCATGAATCTCCTTCATCAATCTCCACGAATCTCCATGAATCTCCATGAATCTCCATGAATCTCCATGAATATCCATGAATATCCATTAATCTCCATGTATCTCCATGAATCTCCATGAATATCCATGAATCTTCATGAATCTCCTCCATGAATCTTCATGAAACTCCATGAATCTCCATGCATCTCCATGAATCTCCATGAATATCCATGAACCTCCTCCATGAATCTCCATGAATCTCCATGAATCTCCATGAATCTCCATGAATCTCCTTCATCAATCTCCACGAATCTCCATGAATCTACATGAATCTCCATGAATCTCCATGAATCTCCATGAATCTCCATGAACCTCCTCCATGACTCTCCATGAATCTCCATGTATCTCCATGAATCTACATGAATCTCCATGAATCTCCATGAATATCCATGAATATCCATTAATCTCCATGTATCTCCATGAATCTCCATGAATATCCGTGAATCTTCATGAATCTCCTCCATGAATCTTCATGAAACTCCATGAATCTCATGCATCTCCATGAATCTCCATGAATCTCCATGAACCTCCTCCATGACTCTCCATGAATCTCCATGTATCTCCATGAATCTACATGAATCTCCATGAATCTCCATGAATCTCCTCCACGAATCTCCATAAATCACCATGAATCTCCTTCATCAATCTCCACGAATCTCCATGAATCTCCATGAATCTCCATGAATCTCTATGAATCTCCATGAATCTCCATGAATCTCCATGAATATCCATGAATCTTCATGAATCTCCTCCATGAATCTCCTCCATGAATCTCCATAAATCACCATGAATCTCCTTCATCAATCTCCATGAATCTCCATGAATCTCCATGAATATCCATGAATATCCATGAATCTCCATGTATCTCCATGTATCTCCATGAATCTCCTCCATGAATCTTCATGAATCTCCATGAATCTCCATGCATCTCCATGAATCTCCATGAACCTCCTCCATGAATCTCCATGAATCTCCATGAATATCCTCCATGAATCTCCATGAATCTCCATGAATCTCCATGTATCTCCATGAATCTCCATGAATCTCCATGGATCTCCTCCATGAATCTCCATGAATCTCCATGAATCTCCTTCATCAATCTCCACGAATCTCCATGAATCTACATGAATCTCCATGAATCTCCATGAATATCCTCCATGAATCTCCATGAATCTCCATGAATCTCCATGAATCTCCATGAATATCCATGAATATACATGAATCTCCATGTATCTCCATGAATCTCCATGAATCTACATGAATCTCCATGAATCTCCATGAATCTCCATGAATCTCCATGAATATCCATGAATCTCCATGAATATCCATGAATCTTCATGAATCTCCTCCATGAATCTTCATGAATCTCCATGAATCTCCATGCATCTCCATGAATCTCCATGAATCTCCATGAACCTCCTCCATGAATCTCCATGAATCTACATGAATCTCCATGAATCTCCATGAATCTCCATGAATCTCCATGAATATCCATGAATATCCATGAATCTCCATGTATCTCCATGTATCTCCATGAATCTCCATGAATCTCCATGAATCTCCATGTATCTCCATGAATCTACATGAATCTCCATGAATCTCCATGAATCTCCATGAATCTCCTCCATGAATCTCCATAAATCACCATGAATCTCCATGATATCCTGTATGAATCTTCATGAATCTCCATGAATCTCCATGCATCTCCATGAATCTCCATGAATCTCCATGACCCTCCTCCATGAATCTCCATGAATCTCCATGAATATCCATGAATCTCCATGAATCTCCATGAATATCCATGAATCTCCATGACTCTCCATGAATCTCCATGTATCTCCATGAATCTACATGAATCTCCATGAATCTCCATGAATCTCCTCCACGAATCTCCATAAATCACCATGAATCTCCTTCATCAATCTCCACGAATCTCCATGAATCTCCATGAATCTCCATGAATCTCCATGAATCTCCATGAATCTCCAAGAATATCCATGAATCTTCATGAATCTCCTCCATGAATCTCCTCCATGAATCTTCATGAATCTCCATGAATCTCCATGCATCTCCATGAATCTCCATGAATCTCCATGAAGCTCCTCCACGAATCTCCATGAATCTCCATTAATATCCTCCATGAATCTCCATGAATCTCCATGAATATCCATGTATCTCCATGAATCTACATGAATCTTCATGAATCTCCATGAATCTCCTCCATGAATCTCCATGAATCACCATGAATCTCCTTCATCAATCTCCACGAATCTCCATGAATCTCCATGAATCTCCATGAATCTCCATGAATATCCATGAATATCCATTAATCTCCATGTATCTCCATGAATCTCCATGAATCTTCATGAATCTCCTCCATGAATCTTCATGAAACTCCATGAATCTCCATGCATCTCCATGAATCTCCATGAATCTCCATGAATCTCCATGAACCTCCTCCATGAATATCCATGAACCTCCTCCATGAATCTCCATGAATCTCCATGAATCTCCATGAATCTCCTTCATCAATCTCCACGAATCTCCATGAATCTACATGAATCTCCATGAATCTCCATGAATCTCCATGAATCTCCATGAACCTCCTCCATGACTCTCCATGAATCTCCATGTATCTCCATGAATCTACATGAATCTCCATGAATCTCCATGAATATCCATGAATATCCATTAATCTCCATGTATCTCCATGAATCTCCATGAATATCCATGAATCTTCATGAATCTCCTCCATGAATCTTCATGAAACTCCATGAATCTCCATGCATCTCCATGAATCTCCATGAATCTCCATGAACCTCCTCCATGACTCTCCATGAATCTCCATGTATCTCCATGAATCTACATGAATCTCCATGAATCTCCATGAATCTCCTCCACGAATCTCCATAAATAACCATGAATCTCCTTCATCAATCTCCACGAATCTCCATGAATCTCCATGAATCTCCATGAATCTCTATGAATCTCCATGAATCTCCATGAATCTCCATGAATATCCATGAATCTTCATGAATCTCCTCCATGAATCTCCTCCATGAATCTTCATGAATCTCCATGAATATCCATGAATATCCATGAATCTCCATGAATCTCCATGAACCTCCTCCATGAATCTCCATGAATCTCCATGAATATCCATGAACCTCCTCCATGAATCTCCATGAATCTCCATGAATCTCCATGAATCTCCTTCATCAATCTCCACGAATCTCCATGAATCTACATGAATCTCCATGAATCTCCATGAATCTCCATGAATCTCCATGAATATCCATGAATATCCATGAATCTCCATGTATCTCCATGTATCTCCATGAATATCCATGAATCTTCATGAATCTCCTCCATGAATCTCCTCCATGAATCTTCATGAATCTCCATGAATCTCCATGCATCTCCATGAATCTCCATGAATCTCCATGAAGCTCCTCCACGAATCTCCATGAATCTCCATTAATATCCTCCATGAATCTCCATGAATCTCCATGAATCTCCATGTATCTCCATGAATCTACATGAATCTTCATGAATCTCCATGAATCTCCTCCATGAATCTCCATGAATCACCATGAATCTCCTTCATCAATCTCCACGAATCTCCATGAATCTCCATGAATCTCCATGAATCTCCATGAATATCCATGAATATCCATTAATCTCCATGTATCTCCATGAATCTCCATGAATATCCATGAATCTTCATGAATCTCCTCCATGAATCTTCATGAAACTCCATGAATCTCCATGCATCTCCATGAATCTCCATGAATCTCCATGAACCTCCTCCATGAATCTCCATGAATCTCCATGAATATCCATGAATATCCATGAATATCCATGAATCTCCATGTATCTCCATGTATCTCCATGAATCTCCATGAATATCCATGAATCTTCATGAATCTCCTCCATGAATCTTCATGAATCTCCATGAATCTCCATGCATCTCCATGAATCTCCATGAATCTCCATGAACCTCCTCCATGAATCTCCATGAATCTCCATGAATATCCTCCATGAATCTCCATGAATCTCCATGAATATCCATGAATATCCATGAATCTCCATGTATCTCCATGAATCTCCATGAATATCCATGAATCTTCATGAATCTCCTCCATGAATCTTCATGAATCTCCATGAATCTCCATGCATCTCCATGAATCTCCATGAATCTCCATGAACCTCCTCCATGAATCTCCATGAATCTCCATGAATATCCTCCATGAATCTCCATGAATCTCCATGAATCTCCATGTATCTCCATGAATCTACATGAATCTCCATGAATCTCCATGAATCTCCTCCATGAATCTCCATAAATCACCATGAATCTCCATGATATCCTGTATGAATCTTCATGAATCTCCATGAATCTCCATGCATCTCCATGAATCTCCATGAATCTCCACGACCCTCCTCCATGAATCTCCATGAATCTCCATGAATATCCATGAATCTCCATGAATCTCCATGAATATCCATGAATCACCATGAATCTCCTTCATCAATCTCCACGAATCTCCATGAATCTCCATGAATCTCCATGAATCTCCATGAATATCCATGAATATCCATTAATCTCCATGTATCTCCATGAATCTCCATGAATATCCATGAATCTTCATGAATCTCCTCCATGAATCTTCATGAAACTCCATGAATCTCCATGCATCTCCATGAATCTCCATGAATCTCCATGAACCTCCTCCATGAATCTCCATGAATCTCCATGAATATCCATGAATATCCATGAATATCCATGAATCTCCATGTATCTCCATGTATCTCCATGAATCTCCATGAATATCCATGAATCTTCATGAATCTCCTCCATGAATCTTCATGAATCTCCATGAATCTCCATGCATCTCCATGAATCTCCATGAATCTCCATGAACCTCCTCCATGAATCTCCATGAATCTCCATGAATATCCTCCATGAAACTCCATGAATCTCCATAAATATCCATGAATATCCATGAATCTCCATGTATCTCCATGAATCTCCATGAATATCCATGAATCTTCATGAATCTCCTCCATGAATCTTCATGAATCTCCATGAATCTCCATGCATCTCCATGAATCTCCATGAATCTCCATGAACCTCCTCCATGAATCGCCATGAATCTCCATGAATATCCTCCATGAATCTCCATGAATCTCCATGAATCTCCATGTATCTCCATGAATCTACATGAATATCCATGAATATCCATGAATCTCCATGTATCTCCATGTATCTCCATGAATATCCATGAATCTTCATGAATCTCCTCCATGAATCTCCTCCATGAATCTTCATGAATCTCCATGAATCTCCATGCATCTCCATGAATCTCCATGAATCTCCATGAAGCTCCTCCACGAATCTCCATGAATCTCCATTAATATCCTCCATGAATCTCCATGAATCTCCATGAATCTCCATGTATCTCCATGAATCTACATGAATCTTCATGAATCTCCATGAATCTCCTCCATGAATCTCCATGAATCACCATGAATCTCCTTCATCAATCTCCACGAATCTCCATGAATCTCCATGAATCTCCATGAATCTCCATGAATATCCATGAATATCCATTAATCTCCATGTATCTCCATGAATCTCCATGAATATCCATGAATCTTCATGAATCTCCTCCATGAATCTTCATGAAACTCCATGAATCTCCATGCATCTCCATGAATCTCCATGAATCTCCATGAACCTCCTCCATGAATCTCCATGAATCTCCATGAATATCCATGAATATCCATGAATATCCATGAATCTCCATGTATCTCCATGTATCTCCATGAATCTCCATGAATATCCATGAATCTTCATGAATCTCCTCCATGAATCTTCATGAATCTCCATGAATCTCCATGCATCTCCATGAATCTCCATGAATCTCCATGAACCTCCTCCATGAATCTCCATGAATCTCCATGAATATCCTCCATGAATCTCCATGAATCTCCATGAATATCCATGAATATCCATGAATCTCCATGTATCTCCATGAATCTCCATGAATATCCATGAATCTTCATGAATCTCCTCCATGAATCTTCATGAATCTCCATGAATCTCCATGCATCTCCATGAATCTCCATGAATCTCCATGAACCTCCTCCATGAATCTCCATGAATCTCCATGAATATCCTCCATGAATCTCCATGAATCTCCATGAATCTCCATGTATCTCCATGAATCTACATGAATCTCCATGAATCTCCATGAATCTCCTCCATGAATCTCCATAAATCACCATGAATCTCCATGATATCCTGTATGAATCTTCATGAATCTCCATGAATCTCCATGCATCTCCATGAATCTCCATGAATCTCCATGAACCTCCTCCATGAATCTCCATGAATCTCCATGAATATCCTCCATGAATCTCCATGAATCTCCATGAATCTCCATGTATCTCCATGAATCTACATGAATCTCCATGAATCTCCATGAATCTCCTCCATGAATCTCCATAAATCACCATGAATCTCCATGATATCCTGTATGAATCTTCATGAATCTCCATGAATCTCCATGCATCTCCATGAATCTCCATGAATCTCCACGACCCTCCTCCATGAATCTCCATGAATCTCCATGAATATCCATGAATCTCCATGAATCTCCATGAATATCCATGAATCACCATGAATCTCCTTCATCAATCTCCACGAATCTCCATGAATCTCCATGAATCTCCATGAATCTCCATGAATATCCATGAATATCCATTAATCTCCATGTATCTCCATGAATCTCCATGAATATCCATGAATCTTCATGAATCTCCTCCATGAATCTTCATGAAACTCCATGAATCTCCATGCATCTCCATGAATCTCCATGAATCTCCATGAACCTCCTCCATGAATCTCCATGAATCTCCATGAATATCCATGAATATCCATGAATATCCATGACTCTCCATGTATCTCCATGTATCTCCATGAATCTCCATGAATATCCATGAATCTTCATGAATCTCCTCCATGAATCTTCATGAATCTCCATGAATCTCCATGCATCTCCATGAATCTCCATGAATCTCCATGAACCTCCTCCATGAATCTCCATGAATCTCCATGAACATCCTCCATGAAACTCCATGAATCTCCATGAATATCCATGAATATCCATGAATCTCCATGTATCTCCATGAATCTCCATGAATATCCATGAATCTTCATGAATCTCCTCCATGAATCTTCATGAATCTCCATGAATCTCCATGCATCTCCATGAATCTCCATGAATCTCCATGAACCTCCTCCATGAATCTCCATGAATCTCCATGAATATCCTCCATGAATCTCCATGAATCTCCATGAATCTCCATGTATCTCCATGAATCTACATGAATCTCCATGAATCTCCATGAATCTCCTCCATGAATCTCCATAAATCACCATGAATCTCCATGATATCCTGTATGAATCTTCATGAATCTCCATGAATCTCCATGAATCTCCTCCACGAATCTCCATAAATCACCATGAATCTCCTTCATCAATCTCCACGAATCTCCATGAATCTCCATGAATCTCCATGATATCCGGTATGAATCTTCATGAATCTCCATGAATCTCCATGCATCTCCATGAATCTCCATGAATCTCCATGAACCTCCTCCATGAATCTCCATGAATCTCCATGAATATCCATGAACCTCCTCCATGAATCTCCATGAATATCCATGAATATCCATTAATCTCCATGTATCTCCATGAATCTCCATGAATATCCATGAATCTTCATGAATCTCCATGAATCTCCATGCATCTCCATGAATCTCCATGAACCTCCTCCATGAATCTCCATGAATCTCCATGAAGCTCCTCCATGAATCTCCATGAATCTCCATTAATATCCTCCATGAATCTCCATGAATCACCATGAATCTCCATGTATCTCCATGAATCTACATGAATCTTCATGAATCTCCATGAATCTCCTCCATGAATCTCCATGAATCACCATGAATCTCCTTCATCAATCTCCACGAATCTCCATGAATCTCCATGAATCTCCATGAATCTCCATGAATATCCATGAATATCCATTAATCTCCATGTATCTCCATGAATCTCCATGAATATCCATGAATCTTCATGAATCTCCTCCATGAATCTTCATGAATTTCCATGAATCTCCATGCATCTCCATGAATCTCCATGAATCTCCATGAACCTCCTCCATGAATCTCCATGAATCTCCATGAATATCCATGAACCTCCTCCATGAATCTCCATGAATCTCCATGAATCTCCATGAATCTCCTTCATCAATCTCCACGAATCTCCATGAATCTACATGAATCTCCATGAATCTCCATGAATCTCCATGAATCTCCATGAATCTCCATGAACCTCCTCCATGAATCTCCATGAATCTCCATGAATATCCATGAACCTCCTCCATGAATCTCCATGAATCTCCATGAATCTCCATGAATCTCCTTCATCAATCTCCACGAATCTCCATGAATCTACATGAATCTCCATGAATCTCCTTGAATCTCCATGAATCTCCATGAATATCCATGAATATCCATGAATCTCCATGTATCTCCATGTATCTCCATGAATCTCAATGAATATCCATGAATCTTCATGAATCTCCTCCATGAATCTTCATGAATCTCCATGAATCTCCATGCATCTCCATGAATCTCCATGAATCTCCATGAACCTCCTGCATGAATCTCCATGAATCTCCATGAATATCCTCCATGAATCTCCATGAATCTCCATGAATCTCCATGTATCTCCATGAATCTACATGAATCTCCATGAATCTCCATGAATCTCCTCCATGAATCTCCATGAATCACCATGAATCTCCTTCATCAATCTCCACGAATCTCCATGAATCTCCATGAATCTCCATGAATATCCATGAATATCCATGAATCTCCATGTATCTCCATGAATCTCCATGAATATCCATGAATCTCCATGAATACCCTCCATGAATCTCCATGAATCTCCATGAATCTCCATGAATCTCCTTCATCAATCTCCACGAATCTCCATGAATCTACATGAATCTCCATGAATCTCCATGAATCTCCATGAATCTCCATGAATATCCATGAATATCCATGAATCTCCATGTATCTCCATGTATCTCCATGTATCTCCATGAATCTCCATGAATCTCCATGAATCTCCATGTATCTCCATGAATCTACATGAATCTTCATGAATCTCCATGAATCTCCTCCATGAATCTCCATGAATCACCATGAATCTCCTTCATCAATCTCCACGAATCTCCATGAATCTCCATGAATCTCCATGAATCTCCATGAATATCCATGAATATCCATTAATCTCCATGTATCTCCATGAATCTCCATGAATATCCATGAATCTTCATGAATCTCCTCCATGAATCTTCATGAAACTCCATGAATCTCCATGCATCTCCATGAATCTCCATGAATCTCCATGAACCTCCTCCATGAATCTCCATGAATCTCCATGAATATCCATGAATATCCATGAATATCCATGAATCTCCATGTATCTCCATGTATCTCCATGAATCTCCATGAATATCCATGAATCTTCATGAATCTCCTCCATGAATCTTCATGAATCTCCATGAATCTCCATGCATCTCCATGAATCTCCATGAATCTCCATGAACCTCCTCCATGAATCTCCATGAATCTCCATGAATATCCTCCATGAATCTCCATGAATCTCCATGAATATCCATGAATATCCATGAATCTCCATGTATCTCCATGAATCTCCATGAATATCCATGAATCTTCATGAATCTCCTCCATGAATCTTCATGAATCTCCATGAATCTCCATGCATCTCCATGAATCTCCATGAATCTCCATGAACCTCCTCCATGAATCTCCATGAATCTCCATGAATATCCTCCATGAATCTCCATGAATCTCCATGAATCTCCATGTATCTCCATGAATCTACATGAATCTCCATGAATCTCCATGAATCTCCTCCATGAATCTCCATAAATCACCATGAATCTCCATGATATCCTGTATGAATCTTCATGAATCTCCATGAATCTCCATGCATCTCCATGAATCTCCATGAATCTCCACGACCCTCCTCCATGAATCTCCATGAATCTCCATGAAAATCCATGAATCTCCATGAATCTCCATGAATATCCATGAATCACCATGAATCTCCTTCATCAATCTCCACGAATCTCCATGAATCTCCATGAATCTCCATGAATCTCCATGAATATCCATGAATATCCATTAATCTCCATGTATCTCCATGAATCTCCATGAATATCCATGAATCTTCATGAATCTCCTCCATGAATCTTCATGAAACTCCATGAATCTCCATGCATCTCCATGAATCTCCATGAATCTCCATGAACCTCCTCCATGAATCTCCATGAATCTCCATGAATATCCATGAATATCCATGAATATCCATGACTCTCCATGTATCTCCATGTATCTCCATGAATCTCCATGAATATCCATGAATCTTCATGAATCTCCTCCATGAATCTTCATGAATCTCCTCCATGAATCTCCATAAATCACCATGAATCTCCATGAATCTCCATGAATCTCCTCCATGAATCTCCATGAATCTCCATGAATATCCTCCATGAAACTCCATGAATCTCCATGAATATCCATGAATATCCATGAATCTCCATGTATCTCCATGAATCTCCATGAATATCCATGAATCTTCATGAATCTCCTCCATGAATCTTCATGAATCTCCATGAATCTCCATGCATCTCCATGAATCTCCATGAATCTCCATGAACCTCCTCCATGAATCTCCATGAATCTCCATGAATATCCTCCATGAATCTCCATGAATCTCCATGAATCTCCATGTATCTCCATGAATCTGCATGAATCTCCATGAATCTCCATGAATCTCCTCCATGAATCTCCATAAATCACCATGAATCTCCATGATATCCTGTATGAATCTTCATGAATCTCCATGAATCTCCATGCATCTCCATGAATCTCCATGAATCTCCACGACCCTCCTCCATGAATCTCCATGAATCTCCATGAATATCCATGAATCTCCATGAATCTCCATGAATATCCATGAATCTCCATGAATCTCCATGAATCTCCATGTATCTCCATGAATCTACATGAATCTCCATGAATCTCCATGAATCTCCTCCACGAATCTCCATAAATCACCATGAATCTCCTTCATCAATCTCCACGAATCTCCATGAATCTCCATGAATCTCCATGAATCTCCATGAATCTCCATGATATCCGGTATGAATCTTCATGAATCTCCATGAATCTCCATGCATCTCCATGAATCTCCATGAATCTCCATGAACCTCCTCCATGAATCTCCATGAATCTCCATGAATATCCATGAACCTCCATGAATATCCATGAATATCCATTAATCTCCATGTATCTCCATGAATCTCCATGAATATCCATGAATCTTCATGAATCTCCATGAATCTCCATGCATCTCCATGAATCTCCATGAACCTCCTCCATGAATCTCCATGAATCTCCCTGAAGCTCCTCCATGAATCTCCATGAATCTCCATTAATATCCTCCATGAATCTCCATGAATCTCCATGAATCTCCATGTATCTCCATGAATCTACATGAATCTTCATGAATCTCCATGAATCTCCTCCATGAATCTCCATGAATCACCATGAATCTCCTTCATCAATCTCCACGAATCTCCATGAATCTCCATGAATCTCCATGAATCTCCATGAATATCCATGAATATCCATTAATCTCCATGTATCTCCATGAATCTCCATGAATATCCATGAATCTTCATGAATCTCCTCCATGAATCTCCATGAATCTCCATGAACCTCCTGCATGAATCTCCATGAATCTCCATGAATATCCTCCAGGAATCTCCATGAATCTCCATGAATCTCCATGTATCTCCATGAATCTACATGAATCTCCATGAATCTCCATGAATCTCCTCCATGAATCTCCATGAATCACCATGAATCTCCTTCATCAATCTCCACGAATCTCCATGAATCTCCATGAATCTCCATGAATATCCATGAATATCCATGAATCTCCATGTATCTCCATGAATCTCCATGAATATCCATGAATCTCCATGAATATCCCTCCATGAATCTCCATGAATCTCCATGAATCTCCATGAATCTCCTTCATCAATCTCCACGAATCTCCATGAATCTACATGAATCTCCATGAATCTCCATGAATCTCCATGAATCTCCATGAATATCCATGAATATCCATGAATCTCCATGTATCTCCATGTATCTCCATGTATCTCCATGAATCTCCATGAATCTCCATGAATCTCCATGTATCTCCATGAATCTACATGAATCTTCATGAATCTCCATGAATCTCCTCCATGAATCTCCATGAATCACCATGAATCTCCTTCATCAATCTCCACGAATCTCCATGAATCTCCATGAATCTCCATGAATATCCATGAATATCCATTAATCTCCATGTATCTCCATGAATCTCCATGAATATCCATGAATCTTCATGAATCTCCTCCATGAATCTTCATGAAACTCCATGAATCTCCATGCATCTCCATGAATCTCCATGAATCTCCATGAACCTCCTCCATGAATCTCCATGAATCTCCATGAATATCCATGAATATCCATGAATATCCATGAATCTCCATGTATCTCCATGTATCTCCATGAATCTCCATGAATATCCATGAATCTTCATGAATCTCCTCCATGAATCTTCATGAATCTCCATGAATCTCCATGCATCTCCATGAATCTCCATGAATCTCCATGAACCTCCTCCATGAATCTCCATGAATCTCCATGAATATCCTCCATGAATCTCCATGAATCTCCATGAATATCCATGAATATCCATGAATCTCCATGTATCTCCATGAATCTCCATGAATATCCATGAATCTTCATGAATCTCCTCCATGAATCTTCATGAATCTCCATGAATCTCCATGCATCTCCATGAATCTCCATGAATCTCCATGAACCTCCTCCATGAATCTCCATGAATCTCCATGAATATCCTCCATGAATCTCCATGAATCTCCATGAATCTCCATGTATCTCCATGAATCTACATGAATCTCCATGAATCTCCATGAATCTCCTCCATGAATCTCCATAAATCACCATGAATCTCCATGATATCCTGTATGAATCTTCATGAATCTCCATGAATCTCCATGCATCTCCATGAATCTCCATGAATCTCCACGACCCTCCTCCATGAATCTCCATGAATCTCCATGAATATCCATGAATCTCCATGAATCTCCATGAATATCCATGAATCACCATGAATCTCCTTCATCAATCTCCACGAATCTCCATGAATCTCCATGAATCTCCATGAATCTCCATGAATATCCATGAATATCCATTAATCTCCATGTATCTCCATGAATCTCCATGAATATCCATGAATCTTCATGAATCTCCTCCATGAATCTTCATGAAACTCCATGAATCTCCATGCATCTCCATGAATCTCCATGAATCTCCATGAACCTCCTCCATGAATCTCCATGAATTTCCATGAATATCCATGAATATCCATGAATATCCATGACTCTCCATGTATCTCCATGTATCTCCATGAATCTCCATGAATATCCATGAATCTTCATGAATCTCCTCCATGAATCTTCATGAATCTCCATGAATCTCCATGCATCTCCATGAATCTCCATGAATCTCCATGAATCTCCTCCATGAATCTCCATGAATCTCCATGAATATCCTCCATGAAACTCCATGAATCTCCATGAATATCCATGAATATCCATGAATCTCCATGTATCTCCATGAATCTCCATGAATATCCATGAATCTTCATGAATCTCCTCCATGAATCTTCATGAATCTCCATGAATCTCCATGCATCTCCATGAATCTCCATGAATCTCCATGAACCTCCTCCATGAATCTCCATGAATCTCCATGAATATCCTCCATGAATCTCCATGAATCTCCATGAATCTCCATGTATCTCCATGAATCTACATGAATCTCCATGAATCTCCATGAATCTCCTCCATGAATCTCCATAAATCACCATGAATCTCCATGATATCCTGTATGAATCTTCATGAATCTCCATGAATCTCCATGCATCTCCATGAATCTCCATGAATCTCCACGACCCTCCTCCATGAATCTCCATGAATCTCCATGAATATCCATGAATCTCCATGAATCTCCATGAATATCCATGAATCTCCATGAATCTCCATGAATCTCCATGTATCTCCATGAATCTACACGAATCTCCATGAATCTCCATGAATCTCCTCCACGAATCTCCATAAATCACCATGAATCTCCTTCATCAATCTCCACGAATCTCCATGAATCTCCATGAATCTCCATGAATCTCCATGAATCTCCATGATATCCGGTATGAATCTTCATGAATCTCCATGAATCTCCATGCATCTCCATGAATCTCCATGAATCTCCATGAACCTCCTCCATGAATCTCCATGAATCTCCATGAATATCCATGAACCTCCTCCATGAATCTCCATGAATCTCCATGAATCTCCATGAATCTCCTTCATCAATCTCCACGAATCTCCATGAATCTACATGAATCTCCATGAATCTCCATGAATCTCCATGAATCTCCATGAATATCCATGAATATCCATTAATCTCCATGTATCTCCATGAATCTCCATGAATATCCATGAATCTTCATGAATCTCCATGAATCTCCATGCATCTCCATGAATCTCCATGAACCTCCTCCATGAATCTCCATGAATCTCCATGAAGCTCCTCCATGAATCTCCATGAATCTCCATTAATATCCTCCATGAATCTCCATGAATCTCCATGAATCTCCATGTATCTCCATGAATCTACATGAATCTTCATGAATCTCCATGAATCTCCTCCATGAATCTCCATGAATCACCATGAATCTCCTTCATCAATCTCCACGAATCTCCATGAATCTCCATGAATCTCCATGAATCTCCATGAATATCCATGAATATCCATTAATCTCCATGTATCTCCATGAATCTCCATGAATATCCATGAATCTTCATGAATCTCCTCCATGAATCTTCATGAATCTCCATGAATCTCCATGCATCTCCATGAATCTCCATGAATCTCCATGAACCTCCTCCATGAATCTCCATGAATCTCCATGAATATCCATGAACCTCCTCCATGAATCTCCATGAATCTCCATGAATCTCCATGAATCTCCTTCATCAATCTCCACGAATCTCCATGAATCTACATGAATCTCCATGAATCTCCATGAATCTCCATGAATCTCCATGAATCTCCATGAACCTCCTCCATGAATCTCCATGAATCTCCATGAATATCCATGAACCTCCTCCATGAATCTCCATAAATCACCATGAATCTCCATGATATCCTGTATGAATCTTCATGAATCTCCATGAATCTCCATGCATCTCCATGAATCTCCATGAATCTCCTCCATGAATCTCCATAAATCACCATGAATCTCCATGATATCCTGTATGAATCTTCATGAATCTCCATGAATCTCCATGCATCTCCATGAATCTCCATGAATCTCCATGAACCTCCTCCATGAATCTCCATGAATCTCCATGAATATCCTCCATGAATCTCCATGAATCTCCATGAATCTCCATGTATCTCCATGAATCTACATGAATCTCCATGAATCTCCATGAATCTCCTCCATGAATCTCCATAAATCACCATGAATCTCCATGATATCCTGTATGAATCTTCATGAATCTCCATGAATCTCCATGCATCTCCATGAATCTCCATGAATCTCCACGACCCTCCTCCATGAATCTCCATGAATCTCCATGAATATCCATGAATATCCATTAATCTCCATGTATCTCCATGAATCTCCATGAATATCCATGAATCTTCATGAATCTCCTCCATGAATCTTCATGAAACTCCATGAATCTCCATGCATCTCCATGAATCTCCATGAATCTCCATGAACCTCCTCCATGAATCTCCATGAATCTCCATGAATATCCATGAATATCCATGAATATCCATGACTCTCCATGTATCTCCATGTATCTCCATGAATCTCCATGAATATCCATGAATCTTCATGAATCTCCTCCATGAATCTTCATGAATCTCCATGAATCTCCATGCATCTCCATGAATCTCCATGAATCTCCATGAACCTCCTCCATGAATCTCCATGAATCTCCATGAATATCCTCCATGAAACTCCATGAATCTCCATGAACATCCATGAATATCCATGAATCTCCATGTATCTCCATGAATCTCCATGTATCTCCATGAATCTACATGAATCTCCATGAATCTCCATGAATCTCCTCCATGAATCTCCATAAATCACCATGAATCTCCATGATATCCTGTATGAATCTTCATGAATCTCCATGAATCTCCATGCATCTCCATGAATCTCCATGAATCTCCACGACCCTCCTCCATGAATCTCCATGAATCTCCATGAATATCCATGAATCTCCATGAATCTCCATGAATATCCATGAATCACCATGAATCTCCTTCATCAATCTCCACGAATCTCCATGAATCTCCATGAATCTCCATGAATCTCCATGAATATCCATGAATATCCATTAATCTCCATGTATCTCCATGAATCTCCATGAATATCCATGAATCTTCATGAATCTCCTCCATGAATCTTCATGAAACTCCATGAATCTCCATGCATCTCCATGAATCTCCATGAATCTCCATGAACCTCCTCCATGAATCTCCATGAATCTCCATGAATATCCATGAATATCCATGAATATCCATGACTCTCCATGTATCTCCATGTATCTCCATGAATCTCCATGAATATCCATGAATCTTCATGAATCTCCTCCATGAATCTTCATGAATCTCCATGAATCTCCATGCATCTCCATGAATCTCCATGAATCTCCATGAATCTCCATGAATCTCCATGAATATCCTCCATGAAACTCCATGAATCTCCATGAATATCCATGAATATCCATGAATCTCCATGTATCTCCATGAATCTCCATGAATATCCATGAATCTTCATGAATCTCCTCCATGAATCTTCATGAATCTCCATGAATCTCCATGCATCTCCATGAATCTCCATGAATATCCATGAATATCCATTAATCTCCATGTATCTCCATGAATCTCCATGAATATCCATGAATCTTCATGAATCTCCTCCATGAATCTTCATGAATCTCCATGAATCTCCATGCATCTCCATGAATCTCCATGAATCTCCATGAACCTCCTCCATGAATCTCCATGAATCTCCATGAATATCCATGAACCTCCTCCATGAATCTCCATGAATCTCCATGAATCTCCATGAATCTCCTTCATCAATCTCCACGAATCTCCATGAATCTACATGAATCTCCATGAATCTCCATGAATCTCCATGAATCTCCATGAATCTCCATGAACCTCCTCCATGAATCTCCATGAATCTCCATGAATATCCATGAACCTCCTCCATGAATCTCCATAAATCACCATGAATCTCCATGATATCCTGTATGAATCTTCATGAATCTCCATGAATCTCCATGCATCTCCATGAATCTCCATGAATCTCCTCCATGAATCTCCATAAATCACCATGAATCTCCATGATATCCTGTATGAATCTTCATGAATCTCCATGAATCTCCATGCATCTCCATGAATCTCCATGAATCTCCACGACCCTCCTCCATGAATCTCCATGAATCTCCATGAATATCCATGAATCTCCATGAATCTCCATGAATATCCATGAATCACCATGAATCTCCTTCATCAATCTCCACGAATCTCCATGAATCTCCATGAATCTCCATGAATCTCCATGAATATCCATGAATATCCATTAATCTCCATGTATCTCCATGAATCTCCATGAATATCCATGAATCTTCATGAATCTCCTCCATGAATCTTCATGAAACTCCATGAATCTCCATGCATCTCCATGAATCTCCATGAATCTCCATGAACCTCCTCCATGAATCTCCATGAATCTCCATGAATATCCATGAATATCCATGAATATCCATGACTCTCCATGTATCTCCATGTATCTCCATGAATCTCCATGAATATCCATGAATCTTCATGAATCTCCTCCATGAATCTTCATGAATCTCCATGAATCTCCATGCATCTCCATGAATCTCCATGAATCTCCATGAACCTCCTCCATGAATCTCCATGAATCTCCATGAATATCCTCCATGAAACTCCATGAATCTCCATGA
This sequence comes from Lasioglossum villosulum, assembly GCA_963971365.1. Taxonomy (NCBI): domain Eukaryota; kingdom Metazoa; phylum Arthropoda; class Insecta; order Hymenoptera; family Halictidae; genus Lasioglossum; species Lasioglossum villosulum. The sequence goes on along the minus strand of OZ020500.1, from coordinate 17,256,440 downwards.
ATATCCATGAATATCCATGAATCTCCATGTATCTCCATGAATCTCCATGAATATCCATGAATCTTCATGAATCTCCTCCATGAATCTTCATGAATCTCCATGAATCTCCATGCATCTCCATGAATCTCCATGAATCTCCATGAACCTCCTCCATGAATCTCCATGAATCTCCATGAATATCCTCCATGAATCTCCATGAATCTCCATGAATCTCCATGTATCTCCATGAATCTACATGAATCTCCATGAATCTCCATGAATCTCCTCCATGAATCTCCATAAATCACCATGAATCTCCATGATATCCTGTATGAATCTTCATGAATCTCCATGAATCTCCATGCATCTCCATGAATCTCCATGAATCTCCACGACCCTCCTCCATGAATCTCCATGAATCTCCATGAATATCCATGAATCTCCATGAATCTCCATGAATATCCATGAATCTCCATGAATCTCCATGAATCTCCATGTATCTCCATGAATCTACATGAATCTCCATGAATCTCCATGAATCTCCTCCACGAATCTCCATAAATCACCATGAATCTCCTTCATCAATCTCCACGAATCTCCATGAATCTCCATGAATCTCCATGAATCTCCATGAATCTCCATGAATCTCCATGATATCCGGTATGAATCTTCATGAATCTCCATGAATCTCCATGCATCTCCATGAATCTCCATGAATCTCCATGAACCTCCTCCATGAATCTCCATGATTCTCCATGAATATCCATGAACCTCCTCCATGAATCTCCATGAATCTCCATGAATCTCCATGAATCTCCTTCATCAATCTCCACGAATCTCCATGAATCTACATGAATCTCCATGAATCTCCATGAATCTCCATGAATCTCCATGAATATCCATGAATATCCATTAATCTCCATGTATCTCCATGAATCTCCATGAATATCCATGAATCTTCATGAATCTCCATGAATCTCCATGCATCTCCATGAATCTCCATGAACCTCCTCCATGAATCTCCATGAATCTCCATGAAGCTCCTCCATGAATCTCCATGAATCTCCATTAATATCCTCCATGAATCTCCATGAATCTCCATGAATCTCCATGTATCTCCATGAATCTACATGAATCTTCATGAATCTCCATGAATCTCCTCCATGAATCTCCATGAATCACCATGAATCTCCTTCATCAATCTCCACGAATCTCCATGAATCTCCATGAATCTCCATGAATCTCCATGAATATCCATGAATATCCATTAATCTCCATGTATCTCCATGAATCTCCATGAATATCCATGAATCTTCATGAATCTCCTCCATGAATCTTCATGAATCTCCATGAATCTCCATGCATCTCCATGAATCTCCATGAATCTCCATGAACCTCCTCCATGAATCTCCATGAATCTCCATGAATATCCATGAACCTCCTCCATGAATCTCCATGAATCTCCATGAATCTCCATGAATCTCCTTCATCAATCTCCACGAATCTCCATGAATCTACATGAATCTCCATGAATCTCCATGAATCTCCATGAATCTCCATGAATCTCCATGAACCTCCTCCATGAATCTCCATGAATCTCCATGAATATCCATGAACCTCCTCCATGAATCTCCATGAATCTCCATGAATCTCCATGAATCTCCTTCATCAATCTCCACGAATCTCCATGAATCTACATGAATCTCCATGAATCTCCTTGAATCTCCATGAATCTCCATGAATATCCATGAATATCCATGAATCTCCATGTATCTCCATGTATCTCCATGAATCTCCATGAATATCCATGAATCTTCATGAATCTCCTCCATGAATCTTCATGAATCTCCATGAATCTCCATGCATCTCCATGAATCTCCATGAATCTCCATGAACCTCCTGCATGAATCTCCATGAATCTCCATGAATATCCTCCATGAATCTCCATGAATCTCCATGAATCTCCATGTATCTCCATGAATCTACATGAATCTCCATGAATCTCCATGAATCTCCTCCATGAATCTCCATAAATCACCATGAATCTCCATGATATCCTGTATGAATCTTCATGAATCTCCATGAATCTCCATGCATCTCCATGAATCTCCATGAATCTCCACGACCCTCCTCCATGAATCTCCATGAATCTCCATGAATATCCATGAATCTCCATGAATCTCCATGAATATCCATGAATCTCCATGAATCTCCATGAATCTCCATGTATCTCCATGAATCTACATGAATCTCCATGAATCTCCATGAATCTCCTCCACGAATCTCCATAAATCACCATGAATCTCCTTCATCAATCTCCACGAATCTCCATGAATCTCCATGAATCTCCATGAATCTCCATGAATCTCCATGATATCCGGTATGAATCTTCATGAATCTCCATGAATCTCCATGCATCTCCATGAATCTCCATGAATCTCCATGAACCTCCTCCATGAATCTCCATGAATCTCCATGAATATCCATGAACCTCCTCCATGAATCTCCATGAATCTCCATGAATCTCCATGAATCTCCATGAATCTCCTTCATCAATCTCCACGAATCTCCATGAATCTACATGAATCTCCATGAATCTCCATGAATCTCCATGAATATCCATGAATATCCATTAATCTCCATGTATCTCCATGAATCTCCATGAATATCCATGAATCTTCATGAATCTCCATGAATCTCCATGCATCTCCATGAATCTCCATGAACCTCCTCCATGAATCTCCATGAATCTCCATGAAGCTCCTCCATGAATCTCCATGAATCTCCATTAATATCCTCCATGAATCTCCATGAATCTCCATGAATCTCCATGTATCTCCATGAATCTACATGAATCTTCATGAATCTCCATGAATCTCCTCCATGAATCTCCATGAATCACCATGAATCTCCTTCATCAATCTCCACGAATCTCCATGAATCTCCATGAATCTCCATGAATCTCCATGAATATCCATGAATATCCATTAATCTCCATGTATCTCCATGAATCTCCATGAATATCCATGAATCTTCATGAATCTCCTCCATGAATCTTCATGAATCTCCATGAATCTCCATGCATCTCCATGAATCTCCATGAATCTCCATGAACCTCCTCCATGAATCTCCATGAATCTCCATGAATATCCATGAACCTCCTCCATGAATCTCCATGAATCTCCATGAATCTCCATGAATCTCCTTCATCAATCTCCACGAATCTCCATGAATCTACATGAATCTCCATGAATCTCCATGAATCTCCATGAATCTCCATGAATCTCCATGAACCTCCTCCATGAATCTCCATGAATCTCCATGAATATCCATGAACCTCCTCCATGAATCTCCATGAATCTCCATGAATCTCCTTCATCAATCTCCACGAATCTCCATGAATCTACATGAATCTCCATGAATCTCCTTGAATCTCCATGAATCTCCATGAATATCCATGAATATCCATGAATCTCCATGTATCTCCATGTATCTCCATGAATCTCAATGAATATCCATGAATCTTCATGAATCTCCTCCATGAATCTTCATGAATCTCCATGAATCTCCATGCATCTCCATGAATCTCCATGAATCTCCATGAACCTCCTGCATGAATCTCCATGAATCTCCATGAATATCCTCCATGAATCTCCATGAATCTCCATGAATCTCCATGTATCTCCATGAATCTACATGAATCTCCATGAATCTCCATGAATCTCCTCCATGAATCTCCATGAATCACCATGAATCTCCTTCATCAATCTCCACGAATCTCCATGAATCTCCATGAATCTCCATGAATATCCATGAATATCCATGAATCTCCATGTATCTCCATGAATCTCCATGAATATCCATGAATCTCCATGAATACCCTCCATGAATCTCCATGAATCTCCATGAATCTCCATGAATCTCCTTCATCAATCTCCACGAATCTCCATGAATCTACATGAATCTCCATGAATCTCCATGAATCTCCATGAATCTCCATGAATATCCATGAATATCCATGAATCTCCATGTATCTCCATGTATCTCCATGTATCTCCATGAATCTCCATGAATCTCCATGAATCTCCATGTATCTCCATGAATCTACATGAATCTTCATGAATCTCCATGAATCTCCTCCATGAATCTCCATGAATCACCATGAATCTCCTTCATCAATCTCCACGAATCTCCATGAATCTCCATGAATCTCCATGAATCTCCATGAATATCCATGAATATCCATTAATCTCCATGTATCTCCATGAATCTCCATGAATATCCATGAATCTTCATGAATCTCCTCCATGAATCTTCATGAAACTCCATGAATCTCCATGCATCTCCATGAATCTCCATGAATCTCCATGAACCTCCTCCATGAATCTCCATGAATCTCCATGAATATCCATGAATATCCATGAATATCCATGAATCTCCATGTATCTCCATGTATCTCCATGAATCTCCATGAATATCCATGAATCTTCATGAATCTCCTCCATGAATCTTCATGAATCTCCATGAATCTCCATGCATCTCCATGAATCTCCATGAATCTCCATGAACCTCCTCCATGAATCTCCATGAATCTCCATGAATATCCTCCATGAATCTCCATGAATCTCCATGAATATCCATGAATATCCATGAATCTCCATGTATCTCCATGAATCTCCATGAATATCCATGAATCTTCATGAATCTCCTCCATGAATCTTCATGAATCTCCATGAATCTCCATGCATCTCCATGAATCTCCATGAATCTCCATGAACCTCCTCCATGAATCTCCATGAATCTCCATGAATATCCTCCATGAATCTCCATGAATCTCCATGAATCTCCATGTATCTCCATGAATCTACATGAATCTCCATGAATCTCCATGAATCTCCTCCATGAATCTCCATGATATCCTGTATGAATCTTCATGAATCTCCATGAATCTCCATGCATCTCCATGAATCTCCATGAATCTCCACGACCCTCCTCCATGAATCTCCATGAATCTCCATGAATATCCATGAATCTCCATGAATCTCCATGAATATCCATGAATCACCATGAATCTCCTTCATCAATCTCCACGAATCTCCATGAATCTCCATGAATCTCCATGAATCTCCATGAATATCCATGAATATCCATTAATCTCCATGTATCTCCATGAATCTCCATGAATATCCATGAATCTTCATGAATCTCCTCCATGAATCTTCATGAAACTCCATGAATCTCCATGCATCTCCATGAATCTCCATGAATCTCCATGAACCTCCTCCATGAATCTCCATGAATCTCCATGAATATCCATGAATATCCATGAATATCCATGACTCTCCATGTATCTCCATGTATCTCCATGAATCTCCATGAATATCCATGAATCTTCATGAATCTCCTCCATGAATCTTCATGAATCTCCATGAATCTCCATGCATCTCCATGAATCTCCATGAATCTCCATGAATCTCCTCCATGAATCTCCATGAATCTCCATGAATATCCTCCATGAAACTCCATGAATCTCCATGAATATCCATGAATATCCATGAATCTCCATGTATCTCCATGAATCTCCATGAATATCCATGAATCTTCATGAATCTCCTCCATGAATCTTCATGAATCTCCATGAATCTCCATGCATCTCCATGAATCTCCATGAATCTCCATGAACCTCCTCCATGAATCTCCATGAATCTCCATGAATATCCTCCATGAATCTCCATGAATCTCCATGAATCTCCATGTATCTCCATGAATCTACATGAATCTCCATGAATCTCCATGAATCTCCTCCATGAATCTCCATAAATCACCATGAATCTCCATGATATCCTGTATGAATCTTCATGAATCTCCATGAATCTCCATGCATCTCCATGAATCTCCATGAATCTCCACGACCCTCCTCCATGAATCTCCATGAATCTCCATGAATATCCATGAATCTCCATGAATCTCCATGAATATCCATGAATCTCCATGAATCTCCATGAATCTCCATGTATCTCCATGAATCTACATGAATCTCCATGAATCTCCATGAATCTCCTCCACGAATCTCCATAAATCACCATGAATCTCCTTCATCAATCTCCACGAATCTCCATGAATCTCCATGAATCTCCATGAATCTCCATGAATCTCCATGATATCCGGTATGAAACTTCATGAATCTCCATGAATCTCCATGCATCTCCATGAATCTCCATGAATCTCCATGAACCTCCTCCATGAATCTCCATGAATCTCCATGAATATCCATGAACCTCCTCCATGAATCTCCATGAATCTCCATGAATCTCCATGAATCTCCATGAATCTCCTTCATCAATCTCCACGAATCTCCATGAATCTACATGAATCTCCATGAATCTCCATGAATCTCCATGAATCTCCATGAATATCCATGAATATCCATTAATCTCCATGTATCTCCATGAATCTCCATGAATATCCATGAATCTTCATGAATCTCCATGAATCTCCATGCATCTCCATGAATCTCCATGAACCTCCTCCATGAATCTCCATGAATCTCCATGAAGCTCCTCCATGAATCTCCATGAATCTCCATTAATATCCTCCATGAATCTCCATGAATCTCCATGAATCTCCATGTATCTCCATGAATCTACATGAATCTTCATGAATCTCCATGAATCTCCTCCATGAATCTCCATGAATCACCATGAATCTCCTTCATCAATCTCCACGAATCTCCATGAATCTCCATGAATCTCCATGAATCTCCATGAATATCCATGAATATCCATTAATCTCCATGTATCTCCATGAATCTCCATGAATATCCATGAATCTTCATGAATCTCCTCCATGAATCTTCATGAATCTCCATGAATCTCCATGCATCTCCATGAATCTCCATGAATCTCCATGAACCTCCTCCATGAATCTCCATGAATCTCCATGAATATCCATGAACCTCCTCCATGAATCTCCATGAATCTCCATGAATCTCCATGAATCTCCTTCATCAATCTCCACGAATCTCCATGAATCTACATGAATCTCCATGAATCTCCATGAATCTCCATGAATCTCCATGAATCTCCATGAACCTCCTCCATGAATCTCCATGAATCTCCATGAATATCCATGAACCTCCTCCATGAATCTCCATGAATCTCCATGAATCCCCATGAATCTCCTTCATCAATCTCCACGAATCTCCATGAATCTACATGAATCTCCATGAATCTCCTTGAATCTCCATGAATCTCCATGAATATCCATGAATATCCATGAATCTCCATGTATCTCCATGTATCACCATGAATCTCCATGAATATCCATGAATCTTCATGAATCTCCTCCATGAATCTTCATGAATCTCCATGAATCTCCATGCATCTCCATGAATCTCCATGAATCTCCATGAACCTCCTGCATGAATCTCCATGAATCTCCATGAATATCCTCCATGAATCTCCATGAATCTCCATGAATCTCCATGTATCTCCATGAATCTACATGAATCTCCATGAATCTCCATGAATCTCCTCCATGAATCTCCATAAATCACCATGAATCTCCATGATATCCTGTATGAATCTTCATGAATCTCCATGAATCTCCATGCATCTCCATGAATCTCCATGAATCTCCACGACCCTCCTCCATGAATCTCCATGAATCTCCATGAATATCCATGAATCTCCATGAATCTCCATGTATCTCCATGAATCTACATGAATCTCCATGAATCTCCATGAATCTCCTCCACGAATCTCCATAAATCACCATGAATCTCCTTCATCAATCTCCACGAATCTCCATGAATCTCCATGAATCTCCATGAATCTCCATGAATCTCCATGATATCCGGTATGAATCTTCATGAATCTCCATGAATCTCCATGCATCTCCATGAATCTCCATGAATCTCCATGAACCTCCTCCATGAATCTCCATGAATCTCCATGAATATCCATGAACCTCCTCCATGAATCTCCATGAATCTCCATGAATCTCCATGAATCTCCATGAATCTCCTTCATCAATCTCCACGAATCTCCATGAATCTACATGAATCTCCATGAATCTCCATGAATCTCCATGAATCTCCATGAATATCCATGAATATCCATTAATCTCCATGTATCTCCATGAATCTCCATGAATATCCATGAATCTTCATGAATCTCCATGAATCTCCATGCATCTCCATGAATCTCCATGAACCTCCTCCATGAATCTCCATGAATCTCCATGAAGCTCCTCCATGAATCTCCATGAATCTCCATTAATATCCTCCATGAATCTCCATGAATCTCCATGAATCTCCATGTATCTCCATGAATCACCATGAATCTCCTTCATCAATCTCCACGAATCTCCATGAATCTCCATGAATATCCATGAATATCCATTAATCTCCATGTATCTCCATGAATCTCCATGAATATCCATGAATCTTCATGAATCTCCTCCATGAATCTTCATGAATCTCCATGAATCTCCATGCATCTCCATGAATCTCCATGAATCTCCATGAACCTCCTCCATGAATCTCCATGAATCTCCATGAATATCCATGAACCTCCTCCATGAATCTCCATGAATCTCCATGAATCTCCTTCATCAATCTCCACGAATCTCCATGAATCTACATGAATCTCCATGAATCTCCATGAATCTCCATGAACCTCCTCCATGAATCTCCATGAATCTCCATGAATATCCATGAACCTCCTCCATGAATCTCCATGAATCTCCATGAATCTCCATGAATCTCCTTCATCAATCTCCACGAATCTCCATGAATCTACATGAATCTCCATGAATCTCCTTGAATCTCCATGAATCTCCATGAATATCCATGAATATCCATGAATCTCCATGTATCTCCATGTATCTCCATGAATCTCAATGAATATCCATGAATCTTCATGAATCTCCTCCATGAATCTTCATGAATCTCCATGAATCTCCATGCATCTCCATGAATCTCCATGAATCTCCATGAACCTCCTGCATGAATCTCCATGAATCTCCATGAATATCCTCCATGAATCTCCATGAATCTCCATGAATCTCCATGTATCTCCATGAATCTACATGAATCTCCATGAATCTCCATGAATCTCCTCCATGAATCTCCATGAATCACCATGAATCTCCTTCATCAATCTCCACGAATCTCCATGAATCTCCATGAATCTCCATGAATATCCATGAATATCCATGAATCTCCATGTATCTCCATGAATCTCCATGAATATCCATGAATCTCCATGAATACCCTCCATGAATCTCCATGAATCTCCATGAATCTCCATGAATCTCCTTCATCAATCTCCACGAATCTCCATGAATCTACATGAATCTCCATGAATCTCCATGAATCTCCATGAATCTCCATGAATATCCATGAATATCCATGAATCTCCATGTATCTCCATGTATCTCCATGTATCTCCATGAATCTCCATGAATCTCCATGAATCTCCATGTATCTCCATGAATCTAAATGAATCTCCATGAATCTCCTCCATGAATCTCCATGAATCTCCATGATATCCTGTATGAATCTTCATGAATCTCCATGAATCTCCATGAATCTTCATGAACCTCCTCCATGAATCTCCATGAATCTCCATGAATATCCATGAATCTCCATGAATCTCCATGAATCTCCATGTATCTCCATGAATCTCCATGAATCTCCTTCATCAATCTCCACGAATCTCCATGAATCTACATGAATCTCCATGAATCTCCATGAATATTCTCCATGAATCTCCATGAATCTCCATGAATCTCCATGAATCTCCATGAATATCCATGAATATCCATGAATCTCCATGTATCTCCATGAATCTCCATGAATCTACATGAATCTCCATGAATCTCCATGAATCTCCATGAATCTCCATGAATATCCATGAATCTCCATGAATATCCATGAATCTTCATGAATCTCCTCCATGAATCTTCATGAATCTCCATGAATCTCCATGCATCTCCATGAATCTCCATGAACCTCCTCCATGAATCTCCATGAATATCCTCCATGAATCTCCATGAATCTCCATGAATCTCCATGTATCTCCATGAATCTCCATGAATCTCCATGGATCTCCTCCATGAATCTCCATGAATCTCCATGAATCTCCTTCATCAATCTCCACGAATCTCCATGAATCTACATGAATCTCCATGAATCTCCATGAATATCCTCCATGAATCTCCATGAATCTCCATGAATCTCCATGAATCTCCATGAATATCCATGAATATCCATGAATCTCCATGTATCTCCATGAATCTCCATGAATCTACATGAATCTCCATGAATCTCCATGAATCTCCATGAATCTCCATGAATATCCATGAATCTCCATGAATATCCATGAATCTTCATGAATCTCCTCCATGAATCTTCATGAATCTCCATGAATCTCCATGCATCTCCATGAATCTCCATGAATCTCCATGAACCTCCTCCATGAATCTCCATGAATCTACATGAATCTCCATGAATCTCCATGAATCTCCATGAATCTCCATGAATATCCATGAATATCCATGAATCTCCATGTATCTCCATGTATCTCCATGAATCTCCATGAATCTCCATGAATCTCCATGAATCTCCATGAATATCCTCCATGATTCTCCATGAATCTCCATGAATCTCCATGAATCTCCATGAATATCCATGAATATCCATGAATCTCCATGTATCTCCATGAATCTCCATGAATCTACATGAATCTCCATGAATCTCCATGAATCTCCATGAATCTCCATGAATATCCATGAATCTCCATGAATCTCCATGAATATCCTCCATGAATCTCCATGAATCTCCATGAATCTCCATGAATCTCCATGAATATCCATGAATATCCATGAATCTCCATGTATCTCCATGAATCTCCATGAATCTACATGAATCTCCATGAATCTCCATGAATCTCCATGAATCTCCATGAATATCCATGAATCTCCATGAATATCCATGAATCTTCATGAATCTCCTCCATGAATCTTCATGAATCTCCATGAATCTCCATGCATCTCCATGAATCTCCATGAATCTCCATGAACCTCCTCCATGAATCTCCATGAATCTACATGAATCTCCATGAATCTCCATGAATCTCCATGAATCTCCATGAATATCCATGAATATCCATGAATCTCCATGTATCTCCATGTATCTCCATGAATCTCCATGAATCTCCATGAATCTCCATGAATCTCCATGAATATCCTCCATGAATCTCCATGAATCTCCATGAATCTCCATGAATCTCCATGAATATCCATGAATATCCATGAATCTCCATGTATCTCCATGAATCTCCATGAATCTACATGAATCTCCATGAATCTCCATGAATCTCCATGAATCTCCATGAATATCCATGAATCTCCATGAATATCCATGAATCTTCATGAATCTCCTCCATGAATCTTCATGAATCTCCATGAATCTCCATGCATCTCCATGAATCTCCATGAATCTCCATGAACCTCCTCCATGAATCTCCATGAATCTACATGAATCTCCATGAATATCCATGAATCTCCATGACTCTCCATGAATCTCCATGTATCTCCATGAATCTACATGAATCTCCATGAATCTCCATGAATCTCCTCCACGAATCTCCATAAATCACCATGAATCTCCTTCATCAATCTCCACGAATCTCCATGAATCTCCATGAATCTCCATGAATCTCCATGAATCTCCATGAATCTCCATGAATCTCCATGAATCTCCATGATATCCGGTATGAATCTTCATGAATCTCCATGAATCTACATGAATCTCCATGAATCTCCATGAATCTCCATGAATCTCCATGAATATCCATGAATATCCATGAATCTCCATGTATCTCCATGTATCTCCATGAATATCCATGAATCTTCATGAATCTCCTCCATGAATCTCCTCCATGAATCTTCATGAATCTCCATGAATCTCCATGCATCTCCATGAATCTCCATGAATCTCCATGAAGCTCCTCCATGAATCTCCATGAATCTCCATTAATATCCTCCATGAATCTCCATGAATCTCCATGAATCTCCATGTATCTCCATGAATCTACATGAATCTTCATGAATCTCCATGAATCTCCTCCATGAATCTCCATGAATCGCCATGAATCTCCTTCATCAATCTCCACGAATCTCCATGAATCTCCATGAATCTCCATGAATCTCCATGAATATCCATGAATATCCATTAATCTCCATGTATCTCCATGAATCTCCATGAATATCCATGAATCTTCATGAATCTCCTCCATGAATCTTCATGAATCTCCATGAATCTCCATGCATCTCCATGAATCTCCATGAATCTCCATGAACCTCCTCCATGAATCTCCATGAATCTCCATGAATATCCATGAACCTCCTCCATGAATCTCCATGAATCTCCATGAATCTCCATGAATCTCCATGAATCTCCTTCATCAATCTCCACGAATCTCCATGAATCTACATGAATCTCCATGAATCTCCATGAATCTCCATGAATCTCCATGAATATCCATGAATATCCATGAATCTCCATGTATCTCCATGTATCTCCATGATTTTCCATGAATATCCATGAATCTTCATGAATCTCCTCCATGAATCTTCATGAATCTCCATGAATCTCCATGCATCTCCATGAATCTCCATGAATCTCCATGAACCTCCTCCATGAATCTCCATGAATCTCCATGAATATCCTCCATGAATCTCCATGAATCTCCATGAATCTCCATGAATCTCCTTCATCAATCTCCACGAATCTCCATGAATCTACATGAATCTCCATGAATCTCCATGAATCTCCATGAATCTCCATGAATATCCATGAATCTCCATGAATATCCATGAATCTTCATGAATCTCCTCCATGAATCTTCATGAATCCCATGAATCTCCATGCATCTCCATGAATCTCCATGAATCTCCATGAACCTCCTCCATGAATCTCCATGAATCTACATGAATCTCCATGAATCTCCATGAATCTCCATGAATCTCCATGAATATCCATGAATATCCATGAATCTCCATGTATCTCCATGTATCTCCATGAATCTCCATGAATCTCCATGAATCTCCATGTATCTCCATGAATCTACATGAATCTCCATGAATCTCCTCCATGAATCTCCATAAATCACCATGAATCTCCATGATATCCTGTATGAATCTTCATGAATCTCCATGAATCTCCATGCATCTCCATGAATCTCCATGAATCTCCATGACCCTCCTCCATGAATCTCCATGAATATCCATGAATATCCATGAATCTCCATGTATCTCCATGTATCTCCATGAATCTCCTCCATGAATCTTCACGAATCTCCATGAATCTACATGAATCTCCATGAATCTCCATGAATATCCTCCATGAATCTCCATGAATCTCCATGAATCTCCATGAATCTCCATGAATATCCATGAATATCCATGAATCTCCATGAATATCCATGAATCTTCATGAATCTCCTCCATGAATCTTCATGAATCTCCATGAATCTCCATGCATCTCCATGAATCTCCATGAATCTCCATGAATATCCTCCATGAATCTCCATGAATCTCCATGAATCTCCATGTATCTCCATGAATCTCCATGAATCTCCATGGATCTCCTCCATGAATCTCCATGAATCTCCATGAATCTCCTTCATCAATCTCCACGAATCTCCATGAATCTACATGAATCTCCATGAATCTCCATGAATATCCTCCATGAATCTCCATGAATCTCCATGAATCTCCATGAATCTCCATGAATATCCATGAATATCCATGAATCTCCATGTATCTCCATGAATCTCCATGAATCTACATGAATCTCCATGAATCTCCATGAATCTCCATGAATCTCCATGAATATCCATGAATCTCCATGAATATCCATGAATCTTCATGAATCTCCTCCATGAATCTTCATGAATCTCCATGAATCTCCATGCATCTCCATGAATCTCCATGAATCTCCATGAACCTCCTCCATGAATCTCCATGAATCTACATGAATCTCCATGAATCTCCATGAATCTCCATGAATCTCCATGAATATCCATGAATATCCATGAATCTCCATGTATCTCCATGTATCTCCATGAATCTCCATGAATCTCCATGAATCTCCATGAATCTCCATGAATATCCTCCATGAATCTCCATGAATCTCCATGAATCTCCATGAATCTCCATGAATATCCATGAATATCCATGAATCTCCATGTATCTCCATGAATCTCCATGAATCTACATGAATCTCCATGAATCTCCATGAATCTCCATGAATCTCCATGAATATCCATGAATCTCCATGAATATCCATGAATCTTCATGAATCTCCTCCATGAATCTTCATGAATCTCCATGAATCTCCATGCATCTCCATGAATCTCCATGAATCTCCATGAACCTCCTCCATGAATCTCCATGAATCTACATGAATCTCCATGAATATCCATGAATCTCCATGACTCTCCATGAATCTCCATGTATCTCCATGAATCTACATGAATCTCCATGAATCTCCATGAATCTCCTCCACGAATCTCCATAAATCACCATGAATCTCCTTCATCAATCTCCACGAATCTCCATGAATCTCCATGAATCTCCATGAATCTCCATGAATCTCCATGAATCTCCATGAATCTCCATGAATCTCCATGATATCCGGTATGAATCTTCATGAATCTCCATGAATCTACATGAATCTCCATGAATCTCCATGAATCTCCATGAATCTCCATGAATATCCATGAATATCCATGAATCTCCAAGTATCTCCATGTATCTCCATGAATATCCATGAATCTTCATGAATCTCCTCCATGAATCTCCTCCATGAATCTTCATGAATCTCCATGAATCTCCATGCATCTCCATGAATCTCCATGAATCTCCATGAAGCTCCTCCATGAATATCCATGAATCTCCATTAATATCCTCCATGAATCTCCATGAATCTCCATGAATCTCCATGTATCTCCATGAATCTACATGAATCTTCATGAATCTCCATGAATCTCCTCCATGAATCTCCATGAATCGCCATGAATCTCCTTCATCAATCTCCACGAATCTCCATGAATCTCCATGAATCTCCATGAATCTCCATGAATATCCATGAATATCCATTAATCTCCATGTATCTCCATGAATCTCCATGAATATCCATGAATCTTCATGAATCTCCTCCATGAATCTTCATGAATCTCCATGAATCTCCATGCATCTCCATGAGTCTCCATGAATCTCCATGAACCTCCTCCATGAATCTCCATGAATCTCCATGAATATCCATGAACCTCCTCCATGAATCTCCATGAATCTCCATGAATCTCCATGAATCTCCTTCATCAATCTCCACGAATCTCCATGAATCTACATGAATCTCCATGAATCTCCATGAATCTCCATGAATCTCCATGAATATCCATGAATATCCATGAATCTCCATGTATCTCCATGTATCTCCATGATTCTCCATGAATATCCATGAATCTTCATGAATCTCCTCCATGAATCTTCATGAATCTCCATGAATCTCCATGCATCTCCATGAATCTCCATGAATCTCCATGAACCTCCTCCATGAATCTCCATGAATCTCCATGAATATCCTCCATGAATCTCCATGAATCTCCATGAATATCCATGAATATCCATGAATCTCCATGTATCTCCATGAATCTCCATGAATATCCATGAATCTTCATGAATCTCCTCCATGAATCTTCATGAATCTCCATGAATCTCCATGCATCTCCATGAATCTCCATGAATCTCCATGAACCTCCTCCATGAATCTCCATGAATCTCCATGAATATCCTCCATGAATCTCCATGAATCTCCATGAATCTCCATGAATCTCCTTCATCAATCTCCACGAATCTCCATGAATCTACATGAATCTCCATGAATCTCCATGAATCTCCATGAATCTCCATGAATATCCATGAATCTCCATGAATATCCATGAATCTTCATGAATCTCCTCCATGAATCTTCATGAATCCCATGAATCTCCATGCATCTCCATGAATCTCCATGAATCTCCATGAACCTCCTCCATGAATCTCCATGAATCTACATGAATCTCCATGAATCTCCATGAATCTCCATGAATCTCCATGAATATCCATGAATATCCATGAATCTCCATGTATCTCCATGTATCTCCATGAATCTCCATGAATCTCCATGAATCTCCATGTATCTCCATGAATCTACATGAATCTCCATGAATCTCCATGAATCTCCTCCATGAATCTCCATAAATCACCATGAATCTCCATGATATCCGGTATGAATCTTCATGAATCTCCATGAATCTCCATGCATCTCCATGAATCTCCATGAATCTCCATGACCCTCCTCCATGAATCTCCATGAATCTCCATGAATATCCATGAATCTCCATGAATCTCCATGAATATCCATGAATCTCCATGAATCTCCATGAATCTCCATGTATCTCCATGAATCTACATGAATCTCCATGAATCTCCATGAATCTCCTCCACGAATCTCCATAAATCACCATGAATCTCCTTCATCAATCTCCACGAATCTCCATGAATCTCCATGAATCTCCATGTATCTCCATGAATCTACATGAATCTCCATGAATCTCCATGAATCTCCTCCACGAATCTCCATAAATCACCATGAATCTCCTTCATCAATCTCCACGAATCTCCATGAATCTCCATGAATCTCCATGAATCTCCATGAATCTCCATGAATCTCCATGAATCTCCATGAATCTCCATGAATCTCCATGATATCCGGTATGAATCTTCATGAATCTCCATGAATCTCCATGCATCTCCATGAATCTCCATGAATCTCCATGAACCTCCTCCATGAATCTCCATGAATCTCCATGAATATCCATGAACCTCCTCCATGAATCTCCATGAATCTCCATGAATCTCCATGAATTTCCTTCATCAATCTCCACGAATCTCCATGAATCTACATGAATCTCCATGAATCTCTATGAATCTCCATGAATCTCCATGAATATCCATGAATATCCATTAATCTCCATGTATCTCCATGAATCTCCATGAATATGCATGAATCTTCATGAATCTCCTCCATGAATCTTCATGAATCTCCATGAATCTCCATGCATCTCCATGAATCTCCATGAACCTCCTCCATGAATCTCCATGAATCTCCATGAATATCCATGAACCTCCTCCATGAATCTCCATGAATCTCCATGAATCTCCTTCATCAATCTCCGCGAATCTCCATGAATCTACATGAATCTCCATGAATCTCCATGCATCTACATGAATCTCCATGAATCTCCATGAACCTTCTCCATGAATCTCCATGAATCTCCATGAATATCCTCCATGAATCTCCATGAATCTCCATGAATATCCATGAATATCCATGAATCTCCATGTATCTCCATGAATCTCCATGAATATCCATGAATCTTCATGAATCTCCTCCATGAATCTTCATGAATCTCCATGCATCTCCATGAATCTCCATGAATCTCCATGAACCTCCTCCACGAATCTCCATGAATCTCCATGAATATCCTCCATGAATCTCCATGAATCTCCATGAATCTCCATGAATCTCCTTCATCAATCTCCACGAATCTCCATGAATCTACATGAATCTCCATGAATCTCCATGAATCTCCATGAATCTCCATGATATCCTGTATGAATCTTCATGAATCTCCATGAATCTCCATGCATCTCCATGAATCTTCATGAACCTCCTCCATGAATCTCCATGAATCTCCATGAATATCCATGAATCTCCATGAATCTCCATGAATCTCCATGTATCTCCATGAATCTACATGAATCTCCATGAATCTCCATGAATCTCCTCCATGAATCTCCATAAATCACCATGAATCTCCTTCATCAATCTCCATGAATCTCCATGAATATCCTCCATGAATCTCCATGAATCTCCATGAATCTCCATGTATCTCCATGAATCTCCATGAATCTCCATGAATCTCCATGGATCTCCTCCATGAATCTCCATGAATCTCCTTCATCAATCTCCACGAATCTCCATGAATCTACATGAATCTCCATGAATCTCCATGAATCTCCATGAATCTCCATGAATATCCATGAATATCCATGAATCTCCATGTATCTCCATGTATCTCCATGAATCTCCATGAATATCCATGAATCTTCATGAATCTCCTCCATGAATCTTCATGAATCTCCATGAATCTCCATGCATCTCCATGAATCTCCATGAATCTCCATGAATCTCCATGAATCTCCATGAATATCCTCCATGAATCTCCATGAATCTCCATGAATCTCCATGTATCTCCATGAATCTACATGAATCTCCATGAATCTCCATGAATCTCCTCCATGAATCTCCATGAATCACCATGAATCTCCTTCATCAATCTCCACGAATCTCCATGAATCTCCATGAATCTCCATGAATATCCATGAATATCCCTGAATCTCCATGTATCTCCATGAATCTCCATGAATATCCATGAATCTTCATGAATCTCCTCCATGAATCTTCATGAATCTCCATGAATCTCCATGCATCTCCATGAATCTCCATGAATCTCCATGAACCTCCTCCATGAATCTCCATGAATCTCCATGAATATCCTCCATGAATCTCCATGAATCTCCATGAATCTCCATGAATCTCCTTCATCAATCTCCACGAATCTCCATGAATCTACATGAATCTCCATGAATCTCCATGAATCTCCATGAATCTCCATGAATATCCATGAATCTCCATGTATCTCCATGTATCTCCATGAATCTCCATGAATCTCCATGAATCTCCATGTATCTCCATGAATCTACATGAATCTCCATGAATCTCCATGAATCTCCTCCATGAATCTCCATAAATCACCATGAATCTCCATGATATCCTGTATGAATCTTCATGAATCTCCATGAATCTCCATGCATCTCCATGAATCTCCATGAAGCTCCATGACCCTCCTCCATGAATCTCCATGAATCTCCATGCATACCCATGAATCTCCATGAATCTCCATGAATACCCATGAATCTCCATGAATCTCCATGAATCTCCATGTATCTCCATGAATCTACATGAATCTCCATGAATCTCCATGAATCTCCTCCATGAATCTCCATAAATCACCATGAATCTCCTTCATCAATCTCCAAGAATCTCCATGAATCTCCATGAATCTCCATGAATCTCCATGAATCTCCATGAACCTCCTTCATGAATCTCCATGAATCTCCTTCATCAATCTCCACGAATCTCCATGAATCTACATGAATCTCCATGAATCTCCATGAATCTCCATGAATCTCCATGAATATCCATGAATCTCCATGAATATCCATGAATCTCCATGAACCTCCTCCACGAATCTCCATGAATCTCCATGAATATCCTCCATGAATCTCCATGAATCTCCATGAATCTCCATGAATCTCCTTCATCAATCTCCACGAATCTCCATGAATCTACATGAATCTCCATGAATCTCCATGAATCTCCATGAATCTCCATGATATCCTGTATGAATCTTCATGAATCTCCATGAATCTCCATGCATCTCCATGAATCTTCATGAACCTCCTCCATGAATCTCCATGAATCTCCATGAATATCCATGAATCTCCATGAATCTCCATGAATCTCCATGTATCTCCATGAATCTACATGAATCTCCATGAATCTCCATGAATCTCCTCCATGAATCTCCATAAATCACCATGAATCTCCTTCATCAATCTCCACGAATCTCCATGAATCTACATGAATCTCCATGAATCTCCATGAATCTCCATGAATCTCCATGAATCTCCATGAACCTCCTCCATGAATCTCCATGAATCTCCATGAATATCCATGAACCTCCTCCATGAATCTCCATGAATCTCCATGAATCTCCATGAATCTCCTTCATCAATCTCCACGAATCTCCATGAATCTACATGAATCTCCATGAATCTCCATGAATCTCCATGAATCTCCATGAATATCCATGAATATCCATGAATCTCCATGTATCTCCATGTATCTCCATGAATCTCCATGAATATCCATGAATCTTCATGAATCTCCTCCATGAATCTTCATGAATCTCCATGAATCTCCATGCATCTCCATGAATCTCCATGAATCTCCATGAATCTCCATGAATCTCCATGAATATCCTCCATGAATCTCCATGAATCTCCATGAATCTCCATGTATCTCCATGAATCTACATGAATCTCCATGAATCTCCATGAATCTCCTCCATGAATCTCCATGAATCACCATGAATCTCCTTCATCAATCTCCACGAATCTCCATGAATCTCCATGAATCTCCATGAATATCCATGAATATCCCTGAATCTCCATGTATCTCCATGAATCTCCATGAATATCCATGAATCTTCATGAATCTCCTCCATGAATCTTCATGAATCTCCATGAATCTCCATGCATCTCCATGAATCTCCATGAATCTCCATGAACCTCCTCCATGAATCTCCATGAATCTCCATGAATATCCTCCATGAATCTCCATGAATCTCCATGAATCTCCATGAATCTCCTTCATCAATCTCCACGAATCTCCATGAATCTACATGAATCTCCATGAATCTCCATGAATCTCCATGAATCTCCATGAATATCCATGAATCTCCATGTATCTCCATGTATCTCCATGAATCTCCATGAATCTCCATGAATCTCCATGTATCTCCATGAATCTACATGAATCTCCATGAATCTCCATGAATCTCCTCCATGAATCTCCATAAATCACCATGAATCTCCATGATATCCTGTATGAATCTTCATGAATCTCCATGAATCTCCATGCATCTCCATGAATCTCCATGAAGCTCCATGACCCTCCTCCATGAATCTCCATGAATCTCCATGCATATCCATGAATCTCCATGAATCTCCATGAATACCCATGAATCTCCATGAATCTCCATGAATCTCCATGTATCTCCATGAATCTACATGAATCTCCATGAATCTCCATGAATCTCCTCCATGAATCTCCATAAATCACCATGAATCTCCTTCATCAATCTCCAAGAATCTCCATGAATCTCCATGAATCTCCATGAATCTCCATGAATCTCCATGAACCTCCTTCATGAATCTCCATGAATCTCCTTCATCAATCTCCACGAATCTCCATGAGTCTACATGAATCTCCATGAATCTCCATGAATCTCCATGAATCTCCATGAATATCCATGAATCTCCATGAATATCCATGAATCTTCATGAATCTCCTCCATGAATCTTCATGAATCTCCATGAATCTCCATGCATCTCCATGAATCTGCATGAATCTCCATGAACCTCCTCCATGAATCTCCATGAATCTCCATGAATATCCTCCATGAATCTCCATGAATCTCCATGAATCTCCATGAATCTCCTTCATCAATCTCCACGAATCTCCATGAATCTACATGAATCTCCATGAATCTCCATGAATCTCCATGAATCTCCATGAATATCCATGAATCTCCATGTATCTCCATGTATCTCCATGAATCTCCATGAATCTCCATGAATCTCCATGTATCTCCATGAATCTACATGAATCTCCATGAATCTCCATGAATCTCCTCCATGAATCTCCATAAATCACCATGAATCTCCATGATATCCTGTATGAATCTTCATGAATCTCCATGAATCTCCATGCATCTCCATGAATCTCCATGAATCTCCATGACCCTCCTCCATGAATCTCCATGAATCTCCATGAATATCCATGAATCTCCATGAATCTCCATGAATCTCCATGAATATCCATGAACCTCCTCCATGAATCTCCATGAATCTCCATGAATCTCCATGAATCTCCATGAATCTCCTTCATCAATCTCCACGAATCTCCATGAATCTACATGAATCTCCATGAATCTCCATGAATCTCCATGAATCTCCATGAATATCCATGAATATCCATTAATCTCCATGTATCTCCATGAATCTCCATGAATATCCATGAATCTTCATGAATCTCCTCCATGAATCTTCATGAATCTCCATGAATCTCCATGCATCTCCATGAATCTCCATGAACCTCCTCCATGAATCTCCATGAATCTCCATGAATCTCCATGAAGCTCCTCCATGAATCTCCATGAATCTCCATTAATATCCTCCATGAATCTCCATGAATCTCCATGAATCTCCATGTATCTCCATGAATCTACATGAATCTTCATGAATCTCCATGAATCTCCTCCATGAATCTCCATGAATCACCATGAATCTCCTTCATCAATCTCCACGAATCTCCATGAATCTCCATGAATCTCCATGAATCTCCATGAATATCCATGAATATCCATTAATCTCCATGTATCTCCATGAATCTCCATGAATATCCATGAATCTTCATGAATCTCCTCCATGAATCTTCATGAATCTCCATGAATCTCCATGAATCTCCATGAATCTCCATGAATCTCCATGAATCTCCTTCATCAATCTCCACGAATCTCCATGAATCTACATGAATCTCCATGAATCTCCATGAATCTCCATGAATCTCCATGAATCTCCATGAACCTCCTCCATGAATCTCCATGAATCTCCATGAATATCCATGAATCTCCATGAATCTCCATGAATATCCATGAACCTCCTCCATGAATCTCCATGAATCTCCATGAATCTCCATGAATCTCCATGAATCTCCTTCATCAATCTCCACGAATCTCCATGAATCTACATGAATCTCCATGAATCTCCATGAATCTCCATGAATCTCCATGAATATCCATGAATATCCATGAATCTCCATGTATCTCCATGTATCTCCATGAATCTCCATGAATATCCATGAATCTTCATGAATCTCCTCCATGAATCTTCATGAATCTCCATGAATCTCCATGCATCTCCATGAATCTCCATGAATCTCCATGAACCTCCTGCGTGAATCTCCATGAATCTCCATGAATATCCTCCATGAATCTCCATGAATCTCCATGAATCTCCATGTATCTCCATGAATCTACATGAATCTCCATGAATCTCCATGAATCTCCTCCATGAATCTCCATGAATCACCATGAATCTCCTTCATCAATCTCCACGAATCTCCATGAATCTCCATGAATCTCCATGAATATCCATGAATATCCATGAATCTCCATGTATCTCCATGAATCTCCATGAATATCCATGAATCTCCATGAATATCCTCCATGAATCTCCATGAATCTCCATGAATCTCCATGAATCTCCTTCATCAATCTCCACGAATCTCCATGAATCTACATGAATCTCCATGAATCTCCATGAATCTCCATGAATCTCCATGAATATCCATGAATATCCATGAATCTCCATGTATCTCCATGTATCTCCATGAATCTCCATGAATCTCCATGAATCTCCATGTATCTCTATGAATCTACATGAATCTCCATGAATCTCCATGAATCTCCTCCATAAATCACCATGAATCTCCTTCATCAATCTCCACGAATCTCCATGAATCTCCATGAATCTCCACGAATCGCCATGAATCTACATGAATCTCCATGAATCTCCATGAATCTCCATGAATCTCCATGAATATCCATGAATATCCATGAATCTCCATGTATCTCCATGTATCTCCATGAATCTCCATGAATCTCCATGTATCTCCATGAATCTACATGAATCTCCATGAATCTCCATGAATCTCCTCCATGAATCTCCATGAATCTCCATGATATCCTGTATGAATCTTCATGAATCTCCATGAATCTCCATGAATCTTCATGAACCTCCTCCATGAATCTCCATGAATCTCCATGAATATCCATGAATCTCCATGAATCTCCATGAATCTCCATGTATCTCCATGAATCTACATGAATCTCCATGAATCTCCATGAATCTCCTCCATGAATCTCCATAAATCACCATGAATCTCCTTCATCAATCTCCATGAATCTCCATGAATCTCCATGAATATCCATGAATATCCATGAATCTCCATGTATCTCCATGTATCTCCATGAATCTCCTCCATGAATCTTCATGAATCTCCATGAATCTCCATGCATCTCCATGAATCTCCATGAATCTCCATGAACCTTGTAACAGACCTGTACAGCGGGCTCCGTACAGATCTGTTACGAACGCGAAGACTCGCGCACCACCGAAACACGCCGAACGACCCCGACCGAACCCGAACACATACCGCGCGATTTCACGCCTCGCAACCAGGCACAACACGGTATTACGCGCCTTCCCGCGTTTTCGCGCCTCGAAGCAGGCACAATTCGGCGAATTACGCGCACACCGCAATCCGCGTATCCCGCAGCCACCACCGAATTTGCCTATAAGAGGCAGCACGGAAGAAGACTCGCTCTCTTTCCGAGCCCAGCAGGCGAGCCGCCCAAACGGATCGGAACATCGGTAAGCGCCTTACCCCGACGAGCCGTCGCCACTTCGAGCCGAAGCCCCGTTCCCGCGAGCCGCCGGGACACCGTTTGCAACGCGCCGGTTGCACCCGCGTCCGTTCCACGAGCCGTCGAACCGACCCACGGGACCGCTTCGAGCCGAAGCCCCGTCACCGTTCCCGCGAGCCGCCGGGACACCCGTTGCAACGCGCCGGTTGCACCCGCGTCCGTTCCACGAGCCGTCGAACCGACCCACGGGACCGCTTCGAGCCGAAGCCCCGTCACCGTTCCCGCGAGCCGCCGGGACACCCGTTGCAACGCGCCGGTTGCACCCGCGTCCGTTCCACGAGCCGTCGAACCGACCCACGGGACCGCTTCGAGCCGAAGCCCCGTCACCGTTCCCGCGAGCCGCCGGGACACCCGTTGCAACGCGCCGGTTGCACCCGCGTCCGTTCCACGAGCCGTCGAACCGACCCACGGGACCGCTTCGCGCCGAAGTCCCCGTCACCGTTCCCGCGAGCCGCCGGGACACCTAGTGCAACGCGCCGGTTGCACCCGCGTCCGTTCCACGAGCCGTCGAACCGACCCACGGGACCGCTTCGCGCCGAAGTCCCTGTCGCCGTTCCCACGAGCCGTCGGAACCCCGTCCGCAACGCGCCGTTGTGTCTTCGCCCGTTCCGCGCGCCGCCGAACAAACCCCGCCGTTACCGCCCCCGACAAACCCGACCGCGAGCCGCCGGTTCCGACCCCCGCGTACCTGGACGAAGTAGGGCCCGTCACCGATACTAGGATCCGCGAACCGCGTACGCGCATCCGTGGGATACCGTGATCGACGTCTTCGCGATCCGCGGCATGGTGAGACGAGAACCCTAACACCGTCTCGCAGTGTTTTATTTTGCCCGACCAGCCGTTTCCTGACCGCCCCTCGCCGCGAACCCTGGCTCGGCGAGCCATTCAGCAACGAGGGAGAGCTCCGGTTGTGACGAGAATTCCGGACTCGTTACATGGCGCCCGAACAGGGACTTTGATACGAAAAATCGCGTAAAGTATCGACCACGTGGCGCGTCGCGAATTTTCTAGGTTAACCGGCCACGTGGCTTCTAGGTTAACTCATCATCGAAGACGCGCGTTACGCGCGCCATCTAGTGACGACCTCGGAAGACCACGCGATCGCGAGTGACAAGTGACACGTGCGAACCGCGCCGTACGCGCCACCCAGTGCCGCGGAGTGACAACAAGGACCGCGCGAAGTGTCTCGGAACAACATTAAGTGACACCTAGTGACGCCGAGTGAACATTGAATCGTGCATCGCGACCGCGGAGCGTAGCGGGGACCAGCGCCGCCACCTAGCGGCAACCGACGGAACTAGACGCGGCCGGAGGAAGACCGTACTGGATGAAGCGGATTCGCCTAACAAAGGAGCAACTGATCGCCGAGCTACAACGGAGTAACCTGTCAACGGTCGGGACCGCGGAAGAACTACGCCAACGGTTAACAGAGTACGTCCAGCGGCAGACTACCGATCCTACTGCAATGACGGAACCGAAGGACGGCGTCAACACCAGGAGCATGGCGGCCACCAGTGACAGGGCGACAGCTGTCATCGAGCGAGCCGATCCGTACCGGAACATCGACCGACTCCGTAAATCCGGTAACGTCACCGACGGCAAGGACCCCCTGTCGTTTTTGGAGCGGATGGCCGAACTCCAAAACACGTACGATCTCACCGATGCCGACCTGCTCCGTGGAGTGCCAGAATTACTGCGAGGATCGGCCCAGGTGTGGTACCGCAACAGTCGAGCCGACATTAAAACCTGGGAGGAGTTCGCCGACGAGTTCATACAGGTATTCGCGTCGACTCGCTCTCGGTTCCAGCAAGAGAACGAGGCCCGAACACGACGCCAACGCCCAAACGAACCCTTCCACGAGTTCATGAACGCGGTGACCACGCTCATGCGACGGGCTCAGATGGACAACGACCACCGCCTGGATCTACTGTTCGAGAACATGCGGCCGGAGCACCGAAAACTCATCTACCGACCAGACGTGAAGAGCCCCCGAGATCTCCTGGCACGCGTCCAACAGATCGAGCAGGCCTCCGAAGACACCGAGGAAAGTGCTACGTACCGAAGGACCGCAGCACGTGCCGTGCCGATCCACGCGGCGGAGGCCGCCGAACGGAGCATCGCGGTCACCGAGCCGATTGAAGCGCGGCTCGCTCGCCTCAGCACCACGCCGGGACCCAGCCGCTCCGAAAAACCCGAGGGCCCGTATGACCCGATGACACACTGCTGGCGATGCAAGCAGCGCGGGCATTATCGCTCCGAGTGCAGGAACGTGTACAGGAAGTTCTGTTCGCGATGTGGCCGCGACGACGTGTTAACCCGCGACTGTCATCCGCCGGGAAACGGACCGCGGGGCCCGACGTCGCCGAGCCGGCGCCAGTAAACCCGGGCCCGCCAATCCGTTACACGCCCAGGCCGCTTCTGCCAATCGTCATGCTCGGACGAGAAATTGATGCCATGCTGGACACCGGAGCCCAGCTGTCGTGCATCAATGCAGAGGCCATGGAATGGGCCCGTGAGCAAGGAATTCGGCCCATCGACGGATACCAGCGGATCGGCCTCGCCGACGGATCAGAGATGCGTCCGGCAGGCACCGTCCGTCTAACGTTCCGCGTGGGAAACGTCGAGCAGGCCGAAGACTTCACCGTACTACCGCAGATGGGCCCCCCCGTGTTGCTCGGGATACAGGCCATCGCGGCGCTCCGTTTGACCGTCCGACCGCCCGCCGAGATAGCCAACTGGGCCACGAACTGTCTGGCCGAACCCTGCCTCCAGACGGGACTCCGAAAAATGAAAGAGGACGAACGCGAGCCGTTCCAAAAATTTTTGGAGCAGGAACTGGTGAAGTTCTCTTCCGTGACCGGGCGCACCACGCTGGTGCATCACCGGATAAAGTTGCTCAACGAGACACCGCTCAAGCAACGATACCGGCCCCGTAACCCGGTGATGCAAGCCGTAATCGACGAAGAAGTCGACCGAATGCTGGAAGATGGAGTCATCGAACGATCCAGCAGCCCGTGGAGCTCGCCGGTGGTCGTCGTCAAGAAGAAGGACGGAAAACCACGTTTCTGTGTCGACTTCCGCCGCCTGAACGACCGCTCCGAAAAGGACGCGTACCCGCTGCCGCACATCCAGGCCACCCTCGACAAATTACGAGGGGCAAAGTTCTTGACGACATTGGATCTGAAGAACGGATATTGGCAGGTCCCGCTAGACGCCGCCAGCCGACCACTCACCGCCTTCACCGTGCCCGGAAGAGGGCTATTTCAATTTACGGTGATGCCGTTCGGCCTCCACTCGGCGCCCGCCACGTTCCAGCGACTCCTGGATAAGATCATCGGCCCGGAGATGGAGCCGAACGCGTTTGCGTACCTCGACGACATCATCATCGTCAGTCGGAGCATCAGCGAACACCGGCGCCACCTACGCGAGGTCTTCCACCGTCTCCGCGCCGCCGGCCTGCGTCTCAATCCGGAGAAATGCCGATTCTGCGTCGACAGCCTACGCTATCTCGGCCATATCGTGGACCAGCAAGGAATCCGGACCGACCCCGAGAAGACGAGCGCAATAGCGCAGCTGACCGCTCCGAAAACGATCCGGGATATCCGTCGATTTCACGGCATGGCTGCATGGTACCGACGATTCGTGCCGAATTTCGCCGAGATCATGGAGCCCCTGACGAAGCTCACCAGGAAAAACGCCAAATGGAGGTGGACCGAAGAAGAAGAAACTGCGTTCCGGACGATGAAAGAAAAACTTGTGACCGCGCCGGTTCTCGCTTGTCCGGATTTCACGCAGCCGTTCACGCTCCAAACGGACGCCAGTGACAACGGCCTGGGAATCGTGCTCACGCAAGGCCCAGAGAACGATGAGCACGTCATCGCCTACGCCAGTCACACGCTGAGCACCACCGAGCGGAAGTACAGCGCCACGGAGAAGGAGTGCCTCGCCGTCGTATGGGGGATACGGAAAATGAAGCCGTATCTCGAGGGCTACCACTTCACCGTAGTCACCGATCATCAGGCACTCCGGTGGCTCCGTCAAATCGAGAACCCGACCGGACGACTGGCCAGATGGGCACTCGAGCTGCAACAGTACGATTTTGACGTCCGATACCGTCCCGGAAAATTGAATCACGTGGCGGACGCGCTGTCCCGTAACGCACCCACGGCGGGCGTTAACCTGATCCGACCGAAGCAGCGCTCCGACACGTGGTACCAGAAGAAATTCGAGGCCGTCCAGAGCGATCCGTCATCCGTCACCGACTTCCGAATCCAGGACGGAAAGCTTCAACGTCACGTACTGCACCAGCTCGACTATAACGAACCCGAGCCGGGGGACGCCTGGAAGATCTGCGTGCCCATCGCCGAGCGAGAAGAGCTACTCCGGAAGTACCACGACGATCCTACCGCCGGACACCTGGGGGTCGCCAAGACCATCGTTCGCGTGGCACAGCGATTCTACTGGCCAGGAATGTTTCGGGAAGCCGCCCGCTACGTTCGCAGCTGCGCCAGCTGCCAGCGGTACAAGTCGCCACCGCAGCAGCCCGCGGGGCATCTCCACGCCAATCCAGGGACCAGACCATGGCATACGGTGTCCATCGACCTCGTCGGACCACTGCCAAGGTCACGCCAAGGAAATATCTGGCTGCTGGTCGCCCTCGATCGTTTCACCAAATGGGTAGAACTTGTGCCGCTCCGAAAAGCCACCAGCTCCGCCGTCGCCGCCGCCATTCAGAAGGAAGTCATCCTCCGTCACGGGGCACCTGAAGTGGTCATCACCGACAACGGCCGCCAGTTCATCGGCGGGCCATTCACCGCCCTGCTCGAAGCCGCCGGGACCACACACAGGAAGACGCCGCCGTACTCGCCCCACTGCAACCCGGTAGAACGAGCCAACAAGGTAGTAAAGACGATGCTCGCACAATACACCGGCGCCCGACACAACCTGTGGGACGAGAAGATCGAAGAAGCCCGCTTCGCCGTCAACACCGCCTGGCACGAGTCAACCGGGTACAGTCCGGCGTACCTCAATCAAGGAAGAGAACTCCGAACGCCGGGACATCCACCAACCGAAGATTCCGGCGAGCCGCCGAACCAGCGATGGAAGAATCTCCGGGAAGCGCGGGAGCTCGCGAAAGTACACTTGGCGCGTGCATTCGGACGACAGGCGAAATATTACGACCTCCGACACCGCGACTGGCGCCCAGTCGTCGGAGACCGCGTCTGGAAACGCGAACACACGCTGTCGGACAAAGCGGCCGGAGTCAACGCGAAGCTCGCGCCCAAGTACAGCGGCCCGTACACCGTCGGAAAAATCGTGTCCCCAGTCATTGTCGATCTACGGGGCGATAACCGAAAGTGGACACGCCACATCCACGTCCAGGATTTAAAGCCGGCAGTGGAACCGGACACCGAAACGCGAGCCGCGACCCCAGTTGGGAACGACACGGAACCGGACGGCTTGCCCCCACCAACCCCCGACCCCGCCACCCCGCCAGCCCCTCGTCGCCGAGGCCGACCCCGCAAATTAATTCCGAGCGTCTCTTTCTGTAATAGGATCTGCGTAACAGAAACCATGGAGCCGTGGGTAAAAGAGCTGGCTGACCTGCTGGCAGAGCCAAACTTAGAGGAGAGACCCCGGACGCCAACCATCCAGCTGCCCGAACTGGAGGCCGTCCCGGTCGAGCCGACCCGGGAGGCCACATCAGTAACCACTGCGGACGAACCGCAAGCAGCGCTGGCCGCGCCGTGCCACGCGCCCGCACCACCGCTCCCCGCACCGCTGGGACCGTCGCCGCACCGCCGCCGGGGCCCACGGGTGCGGTCCATACGGCCGGTGACCTGGCTACCAGGCCTCCTGAAACGGAAGGCCGACCTGGAAGAGGCCGCCAGGAAACGGCCACCCGCCGTCCCGCTCGGGACCGACACCGAGCCACCGCCCCGGCTCACCGTTACGCTAGTCGGCCCACTCGGGACAGACGCCGAGCCCGGACCGTCGCAGGCCGCACGGGTTGGCCCGTTCGATCCGGTGCCAAGCTCCGGCGCGACGGTCGAGCCTCCCACCTGGTGGGACAAGGCGGTGACACCGCCAGCCAGGCCGAAGCGCCGCCCGGCAAAGAAGGACCGCCGCGCCGCGCCGGCGCGGCCGCACCGGACCGAACGGGCGGAAAAACTCCTCCAGGAGCCGGACGTGGTATTCATATCCGAACGCCCGCCACCGCCACGAAAGGCCGCCACCACGACCAGTACGCGGGAGGCCGCGAGCACCGCGGTGCCAACAGTGGCACGGAACGCAGCCGCCACCGCTCCCGCCAACCGGGCAACGCCGACATCGAGACCCGGCCCCATACAGGCCTGGACCGAGCAACCCGGAAACGGGGGCCGCCCGACGCCATCCGGAGACCGCCTCCCCGGGGCCCCCCCGTCACTGCCCTATGACGGAAAACCCGTACCAGGTCCCACCGCCTGGTACCAACTGCCGACGGGCCGTCGAGTGGAGGTCCCCACATACTACGTGAGGACTGGGCAGTACCGGGCATCCACCCCTGAGGAGAGGTGGATCCTATTTTTCAAGAAGGACGGCCACCTACGCCGCTGCAAGCTACGAGCCCCGGACGCACTACCGCACTAGCGATGAATCGCGCGCCGCGACCGACCCTCGTGCCGAGGGTCCCACAGTATTACGCGTATAGTTCCCTAGTTTGTAATCACGTTCCTAGTTTTATATTTGATATCGTTTTATAGTTCACATTTTACATTATTATACTTTCCGTTTATGTCTGGAAATCGCGACAGCGAACACGCGCGTCCCCGCCCGTGGTATTACGTTTTGTGTTTCTTTTTCTTTCTCTATTTTTAAGTATTAGTCTATAAGCACCAGAAATCCGCCGCACAGATCAAGTCACATTCTTGTGTCGAAACCTTTCTTTGCTTTCTTCTAAGCGGTAAGTTTATTTTCTAGTCATGCGCGCAGTGGCTGCAAAAAATTTTTTTTTTATTATTATTATCTATTATTATTTCCCGATTAAGACCAATGACTAGGCCCGAGCCGGGCTAACGACTGATTAACCGAAGACTGATAGCTATAAGGCGTCATTTGTTATGTTCCCAAAGTCTACCGTCGGTAATAAAAAGTGCCGTTTTTCCCAAAACCCTGTGTTTTGCCTGATCCGACCCCGTACCATAGGTTAAGACTGCGCTAATTCTTAAGTATTAGTTTTAAGTAGATAATATGTAGTTTTGTTTTTCAATAAAAGGTCTCACTGCCGCTCGTTCGCCACCCCGAGGACGGAGGGGGGTGTAACAGACCTGTACAGCGGGCTCCGTACAGATCTGTTACGAACGCGAAGACTCGCGCACCACCGAAACACGCCAAACGACCCCGACCGAACCCGAACACATACCGCGCGATTTCACGCCTCGCAACCAGGCACAACACGGTATTACGCGCCTTCCCGCGTTTTCGCGCCTCGAAGCAGGCACAATTCGGCGAATTACGCGCACACCGCAACCCGCGTATCCCGCAGCCACCACCGAATTTGCCTATAAGAGGCAGCACGGAAGAAGACTCGCTCTCTTTCCGAGCCCAGCAGGCGAGCCGCCCAAACGGATCGGAACATCGGTAAGCGCCTTACCCCGACGAGCCGTCGCCACTTCGAGCCGAAGCCCCGTTCCCGCGAGCCGCCGGGACACCGTTTGCAACGCGCCGGTTGCACCCGCGTCCGTTCCACGAGCCGTCGAACCGACCCACGGGACCGCTTCGAGCCGAAGCCCCGTCACCGTTCCCGCGAGCCGCCGGGACACCCGTTGCAACGCGCCGGTTGCACCCGCGTCCGTTCCACGAGCCGTCGAACCGACCCACGGGACCGCTTCGCGCCGAAGTCCCCGTCACCGTTCCCGCGAGCCGCCGGGACACCTAGTGCAACGCGCCGGTTGCACCCGCGTCCGTTCCACGAGCCGTCGAACCGACCCACGGGACCGCTTCGCGCCGAAGTCCCTGTCGCCGTTCCCACGAGCCGTCGGAACCCCGTCCGCAACGCGCCGTTGTGTCTTCGCCCGTTCCGCGCGCCGCCGAACAAACCCCGCCGTTACCGCCCCCGACAAACCCGACCGCGAGCCGCCGGTTCCGACCCCCGCGTACCTGGACGAAGTAGGGCCCGTCACCGATACTAGGATCCGCGAACCGCGTACGCGCATCCGTGGGATACCGTGATCGACGTCTTCGCGATCCGCGGCATGGTGAGACGAGAACCCTAACACCGTCTCGC
Source organism: Lasioglossum villosulum (assembly GCA_963971365.1). Lineage (NCBI taxonomy): Eukaryota > Metazoa > Arthropoda > Insecta > Hymenoptera > Halictidae > Lasioglossum > Lasioglossum villosulum. Next base: position 17,223,686 of record OZ020500.1, on the reverse strand, counting down.
AGTGTTTTATTTTGCCCGACCAGCCGTTTCCTGACCGCCCCTCGCCGCGAACCCTGGCTCGGCGAGCCATTCAGCAACGAGGGAGAGCTCCGGTTGTGACGAGAATTCCGGACTCGTTACAACCTCCTCCATGAATCTCCATGAATCTCCATGAATATCCTCCATGAATCTCCATGAATCTCCATGTATCTCCATGAATCTCCATGAATCTCCATGGATCTCCTCCATGAATCTCCACGAATCTCCATGAATCTCCTTCATCAATCTCCACGAATCTCCATGAATCTACATGAATCTCCATGAATCTCCATGAATATCCTCCATGAATCTCCATGAATCTCCATGAATCTCCATGAATCTCCATGAATATCCATGAATATCCATGAATCTCCATGTATCTCCATGAATCTCCATGAATCTACATGAATCTCCATGAATCTCCATGAATCTCCATGAATCTCCATGAATATCCATGAATCTCCATGAATATCCATGAATCTTCATGAATCTCCTCCATGAATCTTCATGAATCTCCATGAATCTCCATGCATCTCCATGAATCTCCATGAATCTCCATGAACCTCCTCCATGAATCTCCATGAATCTACATGAATCTCCATGAATCTCCATGAATCTCCATGAATCTCCATGAATATTCATGAATATCCATGAATCTCCATGTATCTCCATGTATCTCCATGAATCTCCATGAATCTCCATGAATCTCCATGTATCTCCATGAATCTACATGTATCTCCATGAATCTCCATGAATCTCCATGAATCTCCTCCATGAATCTCCATAAATCACCATGAATCTCCATGATATCCTGTATGAATCTTCATGAATCTCCATGAATCTCCATGCATCTCCATGAATCTCCATGAATCTCCACGACCCTCCTCCATGAATCTCCATGAATCTCCATGAATATCCACGAATCTCCATGAATCTCCATGAATATCCATGAATCTCCATGACTCTCCATGAATCTCCATGTATCTCCATGAATCTACATGAATCTCCATGAATCTCCATGAATCTCCTCCACGAATCTCCATAAATCACCATGAATCTCCTTCATCAATCTCCACGAATCTCCATGAATCTCCATGAATCTCCATGAATCTCCATGAATCTCCATGAATCTCCATGAATCTCCATGAATCTCCATGATATCCGGTATGAATCTTCATGAATCTCCATGAATCTCCATGCATCTCCATGAATCTCCATGAATCTCCATGAACCTCCTCCATGAATCTCCATGAATCTCCATGAATCTCCATGAATCTCCTTCATCAATCTCCACGAATCTCCATGAATCTACATGAATCTCCATGAATCTCCATGAATCTCCATGAATCTCCATGAATATCCATGAATATCCATGAATCTCCATGTATCTCCATGTATCTCCATGAATATCCATGAATCTTCATGAATCTCCTCCATGAATCTCCTCCATGAATCTTCATGAATCTCCATGAATCTCCATGCATCTCCATGAATCTCCATGAATCTCCATGAAGCTCCTCCATGAATCTCCATGAATCTCCATTAATATCCTCCATGAATCTCCATGAATCTCCATGAATCTCCATGTATCTTCATGAATCTACATGAATCTTCATGAATCTCCATGAATCTCCTCCATGAATCTCCATGAATCACCATGAATCTCCTTCATCAATCTCCACGAATCTCCATGAATCTCCATGAATCTCCATGAACCTCCTCCATGAATCTCCATGAATCTCCATGAATATCCATGAACCTCCTCCATGAATCTCCATGAATCTCCATGAATCTCCATGAATCTCCATGAATCTCCTTCATCAGTCTCCACGAATCTCCATGAATCTCCATGAATCTCCATGAATATCCATAAATATCCATGAATCTCCATGTATCTCCATGTATCTCCATGATTCTCCATGAATATCCATGAATCTTCATGAATCTCCTCCATGAATCTTCATGAATCTCCATGAATCTCCATGCATCTCCATGAATCTCCATGAATCTCCATGAACCTCCTCCATGAATCTCCATGAATCTCCATGAATATCCTCCATGAATCTCCATGAATCTCCATGAATCTCCATGAACCTCCTCCATGAATCTCCATGAATCTCCATGAATATCCTCCATGAATCTCCATGAATCTCCATGAATCTCCTTCATCAATCTCCACGAATCTCCATGAATCTACATGAATCTCCATGAATCTCTATGAATCTCCATGAATCTCCATGAATATCCATGAATATCCATTAATCTCCATGTATCTCCATGAATCTCCATGAATATGCATGAATCTTCATGAATCTCCTCCATGAATCTTCATGAATCTCCATGAATCTCCATGCATCTCCATGAATCTCCATGAACCTCCTCCATGAATCTCCATGAATCTCCATGAATATCCATGAACCTCCTCCATGAATCTCCATGAATCTCCATGAATCTCCTTCATCAATCTCCGCGAATCTCCATGAATCTACATGAATCTCCATGAATCTCCATGCATCTACATGAATCTCCATGAATCTCCATGAACCTCCTCCATGAATCTCCTCCATGAATCTTCATGAATCTCCATGAATCTCCATGCATCTCCATGAATCTCCATGAATCTCCATGAACCTCCTCCATGAATCTCCATGAATCTACATGAATCTCCATGAATCTCCATGAATCTCCATGAATCTCCATGAATATCCATGAATATCCATGAATCTCCATGTATCTCCATGTATCTCCATGAATCTCCATGAATCTCCATGAATCTCCATGTATCTCCATGAATCTACATGTATCTCCATGAATCTCCATGAATCTCCATGAATCTCCTCCATGAATCTCCATAAATCACCATGAATCTCCATGAATCTCCATGAATATCCATGAATATCCATGAATCTCCATGTATCTCCATGAATCTCCATGAATATCCATGAATCTTCATGAATCTCCTCCATGAATCTTCATGAATCTCCATGAATCTCCATGCATCTCCATGAATCTCCATGAATCTCCATGAACCTCCTCCATGAATCTCCATGAATCTCCATGAATATCCTCCATGAATCTCCATGAATCTCCATGAATCTCCATGAATCTCCTTCATCAATCTCCACGAATCTCCATGAATCTACATGAGTCTCCATGAATCTCCATGAATCTCCATGAATCTCCATGAATATCCATGAATCTCCATGAATATCCATGAATCTTCATGAATCTCCTCCATGAATCTTCATGAATCCCATGAATCTCCATGCATCTCCATGAATCTCCATGAATCTCCATGAACCTCCTCCATGAATCTCCATGAATCTACATGAATCTCCATGAATCTCCATGAATCTCCATGAATCTCCATGAATATCCATGAATATCCATGAATCTCCATGTATCTCCATGTATCTCCATGAATCTCCATGAATCTCCATGAATCTCCATGTATCTCCATGAATCTACATGAATCTCCATGAATCTCCATGAATCTCCTCCATGAATCTCCATAAATCACCATGAATCTCCATGATATCCTGTATGAATCTTCATGAATCTCCATGAATCTCCATGCATCTCCATGAATCTCCATGAATCTCCATGACCCTCCTCCATGAATCTCCATGAATCTCCATGAATATCCATGAATCTCCATGAATCTCCATGAATATCCATGAATCTCCATGAATCTCCATGAATCTCCATGTATCTCCATGAATCTACATGAATCTCCATGAATCTCCATGAATCTCCTCCACGAATCTCCATAAATCACCATGAATCTCCTTCATCAATCTCCACGAATCTCCATGAATCTCCATGAATCTCCATGAATCTCCATGAATCTCCATGAATCTCCATGAATCTCCATGAATCTCCATGATATCCGGTATGAATCTTCATGAATCTCCATGAATCTCCATGCATCTCCATGAATCTCCATGAATCTCCTTCATCAATCTCCACGAATCTCCATGAATCTACATGAATCTCCATGAATCTCCATGAATCTCCATGAATCTCCATGAATATCCATGAATATCCATGAATCTCCATGTATCTCCATGTATCTCCATGAATATCCATGAATCTTCATGAATCTCCTCCATGAATCTCCTCCATGAATCTTCATGAATCTCCATGAATCTCCATGCATCTCCATGAATCTCCATGAATCTCCATGAAGCTCCTCCATGAATCTCCATGAATCTCCATTAATATCCTCCATGAATCTCCATGAATCTCCATGAATCTCCATGTATCTCCATGAATCTACATGAATCTTCATGAATCTCCATGAATCTCCTCCATGAATCTCCATGAATCACCATGAATCTCCTTCATCAATCTCCACGAATCTCCATGAATCTCCATGAATCTCCATGAATCTCCATGAATATCCATGAATATCCATTAATCTCCATGTATCTCCATGAATCTCCATGAATATCCATGAATCTTCATGAATCTCCTCCATGAATCTTCATGAATCTCCATGAATCTCCATGCATCTCCATGAATCTCCATGAATCTCCATGAACCTCCTCCATGAATCTCCATGAATCTCCATGAATATCCATGAACCTCCTCCATGAATCTCCATGAATCTCCATGAATCTCCATGAATCTCCATGATATCCGGTATGAATCTTCATGAATCTCCATGAATCTCCATGCATCTCCATGAATCTCCATGAATCTCCATGAACCTCCTCCATGAATCTCCATGAATCTCCATGAATCTCCATGAATCTCCTTCATCAATCTCCACGAATCTCCATGAATCTACATGAATCTCCATGAATCTCCATGAATCTCCATGAATCTCCATGAATCTCCATGAATATCCATGAATATCCATGAATCTCCATGTATCTCCATGTATCTCCATGAATATCCATGAATCTTCATGAATCTCCTCCATGAATCTCCTCCATGAATCTCCATGGATCTCCTCCATGAATCTCCACGAATCTCCATGAATCTCCTTCATCAATCTCCACGAATCTCCATGAATCTACATGAATCTCCATGAATCTCCATGAATATCCTCCATGAATCTCCATGAATCTCCATGAATCTCCATGAATCTCCATGAATATCCATGAATATCCATGAATCTCCATGTATCTCCATGAATCTCCATGAATCTACATGAATCTCCATGAATCTCCATGAATCTCCATGAATCTCCATGAATATCCATGAATCTCCATGAATATCCATGAATCTTCATGAATCTCCTCCATGAATCTTCATGAATCTCCATGAATCTCCATGCATCTCCATGAATCTCCATGAATCTCCATGAACCTCCTCCATGAATCTCCATGAATCTACATGAATCTCCATGAATCTCCATGAATCTCCATGAATCTCCATGAATATTCATGAATATCCATGAATCTCCATGTATCTCCATGTATCTCCATGAATCTCCATGAATCTCCATGAATCTCCATGTATCTCCATGAATCTACATGTATCTCCATGAATCTCCATGAATCTCCATGAATCTCCTCCATGAATCTCCATAAATCACCATGAATCTCCATGATATCCTGTATGAATCTTCATGAATCTCCATGAATCTCCATGCATCTCCATGAATCTCCATGAATCTCCACGACCCTCCTCCATGAATCTCCATGAATCTCCATGAATATCCACGAATCTCCATGAATCTCCATGAATATCCATGAATCTCCATGACTCTCCATGAATCTCCATGTATCTCCATGAATCTACATGAATCTCCATGAATCTCCATGAATCTCCTCCACGAATCTCCATAAATCACCATGAATCTCCTTCATCAATCTCCACGAATCTCCATGAATCTCCATGAATCTCCATGAATCTCCATGAATCTCCATGAATCTCCATGAATCTCCATGAATCTCCATGATATCCGGTATGAATCTTCATGAATCTCCATGAATCTCCATGCATCTCCATGAATCTCCATGAATCTCCATGAACCTCCTCCATGAATCTCCATGAATCTCCATGAATCTCCATGAATCTCCTTCATCAATCTCCACGAATCTCCATGAATCTACATGAATCTCCATGAATCTCCATGAATCTCCATGAATCTCCATGAATATCCATGAATATCCATGAATCTCCATGTATCTCCATGTATCTCCATGAATATCCATGAATCTTCATGAATCTCCTCCATGAATCTCCTCCATGAATCTTCATGAATCTCCATGAATCTCCATGCATCTCCATGAATCTCCATGAATCTCCATGAAGCTCCTCCATGAATCTCCATGAATCTCCATTAATATCCTCCATGAATCTCCATGAATCTCCATGAATCTCCATGTATCTTCATGAATCTACATGAATCTTCATGAATCTCCATGAATCTCCTCCATGAATCTCCATGAATCACCATGAATCTCCTTCATCAATCTCCACGAATCTCCATGAATCTCCATGAATCTCCATGAACCTCCTCCATGAATCTCCATGAATCTCCATGAATATCCATGAACCTCCTCCATGAATCTCCATGAATCTCCATGAATCTCCATGAATCTCCATGAATCTCCTTCATCAATCTCCACGAATCTCCATGAATCTCCATGAATCTCCATGAATATCCATAAATATCCATGAATCTCCATGTATCTCCATGTATCTCCATGATTCTCCATGAATATCCATGAATCTTCATGAATCTCCTCCATGAATCTTCATGAATCTCCATGAATCTCCATGCATCTCCATGAATCTCCATGAATCTCCATGAACCTCCTCCATGAATCTCCATGAATCTCCATGAATATCCTCCATGAATCTCCATGAATCTCCATGAATCTCCATGAACCTCCTCCATGAATCTCCATGAATCTCCATGAATATCCTCCATGAATCTCCATGAATCTCCATGAATCTCCTTCATCAATCTCCACGAATCTCCATGAATCTACATGAATCTCCATGAATCTCTATGAATCTCCATGAATCTCCATGAATATCCATGAATATCCATTAATCTCCATGTATCTCCATGAATCTCCATGAATATGCATGAATCTTCATGAATCTCCTCCATGAATCTTCATGAATCTCCATGAATCTCCATGCATCTCCATGAATCTCCATGAACCTCCTCCATGAATCTCCATGAATCTCCATGAATATCCATGAACCTCCTCCATGAATCTCCATGAATCTCCATGAATCTCCTTCATCAATCTCCGCGAATCTCCATGAATCTACATGAATCTCCATGAATCTCCATGCATCTACATGAATCTCCATGAATCTCCATGAACCTCCTCCATGAATCTCCTCCATGAATCTTCATGAATCTCCATGAATCTCCATGCATCTCCATGAATCTCCATGAATCTCCATGAACCTCCTCCATGAATCTCCATGAATCTACATGAATCTCCATGAATCTCCATGAATCTCCATGAATCTCCATGAATATCCATGAATATCCATGAATCTCCATGTATCTCCATGTATCTCCATGAATCTCCATGAATCTCCATGAATCTCCATGTATCTCCATGAATCTACATGTATCTCCATGAATCTCCATGAATCTCCATGAATCTCCTCCATGAATCTCCATAAATCACCATGAATCTCCATGAATCTCCATGAATATCCATGAATATCCATGAATCTCCATGTATCTCCATGAATCTCCATGAATATCCATGAATCTTCATGAATCTCCTCCATGAATCTTCATGAATCTCCATGAATCTCCATGCATCTCCATGAATCTCCATGAATCTCCATGAACCTCCTCCATGAATCTCCATGAATCTCCATGAATATCCTCCATGAATCTCCATGAATCTCCATGAATCTCCATGAATCTCCTTCATCAATCTCCACGAATCTCCATGAATCTACATGAGTCTCCATGAATCTCCATGAATCTCCATGAATCTCCATGAATATCCATGAATCTCCATGAATATCCATGAATCTTCATGAATCTCCTCCATGAATCTTCATGAATCCCATGAATCTCCATGCATCTCCATGAATCTCCATGAATCTCCATGAACCTCCTCCATGAATCTCCATGAATCTACATGAATCTCCATGAATCTCCATGAATCTCCATGAATCTCCATGAATATCCATGAATATCCATGAATCTCCATGTATCTCCATGTATCTCCATGAATCTCCATGAATCTCCATGAATCTCCATGTATCTCCATGAATCTACATGAATCTCCATGAATCTCCATGAATCTCCTCCATGAATCTCCATAAATCACCATGAATCTCCATGATATCCTGTATGAATCTTCATGAATCTCCATGAATCTCCATGCATCTCCATGAATCTCCATGAATCTCCATGACCCTCCTCCATGAATCTCCATGAATCTCCATGAATATCCATGAATCTCCATGAATCTCCATGAATATCCATGAATCTCCATGAATCTCCATGAATCTCCATGTATCTCCATGAATCTACATGAATCTCCATGAATCTCCATGAATCTCCTCCACGAATCTCCATAAATCACCATGAATCTCCTTCATCAATCTCCACGAATCTCCATGAATCTCCATGAATCACCATGAATCTCCATGAATCTCCATGAATCTCCATGAATCTCCATGAATCTCCATGATATCCGGTATGAATCTTCATGAATCTCCATGAATCTCCATGCATCTCCATGAATCTCCATGAATCTCCTTCATCAATCTCCACGAATCTCCATGAATCTACATGAATCTCCATGAATCTCCATGAATCTCCATGAATCTCCATGAATATCCATGAATATCCATGAATCTCCATGTATCTCCATGTATCTCCATGAATATCCATGAATCTTCATGAATCTCCTCCATGAATCTCCTCCATGAATCTTCATGAATCTCCATGAATCTCCATGCATCTCCATGAATCTCCATGAATCTCCATGAAGCTCCTCCATGAATCTCCATGAATCTCCATTAATATCCTCCATGAATCTCCATGAATCTCCATGAATCTCCATGTATCTCCATGAATCTACATGAATCTTCATGAATCTCCATGAATCTCCTCCATGAATCTCCATGAATCACCATGAATCTCCTTCATCAATCTCCACGAATCTCCATGAATCTCCATGAATCTCCATGAATCTCCATGAATATCCATGAATATCCATTAATCTCCATGTATCTCCATGAATCTCCATGAATATCCATGAATCTTCATGAATCTCCTCCATGAATCTTCATGAATCTCCATGAATCTCCATGCATCTCCATGAATCTCCATGAATCTCCATGAACCTCCTCCATGAATCTCCATGAATCTCCATGAATATCCATGAACCTCCTCCATGAATCTCCATGAATCTCCATGAATCTCCATGAATCTCCATGATATCCGGTATGAATCTTCATGAATCTCCATGAATCTCCATGCATCTCCATGAATCTCCATGAATCTCCATGAACCTCCTCCATGAATCTCCATGATTCTCCATGAATCTCCATGAATCTCCTTCATCAATCTCCACGAATCTCCATGAATCTACATGAATCTCCATGAATCTCCATGAATCTCCATGAATCTCCATGAATCTCCATGAATATCCATGAATATCCATGAATCTCCATGTATCTCCATGTATCTCCATGAATATCCATGAATCTTCATGAATCTCCTCCATGAATCTCCTCCATGAATCTTCATGAATCTCCATGAATCTCCATGCATCTCCATGAATCTCCATGAATCTCCATGAAGCTCCTCCATGAATCTCCATGAATCTCCATTAATATCCTCCATGAATCTCCATGAATCTCCATGAATCTCCATGTATCTTCATGAATCTACATGAATCTTCATGAATCTCCATGAATCTCCTCCATGAATCTCCATGAATCACCATGAATCTCCTTCATCAATCTCCACGAATCTCCATGAATCTCCATGAATCTCCATGAACCTCCTCCATGAATCTCCATGAATCTCCATGAATATCCATGAACCTCCTCCATGAATCTCCATGAATCTCCATGAATCTCCATGAATCTCCATGAATCTCCTTCATCAATCTCCACGAATCTCCATGAATCTCCATGAATCTCCATGAATATCCATAAATATCCATGAATCTCCATGTATCTCCATGTATCTCCATGATTCTCCATGAATATCCATGAATCTTCATGAATCTCCTCCATGAATCTTCATGAATCTCCATGAATCTCCATGCATCTCCATGAATCTCCATGAATCTCCATGAACCTCCTCCATGAATCTCCATGAATCTCCATGAATATCCTCCATGAATCTCCATGAATCTCCATGAATCTCCATGAACCTCCTCCATGAATCTCCATGAATCTCCATGAATATCCTCCATGAATCTCCATGAATCTCCATGAATCTCCTTCATCAATCTCCACGAATCTCCATGAATCTACATGAATCTCCATGAATCTCTATGAATCTCCATGAATCTCCATGAATATCCATGAATATCCATTAATCTCCATGTATCTCCATGAATCTCCATGAATATGCATGAATCTTCATGAATCTCCTCCATGAATCTTCATGAATCTCCATGAATCTCCATGAATCTCCATGAATCTCCATGAATCTCCTCCATGAATCTCCATGAATCTCCATGAATATCCATGAACCTCCTCCATGAATCTCCATGAATCTCCATGAATCTCCTTCATCAATCTCCGCGAATCTCCATGAATCTACATGAATCTCCATGAATCTCCATGCATCTACATGAATCTCCATGAATCTCCATGAACCTCCTCCATGAATCTCCTCCATGAATCTTCATGAATCTCCATGAATCTCCATGCATCTCCATGAATCTCCATGAATCTCCATGAACCTCCTCCATGAATCTCCATGAATCTACATGAATCTCCATGAATCTCCATGAATCTCCATGAATCTCCATGAATATCCATGAATATCCATGAATCTCCATGTATCTCCATGTATCTCCATGAATCTCCATGAATCTCCATGAATCTCCATGTATCTCCATGAATCTACATGTATCTCCATGAATCTCCATGAATCTCCATGAATCTCCTCCATGAATCTCCATAAATCACCATGAATCTCCATGAATCTCCATGAATATCCATGAATATCCATGAATCTCCATGTATCTCCATGAATCTCCATGAATATCCATGAATCTTCATGAATCTCCTCCATGAATCTTCATGAATCTCCATGAATCTCCATGCATCTCCATGAATCTCCATGAATCTCCATGAACCTCCTCCATGAATCTCCATGAATCTCCATGAATATCCTCCATGAATCTCCATGAATCTCCATGAATCTCCATGAATCTCCTTCATCAATCTCCACGAATCTCCATGAATCTACATGAGTCTCCATGAATCTCCATGAATCTCCATGAATCTCCATGAATATCCATGAATCTCCATGAATATCCATGAATCTTCATGAATCTCCTCCATGAATCTTCATGAATCCCATGAATCTCCATGCATCTCCATGAATCTCCATGAATCTCCATGAACCTCCTCCATGAATCTCCATGAATCTACATGAATCTCCATGAATCTCCATGAATCTCCATGAATCTCCATGAATATCCATGAATATCCATGAATCTCCATGTATCTCCATGTATCTCCATGAATCTCCATGAATCTCCATGAATCTCCATGTATCTCCATGAATCTACATGAATCTCCATGAATCTCCATGAATCTCCTCCATGAATCTCCATAAATCACCATGAATCTCCATGATATCCTGTATGAATCTTCATGAATCTCCATGAATCTCCATGCATCTCCACGAATCTCCATGAATCTCCATGACCCTCCTCCATGAATCTCCATGAATCTCCATGAATATCCATGAATCTCCATGAATCTCCATGAATATCCATGAATCTCCATGAATCTCCATGAATCTCCATGTATCTCCATGAATCTACATGAATCTCCATGAATCTCCATGAATCTCCTCCACGAATCTCCATAAATCACCATGAATCTCCTTCATCAATCTCCACGAATCTCCATGAATCTCCATGAATCTCCATGAATCTCCATGAATCTCCATGAATCTCCATGAATCTCCATGAATCTCCATGATATCCGGTATGAATCTTCATGAATCTCCATGAATCTCCATGCATCTCCATGAATCTCCATGAATCTCCTTCATCAATCTCCACGAATCTCCATGAATCTACATGAATCTCCATGAATCTCCATGAATCTCCATGAATCTCCATGAATATCCATGAATATCCATGAATCTCCATGTATCTCCATGTATCTCCATGAATATCCATGAATCTTCATGAATCTCCTCCATGAATCTCCTCCATGAATCTTCATGAATCTCCATGAATCTCCATGCATCTCCATGAATCTCCATGAATCTCCATGAAGCTCCTCCATGAATCTCCATGAATCTCCATTAATATCCTCCATGAATCTCCATGAATCTCCATGAATCTCCATGTATCTCCATGAATCTACATGAATCTTCATGAATCTCCATGAATCTCCTCCATGAATCTCCATGAATCACCATGAATCTCCTTCATCAATCTCCACGAATCTCCAGGAATCTCCATGAATCTCCATGAATCTCCATGAATATCCATGAATATCCATTAATCTCCATGTATCTCCATGAATCTCCATGAATATCCATGAATCTTCATGAATCTCCTCCATGAATCTTCATGAATCTCCATGAATCTCCATGCATCTCCATGAATCTCCATGAATCTCCATGAACCTCCTCCATGAATCTCCATGAATCTCCATGAATATCCATGAACCTCCTCCATGAATCTCCATGAATCTCCATGAATCTCCATGAATCTCCTTCATCAATCTCCACGAATCTCCATGAATCTACATGAATCTCCATGAATCTCCATGAATCTCCATGAATCTCCATGAATATCCGTAAATATCCATGAATCTCCATGTATCTCCATGCATCTCCATGAATCTCCATGAATCTCCATGAACCTCCTCCATGAATCTCCATGAATCTACATGAATCTCCATGAATCTCCATGAATCTCCATGAATCTCCATGAATATCCATGAATATCCATGAATCTCCATGTATCTCCATGTATCTCCATGAATCTCCATGAATCTCCATGAATCTCCATGTATCTCCATGAATCTACATGAATCTCCATGAATCTCCATGAATCTCCTCCATGAATCTCCATAAATCACCATGAATCTCCATGATATCCTGTATGAATCTTCATGAATCTCCATGAATCTCCATGCATCTCCATGAATCTCCATGAATCTCCATGACCCTCCTCCATGAATCTCCATGAATCTCCATGAATATCCATGAATCTCCATGAATCTCCATGAATATCCATGAATCTCCATGAATCTCCATGAATCTCCATGTATCTCCATGAATCTACATGAATCTCCATGAATCTCCATGAATCTCCTCCACGAATCTCCATAAATCACCATGAATCTCCTTCATCAATCTCCACGAATCTCCATGAATCTCCATGAATCTCCATCAATCTCCATGAATCTACATGAATCTCCATGAATCTCCATGAATCTCCATGATATCCGGTATGAATCTTCATGAATCTCCATGAATCTCCATGCATCTCCATGAATCTCCATGAACCTCCTCCATGAATCTCCATGAATCTCCATGAATATCCATGAACCTCCTCCATGAATCTCCATGAATCTCCATGAATCTCCATGAATCTCCTTCATCAATCTCCACGAATCTCCATGAATCTACATGAATCTCCATGAATCTCTATGAATCTCCATGAATCTCCATGAATATCCATGAATATCCATTAATCTCCATGTATCTCCATGAATCTCCATGAATATGCATGAATCTTCATGAATCTCCTCCATGAATCTTCATGAATCTCCATGAATCTCCATGCATCTCCATGAATCTCCATGAACCTCCTCCATGAATCTCCATGAATCTCCATGAATCTCCATGAACCTCCTCCATGAATCTCCATGAATCTCCATGAATATCCTCCATGAATCTCCATGAATATCCATGAATCTCCATGAATATCCTCCATGAATCTCCATGAATCTCCATGAATCTCCATGAATCTCCTTCATCAATCTCCACGAATCTCCATGAATCTACATGAATCTCCATGAATCTCCATGAATCTCCATGAATCTCCATGAATATCCATGAATATCCATGAATCTCCATGTATCTCCATGTATCTCCATGAATCTCCATGAATCTCCATGAATCTCCATGTATCTCTATGAATCTACATGAATCTCCATGAATCTCCATGAATCTCCTCCATAAATCACCATGAATCTCCTTCATCAATCTCCACGAATCTCCATGAATCTCCATGAATCTCCACGAATCGCCATGAATCTACATGAATCTCCATGAATCTCCTCCATGAATCTCCATGAATCACCATGAATCTCCTTCATCAATCTCCACGAATCTCCATGAATCTCCATGAATCCCCATGAATATCCATGAATATCCATGAATCTCCATGTATCTCCATGAATCGCCATGAATATCCATGAATCTCCATGAATATCCTCCATGAATCTCCATGAATCTCCATGAATCTCCATGAATCTCCTTCATCAATCTCCACGAATCTCCATGAATCTACATGAATCTCCATGAATCTCCATGAATCTCCATGAATCTCCATGAATCTCCATGTATCTCCATGAATCTACATGAATCTCCATGAATCTCCATGAATCTCCTCCATGAATCTCCATAAATCACCATGAATCTCCTTCATCAATCTCCATGAATCTCCATGAATCTCCATGAATATCCATGAATATCCATGAATCTCCATGTATCTCCATGTATCTCCATGAATCTCCTCCATGAATCTTCATGAATCTCCATGAATCTCCATGCATCTCCATGAATCTCCATGAATCTCCATGAACCTCCTCCATGAATCTCCATGAATATCCTCCATGAATCTCCATGAATCTCCATGAATCTCCATGTATCTCCATGAATCTCCATGAATCTCCATGGATCTCCTCCATGAATCTCCATGAATCTCCATGAATCTCCTTCATCAATCTCCACGAATCTCCATGAATCTACATGAATCTCCATGAATCTCCATGAATATCCTCCATGAATCTCCATGAATCTCCATGAATCTCCATGAATCTCCATGAATATCCATGAATATCCACGAATCTCCATGTATCTCCATGAATCTCCATGAATCTACATGAATCTCCATGAATCTCCATGAATCTCCATGAATCTCCATGAATATCCATGAATCTCCATGAATATCCATGAATCTTCATGAATCTCCTCCATGAATCTTCATGAATCTCCATGAATCTCCATGCATCTCCATGAATCTCCATGAATCTCCACGACCCTCCTCCATGAATCTCCATGAATCTCCATGAATCTCCATGAATATCCATGAATCTCCATGACTCTCCATGAATCTCCATGTATCTCCATGAATCTACATGAATCTCCATGAATCTCCATGAATCTCCTCCACGAATCTCCATAAATCACCATGAATCTCCTTCATCAATCTCCACGAATCTCCATGAATCTCCATGAATCTCCATGAATCTCCATGAATCTCCATGAATCTCCATGCATCTCCATGAATCTCCATGAATCTCCACGACCCTCCTCCATGAATCTCCATGAATCTCCATGAATATCCATGAATCTCCATGAATCTCCATGAATATCCATGAATCTCCATGACTCTCCATGAATCTCCATGTATCTCCATGAATCTACATGAATCTCCATGAATCTCCATGAATCTCCTCCACGAATCTCCATAAATCACCATGAATCTCCTTCATCAATCTCCACGAATCTCCATGAATCTCCATGAATCTCCATGAATCTCCATGAATCTCCATGAATCTCCATGAATCTCCATGAATCTCCATGAATCTCCATGAATCTCCATGATATCCGGTATGAATCTTCATGAATCTCCATGAATCTCCATGCATCTCCATGAATCTCCATGAATCTCCATGAACCTCCTCCATGAATCTCCATGAATCTCCATGAATCTCCATGAATCTCCTTCATCAATCTCCACGAATCTCCATGAATCTACATGAATCTCCATGAATCTCCATGAATCTCCATGAATCTCCATGAATCTCCTTCATCAATCTCCACGAATCTCCATGAATCTACATGAATCTCCATGAATCTCTATGAATCTCCATGAATATCCATGAATATCCATTAATCTCCATGTATCTCCATGAATCTCCATGAATATGCATGAATCTTCATGAATCTCCTCCATGAATCTTCATGAATCTCCATGAATCTCCATGCATCTCCATGAATCTCCATGAACCTCCTCCATGAATCTCCATGAATCTCCATGAATATCCATGAACCTCCTCCATGAATCTCCATGAATCTCCATGAATCTCCTTCATCAATCTCCGCGAATCTACATGAATCTACATGAATCTCCATGAATCTCCATGAATCTCCACGACCCTCCTCCATGAATCTCCATGAATCTCCATGAATCTCCATGAATATCCATGAATCTCCATGACTCTCCATGAATCTCCATGTATCTCCATGAATCTACATGAATCTCCATGAATCTCCATGAATCTCCTCCACGAATCTCCATAAATCACCATGAATCTCCTTCATCAATCTCCACGAATCTCCATGAATCTCCATGAATCTCCATGAATCTCCATGAATCTCCATGAATCTCCATGCATCTCCATGAATCTCCATGAATCTCCACGACCCTCCTCCATGAATCTCCATGAATCTCCATGAATATCCATGAATCTCCATGAATCTCCATGAATATCCATGAATCTCCATGACTCTCCATGAATCTCCATGTATCTCCATGAATCTACATGAATCTCCATGAATCTCCATGAATCTCCTCCACGAATCTCCATAAATCACCATGAATCTCCTTCATCAATCTCCACGAATCTCCATGAATCTCCATGAATCTCCATGAATCTCCATGAATCTCCATGAATCTCCATGAATCTCCATGAATCTCCATGAATCTCCATGAATCTCCATGATATCCGGTATGAATCTTCATGAATCTCCATGAATCTCCATGCATCTCCATGAATCTCCATGAATCTCCATGAACCTCCTCCATGAATCTCCATGAATCTCCATGAATCTCCATGAATCTCCTTCATCAATCTCCACGAATCTCCATGAATCTACATGAATCTCCATGAATCTCCATGAATCTCCATGAATCTCCATGAATCTCCTTCATCAATCTCCACGAATCTCCATGAATCTACATGAATCTCCATGAATCTCTATGAATCTCCATGAATATCCATGAATATCCATTAATCTCCATGTATCTCCATGAATCTCCATGAATATGCATGAATCTTCATGAATCTCCTCCATGAATCTTCATGAATCTCCATGAATCTCCATGCATCTCCATGAATCTCCATGAACCTCCTCCATGAATCTCCATGAATCTCCATGAATATCCATGAACCTCCTCCATGAATCTCCATGAATCTCCATGAATCTCCTTCATCAATCTCCGCGAATCTACATGAATCTACATGAATCTCCATGAATCTCCATGAATCTCCATGAACCTCCTCCATGAATCTCCATGAATATCCTCCATGAATCTCCATGAATCTCCATGAATCTCCATGTATCTCCATGAATCTCCATGAATCTCCATGGATCTCCTCCATGAATCTCCATGAATCTCCATGAATCTCCTTCATCAATCTCCACGAATCTCCATGAATCTACATGAATCTCCATGAATCTCCATGAATATCCTCCATGAATCTCCATGAATCTCCATGAATCTCCATGAATCTCCATGAATATCCATGAATATCCACGAATCTCCATGTATCTCCATGAATCTCCATGAATCTACATGAATCTCCATGAATCTCCATGAATCTCCATGAATCTCCATGAATATCCATGAATCTCCATGAATATCCATGAATCTTCATGAATCTCCTCCATGAATCTTCATGAATCTCCATGAATCTCCATGCATCTCCATGAATCTCCATGAATCTCCACGACCCTCCTCCATGAATCTCCATGAATCTCCATGAATCTCCATGAATATCCATGAATCTCCATGACTCTCCATGAATCTCCATGTATCTCCATGAATCTACATGAATCTCCATGAATCTCCATGAATCTCCTCCACGAATCTCCATAAATCACCATGAATCTCCTTCATCAATCTCCACGAATCTCCATGAATCTCCATGAATCTCCATGAATCTCCATGAATCTCCATGAATCTCCATGCATCTCCATGAATCTCCATGAATCTCCACGACCCTCCTCCATGAATCTCCATGAATCTCCATGAATATCCATGAATCTCCATGAATCTCCATGAATATCCATGAATCTCCATGACTCTCCATGAATCTCCATGTATCTCCATGAATCTACATGAATCTCCATGAATCTCCATGAATCTCCTCCACGAATCTCCATAAATCACCATGAATCTCCTTCATCAATCTCCACGAATCTCCATGAATCTCCATGAATCTCCATGAATCTCCATGAATCTCCATGAATCTCCATGAATCTCCATGAATCTCCATGAATCTCCATGAATCTCCATGATATCCGGTATGAATCTTCATGAATCTCCATGAATCTCCATGCATCTCCATGAATCTCCATGAATCTCCATGAACCTCCTCCATGAATCTCCATGAATCTCCATGAATCTCCATGAATCTCCTTCATCAATCTCCACGAATCTCCATGAATCTACATGAATCTCCATGAATCTCCATGAATCTCCATGAATCTCCATGAATCTCCTTCATCAATCTCCACGAATCTCCATGAATCTACATGAATCTCCATGAATCTCTATGAATCTCCATGAATATCCATGAATATCCATTAATCTCCATGTATCTCCATGAATCTCCATGAATATGCATGAATCTTCATGAATCTCCTCCATGAATCTTCATGAATCTCCATGAATCTCCATGCATCTCCATGAATCTCCATGAACCTCCTCCATGAATCTCCATGAATCTCCATGAATATCCATGAACCTCCTCCATGAATCTCCATGAATCTCCATGAATCTCCTTCATCAATCTCCGCGAATCTACATGAATCTACATGAATCTCCATGAATCTCCATGCATCTACATGAATCTCCATGAATCTCCATGAACCTCCTCCATGAATCTCCATGAATCTCCATGAATATCCTCCATGAATCTCCATGAATCTCCATGAATATCCATGAATATCCATGAATCTCCATGTATCTCCATGAATCTCCATGAATATCCATGAATCTTCATGAATCTCCTCCATGAATCTTCATGAATCTCCATGCATCTCCATGAATCTCCATGAATCTCCATGAACCTCCTCCATGAATCTCCATGAATCTCCATGAATATCCTCCATGAATCTCCATGAATCTCCATGAATCTCCATGAATCTCCTTCATCAATCTCCACGAATCTCCATGAATCTACATGAATCTCCATGAATCTCCATGAATCTCCATGAATATCCATGAATATCCATGAATCTCCATGAATCTCCATGTATCTCCATGAATCTACATGAATCTCCATGAATCTCCATGAATCTCCTCCATGAATCTCCATAAATCACCATGAATCTCCTTCATCAATCTCCATGAATCTCCATGAATCTCCATGAATATCCATGAATATCCATGAATCTCCATGTATCTCCATGTATCTCCATGAATCTCCTCCATGAATCTTCATGAATCTCCATGAATCTCCATGCATCTCCATGAATCTCCATGAATCTCCATGAACCTCCTCCATGAATCTCCATGAATATCCTCCATGAATCTCCATGAATCTCCATGAATCTCCATGTATCTCCATGAATCTCCATGAATCTCCATGGATCTCCTCCATGAATCTCCATGAATCTCCATGAATCTCCTTCATCAATCTCCACGAATCTCCATGAATCTACATGAATCTCCATGAATCTCCATGAATATCCTCCATGAATCTCCATGAATCTCCATGAATCTCCATGAATCTCCATGAATATCCATGAATATCCACGAATCTCCATGTATCTCCATGAATCTCCATGAATCTCCATGAATCTCCATGAATCTCCATGAATCTCCATGAATATCCATGAATCTCCATGAATATCCATGAATCTTCATGAATCTCCTCCATGAATCTTCATGAATCTCCATGAATCTCCATGCATCTCCATGAATCTCCATGAATCTCCACGACCCTCCTCCATGAATCTCCATGAATCTCCATGAATCTCCATGAATATCCATGAATCTCCATGACTCTCCATGAATCTCCATGTATCTCCATGAATCTACATGAATCTCCATGAATCTCCATGAATCTCCTCCACGAATCTCCATAAATCACCATGAATCTCCTTCATCAATCTCCACGAATCTCCATGAATCTCCATGAATCTTCATGAATCTCCATGAATCTCCATGCATCTCCATGAATCTCCATGAACCTCCTCCATGAATCTCCATGAATCTCCATGAATATCCATGAACCTCCTCCATGAATCTCCATGAATCTCCATGAATCTCCTTCATCAATCTCCGCGAATCTACATGAATCTACATGAATCTCCATGAATCTCCATGAATCTCCATGAACCTCCTCCATGAATCTCCATGAATATCCTCCATGAATCTCCATGAATCTCCATGAATCTCCATGTATCTCCATGAATCTCCATGAATCTCCATGGATCTCCTCCATGAATCTCCATGAATCTCCATGAATCTCCTTCATCAATCTCCACGAATCTCCATGAATCTACATGAATCTCCATGAATCTCCATGAATATCCTCCATGAATCTCCATGAATCTCCATGAATCTCCATGAATCTCCATGAATATCCATGAATATCCACGAATCTCCATGTATCTCCATGAATCTCCATGAATCTACATGAATCTCCATGAATCTCCATGAATCTCCATGAATCTCCATGAATATCCATGAATCTCCATGAATATCCATGAATCTTCATGAATCTCCTCCATGAATCTTCATGAATCTCCATGAATCTCCATGCATCTCCATGAATCTCCATGAATCTCCACGACCCTCCTCCATGAATCTCCATGAATCTCCATGAATCTCCATGAATATCCATGAATCTCCATGACTCTCCATGAATCTCCATGTATCTCCATGAATCTACATGAATCTCCATGAATCTCCATGAATCTCCTCCACGAATCTCCATAAATCACCATGAATCTCCTTCATCAATCTCCACGAATCTCCATGAATCTCCATGAATCTCCATGAATCTCCATGAATCTCCATGAATCTCCATGCATCTCCATGAATCTCCATGAATCTCCACGACCCTCCTCCATGAATCTCCATGAATCTCCATGAATATCCATGAATCTCCATGAATCTCCATGAATATCCATGAATCTCCATGACTCTCCATGAATCTCCATGTATCTCCATGAATCTACATGAATCTCCATGAATCTCCATGAATCTCCTCCACGAATCTCCATAAATCACCATGAATCTCCTTCATCAATCTCCACGAATCTCCATGAATCTCCATGAATCTCCATGAATCTCCATGAATCTCCATGAATCTCCATGAATCTCCATGAATCTCCATGAATCTCCATGAATCTCCATGATATCCGGTATGAATCTTCATGAATCTCCATGAATCTCCATGCATCTCCATGAATCTCCATGAATCTCCATGAACCTCCTCCATGAATCTCCATGAATCTCCATGAATCTCCATGAATCTCCTTCATCAATCTCCACGAATCTCCATGAATCTACATGAATCTCCATGAATCTCCATGAATCTCCATGAATCTCCATGAATCTCCTTCATCAATCTCCACGAATCTCCATGAATCTACATGAATCTCCATGAATCTCTATGAATCTCCATGAATATCCATGAATATCCATTAATCTCCATGTATCTCCATGAATCTCCATGAATATGCATGAATCTTCATGAATCTCCTCCATGAATCTTCATGAATCTCCATGAATCTCCATGCATCTCCATGAATCTCCATGAACCTCCTCCATGAATCTCCATGAATCTCCATGAATATCCATGAACCTCCTCCATGAATCTCCATGAATCTCCATGAATCTCCTTCATCAATCTCCGCGAATCTACATGAATCTACATGAATCTCCATGAATCTCCATGCATCTACATGAATCTCCATGAATCTCCATGAATCTCCATGAATCTCCATGAATCTCCATGAATATCCATGAATCTCCATGAATATCCATGAATCTTCATGAATCTCCTCCATGAATCTTCATGAATCTCCATGAATCTCCATGCATCTCCATGAATCTCCATGAATCTCCACGACCCTCCTCCATGAATCTCCATGAATCTCCATGAATCTCCATGAATATCCATGAATCTCCATGACTCTCCATGAATCTCCATGTATCTCCATGAATCTACATGAATCTCCATGAATCTCCATGAATCTCCTCCACGAATCTCCATAAATCACCATGAATCTCCTTCATCAATCTCCACGAATCTCCATGAATCTCCATGAATCTCCATGAATCTCCATGAATCTCCATGAATCTCCATGCATCTCCATGAATCTCCATGAATCTCCACGACCCTCCTCCATGAATCTCCATGAATCTCCATGAATATCCATGAATCTCCATGAATCTCCATGAATATCCATGAATCTCCATGACTCTCCATGAATCTCCATGTATCTCCATGAATCTACATGAATCTCCATGAATCTCCATGAATCTCCTCCACGAATCTCCATAAATCACCATGAATCTCCTTCATCAATCTCCACGAATCTCCATGAATCTCCATGAATCTCCATGAATCTCCATGAATCTCCATGAATCTCCATGAATCTCCATGAATCTCCATGATATCCGGTATGAATCTTCATGAATCTCCATGAATCTCCATGCATCTCCATGAATCTCCATGAATCTCCATGAACCTCCTCCATGAATCTCCATGAATCTCCATGAATCTCCATGAATCTCCTTCATCAATCTCCACGAATCTCCATGAATCTACATGAATCTCCATGAATCTCCATGAATCTGCATGAATCTCCATGAATCTCCTTCATCAATCTCCACGAATCTCCATGAATCTACATGAATCTCCATGAATCTCTATGAATCTCCATGAATATCCATGAATATCCATTAATCTCCATGTATCTCCATGAATCTCCATGAATATGCATGAATCTTCATGAATCTCCTCCATGAATCTTCATGAATCTCCATGAATCTCCATGCATCTCCATGAATCTCCATGAACCTCCTCCATGAATCTCCATGAATCTCCATGAATATCCATGAACCTCCTCCATGAATCTCCATGAATCTCCATGAATCTCCTTCATCAATCTCCGCGAATCTACATGAATCTACATGAATCTCCATGAATCTCCATGCATCTACATGAATCTCCATGAATCTCCATGAACCTCCTCCATGAATCTCCATGAATCTCCATGAATATCCTCCATGAATCTCCATGAATCTCCATGAATATCCATGAATATCCATGAATCTCCATGTATCTCCATGAATCTCCATGAATATCCATGAATCTTCATGAATCTCCTCCATGAATCTTCATGAATCTCCATGCATCTCCATGAATCTCCATGAATCTCCATGAACCTCCTCCATGAATCTCCATGAATCTCCATGAATATCCTCCATGAATCTCCATGAATCTCCATGAATCTCCATGAATCTCCTTCATCAATCTCCACGAATCTCCATGAATCTACATGAATCTCCATGAATCTCCATGAATCTCCATGAATATCCATGAATATCCATGAATCTCCATGTATCTCCATGAATCTCCATGAATATCCATGAATCTTCATGAATCTCCTCCATGAATCTTCATGAATCTCCATGAATCTCCATGCATCTCCATGAATCTCCATGAATCTCCATGAACCTCCTCCATGAATCTCCATGAATCTCCATGAATATCCTCCATGAATCTCCATGAATCTCCATGAATCTCCATGAATCTCCTTCATCAATCTCCACGAATCTCCATGAATCTACATGAATCTCCATGAATCTCCATGAATCTCCATGAATCTCCATGAATATCCATGAATCTCCATGAATATCCATGAATCTTCATGAATCTCCTCCATGAATCTTCATGAATCCCATGAATCTCCATGCATCTCCATGAATCTCCATGAATCTCCATGAACCTCCTCCATGAATCTCCATGAATCTACATGAATCTCCATGAATCTCCATGAATCTCCATGAATCTCCATGAATATCCATGAATATCCATGAATCTCCATGTATCTCCATGTATCTCCATGAATCTCCATGAATCTCCATGAATCTCCATGTATCTCCATGAATCTCCATGAATCTCCATGAATATCCATGAATCTCCTCCATGAATCTCCATAAATCACCATGAATCTCCATGATATCCTGTATGAATCTTCATGAATCTCCATGAATCTCCATGCATCTCCATGAATCTCCATGAATCTCCATGACCCTCCTCCATGAATCTCCATGAATCTCCATGAATATCCATGAATCTCCATGAATCTCCATGAATATCCATGAATCTCCATGAATCTCCATGAGTCTCCATGTATCTCCATGAATCTACATGAATCTCCATGAATCTCCATGAATCTCCTCCACGAATCTCCATAAATCACCATGAATCTCCTTCATCAATCTCCACGAATCTCCATGAATCTCCATGAATCTCCATGAATCTCCATGAATCTCCATGAATCTCCATGAATCTCCATGAATCTTCATGAATCTCCATGAATCTCCATGCATCTCCATGAATCTCCATGAATCTCCATGAACCTCCTCCATGAATCTCCATGAATCTCCATGAATATCCATGAACCTCCTCCATGAATCTCCATGAATCTCCATGAATCTCCATGAATCTCCTTCATCAATCTCCACGAATCTCCATGAATCTACATGAATCTCCATGAATCTCTATGAATCTCCATGAATCTCCATGAATATCCATGAATATCCATTAATCTTCATGTATCTCCATGAATCTCCATGAATATGCATGAATCTTCATGAATCTCCTCCATGAATCTTCATGAATCTCCATGAATCTCCATGCATCTCCATGAATCTCCATGAACCTCCTCCATGAATCTCCATGAATCTCCATGAATATCCATGAACCTCCTCCATGAATCTCCATGAATCTCCATGAATCTCCTTCATCAATCTCCGCGAATCTCCATGAATCTACATGAATCTCCATGAATCTCCATGAACCTCCTCCATGAATCTCCATGAATCTCCATGAATATCCTCCATGAATCTCCATGAATCTCCATGAATATCCATGAATATCCATGAATCTCCATGTATCTCCATGAATCTCCATGAATATCCATGAATCTTCATGAATCTCCTCCATGAATCTTCATGAATCTCCATGCATCTCCATGAATCTCCATGAATCTCCATGAACCTCCTCCATGAATCTCCATGAATCTCCATGAATATCCTCCATGAATCTCCATGAATCTCCATGAATCTCCATGAATCTCCTTCATCAATCTCCACGAATCTCCATGAATCTACATGAATCTCCATGAATCTCCATGAATCTCCATGAATCTCCATGAATATGCATGAATCTCCATGTATCTCCATGAATCTACATGAATCTCCATGAATCTCCATGAATCTCCATGTATCTCCATGAATCTACATGAATCTCCATGAATCTCCATGAATCTCCTCCATGAATCTCCATAAATCACCATGAATCTCCTTCATCAATCTCCATGAATCTCCATGAATATCCTCCATGAATCTCCATGAATCTCCATGAATCTCCATGTATCTCCATGAATCTCCATGAATCTCCATGAATCTCCATGACCCTCCTCCATGAATCTCCATGAATCTCCATGAATATCCATGAATCTCCATGAATCTCCATGAATATCCATGAATCTCCATGAATCTCCATGAGTCTCCATGTATCTCCATGAATCTACATGAATCTCCATGAATCTCCATGAATCTCCTCCACGAATCTCCATAAATCACCATGAATCTCCTTCATCAATCTCCACGAATCTCCATGAATCTCCATGAATCTCCATGAATCTCCATGAATCTCCATGAATCTCCATGAATCTCCATGAATCTTCATGAATCTCCATGAATCTCCATGCATCTCCATGAATCTCCATGAATCTCCATGAACCTCCTCCATGAATCTCCATGAATCTCCATGAATATCCATGAACCTCCTCCATGAATCTCCATGAATCTCCATGAATCTCCATGAATCTCCTTCATCAATCTCCACGAATCTCCATGAATCTACATGAATCTCCATGAATCTCTATGAATCTCCATGAATCTCCATGAATATCCATGAATATCCATTAATCTTCATGTATCTCCATGAATCTCCATGAATATGCATGAATCTTCATGAATCTCCTCCATGAATCTTCATGAATCTCCATGAATCTCCATGCATCTCCATGAATCTCCATGAACCTCCTCCATGAATCTCCATGAATCTCCATGAATATCCATGAACCTCCTCCATGAATCTCCATGAATCTCCATGAATCTCCTTCATCAATCTCCGCGAATCTCCATGAATCTACATGAATCTCCATGAATCTCCATGAACCTCCTCCATGAATCTCCATGAATCTCCATGAATATCCTCCATGAATCTCCATGAATCTCCATGAATATCCATGAATATCCATGAATCTCCATGTATCTCCATGAATCTCCATGAATATCCATGAATCTTCATGAATCTCCTCCATGAATCTTCATGAATCTCCATGCATCTCCATGAATCTCCATGAATCTCCATGAACCTCCTCCATGAATCTCCATGAATCTCCATGAATATCCTCCATGAATCTCCATGAATCTCCATGAATCTCCATGAATCTCCTTCATCAATCTCCACGAATCTCCATGAATCTACATGAATCTCCATGAATCTCCATGAATCTCCATGAATCTCCATGAATATCCATGAATCTCCATGTATCTCCATGAATCTACATGAATCTCCATGAATCTCCATGAATCTCCATGTATCTCCATGAATCTACATGAATCTCCATGAATCTCCATGAATCTCCTCCATGAATCTCCATAAATCACCATGAATCTCCTTCATCAATCTCCATGAATCTCCATGAATATCCTCCATGAATCTCCATGAATCTCCATGAATCTCCATGTATCTCCATGAATCTCCATGAATCTCCATGAATCTCCATGGATCTCCTCCATGAATCTCCACGAATCTCCTTCATCAATCTCCACGAATCTCCATGAATCTACATGAATCTCCATGAATCTCCATGAATCTCCATGAATCTCCATGAATATCCATGAATATCCATGAATCTCCATGTATCTACATGTCTCTCCATGAATCTCCATGAATATCCATGAATCTTCATGAATCTCCTCCATGAATCTTCATGAATCTCCATGAATCTCCATGCATCTCCATGAATCTCCATGAATCTCCATGAACCTCCTCCATGAATCTCCATGAATCTCCATGAATATCCATGAATCTCCATGAATCTCCATGAATATCCATGAATCTCCTCCATGAATCTCCATAAATCACCATGAATCTCCATGATATCCTGTATGAATCTTCATGAATCTCCATGAATCTCCATGCATCTCCATGAATCTCCATGAATCTCCATGACCCTCCTCCATGAATCTCCATGAATCTCCATGAATATCCATGAATCTCCATGAATCTCCATGAATATCCATGAATCTCCATGAATCTCCATGAGTCTCCATGTATCTCCATGAATCTACATGAATCTCCATGAATCTCCATGAATCTCCTCCACGAATCTCCATAAATCACCATGAATCTCCTTCATCAATCTCCACGAATCTCCATGAATCTCCATGAATCTCCATGAATCTCCATGAATCTCCATGAATCTCCATGAATCTCCATGAATCTTCATGAATCTCCATGAATCTCCATGCATCTCCATGAATCTCCATGAATCTCCATGAACCTCCTCCATGAATCTCCATGAATCTCCATGAATATCCATGAACCTCCTCCATGAATCTCCATGAATCTCCATGAATCTCCATGAATCTCCTTCATCAATCTCCACGAATCTCCATGAATCTACATGAATCTCCATGAATCTCTATGAATCTCCATGAATCTCCATGAATATCCATGAATATCCATTAATCTTCATGTATCTCCATGAATCTCCATGAATATGCATGAATCTTCATGAATCTCCTCCATGAATCTTCATGAATCTCCATGAATCTCCATGCATCTCCATGAATCTCCATGAACCTCCTCCATGAATCTCCATGAATCTCCATGAATATCCATGAACCTCCTCCATGAATCTCCATGAATCTCCATGAATCTCCTTCATCAATCTCCGCGAATCTCCATGAATCTACATGAATCTCCATGAATCTCCATGAACCTCCTCCATGAATCTCCATGAATCTCCATGAATATCCTCCATGAATCTCCATGAATCTCCATGAATATCCATGAATATCCATGAATCTCCATGTATCTCCATGAATCTCCATGAATATCCATGAATCTTCATGAATCTCCTCCATGAATCTTCATGAATCTCCATGCATCTCCATGAATCTCCATGAATCTCCATGAACCTCCTCCATGAATCTCCATGAATCTCCATGAATATCCTCCATGAATCTCCATGAATCTCCATGAATCTCCATGAATCTCCTTCATCAATCTCCACGAATCTCCATGAATCTACATGAATCTCCATGAATCTCCATGAATCTCCATGAATCTCCATGAATATCCATGAATCTCCATGTATCTCCATGAATCTACATGAATCTCCATGAATCTCCATGAATCTCCATGTATCTCCATGAATCTACATGAATCTCCATGAATCTCCATGAATCTCCTCCATGAATCTCCATAAATCACCATGAATCTCCTTCATCAATCTCCATGAATCTCCATGAATATCCTCCATGAATCTCCATGAATCTCCATGAATCTCCATGTATCTCCATGAATCTCCATGAATCTCCATGAATCTCCATGGATCTCCTCCATGAATCTCCACGAATCTCCTTCATCAATCTCCACGAATCTCCATGAATCTACATGAATCTCCATGAATCTCCATGAATCTCCATGAATCTCCATGAATATCCATGAATATCCATGAATCTCCATGTATCTACATGTCTCTCCATGAATCTCCATGAATATCCATGAATCTTCATGAATCTCCTCCATGAATCTTCATGAATCTCCATGAATCTCCATGCATCTCCATGAATCTCCATGAATCTCCATGAACCTCCTCCATGAATCTCCATGAATCTCCATGAATATCCTCCATGAATCTCCATGAATCTCCATGAATCTCCATGTATCTCCATGAATCTACATGAATCTCCATGAATCTCCATGAATCTCCTCCATGAATCTCCATGAATCACCATGAATCTCCTTCATCAATCTCCACGAATCTCCATGAATCTCCATGAATCTCCATGAATATCCATGAATATCCCTGAATCTCCATGTATCTCCATGAATCTCCATGAATATCCATGAATCTTCATGAATCTCCTCCATGAATCTTCATGAATCTCCATGAATCTCCATGCATCTCCATGAATCTCCATGAATCTCCATGAACCTCCTCCATGAATCTCCATGAATCTCCATGAATATCCTCCATGAATCTCCATGAATCTCCATGAATCTCCATGAATCTCCTTCATCAATCTCCACGAATCTCCATGAATCTACATGAATCTACATGAATCTCCATGAATCTCCATGAATCTCCATGAATCTCCATGAATATCCATGAATCTCCATGTATCTCCATGTATCTCCATGAATCTCCATGAATCTCCATGAATCTCCATGTATCTCCATGAATCTACATGAATCTCCATGAATCTCCATGAATCTCCTCCATGAATCTCCATAAATCACCATGAATCTCCTCCATGAATCTCCATAAATCACCATGAATCTCCATGATATCCTGTATGAATCTTCATGAATCTCCATGACCCTCCTCCATGAATCTCCATGAATCTCCATGAATATCCATGAATCTCCATGAATCTCCATGAATATCCATGAATCTCCATGAATCTCCATGAGTCTCCATGTATCTCCATGAATCTACATGAATCTCCATGAATCTCCATGAATCTCCTCCACGAATCTCCATAAATCACCATGAATCTCCTTCATCAATCTCCACGAATCTCCATGAATCTCCATGAATCTCCATGAATCTCCATGAATCTCCATGAATCTCCATGAATCTCCATGAATCTTCATGAATCTCCATGAATCTCCATGCATCTCCATGAATCTCCATGAATCTCCATGAACCTCCTCCATGAATCTCCATGAATCTCCATGAATATCCATGAACCTCCTCCATGAATCTCCATGAATCTCCATGAATCTCCATGAATCTCCTTCATCAATCTCCACGAATCTCCATGAATCTACATGAATCTCCATGAATCTCTATGAATCTCCATGAATCTCCATGAATATCCATGAATATCCATTAATCTTCATGTATCTCCATGAATCTCCATGAATATGCATGAATCTTCATGAATCTCCTCCATGAATCTTCATGAATCTCCATGAATCTCCATGCATCTCCATGAATCTCCATGAACCTCCTCCATGAATCTCCATGAATCTCCATGAATATCCATGAACCTCCTCCATGAATCTCCATGAATCTCCATGAATCTCCTTCATCAATCTCCGCGAATCTCCATGAATCTACATGAATCTCCATGAATCTCCATGAACCTCCTCCATGAATCTCCATGAATCTCCATGAATATCCTCCATGAATCTCCATGAATCTCCATGAATATCCATGAATATCCATGAATCTCCATGTATCTCCATGAATCTCCATGAATATCCATGAATCTTCATGAATCTCCTCCATGAATCTTCATGAATCTCCATGCATCTCCATGAATCTCCATGAATCTCCATGAACCTCCTCCATGAATCTCCATGAATCTCCATGAATATCCTCCATGAATCTCCATGAATCTCCATGAATCTCCATGAATCTCCTTCATCAATCTCCACGAATCTCCATGAATCTACATGAATCTCCATGAATCTCCATGAATCTCCATGAATCTCCATGAATATCCATGAATCTCCATGTATCTCCATGAATCTACATGAATCTCCATGAATCTCCATGAATCTCCATGTATCTCCATGAATCTACATGAATCTCCATGAATCTCCATGAATCTCCTCCATGAATCTCCATAAATCACCATGAATCTCCTTCATCAATCTCCATGAATCTCCATGAATATCCTCCATGAATCTCCATGAATCTCCATGAATCTCCATGTATCTCCATGAATCTCCATGAATCTCCATGAATCTCCATGGATCTCCTCCATGAATCTCCACGAATCTCCTTCATCAATCTCCACGAATCTCCATGAATCTACATGAATCTCCATGAATCTCCATGAATCTCCATGAATCTCCATGAATATCCATGAATATCCATGAATCTCCATGTATCTACATGTCTCTCCATGAATCTCCATGAATATCCATGAATCTTCATGAATCTCCTCCATGAATCTTCATGAATCTCCATGAATCTCCATGCATCTCCATGAATCTCCATGAATCTCCATGAACCTCCTCCATGAATCTCCATGAATCTCCATGAATATCCTCCATGAATCTCCATGAATCTCCATGAATCTCCATGTATCTCCATGAATCTACATGAATCTCCATGAATCTCCATGAATCTCCTCCATGAATCTCCATGAATCACCATGAATCTCCTTCATCAATCTCCACGAATCTCCATGAATCTCCATGAATCTCCATGAATATCCATGAATATCCCTGAATCTCCATGTATCTCCATGAATCTCCATGAATATCCATGAATCTTCATGAATCTCCTCCATGAATCTTCATGAATCTCCATGAATCTCCATGCATCTCCATGAATCTCCATGAATCTCCATGAACCTCCTCCATGAATCTCCATGAATCTCCATGAATATCCTCCATGAATCTCCATGAATCTCCATGAATCTCCATGAATCTCCTTCATCAATCTCCACGAATCTCCATGAATCTACATGAATCTCCATGAATCTCCATGAATCTCCATGAATCTCCATGAATATCCATGAATCTCCATGTATCTCCATGTATCTCCATGAATCTCCATGAATCTCCATGAATCTCCATGTATCTCCATGAATCTACATGAATCTCCATGAATCTCCATGAATCTCCTCCATGAATCTCCATAAATCACCATGAATCTCCTCCATGAATCTCCATAAATCACCATGAATCTCCATGATATCCTGTATGAATCTTCATGAATCTCCATGACCCTCCTCCATGAATCTCCATGAATCTCCATGAATATCCATGAATCTCCATGAATCTCCATGAATACCCATGAATCTCCATGAATCTCCATGAATCTCCATGTATCTCCATGAATCTCCATGAATCTCCATGAATCTCCTCCATGAATCTCCATGAATCTCCATGTATCTCCATGAATCTACATGAATCTTCATGAATCTCCATGAATCTCCTCCATGAATCTCCATGAATCACCATGAATCTCCTTCATCAATCTCCACGAATCTCCATGAATCTCCATGAATCTCCATGAATCTCCATGAATATCCATGAATATCCATTAATCTCCATGTATCTCCATGAATCTCCATGAATATCCATGAATCTTCATGAATCTCCTCCATGAATCTTCATGAATCTCCATGCATCTCCATGCATCTCCATGAATCTCCATGAACCTCCTCCATGAATCTCCATGAATCTCCATGAATCTCCATGAAGCTCCTCCATGGATCTCCATGAATCTCCATTAATATCCTCCATGAATCTCCATGAATCTCCATGAATCTCCATGTATCTCCATGAATCTACATGAATCTTCATGAATCTCCATGAATCTCCTCCATGAATCTCCATGAATCACCATGAATCTCCTTCATCAATCTCCACGAATCTCCATGAATCTCCATGAATCTCCATGAATCTCCATGAATATCCATGAATATCCATTAATCTCCATGTATCTCCATGAATCTCCATGAATATCCATGAATCTTCATGAATCTCCTCCATGAATCTTCATGAATCTCCATGAATCTCCATGCATCTCCATGAATCTCCATGAATCTCCATGAACCTCCTCCATGAATCTCCATGAATCTCCATGAATATCCATGAACCTCCTCCATGAATCTCCATGAATCTCCATGAATCTCCATGAATCTCCTTCATCAATCTCCACGAATCTCCATGAATCTACATGAATCTCCATGAATCTCCATGAATCTCCATGAATCTCCATGAATCTCCATGAACCTCCTCCATGAATCTCCATGAATCTCCATGAATATCCATGAACCTCCTCCATGAATCTCCATGAATCTCCATGAATCTCCATGAATCTCCTTCATCAATCTCCACGAATCTCCATGAATCTACATGAATCTCCATGAATCTCCATGAATCTCCATGAATCTCCATGAATATCCATGCATCTCCATGAATCTCCATGAATCTCCATGAACCTCCTGCATGAATCTCCATGAATCTCCATGAATATCCTCCATGAATCTCCATGAATCTCCATGAATCTCCATGTATCTCCATGAATCTACATGAATCTCCATGAATCTCCATGAATCTCCTCCATGAATCTCCATGAATCACCATGAATCTCCTTCATCAATCTCCACGAATCTCCATGAATCTCCATGAATCTCCATGAATATCCATGAATATCCATGAATCTCCATGTATCTCCATGAATCTCCATGAATATCCATGAATCTCCATGAATATCCTCCATGAATCTCCATGAATCTCCATGAATCTCCATGAATCTCCTTCATCAATCTCCACGAATCTCCATGAATCTACATGAATCTCCATGAATCTCCATGAATCTCCATGAATCTCCATGAATATCCATGAATATCCATGAATCTCCATGTATCTCCATGTATCTCCATGAATCTCCATGAATCTCCATGAATCTCCATGTATCTCTATGAATCTACATGAATCTCCATGAATCTCCATGAATCTCCTCCATAAATCACCATGAATCTCCTTCATCAATCTCCACGAATCTCCATGAATCTCCATGAATCTCCACGAATCGCCATGAATCTACATGAATCTCCATGAATCTCCATGAATCTCCATGAATCTCCATGAATATCCATGAATATCCCTGAATCTCCATGTATCTCCATGTATCTCCATGAATCTCCATGAATCTCCATGTATCTCCATGAATCTACATGAATCTCCATGAATCTCCATGAATCTCCTCCATGAATCTCCATGAATCTCCATGATATCCTGTATGAATCTTCATGAATCTCCATGAATCTCCATGAATCTTCATGAACCTCCTCCATGAATCTCCATGAATCTCCATGAATATCCATGAATCTCCATGAATCTCCATGAATCTCCATGTATCTCCATGAATCTACATGAATCTCCATGAATCTCCATGAATCTCCTCCATGAATCTCCATAAATCACCATGAATCTCCTTCATCAATCTCCATGAATCTCCATGAATCTCCATGAATATCCATGAATATCCATGAATCTCCATGTATCTCCATGTATCTCCATGAATCTCCTCCATGAATCTTCATGAATCTCCATGAATCTCCATGCATCTCCATGAATCTCCATGAATCTCCATGAACCTCCTCCATGAATCTCCATGAATCTCCATGAATATCCTCCATGAATCTCCATGAATCTCCATGAATCTCCATGTATCTCCATGAATCTCCATGAATCTCCATGGATCTCCTCCATGAATCTCCATGAATCTCCATGAATCTCCATGAATATCCATGAATATCCATGAATCTCCATGTATCTCCATGAATCTCCATGAATCTACATGAATCTCCATGAATCTCCATGAATCTCCATGAATCTCCATGAATATCCATGAAACTCCATGAATATCCATGAATCTTCATGAATCTCCTCCATGAATCTTCATGAATCTCCATGAATCTCCATGCATCTCCATGAATCTCCATGAATCTCCATGA
This sequence comes from Lasioglossum villosulum, assembly GCA_963971365.1. Classification (NCBI taxonomy): domain Eukaryota; kingdom Metazoa; phylum Arthropoda; class Insecta; order Hymenoptera; family Halictidae; genus Lasioglossum; species Lasioglossum villosulum. Next base: position 17,188,275 of record OZ020500.1, on the reverse strand, counting down.
ACCTCCTCCATGAATCTCCATGGATCTACATGAATCTCCATGAATCTCCATGAATCTCCATGAATCTCCATGAATATCCATGAATATCCATGAATCTCCATGTATCTCCATGTATCTCCATGAATCTCCATGAATCTCCATGAATCTCCATGTATCTCCATGAATCTACATGTATCTCCATGAATCTCCATGAATCTCCATGAATCTCCTCCATGAATCTCCATAAATCACCATGAATCTCCATGATATCCTGTATGAATCTTCATGAATCTCCATGAATCTCCATGCATCTCCATGAATCTCCATGAATCTCCACGACCCTCCTCCATGAATCTCCATGAATCTCCATGAATATCCATGAATCTCCATGAATCTCCATGAATATCCATGAATCTCCATGACTCTCCATGAATCTCCATGTATCTCCATGAATCTACATGAATCTCCATGAATCTCCATGAATCTCCTCCACGAATCTCCATAAATCACCAGGAATCTCCTTCATCAATCTCCACGAATCTCCATGAATCTCCATGAATCTCCATGAATCTCCATGAATCTCCATGAATCTCCATGAATCTCCATGATATCCGGTATGAATCTTCATGAATCTCCATGAATCTCCATGCATCTCCATGAATCTCCATGAAGCTCCTCCATGAATCTCCATGAATCTCCATTAATATCCTCCATGAATCTCCATGAATCTCCATGAATCTCCATGTATCTCCATGAATCTACATGAATCTTCATGAATCTCCATGAATCTCCTCCATGAATCTCCATGAATCACCATGAATCTCCTTCATCAATCTCCACGGATCTCCATGAATCTCCATGAATCTCCATGAATCTCCATGAATATTAATGAATATCCATTAATCTCCATGTATCTCCATGAATCTCCATGAATATCCATGAATCTTCATGAATCTCCTCCATGAATCTTCATGAACCTCCATGAATCTCCATGCATCTCCATGAATCTCCATGAATCTCCATGAACCTCCTCCATGAATCTCCATGAATCTCCATGAATATCCATGAACCTCCATGAACCTCCTCCATGAATCTCCATGAATCTCCATGAATATCCTCCATGAATCTCCATGAATCTCCATGAATCTCCATGAATCTCCTTCATCAATCTCCACGAATCTCCATGAATCTACATGAATCTCCATGAATCTCCATGAATCTCCATGAATCTCCATGAATATCCATGAATCTCCATGAATATCCATGAATCTTCATGAATCTCCTCCATGAATCTTCATGAATCCCATGAATCTCCATGCATCTCCATGAATCTCCATGAATCTCCATGAACCTCCTCCATGAATCTCCATGAATCTACATGAATCTCCATGAATCTCCATGAATCTCCATGAATCTCCATGAATATCCATGAATATCCATGAATCTCCATGTATCTCCATGTATCTCCATGAATCTCCATGAATCTCCATGAATCTCCATGTATCTCCATGAATCTACATGAATCTCCATGAATCTCCATGAATCTCCTCCATGAATCTCCATAAATCACCATGAATCTCCATGATATCCTGTATGAATCTTCATGAATCTCCATGAATCTCCATGCATCTCCATGAATCTCCATGAATCTCCATGACCCTCCTCCATGAATCTCCATGAATCTCCATGAATATCCATGAATCTCCATGAATCTCCATGAATATCCATGAATCTCCATGAATCTCCATGAATCTCCATGTATCTCCATGAATCTACATGAATCTCCATGAATCTCCATGAATCTCCTCCACGAATCTCCATAAATCACCATGAATCTCCTTCATCAATCTCCACGAATCTCCATGAATCTCCATGAATCTCCATGAATCTCCATGAATCTCCATGAATCTCCATGAATCTCCATGAATCTCCATGATATCCGGTATGAATCTTCATGAATCTCCATGAATCTCCATGCATCTCCATGAATCTCCATGAATCTCCATGAACCTCCTCCATGAATCTCCATGAATCTCCATGAATATCCATGAACCTCCTCCATGAATCTCCATGAATCTCCATGAATCTCCATGAATCTCCTTCATCAATCTCCACGAATCTCCATGAATCTACATGAATCTCCATGAATCTCTATGAATCTCCATGAATCTCCATGAATATCCATGAATATCCATTAATCTCCATGTATCTCCATGAATCTCCATGAATATGCATGAATCTTCATGAATCTCCTCCATGAATCTTCATGAATCTCCATGAATCTCCATGCATCTCCATGAATCTCCATGAACCTCCTCCATGAATCTCCATGAATCTCCATGAATATCCATGAACCTCCTCCATGAATCTTCATGAATCTCCATGCATCTCCATGAATCTCCATGAATCTCTATGAACCTCCTCCATGAATCTCCATGAATCTCCATGAATATCCTCCATGAATCTCCATGAATCTCCATGAATCTCCATGAATCTCCTTCATCAATCTCCACGAATCTCCATGAATCTACATGAATCTCCATGAATCTCCATGAATCTCCATGCATCTCCATGAATCTCCATGAATCTTCATGAACCTCCTCCATGAATCTCCATGAATCTCCATGAATATCCATGAATCTCCATGAATCTCCATGAATCTCCATGTATCTCCATGAATCTACATGAATCTCCATGAATCTCCATGAATCTCCTCCATGAATCTCCATAAATCACCATGAATCTCCTTCATCAATCTCCATGAATCTCCATGAATCTACATGAATCTCCATGAATCTCCATGAATCTCCATGAATCTCCATGAATATCCATGAATATCCATGAATCTCCATGTATCTCCATGAATCTCCTCCATGAATCTTCATGAATCTCCATGAATCTCCATGCATCTCCATGAATCTCCATGAATCTCCATGAACCTCCTCCATGAATCTCCATGAATCTCCATGAATATCCTCCATGAATCTCCATGAATCTCCATGAATCTCCATGAATCTCCATGTATCTTCATGAATCTACATGAATCTCCATGAATCTCCATGAATCTCCTCCATGAATCTCCATAAATCACCATGAATCTCCATGATATCCTGTATGAATCTTCATGAATCTCCATGAATCTCCATGCATCTCCATGAATCTCCATGAATCTCCATGACCCTCCTCCATGAATCTCCATGAATCTCCATGAATCTCCATGAATCTCCATGAATCTCCATGAATACCCATGAATCTCCATGAATCTCCATGAATCTCCATGTATCTCCATGAATCTACATGAATCTCCATGAATCTCCATGAATCTCCTCCATGAATCTCCATAAATCACCATGAATCTCCTTCATCAATCTCCAAGAATCTCCATGAATCTCCATGAATCTCCATGAATCTCCATGAATCTCCATGAACCTCCTTCATGAATCTCCATGAATCTCCATGAATATCCATGAACCTCCTCCATGAATCTCCATGAATCTCCTTCATCAATCTCCACGAATCTCCATGAATCTCCATGAATCTCCATGAATCTCCTTCATCAATCTCCACGAATCTCCATGAATCTACATGAATCTCCATGAATCTCCATGAATCTCCATGAATCTCCATGAATATCCATGAATCTCCATGAATATCCATGAATCTTCATGAATCTCCTCCATGAATCTTCATGAATCTCCATGAATCTCCATGCATCTCCATGAATCTCCATGAATCTCCATGAACCTCCTCCATGAATCTCCATGAATCTCCATGAATATCCTCCATGAATCTCCATGAATCTCCATGAATCTCCTTCATCAATCTCCACGAATCTCCATGAATCTCCATGAATCTCCATGTATCTCCATGAATCTACATGAATCTCCATGAATCTCCATGAATCTCCTCCATGAATCTCCATAAATCACCATGAATCTCCATGATATCCTGTATGAATCTTCATGAATCTCCATGAATCTCCATGTATCTCCATGTATCTCCATGAATCTCCATGAATCTCCATGAATCTCCATGTATCTCCATGAATCTACATGAATCTCCATGAATCTCCATGAATCTCCTCCATGAATCTCCATAAATCACCATGAATCTCCATGATATCCTGTATGAATCTTCATGAATCTCCATGAATCTCCATGCATCTCCATGAATCTCCATGAATCTCCATGACCCTCCTCCATGAATCTCCATGAATCTCCATGAATCTCCATGAATCTCCATGAATCTCCATGAATACCCATGAATCTCCATGAATCTCCATGAATCTCCATGTATCTCCATGAATCTACATGAATCTCCATGAATCTCCATGAATCTCCTCCATGAATCTCCATAAATCACCATGAATCTCCTTCATCAATCTCCAAGAATCTCCATGAATCTCCATGAATCTCCATGAATCTCCATGAATCTCCATGAACCTCCTTCATGAATCTCCATGAATCTCCATGAATATCCATGAACCTCCTCCATGAATCTCCATGAATCTCCTTCATCAATCTCCACGAATCTCCATGAATCTCCATGAATCTCCATGAATCTCCTTCATCAATCTCCACGAATCTCCATGAATCTACATGAATCTCCATGAATCTCCATGAATCTCCATGAATCTCCATGAATATCCATGAATCTCCATGAATATCCATGAATCTTCATGAATCTCCTCCATGAATCTTCATGAATCTCCATGAATCTCCATGCATCTCCATGAATCTCCATGAATCTCCATGAACCTCCTCCATGAATCTCCATGAATCTCCATGAATATCCTCCATGAATCTCCATGAATCTCCATGAATCTCCTTCATCAATCTCCACGAATCTCCATGAATCTCCATGAATCTCCATGTATCTCCATGAATCTACATGAATCTCCATGAATCTCCATGAATCTCCTCCATGAATCTCCATAAATCACCATGAATCTCCATGATATCCTGTATGAATCTTCATGAATCTCCATGAATCTCCATGCATCTCCATGAATCTCCATGAATCTCCATGACCCTCCTCCATGAATCTCCATGAATCTCCATGAATATCCATGAATCTCCATGAATCTCCATGAATACCCATGAATCTCCATGAATCTCCATGAATCTCCATGTATCTCCATGAATCTACATGAATCTCCATGAATCTCCATGAATCTCCTCCATGAATCTCCATAAATCACCATGAATCTCCTTCATCAATCTCCAACAATCTCCATGAATCTCCATGAATCTCCATGAATCTCCATGAATCTCCATGAACCTCCTTCATGAATCTCCATGAATCTCCATGAATATCCATGAACCTCCTCCATGAATCTCCATGAATCTCCTTCATCAATCTCCACGAATCTCCATGAATCTCCATGAATCTCCATGAATCTCCTTCATCAATCTCCACGAATCTCCATGAATCTACATGAATCTCCATGAATCTCCATGAATCTCCATGAATCTCCATGAATATCCATGAATCTCCATGAATATCCATGAATCTTCATGAATCTCCTCCATGAATCTTCATGAATCTCCATGAATCTCCATGAATATCCATGAATCTCCATGAATCTTCATGAATCTCCATGAATCTCCATGCATCTCCATGAATCTCCATGAATCTCCATGACCCTCCTCCATGAATCTCCATGAATCTCCATGAATATCCATGAATCTCCATGAATCTCCATGAATACCCATGAATCTCCATGAATCTCCATGAATCTCCATGAACCTCCTCCATGAATCTCCATGAATCTCCATGAATATCCATGATCCTCCTCCATGAATCTCCATGAATCTCCATGAATCTCCATGAATCTCCTTCATCAATCTCCACGAATCTCCATGAATCTACATGAATCTCCATGAATCTCCATGAATCTCCATGAATCTCCATGAATCTCCATGAATATCCATGAATATCCATGAATCTCCATGTATCTCCATGTATCTCCATGAATATCCATGAATATTCATGAATCTCCTCCATGAATCTTCATGAATCTCCATGAATCTCCATGCATCTCCATGAATCTCCATGAATCTCCATGAAGCTCCTCCATGAATCTAAATGAATCTCCATGAATATCCTCCATGAATCTCCATGAATCTCCATGAATCTCCATGTATCTCCATGAATCTACATGAATCTCCATGAATCTCCTCCATGAATCTCCATGAATCACCATGAATATCCATGAATATCCATGAATCTCCATGTATCTCCATGAATCTCCATGAATATCCATGAATCTTCATGAATCTCCTCCATGAATCTTCATGAATCTCCATGAATCTCCATGCATCTCCATGAATCTCCATGAATCTCCATGAACCTCCTCCATGAATCTCCATGAATCTCCATGAACCTCCTCCATGAATCTCCATGAATCTCCATGAATATCCATGAACCTCCTCCATGAATCTCCATGAATCTCCATGAATCTCCATGAATCTCCTTCATCAATCTCCACGAATCTCCATGAATCTCCATGAATCTCCATGAATCTCCATGAATATCCATGAATATCCATGAATCTCCATGTATCTCCATGTATCTCCATGAATCTCCATGAATATCCATGAATCTTCATGAATCTCCTCCATGAATCTTCATGAATCTCCATGAATCTCCATGCATCTCCATGAATCTCCATGAATCTCCATGAACCTCCTCCATGAATCTCCATGAATCTCCATGAATATCCTCCATGAATCTCCATGAATCTCCATGAATCTCCATGTATCTCCATGAATCTACATGAATCTCCATGAATCTCCATGAACCTCCTCCATGAACCTCCTCCATGAATCTCCATGAATCTACATGAATCTCCATGAATCTCCATGAATCTCCATGAATCTCCATGAATATCCATGAATATCCATGAATATCCACGAATCTCCATGTATCTCCATGAATCTACATGAATCTCCATGAATCTCCATGAATCTCCTCCATGAATCTCCATAAATCACCATGAATCTCCATGATATCCTGTATGAATCTTCATGAATCTCCATGAATATCCATGAATATCCATTAATCTGCATGTATCTCCATGAATCTCCATGAATCTCCATGCATCTCCATGAATCTCCATGAATCTCCATGAACCTCCTCCATGAATCTCCATGAATCTCCATGAATATCCATGAACCTCCTCCATGAATCTCCATGAATCTCCATGAATCTCCTTCATCAATCTCCACGAATCTCCATGAATCTACATGAATCTCCATGAATCTCCATGAATCTCTATGAATCTCCATGAATATCCATGAATATCCATGAATCTCCATGTATCTCCATGTATCTCCATGAATCTCCATGAATATCCATGAATCTTCATGAATCTCCTCCATGAATCTTCATGAATCTCCATGAATCTCCATGCATCTCCATGAATCTCCATGAATCTCCATGAACCTCCTCCATGAATCTCCATGAATCTCCATGAATATCCTCCATGAATCTCCATGAATCTCCATGAATCTCCATGTATCTCCATGAATCTACATGAATCTCCATGAATCTCCATGAATCTCCTCCATGAATCTCCATGAATCACCATGAATCTCCTTCATCACTCTCCACGAATCTCCATGAATCACCATGAATCTACATGAATCTCCATGTATCTCCATGAATCTCCATGAATATCCATGAATCTTCATGAATCTCCTCCATGAATCTTCATGAATCTCCATGAATCTCCATGCATCTCCATGAATCTCCATGAATCTCCATGAACCTCCTCCATGAATCTCCATGAATCTCCATGAATATTCTCCATGAATCTCCATGAATCTCCATGAATCTCCATGTATCTCCGAGAATCTACATGAATCTACATGAATCTCCATGCATCTCCTCCATGAATCTCCATGAATCTCCATGCATCTCCATGAATCTCCATGAATCTCCATGAACCTCCTGCATGAACCTCCTCCATGAATCTCCATGAATCTACATGAATCTCCATGAATCTCCATGAATCTCCATGAATCTCCATGAATATCCATGAATATCCATGAATATCCATGAATCTCCATGTATCTCCATGAATCTACATGAATCTCCATGAATCTCCATGAATCTCCTCCATGAATCTCCATAAATCACCATGAATCTCCATGATATCCTGTATGAATCTTCATGAATCTCCATGAATATCCATGAATATCCATTAATCTCCATGTTTCTCCATGAATCTCCATGTATCTCCATGTATCTCCATGTATCTCCATGAATCTCCATGAATATCCATGAATCTTCATGAATCTCCTCCATGAATCTTCATGAATCTCCATGAATCTCCATGCATCTCCATGAATCTCCATGAACCTCCTCCATGAATCTCCATGAATCTCCATGAATATCCTCCATGAATCTCCATGAATCTCCATGAATCTCCATGAATCTCCTTCATCAATCTCCACGAATCTCCATGAATCTACATGAATCTCCATGAATCTCCATGAATCTCCATGAATCTCCATGAATATCCATGAATATCCATGAATCTCCATGTATCTCCATGTATCTCCATGAATCTTCATGAATCTCCTCCATGAATCTTCATGAATCTCCATGAATCTCCATGCATCTCCATGAATCTCCATGAATCTCCAAGAACCTCCTCCATGAATCTCCATGAACCTCCTCCAAGAATCTCCATGAATCTCCATGAATATCCATGAACCTCCTCCATGAATCTCCATGAATCTCCATGAATCTCCATGAATCTCCATGAATATCCATGAATATCCATGAATCTCCATGTATCTCCATGTATCTCCATGAATCTCCATGAATATCCATGAATCTTCATGAATCTCCTCCATGAATCTTCATGAATCTCCATGAATCTCCATGCATCTCCATGAATCTCCATGAATCTCCATGAACCTCCTCCATGAATCTCCATGAATCTCCATGAATATCCTCCATGAATCTCCATGAATCTCCATGAATCTCCATGTATCTCCATGAATCTACATGAATCTCCATGAATCTCCATGAATCTCCTCCATGAATCTCCATGAATCACCATGAATCTCCTTCATCAATCTCCACGAATCTCCATGAATCTCCATGAATCTCCATGAATCTCCATGAATATCCATGAATCTCCATGAATCTCCATGTATCTCCATGAATCTACATGAATCTCCATGAATCTCCATGAATCTCCATAAATCACCATGAATCTCCTTCATCAATCTCCATCAATCTCCATGAATCTCCATGAATATCCATGAATATCCATGAATCTCCATGTATCTCCATGTATCTCCATGAATCTCCTCCATGAATCTTCATGAATCTCCATGAATCTCCATGCATCTCCATGAATCTCCATGAATCTCCATGAACCTCCTCCATGAATCTCCATGAATCTCCATGAATATCCTCCATGAATCTCCATGAATCTCCATGAATCTCCATGTATCTCCATGAATCTCCATGAATCTCCATGGATCTCCTCCATGAATCTCCATGAATCTCCATGAATCTCCTTCATCAATCTCCACGAATCTCCATGAATCTACATGAATCTCCATGAATCTCCATGAATCTCCATGAATATCCATGAATATCCATGAATCTCCATGAATCTCCATGAACCTCCTCCATGAATCTCCATGAATCTCCATGAATATCCTCCATGAATCTCCATGAATCTCCATGAATCTCCATGTATCTCCATGAATCTACATGAATCTCCATGAATCTCCATGAATCTCCTCCATGAATCTCCATGAATCACCATGAATCTCCTTCATCAATCTCCACGAATCTCCATGAATCTCCATGAATCTCCATGAATCTCCATGAATATCCATGAATATCCATGAATCTCCATGTATCTCCATGAATCTCCATGAATATCCATGAATATCCATGAATCTCCATGAATATCCATGAATCTTCATGAATCTCCTCCATGAATCTTCATGAATCTCCATGAATCTCCATGCATCTCCATGAATCTCCATGAATCTCCATGAATATCCTCCATGAATCTCCATGAATCTCCATGAATCTCCATGTATCTCCATGAATCTACATGAATCTCCATGAATCTCCTCCATGAATCTCCATGAATCACCATGAATCTCCTTCATCAATCTCCACGAATCTCCATGAATCTCCATGAATCTCCATGAATCTCCATGAATATCCATGAATATCCATGAATCTCCATGTATCTCCATGAATCTCCATGAATATCCATGAATCTTCATGAATCTCCTCCATGAATCTTCATGAATCTCCATGAATCTCCATGCATCTCCATGAATCTCCATGAATCTCCAAGAACCTCCTCCATGAATCTCCATGAACCTCCTCCAAGAATCTCCATGAATCTCCATGAATATCCATGAACCTCCTCCATGAATCTCCATGAATCTCCATGAATCTCCATGAATCTCCATGAATATCCATGAATATCCATGAATCTCCATGTATCTCCATGTATCTCCATGAATCTCCATGAATATCCATGAATCTTCATGAATCTCCTCCATGAATCTTCATGAATCTCCATGAATCTCCATGCATCTCCATGAATCTCCATGAATCTCCATGAACCTCCTCCATGAATCTCCATGAATCTCCATGAATATCCTCCATGAATCTCCATGAATCTCCATGAATCTCCATGTATTTCCATGAATCTACATGAATCTCCATGAATCTCCATGAATCTCCTCCATGAATCTCCATGAATCACCATGAATCTCCTTCATCAATCTCCACGAATCTCCATGAATCTCCATGAATCTCCATGAATCTCAATGAATATCCATGAATCTCCATGAATCTCCATGTATCTCCATGAATCTACATGAATCTCCATGAATCTCCATGAATCTCCTCCATGAATCTCCATAAATCACCATGAATCTCCTTCATCAATCTCCATGAATCTCCATGAATCTCCATGAATATCCATGAATATCCATGAATCTCCATGTATCTCCATGTATCTCCATGAATCTCCTCCATGAATCTTCATGAATCTCCATGAATCTCCATGCATCTCCATGAATCTCCATGAATCTCCATGAACCTCCTCCATGAATCTCCATGAATCTCCATGAATATCCTCCATGAATCTCCATGAATCTCCATGAATCTCCATGTATCTCCATGAATCTCCATGAATCTCCATGGATCTCCTCCATGAATCTCCATGAGTCTCCTTCATCAATCTCCACGAATCTCCATGAATCTACATGAATCTCCATGAATCTCCATGAATCTCCATGAATATCCATGAATATCCATGAATCTCCATGTATCTCCATGTATCTCCATGAATCTCCATGAATATCCATGAATCTTCATGAATCTCCTCCATGAATCTTCATGAATCTCCATGAATCTCCATGAATCTCCATGAATCTCAATGAATATCCATGAATATCCATGAATCTCCATGAATCTCCATGAACCTCCTCCATGAATCTCCATGAATCTCCATGAATATCCTCCATGAATCTCCATGAATCTCCATGAATCTCCATGTATCTCCATGAATCTACATGAATCTCCATGAATCTCCTCCATGAATCTCCATGAATCACCATGAATCTCCTTCATCAATCTCCACGAATCTCCATGAATCTCCATGAATCTCCATGAATCTCCATGAATCTCCATGTATCTCCATGAATCTACATGAATCTCCATGAATCTCCTCCATGAATCTCCATGAATCACCATGAATCTCCTTCATCAATCTCCACGAATCTCCATGAATCTCCATGAATCTCCATGAATCTCCATGAATATCCATGAATATCCATGAATCTCCATGTATCTCCATGAATCTCCATGAATATCCATGAATATCCATGAATCTCCATGAATATCCATGAATCTTCATGAATCTCCTCCATGAATCTTCATGAATCTCCATGAATCTCCATGCATCTCCATGAATCTCCATGAATCTCCATGAACCTCCTCCATGAACCTCCTCCATGAATCTCCATGAATCTACATGAATCTCCATGAATCTCCATGAATCTCCATGAATCTCCATGAGTATCCATGAATATCCATGAATATCCATGAATCTCCATGTATCTCCATGAATCTACATGAATCTCCATGAATCTCCATGAATCTCCTCCATGAATCTCCATAAATGACCATGAATCTCCATGATATCCTGTATGAATCTTCATGAATCTCCATGAATATCCATGAATATCCATTAATCTCCATGTATCTCCATGAATCTCCATGAATCTCCATGCATCTCCATGAATCTCCATGAATCTCCATGAACCTCCTCCATGAATCTCCATGAATCTCCATGAATATCCATGAACCTCCTCCATGAATCTCCATGAATCTCCATGAATCTCCATGAATCTCCTTCATCAATCTCCACGAATCTCCATGAATCTACATGAATCTCCATGAATCTCCATGAATCTCCATGAATATCCATGAATATCCATGAATCTCCATGTATCTCCATGTATCTCCATGAATCTCCATGAATATCCATGAATCTTCATGAATCTCCTCCATGAATGTCCATGAATCTCCATGAATCTCCATGAACCTCCTCCATGAATCTCCAAGAATCTCCATGAATATCCTCCATGAATCTCCATGAATCTCCATGAATCTCCATGTATCTGCATGAATCTACATGAATCTCCATGAATCTCCATGAATATCCTCCATGAATCTCCATGAATCACCATGAATCTCCTTCATCAATCTCCACGAATCTCCATGAATCTCCATGAATATCCATGAATATCCATGAATCTCCATGTATCTCCATGAATCTCCATGAATATCCATGAATCTCCATGAATATCCTCCATGAATCTCCATGAATCTCCATGAATCTCCATGAATCTCCTTCATCAATCTCCACGAATCTCCATGAATCTACATGAATCTCCATGAATCTCCATGAATCTCCATGAATCTCCATGAATATCCATGAATATCCATGAATCTCCATGTATCTCCATGTATCTCCATGAATCTCCATGAATCTCCATGAATATCCATGAATATCCATGAATCTCCATGTATCTCCATGTATCTCCATGAATCTCCATGACTCTCCATGAATCTCCATGTATCTCCATGAATCTACATGAATCTCCATGAATCTCCATGAATCTCCTCCATGAATCTCCATAAATCACCATGAATCTCCTTCATCAATCTCCACGAATCTCCATGAATCTCCATGAATCTCCACGAATCTCCATGAATCTACATGAATCTCCATGAATCTCCATGAATCTCCATGAATCTCCATGAATATCCATGAATATCCATGAATCTCCATGTATCTCCATGTATCTCCATGAATCTCCATGAATCTCCACGAATCTCCATCTATCTCCATGAATCTCCATGCATCTCCATGAATCTCCATGAATCTCCATGAACCTCCTCCATGAATCTCCATGAATCTCCATGAATATCCTCCATGAATCTCCATGAATCTCCATGAATCTCCATGTATCTCCATGAATCTACATGAATCTCCATGAATCTCCATGAATCTCCTCCATGAATCTCCATGAATCACCATGAATCTCCTTCATCAATCTCCACGAATCTCCATGAATCTCCATGAATATCCATGAATATCCATGAATCTCCATGTATCTCCATGAATCTCCATGAATATCCATGAATCTCCATGAATATCCTCCATGAATCTCCATGAATCTCCATGAATCTCCATGAATCTCCTTCATCAATCTCCACGAATCTCCATGAATCTACATGAATCTCCATGAATCTCCATGAATCTCCATGAATCTCCATGAATATCCATGAATATCCATGAATCTCCATGTATCTCCATGTATCTCCATGAATCTCCATGCATCTCCATGAATATCCATGAATATCCATGAATCTCCATGTATCTCCATGTATCTCCATGAATCTCCATGACTCTCCATGAATCTCCATGAATCTCCATGAATCTACATGAATCTCCATGAATCTCCATGAATCTCCTCCATGAATCTCCATAAATCACCATGAATCTCCTTCATCAATCTCCACGAATCTCCATGAATCTCCATGAATCTCCACGAATCTCCATGAATCTACATGAATCTCCATGAATCTCCATGACTCTCCATGAATCTCCATGAATATCCATGAATATCCATGAATCTCCATGTATCTCCATGTATCTCCATGAATCTCCATGAATCTCCACGAATCTCCATCTATCTCCATGAATCTCCATGCATCTCCATGAATCTCCATGAATCTCCATGAACCTCTTCCATGAATCTCCATGAATCTCCATGAATATCCTCCATGAATCTCCATGAATCTCCATGAATCTCCATGTATCTCCATGAATCTCCATGAATCTCCATGTATCTCCATGAATCTACATGAATCTCCATGAATCTCCATGAATATCCATGAATATCCATGAATCTCCATGTATCTCCATGTATCTCCATGAATCTCCATGAATATCCATGAATCTTCATGAATCTCCTCCATGAATCTTCATGAATCTCCATGAATCTCCATGAATCTCCATGAATCTCAATGAACCTCTTCCATGAATCTCCATGAATCTCCATGAATATCCTCCATGAATCTCCATGAATCTCCATGAATCTCCATGTATCTCCATGAATCTACATGAATCTCCATGAATCTCCATGAATCTCCTCCATGAATCTCTATGAATCACCATGAATCTCCTTCATCAATCTCCACGAATCTCCATGAATCTCCATGAATCTCCATGAATCTCCATGAATCTCCATGATATCCTGTATGAATCTCCATGAATCTCCATGCATCTCCATGAATCTCCATGAATCTTCATGAACCTCCTCCATGAATCTCCATGAATCTCCATGAATATCCATGAATCTCCATGAATCTCCATGAATCTCCATGTATCTCCATGAATCTACATGAATCTCCATGAATCTCCATGAATATCCATGAATATCCATGAATCTCCATGTATCTCCATGTATCTCCATGAATCTCCATGAATATCCATGAATCTTCATGAATCTCCTCCATGAATCTTCATGAATCTCCATGAATCTCCATGCATCTCCATGAATCTCCATGAATTACCATGAACCTCCTCCATGAATCTCCATGAATCTCCATGAATATCCTCCATGAATCTCCATGAATCTCCATGAATCTCCATGAATCTCCATGAATAGCCATGAATATCCATGAATCTCGATGTATCTCCATGAATCTCCATGAATATCCATGAATCTTCATGAATCTCCTCCATGAATCTTCATGAATCTCCATGAATCTCCATGAACCTCCTCCATGAATCTCCATGAATCTCCATGAATATCCTCCATGAATCTCCATGAATCTCCATGAATCTCCATGAATCTCCTTCATCAATCTCCACGAATCTCCATGAATCTACATGAATCTCCATGAATCTCCATGAATCTCCATGAATCTCCATGAATATCCATGAATCTCCATGAATCTCCATGAATATCCATGAATATCCATGAATCTCCATGTATCTCCATGTATCTCCATGAATCTCCTCCATGAATCTTCATGAATCTCCATGAATCTCCATGCATCTCCATGAATATCCATGAAAATCCATGAATCTCCATGTATCTCCATGTATCTCCATGAATCTCCATGAATCTCCATGAATCTCCATGTATCTCCATGAATCTACATGAATCTCCATGAATCTCCATGAATCTCCATGAATCTCCTCCATGAATCTCCATAAATCACCATGAATCTCCATGATATCCTGTATGAATCTTCATGAATCTCCATGAATCTCCATGCATCTCCATGAATCTCCATGAATCTCCATGACCCTCCTCCATGAATCTCCATGAATCTCCATGAATATCCATGAATATCCATGAATCTCCATGTATCTCCATGTATCTCCATGAATCTCCATGAATATCCATGAATCTTCATGAATCTCCTCCATGAATCTTCATGAATCTCCATGAATCTCCATGAATCTCCATGAATATCCATGAATACCCATTAATCTCCATGTATCTCCATGAATCTCCATGAATATCCATGAATCTTCATGAATCTCCTCCATGAATCTTCATGAATCTCCATGAATCTCCATGCATCTCCATGAATCTCCATGAATCTCCATGAACCTCCTCCATGAATCTCCATGAATCTCCATGAATATCCATGAACCTCCTCCATGAATCTCCATGAATCTCCATGAATCTCCATGAATCTCCTTCATCAATCTCCACGAATCTCCATGAATCTACATGAATCTCCATGAATCTCCATGAATCTCCATGAATCTCCATGTATCTCCATGAATCTACATGAATCTCCATGAATCTCCATGAATATCCATGAATATCCATGAATCTCCATGTATCTCCATGTATCTCCATGAATCTCCATGAATATCCATGAATCTTCATGAATCTCCTCCATGAATCTTCATGAATCTTCATGAATCTCCATGAATCTCCATGCATCTCCATGAATCTCCATGAATTACCATGAACCTCCTCCATGAATCTCCATGAATCTCCATGAATATCCTCCATGAATCTCCATGAATCTCCATGAATCTCCATGAATCTCCATGAATAGCCATGAATATCCATGAATCTCGATGTATCTCCATGAATCTCCATGAATATCCATGAATCTTCATGAATCTCCTCCATGAATCTTCATGAATCTCCATGAATCTCCATGAACCTCCTCCATGAATCTCCATGAATCTCCATGAATATCCTCCATGAATCTCCATGAATCTCCATGAATCTCCATGAATCTCCTTCATCAATCTCCACGAATCTCCATGAATCTACATGAATCTCCATGAATCTCCATGAATCTCCATGAATCTCCATGAATATCCATGAATCTCCATGAATCTCCATGAATATCCATGAATATCCATGAATCTCCATGTATCTCCATGTATCTCCATGAATCTCCTCCATGAATCTTCATGAATCTCCATGAATCTCCATGCATCTCCATGAATATCCATGAAAATCCATGAATCTCCATGTATCTCCATGTATCTCCATGAATATCCATGAATCTCCATGAATCTCCATGTATCTCCATGAATCTACATGAATCTCCATGAATCTCCATGAATCTCCATGAATCTCCTCCATGAATCTCCATAAATCACCATGAATCTCCATGATATCCTGTATGAATCTTCATGAATCTCCATGAATCTCCATGCATCTCCATGAATCTCCATGAATCTCCATGACCCTCCTCCATGAATCTCCATGAATCTCCATGAATATCCATGAATATCCATGAATCTCCATGTATCTCCATGTATCTCCATGAATCTCCATGAATATCCATGAATCTTCATGAATCTCCTCCATGAATCTTCATGAATCTCCATGAATCTCCATGCATCTCCATGAATCTCCATGAATTACCATGAACCTCCTCCATGAATCTCCATGAATCTCCATGAATATCCTCCATGAATCTCCATGAATCTCCATGTATCTCCATGTATCTCCATGTATCTCCATGAATCTACATGAATCTTCATGAATCTCCATGAATCTCCTCCATGAATCTCCATGAATCACCATGAATCTCCTTCATCAATCTCCACGAATCTCCATGAATCTCCATGAATCTCCATGAATCTCCATGAATATCCATGAATATCCATTAATCTCCATGTATCTCCATGAATCTCCATGAATATCCATGAATCTTCATGAATCTCCTCCATGAATCTTCATGAATCTCCATGAATCTCCATGCATCTCCATGAATCTCCATGAATCTCCATGAACCTCCTCCATGAATCTCCATGAATATCCATGAACCTCCTCCATGAATCTCCATGAATCTCCATGAATCTCCATGAATCTATATGAATCTCCATGAATCTCCATGAACCTCCTCCATGAATCTCCATGAATCTCCATGAATATCCTCCATGAATCTCCATGAATCTCCATTAATCTCCTTCATCAATCTCCACGAATCTCCATGAATCTCCATGACCCTCCTCCATGAATCTCCATGAATCTCCATGAATCTCCATGAATCTCCATGTATCTCCATGAATCTACATGAATCTCCATGAATCTCCATGAACCTCCTCCATGAATCTCCATGAATCTCCATGAATATCCTCCATGAATCTCCATGAATCTCCATGAATCTCCATGAATCTCCTTCATCAATCTCCACGAATCTCCATGAATCTACATGAATCTCCATGAATCTCCATGAATCTCCATGAATCTCCACGAATCTCCATGAATCTCCATGAATCTCCATGAATCTCCATGAATCTCCATGAATCTCCATGAATCTCCATGAATCTCCATGATATCCGGTATGAATCTTCATGAATCTCCATGAATCTCCATGCATCTCCTCCATGAATCTCCTCCATGAATCTTCATGAATCTCCATGAATCTCCATGAATCTCCATGAACCTCCTCCATGAATCTCCATGAATCTCCATGAATATCCATGAACCTCCTCCATGAATCTCCATGAATCTCCATGAATCTCCATGAATCTCCTTCATCAATCTCCACGAATCTCCATGAATCTACATGAATCTCCATGAATCTCCATGAATCTCCATGAATCTCCATGAATATCCATGAATATCCATGAATCTCCATGTATCTCCATGTATCTCCATGAATATCCATGAATCTTCATGAATCTCCTCCATGAATCTCCTCCATGAATCTTCATGAATCTCCATGAATCTCCATGCATCTCCATGAATCTCCATGAAGCTCCTCCATGAATCTCCATGAATCTCCATGAATCTCCATGTATCTCCATGAATCTACATGAATCTTCATGAATCTCCATGAATCTCCTCCATGAATCTCCATGAATCACCATGAATCTCCTTCATCAATCTCCACGAATCTCCATGAATCTCCATGAATCTCCATGAATCTCCATGAATATCCATGAATATCCATTAATCTCCATGTATCTCCATGAATCTCCATGAATATCCATGAATCTTCATGAATCTCCTCCATGAATCTTCATGAATCTCCATGAATCTCCATGCATCTCCATGAATCTCCATGAATCTCCATGAACCTCCTCCATGAATCTCCATGAATCTCCATGAATATCCATGGAACCTCCTCCATGAATCTCCATGAATCTCCATGAATCTCCATGAATCTCCTTCATCAATCTCCACGAATCTCCATGAATCTACATGAATCTCCATGAATCTCCATGAATCTCCATGAATCTCCATGAATATCCATGAATATCCATGAATCTCCATGTATCTCCATGTATCTCCATGAATCTCCATGAATATCCATGAATCTTCATGAATCTCCTCCATGAATCTTCATGAATCTCCATGAATCTCCATGCATCTCCATGAATCTCCATGAATCTCCATGAACCTCCTCCATGAATCTCCATGAATCTCCATGAATATCCTCCATGAATCTCCATGAATCTCCATGACTCTCCATGTATCTCCATGAATCTACATGAATCTCCATGAATCTCCATGAATCTCCTCCATGAATCTCCATGAATCACCATGAATCTCCTTCATCAATCTCCACGAATCTCCATGAATCTCCATGAATCTCCATGAATATCCATGAATATCCATGAATCTCCATGTATCTCCATGAATCTCCATGAATATCCATGAATCTCCATGAATATCCTCCATGAATCTCCATGAATCTCCATGAATCTCCATGAATCTCCTTCATCAATCTCCACGAATCTCCATGAATCTACATGAATCTCCATGAATCTCCATGAATCTCCATGAATCTCCATGAATATCCATGAATATCCATGAATCTCCATGTATCTCCATGTATCTCCATGAATCTCCATGAATCTCCATGAATCTCCATGTATCTCTATGAATCTACATGAATCTCCATGAATCTCCATGAATCTCCTCCATAAATCACCATGAATCTCCTTCATCAATCTCCACGAATCTCCATGAATCTCCATGAATCTCCACGAATCTCCATGAATCTACATGAATCTCCATGAATCTCCATGAATCTCCATGAATCTCCATGAATATCCATGAATATCCATGAATCTCCATGTATCTCCATGTATCTCCATGAATCTCCATGAATCTCCATGTATCTCCATGAATCTACATGAATCTCCATGAATCTCAATGAATCTCCTCCATGAATCTCCTCCATGAATCTCCATAAATCACCATGAATCTCCTTCATCAATCTCCATGAATCTCCATGAATATCCATGAATATCCATGAATCTCCATGTATCTCCATGTATCTCCATGAATCTCCATGAATCTCCATGTATCTCCATGAATCTACATGAATCTCCATGAATCTCCATGAATCTCCTCCATGAATCTCCATGAATCTCCATGATATCCTGTATGAATCTTCATGAATCTCCATGAATCTCCATGCATCTCTATGAATCTCCATGAATCTTCATGAACCTCCTCCATGAATCTCCATGAATCTCCATGAATCTCCATGAATCTCCATGAATCTCCACGAATCTCCATGAATCTACACGAATCTCCATGAATCTCCATGAATCTCCTCCATGAATCTCCATGAATCACCATGAATCTCCTTCATCAATCTCCACGAATCTCCATGAATCTCCATGAATCTCCATGAATCTCCATGAATATCCATGAATATCCATTAATCTCCATGTATCTCCATGAATCTCCATGAATATCCATGAATCTTCATGAATCTCCTCCATGAATCTTCATGAATCTCCATGAATCTCCATGCATCTCCATGAATCTCCATGAATCTCCATGAACCTCCTCCATGAATCTCCATGAATCTCCATGAATATCCATGAACCTCCTCCATGAATCTCCATGAATCTCCATGAATCTCCATGAATCTCCTTCATCAATCTCCACGAATCTCCATGAATCTACATGAATCTCCATGAATCTCCATGAATCTCCATGAATCTCCATGAATATCCATGAATATCCATGAATCTCCATGTATCTCCATGTATCTCCATGAATCTCCATGAATATCCATGAATCTTCATGAATCTCCTCCATGAATCTTCATGAATCTCCATGAATCTCCATGCATCTCCATGAATCTCCATGAATCTCCATGAACCTCCTCCATGAATCTCCATGAATCTCCATGAATATCCTCCATGAATCTCCATGAATCTCCATGAATCTCCATGTATCTCCATGAATCTACATGAATCTCCATGAATCTCCATGAATCTCCTCCATGAATCTCCATGAATCACCATGAATCTCCTTCATCAATCTCCACGAATCTCCATGAATCTCCATGAATCTCCATGAATATCCATGAATATCCATGAATCTCCATGTATCTCCATGAATCTCCATGAATATCCATGAATCTCCATGAATATCCTCCATGAATCTCCATGAATCTCCATGAATCTCCATGAATTTCCTTCATCAATCTCCACGAATCTCCATGAATCTACATGAATCTCCATGAATCTCCATGAATCTCCATGAATCTCCATGAATATCCATGAATATCCATGAATCTCCATGTATCTCCATGTATCTCCATGAATCTCCATGAATCTCCATGAATCTCCATGTATCTCTATGAATCTACATGAATCTCCATGAATCTCCATGAATCTCCTCCATAAATCACCATGAATCTCCTTCATCAATCTCCACGAATCTCCATGAATCTCCATGAATCTCCACGAATCTCCATGAATCTACATGAATCTCCATGAATCTCCATGAATCTCCATGAATCTCCATGAATATCCATGAATATCCATGAATCTCCATGTATCTCCATGTATCTCCATGAATCTCCATGAATCTCCATGTATCTCCATGAATCTACATGAATCTCCATGAATCTCCATGAATCTCCTCCATGAATCTCCTCCATGAATCTCCATAAATCACCATGAATCTCCTTCATCAATCTCCATGAATCTCCATGAATATCCATGAATATCCATGAATCTCCATGTATCTCCATGTATCTCCATGAATCTCCATGAATCTCCATGTATCTCCATGAATCTACATGAATCTCCATGAATCTCCATGAATCTCCTCCATGAATCTCCATGAATCTCCATGATATCCTGTATGAATCTTCATGAATCTCCATGAATCTCCATGCATCTCTATGAATCTCCATGAATCTTCATGAACCTCCTCCATGAATCTCCATGAATCTCCATGAATATCCATGAATCTCCATGAATCTCCATGAATCTCCATGTATCTCCATGAATCTCCATGAATCTCCTCCATGAATCTCCATAAATCACCATGAATCTCCTTCATCAATCTCCATGAATCTCCATGAATCTCCATGAATATCCATGAATATCCATGAATCTCCATGTATCTCCATGTATCTCCATGAATCTCCTCCATGAATCTTCATGAATCTCCATGAATCTCCATGCATCTCCATGAATCTCCATGAATCTCCATGAACCTCCTCCATGAATCTCCATGAATCTCTATGAATATCCTCCATGAATCTCCATGAATCTCCATGAATCTCCATGTATCTCCATGAATCTCCATGAATCTCCATGGATCTCCTCCATGAATCTCCATGAATCTCCATGAATCTCCTTCATCAATCTCCACGAATCTCCATGAATCTACATGAATCTCCATGAATCTCCATGAATATCCTCCATGAATCTCCATGAATCTCCATGAATCTCCATGAATCTCCATGAATATCCATGAATATCCATGAATCTCCATGAATCTACATGAATCTCCATGAATCTCCATGAATCTCCATGAATCTCCATGAATATCCATGAATCTCCATGAATATCCATGAATCTTCATGAATCTCCTCCATGAATCTTCATGAATCTCCATGAATCTCCATGCATCTCCATGAATCTCCATGAATCTCCATGAACCTCCTCCATGAATCTCCATGAATCTACATGAATCTCCATGAATCTCCATGAATCTCCATGAATCTCCTTCATCAATCTCCACGAATCTCCATGAATCTACATGAATCTCCATGAATCTCCATGAATCTCCATGAATCTCCATGAATATCCATGAATCTCCATGTATCTCCATGTATCTCCATGAATCTCCATGAATCTCCATGAATCTCCATGTATCTCCATGAATCTACATGAATCTCCATGAATCTCCATGAATCTCCTCCATGAATCTCCATAAATCACCATGAATCTCCATGATATCCTGTATGAATCTTCATGAATCTCCATGAATCTCCATGTATCTCCATGAATCTCCATGAATCTCCATGACCCTCCTCCATGAATCTCCATGAATCTCCATGAATATCCATGAATCTCCATGAATCTCCATGAATATCCATGAATCTCCATGAAGCTCCATGAATCTCCATGTATCTCCATGAATCTACATGAATCTCCATGAATCTCCATGAATCTCCTCCATGAATCTCCATAAATCACCATGAATCTCCTTCATCAATCTCCACGAATCTCCATGAATCTCCATGAATCTCCATGAATCTCCATGAATCTCCATGAATCTCCATGAACCTCCTTCATGAATCTCCATGGATCTCCATGAATATCCATGAACCTCCTCCATGAATCTCCATGAATCTCCTTCATCAATCTCCACGAATCTCCATGAATCTCCATGAATCTCCATGAATCTCCATGAATATCCATGAATATCCATGAATCTCCATGTATCTCCATGAATCTCCATGAATATCCATGAATCTTCATGAATCTCCTCCATGAATCTTCATGAATCTCCATGAATCTCCATGCATCTCCATGAATCTCCATGAATCTCCATGAACCTCCTCCATGAATCTCCATGAATCTCCATGAACCTCCTCCATGAATCTCCATGAATCTCCATGAATATCCATGAACCTCCTCCATGAATCTCCATGAATCTCCATGAATCTCCATGAATCTCCTTCATCAATCTCCACGAATCTCCATGAATATCCATGAATATCCATGAATCTCCATGTATCTCCATGAATCTCCATGAATCTACATGAATCTCCATGAATCTCCATGAATATCCATGAACCTCCTCCATGAATCTCCATGAATCTCCATGAATCTCCATGAATCTCCTTCATCAATCTCCACGAATCTCCATGAATATCCATGAATATCCATGAATCTCCATGTATCTCCATGAATCTCCATGAATATCCATGAATCTTCATGAATCTCCTCCATGAATCTTCATGAATCTCCATGAATCTCCATGCATCTCCATGAATCTCCATGAATCTCCATGAACCTCCTCCATGAATCTCCATGAATCTCCATGAATATCCTCCATGAATCTCCATGAATCTCCATGAATCTCCATGAATCTCCATGAATATCCATAAATCTCCATGAATCTCCATGAATATCCATGAATATCCATGAATCTCCATGAATCTCCATGCATCTCCATGAATCTCCATGAATCTCCATGAACCTCCTCCATGAATCTCCATGAATCTCCATGAATATCCTCCATGAATCTCCATGAATCTCCTTCATCAATCTCCACGAATCTTCATGAATCTACATGAATCTCCATGAATTACCATGAACCTCCTCCATGAATCTACATGAATCTCCATGAATCTCCATGAATCTCCTCCATGAATCTCCATGAATCTCCATGATATCCTGTATGAATCTTCATGAATCTCCATGAATCTCCATGCATCTCTATGAATCTCCATGAATCTTCATGAACCTCCTCCATGAATCTCCATGAATCTCCATGAATATCCATGAATCTCCATGAATCTCCATGAATCTCCATGTATCTCCATGAATCTCCATGAATCTCCTCCATGAATCTCCATAAATCACCATGAATCTCCTTCATCAATCTCCATGAATCTCCATGAATCTCCATGAATATCCATGAATATCCATGAATCTCCATGTATCTCCATGTATCTCCATGAATCTCCTCCATGAATCTTCATGAATCTCCATGAATCTCCATGCATCTCCATGAATCTCCATGAATCTCCATGAACCTCCTCCATGAATCTCCATGAATCTCTATGAATATCCTCCATGAATCTCCATGAATCTCCATGAATCTCCATGTATCTCCATGAATCTCCATGAATCTCCATGGATCTCCTCCATGAATCTCCATGAATCTCCATGAATCTCCTTCATCAATCTCCACGAATCTCCATGAATCTACATGAATCTCCATGAATCTCCATGAATATCCTCCATGAATCTCCATGAATCTCCATGAATCTCCATGAATCTCCATGAATATCCATGAATATCCATGAATCTCCATGAATCTACATGAATCTCCATGAATCTCCATGAATCTCCATGAATCTCCATGAATATCCATGAATCTCCATGAATATCCATGAATCTTCATGAATCTCCTCCATGAATCTTCATGAATCTCCATGAATCTCCATGCATCTCCATGAATCTCCATGAATCTCCATGAACCTCCTCCATGAATCTCCATGAATCTACATGAATCTCCATGAATCTCCATGAATCTCCATGAATCTCCTTCATCAATCTCCACGAATCTCCATGAATCTACATGAATCTCCATGAATCTCCATGAATCTCCATGAATCTCCATGAATATCCATGAATCTCCATGTATCTCCATGTATCTCCATGAATCTCCATGAATCTCCATGAATCTCCATGTATCTCCATGAATCTACATGAATCTCCATGAATCTCCATGAATCTCCTCCATGAATCTCCATAAATCACCATGAATCTCCATGATATCCTGTATGAATCTTCATGAATCTCCATGAATCTCCATGCATCTCCATGAATCTCCATGAATCTCCATGACCCTCCTCCATGAATCTCCATGAATCTCCATGAATATCCATGAATCTCCATGAATCTCCATGAATATCCATGAATCTCCATGAAGCTCCATGAATCTCCATGTATCTCCATGAATCTACATGAATCTCCATGAATCTCCATGAATCTCCTCCATGAATCTCCATAAATCACCATGAATCTCCTTCATCAATCTCCACGAATCTCCATGAATCTCCATGAATCTCCATGAATCTCCATGAATCTCCATGAATCTCCATGAACCTCCTTCATGAATCTCCATGGATCTCCATGAATATCCATGAACCTCCTCCATGAATCTCCATGAATCTCCTTCATCAATCTCCACGAATCTCCATGAATCTCCATGAATCTCCATGAATCTCCATGAATATCCATGAATATCCATGAATCTCCATGTATCTCCATGAATCTCCATGAATATCCATGAATCTTCATGAATCTCCTCCATGAATCTTCATGAATCTCCATGAATCTCCATGCATCTCCATGAATCTCCATGAATCTCCATGAACCTCCTCCATGAATCTCCATGAATCTCCATGAACCTCCTCCATGAATCTCCATGAATCTCCATGAATATCCATGAACCTCCTCCATGAATCTCCATGAATCTCCATGAATCTCCATGAATCTCCTTCATCAATCTCCACGAATCTCCATGAATATCCATGAATATCCATGAATCTCCATGTATCTCCATGAATCTCCATGAATCTACATGAATCTCCATGAATCTCCATGAATATCCATGAACCTCCTCCATGAATCTCCATGAATCTCCATGAATCTCCATGAATCTCCTTCATCAATCTCCACGAATCTCCATGAATATCCATGAATATCCATGAATCTCCATGTATCTCCATGAATCTCCATGAATATCCATGAATCTTCATGAATCTCCTCCATGAATCTTCATGAATCTCCATGAATCTCCATGCATCTCCATGAATCTCCATGAATCTCCATGAACCTCCTCCATGAATCTCCATGAATCTCCATGAATATCCTCCATGAATCTCCATGAATCTCCATGAATCTCCATGAATCTCCATGAATATCCATAAATCTCCATGAATCTCCATGAATATCCATGAATATCCATGAATCTCCATGAATCTCCATGCATCTCCATGAATCTCCATGAATCTCCATGAACCTCCTCCATGAATCTCCATGAATCTCCATGAATATCCTCCATGAATCTCCATGAATCTCCTTCATCAATCTCCACGAATCTTCATGAATCTACATGAATCTCCATGAATTACCATGAACCTCCTCCATGAATCTCCATGAATCTCCATGAATATCCTCCATGAATCTCCATGAATCTCCATGAATCTCCATGAATCTCCATGAATATCCATGAATCTTCATGAATCTCCTCCATGAATCTTCATGAATCTCCATGAATCTCCATGCATCTCCATGAATCTCCATGAATCTCCATGAACCTCCTCCATGAATCTCCATGAATCTCCATGAACCTCCTCCATGAATCTCCATGAATCTCCATGAATATCCATGAACCTCCTCCATGAATCTCCATGAATCTCCTTCATCAATCTCCACGAATCTCCATGAATATCCATGAATATCCATGAATCTCCATGTATCTCCATGAATCTCCATGAATCTACATGAATCTCCATGAATCTCCATGAATATCCATGAACCTCCTCCATGAATCTCCATGAATCTCCATGAATCTCCATGAATTTCCTTCATCAATCTCCACGCATCTCCATGAATATCCATGAATATCCATGAATCTCCATGTATCTCCATGAATCTCCATGAATATCCATGAATCTCCTCCATGAATCTTCATGAATCTCCATGAATCTCCATGAATATCCATGAATCTCCATGAATCTTCATGAATCTCCATGAATCTCCATGCATCTCCATGAATCTCCATGAATCTCCATGACCCTCCTCCATGAATCTCCATGAATCTCCATGAATCTCCATGAATCTCCATGAATCTCCATGAACATCCATGAATCTTCATGAATCTCCTCCATGAATCTTCATGAATCTCCTCCATGAATCTTCATGAATCTCCATGAATCTCCATGCATCTCCATGAATCTCCATGAATCTCCATGAACCTCCTCCATGAATCTCCATGCATCTCCATGAATCTCCATGAATCTCCATGAACCTCCTCCATGAATCTCCATGAATCTCCATGAACCTCCTCCATGAATCTCCATGAATCTCCATGAATATCCATGAACCTCCTCCATGAATCTCCATGAATCTCCTTCATCAATCTC
The DNA here is from genome assembly GCA_963971365.1 of Lasioglossum villosulum. Classification (NCBI taxonomy): domain Eukaryota; kingdom Metazoa; phylum Arthropoda; class Insecta; order Hymenoptera; family Halictidae; genus Lasioglossum; species Lasioglossum villosulum. The sequence goes on along the minus strand of OZ020500.1, from coordinate 17,160,072 downwards.
CACGAATCTCCATGAATATCCATGTATCTCCATGAATCTCCATGAATCTACATGAATCTCCATGAATCTCCATGAATATCCATGAACCTCCTCCATGAATCTCCATGAATCTCCATGAATCTCCATGAATCTCCTTCATCAATCTCCACGCATCTCCATGAATATCCATGAATATCCATGAATCTCCATGAATCTTCATGAATCTCCATGAATCTCCATGCATCTCCATGAATCTCCATGAATCTCCATGACCCTCCTCCATGAATCTCCATGAATCTCCATGAATATCCATGAATCTCCATGAATCTCCATGAATATCCATGAATCTCCATGAAGCTCCATGCATCTCCATGAATCTCCATGAATCTCCATGAACCTCCTCCATGAATCTCCATGAATCTCCATGAACCTCCTCCATGAATCTCCATGAATCTCCATGAATATCCATGAACCTCCTCCATGAATCTCCATGAATCTCCTTCATCAATCTCCACGAATCTCCATGAATATCCATGAATATCCATGAATCTCCATGTATCTCCATGAATCTCCATGAATCTACATGAATCTCCATGAATCTCCATGAATATCCATGAATCTCCATGAATCTTCATGAATCTCCATGAATCTCCATGCATCTCCATGAATCTCCATGAATCTCCATGACCCTCCTCCATGAATCTCCATGAATCTCCATGAATATCCATGAATCTCCATGAATCTCCATGAATATCCATGAATCTCCATGAAGCTCCATGAATCTCCATGTATCTCCATGAATCTACATGAATCTCCATGAATCTCCATGAATCTCCTCCATGAATCTCCATAAATCACCATGAATCTCCTTCATCAATCTCCACGAATCTCCATGAATCTCCATGAATCTCCATGAATCTCCATGAATCTCCATGAATCTCCATGAACCTCCTTCATGAATCTCCATGGATCTCCATGAATATCCATGAACCTCCTCCATGAATCTCCATGAATCTCCTTCATCAATCTCCACGAATCTCCATGAATCTCCATGAATCTCCATGAATCTCCATGAATATCCATGAATATCCATGAATCTCCATGTATCTCCATGAATCTCCATGAATATCCATGAATCTTCATGAATCTCCTCCATGAATCTTCATGAATCTCCATGAATCTCCATGCATCTCCATGAATCTCCATGAATCTCCATGAACCTCCTCCATGAATCTCCATGAATCTCCATGAACCTCCTCCATGAATCTCCATGAATCTCCATGAATATCCATGAACCTCCTCCATGAATCTCCATGAATCTCCATGAATCTCCATGAATCTCCTTCATCAATCTCCACGAATCTCCATGAATATCAATGAATATCCATGAATCTCCATGTATCTCCATGAATCTCCATGAATCTACATGAATCTCCTGCATGAATCTCCATAAATCACCATGAATCTCCATGAATCTCCATGAATATCCATGAATCTCCATGAATCTCCATGTATCTCCATGAATCTACATGAATCTCCATGAATCTCCATGAATCTCCTCCATGAATCTCCATAAATCACCATGAATCTCCTTCATCAATCTCCATGAATCTCCATGAATCTCCATGAATATCCATGAATATCCATGAATATCCATGAATCTCCATGTATCTCCATGAATCTCCATGAATATCCATGAATCTTCATGAATCTCCTCCATGAATCTTCATGAATCTCCATGAATCTCCATGCATCTCCATGAATCTCCATGAATCTCCATGAACCTCCTCCATGAATCTCCATGAATCTCCATGAATATCCTCCATGAATCTCCATGAATCTCCATGAATCTCCATGAATCTCCATGAATATCCATGAATCTCCATGAATATCAATGAATATCCATGAATCTCCATGTATCTCCATGAATCTCCATGAATATCCATGAACCTCCTCCATGAATCTCCATGAATCTCCATGAATCTCCATGAATCTCCTTCATCAATCTCCACGAATCTCCATGAATATCCATGAATATCCATGAATCTCCATGTATCTCCATGAATCTCCATGAATATCCATGAATCTTCATGAATATCCATGAATATCCATGAATATCCATGAATCTCCATGTATCTCCATGAATCTCCATGAATATCCATGAATCTTCATGAACCTCCTCCATGAATCTCCATGAATCTCCATGAACCTCCTCCATGAATCTCCATGAATCTCCATGAATATCCATGAACCTCCTCCATGAATCTCCATGAATCTCCATGAATCTCCATGAATCTCCTTCATCAATCTCCACGAATCTCCATGAATATCAATGAATATCCATGAATCTCCATGTATCTCCATGAATCTCCATGAATCTACATGAATCTCCTGCATGAATCTCCATAAATCACCATGAATCTCCATGAATCTCCATGAATATCCATGAATCTCCATGAATATCAATGAATATCCATGAATCTCCATGTATCTCCATGAATCTCCATGAATATCCATGAACCTCCTCCATGAATCTCCATGAATCTCCATGAATCTCCATGAATCTCCTTCATCAATCTCCACGAATCTCCATGAATATCCATGAATATCCATGAATCTCCATGTATCTCCATGAATCTCCATGAATATCCATGAATCTTCATGAATCTCCTCCATGAATCTTCATGAATCTCCATGAATCTCCATGCATCTCCATGAATCTCCATGAATCTCCATGAACCTCCTCCATGAATCTCCATGAATCTCCATGAATATCCTCCATGAATCTCCATGAATCTCCATGAATCTCCATGAATCTCCATGAATATCCATGAATCTCCATGAATCTCCATGTATCTCCATGAATCTACATGAATCTCCATGAATCTCCATGAATCTCCTCCATGAATCTCCATAAATCACCATGAATCTCCTTCATCAATCTCCATGAATCTCCATGAATCTCCATGAATATCCATGAATATCCATGAATCTCCATGAATCTCCATGCATCTCCATGAATCTCCATGAATCTCCATGAACCTCCTCCATGAATCTCCATGAATATCCTCCATGAATCTCCATGAATCTCCATGAATCTCCATGAATCTCCTTCATCAATCTCCACGAATCTTCATGAATCTACATGAATCTCCATGAATTACCATGAACCTCCTCCATGAATCTCCATGAATCTCCATGAATATCCTCCATGAATCTCCATGAATCTCCATGAATCTCCATGAATCTCCATGAATATCCATGAATCTTCATGAATCTCCTCCATGAATCTTCATGAATCTCCATGAATCTCCATGCATCTCCATGAATCTCCATGAATCTCCATGAACCTCCTCCATGAATCTCCATGAATCTCCATGTACCTCCTCCATGAATCTCCATGAATCTCCATGAATATCCATGAACCTCCTCCATGAATCTCCATGAATCTCCTTCATCAATCTCCACGAATCTCCATGAATATCCATGAATATCCATGAATCTCCATGTATCTCCATGAATCTCCATGAATCTACATGAATCTCCATGAATCTCCATGAATATCCATGAACCTCCTCCATGAATCTCCATGAATCTCCATGAATCTCCATGAATCTCCTTCATCAATCTCCACGCATCTCCATGAATATCCATGAATATCCATGAATCTCCATGTATCTCCATGAATCTCCATGAATATCCATGAATCTTCATGAATCTCCTCCATGAATCTTCATGAATCTCCATGAATCTCCATGAATATCCATGAATCTCCATGAATCTCCATGAATATCCATGAATCTCCATGAATCTCCATGAATCTCCATGAACCTCCTCCATGAATCTCCATGAATCTCCATGAATCTCCTTCATCAATCTCCACGAATCTCCATGAATATCCATGAATATCCATGAATCTCCATGTATCTCCATGAATCTCCATGAATATCCATGAATCTTCATGAATCTCCTCCATGAATCTTCATGAATCTCCATGAATCTCCATGCATCTCCATGAATCTCCATGAATCTCCATGAACCTCCTCCATGAATCTCCATGAATCTCCATGAATATCCTCCATGAATCTCCATGAATCTCCATGAATCTCCATGAATCTCCATGAATATCCATGAATCTCCATGAATCTCCATGTATCTCCATGAATCTACATGAATCTCCATGAATCTCCATGAATCTCCTCCATGAATCTCCATAAATCACCATGAATCTCCTTCATCAATCTCCATGAATCTCCATGAATCTCCATGAATATCCATGAATATCCATGAATCTCCATGAATCTCCATGCATCTCCATGAATCTCCATGAATCTCCATGAACCTCCTCCATGAATCTCCATGAATCTCCATGAATATCCTCCATGAATCTCCATGAATCTCCATGAATCTCCATGAATCTCCTTCATCAATCTCCACGAATCTTCATGAATCTACATGAATCTCCATGAATTACCATGAACCTCCTTCATGAATCTCCATGAATCTCCATGAATATCCTCCATGAATCTCCATGAATCTCCATGAATCTCCATGAATCTCCATGAATATCCATGAATCTTCATGAATCTCCTCCATGAATCTTCATGAATCTCCATGAATCTCCATGCATCTCCATGAATCTCCATGAATCTCCATGAACCTCCTCCATGAATCTCCATGAATCTCCATGAACCTCCTCCATGAATCTCCATGAATCTCCATGAATATCCATGAACCTCCTCCATGAATCTCCATGAATCTCCTTCATCAATCTCCACGAATCTCCATGAATATCCATGAATATCCATGAATCTCCATGTATCTCCATGAATCTCCATGAATCTACATGAATCTCCATGAATCTCCATGAATATCCATGAACCTCCTCCATGAATCTCCATGAATCTCCATGAATCTCCATGAATCTCCTTCATCAATCTCCACGCATCTCCATGAATATCCATGAATATCCATGAATCTCCATGTATCTCCATGAATCTCCATGAATATCCATGAATCTTCATGAATCTCCTCCATGAATCTTCATGAATCTCCATGAATCTCCATGAATATCCATGAATCTCCATGAATCTCCATGAATATCCATGAATCTCCATGAATCTCCATGAATCTCCATGAACCTCCTCCATGAATCTCCATGAATCTCCATGAATATCCATGAACCTCCTCCATGAATCTCCATGAATCTCCATGAATCTCCATGAATCTCCTTCATCAATCTCCACGAATCTCCATGAATCTACATGAATCTCCATGAATCTCCATGAATCTCCATGAATCTCCATGAATCTCCATGAATATCCATGAATATCCATGAATCTCCATGTATCTTCATGTATCTCCATGAATATCCATGAATCTTCATGAATCTCCTCCATGAATCTCCTCCATGAATCTTCATGAATCTCCATGAATCTCCATGCATCTCCATGAATCTCCATGAATCTCCATGAAGCTCCTCCATGAATCTCCATGAATCTCCATGAATATCCTCCATGAATCTCCATGAATCTCCATGAATCTCCATGTATCTCCATGAATCTCCATGAATCTCCATGAATCTCCATGTATCTCCATGAATCTACATGAATCTCCATGAATCTCCTCCATGAATCTCCATGAATCACCATGAATCTCCTTCATCAATCTCCACGAATCTCCATGAATCTCCATCAATCTCCATGAATATCCATGAATATCCATGAATCTCCATGTATCTCCATGAATCTCCATGAATATCCTTGAATCTCCATGAATATTCTCCATGAATCTCCATGAATCTCCATGAATCTCCATGAATCTCCTTCATCAATCTCCACGAATCTCCATGAATCTCCATCAATCTCCATGAATATCCATGAATATCCATGAATCTCCATGTATCTCCATGAATCTCCATGAATATCCTTGAATCTCCATGAATATTCTCCATGAATCTCCATGAATCTCCATGAATCTCCATGAATCTCCTTCATCAATCTCCACGAATCTCCATGAATCTACATGAATCTCCATGAATCTCCATGAATCTCCATGAATCTCCATGAATCTCCATGAATATCCATGAATATCCATTAATCTCCATGTATCTCCATGAATCTCCATGAATATCCATGAATCTTCATGAATCTCCTCCATGCATCTTCATGAATCTCCATGAATATCCTCCATGAATCTCCATGAATCTCCATGAATCTCCATGAATCTCCATGAATATCCATGAATCTTCATGAATCTCCTCCATGAATCTTCATGAATCTCCATGAATCTCCATGCATCTCCATGAATCTCCATGAATCTCCATGAACCTCCTCCATGAATCTCCATGAATCTCCATGTACCTCCTCCATGAATCTCCATGAATCTCCATGAATATCCATGAACCTCCTCCATGAATCTCCATGAATCTCCTTCATCAATCTCCACGAATCTCCATGAATATCCATGAATATCCATGAATCTCCATGTATCTCCATGAATCTCCATGAATCTACATGAATCTCCATGAATCTCCATGAATATCCATGAACCTCCTCCATGAATCTCCATGAATCTCCATGAATCTCCATGAATCTCCTTCATCAATCTCCACGCATCTCCATGAATATCCATGAATATCCATGAATCTCCATGTATCTCCATGAATCTCCATGAATATCCATGAATCTTCATGAATCTCCTCCATGAATCTTCATGAATCTCCATGAATCTCCATGAATATCCATGAATCTCCATGAATCTCCATGAATATCCATGAATCTCCATGAATCTCCATGAATCTCCATGAACCTCCTCCATGAATCTCCATGAATCTCCATGAATCTCCTTCATCAATCTCCACGAATCTCCATGAATATCCATGAATATCCATGAATCTCCATGTATCTCCATGAATCTCCATGAATATCCATGAATCTTCATGAATCTCCTCCATGAATCTTCATGAATCTCCATGAATCTCCATGCATCTCCATGAATCTCCATGAATCTCCATGAACCTCCTCCATGAATCTCCATGAATCTCCATGAATATCCTCCATGAATCTCCATGAATCTCCATGAATCTCCATGAATCTCCATGAATATCCATGAATCTCCATGAATCTCCATGTATCTCCATGAATCTACATGAATCTCCATGAATCTCCATGAATCTCCTCCATGAATCTCCATAAATCACCATGAATCTCCTTCATCAATCTCCATGAATCTCCATGAATCTCCATGAATATCCATGAATATCCATGAATCTCCATGAATCTCCATGCATCTCCATGAATCTCCATGAATCTCCATGAACCTCCTCCATGAATCTCCATGAATCTCCATGAATATCCTCCATGAATCTCCATGAATCTCCATGAATCTCCATGAATCTCCTTCATCAATCTCCACGAATCTTCATGAATCTACATGAATCTCCATGAATTACCATGAACCTCCTTCATGAATCTCCATGAATCTCCATGAATATCCTCCATGAATCTCCATGAATCTCCATGAATCTCCATGAATCTCCATGAATATCCATGAATCTTCATGAATCTCCTCCATGAATCTTCATGAATCTCCATGAATCTCCATGCATCTCCATGAATCTCCATGAATCTCCATGAACCTCCTCCATGAATCTCCATGAATCTCCATGAACCTCCTCCATGAATCTCCATGAATCTCCATGAATATCCATGAACCTCCTCCATGAATCTCCATGAATCTCCTTCATCAATCTCCACGAATCTCCATGAATATCCATGAATATCCATGAATCTCCATGTATCTCCATGAATCTCCATGAATCTACATGAATCTCCATGAATCTCCATGAATATCCATGAACCTCCTCCATGAATCTCCATGAATCTCCATGAATCTCCATGAATCTCCTTCATCAATCTCCACGCATCTCCATGAATATCCATGAATATCCATGAATCTCCATGTATCTCCATGAATCTCCATGAATATCCATGAATCTTCATGAATCTCCTCCATGAATCTTCATGAATCTCCATGAATCTCCATGAATATCCATGAATCTCCATGAATCTCCATGAATATCCATGAATCTCCATGAATCTCCATGAATCTCCATGAACCTCCTCCATGAATCTCCATGAATCTCCATGAATATCCATGAACCTCCTCCATGAATCTCCATGAATCTCCATGAATCTCCATGAATCTCCTTCATCAATCTCCACGAATCTCCATGAATCTACATGAATCTCCATGAATCTCCATGAATCTCCATGAATCTCCATGAATCTCCATGAATATCCATGAATATCCATGAATCTCCATGTATCTTCATGTATCTCCATGAATATCCATGAATCTTCATGAATCTCCTCCATGAATCTCCTCCATGAATCTTCATGAATCTCCATGAATCTCCATGCATCTCCATGAATCTCCATGAATCTCCATGAAGCTCCTCCATGAATCTCCATGAATCTCCATGAATATCCTCCATGAATCTCCATGAATCTCCATGAATCTCCATGTATCTCCATGAATCTCCATGAATCTCCATGAATCTCCATGTATCTCCATGAATCTACATGAATCTCCATGAATCTCCTCCATGAATCTCCATGAATCACCATGAATCTCCTTCATCAATCTCCACGAATCTCCATGAATCTCCATCAATCTCCATGAATATCCATGAATATCCATGAATCTCCATGTATCTCCATGAATCTCCATGAATATCCTTGAATCTCCATGAATATTCTCCATGAATCTCCATGAATCTCCATGAATCTCCATGAATCTCCTTCATCAATCTCCACGAATCTCCATGAATCTCCATCAATCTCCATGAATATCCATGAATATCCATGAATCTCCATGTATCTCCATGAATCTCCATGAATATCCTTGAATCTCCATGAATATTCTCCATGAATCTCCATGAATCTCCATGAATCTCCATGAATCTCCTTCATCAATCTCCACGAATCTCCATGAATCTACATGAATCTCCATGAATCTCCATGAATCTCCATGAATCTCCATGAATCTCCATGAATATCCATGAATATCCATTAATCTCCATGTATCTCCATGAATCTCCATGAATATCCATGAATCTTCATGAATCTCCTCCATGCATCTTCATGAATCTCCATGAATCTCCATGTATCTCCATGAATCTCCATGAATCTCCATGAACCTCCTCCATGAATCTCCATGAATCTCCATGAATATCCATGAACCTCCTCCATGAATCTCCATGAATCTCCATGAATCTCCATGAATCTCCTTCATCAATCTCCACGAATCTCCATGAATCTACATGAATCTCCATGAATCTCCATGAATCTCCATGAATCTCCATGAATCTCCATGAATATCCATGAATATCCATGAATCTCCATGTATCTCCATGTATCTCCATGAATATCCATGAATCTTCATGAATCTCCTCCATGAATCTCCTCCATGAATCTTCATGAATCTCCATGAATCTCCATGCATCTCCATGAATCTCCATGAATCTCCATGAAGCTCCTCCATGAATCTCCATGAATCTCCATGAATATCCTCCATGAATCTCCATGAATCTCCATGAATCTCCATGTATCTCCATGAATCTACATGAATCTCCATGAATCTCCTCCATGAATCTCCATGAATCACCATGAATCTCCTTCATCAATCTCCACGAATCTCCATGAATCTCCATCAATCTCCATGAATATCCATGAATATCCATGAATCTCCATGTATCTCCATGAATCTCCATGAATATCCTTGAATCTCCATGAATATTCTCCATGAATCTCCATGAATCTCCATGAATCTCCATGAATCTCCTTCATCAATCTCCACGAATCTCCATGAATCTCCATCAATCTCCATGAATATCCATGAATATCCATGAATCTCCATGTATCTCCATGAATCTCCATGAATATCCTTGAATCTCCATGAATATTCTCCATGAATCTCCATGAATCTCCATGAATCTCCATGAATCTCCTTCATCAATCTCCACGAATCTCCATGAATCTACATGAATCTCCATGAATCTCCATGAATCTCCATGAATCTCCATGAATCTCCATGAATATCCATGAATATCCATTAATCTCCATGTATCTCCATGAATCTCCATGAATATCCATGAATCTTCATGAATCTCCTCCATGCATCTTCATGAATCTCCATGAATCTCCATGCATCTCCATGAATCTCCATGAATCTCCATGAACCTCCTCCATGAATCTCCATGAATCTCCATGAATATCCATGAACCTCCTCCATGAATCTCCATGAATCTCCATGAATCTCCATGAATCTCCTTCATCAATCTCCACGAATCTCCATGAATCTACATGAATCTCCATGAATCTCCATGAATCTCCATGAATCTCCATGAATATCCATGAATATCCATGAATCTCCATGTATCTCCATGTATCTCCATGAATCTCCATGAATATCCATGAATCTTCATGAATCTCCTCCATGAATCTTCATGAATCTCCATGAATCTCCATGCATCTCCATGAATCTCCATGAATCTCCATGAACCTCCTCCATGAATCTCCATGAATATCCTCCATGAATCTCCATGAATCTCCATGAATCTCCATGTATCTCCATGAATCTACATGAATCTCCATGAATCTCCATGAATCTCCTCCATGAATCTCCATGAATCACCATGAATCTCCTTCATCAATCTCCACGAATCTCCATGAATCTCCATGAGTCTCCATGAATATCCATGAATATCCATGAATCTCCATGTATCTCCATGAATCTCCATGAATATCCATGAATCTCCATGAATATCCTCCATGAATCTCCATGAATCTCCATGAATCTCCTTCATCAATCTCCACGAATCTCCATGAATCTACATGAATCTCCATGAATCTCCATGAATCTCCATGAATCTCCATGAATATCCATGCATATCCATGAATCTCCATGTATCTCCATGTATCTCCATGAATCTCCATGAATCTCCATGAATCTCCATGTATCTCTATGAATCTACATGAATCTCCATGAATCTCCTCCATGAATCTCCTCCATAAATCACCATGAATCTCCTTCATCAATCTCCACGAATCTCCATGAATCTCCATGAATCTCCACGAATCTCCATGAATCTACATGAATCTCCATGAATCTCCATGAATCTCCATGAATCTCCATGAATATCCATGAATATCCATGAATCTCCATGTATCTCCATGTATCTCCATGAATCTCCATGAATCTCCATGAATCTTCATGAACCTCCTCCATGAATCTCCATGAATCTCCATGAATCTCCATGAATCTCCATGAACCTCCTCCATGAATCTCCATGAATCTCCATGAATATCCTCCATGAATCTCCATGAATCTCCATGAATCTCCATGTATCTCCATGAATCTCCATGAATCTCCATGGATCTCCTCCATGAATCTCCATGAATCTCCATGAATCTCCTTCATCAATCTCCACGAATCTCCATGAATCTACATGAATCTCCATGAATCTCCATGAATATCCTCCATGAATCTCCATGAATCTCCATGAATCTCCATGAATCTCCATGAATATCCATGAATATCCATGAATCTCCATGTATCTCCATGAATCTCCATGAATCTACATGAATCTCCATGAATCTCCATGAATCTCCATGAATCTCCATGAATATCCATGAATCTCCATGAATATCCATGAATCTTCATGAATCTCCTCCATGAATCTTCATGAATCTCCATGAATCTCCATGCATCTCCATGAATCTCCATGAATCTCCATGAACCTCCTCCATGAATCTCCATGAATCTCCATGAATATCCTCCATGAATCTCCATGAATCTCCATGAATCTCCATGAATCTCCTTCATCAATCTCCACGAATCTCCATGAATCTACATGCATCTCCATGAATCTCCATGAATCTCCATGAATCTCCATGAATATCCATGAATCTCCATGTATCTCCATGTATCTCCATGAATCTCCATGAATCTCCATGAATCTCCATGTATCTCCATGAATCTACATGAATCTCCATGAATATCCATGAATCTCCATGAATCTCCATGAATCTCCATGTATCTCCATGAATCTACATGAATCTCCATGAATCTCCATGAATCTCCTCCATGAATCTCCATAAATCACCATGAATCTCCTTCATAAATCTCACGAATCTCCATGAATCTCCATGAATCTCCATGAATCTCATGAATCTCCATGAACCTCCTTCATGAATCTCCATGAATCTCATGAATATCCATGAACCTCCTCCATGAATCTCCATGAATCTCCTTCATCAATCTCCACGAATCTCCATGAATCTCCATGAATCTCCATGAATCTCCATGAATATCCATGAATATCCATGAATCTCCATGTATCTCCATGAATCTCCATGAATCTCCATGAATCTCCATGAATCTCCATGAATATCCTCCATGAATCTCCATGAATCTCCATGAATCTCATGAATCTCCTTCATCAATCTCCACGAATCTCCATGAATCTACATGAATCTCCATGAATCCCCATGAATCTCCATGAATCTCCATGAATATCCATGAATCTCCATGAATATCCATGAATCTCCATGAATCTCCATGAATATCCATGAATATCCATGAATCTCCATGTATCTCCATGTATCTCCATGAATCTCCATGAATCTCCATGAATCTCCATGTATCTCTATGAATCTACATGAATCTCCATGAATCTCCTCCATGAATCTCCTCCATAAATCACCATGAATCTCCTTCATCAATCTCCACGAATCTCCATGAATCTCCATGAATCTCCACGAATCTCCATGAATCTACATGAATCTCCATGAATCTCCATGAATCTCCATGAATCTCCATGAATATCCATGAATATCCATGAATCTCCATGTATCTCCATGTATCTCCATGAATCTCCATGAATCTCCATGTATCTCCATGAATCTACATGAATCTCCATGAATCTCCATGAATCTCCTCCATGAATCTCCATGAATCTCCATGCATCTCCATGAATCTCCATGAATCTTCATGAACCTCCTCCATGAATCTCCATGAATCTCCATGAATATCCATGAATCTCCATGAATCTCCATGAATCTCCATGTATCTCCATGAATCTACATGAATCTCCATGAATCTCCATGAATCTCCTCCATGAATCTCCATAAATCACCATGAATCTCCTTCATAAATCTCCACGAATCTCCATGAATCTCCATGAATCTCCATGAATCTCCATGAATCTCCGTGAACCTCCTTCATGAATCTCCATGAATCTCCATGAATATCCATGAACCTCCTCCATGAATCTCCATGAATCTCCTTCATCAATCTCCACGAATCTCCATGAATCTCCATGAATCTCCATGAATCTCCATGAATATCCATGAATATCCATGAATCTCCATGTATCTCCATGAATCTCCATGAATATCCATGAATCTTCATGAATCTCCTCCATGAATCTTCATGAATCTCCATGAATCTCCATGCATCTCCATGAATCTCCATGAATCTCCATGAACCTCCTCCATGAATCTCCATGAATCTCCATGAACCTCCTCCATGAATCTCCATGAATCTTCATGAATCTCCATGAATCTCCATGCATCTCCATGAATCTCCATGAATCTCCATGTATCTCCATGAATCTACATGAATCTCCATGAATATCCATGAATCTCCATGAATATCCATGAATCTCCATGTATCTCCATGCATCTCCATGAATCTCCATGAATCTCCATGAACCTCCTCCATGAATCTCCATGAATCTCCATGAATCTCCATGAATCTCCATGAATATCCTCCATGAATCTCCATGAATCTCCATGAATCTCCATGAATCTCCTTCATCAATCTCCACGAATCTCCATGAATCTACATGAATCTCCATGAATCCCCATGAATCTCCATGAATCTCCATGAATATCCATGAATCTCCATGAATATCCATGAATCTCCATGAATCTCCATGAATATCCATGAATATCCATGAATCTCCATGTATCTCCATGTATCTCCATGAATCTCCATGAATCTCCATGAATCTCCATGTATCTCTATGAATCTACATGAATCTCCATGAATCTCCTCCATGAATCTCCTCCATAAATCACCATGAATCTCCTTCATCAATCTCCACGAATCTCCATGAATCTCCATGAATCTCCACGAATCTCCATGAATCTACATGAATCTCCATGAATCTCCATGAATCTCCATGAATCTCCATGAATATCCATGAATATCCATGAATCTCCATGTATCTCCATGTATCTCCATGAATCTCCATGAATCTCCATGTATCTCCATGAATCTACATGAATCTCCATGAATCTCCATGAATCTCCTCCATGAATCTCCATGAATCTCCATGATATCCTGTATGAATCTTCATGAATCTCCATGAATCTCCATGCATCTCCATGAATCTCCATGAATCTTCATGAACCTCCTCCATGAATCTCCATGAATCTCCATGAATATCCATGAATCTCCATGAATCTCCATGAATCTCCATGTATCTCCATGAATCTACATGAATCTCCATGAATCTCCATTAATCTCCTCCATGAATCTCCATAAATCACCATGAATCTCCTTCATCAATCTCCATGAATCTTCATGAATCTCCATGAATCTCCATGAATCTCCATGAATCTCCATGAATCTCCATGAACCTCCTCCATGAATCTCCATGAATCTCCATGAATATCCTCCATGAATCTCCATGAATCTCCATGAATCTCCATGTATCTCCATGAATCTCCATGAATCTCCATGGATCTCCTCCATGAATCTCCATGAATCTCCTTCATCAATCTCCACGAATCTCCATGAATCTACATGAATCTCCATGAATCTCCATGAATATCCTCCATGAATCTCCATGAATCTCCATGAATCTCCATGAATCTCCATGAATATCCATGAATATCCATGAATCTCCATGTATCTCCATGAATCTCCATGAATCTACATGAATCTCCATGAATCTCCATGAATCTCCATGAATCTCCATGAATATCCATGAATCTCCATGAATATCCATGAATCTTCATGAATCTCCTCCATGAATCTCCATGAATCTCCATGAATCTCCATGAATCTCCTTCATCAATCTCCACGAATCTCCATGAATCTACATGAATCTCCATGAATCTCCATGAATCTCCATGAATCTCCATGAATATCCATGAATCTCCATGTATCTCCATGTATCTCCATGAATCTCCATGAATCTCCATGAATCTCCATGTATCTCCATGAATCTACATGAATCTCCATGAATATCCATGAATCTCCATGAATCTCCATGAATCTCCATGTATCTCCATGAATCTACATGAATCTCCATGAATCTCCATGAATCTCCTCCATGAATCTCCATAAATCACCATGAATCTCCTTCATAAATCTCCACGAATCTCCATGAATCTCCATGAATCTCCATGAATCTCCATGAATCTCCATGAACCTCCTTCATGAATCTCCATGAATCTCCATGAATATCCATGAACCTCCTCCATGAATCTCCATGAATCTCCTTCATCAATCTCCACGAATCTCCATGAATCTCCATGAATCTCCATGAATCTCCATGAATATCCATGAATATCCATGAATCTCCATGTATCTCCATGAATCTCCATGAATATCCATGAATCTCCTCCATGAATCTTCATGAATCTCCATGAATCTCCATGCATCTCCATGAATCTCCATGAATCTCCATGAACCTCCTCCATGAATCTCCATGAATCTCCATGAACCTCCTCCATGAATCTCCATGAATCTCCATGAATATCCATGAACCTCCTCCATGAATATCCATGAATGTCCATGAATCTTCATGAATCTCCTTCATCAATCTCCACGAATCTCCATGAATCTACATGAATCTCCATGAATCTCCATGAATCTCCATGAATCTCCATGAATATCCATGAATCTCCATGAATATCCATGAATCTTCATGAATCTCCTCCATGAATCTTCATGAATCTCCATGAATCTCCATGAATATCCATGAATCTCCATGAATCTTCATGAATCTCCATGAATCTCCATGCATCTCCATGAATCTCCATGAATCTCCATGACCCTCCTCCATGAATCTCCATGAATCTCCATGAATATCCATGAATCTCCATGAATCTCCATGAATATCCATGAACCTCCTCCATGAATCTCCATGAATCTCCATGAATCTCCATGAATCTCCTTCATCAATCTCCACGAATCTCCATGAATCTCCATGAATCTCCATGAATCTACATGAATCTCCATGAATCTCCATGAATCTCCTGCATGAATCTCCATAAATCACCATGAATCTCCATGATATCCTGTATGAATCTTCATGAATCTCCATGAATCTCCATGAATCTCCATGACCCTCCTCCATGAATCTCCATGAATCTCCATGAATATCCATGAATCTCCATGAATCTCCATGAATATCCATGAATCTCCATGAATCTCCTCCATGAATCTCCATAAATCACCATGAATCTCCTTCATCAATCTCCACGAATCTCCATGAATCTCCATGAATCTCCATGAATCTCCATGAATCTCCATGAACCTCCTTCATGAATCTCCATGAATCTCCATGAATATCCATGAACCTCCTCCATGAATCTCCATGAATCTCCTTCATCAATCTCCACGAATCTCCATGAATCTCCATGAATCTCCATGAATCTCCATGAACCTCCTTCATGAATCTCCATGAATCTCCATGAATATCCATGAACCTCCTCCATGAATCTCCATGAATCTCCTTCATCAATCTCCACGAATCTCCATGAATCTCCATGAATCTCCATGAATCTCCATGAATATCCATGAATATCCATGAATCTCCATGTATCTCCATGAATCTCCATGAATATCCATGAATCTTCATGAATCTTCATGAATCTCCTCCATGAATCTTCATGAATCTCCATGAATCTCCATGCATCTCCATGAATCTCCATGAATCTCCATGAACCTCCTCCATAAATCTCCATGAATCTCCATGAACCTCCTCCATGAATCTCCATGAATCTCCATGAATATCCATGAACCTCCTCCATGAATCTCCATGAATCTCCATGAATCTCCATGAATCTCCTTCATCAATCTCCACGAATCTCCATGAATATCCATGAATATCCATGAATCTCCATGTATCTCCATGAATCTCCATGAATATCCATGAATCTTCATGAATCTCCTCCATGAATCTTCATGAATCTCCATGAATCTCCATGCATCTCCATGAATCTCCATGAATCTCCATGAACCTCCTCCATGAATCTCCATGAATCTCCATGCATATCCTCCATGAATCTCCATGAATCTCCATGAATCTCCTTCATCAATCTCCACGAATCTCCATGAATCTACATGAATCTCCATGAATCTCCATGAATCTCCATGAATCTCCATGAATATCCATGAATCTCCATGAATATCCATGAATCTTCATGAATCTCCTCCATGAATCTTCATGAATCTCCATGAATCTCCATGAATATCCATGAATCTCCATGAATCTTCATGAATCTCCATGAATCTCCATGCATCTCCATGAATCTCCATGAATCTCCATGACCCTCCTCCATGAATCTCCATGAATCTCCATGAATATCCATGAATCTCCATGAATCTCCATGAATATCCATGAACCTCCTCCATGAATCTCCATGAATCTCCATGAATCTCCATGAATCTCCTTCATCAATCTCCACGAATCTCCATGAATCTCCATGAATCTCCATGAATATCCATGAATATCCATGAATCTCCATGTATCTCCATGAATCTCCATGAATATCCTCCATGAATCTCCATGAATCTCCATGAATCTCCATGAATCTCCTTCATCAATCTCCACGAATCTCCATGAATCTACATGAATCCCCATGAATCTCCATGAATCTCCATGAATCTCCATGAATCTCCATGAATATCCATGAATATCCATTAATCTCCATGTATCTCCATGAATCTCCATGAATATCCATGAATCTTCATGAATCTCCTCCATGAATCTTCATGAATCTCCATGAATCTCCATGCATCTCCATGAATCTCCATGAATCTCCATGAATCTCCATGAACCTCCTCCATGAATCTCCATGAATCTCCAGGAATATCCATGAACCTCCTCCATGAATCTCCATGAATCTCCATGAATCTCCATGAATCTCCTTCATCAATCTCCACGAATCTCCATGAATCTACATGAATCTCCATGAATCTCCATGAATCTCCATGAATCTCCATGAATATCCATGAATCTCCATGAATATCCATGAATCTTCATGAATCTCCTCCATGAATCTTCATGAATCTCCATGAATCTCCATGAATATCCATGAATCTCCATGAATCTTCATGAATCTCCTTCATCAATCTCCACGAATCTCCATGAATCTACATGAATCTCCATGAATCTCCATGAATCTCCATGAATCTCCATGAATATCCATGAATCTCCATGAATATCCATGAATCTTCATGAATCTCCTCCATGAATCTTCATGAATCTCCATGAATCTCCATGAATATCCATGAATCTCCATGAATCTTCATGAATCTCCATGAATCTCCATGCATCTCCATGAATCTCCATGAATCTCCATGACCCTCCTCCATGAATCTCCATGAATCTCCATGAATATCCATGAATCTCCATGAATCTCCATGAATATCCATGAACCTCCTCCATGAATCTCCATGAATCTCCATGAATCTCCATGAATCTCCTTCATCAATCTCCACGAATCTCCATGAATCTCCATGAATCTCCATGAATCTACATGAATCTCCATGAATCTCCATGAATCTCCTGCATGAATCTCCATAAATCACCATGAATCTCCATGATATCCTGTATGAATCTTCATGAATCTCCATGAATCTCCATGAATCTCCATGACCCTCCTCCATGAATCTCCATGAATCTCCATGAATATCCATGAATCTCCATGAATCTCCATGAATATCCATGAATCTCCATGAATCTCCTCCATGAATCTCCATAAATCACCATGAATCTCCTTCATCAATCTCCACGAATCTCCATGAATCTCCATGAATCTCCATGAATCTCCATGAATCTCCATGAACCTCCTTCATGAATCTCCATGAATCTCCATGAATATCCATGAACCTCCTCCATGAATCTCCATGAATCTCCTTCATCAATCTCCACGAATCTCCATGAATCTCCATGAATCTCCATGAATCTCCATGAACCTCCTTCATGAATCTCCATGAATCTCCATGAATATCCATGAACCTCCTCCATGAATCTCCATGAATCTCCTTCATCAATCTCCACGAATCTCCATGAATCTCCATGAATCTCCATGAATCTCCATGAATATCCATGAATATCCATGAATCTCCATGTATCTCCATGAATCTCCATGAATATCCATGAATCTTCATGAATCTTCATGAATCTCCTCCATGAATCTTCATGAATCTCCATGAATCTCCATGCATCTCCATGAATCTCCATGAATCTCCATGAACCTCCTCCATAAATCTCCATGAATCTCCATGAACCTCCTCCATGAATCTCCATGAATCTCCATGAATATCCATGAACCTCCTCCATGAATCTCCATGAATCTCCATGAATCTCCATGAATCTCCTTCATCAATCTCCACGAATCTCCATGAATATCCATGAATATCCATGAATCTCCATGTATCTCCATGAATCTCCATGAATATCCATGAATCTTCATGAATCTCCTCCATGAATCTTCATGAATCTCCATGAATCTCCATGCATCTCCATGAATCTCCATGAATCTCCATGAACCTCCTCCATGAATCTCCATGAATCTCCATGCATATCCTCCATGAATCTCCATGAATCTCCATGAATCTCCTTCATCAATCTCCACGAATCTCCATGAATCTACATGAATCTCCATGAATCTCCATGAATCTCCATGAATCTCCATGAATATCCATGAATCTCCATGAATATCCATGAATCTTCATGAATCTCCTCCATGAATCTTCATGAATCTCCATGAATCTCCATGAATATCCATGAATCTCCATGAATCTTCATGAATCTCCATGAATCTCCATGCATCTCCATGAATCTCCATGAATCTCCATGACCCTCCTCCATGAATCTCCATGAATCTCCATGAATATCCATGAATCTCCATGAATCTCCATGAATATCCATGAACCTCCTCCATGAATCTCCATGAATCTCCATGAATCTCCATGAATCTCCTTCATCAATCTCCACGAATCTCCATGAATCTCCATGAATCTCCATGAATATCCATGAATATCCATGAATCTCCATGTATCTCCATGAATCTCCATGAATATCCTCCATGAATCTCCATGAATCTCCATGAATCTCCATGAATCTCCTTCATCAATCTCCACGAATCTCCATGAATCTACATGAATCCCCATGAATCTCCATGAATCTCCATGAATCTCCATGAATCTCCATGAATATCCATGAATATCCATTAATCTCCATGTATCTCCATGAATCTCCATGAATATCCATGAATCTTCATGAATCTCCTCCATGAATCTTCATGAATCTCCATGAATCTCCATGCATCTCCATGAATCTCCATGAATCTCCATGAATCTCCATGAACCTCCTCCATGAATCTCCATGAATCTCCAGGAATATCCATGAACCTCCTCCATGAATATCCATGAATCTTCATGAATCTCCTCCATGAATCTTCATGAATCTCCATGAATCTCCATGCATCTCCATGAATCTCCATGAATCTCCATGAACCTCCTCCATGAATCTCCATGAATCTCCATGAATATCCTCCATGAATCTCCATGAATCTCCATGAATCTCCATGTATCTCCATGAATCTACATGAATCTCCATGAATCTCCATGATTCTCCTCCATGAATCTCCATGAATCACCATGAATCTCCTTCATCAATCTCCACGAATCTCCATGAATCTCCATGAATCTCCATGAATATCCATGAATATCCATGAATCTCCATGTATCTCCATGTATCTCCATGAATCTCCATGAATCTCCATGAATCTCCATGTATCTCTATGAATCTACATGAATCTCCATGAATCTCCATGAATCTCCTCCATAAATCACCATGAATCTCCTTCATCAATCTCCACGGATCTCCATGAATTTCCATGAATCTCCACGAATCTCCATGAATCTACATGAATCTCCATGAATCTCCATGAATCTCCATGAATCTCCATGAATATCCATGAATATCCATGAATCTCCATGTATCTCCATGAATCTACATGAATCTCCATGAATCTCCTCCATGAATCTCCATGAATCTCCATGATATCCTGTATGAATCTTCATGAATCTCCATGCATCTCCATGAATCTCCATGAATCTTCATGAACCTCCTCCATGAATCTCCATGAATCTCCATGAATATCCATGAATCTCCATGAATCTCCATGTATCTCCATGAATCTACATGAATCTCCATGAATCTCCATGAATCTCCTCCATGAATCTCCATAAATCACCATGAATCTCCTTCATCAATCTCCATGAATCTCCTCCATGAATCTCCATGAATCACCATGAATCTCCTTCATCAATCTCCACGAATCTCCATGAATCTCCATCAATCTCCATGAATATCCATGAATATCCATGAATCTCCATGTATCTCCATGAATCTCCATGAATATCCTTGAATCTCCATGAATATTCTCCATGAATCTCCATGAATCTCCATGAATCTCCATGAATCTCCTTCATCAATCTCCACGAATCTCCATGAATCTCCATCAATCTCCATGAATATCCATGAATATCCATGAATCTCCATGTATCTCCATGAATCTCCATGAATATCCTTGAATCTCCATGAATATTCTCCATGAATCTCCATGAATCTCCATGAATCTCCATGAATCTCCTTCATCAATCTCCACGAATCTCCATGAATCTACATGAATCTCCATGAATCTCCATGAATCTCCATGAATCTCCATGAATCTCCATGAATATCCATGAATATCCATTAATCTCCATGTATCTCCATGAATCTCCATGAATATCCATGAATCTTCATGAATCTCCTCCATGCATCTTCATGAATCTCCATGAATATCCATGCATCTCCATGAATCTCCATGAATCTCCATGAACCTCCTCCATGAATCTCCATGAATCTCCATGAATATCCATGAACCTCCTCCATGAATCTCCATGAATCTCCATGAATCTCCATGAATCTCCTTCATCAATCTCCACGAATCTCCATGAATCTACATGAATCTCCATGAATCTCCATGAATCTCCATGAATCTCCATGAATATCCATGAATATCCATGAATCTCCATGTATCTCCATGTATCTCCATGAATCTCCATGAATATCCATGAATCTTCATGAATCTCCTCCATGAATCTTCATGAATCTCCATGAATCTCCATGCATCTCCATGAATCTCCATGAATCTCCATGAACCTCCTCCATGAATCTCCATGAATCTCCATGAATCTCCTCCATGAATCTCCATGAATCTCCATGAATCTCCATGTATCTCCATGAATCTACATGAATCTCCATGAATCTCCATGAATCTCCTCCATGAATCTCCATGAATCACCATGAATCTCCTTCATCAATCTCCACGAATCTCCATGAATCTCCATGAATCTCCATGAATATCCATGAATATCCATGAATCTCCATGTATCTCCATGAATCTCCATGAATATCCATGAATCTCCATGAATATCCTCCATGAATCTCCATGAATCTCCATGAATCTCCTTCATCAATCTCCACGAATCTCCATGAATCTACATGAATCTCCATGAATCTCCATGAATCTCCATGAATCTCCATGAATATCCATGAATATCCATGAATCTCCATGTATCTCCATGTATCTCCATGAATCTCTATGAATCTCCATGAATCTCCATGTATCTCTATGAATCTACATGAATCTCCATGAATCTCCATGAATCTCCTCCATAAATCACCATGAATCTCCTTCATCAATCTCCACGGATCTCCATGAATTTCCATGAATCTCCACGAATCTCCATGAATCTACATGAATCTCCATGAATCTCCATGAATCTCCATGAATCTCCATGAATATCCATGAATATCCATGAATCTCCATGTATCTCCATGAATCTACATGAATCTCCATGAATCTCCTCCATGAATCTCCATGAATCTCCATGATATCCTGTATGAATCTTCATGAATCTCCATGCATCTCCATGAATCTCCATGAATCTTCATGAACCTCCTCCATGAATCTCCATGAATCTCCATGAATATCCATGAATCTCCATGAATCTCCATGTATCTCCATGAATCTACATGAATCTCCATGAATCTCCATGAATCTCCTCCATGAATCTCCATAAATCACCATGAATCTCCTTCATCAATCTCCATGAATCTCCTCCATGAATCTCCATGAATCACCATGAATCTCCTTCATCAATCTCCACGAATCTCCATGAATCTCCATCAATCTCCATGAATATCCATGAATATCCATGAATCTCCATGTATCTCCATGAATCTCCATGAATATCCTTGAATCTCCATGAATATTCTCCATGAATCTCCATGAATCTCCATGAATCTCCATGAATCTCCTTCATCAATCTCCACGAATCTCCATGAATCTCCATCAATCTCCATGAATATCCATGAATATCCATGAATCTCCATGTATCTCCATGAATCTCCATGAATATCCTTGAATCTCCATGAATATTCTCCATGAATCTCCATGAATCTCCATGAATCTCCATGAATCTCCTTCATCAATCTCCACGAATCTCCATGAATCTACATGAATCTCCATGAATCTCCATGAATCTCCATGAATCTCCATGAATCTCCATGAATATCCATGAATATCCATTAATCTCCATGTATCTCCATGAATCTCCATGAATATCCATGAATCTTCATGAATCTCCTCCATGCATCTTCATGAATCTCCATGAATCTCCATGCATCTCCATGAATCTCCATGAATCTCCATGAACCTCCTCCATGAATCTCCATGAATCTCCATGAATATCCATGAACCTCCTCCATGAATATCCATGAATATCCATGAATCTCCATGTATCTCCATGTATCTCCATGAATCTCCATGAATATCCATGAATCTTCATGAATCTCCTCCATGAATCTTCATGAATCTCCATGAATCTCCATGCATCTCCATGAATCTCCATGAATCTCCATGAACCTCCTCCATGAATCTCCATGAATCTCCATGAATCTCCTCCATGAATCTCCATGAATCTCCATGAATCTCCATGTATCTCCATGAATCTACATGAATCTCCATGAATCTCCATGAATCTCCTCCATGAATCTCCATGAATCACCATGAATCTCCTTCATCAATCTCCACGAATCTCCATGAATCTCCATGAATCTCCATGAATATCCATGAATATCCATGAATCTCCATGTATCTCCATGAATCTCCATGAATATCCATGAATCTCCATGAATATCCTCCATGAATCTCCATGAATCTCCATGAATCTCCTTCATCAATCTCCACGAATCTCCATGAATCTACATGAATCTCCATGAATCTCCATGAATCTCCATGAATCTCCATGAATATCCATGAATATCCATGAATCTCCATGTATCTCCATGTATCTCCATGAATCTCCATGAATCTCCATGAATCTCCATGTATCTCTATGAATCTACATGAATCTCCATGAATCTCCTCCATGAATCTCCTCCATAAATCACCATGAATCTCCTTCATCAATCTCCACGAATCTCCATGAATCTCCATGAATCTCCACGAATCTCCATGAATCTACATGAATCTCCATGAATCTCCATGAATCTCCATGAATCTCCATGAATATCCATGAATATCCATGAATCTCCATGTATCTCCATGTATCTCCATGAATCTCCATGAATCTCCATGTATCTCCATGAATCTACATGAATCTCCATGAATCTCCATGAATCTCCTCCATGAATCTCCATGAATCTCCATGATATCCTGTATGAATCTTCATGAATCTCCATGAATCTCCATGCATCTCCATGAATCTCCATGAATCTTCATGAACCTCCTCCATGAATCTCCATGAATCTCCATGAATATCCATGAATCTCCATGAATCTCCATGAATCTCCATGTATCTCCATGAATCTACATGAATCTCCATGAATCTCCATGAATCTCCTCCATGAATCTCCATAAATCACCATGAATCTCCTTCATCAATCTCCATGAATCTTCATGAATCTCCATGAATCTCCATGCATCTCCATGAATCTCCATGAATCTCCATGAACCTCCTCCATGAATCTCCATGAATCTCCATGAATATCCTCCATGAATCTCCATGAATCTCCATGAATCTCCATGTATCTCCATGAATCTCCATGAATCTCCATGGATCTCCTCCATGAATCTCCATGAATCTCCATGAATCTCCATGAATCTACATGAATCTCCATGAATCTCCATGAATCTCCATGAATCTCCATGAATATCCATGAATCTCCATGAATATCCATGAATCTTCATGAATCTCCTCCATGAATCTTCATGAATCTCCATGAATCTCCATGCATCTCCATGAATCTCCATGAATCTCCATGAACCTCCTCCATGAATCTCCATGAATCTCCATGAATATCCTCCATGAATCTCCATGAATCTCCATGAATCTCCATGAATCTCCATGAATCTCCTTCATCAATCTCCACGAATCTCCATGAATCTACATGAATCTCCATGAATCTCCATGAATCTCCATGAATCTCCATGAATATCCATGAATCTCCATGTATCTCCATGTATCTCCATGAATCTCCATGAATCTCCATGAATCTCCATGTATCTCCATGAATCTACATGAATCTCCATGAATATCCATGAATCTCCATGAATCTCCATGAATCTCCATGTATCTCCATGAATCTACATGAATCTCCATGAATCTCCTCCATGAATCTCCTCCATGAATCTCCATAAATCACCATGAATCTCCTTCATAAATCTCCACGAATCTCCATGAATCTCCATGAATCTTCATGAATCTCCATGAATCTCCATGAACCTCCTTCATGAATCTCCATGAATCTCCATGAATATCCATGAACCTCCTCCATGAATCTCCATGAATCTCCTTCATCAATCTCCACGAATCTCCATGAATCTCCATGAATCTCCATGAATCTCCATGAATATCCATGAATATCCATGAATCTCCATGTATCTCCATGAATCTCCATGAATATCCATGAATCTTCATGAATCTCCTCCATGAATCTTCATGAATCTCCATGAATCTCCATGCATCTCCATGAATCTCCATGAATCTCCATGAACCTCCTCCATGAATCTCCATGAATCTCCATGAACCTCCTCCATGAATCTCCATGAATCTCCATGAATATCCATGAACCTCCTCCATGAATCTCCATGAATCTCCATGAATCTCCATGAATCTCCTTCATCAATCTCCACGAATCTCCATGAATATCCATGAATATCCATGAATCTCCATGTATCTCCATGAATCTCCATGAATATCCATGAATCTTCATGAATCTCCTCCATGAATCTTCATGAATCTCCATGAATCTCCATGCATCTCCATGAATCTCCATGAATCTCCATGAACCTCCTCCATGAATCTCCATGAATCTCCATGAATCTCCATGAATCTCCATGAATATCCTCCATGAATCTCCATGAATCTCCATGAATCTCCATGAATCTCCTTCATCAATCTCCACGAATCTCCATGAATCTACATGAATCTCCATGAATCTCCATGAATCTCCATGAATCTCCATGAATATCCATGAATCTCCATGAATATCCATGAATCTTCATGAATCTCCTCCATGAATCTTCATGAATCTCCATGAATCTCCATGAATATCCATGAATCTCCATGAATCTTCATGAATCTCCTTCATCAATCTCCACGAATCTCCATGAATCTACATGAATCTCCATGAATCTCCATGAATCTCCATGAATCTCCATGAATATCCATGAATCTCCATGAATATCCATGAATCTTCATGAATCTCCTCCATGAATATTCATGAATCTCCATGAATCTCCATGAATATCCATGAATCTCCATGAATCTTCATGAATCTCCATGAATCTCCATGCATCTCCATGAATCTCCATGAATCTCCATGACCCTCCTCCATGAATCTCCATGAATCTCCATGAATATCCATGAATCTCCATGAATCTCAATGAATATCCATGAACCTCCTCCATGAATCTCCATGAATCTCCATGAATCTCCATGAATCTCCTTCATCAATCTCCACGAATCTCCATGAATCTCCATGAATCTCCATGAATCTACATGAATCTCCATGAATCTCCATGAATCTCCTGCATGAATCTCCATAAATCACCATGAATCTCCATGATATCCTGTATGAATCTTCATGAATCTCCATGAATCTCCATGAATCTCCATGACCCTCCTCCATGAATCTCCATGAATCTCCATGAATATCCATGAATCTCCATGAATCTCCATGAATATCCATGAATCTCCATGAATCTCCTCCATGAATCTCCATAAATCACCATGAATCTCCTTCATCAATCTCCACGAATCTCCATGAATCTCCATGAATCTCCATGAATCTCCATGAATCTCCATGAACCTCCTTCATGAATCTCCATGAATCTCCATGAATATCCATGAACCTCCTCCATGAATCTCCATGAATCTCCTTCATCAATCTCCACGAATCTCCATGAATCTCCATGAATCTCCATGAATCTCCATGAATCTCCATGAACCTCCTTCATGAATCTCCATGAATCTCCATGAATATCCATGAACCTCCTCCATGAATCTCCATGAATCTCCTTCATCAATCTCCACGAATCTCCATGAATCTCCATGAATCTCCATGAATCTCCATGAATATCCATGAATATCCATGAATCTCCATGTATCTCCATGAATCTCCATGAATATCCATGAATCTTCATGAATCTCCTCCATGAATCTTCATGAATCTCCATGAATCTCCATGCATCTCCATGAATCTCCATGAATCTCCATGAACCTCCTCCATGAATCTCCATGAATCTCCATGAACCTCCTCCATGAATCTCCATGAATCTCCATGAATATCCATGAACCTCCTCCATGAATCTCCATGAATCTCCATGAATCTCCATGAATCTCCTTCATCAATCTCCACGAATCTCCATGAATATCCATGAATATCCATGAATCTCCATGTATCTCCATGAATCTCCATGAATATCCATGAATCTTCATGAATCTCCTCCATGAATCTTCATGAATCTCCATGAATCTCCATGCATCTCCATGAATCTCCATGAATCTCCATGAACCTCCTCCATGAATCTCCATGAATCTCCATGAATATCCTCCATGAATCTCCATGAATCTCCATGAATCTCCATGAATATCCTCCATGAATCTCCATGAATCTCCATGAATCTCCTTCATCAATCTCCACGAATCTCCATGAATCTCCATGAATCTCCATGAATCTCCATGAATATCCATGAATCTCCATGAATATCCATGAATCTTCATGAATCTCCTCCATGAATCTTCATGAATCTCCATGAATCTCCATGAATATCCATGAATCTCCATGAATCTTCATGAATCTCCTTCATCAATCTCCACGAATCTCCATGAATCTACATGAATCTCCATGAATCTCCATGAATCTCCATGAATCTCCATGAATATCCATGAATCTCCATGAATATCCATGAATCTTCATGAATCTCCTCCATGAATCTTCATGAATCTCCATGAATCTCCATGAATATCCATGAATCTCCATGAATCTTCATGAATCTCCATGAATCTCCATGCATCTCCATGAATCTCCATGAATCTCCATGACCCTCCTCCATGAATCTC
Organism: Lasioglossum villosulum; assembly: GCA_963971365.1. Lineage (NCBI taxonomy): Eukaryota > Metazoa > Arthropoda > Insecta > Hymenoptera > Halictidae > Lasioglossum > Lasioglossum villosulum. The sequence continues at coordinate 17,131,098 of OZ020500.1, read as the reverse complement.
CATGAATCTCCATGAATATCCATGAATCTCCATGAATCTCCATGAATATCCATGAACCTCCTCCATGAATCTCCATGAATCTCCATGAATCTCCATGAATCTCCTTCATCAATCTCCACGAATCTCCATGAATCTCCATGAATCTCCATGAATCTACATGAATCTCCATGAATCTCCATGAATCTCCATGAATCTCCTGCATGAATCTCCATAAATCACCATGAATCTCCATGATATCCTGTATGAATCTTCATGAATCTCCATGAATCTCCATGAATCTCCATGACCCTCCTCCATGAATCTCCATGAATCTCCATGAATATCCATGAATCTCCATGAATCTCCATGAATATCCATGAATCTCCATGAATCTCCTCCATGAATCTCCATAAATCACCATGAATCTCCTTCATCAATCTCCACGAATCTCCATGAATCTCCATGAATCTCCATGAATCTCCACGAATCTCCATGAACCTCCTTCATGAATCTCCATGAATCTCCATGAATATCCATGAACCTCCTCCATGAATCTCCATGAATCTCCTTCATCAATCTCCACGAATCTCCATGAATCTCCATGAATCTCCATGAATCTCCATGAATCTCCATGAACCTCCTTCATGAATCTCCATGAATCTCCATGAATATCCATGAACCTCCTCCATGAATCTCCATGAATCTCCTTCATCAATCTCCACGAATCTCCATGAATCTCCATGAATCTCCATGAATCTCCATGAATATCCATGAATATCCATGAATCTCCATGTATCTCCATGAATCTCCATGAATATCCATGAATCTTCATGAATCTCCTCCATGAATCTTCATGAATCTCCATGAATCTCCATGCATCTCCATGAATCTCCATGAATCTCCATGAACCTCCTCCATGAATCTCCATGAATCTCCATGAACCTCCTCCATGAATCTCCATGAATCTCCATGAATATCCATGAACCTCCTCCATGAATCTCCATGAATCTCCATGAATCTCCATGAATCTCCTTCATCAATCTCCACGAATCTCCATGAATATCCATGAATATCCATGAATCTCCATGTATCTCCATGAATCTCCATGAATATCCATGAATCTTCATGAATCTCCTCCATGAATCTTCATGAATCTCCATGAATCTCCATGCATCTCCATGAATCTCCATGAATCTCCATGAACCTCCTCCATGAATCTCCATGAATCTCCATGAATATCCTCCATGAATCTCCATGAATCTCCATGAATCTCCATGAATATCCTCCATGAATCTCCATGAATCTCCATGAATCTCCTTCATCAATCTCCACGAATCTCCATGAATCTACATGAATCTCCATGAATCTCCATGAATCTCCATGAATCTCCATGAATATCCATGAATCTCCATGAATATCCATGAATCTTCATGAATCTCCTCCATGAATCTTCATGAATCTCCATGAATCTCCATGAATATCCATGAATCTCCATGAATCTTCATGAATCTCCATGAATCTCCATGCATCTCCATGAATCTCCATGAATCTCCATGACCCTCCTCCATGAATCTCCATGAATCTCCATGAATATCCATGAATCTCCATGAATCTCCATGAATATCCATGAACCTCCTCCATGAATCTCCATGAATCTCCATGAATCTCCATGAATCTCCTTCATCAATCTCCACGAATCTCCATGAATCTCCATGAATATCCATGAATATCCATGAATCTCCATGTATCTCCATGAATCTCCATGAATATCCTCCATGAATCTCCATGAATCTCCATGAATCTCCATGAATCTCCTTCATCAATCTCCACGAATCTCCATGAATCTACATGAATCCCCATGAATCTCCATGAATCTCCATGAATCTCCATGAATCTCCATGAATATCCATGAATATCCATTAATCTCCATGTATCTCCATGAATCTCCATGAATATCCATGAATCTTCATGAATCTCCTCCATGAATCTTCATGAATCTCCATGAATCTCCATGCATCTCCATGAATCTCCATGAATCTCCATGAATCTCCATGAACCTCCTCCATGAATCTCCATGAATCTCCATGAATATCCATGAACCTCCTCCATGAATATCCATGAATCTTCATGAATCTCCGCCATGAATCTTCATGAATCTCCATGAATCTCCATGCATCTCCATGAATCTCCATGAATCTCCATGAACCTCCTCCATGAATCTCCATGAATCTCCATGAATATCCTCCATGAATCTCCATGAATCTCCATGAATCTCCATGTATCTCCATGAATCTACATGAATCTCCATGAATCTCCATGATTCTCCTCCATGAATCTCCATGAATCACCATGAATCTCCTTCATCAATCTCCACGAATCTCCATGAATCTCCATGAATCTCCATGAATATCCATGAATATCCATGAATCTCCATGTATCTCCATGTATCTCCATGAATCTCCATGAATCTCCATGAATCTCCATGTATCTCTATGAATCTCCATGAATCTCCATGAATCTCCATGAATCTCCTCCATAAATCACCATGAATCTCCTTCATCAATCTCCACGGATCTCCATGAATTTCCATGAATCTCCACGAATCTCCATGAATCTACATGAATCTCCATGAATCTCCACGAATCTCCATGAATCTCCATGAATATCCATGAATATCCATGAATCTCCATGTATCTCCATGAATCTACATGAATCTCCATGAATCTCCTCCATGAATCTCCATGAATCTCCATGATATCCTGTATGAATCTTCATGAATCTCCATGAATCTCCATGCATCTCCATGAATCTCCATGAATCTTCATGAACCTCCTCCATGAATCTCCATGAATCTCCATGAATATCCATGAATCTCCATGAATCTCCATGTATCTCCATGAATCTACATGAATCTACATGAATCTCCATGAATCTCCATGAATCTCCTCCATGAATCTCCATAAATCACCATGAATCTCCTTCATCAATCTCCATGAATCTCCATGAATCTCCATGAATCTCCATGAATATCCGTGAATCTCCATGTATCTCCATGTATCTCCATGAATCTCCTCCATGAATCTTCATGAATCTCCATGAATCTCCATGCATCTCCATGAATCTCCATGAATCTCCATGAACCTCCTCCATGAATCTCCATGAATCTCCATGAATATCCTCCATGAATCTCCATGAATCTCCATGAGTCTCCATGTATCTCCATGAATCTCCATGAATCTCCATGGATCTCCTCCATGAATCTCCATGAATCTGCATGAATCTCCTTCATCAATCTCCACGAATCTCCATGAATCTACATGAATCTCCATGAATCTCCATGAATATCCTCCATGAATCTCCATGAATCTCCATGAATCTCCATGAATCTCCATGAATATCCATGAATATCCATTAATCTCCATGTATCTCCATGAATCTCCATGAATCTACATGAATCTCCATGAATCTCCATGAATCTCCATGAATCTCCATGAATCTCCATGAATATCCATGAATCTTCATGAATCTCCTCCATGAATCTTCACGAATCTCCATGAATCTTCATGCATCTCCATGAATCTCCATGAATCTCCATGAACCTCCTCCATGAATCTCCATGAATCTACATGAATCACCATGAATCTCCATGAATCTCCATGAATCTCCATGAATCTCCATGAATCTCCATGAATATCCATGAATATCCATTAATCTCCATGTATCTCCATGAATCTCCATGAATCTACATGAATCTCCATGAATCTCCATGAATCTCCATCAATATCCATGAATCTCCATGAATATCCATGAATCTTCATGAATCTCCTCCATGAATCTTCATGAATCTCCATGAATCTTCATGCATCTCCATGAATCTCCATGAATCTCCATGAACCTCCTCCATGAATCTCCATGAATCTACATGAATCTCCATGAATCTCCATGAATCTCCATGAATCTCCATGAATATCCATGAATATCCATGAATCTCCATGTATCTCCATGTATCTCCATGAATCTCCATGAATCTCCATGAATCTCCATGAATCTCCTCCATGAATCTCCATGAATCACCATGAATCTCCTTCATCAATCTCCACGAATCTCCATGAATCTCCATGAATCTCCATGAATCTCCATGAATATCCCTGAATCTCCATGTATCTCCATGAATCTCCATGAATATCTATGAATCTTCATGAATCTCCTCCATGAATCTTCATGAATCTCCATGAATCTCCATGCATCTCCATGAATCTCCATGAACCTCCTCCATGAATCTCCATGAATCTCCATGAATATCCTCCATGAATCTCCATGAATCTCCATGAATCTCCATGAATCTCCTTCATCAATCTCCACGAATCTCCATGAATCTACATGAATCTCCATGAATCTCCATGAATATCCATGAATCTCCATGTATCTCCATGTATCTCCATGAATCTCCATGAATCTCCATGAATCTCCATGAATCTCCTCCATAAATCACCATGAATCTCCTTCATCAATCTCCACGAATCTCCATGAATTTCCATGAATCTCCACGAATCTCCATGAATCTACATGAATCTCCATGAATCTCCATGAATCTCCATGAATCTCCATGAATATCCATGAATATCCATGAATCTCCATGTATCTCCATGTATCTCCATGAATCTCCATGAATCTCCATGTATCTCCATGAATCTACATGAATCTCCATGAATCTCCATGAATCTCCTCCATGAATCTCCATGAATCTCCATGATATCCTGTATGAATCTTCATGAATCTCCATGAATCTCCATGCATCTCCATGAATCTCCATGAATCTTCATGAACATCCTCCATGAATCTCCATGAATCTCCATGAATATCCATGAATCTCCATGAATCTCCATGAATCTCCATGTATCTCCATGAATCTACATGAATCTCCATGAATCTCCATGAATCTCCTCCATGAATCTCCATAAATCACCATGAATCTCCTTCATCAATCTCCATGAATCTCCATGAATCTCCATGAATCTCCATGAATATCCATGAATCTCCATGTATCTCCATGTATCTCCATGAATCTCCTCCATGAATCTTCATGAATCTCCATGAATCTCCATGCATCTCCATGAATCTCCATGAATCTCCATGAACCTCCTCCATGAATCTCCATGAATCTCCATGAATATCCTCCATGAATCTCCATGAATCTCCATGAATCTCCATGTATCTCCATGAATCTCCATGAATCTCCATGGATCTCCTCCATGAATCTCCATGAATCTCCATGAATCTCCTTCATCAATCTCCACGAATCTCCATGAATCTACATGAATCTCCATGAATCTCCATGAATATCCTCCATGAATCTCCATGAATCTCCATGAATCTCCATGAATCTCCATGAATATCCATGAATATCCATTAATCTCCATGTATCTCCATGAATCTCCATGAATCTCCATGAATCTCCATGCATCTCCATGAATCTCCATGAATCTCCATGACCCTCCTCCATGAATCTCCATGAATCTCCATGAATATCCATGAATCTCCATGAATCTCCATGAATATCCATGAACCTCCTCCATGAATCTCCATGAATCTCCATGAATCTCCATGAATCTCCTTCATCAATCTCCACGAATCTCCATGAATCTCCATGAATCTCCATGAATATCCATGAATATCCATGAATCTCCATGTATCTCCATGAATCTCCATGAATATCCTCCATGAATCTCCATGAATCTCCATGAATCTCCATGAATCTCCTTCATCAATCTCCACGAATCTCCATGAATCTACATGAATCCCCATGAATCTCCATGAATCTCCATGAATCTCCATGAATCTCCATGAATATCCATGAATATCCATTAATCTCCATGTATCTCCATGAATCTCCATGAATATCCATGAATCTTCATGAATCTCCTCCATGAATCTTCATGAATCTCCATGAATCTCCATGCATCTCCATGAATCTCCATGAATCTCCATGAACCTCCTCCATGAATCTCCATGAATCTCCATGAATATCCATGAACCTCCTCCATGAATATCCATGAATCTTCATGAATCTCCGCCATGAATCTTCATGAATCTCCATGAATCTCCATGCATCTCCATGAATCTCCATGAATCTCCATGAACCTCCTCCATGAATCTCCATGAATCTCCATGAATATCCTCCATGAATCTCCATGAATCTCCATGAATCTCCATGTATCTCCATGAATCTACATGAATCTCCATGAATCTCCATGATTCTCCTCCATGAAACTCCATGAATCACCATGAATCTCCTTCATCAATCTCCACGAATCTCCATGAATCTCCATGAATCTCCATGAATATCCATGAATATCCATGAATCTCCATGTATCTCCATGTATCTCCATGAATCTCCATGAATCTCCATGAATCTCCATGTATCTCTATGAATCTACATGAATCTCCATGAATCTCCATGAATCTCCTCCATAAATCACCATGAATCTCCTTCATCAATCTCCACGGATCTCCATGAATTTCCATGAATCTCCACGAATCTCCATGAATCTACATGAATCTCCATGAATCTCCACGAATCTCCATGAATCTCCATGAATATCCATGAATATCCATGAATCTCCATGTATCTCCATGAATCTACATGAATCTCCATGAATCTCCTCCATGAATCTCCATGAATCTCCATGATATCCTGTATGAATCTTCATGAATCTCCATGAATCTCCATGCATCTCCATGAATCTCCATGAATCTTCATGAACCTCCTCCATGAATCTCCATGAATCTCCATGAATATCCATGAATCTCCATGAATCTCCATGTATCTCCATGAATCTACATGAATCTACATGAATCTCCATGAATCTCCATGAATCTCCTCCATGAATCTCCATAAATCACCATGAATCTCCTTCATCAATCTCCATGAATCTCCATGAATCTCCATGAATCTCCATGAATATCCATGAATCTCCATGTATCTCCATGTATCTCCATGAATCTCCTCCATGAATCTTCATGAATCTCCATGAATCTCCATGCATCTCCATGAATCTCCATGAATCTCCATGAACCTCCTCCATGAATCTCCATGAATCTCCATGAATATCCTCCATGAATCTCCATGAATCTCCATGAGTCTCCATGTATCTCCATGAATCTCCATGAATCTCCATGGATCTCCTCCATGAATCTCCATGAATCTGCATGAATCTCCTTCATCAATCTCCACGAATCTCCATGAATCTACATGAATCTCCATGAATCTCCATGAATATCCTCCATGAATCTCCATGAATCTCCATGAATCTCCATGAATCTCCATGAATATCCATGAATATCCATTAATCTCCATGTATCTCCATGAATCTCCATGAATCTACATGAATCTCCATGAATCTCCATGAATCTCCATGAATCTCCATGAATCTCCATGAATATCCATGAATCTTCATGAATCTCCTCCATGAATCTTCACGAATCTCCATGAATCTTCATGCATCTCCATGAATCTCCATGAATCTCCATGAACCTCCTCCATGAATCTCCATGAATCTACATGAATCTCCATGAATCTCCATGAATCTCCATGAATCTCCATGAATCTCCATGAATCTCCATGAATATCCATGAATATCCATTAATCTCCATGTATCTCCATGAATCTCCATGAATCTACATGAATCTCCATGAATCTCCATGAATCTCCATCAATATCCATGAATCTCCATGAATATCCATGAATCTTCATGAATCTCCTCCATGAATCTTCATGAATCTCCATGAATCTTCATGCATCTCCATGAATCTCCATGAATCTCCATGAACCTCCTCCATGAATCTCCATGAATCTACATGAATCTCCATGAATCTCCATGAATCTCCATGAATCTCCATGAATATCCATGAATATCCATGAATCTCCATGTATCTCCATGTATCTCCATGAATCTCCATGAATCTCCATGAATCTCCATGAATCTCCTCCATGAATCTCCATGAATCACCATGAATCTCCTTCATCAATCTCCACGAATCTCCATGAATCTCCATGAATCTCCATGAATCTCCATGAATATCCCTGAATCTCCATGTATCTCCATGAATCTCCATGAATATCTATGAATCTTCATGAATCTCCTCCATGAATCTTCATGAATCTCCATGAATCTCCATGCATCTCCATGAATCTCCATGAACCTCCTCCATGAATCTCCATGAATCTCCATGAATATCCTCCATGAATCTCCATGAATCTCCATGAATCTCCATGAATCTCCTTCATCAATCTCCACGAATCTCCATGAATCTACATGAATCTCCATGAATCTCCATGAATATCCATGAATCTCCATGTATCTCCATGTATCTCCATGAATCTCCATGAATCTCCATGAATCTCCATGAATCTCCTCCATAAATCACCATGAATCTCCTTCATCAATCTACATGAATCTCCATGAATCTCCATGAATATCCTCCATGAATCTCCATGAATCTCCATGAATCTCCATGAATCTCCATGAATATCCATGAATATCCATTAATCTCCATGTATCTCCATGAATCTCCATGAATCTACATGAATCTCCATGAATCTCCATGAATCTCCATGAATCTCCATGAATCTCCATGAATATCCATGAATCTTCATGAATCTCCTCCATGAATCTTCACGAATCTCCATGAATCTTCATGCATCTCCATGAATCTCCATGAATCTCCATGAACCTCCTCCATGAATCTCCATGAATCTACATGAATCTCCATGAATCTCCATGAATCTCCATGAATCTCCATGAATATCCATGAATATCCATTAATCTCCATGTATCTCCATGAATCTCCATGAATCTACATGAATCTCCATGAATCTCCATGAATCTCCATCAATATCCATGAATCTCCATGAATATCCATGAATCTTCATGAATCTCCTCCATGAATCTTCATGAATCTCCATGAATCTTCATGCATCTCCATGAATCTCCATGAATCTCCATGAACCTCCTCCATGAATCTCCATGAATCTACATGAATCTCCATGAATCTCCATGAATCTCCATGAATCTCCATGAATATCCATGAATATCCATGAATCTCCATGTATCTCCATGTATCTCCATGAATCTCCATGAATCTCCATGAATCTCCATGAATCTCCTCCATGAATCTCCATGAATCACCATGAATCTCCTTCATCAATCTCCACGAATCTCCATGAATCTCCATGAATCTCCATGAATCTCCATGAATATCCCTGAATCTCCATGTATCTCCATGAATCTCCATGAATATCTATGAATCTTCATGAATCTCCTCCATGAATCTTCATGAATCTCCATGAATCTCCATGCATCTCCATGAATCTCCATGAACCTCCTCCATGAATCTCCATGAATCTCCATGAATATCCTCCATGAATCTCCATGAATCTCCATGAATCTCCATGAATCTCCTTCATCAATCTCCACGAATCTCCATGAATCTACATGAATCTCCATGAATCTCCATGAATATCCATGAATCTCCATGTATCTCCATGTATCTCCATGAATCTCCATGAATCTCCATGAATCTCCATGAATCTCCTCCATAAATCACCATGAATCTCCTTCATCAATCTCCACGAATCTCCATGAATTTCCATGAATCTCCACGAATCTCCATGAATCTACATGAATCTCCATGAATCTCCATGAATCTCCATGAATCTCCATGAATATCCATGAATATCCATGAATCTCCATGTATCTCCATGTATCTCCATGAATCTCCATGAATCTCCATGTATCTCCATGAATCTACATGAATCTCCATGAATCTCCATGAATCTCCTCCATGAATCTCCATGAATCTCCATGATATCCTGTATGAATCTTCATGAATCTCCATGAATCTCCATGCATCTCCATGAATCTCCATGAATCTTCATGAACATCCTCCATGAATCTCCATGAATCTCCATGAATATCCATGAATCTCCATGAATCTCCATGAATATCCATGAATCTCCATGAATCTCCATGAATTTCCATGAATCTCCACGAATCTCCATGAATCTACATGAATCTCCATGAATCTCCATGAATCTCCATGAATCTCCATGAATATCCATGAATATCCATGAATCTCCATGTATCTCCATGTATCTCCATGAATCTCCATGAATCTCCATGTATCTCCATGAATCTACATGAATCTCCATGAATCTCCATGAATCTCCTCCATGAATCTCCATGAATCTCCATGATATCCTGTATGAATCTTCATGAATCTCCATGAATCTCCATGCATCTCCATGAATCTCCATGAATCTTCATGAACATCCTCCATGAATCTCCATGAATCTCCATGAATATCCATGAATCTCCATGAATCTCCATGAATCTCCATGTATCTCCATGAATCTACATGAATCTCCATGAATCTCCATGAATCTCCTCCATGAATCTCCATAAATCACCATGAATCTCCTTCATCAATCTCCATGAATCTCCATGAATCTCCATGAATCTCCATGAATATCCATGAATCTCCATGTATCTCCATGTATCTCCATGAATCTCCTCCATGAATCTTCATGAATCTCCATGAATCTCCATGCATCTCCATGAATCTCCATGAATCTCCATGAACCTCCTCCATGAATCTCCATGAATCTCCATGAATATCCTCCATGAATCTCCATGAATCTCCATGAATCTCCATGTATCTCCATGAATCTCCATGAATCTCCATGGATCTCCTCCATGAATCTCCATGAATCTCCATGAATCTCCTTCATCAATCTCCACGAATCTCCATGAATCTACATGAATCTCCATGAATCTCCATGAATATCCTCCATGAATCTCCATGAATCTCCATGAATCTCCATGAATCTCCATGAATATCCATGAATATCCATTAATCTCCATGTATCTCCATGAATCTCCATGAATCTCCATGAATCTCCATGCATCTCCATGAATCTCCATGAATCTCCATGACCCTCCTCCATGAATCTCCATGAATCTCCATGAATATCCATGAATCTCCATGAATCTCCATGAATATCCATGAACCTCCTCCATGAATCTCCATGAATCTCCATGAATCTCCATGAATCTCCTTCATCAATCTCCACGAATCTCCATGAATCTCCATGAATCTCCATGAATATCCATGAATATCCATGAATCTCCATGTATCTCCATGAATCTCCATGAATATCCTCCATGAATCTCCATGAATCTCCATGAATCTCCATGAATCTCCTTCATCAATCTCCACGAATCTCCATGAATCTACATGAATCCCCATGAATCTCCATGAATCTCCATGAATCTCCATGAATCTCCATGAATATCCATGAATATCCATTAATCTCCATGTATCTCCATGAATCTCCATGAATATCCATGAATCTTCATGAATCTCCTCCATGAATCTTCATGAATCTCCATGAATCTCCATGCATCTCCATGAATCTCCATGAATCTCCATGAATCTCCATGAACCTCCTCCATGAATCTCCATGAATCTCCATGAATATCCATGAACCTCCTCCATGAATATCCATGAATCTTCATGAATCTCCATGAATCTCCATGCATCTCCATGAATCTCCATGAATCTCCATGAACCTCCTCCATGAATCTCCATGAATCTCCATGAATATCCTCCATGAATCTCCATGAATCTCCATGAATCTCCATGTATCTCCATGAATCTACATGAATCTCCATGAATCTCCATGATTCTCCTCCATGAAACTCCATGAATCACCATGAATCTCCTTCATCAATCTCCACGAATCTCCATGAATCTCCATGAATCTCCATGAATATCCATGAATATCCATGAATCTCCATGTATCTCCATGTATCTCCATGAATCTCCATGAATCTCCATGAATCTCCATGTATCTCTATGAATCTACATGAATCTCCATGAATCTCCATGAATCTCCTCCATAAATCACCATGAATCTCCTTCATCAATCTCCACGGATCTCCATGAATTTCCATGAATCTCCACGAATCTCCATGAATCTACATGAATCTCCATGAATCTCCACGAATCTCCATGAATCTCCATGAATATCCATGAATATCCATGAATCTCCATGTATCTCCATGAATCTACATGAATCTCCATGAATCTCCTCCATGAATCTCCATGAATCTCCATGATATCCTGTATGAATCTTCATGAATCTCCATGAATCTCCATGCATCTCCATGAATCTCCATGAATCTTCATGAACCTCCTCCATGAATCTCCATGAATCTCCATGAATATCCATGAATCTCCATGAATCTCCATGTATCTCCATGAATCTACATGAATCTACATGAATCTCCATGAATCTCCATGAATCTCCTCCATGAATCTCCATAAATCACCATGAATCTCCTTCATCAATCTCCATGAATCTCCATGAATCTCCATGAATCTCCATGAATATCCATGAATCTCCATGTATCTCCATGTATCTCCATGAATCTCCTCCATGAATCTTCATGAATCTCCATGAATCTCCATGCATCTCCATGAATCTCCATGAATCTCCATGAACCTCCTCCATGAATCTCCATGAATCTCCATGAATATCCTCCATGAATCTCCATGAATCTCCATGAGTCTCCATGTATCTCCATGAATCTCCATGAATCTCCATGGATCTCCTCCATGAATCTCCATGAATCTGCATGAATCTCCTTCATCAATCTCCACGAATCTCCATGAATCTACATGAATCTCCATGAATCTCCATGAATATCCTCCATGAATCTCCATGAATCTCCATGAATCTCCATGAATCTCCATGAATATCCATGAATATCCATTAATCTCCATGTATCTCCATGAATCTCCATGAATCTACATGAATCTCCATGAATCTCCATGAATCTCCATGAATCTCCATGAATCTCCATGAATATCCATGAATCTTCATGAATCTCCTCCATGAATCTTCACGAATCTCCATGAATCTTCATGCATCTCCATGAATCTCCATGAATCTCCATGAACCTCATCCATGAATCTCCATGAATCTACATGAATCTCCATGAATCTCCATGAATCTCCATGAATCTCCATGAATCTCCATGAATCTCCATGAATATCCATGAATATCCATTAATCTCCATGTATCTCCATGAATCTCCATGAATCTACATGAATCTCCATGAATCTCCATGAATCTCCATCAATATCCATGAATCTCCATGAATATCCATGAATCTTCATGAATCTCCTCCATGAATCTTCATGAATCTCCATGAATCTTCATGCATCTCCATGAATCTCCATGAATCTCCATGAACCTCCTCCATGAATCTCCATGAATCTACATGAATCTCCATGAATCTCCATGAATCTCCATGAATCTCCATGAATATCCATGAATATCCATGAATCTCCATGTATCTCCATGTATCTCCATGAATCTCCATGAATCTCCATGAATCTCCATGAATCTCCTCCATGAATCTCCATGAATCACCATGAATCTCCTTCATCAATCTCCACGAATCTCCATGAATCTCCATGAATCTCCATGAATCTCCATGAATATCCCTGAATCTCCATGTATCTCCATGAATCTCCATGAATATCTATGAATCTTCATGAATCTCCTCCATGAATCTTCATGAATCTCCATGAATCTCCATGCATCTCCATGAATCTCCATGAACCTCCTCCATGAATCTCCATGAATCTCCATGAATATCCTCCATGAATCTCCATGAATCTCCATGAATCTCCATGAATCTCCTTCATCAATCTCCACGAATCTCCATGAATCTACATGAATCTCCATGAATCTCCATGAATATCCATGAATCTCCATGTATCTCCATGTATCTCCATGAATCTCCATGAATCTCCATGAATCTCCATGAATCTCCTCCATAAATCACCATGAATCTCCTTCATCAATCTCCACGAATCTCCATGAATTTCCATGAATCTCCACGAATCTCCATGAATCTACATGAATCTCCATGAATCTCCATGAATCTCCATGAATCTCCATGAATATCCATGAATATCCATGAATCTCCATGTATCTCCATGTATCTCCATGAATCTCCATGAATCTCCATGTATCTCCATGAATCTACATGAATCTCCATGAATCTCCATGAATCTCCTCCATGAATCTCCATGAATCTCCATGATATCCTGTATGAATCTTCATGAATCTCCATGAATCTCCATGCATCTCCATGAATCTCCATGAATCTTCATGAACATCCTCCATGAATCTCCATGAATCTCCATGAATATCCATGAATCTCCATGAATCTCCATGAATCTCCATGTATCTCCATGAATCTACATGAATCTCCATGAATCTCCATGAATCTCCTCCATGAATCTCCATAAATCACCATGAATCTCCTTCATCAATCTCCATGAATCTCCATGAATCTCCATGAATCTCCATGAATATCCATGAATCTCCATGTATCTCCATGTATCTCCATGAATCTCCTCCATGAATCTTCATGAATCTCCATGAATCTCCATGCATCTCCATGAATCTCCATGAATCTCCATGAACCTCCTCCATGAATCTCCATGAATCTCCATGAGTATCCTCCATGAATCTCCATGAATCTCCATGAATCTCCATGAATCTTCATGCATCTCCATGAATCTCCATGAATCTCCATGAACCTCCTCCATGAATCTCCATGAATCTACATGAATCTCCATGAATCTCCATGAATCTCCATGAATCTCCATGAATATCCATGAATATCCATGAATCTCCATGTATCTCCATGTATCTCCATGAATCTCCATGAATCTCCATGAATCTCCATGAATCTCCTCCATGAATCTCCATGAATCACCATGAATCTCCTTCATCAATCTCCACGAATCTCCATGAATCTCCATGAATCTCCATGAATCTCCATGAATATCCATGAATATCCCTGAATCTCCATGTATCTCCATGAATCTCCATGAATATCCATGAATCTTCATGAATCTCCTCCATGAATCTTCATGAATCTCCATGAATCTCCATGCATCTCCATGAATCTCCATGAATCTCCATGAACCTCCTCCATGAATCTCCATGAATCTCCATGAATATCCTCCATGAATCTCCATGAATCTCCATGAATCTCCATGAATCTCCTTCATCAATCTCCACGAATCTCCATGAATCTACATGAATCTCCATGAATCTCCATGAATCTCCATGAATCTCCATGAATATCCATGAATCTCCATGTATCTCCATGTATCTCCATGTATCTCCATGAATCTCCATGAATCTCCATGAATCTCCATGTATCTCCATGAATCTACATGAATCTCCATGAATCTCCATGAATCTCCTCCATGAATCTCCATAAATCACTATGAATCTCCATGATGTCCTGTATGAATCTTCATGAATCTCCATGAATCTCCATGCATCTCCATGAATCTCCATGAATCTCCATGAATCTCCTCCATGAATCTTCATGAATCTCCATGAATCTCCATGCATCTCCATGAATCTCCATGAATCTCCATGAACCTCCTCCATGAATCTCCGTGAATCTCCATGAATATCCTCCATGAATCTCCATGAATCTCCATGAATCTCCATGAATCTCCTTCATCAATCTCCACGAATCTCCATGAATCTACATGAATCTCCATGAATCTCCAAGAATCTCCATGAATCTCCATGAATATCCATGAATCTCCATGTATCTTCATGTATCTCCATGAATCTCCATGAATCTCCATGTATCTCCATGAATCTACATGAATCTCCATGAATCTCCATGAATCTCCTCCATGAATCTCCATAAATCACCATGAATCTCCATGATATCCTGTATGAATCTTCATGAATCTCCATGAATCTCCATGCATCTCCATGAATCTCCATGAATCTCCATGACCCTCCTCCATGAATCTCCATGAATCTCCATGAATATCCATGAATCTCCATGAATCTCCATGAATATCCATGAATCTCCATGAATCTCCATGAATCTCCATGTATCTCCATGAATCTACATGAATCTCCATGAATCTCCATGTATCTCCATGAATCTCCATGAATATCCATGAACCTCCTCCATGAATATCCATTAATCTCCATGTATCTCCATGAATCTCCATGAATCTACATGAATCTCCATGAATCTCCATGAATCTCCATGAATCTCCATGAATATCCATGAATCTCCATGAATATCCATGAATCTTCATGAATCTCCTCCATGAATCTTCATGAATCTCCATGAATCTTCATGCATCTCCATAAATCTCCATGAATCTCCATGAACCTCCTCCATGAATCTCCATGAATCTACATGAATCTCCATGAATCTCCATGAATCTCCATGAATCTCCATGAATATCCATGAATATCCATGAATCTCCATGTATCTCCATGTATCTCCATGAATCTCCATGAATCTCCATGTATCTCCATGAATCTACATGAATCTCCATGAATCTCCATGAATCTCCTCCATGAATCTCCATGAATCTCCATGATATCCTGTATGAATCTTCATGAATCCCCATGAATCTCCATGCATCTCCATGAATCTCCATGAATCTTCATGAACCTCCTCCATGAATCTCCATGAATCTCCATGAATATCCATGAATCTCCATGAATCTCCATGAATCTCCATGTATCTCCATGAATCTACATGAATCTCCATGAATCTCCATGAATCTCCTCCATGAATCTCCATAAATCACCATGAATCTCCATAAATCACCATGAATCTCCTTCATCAATCTCCATGAATCTTCATGAATCTCCATGAATCTCCATGCATCTCCATGAATCTCCATGAATCTCCATGAACCTCCTCCATGAATCTCCATGAATCTCCATGAATATCCTCCATGAATCTCCATGAATCTCCATGAATCTCCATGTATCTCCATGAATCTCCATGAATCTCCATGGATCTCCTCCATGAATCTCCATGAATCTCCATGAATCTCCTTCATCAATCTCCACGAATCTCCATGAATCTACATGAATCTCCATGAATCTCCATGAATATCCTCCATGAATCTCCATGAATCTCCATGAATCTCCATGAATCTCCATGAATATCCATGAATATCCATGAATCTCCATGTATCTCCATGAATCTCCATGAATCTACATGAATCTCCATGAATCTCCATGAATCTCCATGAATCTCCATGAATATCCATGAATCTCCATGAATATCCATGAATCTTCATGAATCTCCTCCATGAATCTTCATGAATCTCCATGAATCTCCATGCATCTCCATGAATCTCCATGAATCTCCATGAACCTCCTCCATGAATCTCCATGAATCTACATGAATCTCCATGAATCTCCATGAATCTCCATGAATCTCCATGAATCTCCATGAATATCCATGAATCTCCATGTATCTCCATGTATCTCCATGAATCTCCATGAATCACCATGAATCTCCATGAATCTCCTCCATGAATCTCCATGAATCACCATGAATCTCCTTCATCAATCTCCACGAATCTCCATGAATCTCCATGAATCTCCATGAATCTCCATGAATCTCCATGAATATCAATGAATATCCCTGAATCTCCATGTATCTCCATGAATCTCCATGAATCTCCATGAATCTCCATGTATCTCCATGAATCTACATGAATCTCCATGAATCTCCATGAATCTCCTGCATGAATCTCCATAAATCACCATGAATCTCCATGATATCCTGTATGAATCTTCATGAATCTCCATGAATCTCCATGAATCTCCATGAACCTCCTCCATGAATCTCCATGAATCTCCATGAATATCCATGAATCTCCATGAATCTCCATGAATCTCCATGTATCTCCATGAATCTACATGAATCTCCATGAATCTCCATGAATCTCCTCCATGAATCTCCATAAATCACCATGAATCTCCATAAATCACCATGAATCTCCTTCATCAATCTCCATGAATCTTCATGAATCTCCATGAATCTCCATGCATCTCCATGAATCTCCATGAATCTCCATGAACCTCCTCCATGAATCTCCATGAATCTCCATGAATATCCTCCATGAATCTCCATGAATCTCCATGAATCTCCATGTATCTCCATGAAACTCCATGAATCTCCATGGATCTCCTCCATGAATCTCCATGAATCTCCATGAATCTCCTTCATCAATCTCCACGAATCTCCATGAATCTACATGAATCTCCATGAATCTCCATGAATATCCTCCATGAATCTCCATGAATCTCCATGAATCTCCATGAATCTCCATCAATATCCATGAATCTCCATGAATATCCATGAATCTTCATGAATCTCCTCCATGAATCTTCATGAATCTCCATGAATCTTCATGCATCTCCATGAATCTCCATGAATCTCCATGAACCTCCTCCATGAATCTCCATGAATCTACATGAATCTCCATGAATCTCCATGAATCTCCATGAATCTCCATGAATATCCATGAATATCCATGAATCTCCATGTATCTCCATGTATCTCCATGAATCTCCATGAATCTCCATGAATCTCCATGAATCTCCTCCATGAATCTCCATGAATCACCATGAATCTCCTTCATCAATCTCCACGAATCTCCATGAATCTCCATGAATCTCCATGAATCTCCATGAATATCCCTGAATCTCCATGTATCTCCATGAATCTCCATGAATATCTATGAATCTTCATGAATCTCCTCCATGAATCTTCATGAATCTCCATGAATCTCCATGCATCTCCATGAATCTCCATGAACCTCCTCCATGAATCTCCATGAATCTCCATGAATATCCTCCATGAATCTCCATGAATCTCCATGAATCTCCATGAATCTCCTTCATCAATCTCCACGAATCTCCATGAATCTACATGAATCTCCATGAATCTCCATGAATATCCATGAATCTCCATGTATCTCCATGTATCTCCATGAATCTCCATGAATCTCCATGAATCTCCATGAATCTCCTCCATAAATCACCATGAATCTCCTTCATCAATCTCCACGAATCTCCATGAATTTCCATGAATCTCCACGAATCTCCATGAATCTACATGAATCTCCATGAATCTCCATGAATCTCCATGAATCTCCATGAATATCCATGAATATCCATGAATCTCCATGTATCTCCATGTATCTCCATGAATCTCCATGAATCTCCATGTATCTCCATGAATCTACATGAATCTCCATGAATCTCCATGAATCTCCTCCATGAATCTCCATGAATCTCCATGATATCCTGTATGAATCTTCATGAATCTCCATGAATCTCCATGCATCTCCATGAATCTCCATGAATCTTCATGAACATCCTCCATGAATCTCCATGAATCTCCATGAATATCCATGAATCTCCATGAATCTCCATGAATCTCCATGTATCTCCATGAATCTACATGAATCTCCATGAATCTCCATGAATCTCCTCCATGAATCTCCATAAATCACCATGAATCTCCTTCATCAATCTCCATGAATCTCCATGAATCTCCATGAATCTCCATGAATATCCATGAATCTCCATGTATCTCCATGTATCTCCATGAATCTCCTCCATGAATCTTCATGAATCTCCATGAATCTCCATGCATCTCCATGAATCTCCATGAATCTCCATGAACCTCCTCCATGAATCTCCATGAATCTCCATGAATATCCTCCATGAATCTCCATGAATCTCCATGAATCTCCATGAATCTTCATGCATCTCCATGAATCTCCATGAATCTCCATGAACCTCCTCCATGAATCTCCATGAATCTACATGAATCTCCATGAATCTCCATGAATCTCCATGAATCTCCATGAATATCCATGAATATCCATGAATCTCCATGTATCTCCATGTATCTCCATGAATCTCCATGAATCTCCATGAATCTCCATGAATCTCCTCCATGAATCTCCATGAATCACCATGAATCTCCTTCATCAATCTCCACGAATCTCCATGAATCTCCATGAATCTCCATGAATCTCCATGAATATCCATGAATATCCCTGAATCTCCATGTATCTCCATGAATCTCCATGAATATCCATGAATCTTCATGAATCTCCTCCATGAATCTTCATGAATCTCCATGAATCTCCATGCATCTCCATGAATCTCCATGAATCTCCATGAACCTCCTCCATGAATCTCCATGAATCTCCATGAATATCCTCCATGAATCTCCATGAATCTCCATGAATCTCCATGAATCTCCTTCATCAATCTCCACGAATCTCCATGAATCTACATGAATCTCCATGAATCTCCATGAATCTCCATGAATCTCCATGAATATCCATGAATCTCCATGTATCTCCATGTATCTCCATGTATCTCCATGAATCTCCATGAATCTCCATGAATCTCCATGTATCTCCATGAATCTACATGAATCTCCATGAATCTCCATGAATCTCCTCCATGAATCTCCATAAATCACTATGAATCTCCATGATGTCCTGTATGAATCTTCATGAATCTCCATGAATCTCCATGCATCTCCATGAATCTCCATGAATCTCCATGAATCTCCTCCATGAATCTTCATGAATCTCCATGAATCTCCATGCATCTCCATGAATCTCCATGAATCTCCATGAACCTCCTCCATGAATCTCCGTGAATCTCCATGAATATCCTCCATGAATCTCCATGAATCTCCATGAATCTCCATGAATCTCCTTCATCAATCTCCACGAATCTCCATGAATCTACATGAATCTCCATGAATCTCCAAGAATCTCCATGAATCTCCATGAATATCCATGAATCTCCATGTATCTTCATGTATCTCCATGAATCTCCATGAATCTCCATGTATCTCCATGAATCTACATGAATCTCCATGAATCTCCATGAATCTCCTCCATGAATCTCCATAAATCACCATGAATCTCCATGATATCCTGTATGAATCTTCATGAATCTCCATGAATCTCCATGCATCTCCATGAATCTCCATGAATCTCCATGACCCTCCTCCATGAATCTCCATGAATCTCCATGAATATCCATGAATCTCCATGAATCTCCATGAATATCCATGAATCTCCATGAATCTCCATGAATCTCCATGTATCTCCATGAATCTACATGAATCTCCATGAATCTCCATGTATCTCCATGAATCTCCATGAATATCCATGAACCTCCTCCATGAATATCCATTAATCTCCATGTATCTCCATGAATCTCCATGAATCTACATGAATCTCCATGAATCTCCATGAATCTCCATGAATCTCCATGAATATCCATGAATCTCCATGAATATCCATGAATCTTCATGAATCTCCTCCATGAATCTTCATGAATCTCCATGAATCTTCATGCATCTCCATAAATCTCCATGAATCTCCATGAACCTCCTCCATGAATCTCCATGAATCTACATGAATCTCCATGAATCTCCATGAATCTCCATGAATCTCCATGAATATCCATGAATATCCATGAATCTCCATGTATCTCCATGTATCTCCATGAATCTCCATGAATCTCCATGAATCTCCTCCATGAATCTCCATAAATCACCATGAATCTCCATAAATCACCATGAATCTCCATGAATCTCCATGAATATCCTCCATGAATCTCCATGAATCTCCATGAATCTCCTTCATCAATCTCCACGAATCTCCATGAATCTACATGAATCTCCATGAATCTCCATGAATATCCTCCATGAATCTCCATGAATCTCCATGAATCTCCATGAATCTCCATCAATATCCATGAATCTCCATGAATCTCCATGAATCTCCATGAATCTCCATGAATATCCATGAATATCCATGAATCTCCATGTATCTCCATGTATCTCCATGAATCTCCATGAATCTCCATGAATCTCCATGAATCTCCTCCATGAATCTCCATGAATCACCATGAATCTCCTTCATCAATCTCCACGAATCTCCATGAATCTCCATGAATCTCCATGAATCTCCATGAATATCCCTGAATCTCCATGTATCTCCATGAATCTCCATGAATATCTATGAATCTTCATGAATCTCCTCCATGAATCTTCATGAATCTCCATGAATCTCCATGCATCTCCATGAATCTCCATGAACCTCCTCCATGAATCTCCATGAATCTCCATGAATATCCTCCATGAATCTCCATGAATCTCCATGAATCTCCATGAATCTCCTTCATCAATCTCCACGAATCTCCATGAATCTACATGAATCTCCATGAATCTCCATGAATATCCATGAATCTCCATGTATCTCCATGTATCTCCATGAATCTCCATGAATCTCCATGAATCTCCATGAATCTCCTCCATAAATCACCATGAATCTCCTTCATCAATCTCCACGAATCTCCATGAATTTCCATGAATCTCCACGAATCTCCATGAATCTACATGAATCTCCATGAATCTCCATGAATCTCCATGAATCTCCATGAATATCCATGAATATCCATGAATCTCCATGTATCTCCATGTATCTCCATGAATCTCCATGAATCTCCATGTATCTCCATGAATCTACATGAATCTCCATGAATCTCCATGAATCTCCTCCATGAATCTCCATGAATCTCCATGATATCCTGTATGAATCTTCATGAATCTCCATGAATCTCCATGCATCTCCATGAATCTCCATGAATCTTCATGAACATCCTCCATGAATCTCCATGAATCTCCATGAATATCCATGAATCTCCATGAATCTCCATGAATCTCCATGTATCTCCATGAATCTACATGAATCTCCATGAATCTCCATGAATCTCCTCCATGAATCTCCATAAATCACCATGAATCTCCTTCATCAATCTCCATGAATCTCCATGAATCTCCATGAATCTCCATGAATATCCATGAATCTCCATGTATCTCCATGTATCTCCATGAATCTCCTCCATGAATCTTCATGAATCTCCATGAATCTCCATGCATCTCCATGAATCTCCATGAATCTCCATGAACCTCCTCCATGAATCTCCATGAATCTCCATGAATATCCTCCATGAATCTCCATGAATCTCCATGAATCTCCATGAATCTTCATGCATCTCCATGAATCTCCATGAATCTCCATGAACCTCCTCCATGAATCTCCATGAATCTACATGAATCTCCATGAATCTCCATGAATCTCCATGAATCTCCATGAATATCCATGAATATCCATGAATCTCCATGTATCTCCATGTATCTCCATGAATCTCCATGAATCTCCATGAATCTCCATGAATCTCCTCCATGAATCTCCATGAATCACCATGAATCTCCTTCATCAATCTCCACGAATCTCCATGAATCTCCATGAATCTCCATGAATCTCCATGAATATCCATGAATATCCCTGAATCTCCATGTATCTCCATGAATCTCCATGAATATCCATGAATCTTCATGAATCTCCTCCATGAATCTTCATGAATCTCCATGAATCTCCATGCATCTCCATGAATCTCCATGAATCTCCATGAAC
Source organism: Lasioglossum villosulum (assembly GCA_963971365.1). Lineage (NCBI taxonomy): Eukaryota > Metazoa > Arthropoda > Insecta > Hymenoptera > Halictidae > Lasioglossum > Lasioglossum villosulum. The sequence goes on along the minus strand of OZ020500.1, from coordinate 17,107,656 downwards.
CTCCTCCATGAATCTCCATGAATCTCCATGAATATCCTCCATGAATCTCCATGAATCTCCATGAATCTCCATGAATCTCCTTCATCAATCTCCACGAATCTCCATGAATCTACATGAATCTCCATGAATCTCCATGAATCTCCATGAATCTCCATGAATATCCATGAATCTCCATGTATCTCCATGTATCTCCATGTATCTCCATGAATCTCCATGAATCTCCATGAATCTCCATGTATCTCCATGAATCTACATGAATCTCCATGAATCTCCATGAATCTCCTCCATGAATCTCCATAAATCACTATGAATCTCCATGATGTCCTGTATGAATCTTCATGAATCTCCATGAATCTCCATGCATCTCCATGAATCTCCATGAATCTCCATGAATCTCCTCCATGAATCTTCATGAATCTCCATGAATCTCCATGCATCTCCATGAATCTCCATGAATCTCCATGAACCTCCTCCATGAATCTCCGTGAATCTCCATGAATATCCTCCATGAATCTCCATGAATCTCCATGAATCTCCATGAATCTCCTTCATCAATCTCCACGAATCTCCATGAATCTACATGAATCTCCATGAATCTCCAAGAATCTCCATGAATCTCCATGAATATCCATGAATCTCCATGTATCTTCATGTATCTCCATGAATCTCCATGAATCTCCATGTATCTCCATGAATCTACATGAATCTCCATGAATCTCCATGAATCTCCTCCATGAATCTCCATAAATCACCATGAATCTCCATGATATCCTGTATGAATCTTCATGAATCTCCATGAATCTCCATGCATCTCCATGAATCTCCATGAATCTCCATGACCCTCCTCCATGAATCTCCATGAATCTCCATGAATATCCATGAATCTCCATGAATCTCCATGAATATCCATGAATCTCCATGAATCTCCATGAATCTCCATGTATCTCCATGAATCTACATGAATCTCCATGAATCTCCATGTATCTCCATGAATCTCCATGAATATCCATGAACCTCCTCCATGAATATCCATTAATCTCCATGTATCTCCATGAATCTCCATGAATCTACATGAATCTCCATGAATCTCCATGAATCTCCATGAATCTCCATGAATATCCATGAATCTCCATGAATATCCATGAATCTTCATGAATCTCCTCCATGAATCTTCATGAATCTCCATGAATCTTCATGCATCTCCATAAATCTCCATGAATCTCCATGAACCTCCTCCATGAATCTCCATGAATCTACATGAATCTCCATGAATCTCCATGAATCTCCATGAATCTCCATGAATATCCATGAATATCCATGAATCTCCATGTATCTCCATGTATCTCCATGAATCTCCATGAATCTCCATGTATCTCCATGAATCTACATGAATCTCCATGAATCTCCATGAATCTCCTCCATGAATCTCCATGAATCTCCATGATATCCTGTATGAATCTTCATGAATCCCCATGAATCTCCATGCATCTCCATGAATCTCCATGAATCTTCATGAACCTCCTCCATGAATCTCCATGAATCTCCATGAATATCCATGAATCTCCATGAATCTCCATGAATCTCCATGTATCTCCATGAATCTACATGAATCTCCATGAATCTCCATGAATCTCCTCCATGAATCTCCATAAATCACCATGAATCTCCATAAATCACCATGAATCTCCTTCATCAATCTCCATGAATCTTCATGAATCTCCATGAATCTCCATGCATCTCCATGAATCTCCATGAATCTCCATGAACCTCCTCCATGAATCTCCATGAATCTCCATGAATATCCTCCATGAATCTCCATGAATCTCCATGAATCTCCATGTATCTCCATGAATCTCCATGAATCTCCATGAATCTCCTCCATGAATCTCCATAAATCACCATGAATCTCCTTCATCAATCTCCATGAATCTCCATGAATCTCCATGAATCTCCATGAATATCCATGAATCTCCATGTATCTCCATGTATCTCCATGAATCTCCTCCATGAATCTTCATGAATCTCCATGAATCTCCATGCATCTCCATGAATCTCCATGAATCTCCATGAACCTCCTCCATGAATCTCCATGAATCTCCATGAATATCCTCCATGAATCTCCATGAATCTCCATGAATCTCCATGAATCTTCATGCATCTCCATGAATCTCCATGAATCTCCATGAACCTCCTCCATGAATCTCCATGAATCTACATGAATCTCCATGAATCTCCATGAATCTCCATGAATCTCCATGAATATCCATGAATATCCATGAATCTCCATGTATCTCCATGTATCTCCATGAATCTCCATGAATCTCCATGAATCTCCATGAATCTCCTCCATGAATCTCCATGAATCACCATGAATCTCCTTCATCAATCTCCACGAATCTCCATGAATCTCCATGAATCTCCATGAATCTCCATGAATATCCATGAATATCCCTGAATCTCCATGTATCTCCATGAATCTCCATGAATATCCATGAATCTTCATGAATCTCCTCCATGAATCTTCATGAATCTCCATGAATCTCCATGCATCTCCATGAATCTCCATGAATCTCCATGAACCTCCTCCATGAATCTCCATGAATCTCCATGAATATCCTCCATGAATCTCCATGAATCTCCATGAATCTCCATGAATCTCCTTCATCAATCTCCACGAATCTCCATGAATCTACATGAATCTCCATGAATCTCCATGAATCTCCATGAATCTCCATGAATATCCATGAATCTCCATGTATCTCCATGTATCTCCATGTATCTCCATGAATCTCCATGAATCTCCATGAATCTCCATGTATCTCCATGAATCTACATGAATCTCCATGAATCTCCATGAATCTCCTCCATGAATCTCCATAAATCACTATGAATCTCCATGATGTCCTGTATGAATCTTCATGAATCTCCATGAATCTCCATGCATCTCCATGAATCTCCATGAATCTCCATGAATCTCCTCCATGAATCTTCATGAATCTCCATGAATCTCCATGCATCTCCATGAATCTCCATGAATCTCCATGAACCTCCTCCATGAATCTCCGTGAATCTCCATGAATATCCTCCATGAATCTCCATGAATCTCCATGAATCTCCATGAATCTCCTTCATCAATCTCCACGAATCTCCATGAATCTACATGAATCTCCATGAATCTCCAAGAATCTCCATGAATCTCCATGAATATCCATGAATCTCCATGTATCTTCATGTATCTCCATGAATCTCCATGAATCTCCATGTATCTCCATGAATCTACATGAATCTCCATGAATCTCCATGAATCTCCTCCATGAATCTCCATAAATCACCATGAATCTCCATGATATCCTGTATGAATCTTCATGAATCTCCATGAATCTCCATGCATCTCCATGAATCTCCATGAATCTCCATGACCCTCCTCCATGAATCTCCATGAATCTCCATGAATATCCATGAATCTCCATGAATCTCCATGAATATCCATGAATCTCCATGAATCTCCATGAATCTCCATGTATCTCCATGAATCTACATGAATCTCCATGAATCTCCATGTATCTCCATGAATCTCCATGAATATCCATGAACCTCCTCCATGAATATCCATTAATCTCCATGTATCTCCATGAATCTCCATGAATCTACATGAATCTCCATGAATCTCCATGAATCTCCATGAATCTCCATGAATATCCATGAATCTCCATGAATATCCATGAATCTTCATGAATCTCCTCCATGAATCTTCATGAATCTCCATGAATCTTCATGCATCTCCATAAATCTCCATGAATCTCCATGAACCTCCTCCATGAATCTCCATGAATCTACATGAATCTCCATGAATCTCCATGAATCTCCATGAATCTCCATGAATATCCATGAATATCCATGAATCTCCATGTATCTCCATGTATCTCCATGAATCTCCATGAATCTCCATGTATCTCCATGAATCTACATGAATCTCCATGAATCTCCATGAATCTCCTCCATGAATCTCCATGAATCTCCATGATATCCTGTATGAATCTTCATGAATCCCCATGAATCTCCATGCATCTCCATGAATCTCCATGAATCTTCATGAACCTCCTCCATGAATCTCCATGAATCTCCATGAATATCCATGAATCTCCATGAATCTCCATGAATCTCCATGTATCTCCATGAATCTACATGAATCTCCATGAATCTCCATGAATCTCCTCCATGAATCTCCATAAATCACCATGAATCTCCATAAATCACCATGAATCTCCTTCATCAATCTCCATGAATCTTCATGAATCTCCATGAATCTCCATGCATCTCCATGAATCTCCATGAATCTCCATGAACCTCCTCCATGAATCTCCATGAATCTCCATGAATATCCTCCATGAATCTCCATGAATCTCCATGAATCTCCATGTATCTCCATGAATCTCCATGAATCTCCATGGATCTCCTCCATGAATCTCCATGAATCTCCATGAATCTCCTTCATCAATCTCCACGAATCTCCATGAATCTACATGAATCTCCATGAATCTCCATGAATATCCTCCATGAATCTCCATGAATCTCCATGAATCTCCATGAATCTCCATGAATATCCATGAATATCCATGAATCTCCATGTATCTCCATGAATCTCCATGAATCTACATGAATCTCCATGAATCTCCATGAATCTCCATGAATCTCCATGAATATCCATGAATCTCCATGAATATCATGAATCTTCATGAATCTCCTCCATGAATCTTCATGAATCTCCATGAATCTCCATGCATCTCCATGAATCTCCATGAATCTCCATGAACCTCCTCCATGAATCTCCATGAATCTACATGAATCTCCATGAATCTCCATGAATCTCCATGAATCTCCATGAATCTCATGAATATCCATGAATCTCCATGTATCTCCATGTATCTCCATGAATCTCCATGAATCACCATGAATCTCCATGAATCTCCTCCATGAATCTCCATGAATCACCATGAATCTCCTTCATCAATCTCCACGAATCTCCATGAATCTCCATGAATCTCCATGAATCTCCATGAATCTCCATGAATATCAATGAATATCCCTGAATCTCCATGTATCTCCATGAATCTCCATGAATCTCCATGAATCTCCATGTATCTCCATGAATCTACATGAATCTCCATGAATCTCCATGAATCTCCTGCATGAATCTCCATAAATCACCATGAATCTCCATGATATCCTGTATGAATCTTCATGAATCTCCATGAATCTCCATGAATCTCCATGAACCTCCTCCATGAATCTCCATGAATCTCCATGAATATCCATGAATCTCCATGAATCTCCATGAATCTCCATGTATCTCCATGAATCTACATGAATCTCCATGAATCTCCATGAATCTCCTCCATGAATCTCCATAAATCACCATGAATCTCCATAAATCACCATGAATCTCCTTCATCAATCTCCATGAATCTTCATGAATCTCCATGAATCTCCATGCATCTCCATGAATCTCCATGAATCTCCATGAACCTCCTCCATGAATCTCCATGAATCTCCATGAATATCCTCCATGAATCTCCATGAATCTCCATGAATCTCCATGTATCTCCATGAAACTCCATGAATCTCCATGGATCTCCTCCATGAATCTCCATGAATCTCCATGAATCTCCTTCATCAATCTCCACGAATCTCCATGAATCTACATGAATCTCCATGAATCTCCATGAATATCCTCCATGAATCTCCATGAATCTCCATGAATCTCCATGAATATCCATGAATATCCATGAATCTCCATGTATCTCCATGAATCTCCATGAATCTACATGAATCTCCATGAATCTCCATGAATCTCCATGAATCTCCATGAATATCCATGAATCTCCATGAATATCCATGAATCTTCATGAATCTCCATGAATCTCCATGCATCTCCATGAATCTCCATGAATCTCCATGAACCTCCTCCATGAATCTCCATGAATCTACATGAATCTCCATGAATCTCCATGAATCTCCATGAATCTCCATGAATATCCATGAATATCCATGAATCTCCATGTATCTCCATGTATCTCCATGAATCTCCATGAATCTCCATGAATCTCCATGAATCTCCTCCATGAATCTCCATGAATCACCGTGAATCTCCTTCATCAATCTCCACGAATCTCCATGAATCTCCATGAATCTCCATGAATCTCCATGAATATCCATGAATATCCCTGAATCTCCATGTATCTCCATGAATCTCCATGAATATCCATGAATCTTCATGAATCTCCTCCATGAATCTTCATGAATCTCCATGAATCTCCATGCATCTCCATGAATCTCCATGAATCTCCATGAACCTCCTCCATGGATCTCCATGAATCTCCATGAATATCCTCCATGAATCTCCATGAATCTCCATGAATCTCCATGAATCTCCTTCATCAATCTCCACGAATCTCCATGAATCTACATGAATCTCCATGAATCTCCATGAATCTCCATGAATCTCCATGAATATCCATGAATCTCCATGTATCTCCATGTATCTCCATGAATCTCCATGAATCTCCATGAATCTCCATGTATCTCCATGAATCTACATGAATCTCCATGAATCTCCATGAATCTCCTCCATGAATCTCCATAAATCACTATGAATCTCCATGATGTCCTGTATGAATCTTCATGAATCTCCATGAATCTCCATGCATCTCCATGAATCTCCATGAATCTCCATGAATCTCCTCCATGAATCTTCATGAATCTCCATGAATCTCCATGCATCTCCATGAATCTCCATGAATCTCCATGAACCTCCTCCATGAATCTCCGTGAATCTCCATGAATATCCTCCATGAATCTCCATGAATCTCCATGAATCTCCATGAATCTCCTTCATCAATCTCCACGAATCTCCATGAATCTACATGAATCTCCATGAATCTCCATGAATCTCCATGAATCTCCATGAATATCCATGAATCTCCATGTATCTTCATGTATCTCCATGAATCTCCATGAATCTCCATGTATCTCCATGAATCTACATGAATCTCCATGAATCTCCATGAATCTCCTCCATGAATCTCCATAAATCACCATGAATCTCCATGATATCCTGTATGAATCTTCATGAATCTCCATGAATCTCCATGCATCTCCATGAATCTCCATGAATCTCCATGACCCTCCTCCATGAATCTCCATGAATCTCCATGAATATCCATGAATCTCCATGAATCTCCATGAATATCCATGAATCTCCATGAATCTCCATGAATCTCCATGTATCTCCATGAATCTACATGAATCTCCATGAATCTCCATGTATCTCCATGAATCTCCATGAATATCCATGAACCTCCTCCATGAATATCCATTAATCTCCATGTATCTCCATGAATCTCCATGAATCTACATGAATCTCCATGAATCTCCATGAATCTCCATGAATCTCCATGAATATCCATGAATCTCCATGAATATCCATGAATCTTCATGAATCTTCATGAATCTCCATGAATCTTCATGCATCTCCATAAATCTCCATGAATCTCCATGAACCTCCTCCATGAATCTCCATGAATCTACATGAATCTCCATGAATCTCCATGAATCTCCATGAATCTCCATGAATATCCATGAATATCCATGAATCTCCATGTATCTCCATGTATCTCCATGAATCTCCATGAATCTCCATGTATCTCCATGAATCTACATGAATCTCCATGAATCTCCATGAATCTCCTCCATGAATCTCCATGAATCTCCATGATATCCTGTATGAATCTTCATGAATCTCCATGAATCTCCATGCATCTCCATGAATCTCCATGAATCTTCATGAACCTCCTCCATGAATCTCCATGAATCTCCATGAATATCCATGAATCTCCATGAATCTCCATGAATCTCCATGTATCTCCATGAATCTACATGAATCTCCATGAATCTCCATGAATCTCCTCCATGAATCTCCATAAATCACCATGAATCTCCATAAATCACCATGAATCTCCTTCATCAATCTCCATGAATCTTCATGAATCTCCATGAATCTCCATGCATCTCCATGAATCTCCATGAATCTCCATGAACCTCCTCCATGAATCTCCATGAATCTCCATGAATATCCTCCATGAATCTCCATGAATCTCCATGAATCTCCATGTATCTCCATGAATCTCCATGAATCTCCATGGATCTCCTCCATGAATCTCCATGAATCTCCATGAATCTCCTTCATCAATCTCCACGAATCTCCATGAATCTACATGAATCTCCATGAATCTCCATGAATATCCTCCATGAATCTCCATGAATCTCCATGAATCTCCATGAATATCCATGAATATCCATGAATCTCCATGTATCTCCATGAATCTCCATGAATCTACATGAATATCCATGAATATCCATGAATCTCCATGTATCTCCATGAATCTCCATGAATCTACATGAATCTCCATGAATCTCCATGAATCTCCATGAATCTCCATGAACCTCCTCCATGAATCTCCATGAATCTCCATGAATATCCTCCATGAATCTCCATGAATCTCCATGAATCTCCATGTATCTCCATGAAACTCCATGAATCTCCATGGATCTCCTTCATCAATCTCCACGAATCTCCATGAATCTACATGAATCTCCATGAATCTCCATGAATCTCCATGAATCTCCTCCATGAATCTCCATAAATCACCATGAATCTCCATAAATCACCATGAATCTCCTTCATCAATCTCCATGAATCTTCATGAATCTCCATGAATCTCCATGCATCTCCATGAATCTCCATGAATCTCCATGAACCTCCTCCATGAATCTCCATGAATCTCCATGAATATCCTCCATGAATCTCCATGAATCTCCATGAATCTCCATGTATCTCCATGAAACTCCATGAATCTCCATGGATCTCCTCCATGAATCTCCATGAATCTCCATGAATCTCCTTCATCAATCTCCACGAATCTCCATGAATCTACATGAATCTCCATGAATCTCCATGAATATCCTCCATGAATCTCCATGAATCTCCATGAATCTCCATGAATATCCATGAATATCCATGAATCTCCATGTATCTCCATGAATCTCCATGAATCTACATGAATCTCCATGAATCTCCATGAATCTCCATGAATCTCCATGAATATCCATGAATCTCCATGAATATCCATGAATCTTCATGAATCTCCATGAATCTCCATGCATCTCCATGAATCTCCATGAATCTCCATGAACCTCCTCCATGAATCTCCATGAATCTACATGAATCTCCATGAATCTCCATGAATCTCCATGAATCTCCATGAATATCCATGAATATCCATGAATCTCCATGTATCTCCATGTATCTCCATGAATCTCCATGAATCTCCATGAATCTCCATGAATCTCCTCCATGAATCTCCATGAATCACCGTGAATCTCCTTCATCAATCTCCACGAATCTCCATGAATCTCCATGAATCTCCATGAATCTCCATGAATATCCATGAATATCCCTGAATCTCCATGTATCTCCATGAATCTCCATGAATATCCATGAATCTTCATGAATCTCCTCCATGAATCTTCATGAATCTCCATGAATCTCCATGCATCTCCATGAATCTCCATGAATCTCCATGAACCTCCTCCATGAATCTCCATGAATCTCCATGAATATCCTCCATGAATCTCCATGAATCTCCATGAATCTCCATGAATCTCCTTCATCAATCTCCACGAATCTCCATGAATCTACATGAATCTCCATGAATCTCCATGAATCTCCATGAATCTCCATGAATATCCATGAATCTCCATGTATCTCCATGTATCTCCATGAATCTCCATGAATCTCCATGAATCTCCATGTATCTCCATGAATCTACATGAATCTCCATGAATCTCCATGAATCTCCTCCATGAATCTCCATAAATCACTATGAATCTCCATGATGTCCTGTATGAATCTTCATGAATCTCCATGAATCTCCATGCATCTCCATGAATCTCCATGAATCTCCATGAATCTCCTCCATGAATCTTCATGAATCTCCATGAATCTCCATGCATCTCCATGAATCTCCATGAATCTCCATGAACCTCCTCCATGAATCTCCGTGAATCTCCATGAATATCCTCCATGAATCTCCATGAATCTCCATGAATCTCCATGAATCTCCTTCATCAATCTCCACGAATCTCCATGAATCTACATGAATCTCCATGAATCTCCATGAATCTCCATGAATCTCCATGAATATCCATGAATCTCCATGTATCTTCATGTATCTCCATGAATCTCCATGAATCTCCATGTATCTCCATGAATCTACATGAATCTCCATGAATCTCCATGAATCTCCTCCATGAATCTCCATAAATCACCATGAATCTCCATGATATCCTGTATGAATCTTCATGAATCTCCATGAATCTCCATGCATCTCCATGAATCTCCATGAATCTCCATGACCCTCCTCCATGAATCTCCATGAATCTCCATGAATATCCATGAATCTCCATGAATCTCCATGAATATCCATGAATCTCCATGAATCTCCATGAATCTCCATGTATCTCCATGAATCTACATGAATCTCCATGAATCTCCATGTATCTCCATGAATCTCCATGAATATCCATGAACCTCCTCCATGAATATCCATTAATCTCCATGTATCTCCATGAATCTCCATGAATCTACATGAATCTCCATGAATCTCCATGAATCTCCATGAATCTCCATGAATATCCATGAATCTCCATGAATATCCATGAATCTTCATGAATCTTCATGAATCTCCATGAATCTTCATGCATCTCCATAAATCTCCATGAATCTCCATGAACCTCCTCCATGAATCTCCATGAATCTACATGAATCTCCATGAATCTCCATGAATCTCCATGAATCTCCATGAATATCCATGAATATCCATGAATCTCCATGTATCTCCATGTATCTCCATGAATCTCCATGAATCTCCATGTATCTCCATGAATCTACATGAATCTCCATGAATCTCCATGAATCTCCTCCATGAATCTCCATGAATCTCCATGATATCCTGTATGAATCTTCATGAATCTCCATGAATCTCCATGCATCTCCATGAATCTCCATGAATCTTCATGAACCTCCTCCATGAATCTCCATGAATCTCCATGAATATCCATGAATCTCCATGAATCTCCATGAATCTCCATGTATCTCCATGAATCTACATGAATCTCCATGAATCTCCATGAATCTCCTCCATGAATCTCCATAAATCACCATGAATCTCCATAAATCACCATGAATCTCCTTCATCAATCTCCATGAATCTTCATGAATCTCCATGAATCTCCATGCATCTCCATGAATCTCCATGAATCTCCATGAACCTCCTCCATGAATCTCCATGAATCTCCATGAATATCCTCCATGAATCTCCATGAATCTCCATGAATCTCCATGTATCTCCATGAATCTCCATGAATCTCCATGGATCTCCTCCATGAATCTCCATGAATCTCCATGAATCTCCTTCATCAATCTCCACGAATCTCCATGAATCTACATGAATCTCCATGAATCTCCATGAATATCCTCCATGAATCTCCATGAATCTCCATGAATCTCCATGAATATCCATGAATATCCATGAATCTCCATGTATCTCCATGAATCTCCATGAATCTACATGAATATCCATGAATATCCATGAATCTCCATGTATCTCCATGAATCTCCATGAATCTACATGAATCTCCATGAATCTCCATGAATCTCCATGAATCTCCATGAATATCCATGAATCTCCATGAATATCCATGAATCTTCATGAATCTCCTCCATGAATCTTCATGAATCTCCATGAATCTCCATGCATCTCCATGAATCTCCATGAATCTCCATGAACCTCCTCCATGAATCTCCATGAATCTACATGAATCTCCATGAATCTCCATGAATCTCCATGAATCTCCATGAATATCCATGAATATCCATGAATCTCCATGTATCTCCATGTATCTCCATGAATCTCCATGAATCTCCATGAATCTCCATGAATCTCCTCCATGAATCTCCATGAATCACCGTGAATCTCCTTCATCAATCTCCACGAATCTCCATGAATCTCCATGAATCTCCATGAATCTCCATGAATATCCATGAATATCCCTGAATCTCCATGTATCTCCATGAATCTCCATGAATATCCATGAATCTTCATGAATCTCCTCCATGAATCTTCATGAATCTCCATGAATCTCCATGCATCTCCATGAATCTCCATGAATCTCCATGAACCTCCTCCATGAATCTCCATGAATCTCCATGAATATCCTCCATGAATCTCCATGAATCTCCATGAATCTCCATGAATCTCCTTCATCAATCTCCACGAATCTCCATGAATCTACATGAATCTCCATGAATCTCCATGAATCTCCATGAATCTCCATGAATATCCATGAATCTCCATGTATCTCCATGTATCTCCATGAATCTCCATGAATCTCCATGAATCTCCATGTATCTCCATGAATCTACATGAATCTCCATGAATCTCCATGAATCTCCTCCATGAATCTCCATAAATCACTATGAATCTCCATGATGTCCTGTATGAATCTTCATGAATCTCCATGAATCTCCATGCATCTCCATGAATCTCCATGAATCTCCATGAATCTCCTCCATGAATCTTCATGAATCTCCATGAATCTCCATGCATCTCCATGAATCTCCATGAATCTCCATGAACCTCCTCCATGAATCTCCGTGAATCTCCATGAATATCCTCCATGAATCTCCATGAATCTCCATGAATCTCCATGAATCTCCTTCATCAATCTCCACGAATCTCCATGAATCTACATGAATCTCCATGAATCTCCATGAATCTCCATGAATCTCCATGAATATCCATGAATCTCCATGTATCTTCATGTATCTCCATGAATCTCCATGAATCTCCATGTATCTCCATGAATCTACATGAATCTCCATGAATCTCCATGAATCTCCTCCATGAATCTCCATAAATCACCATGAATCTCCATGATATCCTGTATGAATCTTCATGAATCTCCATGAATCTCCATGCATCTCCATGAATCTCCATGAATCTCCATGACCCTCCTCCATGAATCTCCATGAATCTCCATGAATATCCATGAATCTCCATGAATCTCCATGAATATCCATGAATCTCCATGAATCTCCATGAATCTCCATGTATCTCCATGAATCTACATGAATCTCCATGAATCTCCATGTATCTCCATGAATCTCCATGAATATCCATGAACCTCCTCCATGAATATCCATTAATCTCCATGTATCTCCATGAATCTCCATGAATCTACATGAATCTCCATGAATCTCCATGAATCTCCATGAATCTCCATGAATATCCATGAATCTCCATGAATATCCATGAATCTTCATGAATCTCCTCCATGAATCTTCATGAATCTCCATGAATCTTCATGCATCTCCATAAATCTCCATGAATCTCCATGAACCTCCTCCATGAATCTCCATGAATCTACATGAATCTCCATGAATCTCCATGAATCTCCATGAATCTCCATGAATATCCATGAATATCCATGAATCTCCATGTATCTCCATGTATCTCCATGAATCTCCATGAATCTCCATGTATCTCCATGAATCTACATGAATCTCCATGAATCTCCATGAATCTCCTCCATGAATCTCCATGAATCTCCATGATATCCTGTATGAATCTTCATGAATCTCCATGAATCTCCATGCATCTCCATGAATCTCCATGAATCTTCATGAACCTCCTCCATGAATCTCCATGAATCTCCATGAATATCCATGAATCTCCATGAATCTCCATGAATCTCCATGTATCTCCATGAATCTACATGAATCTCCATGAATCTCCATGAATCTCCTCCATGAATCTCCATAAATCACCATGAATCTCCATAAATCACCATGAATCTCCTTCATCAATCTCCATGAATCTTCATGAATCTCCATGAATCTCCATGCATCTCCATGAATCTCCATGAATCTCCATGAACCTCCTCCATGAATCTCCATGAATCTCCATGAATATCCTCCATGAATCTCCATGAATCTCCATGAATCTCCATGTATCTCCATGAATCTCCATGAATCTCCATGGATCTCCTCCATGAATCTCCATGAATCTCCATGAATCTCCTTCATCAATCTCCACGAATCTCCATGAATCTACATGAATCTCCATGAATCTCCATGAATATCCTCCATGAATCTCCATGAATCTCCATGAATCTCCATGAATCTCCATGAATATCCATGAATATCCATGAATCTCCATGTATCTCCATGAATCTCCATGAATCTACATGAATCTCCATGAATCTCCATGAATCTCCATGAATCTCCATGAATATCCATGAATCTCCATGAATATCCATGAATCTTCATGAATCTCCTCCATGAATCTTCATGAATCTCCATGAATCTCCATGCATCTCCATGAATCTCCATGAATCTCCATGAACCTCCTCCATGAATCTCCATGAATCTACATGAATCTCCATGAATCTCCATGAATCTCCATGAATCTCCATGAATCTCCATGAATATCCATGAATCTCCATGTATCTCCATGTATCTCCATGAATCTCCATGAATCACCATGAATCTCCATGAATCTCCTCCATGAATCTCCATGAATCACCATGAATCTCCTTCATCAATCTCCACGAATCTCCATGAATCTCCATGAATCTCCATGAATCTCCATGAATATCAATGAATATCCCTGAATCTCCATGTATCTCAATGAATCTCCATGAATCTCCATGAATCTCCATGTATCTCCATGAATCTACATGAATCTCCATGAATCTCCATGAATCTCCTGCATGAATCTCCATAAATCACCATGAATCTCCATGATATCCTGTATGAATCTTCATGAATCTCCATGAATCTCCATGAATCTCCATGAACCTCCTCCATGAATCTCCATGAATCTCCATGAATATCCATGAATCTCCATGAATCTCCATGAATCTCCATGTATCTCCATGAATCTACATGAATCTCCATGAATCTCCATGAATCTCCTCCATGAATCTCCATAAATCACCATGAATCTCCATAAATCACCATGAATCTCCTTCATCAATCTCCATGAATCTTCATGAATCTCCATGAATCTCCATGCATCTCCATGAATCTCCATGAATCTCCATGAACCTCCTCCATGAATCTCCATGAATCTCCATGAATATCCTCCATGAATCTCCATGAATCTCCATGAATCTCCATGTATCTCCATGAATCTCCATGAATCTCCATGGATCTCCTCCATGAATCTCCATGAATCTCCATGAATCTCCTTCATCAATCTCCACGAATCTCCATGAATCTACATGAATCTCCATGAATCTCCATGAATATCCTCCATGAATCTCCATGAATCTCCATGAATCTCCATGAATCTCCATGAATATCCATGAATATCCATGAATCTCCATGTATCTCCATGAATCTCCATGAATCTACATGAATCTCCATGAATCTCCATGAATCTCCATGAATCTCCATGAATATCCATGAATCTCCATGAATATCCATGAATCTTCATGAATCTCCTCCATGAATCTTCATGAATCTCCATGAATCTCCATGCATCTCCATGAATCTCCATGAATCTCCATGAACCTCCTCCATGAATCTCCATGAATCTACATGAATCTCCATGAATCTCCATGAATCTCCATGAATCTCCATGAATATCCATGAATATCCATGAATCTCCATGTATCTCCATGTATCTCCATGAATCTCCATGAATCTCCATGAATCTCCATGAATCTCCTCCATGAATCTCCATGAATCACCATGAATCTCCTTCATCAATCTCCACGAATCTCCATGAATCTCCATGAATCTCCATGAATCTCCATGAATATCAATGAATATCCCTGAATCTCCATGTATCTCCATGAATCTCCATGAATATCCATGAATCTTCATGAATCTCCTCCATGCATCTTCATGAATCT
Source organism: Lasioglossum villosulum (assembly GCA_963971365.1). Classification (NCBI taxonomy): domain Eukaryota; kingdom Metazoa; phylum Arthropoda; class Insecta; order Hymenoptera; family Halictidae; genus Lasioglossum; species Lasioglossum villosulum. Next base: position 17,091,618 of record OZ020500.1, on the reverse strand, counting down.
CCATGAATCTCCATGAATCTCCTTCATCAATCTCCACGAATCTCCATGAATCTACATGAATCTCCATGAATCTCCATGAATATCCATGAATCTCCATGTATCTCCATGTATCTCCATGAATCTCCATGAATCTCCATGAATCTCCATGTATCTCCATGAATCTACATGAATCTCCATGAATCTCCATGAATCTCCTGCATGAATCTCCATAAATCACCATGAATCTCCATGATATCCTGTATGAATCTTCATGAATCTCCATGAATCTCCATGAATCTCCATGACCCTCCTCCATGAATCTCCATGAATCTCCATGAATATCCATGAATCTCCATGAATCTCCATGAATATCCATGAATCTCCATGAATCTCCATGAATCTCCATGTATCTCCATGAATCTACATGAATCTCCATGAATCTCCATGAATCTCCTCCATGAATCTCCATAAATCACCATGAATCTCCATGAATCTCCATGAACCTCCTTCATGAATCTCCATGAATCTCCATGAATATCCATGAACCTCCTCCATGAATCTCCATGAATCTCCTTCATCAATCTCCACGAATCTCCATGAATCTCCATGAATCTCCATGAATCTCCATGAATATCCATGAATCTCCATGAATCTCCATGAAACTCCTCCATGAATCTCCATGAATCTCCATGAACCTCCTCCATGAATCTCCATGAATCTACATGAATCTCCATGAATCTCCATGAATCTCCATGAATCTCCATGAATATCCATGAATATCCATGAATCTCCATGTATCTCCATGTATCTCCATGAATCTCCATGAATCTCCATGAATCTCCATGAATCTCCTCCATGAATCTCCATGAATCACCATGAATCTCCTTCATCAATCTCCACGAATCTCCATGAATCTCCATGAATCTCCATGAATCTCCATGAATATCAATGAATATCCCTGAATCTCCATGTATCTCCATGAATCTCTATGAATATCCATGAATCTTTATGAATCTCCTCCATGAATCTTCATGAATCTCCATGAATCTCCATGAATCTCCTTCATCAATCTCCACGAATCTCCATGAATCTACATGAATCTCCATGAATCTCCATGAATATCCATGAATCTCCATGTATCTCCATGTATCTCCATGAATCTCCATGAATCTCCATGAATCTCCATGTATCTCCATGAATCTACATGAATCTCCATGAATCTCCATGAATCTCCTGCATGAATCTCCATAAATCACCATGAATCTCCATGATATCCTGTATGAATCTTCATGAATCTCCATGAATCTCCATGAATCTCCATGACCCTCCTCCATGAATCTCCATGAATCTCCATGAATATCCATGAATCTCCATGAATCTCCATGAATATCCATGAATCTCCATGAATCTCCATGAATCTCCATGTATCTCCATGAATCTACATGAATCTCCATGAATCTCCATGAATCTCCTCCATGAATCTCCATAAATCACCATGAATCTCCTTCATCAATCTCCACGAATCTCCATGAATCTCCATGAATCTCCATGAATCTCCATGAACCTCCTTCATGAATCTCCATGAATCTCCATGAATATCCATGAACCTCCTCCATGAATCTCCATGAATCTCCTTCATCAATCTCCACGAATCTCCATGAATCTCCATGAATCTCCATGAATCTCCATGAATATCCATGAATATCCATGAATCTCCATGTATCTCCATGAATCTCCATGAATATCCATGAATCTTCATGAATCTCCTCCATGAATCTTCATGAATCTCCATGAATCTCCATGCATCTCCATGAATCTCCATGAATCTCCATGAACCTCCTCCATGAATCTCCATGAATCTCCATGAACCTCCTCCATGAATCTCCATGAATCTCCATGAATATCCATGAACCTCCTCCATGAATCTCCATGAATCTCCATGAATCTCCATGAATCTCCTTCATCAATCTCCACGAATCTCCATGAATATCCATGAATATCCATGAATCTCCATGTATCTCCATGAATCTCCATGAATATCCATGAATCTTCATGAATCTCCTCCATGAATCTTCATGAATCTCCATGAATCTCCATGCATCTCCATGAATCTCCATGAATCTCCATGAACCTCCTCCATGAATCTCCATGAATCTCCATGAATATCCTCCATGAATCTCCATGAATCTCCATGAATCTCCATGAATATCCTCCATGAATCTCCATGAATCTCCATGAATCTCCATGAATCTCCTTCATCAATCTCCACGAATCTCCATGAATCTACATGAATCTCCATGAATCTCCATGAATCTCCATGAATCTCCATGAATATCCATGAATCTCCATGAATATCCATGAATCTTCATGAATCTCCTCCATGAATCTTCATGAATCTCCATGAATCTCCATGAATATCCATGAATCTCCATGAATCTTCATGAATCTCCATGAATCTCCATGCATCTCCATGAATCTCCATGAATCTCCATGACCCTCCTCCATGAATCTCCATGAATCTCCATGAATATCCATGAATCTCCATGAATCTCCATGAAAATCCATGAACCTCCTCCATGAATCTCCATGAATCTCCATGAATCTCCTTCATCAATCTCCACGAATCTCCATGAATCTCCATGAATCTCCATGAATATCCATGAATATCCATGAATCTCCATGTATCTCCATGAATCTCCATGAATATCCTCCATGAATCTCCATGAATCTCCATGAATCTCCATGAATCTCCTTCATCAATCTCCACGAATCTCCATGAATCTACATGAATCCCCATGAATCTCCATGAATCTCCATGAATCTCCATGAATCTCCATGAATATCCATGAATATCCATTAATCTCCATGTATCTCCATGAATCTCCATGAATATCCATGAATCTTCATGAATCTCCTCCATGAATCTTCATGAATCTCCATGAATCTCCATGCATCTCCATGAATCTCCATGAATCTCCATGAATCTCCATGAACCTCCTCCATGAATCTCCATGAATCTCCATGAATATCCATGAACCTCCTCCATGAATATCCATGAATCTTCATGAATCTCCTCCATGAATCTTCATGAATCTCCATGAATCTCCATGCATCTCCATGAATCTCCATGAATCTCCATGAACCTCCTCCATGAATCTCCATGAATCTCCATGAATATCCTCCATGAATCTCCATGAATCTCCATGAATCTCCATGTATCTCCATGAATCTACATGAATCTCCATGAATCTCCATGATTCTCCTCCATGAATCTCCATGAATCACCATGAATCTCCTTCATCAATCTCCACGAATCTCCATGAATCTCCATGAATCTCCATGAATATCCATGAATATCCATGAATCTCCATGTATCTCCATGTATCTCCATGAATCTCCATGAATCTCCATGAATCTCCATGTATCTCTATGAATCTACATGAATCTCCATGAATCTCCATGAATCTCCTCCATAAATCACCATGAATCTCCTTCATCAATCTCCACGGATCTCCATGAATTTCCATGAATCTCCACGAATCTCCATGAATCTACATGAATCTCCATGAATCTCCATGAATCTCCATGAATCTCCATGAATATCCATGAATATCCATGAATCTCCATGTATCTCCATGTATCTCCATGAATCTCCATGAATCTCCATGTATCTCCATGAATCTACATGAATCTCCATGAATCTCCTCCATGAATCTCCATGAATCTCCATGATATCCTGTATGAATCTTCATGAATCTCCATGAATCTCCATGCATCTCCATGAATCTCCATGAATCTTCATGAACCTCCTCCATGAATCTCCATGAATCTCCATGAATCTCCATGAATCTCCATGAATCTCCATGAATCTCCATGTATCTCCATGAATCTACATGAATCTCCATGAATCTCCATGAATCTCCTCCATGAATCTCCATAAATCACCATGAATCTCCTTCATCAATCTCCATGAATCTCCATGAATCTCCATGAATCTCCATGAATATCCATGAATCTCCATGTATCTCCATGTATCTCCATGAATCTCCTCCATGAATCTTCATGAATCTCCATGAATCTCCATGCATCTCCATGAATCTCCATGAATCTCCATGAACCTCCTCCATGAATCTCCATGAATCTCCATGAATATCCTCCATGAATCTCCATGAATCTCCATGAATCTCCATGTATCTCCATGAATCTCCATGAATCTCCATGTATCTCCATGAATCTACATGAATCTCCATGAATCTCCATGAATCTCCTCCATGAATCTCCATGAATCTCCATGATATCCTGTATGAATCTTCATGAATCTCCATGAATCTCCATGCATCTCCATGAATCTCCATGAATCTTCATGAACCTCCTCCATGAATCTCCATGAATCTCCATGAATATCCATGAATCTCCATGAATCTCCATGAACCTCCATGTATCTCCATGAATCTACATGAATCTCCATGAATCTCCATGAATCTCCTCCATGAATATCCATAAATCACCATGAATCTCCTTCATCAATCTCCATGAATCTTCATGAATCTCCATGAATCTCCATGCATCTCCATGAATCTCCATGAATCTCCATGAACCTCCTCCATGAATCTCCATGAATCTACATGAATCTCCATGAATCTCCATGAATCTCCATGAATCTCCATGAATATCCATGAATATCCATGAATCTCCATGTATCTCCATGTATCTCCATGAATCTCCATGAATCTCCATGAATCTCCATGAATCTCCTCCATGAATCTCCATGAATCACCATGAATCTCCTTCATCAATCTCCACGAATCTCCATGAATCTCCATGAATCTCCATGAATCTCCATGAATATCAATGAATATCCCTGAATCTCCATGTATCTCCATGAATCTCCATGAATATCCATGAATCTTCATGAATCTCCTCCATGAATCTTCATGAATCTCCATGAATCTCCATGAATCTCCTTCATCAATCTCCACGAATCTCCATGAATCTACATGAATCTCCATGAATCTCCATGAATATCCATGAATCTCCATGTATCTCCATGTATCTCCATGAATCTCCATGAATCTCCATGAATCTCCATGTATCTCCATGAATCTACATGAATCTCCATGAATCTCCATGAATCTCCTGCATGAATCTCCATAAATCACCATGAATCTCCATGATATCCTGTATGAATCTTCATGAATCTCCATGAATCTCCATGAATCTCCATGACCCTCCTCCATGAATCTCCATGAATCTCCATGAATATCCATGAATCTCCATGAATCTCCATGAATATCCATGAATCTCCATGAATCTCCATGAATCTCCATGAATCTCCATGTATCTCCATGAATCTACATGAATCTCCATGAATCTCCATGAATCTCCTCCATGAATCTCCATAAATCACCATGAATCTCCTTCATCAATCTCCACGAATCTCCATGAATCTCCATGAATCTCCATGAATCTCCATGAATCTCCATGAACCTCCTTCATGAATCTCCATGAATCTCCATGAATATCCATGAACCTCCTCCATGAATCTCCATGAATCTCCTTCATCAATCTCCACGAATCTCCATGAATCTCCATGAATCTCCATGAATCTCCATGAATCTCCATGAATATCCATGAATCTCCATGTATCTCCATGAATCTCCATGAATATCCATGAATCTTCATGAATCTCCTCCATGAATCTTCATGAATCTCCATGAATCTCCATGCATCTCCATGAATCTCCATGAATCTCCATGAACCTCCTCCATGAATCTCCATGAATCTACATGAATCTCCATGAATCTCCATGAATCTCCATGAATCTCCATGAATATCCATGAATATCCATGAATCTCCATGTATCTCCACGAATCTCCATGAATCTACATGAATCTCCATGAATCTCCATGAATATCCATGAATCTCCATGTATCTCCATGTATCTCCATGAATCTCCATGTATCTCCATGAATCTCCATGAATCTACATGAATCTCCATGAATCTCCATGAATATCCATGAATCTCCATGTATCTCCATGTATCTCCATGAATCTCCATGAATCTCCATGAATCTCCATGTATCTCCATGAATCTCCATGACCCTCCTCCATGAATCTCCATGAATCTCCATGAATCTCCATGAATATCCATGAATATCCATGAATCTCCATGTATCTCCATGAATCTCCATGAATATCCATGAATCTTCATGAATCTCCTCCATGAATCTTCATGAATCTCCATGAATCTCCGTGCATCTCCATGAATCTCCATGAATCTCCATGAACCTCCTCCATGAATCTCCATGAATCTCCATGAACCTCCTCCATGAATCTCCATGAATCTCCATGAATATCCATGAACCTCCTCCATGAATCTCCATGAATCTCCATGAATCTCCATGAATCTCCTTCATCAATCTCCACGAATCTCCATGAATATCCATGAATATCCATGAATCTCCATGTATCTCCATGAATCTCCATGAATATCCATGAATCTTCATGAATCTCCTCCATGAATCTTCATGAATCTCCATGAATCTCCATGCATCTCCATGAATCTCCATGAATCTCCATGAACCTCCTCCATGAATCTCCATGAATCTCCATGAATATCCTCCATGAATCTCCATGAATCTCTATGAATCTCCATGAATATCCTCCATGAATCTCCATGAATCTCCATGAATCTCCATGAATCTCCTTCATCAATCTCCACGAATCTCCATGAATCTACATGAATCTCCATGAATCTCCATGAATCTCCATGAATCTCCATGAATATCCATGAATCTCCATGAATATCCATGAATCTTCATGAATCTCCTCCATGAATCTTCATGAATCTCCATGAATCTCCATGAATATCCATGAATCTCCATGAATCTTCATGAATCTCCATGAATCTCCATGCATCTCCATGAATCTCCATGAATCTCCATGACCCTCCTCCATGAATCTCCATGAATCTCCATGAATATCCATGAATCTCCATGAATCTCCATGAATATCCATGAACCTCCTCCATGAATCTCCATGAATCTCCATGAATCTCCTTCATCAATCTCCACGAATCTCCATGAATCTCCATGAATCTCCATGAATATCCATGAATATCCATGAATCTCCATGTATCTCCATGAATCTCCATGAATATCCTCCATGAATCTCCATGAATCTCCATGAATCTCCATGAATCTCCTTCATCAATCTAAACGAATCTCCATGAATCTACATGAATCCCCATGAATCTCCATGAATCTCCATGAATCTCCATGAATATCCATGAATATCCATTAATCTCCATGTATCTCCATGAATCTCCATGAATATCCATGAATCTTCATGAATCTCCTCCATGAATCTTCATGAATCTCCATGAATCTCCATGCATCTCCATGAATCTCCATGAATCTCCATGAATCTCCATGAACCTCCTCCATGAATCTCCATGAATCTCCATGAATATCCATGAACCTCCTCCATGAATATCCATAAATCTTCATGAATCTCCTCCATGAATCTTCATGAATCTCCTCCATGAATCTTCATGAATCTCCATGAATCTCCATGCATCTCCATGAATCTCCATGAATCTCCATGAACCTCCTCCATGAATCTCCATGAATCTCCATGAATATCCTCCATGAATCTCCATGAATCTCCATGAATCTCCTCCATAAATCACCATGAATCTCCTTCATCAATCTCCACGGATCTCCATGAATTTCCATGAATCTCCACGAATCTCCATGAATCTACATGAATCTCCATGAATCTCCATGAATCTCCATGAATCTCCATGAATATCCATGAATATCCATGAATCTCCATGTATCTCCATGAATCTACATGAATCTCCATGAATCTCCTCCATGAATCTCCATGAATCTCCATGATATCCTGTATGAATCTTCATGAATCTCCATGAATCTCCATGCATCTCCATGAATCTCCATGAATCTTCATGAACCTCCTCCATGAATCTCCATGAATCTCCATGAATATCCATGAATCTCCATGAATCTCCATGAATCTCCATGTATCTCCATGAATCTACATGAATCTCCATGAATCTCCATGAATCTCCTCCATGAATCTCCATAAATCACCATGAATCTCCTTCATCAATCTCCATGAATCTCCATGAATCTCCATGAATCTCCATGAATATCCATGAATCTCCATGTATCTCCATGTATCTCCATGAATCTCCTCCATGAATCTTCATGAATCTCCATGAATCTCCATGCATCTCCATGAATCTCCATGAATCTCCATGAACCTCCTCCATGAATCTCCATGAATCTCCATGAATATCCTCCATGAATCTCCATGAATCTCCATGAGTCTCCATGTATCTCCATGAATCTCCATGAATCTCCATGGATCTCCTCCATGAATCTCCATGAATCTGCATGAATCTCCTTCATCAATCTCCACGAATCTCCATGAATCTACATGAATCTCCATGAATCTCCATGAATATCCTCCATGAATCTCCAGGAATCTCCATGAATCTCCATGAATCTCCATGAATATCCATGAATATCCATTAATCTCCATGTATCTCCATGAATCTCCATGAATCTACATGAATCTCCATGAATCTCCATGAATCTCCATGAATCTCCATGAATTTCCATGAATCTCCATGAATATCCATGAATCTTCATGAATCTCCTCCATGAATCTTCACGAATCTCCATGAATCTTCATGCATCTCCATGAATCTCCATGAATCTCCATGAACCTCCTCCATGAATCTCCATGAATCTACATGAATCTCCATGAATCTCCATGAATCTCCATGAATCTCCATGAATCTCCATGAATCTCCATGAATATCCATGAATATCCATTAATCTCCATGTATCTCCATGAATCTCCATGAATCTACATGAATCTCCATGAATCTCCATGAATCTCCATGAATATCCATGAATCTCCATGAATATCCATGAATCTTCATGAATCTCCTCCATGAATCTTCATGAATCTCCATGAATCTTCATGCATCTCCATGAATCTCCATGAATCTCCATGAACCTCCTCCATGAATCTCCATGAATCTACATGAATCTCCATGAATCTCCATGAATCTCCATGAATCTCCATGAATATCCATGAATATCCATGAATCTCCATGTATCTCCATGTATCTCCATGAATCTCCATGAATCTCCATGAATCTCCATGAATCTCCTCCATGAATCTCCATGAATCACCATGAATCTCCTTCATCAATCTCCACGAATCTCCATGAATCTCCATGAATCTCCATGAATCTCCATGAATATCCATGAACCTCCTCCATGAATCTCCATGAATCTCCATGAATCTCCTTCATCAATCTCCACGAATCTCCATGAATCTCCATGAATCTCCATGAATATCCATGAATATCCATGAATCTCCATGTATCTCCATGAATCTCCATGAATATCCTCCATGAATCTCCATGAATCTCCATGAATCTCCATGAATCTCCTTCATCAATCTCCACGAATCTCCATGAATCTACATGAATCCCCATGAATCTCCATGAATCTCCATGAATCTCCATGAATATCCATGAATATCCATTAATCTCCATGTATCTCCATGAATCTCCATGAATATCCATGAATCTTCATGAATCTCCTCCATGAATCTTCATGAATCTCCATGAATCTCCATGCATCTCCATGAATCTCCATGAATCTCCATGAATCTCCATGAACCTCCTCCATGAATCTCCATGAATCTCCATGAATATCCATGAACCTCCTCCATGAATATCCATAAATCTTCATGAATCTCCTCCATGAATCTTCATGAATCTCCTCCATGAATCTTCATGAATCTCCATGAATCTCCATGCATCTCCATGAATCTCCATGAATCTCCATGAACCTCCTCCATGAATCTCCATGAATCTCCATGAATATCCTCCATGAATCTCCATGAATCTCCATGAATCTCCATGTATCTCCATGAATCTACATGAATCTCCATGATTCTCCTCCATGAATCTCCATGAATCACCATGAATCTCCTTCATCAATCTCCACGAATCTCCATGAATCTCCATGAATCTCCATGAATATCCATGAATATCCATGAATCTCCATGTATCTCCATGTATCTCCATGAATCTCCATGAATCTCCATGAATCTCCATGTATCTCTATGAATCTACATGAATCTCCATGAATCTCCATGAATCTCCTCCATAAATCACCATGAATCTCCTTCATCAATCTCCACGGATCTCCATGAATTTCCATGAATCTCCACGAATCTCCATGAATCTACATGAATCTCCATGAATCTCCATGAATCTCCATGAATCTCCATGAATATCCATGAATATCCATGAATCTCCATGTATCTCCATGAATCTACATGAATCTCCATGAATCTCCTCCATGAATCTCCATGAATCTCCATGATATCCTGTATGAATCTTCATGAATCTCCATGAATCTCCATGCATCTCCATGAATCTCCATGAATCTTCATGAACCTCCTCCATGAATCTCCATGAATCTCCATGAATATCCATGAATCTCCATGAATCTCCATGAATCTCCATGTATCTCCATGAATCTACATGAATCTCCATGAATCTCCATGAATCTCCTCCATGAATCTCCATAAATCACCATGAATCTCCTTCATCAATCTCCATGAATCTCCATGAATCTCCATGAATCTCCATGAATATCCATGAATCTCCATGTATCTCCATGTATCTCCATGAATCTCCTCCATGAATCTTCATGAATCTCCATGAATCTCCATGCATCTCCATGAATCTCCATGAATCTCCATGAACCTCCTCCATGAATCTCCATGAATCTCCATGAATATCCTCCATGAATCTCCATGAATCTCCATGAGTCTCCATGTATCTCCATGAATCTCCATGAATCTCCATGGATCTCCTCCATGAATCTCCATGAATCTGCATGAATCTCCTTCATCAATCTCCACGAATCTCCATGAATCTACATGAATCTCCATGAATCTCCATGAATATCCTCCATGAATCTCCATGAATCTCCATGAATCTCCATGAATCTCCATGAATATCCATGAATATCCATTAATCTCCATGTATCTCCATGAATCTCCATGAATCTACATGAATCTCCATGAATCTCCATGAATCTCCATGAATCTCCATGAATTTCCATGAATCTCCATGAATATCCATGAATCTTCATGAATCTCCTCCATGAATCTTCACGAATCTCCATGAATCTTCATGCATCTCCATGAATCTCCATGAATCTCCATGAACCTCCTCCATGAATCTCCATGAATCTACATGAATCTCCATGAATCTCCATGAATCTCCATGAATCTCCATGAATCTCCATGAATCTCCATGAATATCCATGAATATCCATTAATCTCCATGTATCTCCATGAATCTCCATGAATCTACATGAATCTCCATGAATCTCCATGAATCTCCATGAATATCCATGAATCTCCATGAATATCCATGAATCTTCATGAATCTCCTCCATGAATCTTCATGAATCTCCATGAATCTTCATGCATCTCCATGAATCTCCATGAATCTCCATGAACCTCCTCCATGAATCTCCATGAATCTACATGAATCTCCATGAATCTCCATGAATCTCCATGAATCTCCATGAATATCCATGAATATCCATGAATCTCCATGTATCTCCATGTATCTCCATGAATCTCCATGAATCTCCATGAATCTCCATGAATCTCCTCCATGAATCTCCATGAATCACCATGAATCTCCTTCATCAATCTCCACGAATCTCCATGAATCTCCATGAATCTCCATGAATCTCCATGAATATCCATGAATATCCCTGAATCTCCATGTATCTCCATGAATCTCCATGAATATCCATGAATCTTCATGAATCTCCTCCATGAATCTTCATGAATCTCCATGAATCTCCATGCATCTCCATGAATCTCCATGAATCTCCATGAACCTCCTCCATGAATCTCCATGAATCTCCATGAATATCCTCCATGAATCTCCATGAATCTCCATGAATCTCCATGAATCTCCTTCATCAATCTCCACGAATCTCCATGAATCTACATGAATCTCCATGAATCTCCATGAATATCCATGAATCTCCATGTATCTCCATGTATCTCCATGAATCTCCATGAATCTCCATGAATCTCCATGAATCTCCTCCATAAATCACCATGAATCTCCTTCATCAATCTCCACGAATCTCCATGAATTTCCATGAATCTCCACGAATCTCCATGAATCTACATGAATCTCCATGAATCTCCATGAATCTCCATGCATCTCCATGAATCTCCATGAATCTCCATGACCCTCCTCCATGAATCTCCATGAATCTCCATGAATATCCATGAATCTCCATGAATCTCCATGAATATCCATGAACCTCCTCCATGAATCTCCATGAATCTCCATGAATCTCGTTCATCAATCTCCACGAATCTCCATGAATCTCCATGAATCTCCATGAATATCCATGAATATCCATGAATCTCCATGTATCTCCATGAATCTCCATGAATATCCTCCATGAATCTCCATGAATCTCCATGAATCTCCATGAATCTCCTTCATCAATCTCCACGAATCTCCATGAATCTACATGAATCCCCATGAATCTCCATGAATCTCCATGAATCTCCATGAATATCCATGAATATCCATTAATCTCCATGTATCTCCATGAATCTCCATGAATATCCATGAATCTTCATGAATCTCCTCCATGAACCTTCATGAATCTGCATGAACCTCCATGCATCTCCATGAATCTCCATGAATCTCCATGAATCTCCATGAACCTCCTCCATGAATCTCCATGAATCTCCATGAATATCCATGAACCTCCTCCATGAATATCCATGAATCTTCATGAATCTCCTCCATGAATCTTCATGAATCTCCTCCATGAATCTTCATGAATCTCCATGAATCTCCATGCATCTCCATGAATCTCCATGAATCTCCATGAACCTCCTCCATGAATCTCCATGAATCTCCATGAATATCCTCCATGAATCTCCATGAATCTCCATGAATCTCCATGTATCTCCATGAATCTACATGAATCTCCATGAATCTCCATGATTCTCCTCCATGAATCTCCATGAATCACCATGAATCTCCTTCATCAATCTCCACGAATCTCCATGAATCTCCATGAATCTCCATGAATATCCATGAATATCCATGAATCTCCATGTATCTCCATGTATCTCCATGAATCTCCATGAATCTCCATGAATCTCCATGTATCTCTATGAATCTACATGAATCTCCATGAATCTCCATGAATCTCCTCCATAAATCACCATGAATCTCCTTCATCAATCTCCACGGATCTCCATGAATTTCCATGAATCTCCACGAATCTCCATGAATCTACATGAATCTCCATGAATCTCCATGAATCTCCATGAATCTCCATGAATATCCATGAATATCCATGAATCTCCATGTATCTCCATGAATCTACATGAATCTCCATGAATCTCCTCCATGAATCTCCATGAATCTCCATGATATCCTGTATGAATCTTCATGAATCTCCATGAATCTCCATGCATCTCCATGAATCTCCATGAATCTTCATGAACCTCCTCCATGAATCTCCATGAATCTCCATGAATATCCATGAATCTCCATGAATCTCCATGAATCTCCATGTATCTCCATGAATCTACATGAATCTCCATGAATCTCCATGAATCTCCTCCATGAATCTCCATAAATCACCATGAATCTCCTTCATCAATCTCCATGAATCTCCATGAATCTCCATGAATCTCCATGAATATCCATGAATCTCCATGTATCTCCATGTATCTCCATGAATCTCCTCCATGAATCTTCATGAATCTCCATGAATCTCCATGCATCTCCATGAATCTCCATGAATCTCCATGAACCTCCTCCATGAATCTCCATGAATCTCCATGAATATCCTCCATGAATCTCCATGAATCTCCATGAGTCTCCATGTATCTCCATGAATCTCCATGAATCTCCATGGATCTCCTCCATGAATCTCCATGAATCTGCATGAATCTCCTTCATCAATCTCCACGAATCTCCATGAATCTACATGAATCTCCATGAATCTCCATGAATATCCTCCATGAATCTCCATGAATCTCCATGAATCTCCATGAATCTCCATGAATATCCATGAATATCCATTAATCTCCATGTATCTCCATGAATCTCCATGAATCTACATGAATCTCCATGAATCTCCATGAATCTCCATGAATCTCCATGAATTTCCATGAATCTCCATGAATATCCATGAATCTTCATGAATCTCCTCCATGAATCTTCACGAATCTCCATGAATCTTCATGCATCTCCATGAATCTCCATGAATCTCCATGAACCTCCTCCATGAATCTCCATGAATCTACATGAATCTCCATGAATCTCCATGAATCTCCATGAATCTCCATGAATCTCCATGAATCTCCATGAATATCCATGAATATCCATTAATCTCCATGTATCTCCATGAATCTCCATGAATCTACATGAATCTCCATGAATCTCCATGAATCTCCATGAATATCCATGAATCTCCATGAATATCCATGAATCTTCATGAATCTCCTCCATGAATCTTCATGAATCTCCATGAATCTTCATGCATCTCCATGAATCTCCATGAATCTCCATGAACCTCCTCCATGAATCTCCATGAATCTACATGAATCTCCATGAATCTCCATGAATCTCCATGAATCTCCATGAATATCCATGAATATCCATGAATCTCCATGTATCTCCATGTATCTCCATGAATCTCCATGAATCTCCATGAATCTCCATGAATCTCCTCCATGAATCTCCATGAATCACCATGAATCTCCTTCATCAATCTCCACGAATCTCCATGAATCTCCATGAATCTCCATGAATCTCCATGAATATCCATGAATATCCCTGAATCTCCATGTATCTCCATGAATCTCCATGAATATCCATGAATCTTCATGAATCTCCTCCATGAATCTTCATGAATCTCCATGAATCTCCATGCATCTCCATGAATCTCCATGAATCTCCATGAACCTCCTCCATGAATCTCCATGAATCTCCATGAATATCCTCCATGAATCTCCATGAATCTCCATGAATCTCCATGAATCTCCTTCATCAATCTCCACGAATCTCCATGAATCTACATGAATCTCCATGAATCTCCATGAATATCCATGAATCTCCATGTATCTCCATGTATCTCCATGAATCTCCATGAATCTCCATGAATCTCCATGAATCTCCTCCATAAATCACCATGAATCTCCTTCATCAATCTCCACGAATCTCCATGAATTTCCATGAATCTCCACGAATCTCCATGAATCTACATGAATCTCCATGAATCTCCATGAATCTCCATGAATCTCCATGAATATCCATGAATATCCATGAATCTCCATGTATCTCCATGTATCTCCATGAATCTCCATGAATCTCCATGTATCTCCATGAATCTACATGAATCTCCATGAATCTCCATGAATCTCCTCCATGAATCTCCATGAATCTCCATGATATCCTGTATGAATCTTCATGAATCTCCATGAATCTCCATGCATCTCCATGAATCTCCATGAATCTTCATGAACATCCTCCATGAATCTCCATGAATCTCCATGAATATCCATGAATCTCCATGAATCTCCATGAATCTCCATGTATCTCCATGAATCTACATGAATCTCCATGAATCTCCATGAATCTCCTCCATGAATCTCCATAAATCACCATGAATCTCCTTCATCAATCTCCATGAATCTCCATGAATCTCCATGAATCTCCATGAATATCCATGAATCTCCATGTATCTCCATGTATCTCCATGAATCTCCTCCATGAATCTTCATGAATCTCCATGAATCTCCATGCATCTCCATGAATCTCCATGAATCTCCATGAACCTCCTCCATGAATCTCCATGAATCTCCATGAATATCCTCCATGAATCTCCATGAATCTCCATGAATCTCCATGTATCTCCATGAATCTCCATGAATCTCCATGGATCTCCTCCATGAATCTCCATGAATCTCCATGAATCTCCTTCATCAATCTCCACGAATCTCCATGAATCTACATGAATCTCCATGAATCTCCATGAATATCCTCCATGAATCTCCATGAATCTCCATGAATCTCCATGAATCTCCATGAATATCCATGAATATCCATTAATCTCCATGTATCTCCATGAATCTCCATGAATCTACATGAATCTCCATGAATCTCCATGAATCTCCATGAATCTCCATGAATATCCATGAATCTCCATGAATATCCATGAATCTTCATGAATCTCCTCCATGAATCTTCATGAATCTCCATGAATCTTCATGCATCTCCATGAATCTCCATGAATCTCCATGAACCTCCTCCATGAATCTCCATGAATCTACATGAATCTCCATGAATCTCCATGAATCTCCATGAATCTCCATGAATATCCATGAATATCCATGAATCTCCATGTATCTCCATGTATCTCCATGAATCTCCATGAATCTCCATGAATCTCCATGAATCTCCTCCATGAATCTCCATGAATCACCATGAATCTCCTTCATCAATCTCCACGAATCTCCATGAATCTCCATGAATCTCCATGAATCTCCATGAATATCCATGAATATCCCTGAATCTCCATGTATCTCCATGAATCTCCATGAATATCCATGAATCTTCATGAATCTCCTCCATGAATCTTCATGAATCTCCATGAATCTCCATGCATCTCCATGAATCTCCATGAATCTCCATGAACCTCCTCCATGAATCTCCATGAATCTCCATGAATATCCTCCATGAATCTCCATGAATCTCCATGAATCTCCATGAATCTCCTTCATCAATCTCCACGAATCTCCATGAATCTACATGAATCTCCATGAATCTCCATGAATCTCCATGAATCTCCATGAATATCCATGAATCTCCATGTATCTCCATGTATCTCCATGAATCTCCATGAATCTCCATGAATCTCCATGTATCTCCATGAATCTACATGAATCTCCATGAATCTCCATGAATCTCCTCCATGAATCTCCATAAATCACTATGAATCTCCATGATGTCCTGTATGAATCTTCATGAATCTCCATGAATCTCCATGCATCTCCATGAATCTCCATGAATCTCCATGAATCTCCTCCATGAATCTTCATGAATCTCCATGAATCTCCATGCATCTCCATGAATCTCCATGAATCTCCATGAACCTCCTCCATGAATCTCCGTGAATCTCCATGAATATCCTCCATGAATCTCCATGAATCTCCATGAATCTCCATGAATCTCCTTCATCAATCTCCACGAATCTCCATGAATCTACATGAATCTCCATGAATCTCCATGAATCTCCATGAATCTCCATGAATATCCATGAATCTCCATGTATCTTCATGTATCTCCATGAATCTCCATGAATCTCCATGTATCTCCATGAATCTACATGAATCTCCATGAATCTCCATGAATCTCCTCCATGAATCTCCATAAATCACCATGAATCTCCATGATATCCTGTATGAATCTTCATGAATCTCCATGAATCTCCATGCATCTCCATGAATCTCCATGAATCTCCATGACCCTCCTCCATGAATCTCCATGAATCTCCATGAATATCCATGAATCTCCATGAATCTCCATGAATATCCATGAATCTCCATGAATCTCCATGAATCTCCATGTATCTCCATGAATCTACATGAATCTCCATGAATCTCCATGTATCTCCATGAATCTCCATGAATATCCATGAACCTCCTCCATGAATATCCATTAATCTCCATGTATCTCCATGAATCTCCATGAATCTACATGAATCTCCATGAATCTCCATGAATCTCCATGAATCTCCATGAATATCCATGAATCTCCATGAATATCCATGAATCTTCATGAATCTCCTCCATGAATCTTCATGAATCTCCATGAATCTTCATGCATCTCCATAAATCTCCATGAATCTCCATGAACCTCCTCCATGAATCTCCATGAATCTACATGAATCTCCATGAATCTCCATGAATCTCCATGAATCTCCATGAATATCCATGAATATCCATGAATCTCCATGTATCTCCATGTATCTCCATGAATCTCCATGAATCTCCATGTATCTCCATGAATCTACATGAATCTCCATGAATCTCCATGAATCTCCTCCATGAATCTCCATGAATCTCCATGATATCCTGTATGAATCTTCATGAATCTCCATGAATCTCCATGCATCTCCATGAATCTCCATGAATCTTCATGAACCTCCTCCATGAATCTCCATGAATCTCCATGAATATCCATGAATCTCCATGAATCTCCATGAATCTCCATGTATCTCCATGAATCTACATGAATCTCCATGAATCTCCATGAATCTCCTCCATGAATCTCCATAAATCACCATGAATCTCCATAAATCACCATGAATCTCCTTCATCAATCTCCATGAATCTTCATGAATCTCCATGAATCTCCATGCATCTCCATGAATCTCCATGAATCTCCATGAACCTCCTCCATGAATCTCCATGAATCTCCATGAATATCCTCCATGAATCTCCATGAATCTCCATGAATCTCCATGTATCTCCATGAATCTCCATGAATCTCCATGGATCTCCTCCATGAATCTCCATGAATCTCCATGAATCTCCTTCATCAATCTCCACGAATCTCCATGAATCTACATGAATCTCCATGAATCTCCATGAATATCCTCCATGAATCTCCATGAATCTCCATGAATC
The DNA here is from genome assembly GCA_963971365.1 of Lasioglossum villosulum. Classification (NCBI taxonomy): domain Eukaryota; kingdom Metazoa; phylum Arthropoda; class Insecta; order Hymenoptera; family Halictidae; genus Lasioglossum; species Lasioglossum villosulum. Next base: position 17,072,820 of record OZ020500.1, on the reverse strand, counting down.
TCCATGAATCTCCATGAATATCCATGAATATCCATGAATCTCCATGTATCTCCATGAATCTCCATGAATCTACATGAATCTCCATGAATCTCCATGAATCTCCATGAATCTCCATGAATATCCATGAATCTCCATGAATATCCATGAATCTTCATGAATCTCCTCCATGAATCTTCATGAATCTCCATGAATCTCCATGCATCTCCATGAATCTCCATGAATCTCCATGAACCTCCTCCATGAATCTCCATGAATCTACATGAATCTCCATGAATCTCCATGAATCTCCATGAATCTCCATGAATCTCCATGAATATCCATGAATCTCCATGTATCTCCATGTATCTCCATGAATCTCCATGAATCACCATGAATCTCCATGAATCTCCTCCATGAATCTCCATGAATCACCATGAATCTCCTTCATCAATCTCCACGAATCTCCATGAATCTCCATGAATCTCCATGAATCTCCATGAATATCAATGAATATCCCTGAATCTCCATGTATCTCCATGAATCTCCATGAATCTCCATGAATCTCCATGTATCTCCATGAATCTACATGAATCTCCATGAATCTCCATGAATCTCCTGCATGAATCTCCATAAATCACCATGAATCTCCATGATATCCTGTATGAATCTTCATGAATCTCCATGAATCTCCATGAATCTCCATGAACCTCCTCCATGAATCTCCATGAATCTCCATGAATATCCATGAATCTCCATGAATCTCCATGAATCTCCATGTATCTCCATGAATCTACATGAATCTCCATGAATCTCCATGAATCTCCTCCATGAATCTCCATAAATCACCATGAATCTCCATAAATCACCATGAATCTCCTTCATCAATCTCCATGAATCTTCATGAATCTCCATGAATCTCCATGCATCTCCATGAATCTCCATGAATCTCCATGAACCTCCTCCATGAATCTCCATGAATCTCCATGAATATCCTCCATGAATCTCCATGAATCTCCATGAATCTCCATGTATCTCCATGAATCTCCATGAATCTCCATGGATCTCCTCCATGAATCTCCATGAATCTCCATGAATCTCCTTCATCAATCTCCACGAATCTCCATGAATCTACATGAATCTCCATGAATCTCCATGAATATCCTCCATGAATCTCCATGAATCTCCATGAATCTCCATGAATCTCCATGAATATCCATGAATATCCATGAATCTCCATGTATCTCCATGAATCTCCATGAATCTACATGAATCTCCATGAATCTCCATGAATCTCCATGAATCTCCATGAATATCCATGAATCTCCATGAATATCCATGAATCTTCATGAATCTCCTCCATGAATCTTCATGAATCTCCATGAATCTCCATGCATCTCCATGAATCTCCATGAATCTCCATGAACCTCCTCCATGAATCTCCATGAATCTACATGAATCTCCATGAATCTCCATGAATCTCCATGAATCTCCATGAATATCCATGAATATCCATGAATCTCCATGTATCTCCATGTATCTCCATGAATCTCCATGAATCTCCATGAATCTCCATGAATCTCCTCCATGAATCTCCATGAATCACCATGAATCTCCTTCATCAATCTCCACGAATCTCCATGAATCTCCATGAATCTCCATGAATCTCCATGAATATCCATGAATATCCCTGAATCTCCATGTATCTCCATGAATCTCCATGAATATCCATGAATCTTCATGAATCTCCTCCATGAATCTTCATGAATCTCCATGAATCTCCATGCATCTCCATGAATCTCCATGAATCTCCATGAACCTCCTCCATGAATCTCCATGAATCTCCATGAATATCCTCCATGAATCTCCATGAATCTCCATGAATCTCCATGAATCTCCTTCATCAATCTCCACGAATCTCCATGAATCTACATGAATCTCCATGAATCTCCATGAATCTCCATGAATCTCCATGAATATCCATGAATCTCCATGTATCTCCATGTATCTCCATGAATCTCCATGAATCTCCATGAATCTCCATGTATCTCCATGAATCTACATGAATCTCCATGAATCTCCATGAATCTCCTCCATGAATCTCCATAAATCACTATGAATCTCCATGATGTCCTGTATGAATCTTCATGAATCTCCATGAATCTCCATGCATCTCCATGAATCTCCATGAATCTCCATGAATCTCCTCCATGAATCTTCATGAATCTCCATGAATCTCCATGCATCTCCATGAATCTCCATGAATCTCCATGAACCTCCTCCATGAATCTCCGTGAATCTCCATGAATATCCTCCATGAATCTCCATGAATCTCCATGAATCTCCATGAATCTCCTTCATCAATCTCCACGAATCTCCATGAATCTACATGAATCTCCATGAATCTCCATGAATCTCCATGAATCTCCATGAATATCCATGAATCTCCATGTATCTTCATGTATCTCCATGAATCTCCATGAATCTCCATGTATCTCCATGAATCTACATGAATCTCCATGAATCTCCATGAATCTCCTCCATGAATCTCCATAAATCACCATGAATCTCCATGATATCCTGTATGAATCTTCATGAATCTCCATGAATCTCCATGCATCTCCATGAATCTCCATGAATCTCCATGACCCTCCTCCATGAATCTCCATGAATCTCCATGAATATCCATGAATCTCCATGAATCTCCATGAATATCCATGAATCTCCATGAATCTCCATGAATCTCCATGTATCTCCATGAATCTACATGAATCTCCATGAATCTCCATGTATCTCCATGAATCTCCATGAATATCCATGAACCTCCTCCATGAATATCCATTAATCTCCATGTATCTCCATGAATCTCCATGAATCTACATGAATCTCCATGAATCTCCATGAATCTCCATGAATCTCCATGAATATCCATGAATCTCCATGAATATCCATGAATCTTCATGAATCTCCTCCATGAATCTTCATGAATCTCCATGAATCTTCATGCATCTCCATAAATCTCCATGAATCTCCATGAACCTCCTCCATGAATCTCCATGAATCTACATGAATCTCCATGAATCTCCATGAATCTCCATGAATCTCCATGAATATCCATGAATATCCATGAATCTCCATGTATCTCCATGTATCTCCATGAATCTCCATGAATCTCCATGTATCTCCATGAATCTACATGAATCTCCATGAATCTCCATGAATCTCCTCCATGAATCTCCATGAATCTCCATGATATCCTGTATGAATCTTCATGAATCTCCATGAATCTCCATGCATCTCCATGAATCTCCATGAATCTTCTTGAACCTCCTCCATGAATCTCCATGAATCTCCATGAATATCCATGAATCTCCATGAATCTCCATGTATCTCCATGAATCTACATGAATCTCCATGAATCTCCATGAATCTCCTCCATGAATCTCCATAAATCACCATGAATCTCCATAAATCACCATGAATCTCCTTCATCAATCTCCATGAATCTTCATGAATCTCCATGAATCTCCATGCATCTCCATGAATCTCCATGAATCTCCATGAACCTCCTCCATGAATCTCCATGAATCTCCATGAATATCCTCCATGAATCTCCATGAATCTCCATGAATCTCCATGTATCTCCATGAATCTCCATGAATCTCCATGGATCTCCTCCATGAATCTCCATGAATCTCCATGAATCTCCTTCATCAATCTCCACGAATCTCCATGAATCTACATGAATCTCCATGAATCTCCATGAATATCCTCCATGAATCTCCATGAATCTCCATGAATCTCCATGAATCTCCATGAATATCCATGAATATCCATGAATCTCCATGTATCTCCATGAATCTCCATGAATCTACATGAATCTCCATGAATCTCCATGAATCTCCATGAATCTCCATGAATATCCATGAATCTCCATGAATATCCATGAATCTTCATGAATCTCCTCCATGAATCTTCATGAATCTCCATGAATCTCCATGCATCTCCATGAATCTCCATGAATCTCCATGAACCTCCTCCATGAATCTCCATGAATCTACATGAATCTCCATGAATCTCCTTCATCAATCTCCACGAATCTCCATGAATCTCCATGAATCTCCATGAATCTCCATGAATATCAATGAATATCCCTGAATCTCCATGTATCTCCATGAATCTCCATGAATCTCCATGAATCTCCATGTATCTCCATGAATCTCCATGAATCTCCATGAATCTCCATGAATATCCATGAATCTCCATGTATCTCCATGTATCTCCATGAATCTCCATGAATCACCATGAATCTCCATGAATCTCCTCCATGAATCTCCATGAATCACCATGAATCTCCTTCATCAATCTCCACGAATCTCCATGAATCTCCATGAATCTCCATGAATCTCCATGAATATCAATGAATATCCCTGAATCTCCATGTATCTCCATGAATCTCCATGAATCTCCATGAATCTCCATGTATCTCCATGAATCTACATGAATCTCCATGAATCTCCATGAATCTCCTGCATGAATCTCCATAAATCACCATGAATCTCCATGATATCCTGTATGAATCTTCATGAATCTCCATGAATCTCCATGAATCTCCATGAACCTCCTCCATGAATCTCCATGAATCTCCATGAATATCCATGAATCTCCATGAATCTCCATGAATCTCCATGTATCTCCATGAATCTACATGAATCTCCATGAATCTCCATGAATCTCCTCCATGAATCTCCATAAATCACCATGAATCTCCATAAATCACCATGAATCTCCTTCATCAATCTCCATGAATCTTCATGAATCTCCATGAATCTCCATGCATCTCCATGAATCTCCATGAATCTCCATGAACCTCCTCCATGAATCTCCATGAATCTCCATGAATCTCCATGAATATCCTCCATGAATCTCCATGAATCTCCATGAATCTCCATGTATCTCCATGAATCTCCATGAATCTCCATGGATCTCCTCCATGAATCTCCATGAATCTCCATGAATCTCCTTCATCAATCTCCACGAATCTCCATGAATCTACATGAATCTCCATGAATCTCCATGAATATCCTCCATGAATCTCCATGAATCTCCATGAATCTCCATGAATCTCCATGAATATCCATGAATATCCATGAATCTCCATGTATCTCCATGAATCTCCATGAATCTACATGAATCTCCATGAATCTCCATGAATCTCCATGAATATCCATGAATCTCCATGAATATCCATGAATCTTCATGAATCTCCTCCATGAATCTTCATGAATCTCCATGAATCTCCATGCATCTCCATGAATCTCCATGAATCTCCATGAACCTCCTCCATGAATCTCCATGAATCTACATGAATCTCCATGAATCTCCATGAATCTCCATGAATCTCCATGAATATCCATGAATATCCATGAATCTCCATGTATCTCCATGTATCTCCATGAATCTCCATGAATCTCCATGAATCTCCATGAATCTCCTCCATGAATCTCCATGAATCACCATGAATCTCCTTCATCAATCTCCACGAATCTCCATGAATCTCCATGAATCTCCATGAATCTCCATGAATATCAATGAATATCCCTGAATCTCCATGTATCTCCATGAATCTCCATGAATATCCATGAATCTTCATGAATCTCCTCCATGAATCTTCATGAATCTCCATGAATCTCCATGAATCTCCTTCATCAATCTCCACGAATCTCCATGAATCTACATGAATCTCCATGAATCTCCATGAATATCCATGAATCTCCATGTATCTCCATGTATCTCCATGAATCTCCATGAATCTCCATGAATCTCCATGTATCTCCATGAATCTACATGAATCTCCATGAATCTCCATGAATCTCCTGCATGAATCTCCATAAATCACCATGAATCTCCATGATATCCTGTATGAATCTTCATGAATCTCCATGAATCTCCATGAATCTCCATGACCCTCCTCCATGAATCTCCATGAATCTCCATGAATATCCATGAATCTCCATGAATCTCCATGAATATCCATGAATCTCCATGAATCTCCATGAATCTCCATGTATCTCCATGAATCTACATGAATCTCCATGAATCTCCATGAATCTCCTCCATGAATCTCCATAAATCACCATGAATCTCCTTCATCAATCTCCACGAATCTCCATGAATCTCCATGAATCTCCATGAATCTCCATGAATCTCCATGAACCTCCTTCATGAATCTCCATGAATCTCCATGAATATCCATGAACCTCCTCCATGAATCTCCATGAATCTCCTTCATCAATCTCCACGAATCTCCATGAATCTCCATGAATCTCCATGAATCTCCATGAATATCCATGAATCTCCATGAATCTCCATGAAACTCCTCCATGAATCTCCATGAATCTCCATGAACCTCCTCCATGAATCTCCATGAATCTACATGAATCTCCATGAATCTCCATGAATCTCCATGAATCTCCATGAATATCCATGAATATCCATGAATCTCCATGTATCTCCATGTATCTCCATGAATCTCCATGAATCTCCATGAATCTCCATGAATCTCCTCCATGAATCTCCATGAATCACCATGAATCTCCTTCATCAATCTCCACGAATCTCCATGAATCTCCATGAATCTCCATGAATCTCCATGAATATCAATGAATATCCCTGAATCTCCATGTATCTCCATGAATCTCTATGAATATCCATGAATCTTTATGAATCTCCTCCATGAATCTTCATGAATCTCCATGAATCTCCATGAATCTCCTTCATCAATCTCCACGAATCTCCATGAATCTACATGAATCTCCATGAATCTCCATGAATATCCATGAATCTCCATGTATCTCCATGTATCTCCATGAATCTCCATGAATCTCCATGAATCTCCATGTATCTCCATGAATCTACATGAATCTCCATGAATCTCCATGAATCTCCTGCATGAATCTCCATAAATCACCATGAATCTCCATGATATCCTGTATGAATCTTCATGAATCTCCATGAATCTCCATGAATCTCCATGACCCTCCTCCATGAATCTCCATGAATCTCCATGAATATCCATGAATCTCCATGAATCTCCATGAATATCCATGAATCTCCATGAATCTCCATGAATCTCCATGTATCTCCATGAATCTACATGAATCTCCATGAATCTCCATGAATCTCCTCCATGAATCTCCATAAATCACCATGAATCTCCTTCATCAATCTCCACGAATCTCCATGAATCTCCATGAATCTCCATGAATCTCCATGAACCTCCTTCATGAATCTCCATGAATCTCCATGAATATCCATGAACCTCCTCCATGAATCTCCATGAATCTCCTTCATCAATCTCCACGAATCTCCATGAATCTCCATGAATCTCCATGAATCTCCATGAATATCCATGAATATCCATGAATCTCCATGTATCTCCATGAATCTCCATGAATATCCATGAATCTTCATGAATCTCCTCCATGAATCTTCATGAATCTCCATGAATCTCCATGCATCTCCATGAATCTCCATGAATCTCCATGAACCTCCTCCATGAATCTCCATGAATCTCCATGAACCTCCTCCATGAATCTCCATGAATCTCCATGAATATCCATGAACCTCCTCCATGAATCTCCATGAATCTCCATGAATCTCCATGAATCTCCTTCATCAATCTCCACGAATCTCCATGAATATCCATGAATATCCATGAATCTCCATGTATCTCCATGAATCTCCATGAATATCCATGAATCTTCATGAATCTCCTCCATGAATCTTCATGAATCTCCATGAATCTCCATGCATCTCCATGAATCTCCATGAATCTCCATGAACCTCCTCCATGAATCTCCATGAATCTCCATGAATATCCTCCATGAATCTCCATGAATCTCCATGAATCTCCATGAATATCCTCCATGAATCTCCATGAATCTCCATGAATCTCCATGAATCTCCTTCATCAATCTCCACGAATCTCCATGAATCTACATGAATCTCCATGAATCTCCATGAATCTCCATGAATCTCCATGAATATCCATGAATCTCCATGAATATCCATGAATCTCCATGAATCTTCATGAATCTCCATGAATCTCCATGAATATCCATGAATCTCCATGAATCTTCATGAATCTCCATGAATCTCCATGCATCTCCATGAATCTCCATGAATCTCCATGACCCTCCTCCATGAATCTCCATGAATCTCCATGAATATCCATGAATCTCCATGAATCTCCATGAATATCCATGAACCTCCTCCATGAATCTCCATGAATCTCCATGAATCTCCTTCATCAATCTCCACGAATCTCCATGAATCTCCATGAATCTCCATGAATATCCATGAATATCCATGAATCTCCATGTATCTCCATGAATCTCCATGAATATCCTCCATGAATCTCCATGAATCTCCATGAATCTCCATGCATCTCCATGAATCTCCATGAATCTCCATGAACCTCCTCCATGAATCTCCATGAATCTCCATGAATATCCTCCATGAATCTCCATGAATCTCCATGAATCTCCATGTATCTCCATGAATCTACATGAATCTCCATGAATCTCCATGATTCTCCTCCATGAATCTCCATGAATCACCATGAATCTCCTTCATCAATCTCCACGAATCTCCATGAATCTCCATGAATCTCCATGAATCTCCATGAATCTCCATGTATCTCCATGAATCTACATGAATCTCCATGAATCTCCATGATTCTCCTCCATGAATCTCCATGAATCACCATGAATCTCCTTCATCAATCTCCACGAATCTCCATGAATCTCCATGAATCTCCATGAATATCCATGAATATCCATGAATCTCCATGTATCTCCATGTATCTCCATGAATCTCCATGAATCTCCATGAATCTCCATGTATCTCTATGAATCTACATGAATCTCCATGAATCTCCATGAATCTCCTCCATAAATCACCATGAATCTCCTTCATCAATCTCCACGGATCTCCATGAATTTCCATGAATCTCCACGAATCTCCATGAATCTACATGAATCTCCATGAATCTCCATGAATCTCCATGAATCTCCATGAATCTCCATGTATCTCCATGAATCTACATGAATCTCCATGAATCTCCTCCATGAATCTCCATGAATCTCCATGATATCCTGTATGAATCTTCATGAATCTCCATGAATCTCCATGCATCTCCATGAATCTCCATGAATCTTCATGAACCTCCTCCATGAATCTCCATGAATCTCCATGAATCTCCATGAATCTCCATGAATCTCCATGAATCTCCATGTATCTCCATGAATCTACATGAATCTCCATGAATCTCCATGAATCTCCTCCATGAATCTCCATAAATCACCATGAATCTCCTTCATCAATCTCCATGAATCTCCATGAATCTCCATGAATCTCCATGAATATCCATGAATCTCCATGTATCTCCATGTATCTCCATGAATCTCCTCCATGAATCTTCATGAATCTCCATGAATCTCCATGCATCTCCATGAATCTCCATGAATCTCCATGAACCTCCTCCATGAATCTCCATGAATCTCCATGAATATCCTCCATGAATCTCCATGAATCTCCATGAATCTCCATGTATCTCCATGAATCTCCATGAATCTCCATGTATCTCCATGAATCTACATGAATCTCCATGAATCTCCATGAATCTCCTCCATGAATCTCCATGAATCTCCATGATATCCTGTATGAATCTTCATGAATCTCCATGAATCTCCATGCATCTCCATGAATCTCCATGAATCTTCATGAACCTCCTCCATGAATCTCCATGAATCTCCATGAATATCCATGAATCTCCATGAATCTCCATGAACCTCCATGTATCTCCATGAATCTACATGAATCTCCATGAATCTCCATGAATCTCCTCCATGAATCTCCATAAATCACCATGAATCTCCTTCATCAATCTCCATGAATCTTCATGAATCTCCATGAATCTCCATGCATCTCCATGAATCTCCATGAATCTCCATGAACCTCCTCCATGAATCTCCATGAATCTACATGAATCTCCATGAATCTCCATGAATCTCCATGAATCTCCATGAATATCCATGAATATCCATGAATCTCCATGTATCTCCATGTATCTCCATGAATCTCCATGAATCTCCATGAATCTCCATGAATCTCCTCCATGAATCTCCATGAATCACCATGAATCTCCTTCATCAATCTCCACGAATCTCCATGAATCTCCATGAATCTCCATGAATCTCCATGAATATCAATGAATATCCCTGAATCTCCATGTATCTCCATGAATCTCCATGAATATCCATGAATCTTCATGAATCTCCTCCATGAATCTTCATGAATCTCCATGAATCTCCATGAATCTCCTTCATCAATCTCCACGAATCTCCATGAATCTACATGAATCTCCATGAATCTCCATGAATATCCATGAATCTCCATGTATCTCCATGTATCTCCATGAATCTCCATGAATCTCCATGAATCTCCATGTATCTCCATGAATCTACATGAATCTCCATGAATCTCCATGAATCTCCTGCATGAATCTCCATAAATCACCATGAATCTCCATGATATCCTGTATGAATCTTCATGAATCTCCATGAATCTCCATGAATCTCCATGACCCTCCTCCATGAATCTCCATGAATCTCCATGAATATCCATGAATCTCCATGAATCTCCATGAATATCCATGAATCTCCATGAATCTCCATGAATCTCCATGAATCTCCATGTATCTCCATGAATCTACATGAATCTCCATGAATCTCCATGAATCTCCTCCATGAATCTCCATAAATCACCATGAATCTCCTTCATCAATCTCCACGAATCTCCATGAATCTCCATGAATCTCCATGAATCTCCATGAATCTCCATGAACCTCCTTCATGAATCTCCATGAATCTCCATGAATATCCATGAACCTCCTCCATGAATCTCCATGAATCTCCTTCATCAATCTCCACGAATCTCCATGAATCTCCATGAATCTCCATGAATCTCCATGAATCTCCATGAATATCCATGAATCTCCATGTATCTCCATGAATCTCCATGAATATCCATGAATCTTCATGAATCTCCTCCATGAATCTTCATGAATCTCCATGAATCTCCATGCATCTCCATGAATCTCCATGAATCTCCATGAACCTCCTCCATGAATCTCCATGAATCTACATGAATCTCCATGAATCTCCATGAATCTCCATGAATCTCCATGAATATCCATGAATATCCATGAATCTCCATGTATCTCCACGAATCTCCATGAATCTACATGAATCTCCATGAATCTCCATGAATATCCATGAATCTCCATGTATCTCCATGTATCTCCATGAATCTCCATGTATCTCCATGAATCTCCATGAATCTACATGAATCTCCATGAATCTCCATGAATATCCATGAATCTCCATGAATCTCCATGAATATCCATGAACCTCCTCCATGAATCTCCATGAATCTCCATGAATCTCCTTCATCAATCTCCACGAATCTCCATGAATCTCCATGAATCTCCATGAATATCCATGAATATCCATGAATCTCCATGTATCTCCATGAATCTCCATGAATATCCTCCATGAATCTCCATGAATCTCCATGAATCTCCATGCATCTCCATGAATCTCCATGAATCTCCATGAACCTCCTCCATGAATCTCCATGAATCTCCATGAATATCCTCCATGAATCTCCATGAATCTCCATGAATCTCCATGTATCTCCATGAATCTACATGAATCTCCATGAATCTCCATGATTCTCCTCCATGAATCTCCATGAATCACCATGAATCTCCTTCATCAATCTCCACGAATCTCCATGAATCTCCATGAATCTCCATGAATCTCCATGAATCTCCATGTATCTCCATGAATCTACATGAATCTCCATGAATCTCCATGATTCACCTCCATGAATCTCCATGAATCACCATGAATCTCCTTCATCAATCTCCACGAATCTCCATGAATCTCCATGAATCTCCATGAATATCCATGAATATCCATGAATCTCCATGTATCTCCATGTATCTCCATGAATCTCCATGAATCTCCATGAATCTCCATGTATCTCTATGAATCTACATGAATCTCCATGAATCTCCATGAATCTCCTCCATAAATCACCATGAATCTCCTTCATCAATCTCCACGGATCTCCATGAATTTCCATGAATCTCCACGAATCTCCATGAATCTACATGAATCTCCATGAATCTCCATGAATCTCCATGAATCTCCATGAATATCCATGAATATCCATGAATCTCCATGTATCTCCATGTATCTCCATGAATCTCCATGAATCTCCATGTATCTCCATGAATCTACATGAATCTCCATGAATCTCCTCCATGAATCTCCATGAATCTCCATGATATCCTGTATGAATCTTCATGAATCTCCATGAATCTCCATGCATCTCCATGAATCTCCATGAATCTTCATGAACCTCCTCCATGAATCTCCATGAATCTCCATGAATCTCCATGAATCTCCATGAATCTCCATGTATCTCCATGAATCTACATGAATCTCCATGAATCTCCATGAATCTCCTCCATGAATCTCCATAAATCACCATGAATCTCCTTCATCAATCTCCATGAATCTCCATGAATCTCCATGAATCTCCATGAATATCCATGAATCTCCATGTATCTCCATGTATCTCCATGAATCTCCTCCATGAATCTTCATGAATCTCCATGAATCTCCATGCATCTCCATGAATCTCCATGAATCTCCATGAACCTCCTCCATGAATCTCCATGAATCTCCATGAATATCCTCCATGAATCTCCATGAATCTCCATGAATCTCCATGTATCTCCATGAATCTCCATGAATCTCCATGTATCTCCATGAATCTACATGAATCTCCATGAATCTCCATGAATCTCCTCCATGAATCTCCATGAATCTCCATGATATCCTGTATGAATCTTCATGAATCTCCATGAATCTCCATGCATCTCCATGAATCTCCATGAATCTTCATGAACCTCCTCCATGAATCTCCATGAATCTCCATGAATATCCATGAATCTCCATGAATCTCCATGAACCTCCATGTATCTCCATGAATCTACATGAATCTCCATGAATCTCCATGAATCTCCTCCATGAATCTCCATAAATCACCATGAATCTCCTTCATCAATCTCCATGAATCTTCATGAATCTCCATGAATCTCCATGCATCTCCATGAATCTCCATGAATCTCCATGAACCTCCTCCATGAATCTCCATGAATCTACATGAATCTCCATGAATCTCCATGAATCTCCATGAATCTCCATGAATATCCATGAATATCCATGAATCTCCATGTATCTCCATGTATCTCCATGAATCTCCATGAATCTCCATGAATCTCCATGAATCTCCTCCATGAATCTCCATGAATCACCATGAATCTCCTTCATCAATCTCCACGAATCTCCATGAATCTCCATGAATCTCCATGAATCTCCATGAATATCAATGAATATCCCTGAATCTCCATGTATCTCCATGAATCTCCATGAATATCCATGAATCTTCATGAATCTCCTCCATGAATCTTCATGAATCTCCATGAATCTCCATGAATCTCCTTCATCAATCTCCACGAATCTCCATGAATCTACATGAATCTCCATGAATCTCCATGAATATCCATGAATCTCCATGTATCTCCATGTATCTCCATGAATCTCCATGAATCTCCATGAATCTCCATGTATCTCCATGAATCTACATGAATCTCCATGAATCTCCATGAATCTCCTGCATGAATCTCCATAAATCACCATGAATCTCCATGATATCCTGTATGAATCTTCATGAATCTCCATGAATCTCCATGAATCTCCATGACCCTCCTCCATGAATCTCCATGAATCTCCATGAATATCCATGAATCTCCATGAATCTCCATGAATATCCATGAATCTCCATGAATCTCCATGAATCTCCATGAATCTCCATGTATCTCCATGAATCTACATGAATCTCCATGAATCTCCATGAATCTCCTCCATGAATCTCCATAAATCACCATGAATCTCCTTCATCAATCTCCACGAATCTCCATGAATCTCCATGAATCTCCATGAATCTCCATGAATCTCCATGAACCTCCTTCATGAATCTCCATGAATCTCCATGAATATCCATGAACCTCCTCCATGAATCTCCATGAATCTCCTTCATCAATCTCCACGAATCTCCATGAATCTCCATGAATCTCCATGAATCTCCATGAATCTCCATGAATATCCATGAATCTCCATGTATCTCCATGAATCTCCATGAATATCCATGAATCTTCATGAATCTCCTCCATGAATCTTCATGAATCTCCATGAATCTCCATGCATCTCCATGAATCTCCATGAATCTCCATGAACCTCCTCCATGAATCTCCATGAATCTACATGAATCTCCATGAATCTCCATGAATCTCCATGAATCTCCATGAATATCCATGAATATCCATGAATCTCCATGTATCTCCACGAATCTCCATGAATCTACATGAATCTCCATGAATCTCCATGAATATCCATGAATCTCCATGTATCTCCATGTATCTCCATGAATCTCCATGTATCTCCATGAATCTACATGAATCTCCATGAATCTCCATGAATATCCATGAATCTCCATGTATCTCCATGTATCTCCATGAATCTCCATGAATCTCCATGAATCTCCATGTATCTCCATGAATCTCCATGACCCTCCTCCATGAATCTCCATGAATCTCCATGAATCTCCATGAATCTCCATGAATATCCATGAATATCCATGAATCTCCATGTATCTCCATGAATCTCCATGAATATCCATGAATCTTCATGAATCTCCTCCATGAATCTTCATGAATCTCCATGAATCTCCGTGCATCTCCATGAATCTCCATGAATCTCCATGAACCTCCTCCATGAATCTCCATGAATCTCCATGAACCTCCTCCATGAATCTCCATGAATCTCCATGAATATCCATGAACCTCCTCCATGAATCTCCATGAATCTCCATGAATCTCCATGAATCTCCTTCATCAATCTCCACGAATCTCCATGAATATCCATGAATATCCATGAATCTCCATGTATCTCCATGAATCTCCATGAATATCCATGAATCTTCATGAATCTCCTCCATGAATCTTCATGAATCTCCATGAATCTCCATGAATCTCCATGAATCTCCATGAACCTCCTCCATGAATCTCCATGAATCTCCATGAATATCCTCCATGAATCTCCATGAATCTCTATGAATCTCCATGAATATCCTCCATGAATCTCCATGAATCTCCATGAATCTCCATGAATCTCCTTCATCAATCTCCACGAATCTCCATGAATCTACATGAATCTCCATGAATCTCCATGAATCTCCATGAATCTCCATGAATCTCCATGAATCTCCATGAATCTCCATGAATATCCATGAATATCCATGAATCTCCATGTATCTCCATGTATCTCCATGAATCTCCATGAATCTCCATGTATCTCCATGAATCTACATGAATCTCCATGAATCTCCTCCATGAATCTCCATGAATCTCCATGATATCCTGTATGAATCTTCATGAATCTCCATGAATCTCCATGCATCTCCATGAATCTCCATGAATCTTCATGAACCTCCTCCATGAATCTCCATGAATCTCCATGAATCTCCATGAATCTCCATGAATCTCCATGAATCTCCATGTATCTCCATGAATCTACATGAATCTCCATGAATCTCCATGAATCTCCTCCATGAATCTCCATAAATCACCATGAATCTCCTTCATCAATCTCCATGAATCTCCATGAATCTCCATGAATCTCCATGAATATCCATGAATCTCCATGTATCTCCATGTATCTCCATGAATCTCCTCCATGAATCTTCATGAATCTCCATGAATCTCCATGCATCTCCATGAATCTCCATGAATCTCCATGAACCTCCTCCATGAATCTCCATGAATCTCCATGAATATCCTCCATGAATCTCCATGAATCTCCATGAATCTCCATGTATCTCCATGAATCTCCATGAATCTCCATGTATCTCCATGAATCTACATGAATCTCCATGAATCTCCATGAATCTCCTCCATGAATCTCCATGAATCTCCATGATATCCTGTATGAATCTTCATGAATCTCCATGAATCTCCATGCATCTCCATGAATCTCCATGAATCTTCATGAACCTCCTCCATGAATCTCCATGAATCTCCATGAATATCCATGAATCTCCATGAATCTCCATGAACCTCCATGTATCTCCATGAATCTACATGAATCTCCATGAATCTCCATGAATCTCCTCCATGAATCTCCATAAATCACCATGAATCTCCTTCATCAATCTCCATGAATCTTCATGAATCTCCATGAATCTCCATGCATCTCCATGAATCTCCATGAATCTCCATGAACCTCCTCCATGAATCTCCATGAATCTACATGAATCTCCATGAATCTCCATGAATCTCCATGAATCTCCATGAATATCCATGAATATCCATGAATCTCCATGTATCTCCATGTATCTCCATGAATCTCCATGAATCTCCATGAATCTCCATGAATCTCCTCCATGAATCTCCATGAATCACCATGAATCTCCTTCATCAATCTCCACGAATCTCCATGAATCTCCATGAATCTCCATGAATCTCCATGAATATCAATGAATATCCCTGAATCTCCATGTATCTCCATGAATCTCCATGAATATCCATGAATCTTCATGAATCTCCTCCATGAATCTTCATGAATCTCCATGAATCTCCATGAATCTCCTTCATCAATCTCCACGAATCTCCATGAATCTACATGAATCTCCATGAATCTCCATGAATATCCATGAATCTCCATGTATCTCCATGTATCTCCATGAATCTCCATGAATCTCCATGAATCTCCATGTATCTCCATGAATCTACATGAATCTCCATGAATCTCCATGAATCTCCTGCATGAATCTCCATAAATCACCATGAATCTCCATGATATCCTGTATGAATCTTCATGAATCTCCATGAATCTCCATGAATCTCCATGACCCTCCTCCATGAATCTCCATGAATCTCCATGAATATCCATGAATCTCCATGAATCTCCATGAATATCCATGAATCTCCATGAATCTCCATGAATCTCCATGAATCTCCATGTATCTCCATGAATCTACATGAATCTCCATGAATCTCCATGAATCTCCTCCATGAATCTCCATAAATCACCATGAATCTCCTTCATCAATCTCCACGAATCTCCATGAATCTCCATGAATCTCCATGAATCTCCATGAATCTCCATGAACCTCCTTCATGAATCTCCATGAATCTCCATGAATATCCATGAACCTCCTCCATGAATCTCCATGAATCTCCTTCATCAATCTCCACGAATCTCCATGAATCTCCATGAATCTCCATGAATCTCCATGAATCTCCATGAATATCCATGAATCTCCATGTATCTCCATGAATCTCCATGAATATCCATGAATCTTCATGAATCTCCTCCATGAATCTTCATGAATCTCCATGAATCTCCATGCATCTCCATGAATCTCCATGAATCTCCATGAACCTCCTCCATGAATCTCCATGAATCTACATGAATCTCCATGAATCTCCATGAATCTCCATGAATCTCCATGAATATCCATGAATATCCATGAATCTCCATGTATCTCCACGAATCTCCATGAATCTACATGAATCTCCATGAATCTCCATGAATATCCATGAATCTCCATGTATCTCCATGTATCTCCATGAATCTCCATGTATCTCCATGAATCTACATGAATCTCCATGAATCTCCATGAATATCCATGAATCTCCATGTATCTCCATGTATCTCCATGAATCTCCATGAATCTCCATGAATCTCCATGTATCTCCATGAATCTCCATGACCCTCCTCCATGAATCTCCATGAATCTCCATGAATCTCCATGAATCTCCATGAATATCCATGAATATCCATGAATCTCCATGTATCTCCATGAATCTCCATGAATATCCATGAATCTTCATGAATCTCCTCCATGAATCTTCATGAATCTCCATGAATCTCCGTGCATCTCCATGAATCTCCATGAATCTCCATGAACCTCCTCCATGAATCTCCATGAATCTCCATGAACCTCCTCCATGAATCTCCATGAATCTCCATGAATATCCATGAACCTCCTCCATGAATCTCCATGAATCTCCATGAATCTCCATGAATCTCCTTCATCAATCTCCACGAATCTCCATGAATATCCATGAATATCCATGAATCTCCATGTATCTCCATGAATCTCCATGAATATCCATGAATCTTCATGAATCTCCTCCATGAATCTTCATGAATCTCCATGAATCTCCATGAATCTCCATGAATCTCCATGAACCTCCTCCATGAATCTCCATGAATCTCCATGAATATCCTCCATGAATCTCCATGAATCTCTATGAATCTCCATGAATATCCTCCATGAATCTCCATGAATCTCCATGAATCTCCATGAATCTCCTTCATCAATCTCCACGAATCTCCATGAATCTACATGAATCTCCATGAATCTCCATGAATCTCCATGAATCTCCATGAATATCCATGAATCTCCATGAATATCCATGAATCTTCATGAATCTCCTCCATGAATCTTCATGAATCTCCATGAATCTCCATGAATATCCATGAATCTCCATGAATCTTCATGAATCTCCATGAATCTCCATGCATCTCCATGAATCTCCATGAATCTCCATGACCCTCCTCCATGAATCTCCATGAATCTCCATGAATATCCATGAATCTCCATGAATCTCCATGAATATCCATGAACCTCCTCCATGAATCTCCATGAATCTCCATGAATCTCCTTCATCAATCTCCACGAATCTCCATGAATCTCCATGAATCTCCATGAATATCCATGAATATCCATGAATCTCCATGTATCTCCATGAATCTCCATGAATATCCTCCATGAATCTCCATGAATCTCCATGAATCTCCATGAATCTCCTTCATCAATCTCCACGAATCTCCATGAATCTACATGAATCCCCATGAATCTCCATGAATCTCCATGAATCTCCATGAATATCCATGAATATCCATTAATCTCCATGTATCTCCATGAATCTCCATGAATATCCATGAATCTTCATGAATCTCCTCCATGAATCTTCATGAATCTCCATGAATCTCCATGCATCTCCATGAATCTCCATGAATCTCCATGAATCTCCATGAACCTCCTCCATGAATCTCCATGAATCTCCATGAATATCCATGAACCTCCTCCATGAATATCCATGAATCTTCATGAATCTCCTCCATGAATCTTCATGAATCTCCTCCATGAATCTTCATGAATCTCCATGAATCTCCATGCATCTCCATGAATCTCCATGAATCTCCATGAACCTCCTCCATGAATCTCCATGAATCTCCATGAATATCCTCCATGAATCTCCATGAATCTCCATGAATCTCCATGTATCTCCATGAATCTACATGAATCTCCATGAATCTCCATGATTCTCCTCCATGAATCTCCATGAATCACCATGAATCTCCTTCATCAATCTCCACGAATCTCCATGAATCTCCATGAATCTCCATGAATATCCATGAATATCCATGAATCTCCATGTATCTCCATGTATCTCCATGAATCTCCATGAATCTCCATGAATCTCCATGTATCTCTATGAATCTACATGAATCTCCATGAATCTCCATGAATCTCCTCCATAAATCACCATGAATCTCCTTCATCAATCTCCACGGATCTCCATGAATTTCCATGAATCTCCACGAATCTCCATGAATCTACATGAATCTCCATGAATCTCCATGAATCTCCATGAATATCCATGAATATCCATGAATCTCCATGTATCTCCATGAATCTACATGAATCTCCATGAATCTCCTCCATGAATCTCCATGAATCTCCATGATATCCTGTATGAATCTTCATGAATCTCCATGAATCTCCATGCATCTCCATGAATCTCCATGAATCTTCATGAACCTCCTCCATGAATCTCCATGAATCTCCATGAATATCCATGAATCTCCATGAATCTCCATGAATCTCCATGTATCTCCATGTATCTCCATGAATCTCCTCCATGAATCTTCATGAATCTCCATGAATCTCCATGCATCTCCATGAATCTCCATGAATCTCCATGAACCTCCTCCATGAATCTCCATGAATCTCCATGAATATCCTCCATGAATCTCCATGAATCTCCATGAGTCTCCATGTATCTCCATGAATCTCCATGAATCTCCATGGATCTCCTCCATGAATCTCCATGAATCTGCATGAATCTCCTTCATCAATCTCCACGAATCTCCATGAATCTACATGAATCTCCATGAATCTCCATGAATATCCTCCATGAATCTCCATGAATCTCCATGAATCTCCATGAATCTCCATGAATATCCATGAATATCCATTAATCTCCATGTATCTCCATGAATCTCCATGAATCTACATGAATCTCCATGAATCTCCATGAATCTCCATGAATCTCCATGAATTTCCATGAATCTCCATGAATATCCATGAATCTTCATGAATCTCCTCCATGAATCTTCACGAATCTCCATGAATCTTCATGCATCTCCATGAATCTCCATGAATCTCCATGAACCTCCTCCATGAATCTCCATGAATCTACATGAATCTCCATGAATCTCCATGAATCTCCATGAATCTCCATGAATCTCCATGAATCTCCATGAATATCCATGAATATCCATTAATCTCCATGTATCTCCATGAATCTCCATGAATCTACATGAATCTCCATGAATCTCCATGAATCTCCATGAATATCCATGAATCTCCATGAATATCCATGAATCTTCATGAATCTCCTCCATGAATCTTCATGAATCTCCATGAATCTTCATGCATCTCCATGAATCTCCATGAATCTCCATGAACCTCCTCCATGAATCTCCATGAATCTACATGAATCTCCATGAATCTCCATGAATCTCCATGAATCTCCATGAATATCCATGAATATCCATGAATCTCCATGTATCTCCATGTATCTCCATGAATCTCCATGAATCTCCATGAATCTCCATGAATCTCCTCCATGAATCTCCATGAATCACCATGAATCTCCTTCATCAATCTCCACGAATCTCCATGAATCTCCATGAATCTCCATGAATCTCCATGAATATCCATGAATATCCCTGAATCTCCATGTATCTCCATGAATCTCCATGAATATCCATGAATCTTCATGAATCTCCTCCATGAATCTTCATGAATCTCCATGAATCTCCATGCATCTCCATGAATCTCCATGAATCTCCATGAACCTCCTCCATGAATCTCCATGAATCTCCATGAATATCCTCCATGAATCTCCATGAATCTCCATGAATCTCCATGAATCTCCTTCATCAATCTCCACGAATCTCCATGAATCTACATGAATCTCCATGAATCTCCATGAATATCCATGAATCTCCATGTATCTCCATGTATCTCCATGAATCTCCATGAATCTCCATGAATCTCCATGAATCTCCTCCATAAATCACCATGAATCTCCTTCATCAATCTCCACGAATCTCCATGAATTTCCATGAATCTCCACGAATCTCCATGAATCTACATGAATCTCCATGAATCTCCATGAATCTCCATGAATCTCCATGAATATCCATGAATATCCATGAATCTCCATGTATCTCCATGTATCTCCATGAATCTCCATGAATCTCCATGTATCTCCATGAATCTACATGAATCTCCATGAATCTCCATGAATCTCCTCCATGAATCTCCATGAATCTCCATGATATCCTGTATGAATCTTCATGAATCTCCATGAATCTCCATGCATCTCCATGAATCTCCATGAATCTTCATGAACATCCTCCATGAATCTCCATGAATCTCCATGAATATCCATGAATCTCCATGAATCTCCATGAATGTCCATGTATCTCCATGAATCTACATGAATCTCCATGAATCTCCATGAATCTCCTCCATGAATCTCCATAAATCACCATGAATCTCCTTCATCAATCTCCATGAATCTCCATGAATCTCCATGAATCTCCATGAATATCCATGAATCTCCATGTATCTCCATGTATCTCCATGAATCTCCTCCATGAATCTTCATGAATCTCCATGAATCTCCATGCATCTCCATGAATCTCCATGAATCTCCATGAACCTCCTCCATGAATCTCCATGAATCTCCATGAATATCCTCCATGAATCTCCATGAATCTCCATGAATCTCCATGTATCTCCATGAATCTCCATGAATCTCCATGGATCTCCTCCATGAATCTCCATGAATCTCCATGAATCTCCTTCATCAATCTCCACGAATCTCCATGAATCTACATGAATCTCCATGAATCTCCATGAATATCCTCCATGAATCTCCATGAATCTCCATGAATCTCCATGAATCTCCATGAATATCCATGAATATCCTTTAATCTCCATGTATCTCCATGAATCTCCATGAATCTACATGAATCTCCATGAATCTCCATGAATCTCCATGAATCTCCATGAATATCCATGAATCTCCATGAATATCCATGAATCTTCATGAATCTCCTCCATGAATCTTCATGAATCTCCATGAATCTTCATGCATCTCCATGAATCTCCATGAATCTCCATAAACCTCCTCCATGAATCTCCATGAATCTACATGAATCTCCATGAATCTCCATGAATATCCATGAATATCCATAAATCTCCATGTATCTCCATGTATCTCCATGAATCTCCATGAATCTCCATGAATCTCCATGAATCTCCTCCATGAATCTCCATGAATCACCATGAATCTCCTTCATCAATCTCCACGAATCTCCATGAATCTCCATGAATCTCCATGAATCTCCATGAATATCCATGAATATCCCTGAATCTCCATGTATCTCCATGAATCTCCATGAATATCCATGAATCTTCATGAATCTCCTCCATGAATCTTCATGAATCTCCATGAATCTCCATGCATCTCCATGAATCTCCATGAATCTCCATGAACCTCCTCCATGAATCTCCATGAATCTCCATGAATATCCTCCATGAATCTCCATGAATCTCCATGAATCTCCATGAATCTCCTTCATCAATCTCCACGAAGCTCCATGAATCTACATGAATCTCCATGAATCTCCATGAATCTCCATGAATCTCCATGAATATCCATGAATCTCCATGTATCTCCATGTATCTCCATGAATCTCCATGAATCTCCATGAATCTCCATGTATCTCCATGAATCTACATGAATCTCCATGAATCTCCATGAATCTCCTCCATGAATCTCCATAAATCACTATGAATCTCCATGATGTCCTGTATGAATCTTCATGAATCTCCATGAATCTCCATGCATCTCCATGAATCTCCATGAATCTCCATGAATCTCCTCCATGAATCTTCATGAATCTCCATGAATCTCCATGCATCTCCATGAATCTCCATGAATCTCCATGAACCTCCTCCATGAATCTCCGTGAATCTCCATGAATATCCTCCATGAATCTCCATGAATCTCCATGAATCTCCATGAATCTCCTTCATCAATCTCCACGAATCTCCATGAATCTACATGAATCTCCATGAATCTCCATGAATCTCCATGAATATCCATGAATATCCATGAATCTCCATGTATCTTTTTGTATCTCCATTAATCTTCATGAATCTCCATGTATCTCCATGAATCTACATGAATCTCCATGAATCTCCATGAATCTCCTCCATGAATATCCATGAATCTCCATGAATCTCCATGAATCTCCATGTATCTCCATGAATCTACATGAATCTCCATGAATCTCCATGTATCTCCATGAATCTCCATGAATATCCATGAACCTCCTCCATGAATATCCATTAATCTCCATGTATCTCCATGAATCTCCATGAATCTACATGAATCTCCATGAATCTCCATGAATCTCCATGAATCTCCATGAATATCCATGAATCTCCATGAATATCCATGAATCTTCATGAATCTCCTCCATGAATCTTCATGAATCTCCATGAATCTTCATGCATCTCCATGAATCTCCATGAATCTCCATGAACCTCCTCCATGAATCTCCATGAATCTACATGAATCTCCATGAATCTCCATGAATCTCCATGAATCTCCATGAATATCCATGAATATCCATGAATCTCCATGTATCTCCATGTATCTCCATGAATCTCCATGAATCTCCATGTATCTCCATGAATCTACATGAATCTCCATGAATCTCCATGAATCTCCTCCATGAATCTCCATGAATCTCCATGATATCCTGTATGAATCTTCATGAATCTAGATGAATCTCCATGCATCTCCATGAATCTCCATGAATCTTCATGAACCTCCTCCATGAATCTCCATGAATCTCCATGAATATCCATGAATCTCCATGAATCTCCATGAATCTCCATGTATCTCCATGAATCTACATGAATCTCCATGAATCTCCATGAATCTCCTCCATGAATCTCCATAAATCACCATGAATCTCCATAAATCACCATGAATCTCCTTCATCAATCTCCATGAATCTTCATGAATCTCCATGAATCTCCATGCATCTCCATGAATCTCCATGAATCTCCATGAACCTCCTCCATGAATCTCCATGAATCTCCATGAATATCCTCCATGAATCTCCATGAATCTCCATGAATATCCATGAACCTCCTCCATGAATATCCATTAATCTCCATGTATCTCCATGAATCTCCATGAATCTACATGAATCTCCATGAATCTCCATGAATCTCCATGAATCTCCATGAATATCCATGAATCTCCATGAATATCCATGAATCTTCATGAATCTCCTCCATGAATCTTCATGAATCTCCATGAATCTTCATGCATCTCCATGAATCTCCATGAATCTCCATGAACCTCCTCCATGAATCTCCATGAATCTACATGAATCTCCATGAATCTCCATGAATCTCCATGAATATCCATGAATATCCATGAATCTCCATGTATCTCCATGTATCTCCATGAATCTCCATGAATCTCCATGTATCTCCATGAATCTACATGAATCTCCATGAATCTCCATGAATCTCCTCCATGAATCTCCATGAATCTCCATGATATCCTGTATGAATCTTCATGAATCTCCATGAATCTCCATGCATCTCCATGAATCTCCATGAATCTTCATGAACCTCCTCCATGAATCTCCATGAATCTCCATGAATATCCATGAATCTCCATGAATCTCCATGAATCTCCATGTATCTCCATGAATCTACATGAATCTCCATGAATCTCCATGAATCTCCTCCATGAATCTCCATAAATCACCATGAATCTCCATAAATCACCATGAATCTCCTTCATCAATCTCCATGAATCTTCATGAATCTCCATGAATCTCCATGCATCTCCATGAATCTCCATGAATCTCCATGAACCTCCTCCATGAATCTCCATGAATCTCCATGAATATCCTCCATGAATCTCCATGAATCTCCATGAATCTCCATGTATCTCCATGAATCTCCATGAATCTCCATGGATCTCCTCCATGAATCTCCATGAATCTCCATGAATCTCCTTCATCAATCTCCACGAATCTCCATGAATCTACATGAATCTCCATGAATCTCCATGAATATCCTCCATGAATCTCCATGAATCTCCATGAATCTCCATGAATCTCCATGAATATCCATGAATATCCATGAATCTCCATGTATCTCCATGAATCTCCATGAATCTACATGAATCTCCATGAATCTCCATGAATCTCCATGAATCTCCATGAATATCCATGAATCTCCATGAATATCCATGAATCTTCATGAATCTCCTCCATGAATCTTCATGAATCTCCATGAATCTCCATGCATCTCCATGAATCTCCATGAATCTCCATGAACCTCCTCCATGAATCTCCATGAATCTACATGAATCTCCATGAATCTCCATGAATCTCCATGAATCTCCATGAATATCCATGAATATCCATGAATCTCCATGTATCTCCATGTATCTCCATGAATCTCCATGAATCTCCATGAATCTCCATGAATCTCCTCCATGAATCTCCATGAATCACCATGAATCTCCTTCATCAATCTCCACGAATCTCCATGAATCTCCATGAATCTCCATGAATCTCCATGAATATCAATGAATATCCCTGAATCTCCATGTATCTCCATGAATCTCCATGAATATCCATGAATCTTCATGAATCTCCTCCATGAATCTTCATGAATCTCCATGAATCTCCATGAATCTCCTTCATCAATCTCCACGAATCTCCATGAATCTACATGAATCTCCATGAATCTCCATGAATATCCATGAATCTCCATGTATCTCCATGTATCTCCATGAATCTCCATGAAGCTCCATGAATCTCCATGTATCTCCATGAATCTACATGAATCTCCATGAATCTCCATGAATCTCCTGCATGAATCTCCATAAATCACCATGAATCTCCATGATATCCTGTATGAATCTTCATGAATCTCCATGAATCTCCATGAATCTCCATGACCCTCCTCCATGAATCTCCATGAATCTCCATGAATATCCATGAATCTCCATGAATCTCCATGAATATCCATGAATCTCCATGAATCTCCATGAATCTCCATGTATCTCCATGAATCTACATGAATCTCCATGAATCTCCATGAATCTCCTCCATGAATCTCCATAAATCACCATGAATCTCCTTCATCAATCTCCACGAATCTCCATGAATCTCCATGAATCTCCATGAATCTCCATGAATCTCCATGAACCTCCTTCATGAATCTCCATGAATCTCCATGAATATCCATGAACCTCCTCCATGAATCTCCATGAATCTCCTTCATCAATCTCCACGAATCTCCATGAATCTCCATGAATCTCCATGAATCTCCATGAATATCCATGAATATCCATGAATCTCCATGTATCTCCATGAATCTCCATGAATATCCATGAATCTTCATGAATCTCCTCCATGAATCTTCATGAATCTCCATGAATCTCCATGCATCTCCATGAATCTCCATGAATCTCCATGAACCTCCTCCATGAATCTCCATGAATCTCCATGAACCTCCTCCATGAATCTCCATGAATCTACATGAATCTCCATGAATCTCCATGAATCTCCATGAATCTCCATGAATATCCATGAATATCCATGAATCTCCATGTATCTCCATGTATCTCCATGAATCTCCATGAATCTCCATGAATCTCCATGAATCTCCTCCATGAATCTCCATGAATCACCATGAATCTCCTTCATCAATCTCCACGAATCTCCATGAATCTCCATGAATCTCCATGAATCTCCATGAATATCAATGAATATCCCTGAATCTCCATGTATCTCCATGAATCTCCATGAATATCCATGAATCTTCATGAATCTCCTCCATGAATCTTCATGAATCTCCATGAATCTCCATGAATCTCCTTCATCAATCTCCACGAATCTCCATGAATCTACATGAATCTCCATGAATCTCCATGAATATCCATGAATCTCCATGTATCTCCATGTATCTCCATGAATCTCCATGAATCTCCATGAATCTCCATGTATCTCCATGAATCTACATGAATCTCCATGAATCTCCATGAATCTCCTGCATGAATCTCCATAAATCACCATGAATCTCCATGATATCCTGTATGAATCTTCATGAATCTCCATGAATCTCCATGAATCTCCATGACCCTCCTCCATGAATCTCCATGAATCTCCATGAATATCCATGAATCTCCATGAATCTCCATGAATATCCATGAATCTCCATGAATCTCCATGAATCTCCATGTATCTCCATGAATCTACATGAATCTCCATGAATCTCCATGAATCTCCTCCATGAATCTCCATAAATCACCATGAATCTCCTTCATCAATCTCCACGAATCTCCATGAATCTCCATGAATCTCCATGAATCTCCATGAATCTCCATGAACCTCCTTCATGAATCTCCATGAATCTCCATGAATATCCATGAACCTCCTCCATGAATCTCCATGAATCTCCTTCATCAATCTCCACGAATCTCCATGAATCTCCATGAATCTCCATGAATCTCCATGAATATCCATGAATATCCATGAATCTCCATGTATCTCCATGAATCTCCATGAATATCCATGAATCTTCATGAATCTCCTCCATGAATCTTCATGAATCTCCATGAATCTCCATGCATCTCCATGAATCTCCATGAATCTCCATGAACCTCCTCCATGAATCTCCATGAATCTCCATGAACCTCCTCCATGAATCTCCATGAATCTACATGAATCTCCATGAATCTCCATGAATCTCCATGAATCTCCATGAATATCCATGAATATCCATGAATCTCCATGTATCTCCATGTATCTCCATGAATCTCCATGAATCTCCATGAATCTCCATGAATCTCCTCCATGAATCTCCATGAATCACCATGAATCTCCTTCATCAATCTCCACGAATCTCCATGAATCTCCATGAATCTCCATGAATCTCCATGAATATCAATGAATATCCCTGAATCTCCATGTATCTCCATGAATCTCCATGAATATCCATGAATCTTCATGAATCTCCTCCATGAATCTTCATGAATCTCCATGAATCTCCATGAATCTCCTTCATCAATCTCCACGAATCTCCATGAATCTACATGAATCTCCATGAATCTCCATGAATATCCATGAATCTCCATGTATCTCCATGTATCTCCATGAATCTCCATGAATCTCCATGACCCTCCTCCATGAATCTCCATGAATCTCCATGAATATCCATGAATCTCCATGAATCTCCATGAATATCCATGAATCTCCATGAATCTCCATGAATCTCCATGTATCTCCATGAATCTACATGAATCTCCATGAATCTCCATGAATCTCCTCCATGAATCTCCATAAATCACCATGAATCTCCTTCATCAATCTCCACGAATCTCCATGAATCTCCATGAATCTCCATGAATCTCCATGAATCTCCATGAACCTCCTTCATGAATCTCCATGAATCTCCATGAATATCCATGAACCTCCTCCATGAATCTCCATGAATCTCCTTCATCAATCTCCACGAATCTCCATGAATCTCCATGAATCTCCATGAATCTCCATGAATATCCATGAATATCCATGAATCTCCATGTATCTCCATGAATCTCCATGAATATCCATGAATCTTCATGAATCTCCTCCATGAATCTTCATGAATCTCCATGAATCTCCATGCATCTCCATGAATCTCCATGAATCTCCATGAACCTCCTCCATGAATCTCCATGAATCTCCATGAACCTCCTCCATGAATCTCCATGAATCTCCATGAATATCCATGAACCTCCTCCATGAATCTCCATGAATCTCCATGAATCTCCATGAATCTCCTTCATCAATCTCCACGAATCTCCATGAATATCCATGAATATCCATGAATCTCCATGTATCTCCATGAATCTCCATGAATATCCATGAATCTTCATGAATCTCCTCCATGAATCTTCATGAATCTCCATGAATCTCCATGCATCTCCATGAATCTCCATGAATCTCCATGAACCTCCTCCATGAATCTCCATGAATCTCCATGAATATCCTCCATGAATCTCCATGAATCTCCATGAATCTCCATGAATATCCTCCATGAATCTCCATGAATCTCCATGAATCTCCATGAATCTCCTTCATCAATCTCCACGAATCTCCATGAATCTACATGAATCTCCATGAATCTCCATGAATCTCCATGAATCTCCATGAATATCCATGAATCTCCATGAATATCCATGAATCTTCATGAATCTCCTCCATGAATCTTCATGAATCTCCATGAATCTCCATGAATATCCATGAATCTCCATGAATCTTCATGAATCTCCATGACTCTCCATGCATCTCCATGAATCTCCATGAATCTCCATGACCCTCCTCCATGAATCTCCATGAATCTCCATGAATATCCATGAATCTCCATGAATCTCCATGAATATCCATGAACCTCCTCCATGAATCTCCATGAATCTCCATGAATCTCCTTCATCAATCTCCACGAATCTCCATGAATCTCCATGAATCTCCATGAATATCCATGAATATCCATGAATCTCCATGTATCTCCATGAATCTCCATGAATATCCTCCATGAATCTCCATGAATCTCCATGAATCTCCATGAATCTCCTTCATCAATCTCCACGAATCTCCATGAATCTACATGAATCCCCATGAATCTCCATGAATCTCCATGAATCTCCATGAATCTCCATGAATATCCATGAATATCCATTAATCTCCATGTATCTCCATGAATCTCCATGAATATCCATGAATCTTCATGAATCTCCTCCATGAATCTTCATGAATCTCCATGAATCTCCATGAATCTACATGAATCTCCATGAATCTCCATGAATCTCCATGAATCTCCATGAATATCCATGAATATCCATGAATCTCCATGTATCTCCATGTATCTCCATGAATCTCCATGAATCTCCATGAATCTCCATGAATCTCCTCCATGAATCTCCATGAATCACCATGAATCTCCTTCATCAATCTCCACGAATCTCCATGAATCTCCATGAATCTCCATGAATCTCCATGAATATCAATGAATATCCCTGAATCTCCATGTATCTCCATGAATCTCCATGAATATCCATGAATCTTCATGAATCTCCTCCATGAATATTCATGAATCTCCATGAATCTCCATGAATCTCCTTCATCAATCTCCACGAATCTCCATGAATCTACATGAATCTCCATGAATCTCCATGAATATCCATGAATCTCCATGTATCTCCATGTATCTCCATGAATCTCCATGAATCTCCATGAATCTCCATGTATCTCCATGAATCTACATGAATCTCCATGAATCTCCATGAATCTCCTGCATGAATCTCCATAAATCACCATGAATCTCCATGATATCCTGTATGAATCTTCATGAATCTCCATGAATCTCCATGAATCTCCATGACCCTCCTCCATGAATCTCCATGAATCTCCATGAATATCCATGAATCTCCATGAATCTCCATGAATATCCATGAATCTCCATGAATCTCCATGAATCTCCATGTATCTCCATGAATCTACATGAATCTCCATGAATCTCCATGAATCTCCTCCATGAATCTCCATAAATCACCATGAATCTCCTTCATCAATCTCCACGAATCTCCATGAATCTCCATGAATCTCCATGAATCTCCATGAATCTCCATGAACCTCCTTCATGAATCTCCATGAATCTCCATGAATATCCATGAACCTCCTCCATGAATCTCCATGAATCTCCTTCATCAATCTCCACGAATCTCCATGAATCTCCATGAATCTCCATGAATCTCCATGAATATCCATGAATATCCATGAATCTCCATGTATCTCCATGAATCTCCATGAATATCCATGAATCTTCATGAATCTCCTCCATGAATCTTCATGAATCTCCATGAATCTCCATGCATCTCCATGAATCTCCATGAATCTCCATGAACCTCCTCCATGAATCTCCATGAATCTCCATGAACCTCCTCCATGAATCTCCATGAATCTCCATGAATATCCATGAACCTCCTCCATGAATCTCCATGAATCTCCATGAATCTCCATGAATATCCATGAACCTCCTCCATGAATCTCCATGAATCTCCATGAATCTCCTTCATCAATCTCCACGAATCTCCATGAATCTCCATGAATCTCCATGAATATCCATGAATATCCATGAATCTCCATGTATCTCCATGAATCTCCATGAATATCCTCCATGAATCTCCATGAATCTCCATGAATCTCCATGAATCTCCTTCATCAATCTCCACGAATCTCCATGAATCTACATGAATCCCCATGAATCTCCATGAATCTCCATGAATCTCCATGAATCTCCATGAATATCCATGAATATCCATTAATCTCCATGTATCTCCATGAATCTCCATGAATATCCATGAATCTTCATGAATCTCCTCCATGAATCTTCATGAATCTCCATGAATCTCCATGAATCTACATGAATCTCCATGAATCTCCATGAATCTCCATGTATCTCCATGAATCTACATGAATCTCCATGAATCTCCATGAATCTCCTCCATGAATCTCCATGAATCTCCATGATATCCTGTATGAATCTTCATGAATCTCCATGAATCTCCATGCATCTCCATGAATCTCCATGAATCTTCATGAACCTCCTCCATGAATCTCCATGAATCTCCATGAATATCCATGAATCTCCATGAATCTCCATGAATCTCCATGTATCTCCATGAATCTACATGAATCTCCATGAATCTCCATGAATCTCCTCCATGAATCTCCATAAATCACCATGAATCTCCATAAATCACCATGAATCTCCTTCATCAATCTCCATGAATCTTCATGAATCTCCATGAATCTCCATGCATCTCCATGAATCTCCATGAATCTCCATGAACCTCCTCCATGAATCTCCATGAATCTCCATGAATATCCTCCATGAATCTCCATGAATCTCCATGAATCTCCATGTATCTCCATGAATCTCCATGAATCTCCATGGATCTCCTCCATGAATCTCCATGAATCTCCATGAATCTCCTTCATCAATCTCCACGAATCTCCATGAATCTACATGAATCTCCATGAATCTCCATGAATATCCTCCATGAATCTCCATGAATCTCCATGAATCTCCATGAATCTCCATGAATATCCATGAATATCCATGAATCTCCATGTATCTCCATGAATCTCCATGAATCTACATGAATCTCCATGAATCTCCATGAATCTCCATGAATCTCCATGAATATCCATGAATCTCCATGAATATCCATGAATCTTCATGAATCTCCTCCATGAATCTTCATGAATCTCCATGAATCTCCATGCATCTCCATGAATCTCCATGAATCTCCATGAATATCAATGAATATCCCTGAATCTCCATGTATCTCCATGAATCTCCATGAATATCCATGAATCTTCATGAATCTCCTCCATGAATGTTCATGAATCTCCATGAATCTCCATGAATCTCCTTCATCAATCTCCACGAATCTCCATGAATCTACATGAATCTCCATGAATCTCCATGAATATCCATGAATCTCCATGTATCTCCATGTATCTCCATGAATCTCCATGAAGCTCCATGAATCTCCATGTATCTCCATGAATCTACATGAATCTCCATGAATCTCCATGAATCTCCTGCATGAATCTCCATGAATCTACATGAATCTCCATGAATCTCCATGAATCTCCATGAATCTCCATGAATATCCATGAATATCCATGAATCTCCATGTATCTCCATGTATCTCCATGAATCTCCATGAATCTCCATGAATCTCCATGAATCTCCTCCATGAATCTCCATGAATCACCATGAATCTCCTTCATCAATCTCCACGAATCTCCATGAATCTCCATGAATCTCCATGAATCTCCATGAATATCAATGAATATCCCTGAATCTCCATGTATCTCCATGAATCTCCATGAATATCCATGAATCTTCATGAATCTCCTCCATGAATCTTCATGAATCTCCATGAATCTCCATGAATCTCCTTCATCAATCTCCACGAATCTCCATGAATCTACATGAATCTCCATGAATCTCCATGAATATCCATGAATCTCCATGTATCTCCATGTATCTCCATGAATCTCCATGAATCTCCATGAATCTCCATGTATCTCCATGAATCTACATGAATCTCCATGAATCTCCATGAATCTCCTGCATGAATCTCCATAAATCACCATGAATCTCCATGATATCCTGTATGAATCTTCATGAATCTCCATGAATCTCCATGAATCTCCATGACCCTCCTCCATGAATCTCCATGAATCTCCATGAATATCCATGAATCTCCATGAATCTCCATGAATATCCATGAATCTCCATGAATCTCCATGAATCTCCATGTATCTCCATGAATCTACATGAATCTCCATGAATCTCCATGAATCTCCTCCATGAATCTCCATAAATCACCATGAATCTCCTTCATCAATCTCCACGAATCTCCATGAATCTCCATGAATCTCCATGAATCTCCATGAATCTCCATGAACCTCCTTCATGAATCTCCATGAATCTCCATGAATATCCATGAACCTCCTCCATGAATCTCCATGAATCTCCTTCATCAATCTCCACGAATCTCCATGAATCTCCATGAATCTCCATGAATCTCCATGAATATCCATGAATATCCATGAATCTCCATGTATCTCCATGAATCTCCATGAATATCCATGAATCTTCATGAATCTCCTCCATGAATCTTCATGAATCTCCATGAATCTCCATGCATCTCCATGAATCTCCATGAATCTCCATGAACCTCCTCCATGAATCTCCATGAATCTCCATGAACCTCCTCCATGAATCTCCATGAATCTACATGAATCTCCATGAATCTCCATGAATCTCCATGAATCTCCATGAATATCCATGAATATCCATGAATCTCCTCCATGAATCTCCATGAATCACCATGAATCTCCTTCATCAATCTCCACGAATCTCCATGAATCTCCATGAATCTCCATGAATCTCCATGAATATCAATGAATATCCCTGAATCTCCATGTATCTCCATGAATCTCCATGAATATCCATGAATCTTCATGAATCTCCTCCATGAATCTTCATGAATCTCCATGAATCTCCATGAATCTCCTTCATCAATCTCCACGAATCTCAATGAATCTACATGAATCTCCATGAATCTCCATGAATATCCATGAATCTCCATGTATCTCCATGTATCTCCATGAATCTCCATGAATCTCCATGACCCTCCTCCATGAATCTCCATGAATCTCCATGAATATCCATGAATCTCCATGAATCTCCATGAATATCCATGAATCTCCATGAATCTCCATGAATCTCCATGTATCTCCATGAATCTACATGAATCTCCATGAATCTCCATGAATCTCCTCCATGAATCTCCATAAATCACCATGAATCTCCTTCATCAATCTCCACGAATCTCCATGAATCTCCATGAATCTCCATGAATCTCCATGAATCTCCATGAACCTCCTTCATGAATCTCCATGAATCTCCATGAATATCCATGAACCTCCTCCATGAATCTCCATGAATCTCCTTCATCAATCTCCACGAATCTCCATGAATCTCCATGAATCTCCATGAATCTCCATGAATATCCATGAATATCCATGAATCTCCATGTATCTCCATGAATCTCCATGAATATCCATGAATCTTCATGAATCTCCTCCATGAATCTTCATGAATCTCCATGAATCTCCATGCATCTCCATGAATCTCCATGAATCTCCATGAACCTCCTCCATGAATCTCTATGAATCTCCATGAACCTCCTCCATGAATCTCCATGAATCTCCATGAATATCCATGAACCTCCTCCATGAATCTCCATGAATCTCCATGAATCTCCATGAATCTCCTTCATCAATCTCCACGAATCTCCATGAATATCCATGAATATCCATGAATCTCCATGTATCTCCATGAATCTCCATGAATATCCATGAATCTTCATGAATCTCCTCCATGAATCTTCATGAATCTCCATGAATCTCCATGCATCTCCATGAATCTCCATGAATCTCCATGAACCTCCTCCATGAATCTCCATGAATCTCCATGAATATCCTCCATGAATCTCCATGAATCTCCATGAATCTCCATGAATATCCTCCATGAATCTCCATGAATCTCCATGAATCTCCATGAATCTCCTTCATCAATCTCCACGAATCTCCATGAATCTACATGAATCTCCATGAATCTCCATGAATCTCCATGAATCTCCATGAATATCCATGAATCTCCATGAATATCCATGAATCTTCATGAATCTCCTCCATGAATCTTCATGAATCTCCATGAATCTCCATGAATATCCATGAATCTCCATGAATCTTCATGAATCTCCATGAATCTCCATGCATCTCCATGAATCTCCATGAATCTCCATGACCCTCCTCCATGAATCTCCATGAATCTCCATGAATATCCATGAATCTCCATGAATCTCCATGAATATCCATGAACCTCCTCCATGAATCTCCATGAATCTCCATGAATCTCCTTCATCAATCTCCACGAATCTCCATGAATCTCCATGAATCTCCATGAATATCCATGAATATCCATGAATCTCCATGTATCTCCATGAATCTCCATGAATATCCTCCATGAATCTCCATGAATCTCCATGAATCTCCATGAATCTCCTTCATCAATCTCCACGAATCTCCATGAATCTACATGAATCCCCATGAATCTCCATGAATCTCCATGAATCTCCATGAATCTCCATGAATATCCATGAATATCCATTAATCTCCATGTATCTCCTCCATGAATCTTCATGAATCTCCATGAATCTCCATGAATCTACATGAATCTCCATGAATCTCCATGAATCTCCATGAATCTCCATGAATATCCATGAATATCCATGAATCTCCATGTATCTCCATGTATCTCCATGAATCTCCATGAATCTCCATGAATCTCCATGAATCTCCTCCATGAATCTCCATGAATCACCATGAATCTCCTTCATCAATCTCCACGAATCTCCATGAATCTCCATGAATCTCCATGAATCTCCATGAATATCAATGAATATCCCTGAATCTCCATGTATCTCCATGAATCTCCATGAATATCCATGAATCTTCATGAATCTCCTCCATGAATATTCATGAATCTCCATGAATCTCCATGAATCTCCTTCATCAATCTCCACGAATCTCCATGAATCTACATGAATCTCCATGAATCTCCATGAATATCCATGAATCTCCATGTATCTCCATGTATCTCCATGAATCTCCATGAATCTCCATGAATCTCCATGTATCTCCATGAATCTACATGAATCTCCATGAATCTCCATGAATCTCCTGCATGAATCTCCATAAATCACCATGAATCTCCATGATATCCTGTATGAATCTTCATGAATCTCCATGAATCTCCATGAATCTCCATGACCCTCCTCCATGAATCTCCATGAATCTCCATGAATATCCATGAATCTCCATGAATCTCCATGAATATCAATGAATATCCCTGAATCTCCATGTATCTCCATGAATCTCCATGAATATCCATGAATCTTCATGAATCTCCTCCATGAATCTTCATGAATCTCCATGAATCTCCATGAATCTCCTTCATCAATCTCCACGAATCTCAATGAATCTACATGAATCTCCATGAATCTCCATGAATATCCATGAATCTCCATGTATCTCCATGTATCTCCATGAATCTCCATGAATCTCCATGACCCTCCTCCATGAATCTCCATGAATCTCCATGAATATCCATGAATCTCCATGAATCTCCATGAATATCCATGAATCTCCATGAATCTCCATGAATCTCCATGTATCTCCATGAATCTACATGAATCTCCATGAATCTCCATGAATCTCCTCCAT
Source organism: Lasioglossum villosulum (assembly GCA_963971365.1). Taxonomy (NCBI): domain Eukaryota; kingdom Metazoa; phylum Arthropoda; class Insecta; order Hymenoptera; family Halictidae; genus Lasioglossum; species Lasioglossum villosulum. The sequence goes on along the minus strand of OZ020500.1, from coordinate 17,035,252 downwards.
GAATCTCCATAAATCACCATGAATCTCCTTCATCAATCTCCACGAATCTCCATGAATCTCCATGAATCTCCATGAATCTCCATGAATCTCCATGAACCTCCTTCATGAATCTCCATGAATCTCCATGAATATCCATGAACCTCCTCCATGAATCTCCATGAATCTCCTTCATCAATCTCCACGAATCTCCATGAATCTCCATGAATCTCCATGAATCTCCATGAATATCCATGAATATCCATGAATCTCCATGTATCTCCATGAATCTCCATGAATATCCATGAATCTTCATGAATCTCCTCCATGAATCTTCATGAATCTCCATGAATCTCCATGCATCTCCATGAATCTCCATGAATCTCCATGAACCTCCTCCATGAATCTCCATGAATCTCCATGAACCTCCTCCATGAATCTCCATGAATCTCCATGAATATCCATGAACCTCCTCCATGAATCTCCATGAATCTCCATGAATCTCCATGAATCTCCTTCATCAATCTCCACGAATCTCCATGAATATCCATGAATATCCATGAATCTCCATGTATCTCCATGAATCTCCATGAATATCCATGAATCTTCATGAATCTCCTCCATGAATCTTCATGAATCTCCATGAATCTCCATGCATCTCCATGAATCTCCATGAATCTCCATGAACCTCCTCCATGAATCTCCATGAATATCCTCCATGAATCTCCATGAATCTCCATGAATCTCCATGAATATCCTCCATGAATCTCCATGAATCTCCATGAATCTCCATGAATCTCCTTCATCAATCTCCACGAATCTCCATGAATCTACATGAATCTCCATGAATCTCCATGAATCTCCATGAATCTCCATGAATATCCATGAATCTCCATGAATATCCATGAATCTTCATGAATCTCCTCCATGAATCTTCATGAATCTCCATGAATCTCCATGAATATCCATGAATCTCCATGAATCTTCATGAATCTCCATGAATCTCCATGCATCTCCATGAATCTCCATGAATCTCCATGACCCTCCTCCATGAATCTCCATGAATCTCCATGAATATCCATGAATCTCCATGAATCTCCATGAATATCCATGAACCTCCTCCATGAATCTCCATGAATCTCCATGAATCTCCTTCATCAATCTCCACGAATCTCCATGAATCTCCATGAATCTCCATGAATATCCATGAATATCCATGAATCTCCATGTATCTCCATGAATCTCCATGAATATCCTCCATGAATCTCCATGAATCTCCATGAATCTCCATGAATCTCCTTCATCAATCTCCACGAATCTCCATGAATCTACATGAATCCCCATGAATCTCCATGAATCTCCATGAATCTCCATGAATCTCCATGAATATCCATGAATATCCATTAATCTCCATGTATCTCCTCCATGAATCTTCATGAATCTCCATGAATCTCCATGAATCTACATGAATCTCCATGAATCTCCATGAATCTCCATGAATCTCCATGAATATCCATGAATATCCATGAATCTCCATGTATCTCCATGTATCTCCATGAATCTCCATGAATCTCCATGAATCTCCATGAATCTCCTCCATGAATCTCCATGAATCACCATGAATCTCCTTCATCAATCTCCACGAATCTCCATGAATCTCCATGAATCTCCATGAATCTCCATGAATATCAATGAATATCCCTGAATCTCCATGTATCTCCATGAATCTCCATGAATATCCATGAATCTTCATGAATCTCCTCCATGAATATTCATGAATCTCCATGAATCTCCATGAATCTCCTTCATCAATCTCCACGAATCTCCATGAATCTACATGAATCTCCATGAATCTCCATGAATATCCATGAATCTCCATGTATCTCCATGTATCTCCATGAATCTCCATGAATCTCCATGAATCTCCATGTATCTCCATGAATCTACATGAATCTCCATGAATCTCCATGAATCTCCTGCATGAATCTCCATAAATCACCATGAATCTCCATGATATCCTGTATGAATCTTCATGAATCTCCATGAATCTCCATGAATCTCCATGACCCTCCTCCATGAATCTCCATGAATCTCCATGAATATCCATGAATCTCCATGAATCTCCATGAATATCCATGAATCTCCATGAATCTCCATGAATCTCCATGTATCTCCATGAATCTACATGAATCTCCATGAATCTCCATGAATCTCCTTCATGAATCTCCATAAATCACCATGAATCTCCTTCATCAATCTCCACGAATCTCCATGAATCTCCATGAATCTCCATGAATCTCCATGAATCTCCATGAACCTCCTTCATGAATCTCCATGAATCTCCATGAATATCCATGAACCTCCTCCATGAATCTCCATGAATCTCCTTCATCAATCTCCACGAATCTCCATGAATCTCCATGAATCTCCATGAATCTCCATGAATATCCATGAATATCCATGAATCTCCATGTATCTCCATGAATCTCCATGAATATCCATGAATCTTCATGAATCTCCTCCATGAATCTTCATGAATCTCCATGAATCTCCATGCATCTCCATGAATCTCCATGAATCTCCATGAACCTCCTCCATGAATCTCCATGAATCTCCATGAACCTCCTCCATGAATCTCCATGAATCTACATGAATCTCCATGAATCTCCATGAATCTCCATGAATCTCCATGAATATCCATGAATATCCATGAATCTCCATGTATCTCCATGTATCTCCATGAATCTCCATGAATCTCCATGAATCTCCATGAATCTCCTCCATGAATCTCCATGAATCACCATGAATCTCCTTCATCAATCTCCACGAATCTCCATGAATCTCCATGAATCTCCATGAATCTCCATGAATATCAATGAATATCCCTGAATCTCCATGTACCTCCATGAATCTCCATGAATATCCATGAATCTTCATGAATCTCCTCCATGAATCTTCATGAATCTCCATGAATCTCCATGAATCTCCTTCATCAATCTCCACGAATCTCCATGAATCTACATGAATCTCCATGAATCTCCATGAATATCCATGAATCTCCATGTATCTCCATGTATCTCCATGAATCTCCATGAATTTCCATGACCCTCCTCCATGAATCTCCATGAATCTCCATGAATATCCATGAATCTCCATGAATCTCCATGAATATCCATGAATCTCCATGAATCTCCATGACCCTCCTCCATGAATCTCCATGAATCTCCATGAATATCCATGAATCTCCATGAATCTCCATGAATATCCATGAATCTCCATGAATCTCCATGAATCTCCATGTATCTCCATGAATCTACATGAATCTCCATGAATCTCCATGAATCTCCTCCATGAATCTCCATAAATCACCATGAATCTCCTCATCAATCTCCACGAATCTCCATGAATCTCCATGAATCTCCATGAATCTCCATGAATCTCCATGAACCTCCTTCATGAATCTCCATGAATCTCCATGAATATCCATGAACCTCCTCCATGAATCTCCATGAATCTCCTTCATCAATCTCCACGAATCTCCATGAATCTCCATGAATCTCCATGAATCTCCATGAATATCCATGAATATCCATGAATCTCCATGTATCTCCATGAATCTCCATGAATATCCATGAATCTTCATGAATCTCCTCCATGAATCTTCATGAATCTCCATGAATCTCCATGCATCTCCATGAATCTCCATGAATCTCCATGAACCTCCTCCATGAATCTCCATGAATCTCCATGAACCTCCTCCATGAATCTCCATGAATCTACATGAATCTCCATGAATCTCCATGAATCTCCATGAATCTCCATGAATATCCATGAATATCCATGAATCTCCATGTATCTCCATGTATCTCCATGAATCTCCATGAATCTCCATGAATCTCCATGAATCTCCTCCATGAATCTCCATGAATCACCATGAATCTCCTTCATCAATCTCCACGAATCTCCATGAATCTCCATGAATCTCCATGAATCTCCATGAATATCAATGAATATCCCTGAATCTCCATGTATCTCCATGAATCTCCATGAATATCCATGAATCTTCATGAATCTCCTCCATGAATCTTCATGAATCTCCATGAATCTCCATGAATCTCCTTCATCAATCTCCACGAATCTCCATGAATCTACATGAATCTCCATGAATATCCATGAATCTCCATGAATCTCCATGAATCTCCATGTATCTCCATGAATCTACATGAATCTCCATGAATCTCCATGAATCTCCTCCATGAATCTCCATAAATCACCATGAATCTCCTTCATCAATCTCCACGAATCTCCATGAATCTCCATGAATCTCCATGAATCTCCATGAATCTCCATGAACCTCCTTCATGAATCTCCATGAATCTCCATGAATATCCATGAACCTCCTCCATGAATCTCCATGAATCTCCTTCATCAATCTCCACGAATCTCCATGAATCTCCATGAATCTCCATGAATCTCCATGAATATCCATGAATATCCATGAATCTCCATGTATCTCCATGAATCTCCATGAATCTCCATGAATATCCATGAATCTCCATGTATCTCCATGTATCTCCATGAATTTCCATGAATTTCCATGACCCTCCTCCATGATTCTCCATGAATCTCCATGAATATCCATGAATCTCCATGAATCTCCATGAATATCCATGAATCTCCATGAATCTCCATGAATCTCCATGTATCTCCATGAATCTACATGAATCTCCATGAATCTCCATGAATCTCCTCCATGAATCTCCATAAATCACCATGAATCTCCTTCATCAATCTCCACGAATCTCCATGAATCTCCATGAATCTCCATGAATCTCCATGAATCTCCATGAACCTCCTTCATGAATCTCCATGAATCTCCATGAATATCCATGAACCTCCTCCATGAATCTCCATGAATCTCCTTCATCAATCTCCACGAATCTCCATGAATCTCCATGAATCTCCATGAATCTCCATGAATATCCATGAATATCCATGAATCTCCATGTATCTCCATGAATCTCCATGAATATCCATGAATCTTCATGAATCTCCTCCATGAATCTTCATGAATCTCCATGAATCTCCATGCATCTCCATGAATCTCCATGAATCTCCATGAACCTCCTCCATGAATCTCCATGAATCTCCATGAACCTCCTCCATGAATCTCCATGAATCTCCATGAATCTCCATGAATCTCCTCCATGAATCTCCACGAATCTCCATGAATATCCATGAATATCCATGAATCTCCATGTATCTCCATGAATCTCCATGAATATCCATGAATCTTCATGAATCTCCTCCATGAATCTTCATGAATCTCCATGAATCTCCATGCATCTCCATGAATCTCCATGAATCTCCATGAACCTCCTCCATGAATCTCCATGAATCTCCATGAATATCCTCCATGAATCTCCATGAATCTCCATGAATCTCCATGAATATCCTCCATGAATCTCCATGAATCTCCATGAATCTCCATGAATCTCCTTCATCAATCTCCACGAATCTCCATGAATCTACATGAATCTCCATGAATCTCCATGAATCTCCATGAATCTCCATGAATATCCATGAATCTCCATGAATATCCATGAATCTTCATGAATCTCCTCCATGAATCTTCATGAATCTCCATGAATCTCCATGAATATCCATGAATCTCCATGAATCTTCATGAATCTCCATGAATCTCCATGCATCTCCATGAATCTCCATGAATCTCCATGACCCTCCTCCATGAATCTCCATGAATCTCCATGAATATCCATGAATCTCCATGAATCTCCATGAATATCCATGAACCTCCTCCATGAATCTCCATGAATCTCCATGAATCTCCTTCATCAATCTCCACGAATCTCCATGAATCTCCATGAATCTCCATGAATATCCATGAATATCCATGAATCTCCATGTATCTCCATGAATCTCCATGAATATCCTCCATGAATCTCCATGAATCTCCATGAATCTCCATGAATCTCCTTCATCAATCTCCACGAATCTCCATGAATCTACATGAATCCCCATGAATCTCCATGAATCTCCATGAATCTCCATGAATCTCCATGAATATCCATGAATATCCATTAATCTCCATGTATCTCCATGAATCTCCATGAATATCCATGAATCTTCATGAATCTCCTCCATGAATCTTCATGAATCTCCATGAATCTCCATGCATCTCCATGAATCTCCATGAATCTCCATGAATCTCCATGAACCTCCTCCATGAATCTCCATGAATCTCCATGAATATCCATGAACCTCCTCCATGAATATCCATGAATCTTCATGAATCTCCATGAATCTCCATGCATCTCCATGAATCTCCATGAATCTCCATGAACCTCCTCCATGAATCTCCATGAATCTCCATGAATATCCTCCATGAATCTCCATGAATCTCCATGAATCTCCATGTATCTCCATGAATCTACATGAATCTCCATGAATCTCCATGATTCTCCTCCATGAATCTCCATGAATCACCATGAATCTCCTTCATCAATCTCCACGAATCTCCATGAATCTCCATGAATCTCCATGAATATCCATGAATATCCATGAATCTCCATGTATCTCCATGTATCTCCATGAATCTCCATGAATCTCCATGAATCTCCATGTATCTCTATGAATCTACATGAATCTCCATGAATCTCCATGAATCTCCTCCATAAATCACCATGAATCTCCTTCATCAATCTCCACGGATCTCCATGATTTTTCATGAATCTCCACGAATCTCCATGAATCTACATGAATCTCCATGAATCTCCATGAATCTCCATGAATCTCCATGAATATCCATGAATATCCATGAATCTCCATGTATCTCCATGTATCTCCATGAATCTCCATGAATCTCCATGTATCTCCATGAATCTACATGAATCTCCATGAATCTCCTCCATGAATCTCCATGAATCTCCATGATATCCTGTATGAATCTTCATGAATCTCCATGAATCTCCATGCATCTCCATGAATCTCCATGAATCTTCATGAACCTCCTCCATGAATCTCCATGAATCTCCATGAATCTCCATGAATCTCCATGTATCTCCATGAATCTACATGAATCTCCATGAATCTCCATGATTCTCCTCCATGAATCTCCATGAATCACCATGAATCTCCTTCATCAATCTCCACGAATCTCCATGAATCTCCATGAATCTCCATGAATATCCATGAATATCCATGAATCTCCATGTATCTCCATGTATCTCCATGAATCTCCATGAATCTCCATGAATCTCCATGTATCTCTATGAATCTACATGAATCTCCATGAATCTCCATGAATCTCCTCCATAAATCACCATGAATCTCCTTCATCAATCTCCACGGATCTCCATGAATTTCCATGAATCTCCACGAATCTCCATGAATCTACATGAATCTCCATGAATCTCCATGAATCTCCATGAATCTCCATGAATCTCCTCCATAAATCACCATGAATCTCCTTCATCAATCTCCACGGATCTCCATGAATTTCCATGAATCTCCACGAATCTCCATGAATCTACATGAATCTCCATGAATCTCCATGAATCTCCATGAATCTCCATGAATATCCATGAATATCCATGAATCTCCATGTATCTCCATGTATCTCCATGAATCTCCATGAATCTCCATGTATCTCCATGAATCTACATGAATCTCCATGAATCTCCTCCATGAATCTCCATGAATCTCCATGATATCCTGTATGAATCTTCATGAATCTCCATGAATCTCCATGCATCTCCATGAATCTCCATGAATCTTCATGAACCTCCTCCATGAATCTCCATGAATCTCCATGAATCTCCATGAATCTCCATGTATCTCCATGAATCTACATGAATCTCCATGAATCTCCATGATTCTCCTCCATGAATCTCCATGAATCACCATGAATCTCCTTCATCAATCTCCACGAATCTCCATGAATCTCCATGAATCTCCATGAATATCCATGAATATCCATGAATCTCCATGTATCTCCATGTATCTCCATGAATCTCCATGAATCTCCATGAATCTCCATGTATCTCTATGAATCTACATGAATCTCCATGAATCTCCATGAATCTCCTCCATAAATCACCATGAATCTCCTTCATCAATCTCCACGGATCTCCATGAATTTCCATGAATCTCCACGAATCTCCATGAATCTACATGAATCTCCATGAATCTCCATGAATCTCCATGAATCTCCATGAATCTCCTCCATAAATCACCATGAATCTCCTTCATCAATCTCCACGGATCTCCATGAATTTCCATGAATCTCCACGAATCTCCATGAATCTACATGAATCTCCATGAATCTCCATGAATCTCCATGAATCTCCATGAATATCCATGAATATCCATGAATCTCCATGTATCTCCATGTATCTCCATGAATCTCCATGAATCTCCATGTATCTCCATGAATCTACATGAATCTCCATGAATCTCCTCCATGAATCTCCATGAATCTCCATGATATCCTGTATGAATCTTCATGAATCTCCATGAATCTCCATGCATCTCCATGAATCTCCATGAATCTCCATGAATATCCATGAATCTTCATGAATCTCCTCCATGAATCTTCATGAATCTCCATGAATCTCCATGAATCTCCTTCATCAATCTCCACGAATCTCCATGAATCTACATGAATCTCCATGAATCTCCATGAATATCCATGAATCTCCATGTATCTCCATGTATCTCCATGAATCTCCATGAATCTCCATGAATCTCCATGTATCTCCATGAATCTACATGAATCTCCATGAATCTCCTGCATGAATCTCCATAAATCACCATGAATCTCCATGATATCCTGTATGAATCTTCATGAATCTCCATGAATCTCCATGAATCTCCATGACCCTCCTCCATGAATCTCCATGAATCTCCATGAATATCCATGAATCTCCATGAATCTCCATGAATATCCATGAATCTCCATGAATCTCCATGAATCTCCATGTATCTCCATGAATCTACATGAATCTCCATGAATCTCCATGAATCTCCTCCATGAATCTCCATAAATCACCATGAATCTCCTTCATCAATCTCCACGAATCTCCATGAATCTCCATGAATCTCCATGAATCTCCATGAATCTCCATGAACCTCCTTCATGAATCTCCATGAATCTCCATGAATATCCATGAACCTCCTCCATGAATCTCCATGAATCTCCTTCATCAATCTCCACGAATCTCCATGAATCTCCATGAATCTCCATGAATCTCCATGAATATCCATGAATATCCATGAATCTCCATGTATCTCCATGAATCTCCATGAATATCCATGAATCTTCATGAATCTCCTCCATGAATCTTCATGAATCTCCATGAATCTCCATGCATCTCCATGAATCTCCATGAATCTCCATGAACCTCCTCCATGAATCTCCATGAATCTCCATGAACCTCCTCCATGAATCTCCATGAATCTACATGAATCTCCATGAATCTCCATGAATCTCCATGAATCTCCATGAATATCCATGAATATCCATGAATCTCCATGTATCTCCATGTATCTCCATGAATCTCCATGTATCTCCATGAATCTCCATGAATATCCTCCATGAATCTCCATGAATCTCCATGAATCTCCATGAATCTCCTTCATCAATCTCCACGAATCTCCATGAATCTACATGAATCCCCATGAATCTCCATGAATCTCCATGAATCTCCATGAATCTCCATGAATATCCATGAATATCCATTAATCTCCATGTATCTCCATGAATCTCCATGAATATCCATGAATCTTCATGAATCTCCTCCATGAATCTTCATGAATCTCCATGAATCTCCATGCATCTCCATGAATCTCCATGAATCTCCATGAATCTCCATGAACCTCCTCCATGAATCTCCATGAATCTCCATGAATATCCATGAACCTCCTCCATGAATATCCATGAATCTTCATGAATCTCCTCCATGAATCTTCATGAATCTCCATGAATCTCCATGCATCTCCATGAATCTCCATGAATCTCCATGAACCTCCTCCATGAATCTCCATGAATCTCCATGAATATCCTCCATGAATCTCCATGAATCTCCATGAATCTCCATGTATCTCCATGAATCTACATGAATCTCCATGAATCTCCATGATTCTCCTCCATGAATCTCCATGAATCACCATGAATCTCCTTCATCAATCTCCACGAATCTCCATGAATCTCCATGAATCTCCATGAATATCCATGAATATCCATGAATCTCCATGTATCTCCATGTATCTCCATGAATCTCCATGAATCTCCATGAATCTCCATGTATCTCTATGAATCTACATGAATCTCCATGAATCTCCATGAATCTCCTCCATAAATCACCATGAATCTCCTTCATCAATCTCCACGGATCTCCATGATTTTTCATGAATCTCCACGAATCTCCATGAATCTACATGAATCTCCATGAATCTCCATGAATCTCCATGAATCTCCATGAATATCCATGAATATCCATGAATCTCCATGTATCTCCATGTATCTCCATGAATCTCCATGAATCTCCATGTATCTCCATGAATCTACATGAATCTCCATGAATCTCCTCCATGAATCTCCATGAATCTCCATGATATCCTGTATGAATCTTCATGAATCTCCATGAATCTCCATGCATCTCCATGAATCTCCATGAATCTTCATGAACCTCCTCCATGAATCTCCATGAATCTCCATGAATCTCCATGAATCTCCATGTATCTCCATGAATCTACATGAATCTCCATGAATCTCCATGATTCTCCTCCATGAATCTCCATGAATCACCATGAATCTCCTTCATCAATCTCCACGAATCTCCATGAATCTCCATGAATCTCCATGAATATCCATGAATATCCATGAATCTCCATGTATCTCCATGTATCTCCATGAATCTCCATGAATCTCCATGAATCTCCATGTATCTCTATGAATCTACATGAATCTCCATGAATCTCCATGAATCTCCTCCATAAATCACCATGAATCTCCATCATCAATCTCCACGGATCTCCATGAATTTCCATGAATCTCCACGAATCTCCATGAATCTACATGAATCTCCATGAATCTCCATGAATCTCCATGAATCTCCATGAATCTCCTCCATAAATCACCATGAATCTCCTTCATCAATCTCCACGGATCTCCATGAATTTCCATGAATCTCCACGAATCTCCATGAATCTACATGAATCTCCATGAATCTCCATGAATCTCCATGAATCTCCATGAATATCCATGAATATCCATGAATCTCCATGTATCTCCATGTATCTCCATGAATCTCCATGAATCTCCATGTATCTCCATGAATCTACATGAATCTCCATGAATCTCCTCCATGAATCTCCATGAATCTCCATGATATCCTGTATGAATCTTCATGAATCTCCATGAATCTCCATGCATCTCCATGAATCTCCATGAATCTTCATGAACCTCCTCCATGAATCTCCATGAATCTCCATGAATCTCCATGAATCTCCATGTATCTCCATGAATCTACATGAATCTCCATGAATCTCCATGATTCTCCTCCATGAATCTCCATGAATCACCATGAATCTCCTTCATCAATCTCCACGAATCTCCATGAATCTCCATGAATCTCCATGAATATCCATGAATATCCATGAATCTCCATGTATCTCCATGTATCTCCATGAATCTCCATGAATCTCCATGAATCTCCATGTATCTCTATGAATCTACATGAATCTCCATGAATCTCCATGAATCTCCTCCATAAATCACCATGAATCTCCTTCATCAATCTCCACGGATCTCCATGAATTTCCATGAATCTCCACGAATCTCCATGAATCTACATGAATCTCCATGAATCTCCATGAATCTCCATGAATCTCCATGAATCTCCTCCATAAATCACCATGAATCTCCTTCATCAATCTCCACGGATCTCCATGAATTTCCATGAATCTCCACGAATCTCCATGAATCTACATGAATCTCCATGAATCTCCATGAATCTCCATGAATCTCCATGAATATCCATGAATATCCATGAATCTCCATGTATCTCCATGTATCTCCATGAATCTCCATGAATCTCCATGTATCTCCATGAATCTACATGAATCTCCATGAATCTCCTCCATGAATCTCCATGAATCTCCATGATATCCTGTATGAATCTTCATGAATCTCCATGAATCTCCATGCATCTCCATGAATCTCCATGAATCTCCATGAATATCCATGAATCTTCATGAATCTCCTCCATGAATCTTCATGAATCTCCATGAATCTCCATGAATCTACATGAATCTCCATGAATCTCCATGAATATCCATGAATCTCCATGTATCTCCATGTATCTCCATGAATCTCCATGAATCTCCATGAATCTCCATGTATCTCCATGAATCTACATGAATCTCCATGAATCTCCTGCATGAATCTCCATAAATCACCATGAATCTCCATGATATCCTGTATGAATCTTCATGAATCTCCATGAATCTCCATGAATCTCCATGACCCTCCTCCATGAATCTCCATGAATCTCCATGAATATCCATGAATCTCCATGAATCTCCATGAATATCCATGAATCTCCATGAATCTCCATGAATCTCCATGTATCTCCATGAATCTACATGAATCTCCATGAATCTCCATGAATCTCCTCCATGAATCTCCATAAATCACCATGAATCTCCTTCATCAATCTCCACGAATCTCCATGAATCTCCATGAATCTCCATGAATCTCCATGAATCTCCATGAACCTCCTTCATGAATCTCCATGAATCTCCATGAATATCCATGAACCTCCTCCATGAATCTCCATGAATCTCCTTCATCAATCTCCACGAATCTCCATGAATCTCCATGAATCTCCATGAATCTCCATGAATATCCATGAATATCCATGAATCTCCATGTATCTCCATGAATCTCCATGAATATCCATGAATCTTCATGAATCTCCTCCATGAATCTTCATGAATCTCCATGAATCTCCATGCATCTCCATGAATCTCCATGAATCTCCATGAACCTCCTCCATGAATCTCCATGAATCTCCATGAACCTCCTCCATGAATCTCCATGAATCTACATGAATCTCCATGAATCTCCATGAATCTCCATGAATCTCCATGAATATCCATGAATATCCATGAATCTCCATGTATCTCCATGTATCTCCATGAATCTCCATGAATCTCCATGAATCTCCATGAATCTCCTCCATGAATCTCCATGAATCACCATGAATCTCCTTCATCAATCTCCACGAATCTCCATGAATCTCCATGAATCTCCATGAATCTCCATGAATATCAATGAATATCCCTGAATCTCCATGTATCTCCATGAATCTCCATGAATATCCATGAATCTTCATGAATCTCCTCCATGAATCTTCAGGAATCTCCATGAATCTCCATGAATCTCCTTCATCAATCTCCACGAATCTCCATGAATCTACATGAATCTCCATGAATCTCCATGAATATCCATGAATCTCCATGTATCTCCATGTATCTCCATGAATCTCCATGAATCTCCATGACCCTCCTCCATGAATCTCCATGAATCTCCATGAATATCCATGAATCTCCATGAATCTCCATGAATATCCATGAATCTCCATGAATCTCCATGAATCTCCATGTATCTCCATGAATCTACATGAATCTCCATGAATCTCCATGAATCTCCTCCATGAATCTCCATAAATCACCATGAATCTCCTTCATCAATCTCCACGAATCTCCATGAATCTCCATGAATCTCCATGAATCTCCATGAATCTCCATGAACCTCCTTCATGAATCTCCATGAATCTCCATGAATATCCATGAACCTCCTCCATGAATCTCCATGAATCTCCTTCATCAATCTCCACGAATCTCCATGAATCTCCATGAATCTCCATGAATCTCCATGAATATCCATGAATATCCATGAATCTCCATGTATCTCCATGAATCTCCATGAATATCCATGAATCTTCATGAATCTCCTCCATGAATCTTCATGAATCTCCATGAATCTCCATGCATCTCCATGAATCTCCATGAATCTCCATGAACCTCCTCCATGAATCTCCATGAATCTCCATGAACCTCCTCCATGAATCTCCATGAATCTCCATGAATATCCATGAACCTCCTCCATGAATCTCCATGAATCTCCATGAATCTCCATGAATCTCCTTCATCAATCTCCACGAATCTCCATGAATATCCATGAATATCCATGAATCTCCATGTATCTCCATGAATCTCCATGAATATCCATGAATCTTCATGAATCTCCTCCATGAATCTTCATGAATCTCCATGAATCTCCATGCATCTCCATGAATCTCCATGAATCTCCATGAACCTCCTCCATGAATCTCCATGAATCTCCATGAATATCCTCCATGAATCTCCATGCATCTCCATGAATCTCCATGAATCTCCATGAATATCCATGAATCTTCATGAATCTCCTCCATGAATCTTCATGAATCTCCATGAATCACCATGAATCTCCTTCATCAATCTCCACGAATCTCCATGAATCTACATGAATCTCCATGAATCTCCATGAATATCCATGAATCTCCATGTATCTCCATGTATCTCCATGAATCTCCATGAATCTCCATGAATCTCCATGTATCTCCATGGATCTACATGAATCTCCATGAATCTCCATGAATCTCCTGCATGAATCTCCATAAATCACCATGAATCTCCATGATATCCTGTATGAATCTTCATGAATCTCCATGAATCTCCATGAATCTCCATGACCCTCCTCCATGAATCTCCATGAATCTCCATGAATATCCATGAATCTCCATGAATCTCCATGAATATCCATGAATCTCCATGAATCTCCATGAATCTCCATGTATCTCCATGAATCTACATGAATCTCCATGAATCTCCATGAATCTCCTCCATGAATCTCCATAAATCACCATGAATCTCCTTCATCAATCTCCACGAATCTCAATGAATCTCCATGAATCTCCATGAATCTCCATGAATCTCCATGAACCTCCTTCATGAATCTCCATGAATCTCCATGAATATCCATGAACCTCCTCCATGAATCTCCATGAATCTCCTTCATCAATCTCCACGAATCTCCATGAATCTCCATGAATCTCCATGAATCTCCATGAATATCCATGAATATCCATGAATCTCCATGTATCTCCATGAATCTCCATGAATATCCATGAATCTTCATGAATCTCCTCCATGAATCTTCATGAATCTCCATGAATCTCCATGCATCTCCATGAATCTCCATGAATCTCCATGAACCTCCTCCATGAATCTCCATGAATCTCCATGAACCTCCTCCATGAATCTCCATGAATCTACATGAATCTCCATGAATCTCCATGAATCTCCATGAATCTCCATGAATATCCATGAATATCCATGAATCTCCATGTATCTCCATGTATCTCCATGAATCTCCATGAATCTCCATGAATCTCCATGAATCTCCTCCATGAATCTCCATGAATCACCATGAATCTCCTTCATCAATCTCCACGAATCTCCATGAATCTCCATGAATCTCCATGAATCTCCATGAATATCCTCCATGAATCTCCATGCATCTCCATGAATCTCCATGAATCTCCATGAATATCCATGAATCTTCATGAATCTCCTCCATGAATCTTCATGAATCTCCATGAATCTCCATGAATCTCCTTCATCAATCTCCACGAATCTCCATGAATCTACATGAATCTCCATGAATCTCCATGAATATCCATGAATCTCCATGTATCTCCATGTATCTCCATGAATCTCCATGAATCTCCATGAATCTCCATGTATCTCCATGAATCTACATGAATCTCCATGAATCTCCATGAATCTCCTGCATGAATCTCCATAAATCACCATGAATCTCCATGATATCCTGTATGAATCTTCATGAATCTCCATGAATCTCCATGAATCTCCATGACCCTCCTCCATGAATCTCCATGAATCTCCATGAATATCCATGAATCTCCATGAATCTCCATGAATATCCATGAATCTCCATGAATCTCCATGAATCTCCATGTATCTCCATGAATCTACATGAATCTCCATGAATCTCCATGAATCTCCTCCATGAATCTCCATAAATCACCATGAATCTCCTTCATCAATCTCCACGAATCTCCATGAATCTCCATGAATCTCCATGAATCTCCATGAATCTCCATGAACCTCCTTCATGAATCTCCATGAATCTCCATGAATATCCATGACCCTCCTCCATGAATCTCCATGAATCTCCTTCATCAATCTCCACGAATCTCCATGAATCTCCATGAATCTCCATGAATCTCCATGAATATCCATGAATATCCATGAATCTCCATGTATCTCCATGAATCTCCATGAATATCCATGAATCTTCATGAATCTCCTCCATGAATCTTCATGAATCTCCATGAATCTCCATGCATCTCCATGAATCTCCATGAATCTCCATGAACCTCCTCCATGAATCTCCATGAATCTCCATGAACCTCCTCCATGAATCTCCATGAATCTACATGAATCTCCATGAATCTCCATGAATCTCCATGAATCTCCATGAATATCCATGAATATCCATGAATCTCCATGTATCTCCATGTATCTCCATGAATCTCCATGAATCTCCATGAATCTCCATGAATCTCCTCCATGAATCTCCATGAATCACCATGAATCTCCTTCATCAATCTCCACGAATCTCCATGAATCTCCATGAATCTCCATGAATCTCCATGAATATCAATGAATATCCCTGAATCTCCATGTATCTCCATGAATCTCCATGAATATCCATGAATCTTCATGAATCTCCTCCATGAATCTTCATGAATCTCCATGAATCTCCATGAATCTCCTTCATCAATCTCCACGAATCTCCATGAATCTACATGAATCTCCATGAATCTCCATGAATATCCATGAATCTCCATGTATCTCCATGTATCTCCATGAATCTCCATGAATCTCCATGACCCTCCTCCATGAATCTCCATGAATCTCCATGAATATCCATGAATCTCCATGAATCTCCATGAATATCCATGAATCTCCATGAATCTCCATGAATCTCCATGTATCTCCATGAATCTACATGAATCTCCATGAATCTCCATGAATCTCCTCCATGAATCTCCATAAATCACCATGAATCTCCTTCATCAATCTCCACGAATCTCCATGAATCTCCATGAATCTCCATGAATCTCCATGAATCTCCATGAACCTCCTTCATGAATCTCCATGAATCTCCATGAATATCCATGAACCTCCTCCATGAATCTCCATGAATCTCCTTCATCAATCTCCATGAATCTCCATGAATCTCCATGAATCTCCATGAATCTCCATGAATATCCATGAATATCCATGAATCTCCATGTATCTCCATGAATCT
The DNA here is from genome assembly GCA_963971365.1 of Lasioglossum villosulum. Lineage (NCBI taxonomy): Eukaryota > Metazoa > Arthropoda > Insecta > Hymenoptera > Halictidae > Lasioglossum > Lasioglossum villosulum. The sequence continues at coordinate 17,017,809 of OZ020500.1, read as the reverse complement.
CCATGAATATCCATGAATCTTCATGAATCTCCTCCATGAATCTTCATGAATCTCCATGAATCTCCATGAATCTCCTTCATCAATCTCCACGAATCTCCATGAATCTACATGAATCTCCATGAATCTCCATGAATATCCATGAATCTCCATGTATCTCCATGTATCTCCATGAATCTCCATGAATCTCCATGAATCTCCATGTATCTCCATGAATCTACATGAATCTCCATGAATCTCCATGAATCTCCTGCATGAATCTCCATAAATCACCATGAATCTCCATGATATCCTGTATGAATCTTCATGAATCTCCATGAATCTCCATGAATCTCCATGACCCTCCTCCATGAATCTCCATGAATCTCCATGAATATCCATGAATCTCCATGAATCTCCATGAATATCCATGAATCTCCATGAATCTCCATGAATCTCCATGTATCTCCATGAATCTACATGAATCTCCATGAATCTCCATGAATCTCCTCCATGAATCTCCATAAATCACCATGAATCTCCTTCATCAATCTCCACGAATCTCCATGAATCTCCATGAATCTCCATGAATCTCCATGAATCTCCATGAACCTCCTTCATGAATCTCCATGAATCTCCATGAATATCCATGACCCTCCTCCATGAATCTCCATGAATCTCCTTCATCAATCTCCACGAATCTCCATGAATCTCCATGAATCTCCATGAATCTCCATGAATATCCATGAATATCCATGAATCTCCATGTATCTCCATGAATCTCCATGAATATCCATGAATCTTCATGAATCTCCTCCATGAATCTTCATGAATCTCCATGAATCTCCATGCATCTCCATGAATCTCCATGAATCTCCATGAACCTCCTCCATGAATCTCCATGAATCTCCATGAACCTCCTCCATGAATCTCCATGAATCTACATGAATCTCCATGAATCTCCATGAATCTCCATGAATCTCCATGAATATCCATGAATATCCATGAATCTCCATGTATCTCCATGTATCTCCATGAATCTCCATGAATCTCCATGAATCTCCATGAATCTCCTCCATGAATCTCCATGAATCACCATGAATCTCCTTCATCAATCTCCACGAATCTCCATGAATCTCCATGAATCTCCATGAATCTCCATGAATATCAATGAATATCCCTGAATCTCCATGTATCTCCATGAATCTCCATGAATATCCATGAATCTTCATGAATCTCCTCCATGAATCTTCATGAATCTCCATGAATCTCCATGAATCTCCTTCATCAATCTCCACGAATCTCCATGAATCTACATGAATCTCCATGAATCTCCATGAATATCCATGAATCTCCATGTATCTCCATGTATCTCCATGAATCTCCATGAATCTCCATGACCCTCCTCCATGAATCTCCATGAATCTCCATGAATATCCATGAATCTCCATGAATCTCCATGAATATCCATGAATCTCCATGAATCTCCATGAATCTCCATGTATCTCCATGAATCTACATGAATCTCCATGAATCTCCATGAATCTCCTCCATGAATCTCCATAAATCACCATGAATCTCCTTCATCAATCTCCACGAATCTCCATGAATCTCCATGAATCTCCATGAATCTCCATGAATCTCCATGAACCTCCTTCATGAATCTCCATGAATCTCCATGAATATCCATGAACCTCCTCCATGAATCTCCATGAATCTCCTTCATCAATCTCCACGAATCTCCATGAATCTCCATGAATCTCCATGAATCTCCATGAATATCCATGAATATCCATGAATCTCCATGTATCTCCATGAATCTCCATGAATATCCATGAATCTTCATGAATCTCCTCCATGAATCTTCATGAATCTCCATGAATCTCCATGCATCTCCATGAATCTCCATGAATCTCCATGAACCTCCTCCATGAATCTCCATGAATCTCCATGAACCTCCTCCATGAATCTCCATGAATCTACATGAATCTCCATGAATCTCCATGAATCTCCATGAATATCCATGAATATCCATGAATCTCCATGTATCTCCATGTATCTCCATGAATCTCCATGAATCTCCATGAATCTCCATGAATCTCCTCCATGAATCTCCATGAATCACCATGAATCTCCTTCATCAATCTCCACGAATCTCCATGAATCTCCATGAATCTCCATGAATCTCCATGAATATCCTCCATGAATCTCCATGCATCTCCATGAATCTCCATGAATCTCCATGAATATCCATGAATCTTCATGAATCTCCTCCATGAATCTTCATGAATCTCCATGAATCTCCATGAATCTCCTTCATCAATCTCCACGAATCTCCATGAATCTACATGAATCTCCATGAATCTCCATGAATATCCATGAATCTCCATGTATCTCCATGTATCTCCATGAATCTCCATGAATCTCCATGAATCTCCATGTATCTCCATGAATCTACATGAATCTCCATGAATCTCCATGAATCTCCTGCATGAATCTCCATAAATCACCATGAATCTCCATGATATCCTGTATGAATCTTCATGAATCTCCATGAATCTCCATGAATCTCCATGACCCTCCTCCATGAATCTCCATGAATCTCCATGAATATCCATGAATCTCCATGAATCTCCATGAATATCCATGAATCTCCATGAATCTCCATGAATCTCCATGTATCTCCATGAATCTACATGAATCTCCATGAATCTCCATGAATCTCCTCCATGAATCTCCATAAATCACCATGAATCTCCTTCATCAATCTCCACGAATCTCCATGAATCTCCATGAATCTCCATGAATCTCCATGAATCTCCATGAACCTCCTTCATGAATCTCCATGAATCTCCATGAATATCCATGACCCTCCTCCATGAATCTCCATGAATCTCCTTCATCAATCTCCACGAATCTCCATGAATCTCCATGAATCTCCATGAATCTCCATGAATATCCATGAATATCCATGAATCTCCATGTATCTCCATGAATCTCCATGAATATCCATGAATCTTCATGAATCTCCTCCATGAATCTTCATGAATCTCCATGAATCTCCATGCATCTCCATGAATCTCCATGAATCTCCATGAACCTCCTCCATGAATCTCCATGAATCTCCATGAACCTCCTCCATGAATCTCCATGAATCTACATGAATCTCCATGAATCTCCATGAATCTCCATGAATCTCCATGAATATCCATGAATATCCATGAATCTCCATGTATCTCCATGTATCTCCATGAATCTCCATGAATCTCCATGAATCTCCATGAATCTCCTCCATGAATCTCCATGAATCACCATGAATCTCCTTCATCAATCTCCACGAATCTCCATGAATCTCCATGAATCTCCATGAATCTCCATGAATATCAATGAATATCCCTGAATCTCCATGTATCTCCATGAATCTCCATGAATATCCATGAATCTTCATGAATCTCCTCCATGAATCTTCATGAATCTCCATGAATCTCCATGAATCTCCTTCATCAATCTCCACGAATCTCCATGAATCTACATGAATCTCCATGAATCTCCATGAATATCCATGAATCTCCATGTATCTCCATGTATCTCCATGAATCTCCATGAATCTCCATGACCCTCCTCCATGAATCTCCATGAATCTCCATGAATATCCATGAATCTCCATGAATCTCCATGAATATCCATGAATCTCCATGAATCTCCATGAATCTCCATGTATCTCCATGAATCTACATGAATCTCCATGAATCTCCATGAATCTCCTCCATGAATCTCCATAAATCACCATGAATCTCCTTCATCAATCTCCACGAATCTCCATGAATCTCCATGAATCTCCATGAATCTCCATGAATCTCCATGAACCTCCTTCATGAATCTCCATGAATCTCCATGAATATCCATGAACCTCCTCCATGAATCTCCATGAATCTCCTTCATCAATCTCCACGAATCTCCATGAATCTCCATGAATCTCCATGAATCTCCATGAATATCCATGAATATCCATGAATCTCCATGTATCTCCATGAATCTCCATGAATATCCATGAATCTTCATGAATCTCCTCCATGAATCTTCATGAATCTCCATGAATCTCCATGCATCTCCATGAATCTCCATGAATCTCCATGAACCTCCTCCATGAATCTCCATGAATCTCCCTGAACCTCCTCCATGAATCTCCATGAATCTCCATGAATATCCATGAACCTCCTCCATGAATCTCCATGAATCTCCATGAATCTCCATGAATCTCCTTCATCAATCTCCACGAATCTCCATGAATATCCATGAATATCCATGAATCTCCATGCATCTCCATGAATCTCCATGAATCTCCATGAACCTCCTCCATGAATCTCCATGAATCTCCATGAATATCCTCCATGAATCTCCATGAATCTCCATGAATCTCCATGAATATCCTCCATGAATCTCCATGAATCTCCATGAATCTCCATGAATCTCCTTCATCAATCTCCACGAATCTCCATGAATCTACATGAATCTCCATGAATCTCCATGAATCTCCATGTATCTCCATGAATCTCCATGAATATCCATGAATCTTCATGAATCTCCTCCATGAATCTTCATGAATCTCCATGAATCTCCATGCATCTCCATGAATCTCCATGAATCTCCATGAACCTCCTCCATGAATCTCCATGAATCTCCATGAACCTCCTCCATGAATCTCCATGAATCTCCATGAATATCCATGAACCTCCTCCATGAATCTCCATGAATCTCCATGAATCTCCATGAATCTCCTTCATCAATCTCCACGAATCTCCATGAATATCCATGAATATCCATGAATCTCCATGCATCTCCATGAATCTCCATGAATCTCCATGAACCTCCTCCATGAATCTCCATGAATCTCCATGAATATCCTCCATGAATCTCCATGAATCTCCATGAATCTCCATGAATATCCTCCATGAATCTCCATGAATCTCCATGAATCTCCATGAATCTCCTTCATCAATCTCCACGAATCTCCATGAATCTACATGAATCTCCATGAATCTCCATGAATCTCCATGAATCTCCATGAATATCCATGAATCTCCATGAATATCCATGAATCTTCATGAATCTCCTCCATGAATCTTCATGAATCTCCATGAATCTCCATGAATATCCATGAATCTCCATGAATCTTCATGAATCTCCATGAATCTCCATGCATCTCCATGAATCTCCATGAATCTCCATGACCCTCCTCCATGAATATCCATGAATCTCCATGTATCTCCATGAATCTCCATGAATATCCTCCATGAATCTCCATGAATCTCCATGAATCTCCATGAATCTCCTTCATCAATCTCCACGAATCTCCATGAATCTACATGAATCCCCATGAATCTCCATGAATCTCCATGAATCTCCATGAATCTCCATGAATATCCATGAATATCCATTAATCTCCATGTATCTCCATGAATCTCCATGAATATCCATGAATCTTCATGAATCTCCTCCATGAATCTTCATGAATCTCCATGAATCTCCATGCATCTCCATGAATCTCCATGAATCTCCATGAATCTCCATGAACCTCCTCCATGAATCTCCATGAATCTCCATGAATATCCATGAACCTCCTCCATGAATATCCATGAATCTTCATGAATCTCCTCCATGAATCTTCATGAATCTCCATGAATCTCCATGCATCTCCATGAATCTCCATGAATCTCCATGAACCTCCTCCATGAATCTCCATGAATCTCCATGAATATCCTCCATGAATCTCCATGAATCTCCATGAATCTCCATGTATCTCCATGAATCTACATGAATCTCCATGAATCTCCATGATTCTCCTCCATGAATCTCCATGAATCACCATGAATCTCCTTCATCAATCTCCACGAATCTCCATGAATCTCCATGAATCTCCATGAATATCCATGAATATCCATGAATCTCCATGTATCTCCATGTATCTCCATGAATCTCCATGAATCTCCATGAATCTCCATGTATCTCTATGAATCTACATGAATCTCCATGAATCTCCATGAATCTCCATGAATCTCCATGAATCTCCATGTATCTCCATGAATCTACATGAATCTCCATGAATCTCCATGAATCTCCTCCATGAATCTCCATAAATCACCATGAATCTCCTTCATCAATCTCCATGAATCTCCATGAATCTCCATGAATCTCCATGAATATCCATGAATCTCCATGTATCTCCATGTATCTCCATGAATCTCCTCCATGAATCTTCATGAATCTCCATGAATCTCCATGCATCTCCATGAATCTCCATGAATCTCCATGAACCTCCTCCATGAATCTCCATGAATCTCCATGAATATCCTCCATGAATCTCCATGAATCTCCATGAATCTCCATGTATCTCCATGAATCTCCATGAATCTCCATGTATCTCCATGAATCTACATGAATCTCCATGAATCTCCATGAATCTCCTCCATGAATCTCCATGAATCTCCATGAATCTCCATGAATCTCCATGAATCTCCATGAACCTCCTTCATGAATCTCCATGAATCTCCATGAATATCCATGAACCTCCTCCATGAATCTCCATGAATCTCCTTCATCAATCTCCACGAATCTCCATGAATCTCCATGAATCTCCATGAATCTCCATGAATATCCATGAATATCCATGAATCTCCATGTATCTCCATGAATCTCCATGAATATCCATGAATCTTCATGAATCTCCTCCATGAATCTTCATGAATCTCCATGAATCTCCATGCATCTCCATGAATCTCCATGAATCTCCATGAACCTCCTCCATGAATCTCCATGAATCTCCATGAACCTCCTCCATGAATCTCCATGAATCTCCATGAATATCCATGAACCTCCTCCATGAATCTCCATGAATCTCCATGAATCTCCATGAATCTCCTTCATCAATCTCCACGAATCTCCATGAATATCCATGAATATCCATGAATCTCCATGTATCTCCATGAATCTCCATGAATATCCATGAATCTTCATGAATCTCCTCCATGAATCTTCATGAATCTCCATGAATCTCCATGCATCTCCATGAATCTCCATGAATCTCCATGAACCTCCTCCATGAATCTCCATGAATCTCCATGAATATCCTCCATGAATCTCCATGAATCTCCATGAATCTCCATGAATATCCTCCATGAATCTCCATGAATCTCCATGAATCTCCATGAATCTCCTTCATCAATCTCCACGAATCTCCATGAATCTACATGAATCTCCATGAATCTCCATGAATCTCCATGAATCTCCATGAATATCCATGAATCTCCATGAATATCCATGAATCTTCATGAATCTCCTCCATGAATCTTCATGAATCTCCATGAATCTCCATGAATATCCATGAATCTCCATGAATCTTCATGAATCTCCATGAATCTCCATGCATCTCCATGAATCTCCATGAATCTCCATGACCCTCCTCCATGAATCTCCATGAATCTCCATGAATATCCATGAATCTCCATGAATCTCCATGAATATCCATGAACCTCCTCCATGAATCTCCATGAATCTCCATGAATCTCCTTCATCAATCTCCACGAATCTCCATGAATCTCCATGAATCTCCATGAATATCCATGAATATCCATGAATCTCCATGTATCTCCATGAATCTCCATGAATATCCTCCATGAATCTCCATGAATCTCCATGAATCTCCATGAATCTCCTTCATCAATCTCCACGAATCTCCATGAATCTACATGAATCCCCATGAATCTCCATGAATCTCCATGAATCTCCATGAATCTCCATGAATATCCATGAATATCCATTAATCTCCATGTATCTCCATGAATCTCCATGAATATCCATGAATCTTCATGAATCTCCTCCATGAATCTTCATGAATCTCCATGAATCTCCATGCATCTCCATGAATCTCCATGAATCTCCATGAACCTCCTCCATGAAACTCCATGAATCTCCATGAATATCCATGAACCTCCTCCATGAATATCCATGAATCTTCATGAATCTCCTCCATGAATCTTCATGAATCTCCATGAATCTCCATGCATCTCCATGAATCTCCATGAATCTCCATGAACCTCCTCCATGAATCTCCATGAATCTCCATGAATATCCTCCATGAATCTCCATGAATCTCCATGAATCTCCATGTATCTCCATGAATCTACATGAATCTCCATGAATCTCCATGATTCTCCTCCATGAATCTCCATGAATCACCATGAATCTCCTTCATCAATCTCCACGAATCTCCATGAATCTCCATGAATCTCCATGAATATCCATGAATATCCATGAATCTCCATGTATCTCCATGTATCTCCATGAATCTCCATGAATCTCCATGAATCTCCATGTATCTCTATGAATCTACATGAATCTCCATGAATCTCCATGAATCTCCTCCATAAATCACCATGAATCTCCTTCATCAATCTCCACGGATCTCCATGAATTTCCATGAATCTCCACGAATCTCCATGAATCTACATGAATCTCCATGAATCTCCATGAATCTCCATGAATCTCCATGAATATCCATGAATATCCATGAATCTCCATGTATCTCCATGTATCTCCATGAATCTCCATGAATCTCCATGTATCTCCATGAATCTACATGAATCTCCATGAATCTCCTCCATGAATCTCCATGAATCTCCATGATATCCTGTATGAATCTTCATGAATCTCCATGAATCTCCATGCATCTCCATGAATCTCCATGAATCTTCATGAACCTCCTCCATGAATCTCCATGAATCTCCATGAATCTCCATGAATCTCCATGAATCTCCATGAATCTCCATGTATCTCCATGAATCTACATGAATCTCCATGAATCTCCATGAATCTCCTCCATGAATCTCCATAAATCACCATGAATCTCCTTCATCAATCTCCATGAATCTCCATGAATCTCCATGAATCTCCATGAATATCCATGAATCTCCATGTATCTCCATGTATCTCCATGAATCTCCTCCATGAATCTTCATGAATCTCCATGAATCTCCATGCATCTCCATGAATCTCCATGAATCTCCATGAACCTCCTCCATGAATCTCCATGAATCTCCATGAATATCCTCCATGAATCTCCATGAATCTCCATGAATCTCCATGTATCTCCATGAATCTCCATGAATCTCCATGTATCTCCATGAATCTACATGAATCTCCATGAATCTCCATGAATCTCCTCCATGAATCTCCATGAATCTCCATGATATCCTGTATGAATCTTCATGAATCTCCATGAATCTCCATGCATCTCCATGAATCTCCATGAATCTTCATGAACCTCCTCCATGAATCTCCATGAATCTCCATGAATATCCATGAATCTCCATGAATCTCCATGAATCTCCATGTATCTCCATGAATCTACATGAATCTCCATGAATCTCCATGAATCTCCTCCATGAATCTCCATAAATCACCATGAATCTCCTTCATCAATCTCCATGAATCTTCATGAATCTCCATGAATCTCCATGCATCTCCATGAATCTCCATGAATCTCCATGAACCTCCTCCATGAATCTCCATGAATCTCCATGAATATCCTCCATGAATCTCCATGAATCTCCATGAATCTCCATGTATCTCCATGAATCTCCATGAATCTCCATGGATCTCCTCCATGAATCTCCATGAATCTCCATGAATCTCCTTCATCAATCTCCACGAATCTCCATGAATCTACATGAATCTCCATGAATCTCCATGAATATCCTCCATGAATCTCCATGAATCTCCATGAATCTCCATGAATCTCCATGAATATCCATGAATATCCATGAATCTCCATGTATCTCCATGAATCTCCATGAATCTACATGAATCTCCATGAATCTCCATGAATCTCCATGAATCTCCATGAATATCCATGAATCTCCATGAATATCCATGAATCTTCATGAATCTCCTCCATGAATCTTCATGAATCTCCATGAATCTCCATGCATCTCCATGAATCTCCATGAATCTCCATGAACCTCCTCCATGAATCTACATGAATCTCCATGAATCTCCATGAATCTCCATGAATCTCCATGAATATCCTTGAATATCCATGAATCTCCATGTATCTCCATGTATCTCCATGAATCTCCATGAATCTCCATGAATCTCCATGTATCTCTATGAATCTACATGAATCTCCATGAATCTCCATGAATCTCCTCCATAAATCACCATGAATCTCCTTCATCAATCTCCACGGATCTCCATGAATTTCCATGAATCTCCACGAATCTCCATGAATCTACATGAATCTCCATGAATCTCCATGAATCTCCATGAATCTCCATGAATATCCATGAATATCCATGAATCTCCATGTATCTCCATGTATCTCCATGAATCTCCATGAATCTCCATGTATCTCCATGAATCTACATGAATCTCCATGAATCTCCTCCATGAATCTCCATGAATCTCCATGATATCCTGTATGAATCTTCATGAATCTCCATGAATCTCCATGCATCTCCATGAATCTCCATGAATCTTCATGAACCTCCTCCATGAATCTCCATGAATCTCCATGAATCTCCATGAATCTCCATGAATCTCCATGAATCTCCATGTATCTCCATGAATCTACATGAATCTCCATGAATCTCCATGAATCTCCTCCATGAATCTCCATAAATCACCATGAATCTCCTTCATCAATCTCCATGAATCTCCATGAATCTCCATGAATCTCCATGAATATCCATGAATCTCCATGTATCTCCATGTATCTCCATGAATCTCCTCCATGAATCTTCATGAATCTCCATGAATCTCCATGCATCTCCATGAATCTCCATGAATCTCCATGAACCTCCTCCATGAATCTCCATGAATCTCCATGAATATCCTCCATGAATCTCCATGAATCTCCATGAATCTCCATGTATCTCCATGAATCTCCATGAATCTCCATGTATCTCCATGAATCTACATGAATCTCCATGAATCTCCATGAATCTCCTCCATGAATCTCCATGAATCTCCATGATATCCTGTATGAATCTTCATGAATCTCCATGAATCTCCATGCATCTCCATGAATCTCCATGAATCTTCATGAACCTCCTCCATGAATCTCCATGAATCTCCATGAATATCCATGAATCTCCATGAATCTCCATGAATCTCCATGTATCTCCATGAATCTACATGAATCTCCATGAATCTCCATGAATCTCCTCCATGAATCTCCATAAATCACCATGAATCTCCTTCATCAATTTCCATGAATCTTCATGAATCTCCATGAATCTCCATGCATCTCCATGAATCTCCATGAATCTCCATGAACCTCCTCCATGAATCTCCATGAATCTCCATGAATATCCTCCATGAATCTCCATGAATCTCCATGAATCTCCATGTATCTCCATGAATCTCCATGAATCTCCATGGATCTCCTCCATGAATCTCCATGAATCTCCATGAATCTCCTTCATCAATCTCCACGAATCTCCATGAATCTACATGAATCTCCATGAATCTCCATGAATATCCTCCATGAATCTCCATGAATCTCCATGAATCTCCATGAATCTCCATGAATATCCATGAATATCCATGAATCTCCATGTATCTCCATGAATCTCCATGAATCTACATGAATCTCCATGAATCTCCATGAATCTCCATGAATATCCATGAATCTCCATGAATATCCATGAATCTTCATGAATCTCCTCCATGAATCTTCATGAATCTCCATGAATCTCCATGCATCTCCATGAATCTCCATGAATCTCCATGAACCTCCTCCATGAATCTCCATGAATCTACATGAATCTCCATGAATCTCCATGAATCTCCATGAATCTCCATGAATATCCTTGAATATCCATGAATCTCCATGTATCTCCATGTATCTCCATGAATCTCCATGAATCTCCATGAATCTCCATGAATCTCCTCCATGAATCTCCATGAATCACCATGAATCTCCTTCATCAATCTCCACGAATCTCCATGAATCTCCATGAATCTCCATGAATCTCCATGAATATCAATGAATATCCCTGAATCTCCATGTATCTCCATGAATCTCCATGAATATCCATGAATCTTCATGAATCTCCTCCATGAATCTTCATGAATCTCCATGAATCTCCATGAATCTCCATGAATCTCCTTCATCAATCTCCACGAATCTCCATGAATCTACATGAATCTCCATGAATCTCCATGAATATCCATGAATCTCCATGTATCTCCATGTATCTCCATGAATCTCCATGAATCTCCATGAATCTCCATGTATCTCCATGAATCTACATAAATCTCCATGAATCTCCATGAATCTCCTGCATGAATCTCCATAAATCACCATCAATCTCCATGATATCCTGTATGAATCTTCATGAATCTCCATGAATCTCCATGAATCTCCATGACCCTCCTCCATGAATCTCCATGAATCTCCATGAATATCCATGAATCTCCATGAATCTCCATGAATCTCCATGAATCTCCATGAATCTCCATGTATCTCCATGAATCTACATGAATCTCCATGAATATCCATGAACCTCCTCCATGAATCTCCATGAATCTCCTTCATCAATCTCCACGAATCTCCATGAATCTCCATGAATCTCCATGAATCTCCATGAATATCCATGAATATCCATGAATCTCCATGTATCTCCATGAATCTCCATGAATATCCATGAATCTTCATGAATCTCCTCCATGAATCTTCATGAATCTCCATGAATCTCCATGCATCTCCATGAATCTCCATGAATCTCCATGAACCTCCTCCATGAATCTCCATGAATCTCCATGAACCTCCTCCATGAATCTCCATGAATCTCCATGAATATCCATGAACCTCCTCCATGAATCTCCATGAATCTCCATGAATCTTCATGAATCTCCATGAATCTCCATGCATCTCCATGAATCTCCATGAATCTCCATGAACCTCCTCCATGAATCTCCATGAATCTCCATGAATATCCTCCATGAATCTCCATGAATCTCCATGAATCTCCATGTATCTCCATGAATCTCCATGAATCTCCATGGATCTCCTCCATGAATCTCCATGAATCTCCATGAATCTCCTCCATGAATCTCCATAAATCACCATGAATATCCATGAACCTCCTCCATGAATCTCCATGAATCTCCATGAATCTCCATGAATCTACATGAATCTCCATGAATCTCCATGAATCTCCATGAATCTCCATGAATATCCATGAATATCCATTAATCTCCATGTATCTCCATGAATCTCCATGAATCTACATGAATCTCCATGAATCTCCATGAATCTCCATGAATATCCATGAATCTCCATGAATCTTCATGAACCTCCTCCATGAATCTCCATGAATCTCCATGAATATCCTCCATGAATCTCCATGAATCTCCATGAATCTCCATGAATCTCCTTCATCAATCTCCACGAATCTCCATGAATCTCCATGAATCTCCATGAATATCCATGAATATCCATTAATCTCCATGTATCTCCATGAATCTCCATGAATATCCATGAATCTTCATGAATCTCCTCCATGAATCTTCATGAATCTCCATGAATCTCCATGCATCTCCATGAATCTCCATGAATCTCCATGAATCTCCATGAACCTCCTCCATGAATCTCCATGAATCTCCATGAATATCCATGAACCTCCTCCATGAATATCCATGAATCTTCATGAATCTCCTCCATGAATCTTCATGAATCTCCATGAATCTCCATGCATCTCCATGAATCTCCATGAATCTCCATGAACCTCCTCCATGAATCTCCATGAATCTCCATGAATATCCTCCATGAATCTCCATGAATCTCCATGAATCTCCATGTATCTCCATGAATCTACATGAATCTCCATGAATCTCCATGATTCTCCTCCATGAATCTCCATGAATCACCATGAATCTCCTTCATCAATCTCCACGAATCTCCATGAATCTCCATGAATCTCCATGAATATCCATGAATATCCATGAATCTCCATGTATCTCCATGTATCTCCATGAATCTCCATGAATCTCCATGAATCTCCATGTATCTCTATGAATCTACATGAATCTCCATGAATCTCCATGAATCTCCTCCATAAATCACCATGAATCTCCTTCATCAATCTCCACGGATCTCCATGAATTTCCATGAATCTCCACGAATCTCCATGAATCTACATGAATCTCCATGAATCTCCATGAATCTCCATGAATCTCCATGAATATCCATGAATATCCATGAATCTCCATGTATCTCCATGTATCTCCATGAATCTCCATGAATCTCCATGTATCTCCATGAATCTCCATGTATCTCCATGAATCTCCATAAATCACCATGAATCTCCTTCATCAATCTCCATGAATCTTCATGAATCTCCATGAATCTCCATGCATCTCCATGAATCTCCATGAATCTCCATGAACCTCCTCCATGAATCTCCATGAATCTCCATGAATATCCTCCATGAATCTCCATGAATCTCCATGAATCTCCATGTATCTCCATGAATCTCCATGAATCTCCATGGATCTCCTCCATGAATCTCCATGAATCTCCATGAATCTCCTTCATCAATCTCCACGAATCTCCATGAATCTACATGAATCTCCATGAATCTCCATGAATATCCTCCATGAATCTCCATGAATCTCCATGAATCTCCATGAATCTCCATGAATATCCATGAATATCCATGAATCTCCATGTATCTCCATGAATCTCCATGAATCTACATGAATCTCCATGAATCTCCACGAATCTCCATGAATATCCATGAATATCCATGAATCTCCATGTATCTCCATGAATCTCCATGAATATCCATGAATCTTCATGAATCTCCTCCATGAATCTTCATGAATCTCCATGAATCTCCATGCATCTCCATGAATCTCCATGAATCTCCATGAACCTCCTCCATGAATCTCCATGAATCTCCATGAATATCCTCCATGAATCTCCATGCATCTCCATGAATCTCCATGAATCTCCATGAATATCCATGAATCTTCATGAATCTCCTCCATGAATCTTCATGAATCTCCATGAATCACCATGAATCTCCTTCATCAATCTCCACGAATCTCCATGAATCTACATGAATCTCCATGAATCTCCATGAATATCCATGAATCTCCATGTATCTCCATGTATCTCCATGAATCTCCATGAATCTCCATGAATCTCCATGTATCTCCATGAATCTACATGAATCTCCATGAATCTCCATGAATCTCCTGCATGAATCTCCATAAATCACCATGAATCTCCATGATATCCTGTATGAATCTTCATGAATCTCCATGAATCTCCATGAATCTCCATGACCCTCCTCCATGAATCTCCATGAATCTCCATGAATATCCATGAATCTCCATGAATCTCCATGAATATCCATGAATCTCCATGAATCTCCATGAATCTCCATGTATCTCCATGAATCTACATGAATCTCCATGAATCTCCATGAATCTCCTCCATGAATCTCCATAAATCACCATGAATCTCCTTCATCAATCTCCACGAATCTCCATGAATCTCCAATGAATCTCCATGAATCTCCATGAATCTCCATGAACCTCCTTCATGAATCTCCATGAATCTCCATGAATATCCATGAACCTCCTCCATGAATCTCCATGAATCTCCTTCATCAATCTCCACGAATCTCCATGAATCTCCATGAATCTCCATGAATCTCCATGAATATCCATGAATATCCATGAATCTCCATGTATCTCCATGAATCTCCATGAATATCCATGAATCTTCATGAATCTCCTCCATGAATCTTCATGAATCTCCATGAATCTCCATGCATCTCCATGAATCTCCATGAATCTCCATGAACCTCCTCCATGAATCTCCATGAATCTCCATGAACCTCCTCCATGAATCTCCATGAATCTACATGAATCTCCATGAATCTCCATGAATCTCCATGAATCTCCATGAATATCCATGAATATCCATGAATCTCCATGTATCTCCATGTATCTCCATGAATCTCCATGAATCTCCATGAATCTCCATGAATCTCCTCCATGAATCTCCATGAATCACCATGAATCTCCTTCATCAATCTCCACGAATCTCCATGAATCTCCATGAATCTCCATGAATCTCCATGAATATCCTCCATGAACACTCCATGCATCTCCATGAATCTCCATGAATCTCCATGAATATCCATGAATCTTCATGAATCTCCTCCATGAATCTTCATGAATCTCCATGAATCTCCATGAATCTCCTTCATCAATCTCCACGAATCTCCATGAATCTACATGAATCTCCATGAATCTCCATGAATATCCATGAATCTCCATGTATCTCCATGTATCTCCATGAATCTCCATGAATCTCCATGAATCTCCATGTATCTCCATGAATCTACATGAATCTCCATGAATCTCCATGAATCTCCTGCATGAATCTCCATAAATCACCATGAATCTCCATGATATCCTGTATGAATCTTCATGAATCTCCATGAATCTCCATGAATCTCCATGACCCTCCTCCATGAATCTCCATGAATCTCCATGAATATCCATGAATCTCCATGAATCTCCATGAATATCCATGAATCTCCATGAATCTCCATGAATCTCCATGTATCTCATGAATCTACATGAATCTCCATGAATCTCCATGAATCTCCTCCATGAATCTCCATAAATCACCATGAATCTCCTTCATCAATCTCCACGAATCTCCATGAATCTCCATGAATCTCCATGAATCTCCATGAATCTCCATGAACCTCCTTCATGAATCTCCATGAATATCCATGACCCTCCTCCATGAATCTCCATGAATCTCCTTCATCAATCTCCACGAATCTCCATGAATCTCCATGAATCTCCATGAATCTCCATGAATATCCATGAATATCCATGAATCTCCATGTATCTCCATGAATCTCCATGAATATCCATGAATCTTCATGAATCTCCTCCATGAATCTTCATGAATCTCCATGAATCTCCATGCATCTCCATGAATCTCCATGAATCTCCATGAACCTCCTCCATGAATCTCCATGAATCTCCATGAACCTCCTCCATGAATCTCCATGAATCTACATGAATCTCCATGAATCTCCATGAATCTCCATGAATCTCCATGAATATCCATGAATATCATGAATCTCCATGTATCTCCATGTATCTCCATGAATCTCCATGAATCTCCATGAATCTCCATGAATCTCCTCCATGAATCTCCATGAATCACCATGAATCTCCTTCATCAATCTCCACGAATCTCCATGAATCTCCATGAATCTCCATGAATCTCCATGAATATCAATGAATATCCCTGAATCTCCATGTATCTCCATGAATCTCCATGAATATCCATGAATCTTCATGAATCTCCTCCATGAATCTTCATGAATCTCCATGAATCTCCATGAATCTCCTTCATCAATCTCCACGAATCTCCATGAATCTACATGAATCTCCATGAATCTCCATGAATATCCATGAATCTCCATGTATCTCCATGTATCTCCATGAATCTCCATGAATCTCCATGACCCTCCTCCATGAATCTCCATGAATCTCCATGAATATCCATGAATCTCCATGAATCTCCATGAATATCCATGAATCTCCATGAATCTCCATGAATCTCCATGTATCTCCATGAATCTACATGAATCTCCATGAATCTCCATGAATCTCCTCCATGAATCTCCATAAATCACCATGAATCTCCTTCATCAATCTCCACGAATCTCCATGAATCTCCATGAATCTCCATGAATCTCCATGAATCTCCATGAACCTCCTTCATGAATCTCCATGAATCTCCATGAATATCCATGAACCTCCTCCATGAATCTCCATGAATCTCCTTCATCAATCTCCACGAATCTCCATGAATCTCCATGAATCTCCATGAATCTCCATGAATATCCATGAATATCCATGAATCTCCATGTATCTCATGAATCTCCATGAATATCCATGAATCTTCATGAATCTCCTCCATGAATCTTCATGAATCTCCATGAATCTCCATGCATCTCCATGAATCTCCATGAATCTCCATGAACCTCCTCCATGAATCTCCATGAATCTCCATGAACCTCCTCCATGAATCTCCATGAATCTACATGAATCTCCATGAATCTCCATGAATCTCCATGAATCTCCATGAATCTCCATGAATCTCCTCCATGAATCTCCATGAATCACCATGAATCTCCTTCATCAATCTCCACGAATCTCCATGAATCTCCATGAATCTCCATGAATCTCCATGAATATCCTCCATGAATCTCCATGCATCTCCATGAATCTCCATGAATCTCCATGAATATCCATGAATCTTCATGAATCTCCTCCATGAATCTTCATGAATCTCCATGAATCTCCATGAATCTCCTTCATCAATCTCCACGAATCTCCATGAATCTACATGAATCTCCATGAATCTCCATGAATATCCATGAATCTCCATGTATCTCCATGTATCTCCATGAATCTCCATGAATCTCCATGAATCTCCATGTATCTCCATGAATCTACATGAATCTCCATGAATCTCCATGAATCTCCTGCATGAATCTCCATAAATCACCATGAATCTCCATGATATCCTGTATGAATCTTCATGAATCTCCATGAATCTCCATGAATCTCCATGACCCTCCTCCATGAATCTCCATGAATCTCCATGAATATCCATGAATCTCCATGAATCTCCATGAATATCCATGAATCTCCATGAATCTCCATGAATCTCCATGTATCTCCATGAATCTACATGAATCTCCATGAATCTCCATGAATCTCCTCCATGAATCTCCATAAATCACCATGAATCTCCTTCATCAATCTCCACGAATCTCCATGAATCTCCATGAATCTCCATGAATCTCCATGAATCTCCATGAACCTCCTTCATGAATCTCCATGAATCTCCATGAATATCCATGACCCTCCTCCATGAATCTCCATGAATCTCCTTCATCAATCTCCACGAATCTCCATGAATCTCCATGAATCTCCATGAATCTCCATGAATATCCATGAATATCCATGAATCTCCATGTATCTCCATGAATCTCCATGAATATCCATGAATCTTCATGAATCTCCTCCATGAATCTTCATGAATCTCCATGAATCTCCATGCATCTCCATGAATCTCCATGAATCTCCATGAACCTCCTCCATGAATCTCCATGAATCTCCATGAACCTCCTCCATGAATCTCCATGAATCTACATGAATCTCCATGAATCTCCATGAATCTCCATGAATCTCCATGAATATCCATGAATATCCATGAATCTCCATGTATCTCCATGTATCTCCATGAATCTCCATGAATCTCCATGAATCTCCATGAATCTCCTCCATGAATCTCCATGAATCACCATGAATCTCCTTCATCAATCTCCACGAATCTCCATGAATCTCCATGAATCTCCATGAATCTCCATGAATATCAATGAATATCCCTGAATCTCCATGTATCTCCATGAATCTCCATGAATATCCATGAATCTTCATGAATCTCCTCCATGAATCTTCATGAATCTCCATGAATCTCCATGAATCTCCTTCATCAATCTCCACGAATCTCCATGAATCTACATGAATCTCCATGAATCTCCATGAATATCCATGAATCTCCATGTATCTCCATGTATCTCCATGAATCTCCATGAATCTCCATGACCCTCCTCCATGAATCTCCATGAATCTCCATGAATATCCATGAATCTCCATGAATCTCCATGAATATCCATGAATCTCCATGAATCTCCATGAATCTCCATGTATCTCCATGAATCTACATGAATCTCCATGAATCTCCATGAATCTCCTCCATGAATCTCCATAAATCACCATGAATCTCCTTCATCAATCTCCACGAATCTCCATGAATCTCCATGAATCTCCATGAATCTCCATGAATCTCCATGAACCTCCTTCATGAATCTCCATGAATCTCCATGAATATCCATGAACCTCCTCCATGAATCTCCATGAATCTCCTTCATCAATCTCCACGAATCTCCATGAATCTCCATGAATCTCCATGAATCTCCATGAATATCCATGAATATCCATGAATCTCCATGTATCTCCATGAATCTCCATGAATATCCATGAATCTTCATGAATCTCCTCCATGAATCTTCATGAATCTCCATGAATCTCCATGCATCTCCATGAATCTCCATGAATCTCCATGAACCTCCTCCATGAATCTCCATGAATCTCCCTGAACCTCCTCCATGAATCTCCATGAATCTCCATGAATATCCATGAACCTCCTCCATGAATCTCCATGAATCTCCATGAATCTCCATGAATCTCCTTCATCAATCTCCACGAATCTCCATGAATATCCATGAATATCCATGAATCTCCATGCATCTCCATGAATCTCCATGAATCTCCATGAACCTCCTCCATGAATCTCCATGAATCTCCATGAATATCCTCCATGAATCTCCATGAATCTCCATGAATCTCCATGAATATCCTCCATGAATCTCCATGAATCTCCATGAATCTCCATGAATCTCCTTCATCAATCTCCACGAATCTCCATGAATCTACATGAATCTCCATGAATCTCCATGAATCTCCATGTATCTCCATGAATCTCCATGAATATCCATGAATCTTCATGAATCTCCTCCATGAATCTTCATGAATCTCCATGAATCTCCATGCATCTCCATGAATCTCCATGAATCTCCATGAACCTCCTCCATGAATCTCCATGAATCTCCATGAACCTCCTCCATGAATCTCCATGAATCTCCATGAATATCCATGAACCTCCTCCATGAATCTCCATGAATCTCCATGAATCTCCATGAATCTCCTTCATCAATCTCCACGAATCTCCATGAATATCCATGAATATCCATGAATCTCCATGCATCTCCATGAATCTCCATGAATCTCCATGAACCTCCTCCATGAATCTCCATGAATCTCCATGAATATCCTCCATGAATCTCCATGAATCTCCATGAATCTCCATGAATATCCTCCATGAATCTCCATGAATCTCCATGAATCTCCATGAATCTCCTTCATCAATCTCCACGAATCTCCATGAATCTACATGAATCTCCATGAATCTCCATGAATCTCCATGAATCTCCATGAATATCCATGAATCTCCATTAATATCCATGAATCTTCATGAATCTCCTCCATGAATCTTCATGAATCTCCATGAATCTCCATGAATATCCATGAATCTCCATGAATCTTCATGAATCTCCATGAATCTCCATGCATCTCCATGAATCTCCATGAATCTCCATGACCCTCCTCCATGAATATCCATGAATCTCCATGTATCTCCATGAATCTCCATGAATATCCTCCATGAATCTCCATGAATCTCCATGAATCTCCATGAATCTCCTTCATCAATCTCCACGAATCTCCATGAATCTACATGAATCCCCATGAATCTCCATGAATCTCCATGAATCTCCATGAATCTCCATGAATATCCATGAATATCCATTAATCTCCATGTATCTCCATGAATCTCCATGAATATCCATGAATCTTCATGAATCTCCTCCATGAATCTTCATGAATCTCCATGAATCTCCATGCATCTCCATGAATCTCCATGAATCTCCATGAATCTCCATGAACCTCCTCCATGAATCTCCATGAATCTCCATGAATATCCATGAAACCTCCTCCATGAATATCCATGAATCTTCATGAATCTCCTCCATGAATCTTCATGAATCTCCATGAATCTCCATGCATCTCCATGAATCTCCATGAATCTCCATGAACCTCCTCCATGAATCTCCATGAATCTCCATGAATATCCTCCATGAATCTCCATGAATCTCCATGAATCTCCATGTATCTCCATGAATCTACATGAATCTCCATGAATCTCCATGATTCTCCTCCATGAATCTCCATGAATCACCATGAATCTCCTTCATCAATCTCCACGAATCTCCATGAATCTCCATGAATCTCCATGAATATCCATGAATATCCATGAATCTCCATGTATCTCCATGTATCTCCATGAATCTCCATGAATCTCCATGAATCTCCATGTATCTCTATGAATCTACATGAATCTCCATGAATCTCCATGAATCTCCATGAATCTCCATGAATCTCCATGTATCTCCATGAATCTACATGAATCTCCATGAATCTCCATGAATCTCCTCCATGAATCTCCATAAATCACCATGAATCTCCTTCATCAATCTCCATGAATCTCCATGAATCTCCATGAATCTCCATGAATATCCATGAATCTCCATGTATCTCCATGTATCTCCATGAATCTCCTCCATGAATCTTCATGAATCTCCATGAATCTCCATGCATCTCCATGAATCTCCATGAATCTCCATGAACCTCCTCCATGAATCTCCATGAATCTCCATGAATATCCTCCATGAATCTCCATGAATCTCCATGAATCTCCATGTATCTCCATGAATCTCCATGAATCTCCATGTATCTCCATGAATCTACATGAATCTCCATGAATCTCCATGAATCTCCTCCATGAATCTCCATGAATCTCCATGAATCTCCATGAATCTCCATGAATCTCCATGAACCTCCTTCATGAATCTCCATGAATCTCCATGAATATCCATGAACCTCCTCCATGAATCTCCATGAATCTCCTTCATCAATCTCCACGAATCTCCATGAATCTCCATGAATCTCCATGAATCTCCATGAATATCCATGAATATCCATGAATCTCCATGTATCTCCATGAATCTCCATGAATATCCATGAATCTTCATGAATCTCCTCCATGAATCTTCATGAATCTCCATGAATCTCCATGCATCTCCATGAATCTCCATGAATCTCCATGAACCTCCTCCATGAATCTCCATGAATCTCCATGAACCTCCTCCATGAATCTCATGAATCTCCATGAATATCCATGAACCTCCTCCATGAATCTCCATGAATCTCCATGAATCTCCATGAATCTCCTTCATCAATCTCCACGAATCTCCATGAATATCCATGAATATCCATGAATCTCCATGTATCTCCATGAATCTCCATGAATATCCATGAATCTTCATGAATCTCCTCCATGAATCTTCATGAATCTCCATGAATCTCCATGCATCTCCATGAATCTCCATGAATCTCCATGAACCTCCTCCATGAATCTCCATGAATCTCCATGAATATCCTCCATGAATCTCCATGAATCTCCATGAATCTCCATGAATATCCTCCATGAATCTCCATGAATCTCCATGAATCTCCATGAATCTCCTTCATCAATCTCCACGAATCTCCATGAATCTACATGAATCTCCATGAATCTCCATGAATCTCCATGAATCTCCATGAATATCCATGAATCTCCATGAATATCCATGAATCTTCATGAATCTCCTCCATGAATCTTCATGAATCTCCATGAATCTCCATGAATATCCATGAATCTCCATGAATCTTCATGAATCTCCATGAATCTCCATGCATCTCCATGAATCTCCATGAATCTCCATGACCCTCCTCCATGAATCTCCATGAATCTCCATGAATATCCATGAATCTCCATGAATCTCCATGAATATCCATGAACCTCCTCCATGAATCTCCATGAATCTCCATGAATCTCCTTCATCAATCTCCACGAATCTCCATGAATCTCCATGAATCTCCATGAATATCCATGAATATCCATGAATCTCCATGTATCTCCATGAATCTCCATGAATATCCTCCATGAATCTCCATGAATCTCCATGAATCTCCATGAATCTCCTTCATCAATCTCCACGAATCTCCATGAATCTACATGAATCCCCATGAATCTCCATGAATCTCCATGAATCTCCATGAATCTCCATGAATATCCATGAATATCCATTAATCTCCATGTATCTCCATGAATCTCCATGAATATCCATGAATCTTCATGAATCTCCTCCATGAATCTTCATGAATCTCCATGAATCTCCATGCATCTCCATGAATCTCCATGAATCTCCATGAACCTCCTCCATGAAACTCCATGAATCTCCATGAATATCCATGAACCTCCTCCATGAATATCCATGAATCTTCATGAATCTCCTCCATGAATCTTCATGAATCTCCATGAATCTCCATGCATCTCCATGAATCTCCATGAATCTCCATGAACCTCCTCCATGAATCTCCATGAATCTCCATGAATATCCTCCATGAATCTCCATGAATCTCCATGAATCTCCATGTATCTCCATGAATCTACATGAATCTCCATGAATCTCCATGATTCTCCTCCATGAATCTCCATGAATCACCATGAATCTCCTTCATCAATCTCCACGAATCTCCATGAATCTCCATGAATCTCCATGAATATCCATGAATATCCATGAATCTCCATGTATCTCCATGTATCTCCATGAATCTCCATGAATCTCCATGAATCTCCATGTATCTCTATGAATCTACATGAATCTCCATGAATCTCCATGAATCTCCTCCATAAATCACCATGAATCTCCTTCATCAATCTCCACGGATCTCCATGAATTTCCATGAATCTCCACGAATCTCCATGAATCTACATGAATCTCCATGAATCTCCATGAATCTCCATGAATCTCCATGAATATCCATGAATATCCATGAATCTCCATGTATCTCCATGTATCTCCATGAATCTCCATGAATCTCCATGTATCTCCATGAATCTACATGAATCTCCATGAATCTCCTCCATGAATCTCCATGAATCTCCATGATATCCTGTATGAATCTTCATGAATCTCCATGAATCTCCATGCATCTCCATGAATCTCCATGAATCTTCATGAACCTCCTCCATGAATCTCCATGAATCTCCATGAATCTCCATGAATCTCCATGAATCTCCATGAATCTCCATGTATCTCCATGAATCTACATGAATCTCCATGAATCTCCATGAATCTCCTCCATGAATCTCCATAAATCACCATGAATCTCCTTCATCAATCTCCATGAATCTCCATGAATCTCCATGAATCTCCATGAATATCCATGAATCTCCATGTATCTCCATGTATCTCCATGAATCTCCTCCATGAATCTTCATGAATCTCCATGAATCTCCATGCATCTCCATGAATCTCCATGAATCTCCATGAACCTCCTCCATGAATCTCCATGAATCTCCATGAATATCCTCCATGAATCTCCATGAATCTCCATGAATCTCCATGTATCTCCATGAATCTCCATGAATCTCCATGTATCTCCATGAATCTACATGAATCTCCATGAATCTCCATGAATCTCCTCCATGAATCTCCATGAATCTCCATGATATCCTGTATGAATCTTCATGAATCTCCATGAATCTCCATGCATCTCCATGAATCTCCATGAATCTTCATGAACCTCCTCCATGAATCTCCATGAATCTCCATGAATATCCATGAATCTCCATGAATCTCCATGAATCTCCATGTATCTCCATGAATCTACATGAATCTCCATGAATCTCCATGAATCTCCTCCATGAATCTCCATAAATCACCATGAATCTCCTTCATCAATCTCCATGAATCTTCATGAATCTCCATGAATCTCCATGCATCTCCATGAATCTCCATGAATCTCCATGAACCTCCTCCATGAATCTCCATGAATCTCCATGAATATCCTCCATGAATCTCCATGAATCTCCATGAATCTCCATGTATCTCCATGAATCTCCATGAATCTCCATGGATCTCCTACATGAATCTCCATGAATCTCCATGAATCTCCTTCATCAATCTCCACGAATCTCCATGAATCTACATGAATCTCCATGAATCTCCATGAATATCCTCCATGAATCTCCATGAATCTCCATGAATCTCCATGAATCTCCATGAATATCCATGAATATCCATGAATCTCCATGTATCTCCATGAATCTCCATGAATCTACATGAATCTCCATGAATCTCCATGAATCTCCATGAATCTCCATGAATATCCATGAATCTCCATGAATATCCATGAATCTTCATGAATCTCCTCCATGAATCTTCATGAATCTCCATGAATCTCCATGCATCTCCATGAATCTCCATGAATCTCCATGAACCTCCTCCATGAATCTCCATGAATCTACATGAATCTCCATGAATCTCCATGAATCTCCATGAATCTCCATGAATATCCTTGAATATCCATGAATCTCCATGTATCTCCATGTATCTCCATGAATCTCCATGAATCTCCATGAATCTCCATGTATCTCTATGAATCTACATGAATCTCCATGAATCTCCATGAATCTCCTCCATAAATCACCATGAATCTCCTTCATCAATCTCCACGGATCTCCATGAATTTCCATGAATCTCCACGAATCTCCATGAATCTACATGAATCTCCATGAATCTCCATGAATCTCCATGAATCTCCATGAATATCCATGAATATCCATGAATCTCCATGTATCTCCATGTATCTCCATGAATCTCCATGAATCTCCATGTATCTCCATGAATCTACATGAATCTCCATGAATCTCCTCCATGAATCTCCATGAATCTCCATGATATCCTGTATGAATCTTCATGAATCTCCATGAATCTCCATGCATCTCCATGAATCTCCATGAATCTTCATGAACCTCCTCCATGAATCTCCATGAATCTCCATGAATCTCCATGAATCTCCATGAATCTCCATGAATCTCCATGTATCTCCATGAATCTACATGAATCTCCATGAATCTCCATGAATCTCCTCCATGAATCTCCATAAATCACCATGAATCTCCTTCATCAATCTCCATGAATCTCCATGAATCTCCATGAATCTCCATGAATCTCCTCCATGAATCTCCATGAATCTCCATGATATCCTGTATGAATCTTCATGAATCTCCATGAATCTCCATGCATCTCCATGAATCTCCATGAATCTTCATGAACCTCCTCCATGAATCTCCATGAATCTCCATGAATATCCTCCATGAATCTCCATGAATCTCCATGAATCTCCATGTATCTCCATGAATCTCCATGAATCTCCATGTATCTCCATGAATCTACATGAATCTCCATGAATCTCCATGAATCTCCTCCATGAATCTCCATGAATCTCCATGATATCCTGTATGAATCTTCATGAATCTCCATGAATCTCCATGCATCTCCATGAATCTCCATGAATCTTCATGAACCTCCTCCATGAATCTCCATGAATCTCCATGAATATCCATGAATCTCCATGAATCTCCATGAATCTCCATGTATCTCCATGAATCTACATGAATCTCCATGAATCTCCATGAATCTCCTCCATGAATCTCCATAAATCACCATGAATCTCCTTCATCAATCTCCATGAATCTTCATGAATCTCCATGAATCTCCATGCATCTCCATGAATCTCCATGAATCTCCATGAACCTCCTCCATGAATCTCCATGAATCTCCATGAATATCCTCCATGAATCTCCATGAATCTCCATGAATCTCCATGTATCTCCATGAATCTCCATGAATCTCCATGGATCTCCTACATGAATCTCCATGAATCTCCATGAATCTCCTTCATCAATCTCCACGAATCTCCATGAATCTACATGAATCTCCATGAATCTCCATGAATATCCTCCATGAATCTCCATGAATCTCCATGAATCTCCATGAATCTCCATGAATATCCATGAATATCCATGAATCTCCATGTATCTCCATGAATCTCCATGAATCTACATGAATCTCCATGAATCTCCATGAATCTCCATGAATCTCCATGAATATCCATGAATCTCCATGAATATCCATGAATCTTCATGAATCTCCTCCATGAATCTTCATGAATCTCCATGAATCTCCATGCATCTCCATGAATCTCCATGAATCTCCATGAACCTCCTCCATGAATCTCCATGAATCTACATGAATCTCCATGAATCTCCATGAATCTCCATGAATCTCCATGAATATCCTTGAATATCCATGAATCTCCATGTATCTCCATGTATCTCCATGAATCTCCATGAATCTCCATGAATCTCCATGTATCTCTATGAATCTACATGAATCTCCATGAATCTCCATGAATCTCCTCCATAAATCACCATGAATCTCCTTCATCAATCTCCACGGATCTCCATGAATTTCCATGAATCTCCACGAATCTCCATGAATCTACATGAATCTCCATGAATCTCCATGAATCTCCATGAATCTCCATGAATATCCATGAATATCCATGAATCTCCATGTATCTCCATGTATCTCCATGAATCTCCATGAATCTCCATGTATCTCCATGAATCTACATGAATCTCCATGAATCTCCTCCATGAATCTCCATGAATCTCCATGATATCCTGTATGAATCTTCATGAATCTCCATGAATCTCCATGCATCTCCATGAATCTCCATGAATCTTCATGAACCTCCTCCATGAATCTCCATGAATCTCCATGAATCTCCATGAATCTCCATGAATCTCCATGAATCTCCATGTATCTCCATGAATCTACATGAATCTCCATGAATCTCCATGAATCTCCTCCATGAATCTCCATAAATCACCATGAATCTCCTTCATCAATCTCCATGAATCTCCATGAATCTCCATGAATCTCCATGAATATCCATGAATCTCCATGTATCTCCATGTATCTCCATGAATCTCCTCCATGAATCTTCATGAATCTCCATGAATCTCCATGCATCTCCATGAATCTCCATGAATCTCCATGAACCTCCTCCATGAATCTCCATGAATCTCCATGAATATCCTCCATGAATCTCCATGAATCTCCATGAATCTCCATGTATCTCCATGAATCTCCATGAATCTCCATGTATCTCCATGAATCTACATGAATCTCCATGAATCTCCATGAATCTCCTCCATGAATCTCCATGAATCTCCATGATATCCTGTATGAATCTTCATGAATCTCCATGAATCTCCATGCATCTCCATGAATCTCCATGAATCTTCATGAACCTCCTCCATGAATCTCCATGAATCTCCATGAATATCCATGAATCTCCATGAATCTCCATGAATCTCCATGTATCTCCATGAATCTACATGAATCTCCATGAATCTCCATGAATCTCCTCCATGAATCTCCATAAATCACCATGAATCTCCTTCATCAATCTCCATGAATCTTCATGAATCTCCATGAATCTCCATGCATCTCCATGAATCTCCATGAATCTCCATGAACCTCCTCCATGAATCTCCATGAATCTCCATGAATATCCTCCATGAATCTCCATGAATCTCCATGAATCTCCATGTATCTCCATGAATCTCCATGAATCTCCATGGATCTCCTCCATGAATCTCCATGAATCTCCATGAATCTCCTTCATCAATCTCCACGAATCTCCATGAATCTACATGAATCTCCATGAATCTCCATGAATATCCTCCATGAATCTCCATGAATCTCCATGAATCTCCATGAATCTCCATGAATATCCATGAATATCCATGAATCTCCATGTATCTCCATGAATCTCCATGAATCTACATGAATCTCCATGAATCTCCATGAATCTCCATGAATATCCATGAATCTCCATGAATATCCATGAATCTTCATGAATCTCCTCCATGAATCTTCATGAATCTCCATGAATCTCCATGCATCTCCATGAATCTCCATGAATCTCCATGAACCTCCTCCATGAATCTCCATGAATCTACATGAATCTCCATGAATCTCCATGAATCTCCATGAATCTCCATGAATATCCTTGAATATCCATGAATCTCCATGTATCTCCATGTATCTCCATGAATCTCCATGAATCTCCATGAATCTCCATGAATCTCCTCCATGAATCTCCATGAATCACCATGAATCTCCTTCATCAATCTCCACGAATCTCCATGAATCTCCATGAATCTCCATGAATCTCCATGAATATCAATGAATATCCCTGAATCTCCATGTATCTCCATGAATCTCCATGAATATCCATGAATCTTCATGAATCTCCTCCATGAATCTTCATGAATCTCCATGAATCTCCATGAATCTCCATGAATCTCCTTCATCAATCTCCACGAATCTCCATGAATCTACATGAATCTCCATGAATCTCCATGAATATCCATGAATCTCCATGTATCTCCATGTATCTCCATGAATCTCCATGAATCTCCATGAATCTCCATGTATCTCCATGAATCTACATAAATCTCCATGAATCTCCATGAATCTCCTGCATGAATCTCCATAAATCACCATCAATCTCCATGATATCCTGTATGAATCTTCATGAATCTCCATGAATCTCCATGAATCTCCATGACCCTCCTCCATGAATCTCCATGAATCTCCATGAATATCCATGAATCTCCATGAATCTCCATGAATATCCATGAATCTCCATGAATCTCCATGAATCTCCATGTATCTCCATGAATCTACATGAATCTCCATGAATATCCATGAACCTCCTCCATGAATCTCCATGAATCTCCTTCATCAATCTCCACGAATCTCCATGAATCTCCATGAATCTCCATGAATCTCCATGAATATCCATGAATATCCATGAATCTCCATGTATCTCCATGAATCTCCATGAATATCCATGAATCTTCATGAATCTCCTCCATGAATCTTCATGAATCTCCATGAATCTCCATGCATCTCCATGAATCTCCATGAATCTCCATGAACCTCCTCCATGAATCTCCATGAATCTCCATGAACCTCCTCCATGAATCTCCATGAATCTCCATGAATATCCATGAACCTCCTCCATGAATCTCCATGAATCTCCATGAATCTTCATGAATCTCCATGAATCTCCATGCATCTCCATGAATCTCCATGAATCTCCATGAACCTCCTCCATGAATCTCCATGAATCTCCATGAATATCCTCCATGAATCTCCATGAATCTCCATGAATCTCCATGTATCTCCATGAATCTCCATGAATCTCCATGGATCTCCTCCATGAATCTCCATGAATCTCCATGAATCTCCTCCATGAATCTCCATAAATCACCATGAATATCCATGAACCTCCTCCATGAATCTCCATGAATCTCCATGAATCTCCATGAATCTACATGAATCTCCATGAATCTCCATGAATCTCCATGAATCTCCATGAATATCCATGAATATCCATTAATCTCCATGTATCTCCATGAATCTCCATGAATCTACATGAATCTCCATGAATCTCCATGAATCTCCATGAATATCCATGAATCTCCATGAATCTCCATGAACCTCCTCCATGAATCTCCATGAATCTCCATGAATATCCTCCATGAATCTCCATGAATCTCCATGAATCTCCATGAATCTCCTTCATCAATCTCCACGAATCTCCATGAATCTCCATGAATCTCCATGAATATCCATGAATATCCATTAATCTCCATGTATCTCCATGAATCTCCATGAATATCCATGAATCTTCATGAATCTCCTCCATGAATCTTCATGAATCTCCATGAATCTCCATGCATCTCCATGAATCTCCATGAATCTCCATGAATCTCCATGAACCTCCTCCATGAATCTCCATGAATCTCCATGAATATCCATGAACCTCCTCCATGAATATCCATGAATCTTCATGAATCTCCTCCATGAATCTTCATGAATCTCCATGAATCTCCATGCATCTCCATGAATCTCCATGAATCTCCATGAACCTCCTCCATGAATCTCCATGAATCTCCATGAATATCCTCCATGAATCTCCATGAATCTCCATGAATCTCCATGTATCTCCATGAATCTACATGAATCTCCATGAATCTCCATGATTCTCCTCCATGAATCTCCATGAATCACCATGAATCTCCTTCATCAATCTCCACGAATCTCCATGAATCTCCATGAATCTCCATGAATATCCATGAATATCCATGAATCTCCATGTATCTCCATGTATCTCCATGAATCTCCATGAATCTCCATGAATCTCCATGTATCTCTATGAATCTACATGAATCTCCATGAATCTCCATGAATCTCCTCCATAAATCACCATGAATCTCCTTCATCAATCTCCACGGATCTCCATGAATTTCCATGAATCTCCACGAATCTCCATGAATCTACATGAATCTCCATGAATCTCCATGAATCTCCATGAATCTCCATGAATATCCATGAATATCCATGAATCTCCATGTATCTCCATGTATCTCCATGAATCTCCATGAATCTCCATGTATCTCCATGAATCTACATGAATCTCCATGAATCTCCTCCATGAATCTCCATGAATCTCCATGATATCCTGTATGAATCTTCATGAATCTCCATGAATCTCCATGCATCTCCATGAATCTCCATGAATCTTCATGAACCTCCTCCATGAATCTCCATGAATCTCCATGAATCTCCATGAATCTCCATGAATCTCCATGAATCTCCATGTATCTCCATGAATCTACATGAATCTCCATGAATCTCCTCCATGAATCTCCATAAATCACCATGAATCTCCTTCATCAATCTCCATGAATCTCCATGAATCTCCATGAATCTCCATGAATATCCATGAATCTCCATGTATCTCCATGTATCTCCATGAATCTCCTCCATGAATCTTCATGAATCTCCATGAATCTCCATGCATCTCCATGAATCTCCATGAATCTCCATGAACCTCCTCCATGAATCTCCATGAATATCCTCCATGAATCTCCATGAATCTCCATGAATCTCCATGTATCTCCATGAATCTCCATGAATCTCCATGGATCTCCTCCATGAATCTCCATGAATCTGCATGAATCTCCTTCATCAATCTCCACGAATCTCCATGAATCTACATGAATCTCCATGAATCTCCATGAATATCCTCCATGAATTTCCATGAATCTCCATGAATCTCCATGAATCTCCATGAATCTCCATGAATATCTATGAATATCCATGAATCTCCATGTATCTCCCTGAATCTCCATGAATATCCATGAATCTTCATGAATCTCCTCCATGAATCTTCATGAATCTCCATGAATCTCCATGCATCTCCATGAATCTCCATGAATCTCCATGAACCTCCTCCATGAATCTCCATGAATCTCCATGAACCTCCTCCATGAATCTCCATGAATCTCCATGAATATCCATGAACCTCCTCCATGAATCTCCATGAATCTCCATGAATCTCCATGAATCTACATGAATCTCCATGAATCTCCATGAATCTCCATGAATCTCCATGAATATCCATGAATATCCATTAATCTCCATGTATCTCCATGAATCTCCATGAATCTACATGAATCTCCATGAATCTCCATGAATCTCCATGAATATCCATGAATCTCCATGAATCTCCATGAACCTCCTCCATGAATCTCCATGAATCTCCATGAATATCCTCCATGAATCTCCATGAATCTCCATGAATCTCCATGAATCTCCTTCATCAATCTCCACGAATCTCCATGAATCTCCATGAATCTCCATGAATATCCATGAATATCCATTAATCTCCATGTATCTCCATGAATCTCCATGAATATCCATGAATCTTCATGAATCTCCTCCATGAATCTTCATGAATCTCCATGAATCTCCATGCATCTCCATGAATCTCCATGAATCTCCATGAATCTCCATGAACCTCCTCCATGAATCTCCATGAATCTCCATGAATATCCATGAACCTCCTCCATGAATATCCATGAATCTTCATGAATCTCCTCCATGAATCTTCATGAATCTCCATGAATCTCCATGCATCTCCATGAATCTCCATGAATCTCCATGAACCTCCTCCATGAATCTCCATGAATCTCCATGAATCTCCATGAATATCCATGAATATCCATGAATCTCCATGTATCTCCATGTATCTCCATGAATCTCCATGAATCTCCATGAATCTCCATGTATCTCTATGAATCTACATGAATCTCCATGAATCTCCATGAATCTCCTCCATAAATCACCATGAATCTCCTTCATCAATCTCCACGGATCTCCATGAATTTCCATGAATCTCCACGAATCTCCATGAATCTACATGAATCTCCATGAATCTCCATGAATCTCCATGAATCTCCATGAATATCCATGAATATCCATGAATCTCCATGTATCTCCATGTATCTCCATGAATCTCCATGAATCTCCATGTATCTCCATGAATCTACATGAATCTCCATGAATCTCCTCCATGAATCTCCATGAATCTCCATGATATCCTGTATGAATCTTCATGAATCTCCATGAATCTCCATGCATCTCCATGAATCTCCATGAATCTTCATGAACCTCCTCCATGAATCTCCATGAATCTCCATGAATCTCCATGAATCTCCATGAATCTCCATGAATCTCCATGTATCTCCATGAATCTACATGAATCTCCATGAATCTCCATGAATCTCCTCCATGAATCTCCATAAATCACCATGAATCTCCTTCATCAATCTCCATGAATCTCCATGAATCTCCATGAATCTCCATGAATATCCATGAATCTCCATGTATCTCCATGTATCTCCATGAATCTCCTCCATGAATCTTCATGAATCTCCATGAATCTCCATGCATCTCCATGAATCTCCATGAATCTCCATGAACCTCCTCCATGAATCTCCATGAATCTCCATGAATATCCTCCATGAATCTCCATGAATCTCCATGAATCTCCATGTATCTCCATGAATCTCCATGGATCTCCTCCATGAATCTCCATGAATCTGCATGAATCTCCTTCATCAATCTCCACGAATCTCCATGAATCTACATGAATCTCCATGAATCTCCATGAATATCCTCCATGAATTTCCATGAATCTCCATGAATCTCCATGAATCTCCATGAATATCCATGAATATCCATTAATCTCCATGTATCTCCATGAATCTCCATGAATCTACATGAATCTCCATGAATCTCCATGAATCTCCATGAATCTCCATGAATATCCATGAATCTCCATGAATATCCATGAATCTTCATGAATCTCCTCCAAGAATCTTCACGAATCTCCATGAATCTTCATGCATCTCCATGAATCTCCATGAATCTCCATGAACCTCCTCCATGAATCTCCATGAATCTACATGAACCTCCATGAATCTCCATGAATCTCCATGAATCTCCATGAATATCCATGAATATCCATTAATCTCCATGTATCTCCATGAATCTCCATGAATCTACATGAATCTCCATGAATCTCCATGAATCTCCATGAATATCCATGAATCTCCATGAATATCCATGAATCTTCATGAATCTCCTCCATGAATCTTCATGAATCTCCATGAATCTTCATGCATCTCCATGAATCTCCATGAATCTCCATGAATCTCCATGAACCTCCTCCATGAATCTCCATGAATCTACATGAATCTCCATGAATCTCCATGAATCTCCATGAATCTCCATGAATATCCATGAATATCCATGAATCTCCATGTATCTCCATGTATCTCCATGAATCTCCACGAATCTCCATGAATCTCCATGAATCTCCTCCATGAATCTCCATGAATCACCATGAATCTCCTTCATCAATCTCCACGAATCTCCATGAATCTCCATGAATCTCCATGCATCTCCATGAATATCCATGAATATCCCTGAATCTCCATGTATCTCCATGAATCTCCATGAATATCCATGAATCTTCATGAATCTCCTCCATGAATCTTCATGAATCTCCATGAATCTCCATGCATCTCCATGAATCTCCATGAATCTCCATGAATATCCATGAATCTCCATGTATCTCCATGAATATCCATGAATATCCCTGAATCTCCATGTATCTCCATGAATCTCCATGAATATCCATGAATCTTCATGAATCTCCTCCATGAATCTTCATGAATCTCCATGAATCTCCATGCATCTCCATGAATCTCCATGAATCTCCATGAACCTCCTCCATGAATCTCCATGAATCTCCATGAATATCCTCCATGAATCTCCATGAATCTCCATGAATCTCCATGAATCTCCTTCATCAATCTCCACGAATCTCCATGAATCTACATGAATCTCCATGAATCTCCATGAATCTCCATGAATCTCCATGAATATCCATGAATCTCCATGTATCTCCATGTGTCTCCATGAATCTCCATGAATCTCCATGAATCTCCATGTATCTCCATGAATCTACATGAATCTCCATGAATCTCCATGAATCTCCTCCATGAATCTCCATAAATCACCATGAATCTCCATGATATCCTGTATGAATCTTCATGAATCTCCATGAATCTCCATGCATCTCCATGAATCTCCATGAATCTCCATGAATCTCCTCCATGAATCTTCATGAATCTCCATGAATCTCCATGCATCTCCATGAATCTCCATGAATCTCCATGAACCTCCTCCATGAATCTCCGTGAATCTCCATGAATATCCTCCATGAATCTCCATGAATCTCCATGAATCTCCATGAATCTCCTTCATCAATCTCCACGAATCTCCATGAATCTACATGAATCTCCATGAATCTCCATGAATCTCCATGAATCTCCATGAATATCCATGAATCTCCATGTATCTCCATGTATCTCCATGAATCTCCATGAATCTCCATGTATCTCCATGAATCTACATGAATCTCCATGAATCTCCATGAATCTCCTCCATGAATCTCCATAAATCACCATGAATCTCCATGATATCCTGTATGAATCTTCATGAATCTCCA
Source organism: Lasioglossum villosulum (assembly GCA_963971365.1). NCBI lineage: Eukaryota > Metazoa > Arthropoda > Insecta > Hymenoptera > Halictidae > Lasioglossum > Lasioglossum villosulum. Next base: position 16,981,140 of record OZ020500.1, on the reverse strand, counting down.
TGAATCTCCATGCATCTCCATGAATCTCCATGAATCTCCATGACCCTCCTCCATGAATCTCCATGACTCTCCATGAATATCCATGAATCTCCATGAATCTCCATGAATATCCATGAATCTCCATGAATCTCCATGAATCTCCATGTATCTCCATGAATCTACATGAATCTCCATGAATCTCCATGTATCTCCATGAATCTCCATGAATATCCATGAACCTCCATGAATCTCCATGAATATCCATGAACCTCCTCCATGAATCTCCATGAATCTCCTTCATCAATCTCCACGAATCTCCATGAATCTCCATGAATCTCCATGAATATCCATGAATATCCATGAATCTCCATGTATCTCCATGAATCTCCATGCATCTCCATGAATCTCCATGAATCTCCATGAACCTCCTCCATGAATCTCCGTGAATCTCCATGAATATCCTCCATGAATCTCCATGAATCTCCATGAATCTCCATGAATCTCCTTCATCAATCTCCACGAATCTCCATGAATCTACATGAATCTCCATGAATCTCCATGAATCTCCATGAATCTCCATGAATATCCATGAATCTCCATGCATCTCCATGTATCTCCATGAATCTCCATGAATCTCCATGTATCTCCATGAATCTCCATGAATCTCCATGAATCTCCATGAATATCCATGAATCTCCATGTATCTCCATGTATCTCCATGAATCTCCATGAATCTCCATGTATCTCCATGAATCTACATGAATCTCCATGAATCTCCATGAATCTCCTCCATGAATCTCCATGAATCTCCATGAATATCCATGAATCTCCATGAATCTCCATGAATCTCCATGTATCTCCATGAATCTCCATGAATCTCCATGAATCTCCATGAATCTCCATGTATCTCCATGAATCTCCATGTATCTCCATGAATCTCCATGAATCTACATGAATCTCCATGAATCTCCATGAATCTCCATGAATATCCATGAATCTCCATGAATATCCATGAATATCCACGAATCTCCATGTATCTCCATGTATCTCCATGAATCTCCATGAATCTCCATGAATCTCCATGAATCTCCTCCATGAATCTCCTTCATCAATCTCCACGAATCTCCATGAATCTCCATGAATCTCCATGAATCTCCATGAATATCCATGAATATCCCTGAATCTCCATGTATCTCCATGAATCTCCATGAATATCCATGAATCTTCATGAATCTCCTCCATGAATCTTCATGAATCTCCATGAATCTCCATGCATCTCCATGAATCTCCATGAATCTCCATGAACCTCCTCCATGAATCTCCATGAATCTCCATGAATATCCTCCATGAATCTCCATGAATCTCCATGAATCTCCATGAATCTCCTTCATCAATCTCCACGAATCTCCATGAATCTACATGAATCTCCATGAATATCCATGAATCTCCATGAATCTCCATGAATATCCATGAATCTCCATGTATCTCCATGTATCTCCATGAATCTCCATGAATCTCCATGAATCTCCATGAATCTCCTCCATAAATCACCATGAATCTCCTTCATCAATCTCCACGAATCTCCATGAATTTCCATGAATCTCCACGAATCTCCATGAATCTACATGAATCTCCATGAATCTCCATGAATCTCCATGAATCTCCATGAATCTCCATGAATATCCATGAATATCCATGAATCTCCATGTATCTCCATGTATCTCCATGAATCTCCATGAATCTCCATGTATCTCCATGAATCTACATGAATCTCCATGAATCTCCATGAATCTCCATGAATCTCCATGAATCTCCATGTATCTCTATGAATCTACATGAATCTCCATGAATCTCCATGAATCTCCATGAATCTCCATGAATATCCATGAATATCCATGAATCTCCATGTATCTCCATGTATCTCCATGAATCTCCATGAATCTCCATGTATCTCCATGAATCTACATGAATCTCCATGAATCTCCATGAATCTCCTCCATGAATCTCCATGAATCTCCATGATATCCTGTATGAATCTTCATGAATCTCCATGAATCTCCATGCATCTCCATGAATCTCCATGAATCTTCATGAACCTCCTCCATGAATCTCCATGAATCTCCATGAATATCCATGAATCTCCATGAATCTCCATGAATCTCCATGTATCTCCATGAATCTACATGAATCTCCATGAATCTCCATGAATCTCCTCCATGAATCTCCATAAATCACCATGAATCTCCTTCATCAATCTCCATGAATCTTCATGAATCTCCATGAATCTCCATGCATCTCCATGAATCTCCATGAATCTCCATGAACCTCCTCCATGAATCTCCATGAATCTCCATGAATATCCTCCATGAATCTCCATGAATCTCCATGAATCTCCATGTATCTCCATGAATATCCATGAATCTCCATGAATATCCATGAATCTTCATGAATCTCCTCCATGAATCTTCATGAATCTCCATGAATCTCCATGAATCTACATGAATCTCCATGAATCTCCATGAATCTCCATGAATCTCCATGAATATCCATGAATATCCATGAATCTCCATGTATCTCCATGTATCTCCATGAATCTCCATGAATCTCCATGAATCTCCATGAATCTCCTCCATGAATCTCCTTCATCAATCTCCACGAATCTCCATGAATCTCCATGAATCTCCATGAATCTCCATGAATATCCATGAATATCCCTGAATCTCCATGTATCTCCATGAATCTCCATGAATATCCATGAATCTTCATGAATCTCCTCCATGAATCTTCATGAATCTCCATGAATCTCCATGCATCTCCATGAATCTCCATGAACCTCCTCCATGAATCTCCATGAATCTCCATGAATATCCTCCATGAATCTCCATGAATCTCCATGAATCTCCATGAATCTCCTTCATCAATCTCCACGAATCTCCATGAATCTACATGAATCTCCATGAATATCCATGAATCTCCATGAATCTCCATGAATATCCATGAATCTCCATGTATCTCCATGTATCTCCATGAATCTCCATGAATCTCCATGAATCTCCATGAATCTCCTCCATAAATCACCATGAATCTCCTTCATCAATCTCCACGAATCTCCATGAATTTCCATGAATCTCCACGAATCTCCATGAATCTACATGAATCTCCATGAATCTCCATGAATCTCCATGAATCTCCATGAATATCCATGAATATCCATGAATCTCCATGTATCTCCATGTATCTCCATGAATCTCCATGAATCTCCATGTATCTCCATGAATCTACATGAATCTCCATGAATCTCCATGAATCTCCATGAATCTCCATGAATCTCCATGTATCTCTATGAATCTACATGAATCTCCATGAATCTCCATGAATCTCCTCCATAAATCACCATGAATCTCCTTCATCAATCTCCACGAATCTCCATGAACCTCCATGAATCTCCACGAATCTCCATGAATCTACATGAATCTCCATGAATCTCCATGAATCTCCATGAATCTCCATGAATATCCATGAATATCCATGAATCTCCATGTATCTCCATGTATCTCCATGAATCTCCATGAATCTCCATGTATCTCCATGAATCTACATGAATCTCCATGAATCTCCATGAATCTCCTCCATGAATCTCCATGAATCTCCATGATATCCTGTATGAATCTTCATGAATCTCCATGAATCTCCATGCATCTCCATGAATCTCCATGAATCTTCATGAACCTCCTCCATGAATCTCCATGAATCTCCATGAATATCCATGAATCTCCATGAATCTCCATGAATCTCCATGTATCTCCATGAATCTACATGAATCTCCATGAATCTCCATGAATCTCCTCCATGAATCTCCATAAATCACCATGAATCTCCTTCATCAATCTCCATGAATCTTCATGAATCTCCATGAATCTCCATGCATCTCCATGAATCTCCATGAATCTCCATGAACCTCCTCCATGAATCTCCATGAATCTCCATGAATATCCTCCATGAATCTCCATGAATCTCCATTAATCTCCATGTATCTCCATGAATATCCATGAATCTCCATGAATATCCATGAATCTTCATGAATCTCCTCCATGAATCTTCATGAATCTCCATGAATCTACATGAATCTCCATGAATCTCCATGAATATCCATGAATCTCCATGAATATCCATGAATCTTCATGAATCTCCTCCATGAATCTTCATGAATCTCCATGAATCTACATGAATCTCCATGAATCTCCATGAATCTCCATGAATCTCCATGAATATCCATGAATCTCCATGTATCTCCATGTATCTCCATGAATCTCCATGAATCTCCATGAATCTCCATGTATCTCCATGAATCTACATGAATCTCCATGAATCTCCATGAATCTCCTGCATGAATCTCCATAAATCACCATGAATCTCCATGATATCCTGTATGAATCTTCATGAATCTCCATGAATCTCCATGAATCTCCATGACCCTCCTCCATGAATCTCCATGAATCTCCATGAATATCCATGAATCTCCATGAATCTCCATGAATATCCATGAATCTCCATGAATCTCCATGAATCTCCATGTATCTCCATGAATCTACATGAATCTCCATGAATCTCCATGAATCTCCTCCATGAATCTCCATAAATCACCATGAATCTCCTTCATCAATCTCCACGAATCTCCATGAATCTCCATGAATCTCCATGAATCTCCATGAATATCCATGAATCTCCATAAATCAACATGAATCTCCTTCATCAATCTCCACGAATCTCCATGAATCTCCATGAATCTCCATGAATCTCCATGAATCTCCATGAACCTCCTTCATGAATCTCCATGAATCTCCATGAATATCCATGAACCTCCTCCATGAATCTCCATGAATCTCCTTCATCAATCTCCACGAATCTCCATGAATCTCCATGAATCTCCATGAATCTCCATGAATATCCATGAATATCCATGAATCTCCATGTATCTCCATGAATCTCCATGAATATCCATGAATCTTCATGAATCTCCTCCATGAATCTTCATGAATCTCCATGAATCTCCATGCATCTCCATGAATCTCCATGAATCTCCATGAACCTCCTCCATGAATCTCCATGAATCTCCATGAACCTCCTCCATGAATCTCCATGAATCTCCATGAATATCCATGAACCTCCTCCATGAATCTCCATGAATCTCCATGAATCTCCATGAATCTACATGAATCTCCATGAATCTCCATGAATCTCCATGAATCTCCATGAATATCCATGAATATCCATTAATCTCCATGTATCTCCATGAATCTCCATGAATCTACATGAATCTCCATGAATCTCCATGAATCTCCATGAATATCCATGAATCTCCATGAATCTCCATGAACCTCCTCCATGAATCTCCATGAATCTCCATGAATATCCTCCATGAATCTCCATGAATCTCCATGAATCTCCATGAATCTCCTTCATCAATCTCCACGAATCTCCATGAATCTCCATGAATCTCCATGAATATCCATGAATATCCATTAATCTCCATGTATCTCCATGAATCTCCATGAATATCCATGAATCTTCATGAATCTCCTCCATGAATCTTCATGAATCTCCATGAATCTCCATGCATCTCCATGAATCTCCATGAATCTCCATGAATCTCCATGAACCTCCTCCATGAATCTCCATGAATCTCCATGAATATCCATGAACCTCCTCCATGAATATCCATGAATCTTCATGAATCTCCTCCATGAATCTTCATGAATCTCCATGAATCTCCATGCATCTCCATGAATCTCCATGAATCTCCATGAACCTCCTCCATGAATCTCCATGAATCTCCATGAATATCCTCCATGAATCTCCATGAATCTCCATGAATCTCCATGTATCTCCATGAATCTACATGAATCTCCATGAATCTCCATGATTCTCCTCCATGAATCTCCATGAATCACCATGAATCTCCTTCATCAATCTCCACGAATCTCCATGAATCTCCATGAATCTCCATGAATATCCATGAATATCCATGAATCTCCATGTATCTCCATGTATCTCCATGAATCTCCATGAATCTCCATGAATCTCCATGTATCTCTATGAATCTACATGAATCTCCATGAATCTCCATGAATCTCCTCCATAAATCACCATGAATCTCCTTCATCAATCTCCACGGATCTCCATGAATTTCCATGAATCTCCACGAATCTCCATGAATCTACATGAATCTCCATGAATCTCCATGAATCTCCATGAATCTCCATGAATATCCATGAATATCCATGAATCTCCATGTATCTCCATGTATCTCCATGAATCTCCATGAATCTCCATGTATCTCCATGAATCTACATGAATCTCCATGAATCTCCTCCATGAATCTCCATGAATCTCCATGATATCCTGTATGAATCTTCATGAATCTCCATGAATCTCCATGCATCTCCATGAATCTCCATGAATCTTCATGAACCTCCTCCATGAATCTCCATGAATCTCCATGAATCTCCATGAATCTCCATGAATCTCCATGAATCTCCATGTATCTCCATGAATCTACATGAATCTCCATGAATCTCCTCCATGAATCTCCATAAATCACCATGAATCTCCTTCATCAATCTCCATGAATCTCCATGAATCTCCATGAATCTCCATGAATATCCATGAATCTCCATGTATCTCCATGTATCTCCATGAATCTCCTCCATGAATCTTCATGAATCTCCATGAATCTCCATGCATCTCCATGAATCTCCATGAATCTCCATGAACCTCCTCCATGAATCTCCATGAATCTCCATGAATATCCTCCATGAATCTCCATGAATCTCCATGAATCTCCATGTATCTCCATGAATCTCCATGAATCTCCATGGATCTCCTCCATGAATCTCCATGAATCTGCATGAATCTCCTTCATCAATCTCCACGAATCTCCATGAATCTACATGAATCTCCATGAATCTCCATGAATATCCTCCATGAATTTCCATGAATCTCCATGAATCTCCATGAATATCCTCCATGAATCTCCATGAATCTCCATGAATCTCCATGAATCTCCTTCATCAATCTCCACGAATCTCCATGAATCTCCATGAATCTCCATGAATATCCATGAATATCCATTAATCTCCATGTATCTCCATGAATCTCCATGAATCTCCATGAATCTCCATGTATCTCCATGAATCTACATGAATCTCCATGAATCTCCATGAATCTCCTCCATGAATCTCCATAAATCACCATGAATATCCATGAACCTCCTCCATGAATCTCCATGAATCTCCATGAATCTCCATGAATCTACATGAATCTCCATGAATCTCCATGAATCTCCATGAATCTCCATGAATATCCATGAATATCCATTAATCTCCATGTATCTCCATGAATCTCCATGAATCTACATGAATCTCCATGAATCTCCATGAATCTCCATGAATATCCATGAATCTCCATGAATCTCCATGAACCTCCTCCATGAATCTCCATGAATCTCCATGAATATCCTCCATGAATCTCCATGAATCTCCATGAATCTCCATGAATCTCCTTCATCAATCTCCACGAATCTCCATGAATCTCCATGAATCTCCATGAATATCCATGAATATCCATTAATCTCCATGTATCTCCATGAATCTCCATGAATATCCATGAATCTTCATGAATCTCCTCCATGAATCTTCATGAATCTCCATGAATCTCCATGCATCTCCATGAATCTCCATGAATCTCCATGAATCTCCATGAACCTCCTCCATGAATCTCCATGAATCTCCATGAATATCCATGAACCTCCTCCATGAATATCCATGAATCTTCATGAATCTCCTCCATGAATCTTCATGAATCTCCATGAATCTCCATGCATCTCCATGAATCTCCATGAATCTCCATGAACCTCCTCCATGAATCTCCATGAATCTCCATGAATATCCTCCATGAATCTCCATGAATCTCCATGAATCTCCATGTATCTCCATGAATCTACATGAATCTCCATGAATCTCCATGATTCTCCTCCATGAATCTCCATGAATCACCATGAATCTCCTTCATCAATCTCCACGAATCTCCATGAATCTCCATGAATCTCCATGAATATCCATGAATATCCATGAATCTCCATGTATCTCCATGTATCTCCATGAATCTCCATGAATCTCCATGAATCTCCATGTATCTCTATGAATCTACATGAATCTCCATGAATCTCCATGAATCTCCTCCATAAATCACCATGAATCTCCTTCATCAATCTCCACGGATCTCCATGAATTTCCATGAATCTCCACGAATCTCCATGAATCTACATGAATCTCCATGAATCTCCATGAATCTCCATGAATCTCCATGAATATCCATGAATATCCATGAATCTCCATGTATCTCCATGTATCTCCATGAATCTCCATGAATCTCCATGTATCTCCATGAATCTACATGAATCTCCATGAATCTCCTCCATGAATCTCCATGAATCTCCATGATATCCTGTATGAATCTTCATGAATCTCCATGAATCTCCATGCATCTCCATGAATCTCCATGAATCTTCATGAACCTCCTCCATGAATCTCCATGAATCTCCATGAATCTCCATGAATCTCCATGAATCTCCATGAATCTCCATGTATCTCCATGAATCTACATGAATCTCCATGAATCTCCTCCATGAATCTCCATAAATCACCATGAATCTCCTTCATCAATCTCCATGAATCTCCATGAATCTCCATGAATCTCCATGAATATCCATGAATCTCCATGTATCTCCATGTATCTCCATGAATCTCCTCCATGAATCTTCATGAATCTCCATGAATCTCCATGCATCTCCATGAATCTCCATGAATCTCCATGAACCTACTCCATGAATCTCCATGAATCTCCATGAATATCCTCCATGAATCTCCATGAATCTCCATGAATCTCCATGTATCTCCATGAATCTCCATGAATCTCCATGGATCTCCTCCATGAATCTCCATGAATCTGCATGAATCTCCTTCATCAATCTCCACGAATCTCCATGAATCTACATGAATCTCCATGAATCTCCATGAATATCCTCCATGAATTTCCATGAATCTCCATGAATCTCCATGAATCTCCATGAATCTCCATGAATATCTATGAATATCCATGAATCTCCATGTATCTCCATGAATCTCCATGAATATCCATGAATCTTCATGAATCTCCTCCATGAATCTTCATGAATCTCCATGAATCTCCATGCATCTCCATGAATCTCCATGAATCTCCATGAACCTCCTCCATGAATCTCCATGAATCTCCATGAACCTCCTCCATGAATCTCCATGAATCTCCATGAATATCCATGAACCTCCTCCATGAATCTCCATGAATCTCCATGAATCTCCATGAATCTACATGAATCTCCATGAATCTCCATGAATCTCCATGAATCTCCATGAATATCCATGAATATCCATTAATCTCCATGTATCTCCATGAATCTCCATGAATCTACATGAATCTCCATGAATCTCCATGAATCTCCATGAATATCCATGAATCTCCATGAATCTCCATGAACCTCCTCCATGAATCTCCATGAATCTCCATGAATATCCTCCATGAATCTCCATGAATCTCCATGAATCTCCATGAATCTCCTTCATCAATCTCCACGAATCTCCATGAATCTCCATGAATCTCCATGAATATCCATGAATATCCATTAATCTCCATGTATCTCCATGAATCTCCATGAATATCCATGAATCTTCATGAATCTCCTCCATGAATCTTCATGAATCTCCATGAATCTCCATGCATCTCCATGAATCTCCATGAATCTCCATGAATCTCCATGAACCTCCTCCATGAATCTCCATGAATCTCCATGAATATCCATGAACCTCCTCCATGAATATCCATGAATCTTCATGAATCTCCTCCATGAATCTTCATGAATCTCCATGAATCTCCATGCATCTCCATGAATCTCCATGAATCTCCATGAACCTCCTCCATGAATCTCCATGAATCTCCATGAATATCCTCCATGAATCTCCATGAATCTCCATGAATCTCCATGTATCTCCATGAATCTACATGAATCTCCATGAATCTCCATGATTCTCCTCCATGAATCTCCATGAATCACCATGAATCTCCTTCATCAATGTCCACGAATCTCCATGAATCTCCATGAATCTCCATGAATATCCATGAATATCCATGAATCTCCATGTATCTCCATGTATCTCCATGAATCTCCATGAATCTCCATGAATCTCCATGTATCTCTATGAATCTACATGAATCTCCATGAATCTCCATGAATCTCCTCCATAAATCACCATGAATCTCCTTCATCAATCTCCACGGATCTCCATGAATTTCCATGAATCTCCACGAATCTCCATGAATCTACATGAATCTCCATGAATCTCCATGAATCTCCATGAATCTCCATGAATATCCATGAATATCCATGAATCTCCATGTATCTCCATGTATCTCCATGAATCTCCATGAATCTCCATGTATCTCCATGAATCTACATGAATCTCCATGAATCTCCTCCATGAATCTCCATGAATCTCCATGATATCCTGTATGAATCTTCATGAATCTCCATGAATCTCCATGCATCTCCATGAATCTCCATGAATCTTCATGAACCTCCTCCATGAATCTCCATGAATCTCCATGAATCTCCATGAATCTCCATGAATCTCCATGAATCTCCATGTATCTCCATGAATCTACATGAATCTCCATGAATCTCCTCCATGAATCTCCATAAATCACCATGAATCTCCTTCATCAATCTCCATGAATCTCCATGAATCTCCATGAATCTCCATGAATATCCATGAATCTCCATGTATCTCCATGTATCTCCATGAATCTCCTCCATGAATCTTCATGAATCTCCATGAATCTCCATGCATCTCCATGAATCTCCATGAATCTCCATGAACCTCCTCCATGAATCTCCATGAATCTCCATGAATATCCTCCATGAATCTCCATGAATCTCCATGAATCTCCATGTATCTCCATGAATCTCCATGAATCTCCATGGATCTCCTCCATGAATCTCCATGAATCTGCATGAATCTCCTTCATCAATCTCCACGAATCTCCATGAATCTACATGAATCTCCATGAATCTCCATGAATATCCTCCATGAATTTCCATGAATCTCCATGAATCTCCATGAATCTCCATGAATATCCATGAATATCCAGTAATCTCCATGTATCTCCATGAATCTCCATGAATCTACATGAATCTCCATGAATCTCCATGAATCTCCATGAATATCCATGAATCTCCATGAATATCCATGAATCTTCATGAATCTCCTCCAAGAATCTTCACGAATCTCCATGAATCTTCATGCATCTCCATGAATCTCCATGAATCTCCATGAACCTCCTCCATGAATCTCCATGAATCTACATGAATCTCCATGAATCTCCATGAATCTCCATGAATCTCCATGAATATCCATGAATATCCATTAATCTCCATGTATCTCCATGAATCTCCATGAATCTACATGAATCTCCATGAATCTCCATGAATCTCCATGAATATCCATGAATCTCCATGAATATCCATGAATCTTCATGAATCTCCTCCATGAATCTTCATGAATCTCCATGAATCTTCATGCATCTCCATGAATCTCCATGAATCTCCATGAACCTCCTCCATGAATCTCCATGAATCTACATGAATCTCCATGAATCTCCATGAATCTCCATGAATCTCCATGAATATCCATGAATATCCATGAATCTCCATGTATCTCCATGTATCTCCATGAATCTCCATGAATCTCCATGAATCTCCATGAATCTCCTCCATGAATCTCCATGAATCACCATGAATCTCCTTCATCAATCTCCACGAATCTCCATGAATCTCCATGAATCTCCATGCATCTCCATGAATATCCATGAATATCCCTGAATCTCCATGTATCTCCATGAATCTCCATGAATATCCATGAATCTTCATGAACCTCCTCCATGAATCTTCATGAATCTCCATGAATCTCCATGCATCTCCATGAATCTTCATGAATCTCCATGAATCTCCATGAATCTCCATGAACCTCCTCCATGAATCTCCATGAATCTCCATGAATATCCATGAACCTCCTCCATGAATATCCATGAATCTTCATGAATCTCCTCCATGAATCTTCATGAATCTCCATGAATCTCCATGCATCTCCATGAATCTCCATGAACCTCCTCCATGAATCTCCATGAATCTCAATGAATATCCTCCATGAATCTCCATGAATCTCCATGAATCTCCATGTATCTCCATGAATCTACATGAATCTCCATGAATCTCCATGATTCTCCTCCATGAATCTCCATGAATCACCATGAATCTCCTTCATCAATCTCCACGAATCTCCATGAATCTCCATGAATCTCCATGAATATCCATGAATATCCATGAATCTCCATGTATCTCCATGTATCTCCATGAATCTCCATGAATCTCCATGAATCTCCATGTATCTCTATGAATCTACATGAATCTCCATGAATCTCCATGAATCTCCTCCATAAATCACCATGAATCTCCTTCATCAATCTCCACGGATCTCCATGAATTTCCATGAATCTCCACGAATCTCCATGAATCTACATGAATCTCCATGAATCTCCATGAATCTCCATGAATCTCCATGAATATCCATGAATATCCATGAATCTCCATGTATCTCCATGTATCTCCATGAATCTCCATGAATCTCCATGTATCTCCATGAATCTACATGAATCTCCATGAATCTCCTCCATGAATCTCCATGAATCTCCATGATATCCTGTATGAATCTTCATGAATCTCCATGAATCTCCATGCATCTCCATGAATCTCCATGAATCTTCATGAACCTCCTCCATGAATCTCCATGAATCTCCATGAATCTCCATGAATCTCCATGAATCTCCATGAATCTCCATGTATCTCCATGAATCTACATGAATCTCCATGAATCTCCTCCATGAATCTCCATAAATCACCATGAATCTCCTTCATCAATCTCCATGAATCTCCATGAATCTCCATGAATCTCCATGAATCTCCATAAATCACCATGAATCTCCTTCATCAATCTCCATGAATCTCCATGAATCTCCATGAATCTCCATGAATATCCATGAATCTCCATGTATCTCCATGTATCTCCATGAATCTCCTCCATGAATCTTCATGAATCTCCATGAATCTCCATGCATCTCCATGAATCTCCATGAATCTCCATGAACCTCCTCCATGAATCTCCATGAATCTCCATGAATATCCTCCATGAATCTCCATGAATCTCCATGAATCTCCATGTATCTCCATGAATCTCCATGAATCTCCATGGATCTCCTCCATGAATCTCCATGAATCTGCATGAATCTCCTTCATCAATCTCCACGAATCTCCATGAATCTACATGAATCTCCATGAATCTCCATGAATATCCTCCATGAATTTCCATGAATCTCCATGAATCTCCATGAATCTCCATGAATCTCCATGAATCTCCATGAACCTCCTCCATGAATCTCCATGAATCTACATGAATCTCCATGAATCTCCATGAATCTCCATGAATCTCCATGAATATCCATGAATATCCATTAATCTCCATGTATCTCCATGAATCTCCATGAATCTACATGAATCTCCATGAATCTCCATGAATCTCCATGAATATCCATGAATCTCCATGAATATCCATGAATCTTCATGAATCTCCTCCATGAATCTTCATGAATCTCCATGAATCTTCATGCATCTCCATGAATCTCCATGAATCTCCATGAACCTCCTCCATGAATCTCCATGAATCTACATGAATCTCCATGAATCTCCATGAATCTCCATGAATCTCCATGAATATCCATGAATATCCATGAATCTCCATGTATCTCCATGTATCTCCATGAATCTCCATGAATCTCCATGAATCTCCATGAATCTCCTCCATGAATCTCCATGAATCACCATGAATCTCCTTCATCAATCTCCACGAATCTCCATGAATCTCCATGAATCTCCATGCATCTCCATGAATATCCATGAATATCCCTGAATCTCCATGTATCTCCATGAATCTCCATGAATATCCATGAATCTTCATGAACCTCCTCCATGAATCTTCATGAATCTCCATGAATCTCCATGCATCTCCATGAATCTCCATGAATCTCCATGAATATCCATGAATCTCCATGTATCTCCATGAATATCCATGAATATCCCTGAATCTCCATGTATCTCCATGAATCTCCATGAATATCCATGAATCTTCATGAATCTCCTCCATGAATCTTCATGAATCTCCATGAATCTCCATGCATCTCCATGAATCTCCATGAATCTCCATGAACCTCCTCCATGAATCTCCATGAATCTCCATGAATATCCTCCATGAATCTCCATGAATCTCCATGAATCTCCATGAATCTCCTTCATCAATCTCCACGAATATCCATGAATCTACATGAATCTCCATGAATCTCCATGAATCTCCATGAATCTCCATGAATATCCATGAATCTCCATGTATCTCCATGTATCTCCATGAATCTCCATGAATCTCCATGAATCTCCATGTATCTCCATGAATCTACATGAATCTCCATGAATCTCCATGAATCTCCATAAATCACCATGAATCTCCATGATATCCTGTATGAATCTTCATGAATCTCCATGAATCTCCATGCATCTCCATGAATCTCCATGAATCTCCATGAATCTCCTCCATGAATCTTCATGAATCTCCATGAATCTCCATGCATCTCCATGAATCTCCATGAATCTCCATGAACCTCCTCCATGAATCTCCGTGAATCTCCATGAATATCCTCCATGAATCTCCATGAATCTCCATGAATCTCCATGAATCTCCTTCATCAATCTCCACGAATCTCCATGAATCTACATGAATCTCCATGAATCTCCATGAATCTCCATGAATCTCCATGAATATCCATGAATCTCCATGTATCTCCATGTATCTCCATGAATCTCCATGAATCTCCATGTATCTCCATGAATCTACATGAATCTCCATGAATCTCCATGAATCTCCTCCATGAATCTCCATAAATCACCATGAATCTCCATGATATCCTGTATGAATCTTCATGAATCTCCATGAATCTCCATGCATCTCCATGAATCTCCATGAATCTCCATGACCCTCCTCCATGAATCTCCATGAATCTCCATGAATATCCATGAATCTCCATGAATCTCCATGAATATCCATGAATCTCCATGAATCTCCATGAATCTCCATGTATCTCCATGAATCTACATGAATCTCCATGAATCTCCATGTATCTCCATGAATCTCCATGAATATCCATGAACCTCCTCCATGAATATCCATTAATCTCCATGTATCTCCATGAATCTCCATGAATCTACATGAATCTCCATGAATCTCCATGAATCTCCATGAATCTCCATGAATATCCATGAATCTCCATGAATATCCATGAATCTTCATGAATCTCCTCCATGAATCTTCATGAATCTCCATGAATCTTCATGCATCTCCATGAATCTCCATGAATCTCCATGAACCTCCTCCATGAATCTCCATGAATCTACATGAATCTCCATGAATCTCCATGAATCTCCATGAATCTCCATGAATATCCATGAATATCCATGAATCTCCATGTATCTCCATGTATCTCCATGAATCTCCATGAATCTCCATGAATCTCCATGAATCTCCTCCATGAATCTCCTTCATCAATCTCCACGAATCTCCATGAATCTCCATGAATCTCCATGAATCTCCATGAATCTCCATGAATATCCTCCATGAATCTCCATGAATCTCCATGAATCTCCATGAATCTCCTTCATCAATCTCCACGAATCTCCATGAATCTACATGAATCTCCATGAATCTCCATGAATCTCCATGAATCTCCATGAATATCCATGAATCTCCATGTATCTCCATGTATCTCCATGAATCTCCATGAATCTCCATGAATCTCCATGAATCTCCTCCATAAATCACCATGAATCTCCTTCATCAATCTCCACGAATCTCCATGAATTTCCATGAATCTCCACGAATCTCCATGAATCTACATGAATCTCCATGAATCTCCATGAATCTCCATGAATCTCCATGAATATCCATGAATATCCATGAATCTCCATGTATCTCCATGTATCTCCATGAATCTCCATGAATCTCCATGTATCTCCATGAATCTACATGAATCTCCATGAATCTCCATGAATCTCCATGAATCTCCATGAATCTCCATGTATCTCTATGAATCTACATGAATCTCCATGAATCTCCATGAATCTCCTCCATAAATCACCATGAATCTCCTTCATCAATCTCCACGAATCTCCATGAATCTCCATGAATCTCCACGAATCTCCATGAATCTACATGAATCTCCATGAATCTCCATGAATCTCCATGAATCTCCATGAATATCCATGAATATCCATGAATCTCCATGTATCTCCATGTATCTCCATGAATCTCCATGAATCTCCATGTATCTCCATGAATCTACATGAATCTCCATGAATCTCCATGAATCTCCTCCATGAATCTCCATGAATCTCCATGATATCCTGTATGAATCTTCATGAATCTCCATGAATCTCCATGCATCTCCATGAATCTCCATGAATCTTCATGAACCTCCTCCATGAATCTCCATGAATCTCCATGAATATCCATGAATCTCCATGAATCTCCATGAATCTCCATGTATCTCCATGAATCTACATGAATCTCCATGAATCTCCATGAATCTCCTCCATGAATCTCCATAAATCACCATGAATCTCCTTCATCAATCTCCATGAATCTTCATGAATCTCCATGAATCTCCATGCATCTCCATGAATCTCCATGAATCTCCATGAACCTCCTCCATGAATCTCCATGAATCTCCATGAATATCCTCCATGAATCTCCATGAATCTCCATGAATCTCCATGTATCTCCATGAATATCCATGAATCTCCATGAATATCTATGAATCTTCATGAATCTCCTCCATGAATCTTCATGAATCTCCATGAATCTACATGAATCTCCATGAATCTCCATGAATATCCATGAATCTCCATGAATATCCATGAATCTTCATGAATCTCCTCCATGAATCTTCATGAATCTCCATGAATCTACATGAATCTCCATGAATCTCCATGAATCTCCATGAATCTCCATGAATATCCATGAATCTCCATGAATCTCCATGAATCTCCATGTATCTCCATGAATCTACATGAATCTCCATGAATCTCCATGAATCTCCTGCATGAATCTCCATAAATCACCATGAATCTCCATGATATCCTGTATGAATCTTCATGAATCTCCATGAATCTCCATGAATCTCCATGACCCTCCTCCATGAATCTCCATGAATCTCCATGAATATCCATGAATCTCCATGAATCTCCATGAATATCCATGAATCTCCATGAATCTCCATGAATCTCCATGTATCTCCATGAATCTACATGAATCTCCATGAATCTCCATGAACCTCCTCCATGAATCTCCATGAATCTCCATGAATATCCATGAACCTCCTCCATGAATCTCCATGAATCTCCATGAATCTCCATGAATCTCCTTCATCAATCTCCACGAATCTCCATGAATATCCATGAATATCCATGAATCTCCATGTATCTCCATGAATCTCCATGAATATCCATGAATCTTCATGAATCTCCTCCATGAATCTTCATGAATCTCCATGAATCTCCATGCATCTCCATGAATCTCCATGAATCTCCATGAACCTCCTCCATGAATCTCCATGAATCTCCATGAATATCCTCCATGAATCTCCATGAATCTCCATGAATCTCCATGAATCTCCTTCATCAATCTCCACGAATCTCCATGAATCTACATGAATCTCCATGAATCTCCATGAATCTCCATGAATCTCCATGAATATCCATGAATCTCCATGAATATCCATGAATCTTCATGAATCTCCTCCATGAATCTTCATGAATCTCCATGAATCTCCATGAATATCCATGAATATCCATGAATCTCCATGAATCTTTATGAATCTCCATGAATCTCCATGCATCTCCATGAATCTCCATGAATCTCCATGACCCTCCTCCATGAATCTCCATGAATCTCCATGAATATCCATGAATCTCCATGAATCTCCATGAATCTCCATGCATCTCCATGAATCTCCATGAATCTCCATGACCCTCCTCCATGAATCTCCATGAATCTCCATGAATATCCATGAATCTCCATGAATCTCCATGAATATCCATGTATCTCCATGAATCTACATGAATCTCCATGAATCTCCAGGAATCTCCTCCATGAATCTCCATAAATCACCATGAATCTCCTTCATCAATCTCCATGAATCTCCATGAATCTCCATGAATCTCCATGAATATCCATGAATCTCCATGTATCTCCATGTATCTCCATGAATCTCCTCCATGAATCTTCATGAATCTCCATGAATCTCCATGCATCTCCATGAATCTCCATGAATCTCCATGAACCTCCTCCATGAATCTCCATGAATCTCCATGAATATCCTCCATGAATCTCCATGAATCTCCATGAATCTCCATGTATCTCCATGAATCTCCATGAATCTCCATGGATCTCCTCCATGAATCTCCATGAATCTGCATGAATCTCCTTCATCAATCTCCACGAATCTCCATGAATCTACATGAATCTCCATGAATCTCCATGAATATCCTCCATGAATCTCCATGAATCTCCATGAATCTCCATGAATATCCATGAATATCCATTAATCTCCATGTATCTCCATGAATCTCCATGAATCTACATGAATCTCCATGAATCTCCATGAATCTCCATGAATCTCCATGAATATCCATGAATCTCCATGAATATCCATGAATCTTCATGAATCTCCTCCATGAATCTTCACGAATCTCCATGAATCTTCATGCATCTCCATGAATCTCCATGAATCTCCATGAACCTCCTCCATGAATCTCCATGAATCTACATGAATCTCCATGAATCTCCATGAATCTCCATGAATCTCCATGAATCTCCATGAATCTCCATGAATATCCATGAATATCCATTAATCTCCATGTATCTCCATGAATCTCCTCCATGAATCTCCTTCATCAATCTCCACGAATCTCCATGAATCTCCATGAATCTCCATGAATCTCCATGAATATCCATGAATATCCCTGAATCTCCATGTATCTCCATGAATCTCCATGAATATCCATGAATCTTCATGAATCTCCTCCATGAATCTTCATGAATCTCCATGAATCTCCATGCATCTCCATGAATCTCCATGAATCTCCATGAACCTCCTCCATGAATCTCCATGAATCTCCATGAATATCCTCCATGAATCTCCATGAATCTCCATGAATCTCCATGAATCTCCTTCATCAATCTCCACGAATCTCCATGAATCTACATGAATCTCCATGAATCTCCATGAATCTCCATGAATCTCCATGAATATCCATGAATCTCCATGTATCTCCATGTATCTCCATGAATCTCCATGAATCTCCATGAATCTCCATGAATCTCCTCCATAAATCACCATGAATCTCCTTCATCAATCTCCACGAATCTCCATGAATTTCCATGAATCTCCACGAATCTCCATGAATCTACATGAATCTCCATGAATCTCCATGAATCTCCATGAATCTCCATGAATATCCATGAATATCCATGAATCTCCATGTATCTCCATGTATCTCCATGAATCTCCATGAATCTCCATGTATCTCCATGAATCTACATGAATCTCCATGAATCTCCATGAATCTCCATGAATCTCCATGAATCTCCATGTATCTCTATGAATCTACATGAATCTCCATGAATCTCCATGAATCTCCTCCATAAATCACCATGAATCTCCTTCATCAATCTCCACGAATCTCCATGAATCTCCATGAATCTCCACGAATTTCCATGAATCTACATGAATCTCCATGAATCTCCATGAATCTCCATGAATCTCCATGAATATCCATGAATATCCATGAATCTCCATGTATCTCCATGTATCTCCATGAATCTCCATGAATCTCCATGTATCTCCATGAATCTACATGAATCTCCATGAATCTCCATGAATCTCCTCCATGAATCTCCATGAATCTCCATGATATCCTGTATGAATCTTCATGAATCTCCATGAATCTCCATGAATCTCCATGAATCTCCTCCATGAATCTCCATAAATCACCATGAATCTCCTTCATCAATCTCCATGAATCTTCATGAATCTCCATGAATCTCCATGCATCTCCATGAATCTCCATGAATCTCCATGAACCTCCTCCATGAATCTCCATGAATCTCCATGAATATCCTCCATGAATCTCCATGAATCTCCATGAATCTCCATGTATCTCCATGAATATCCATGAATCTCCATGAATATCCATGAATCTTCATGAATCTCCTCCATGAATCTTCATGAATCTCCATGAATCTACATGAATCTCCATGAATCTCCATGAATATCCATGAATCTCCATGAATATCCATGAATCTTCATGAATCTCCTCCATGAATCTTCATGAATCTCCATGAATCTACATGAATCTCCATGAATCTCCATGAATCTCCATGAATCTCCATGAATATCCATGAATCTCCATGTATCTCCATGTATCTCCATGAATCTCCATGAATCTCCATGAATCTCCATGTATCTCCATGAATCTACATGAATCTCCATGAATCTCCATGAATCTCCTGCATGAATCTCCATAAATCACCATGAATCTCCATGATATCCTGTATGAATCTTCATGAATCTCCATGAATCTCCATGAATCTCCATGACCCTCCTCCATGAATCTCCATGAATCTCCATGAATATCCATGAATCTCCATGAATCTCCATGAATATCCATGAATCTCCATGAATCTCCATGAATCTCCATGTATCTCCATGAATCTACATGAATCTCCATGAATCTCCATGAATCTCCTCCATGAATCTCCATAAATCACCATGAATCTCCTTCATCAATCTCCACGAATCTCCATGAATCTCCATGAATCTCCATGAATCTCCATGAATATCCATGAATCTCCATAAATCACCATGAATCTCCTTCATCAATCTCCACGAATCTCCATGAATCTCCATGAATCTCCATGAATCTCCATGAATCTCCATGAACCTCCTTCATGAATCTCCATGAATCTCCATGAATATCCATGAACCTCCTCCATGAATCTCCATGAATCTCCTTCATCAATCTCCACGAATCTCTATGAATCTCCATGAATCTCCATGAATCTCCATGAATATCCATGAATATCCATGAATCTCCATGTATCTCCATGAATCTCCATGAATATCCATGAATCTTCATGAATCTCCTCCATGAATCTTCATGAATCTCCATGAATCTCCATGCATCTCCATGAATCTCCATGAATCTCCATGAACCTCCTCCATGAATCTCCATGAATCTCCATGAACCTCCTCCATGAATCTCCATGAATCTCCATGAATATCCATGAACCTCCTCCATGAATCTCCATGAATCTCCATGAATCTCCATGAATCTCCTTCATCAATCTCCACGAATCTCCATGAATATCCATGAATATCCATGAATCTCCATGTATCTCCATGAATCTCCATGAATATCCATGAATCTTCATGAATCTCCTCCATGAATCTTCATGAATCTCCATGAATCTCCATGCATCTCCATGAATCTCCATGAATCTCCATGAACCTCCTCCATGAATCTCCATGAATCTCCATGAATATCCTCCATGAATCTCCATGAATCTCCATGAATCTCCATGAATCTCCTTCATCAATCTCCACGAATCTCCATGAATCTACATGAATCTCCATGAATCTCCATGAATCTCCATGAATCTCCATGAATCTCCATGAATATCCATGAATCTCCATGAATATCCATGAATCTTCATGAATCTCCTCCATGAATCTTCATGAATCTCCATGAATCTCCATGAATATCCATGAATATCCATGAATCTCCATGAATCTTCATGAATCTCCATGAATCTCCATGCATCTCCATGAATCTCCATGAATGTCCATGACCCTCCTCCATGAATCTCCATGAATCTCCATGAATATCCATGAATCTCCATGAATCTCCATGAATATCCATGTATCTCCATGAATCTACATGAATCTCCATGAATCTCCAGGAATCTCCTCCATGAATCTCCATAAATCACCATGAATCTCCTTCATCAATCTCCATGAATCTCCATGAATCTCCATGAATCTCCATGAATATCCATGAATCTCCATGTATCTCCATGTATCTCCATGAATCTCCTCCATGAATCTTCATGAATCTCCATGAATCTCCATGCATCCCCATGAATCTCCATGAATCTCCATGAACCTCCTCCATGAATCTCCATGAATCTCCATGAATATCCTCCATGAATCTCCATGAATCTCCATGAATCTCCATGTATCTCCATGAATCTCCATGAATCTCCATGGATCTCCTCCATGAATCTCCATGAATCTGCATGAATCTCCTTCATCAATCTCCACGAATCTCCATGAATCTACATGAATCTCCATGAATCTCCATGAATATCCTCCATGAATCTCCATGAATCTCCATGAATCTCCATGAATCTCCATGAATATCCATGAATATCCATTAATCTCCATGTATCTCCATGAATCTCCATGAATCTACATGAATCTCCATGAATCTCCATGAATCTCCATGAATCTCCATGAATATCCATGAATCTCCATGAATATCCATGAATCTTCATGAATCTCCTCCATGAATCTTCACGAATCTCCATGAATCTTCATGCATCTCCATGAATCTCCATGAATCTCCATGAACCTCCTCCATGAATCTCCATGAATCTACATGAATCTCCATGAATCTCCATGAATCTCCATGAATCTCCATGAATCTCCATGAATCTCCATGAATATCCATGAATATCCATTAATCTCCATGTATCTCCATGAATCTCCTCCATGAATCTCCTTCATCAATCTCCACGAATCTCCATGAATCTCCATGAATCTCCATGAATCTCCATGAATATCCATGAATATCCCTGAATCTCCATGTATCTCCATGAATCTCCATGAATATCCATGAATCTTCATGAATCTCCTCCATGAATCTTCATGAATCTCCATGAATCTCCATGCATCTCCATGAATCTCCATGAATCTCCATGAACCTCCTCCATGAATCTCCATGAATCTCCATGAATATCCTCCATGAATCTCCATGAATCTCCATGAATCTCCATGAATCTCCTTCATCAATCTCCACGAATCTCCATGAATCTACATGAATCTCCATGAATCTCCATGAATCTCCATGAATCTCCATGAATATCCATGAATCTCCATGTATCTCCATGTATCTCCATGAATCTCCATGAATCTCCATGAATCTCCATGAATCTCCTCCATAAATCACCATGAATCTCCTTCATCAATCTCCACGAATCTCCATGAATTTCCATGAATCTCCACGAATCTCCATGAATCTACATGAA
Source organism: Lasioglossum villosulum (assembly GCA_963971365.1). Lineage (NCBI taxonomy): Eukaryota > Metazoa > Arthropoda > Insecta > Hymenoptera > Halictidae > Lasioglossum > Lasioglossum villosulum. The sequence goes on along the minus strand of OZ020500.1, from coordinate 16,957,549 downwards.
TCTCCATGAATCTCCATGAATCTCCAAGAATCTCCATGAATATCCATGAATATCCATGAATCTCCATGTATCTCCATGTATCTCCATGAATCTCCATGAATCTCCATGTATCTCCATGAATCTACATGAATCTCCATGAATCTCCATGAATCTCCATGAATCTCCATGAATCTCCATGTATCTCTATGAATCTACATGAATCTCCATGAATCTCCATGAATCTCCTCCATAAATCACCATGAATCTCCTTCATCAATCTCCACGAATCTCCATGAATCTCCATGAATCTCCACGAATTTCCATGAATCTACATGAATCTCCATGAATCTCCATGAATCTCCATGAATCTCCATGAATATCCATGAATATCCATGAATCTCCATGTATCTCCATGTATCTCCATGAATCTCCATGAATCTCCATGTATCTCCATGAATCTACATGAATCTCCATGAATCTCCATGAATCTCCTCCATGAATCTCCATGAATCTCCATGATATCCTGTATGAATCTTCATGAATCTCCATGAATCTCCATGCATCTCCATGAATCTCCATGAATCTTCATGAACCTCCTCCATGAATCTCCATGAATCTCCATGAATATCCATGAATCTCCATGAATCTCCATGAATCTCCATGTATCTCCATGAATCTACATGAATCTCCATGAATCTCCATGAATCTCCTCCATGAATCTCCATAAATCACCATGAATCTCCTTCATCAATCTCCATGAATCTTCATGAATCTCCATGAATCTCCATGCATCTCCATGAATCTCCATGAATCTCCATGAACCTCCTCCATGAATCTCCATGAATCTCCATGAATATCCTCCATGAATCTCCATGAATCTCCATGAATCTCCATGTATCTCCATGAATATCCATGAATCTCCATGAATATCCATGAATCTTCATGAATCTCCTCCATGAATCTTCATGAATCTCCATGAATCTACATGAATCTCCATGAATCTCCATGAATATCCATGAATCTCCATGAATATCCATGAATCTTCATGAATCTCCTCCATGAATCTTCATGAATCTCCATGAATCTACATGAATCTCCATGAATCTCCATGAATCTCCATGAATCTCCATGAATATCCATGAATCTCCATGTATCTCCATGTATCTCCATGAATCTCCATGAATCTCCATGAATCTCCATGTATCTCCATGAATCTACATGAATCTCCATGAATCTCCATGAATCTCCTGCATGAATCTCCATAAATCACCATGAATCTCCATGATATCCTGTATGAATCTTCATGAATCTCCATGAATCTCCATGAATCTCCATGACCCTCCTCCATGAATCTCCATGAATCTCCATGAATATCCATGAATCTCCATGAATCTCCATGAATATCCATGAATCTCCATGAATCTCCATGAATCTCCATGTATCTCCATGAATCTACATGAATCTCCATGAATCTCCATGAATCTCCTCCATGAATCTCCATAAATCACCATGAATCTCCTTCATCAATCTCCACGAATCTCCATGAATCTCCATGAATCTCCATGAATCTCCATGAATATCCATGAATCTCCATAAATCACCATGAATCTCCTTCATCAATCTCCACGAATCTCCATGAATCTCCATGAATCTCCATGAATCTCCATGAATCTCCATGAACCTCCTTCATGAATCTCCATGAATCTCCATGAATATCCATGAACCTCCTCCATGAATCTCCATGAATCTCCTTCATCAATCTCCACGAATCTCCATGAATCTCCATGAATCTCCATGAATCTCCATGAATATCCATGAATATCCATGAATCTCCATGTATCTCCATGAATCTCCATGAATATCCATGAATCTTCATGAATCTCCTCCATGAATCTTCATGAATCTCCATGAATCTCCATGCATCTCCATGAATCTCCATGAATCTCCATGAACCTCCTCCATGAATCTCCATGAATCTCCATGAACCTCCTCCATGAATCTCCATGAATCTCCATGAATATCCATGAACCTCCTCCATGAATCTCCATGAATCTCCATGAATCTCCATGAATCTCCTTCATCAATCTCCACGAATCTCCATGAATATCCATGAATATCCATGAATCTCCATGTATCTCCATGAATCTCCATGAATATCCATGAATCTTCATGAATCTCCTCCATGAATCTTCATGAATCTCCATGAATCTCCATGCATCTCCATGAATCTCCATGAATCTCCATGAACCTCCTCCATGAATCTCCATGAATCTCCATGAATATCCTCCATGAATCTCCATGAATCTCCATGAATCTCCATGAATCTCCTTCATCAATCTCCACGAATCTCCATGAATCTACATGAATCTCCATGAATCTCCATGAATCTCCATGAATCTCCATGAATATCCATGAATCTCCATGAATATCCATGAATCTTCATGAATCTCCTAAATGAATCTTCATGAATCTCCATGAATCTCCATGAATATCCATGAATCTCCATGAATCTTCATGAATCTCCATGAATCTCCATGCATCTCCATGAATCTCCATGAATCTCCATGACCCTCCTCCATGAATCTCCATGAATCTCCATGAATATCCATGAATCTCCATGAATCTCCATGAATATCCATGAACCTCCTCCATGAATCTCCATGAATCTCCATGAATCTCCATGAATCTCCTTCACCAATCTCCACGAATCTCCATGAATCTCCATGAATCTCCATGAATATCCATGAATATCCATGAATCTCCATGTATCTCCATGAATCTCCATGAATATCCTCCATGAATCTCCATGAATCTCCATGAATCTCCATGAATCTCCTTCATCAATAGCCACGAATCTCCATGAATCTACATGAATCCCCATGAATCTCCATGAATCTCCATGAATCTCCATGAATCTCCATGAATATCCATGAATATCCATTAATCTCCATGTATCTCCATGAATCTCCATGAATATCCATGAATCTTCATGAATCTCCTCCATGAATCTTCATGAATCTCCATGAATCTCCATGCATCTCCATGAATCTCCATGAATCTCCATGAATATCCATGAACCTCCTCCATGAATATCCATGAATCTTCATGAATCTCCTCCATGAATCTTCATGAATCTCCATGAATCTCCATGCATCTCCATGAATCTCCATGAATCTCCATGAACCTCCTCCATGAATCTCCATGAATCTCCATGAATATCCTCCATGAATCTCCATGAATCTCCATGAATCTCCATGTATCTCCATGAATCTACATGAATCTCCATGAATCTCCATGATTCTCCTCCATGAATCTCCATGAATCACCATGAATCTCCTTCATCAATCTCCACGAATCTCCATGAATCTCCATGAATCTCCATGAATATCCATGAATATCCATGAATCTCCATGTATCTCCATGTATCTCCATGAATCTCCATGAATCTCCATGAATCTCCATGTATCTCTATGAATCTACATGAATCTCCATGAATCTCCATGAATCTCCTCCATAAATCACCATGAATCTCCTTCATCAATCTCCACGGATCTCCATGAATTTCCATGAATATCCATGAATATCCATGAATCTCCATGTATCTCCATGTATCTCCATGAATCTCCATGAATCTCCATGTATCTCCATGAATCTACATGAATCTCCATGAATCTCCTCCATGAATCTCCATGAATCTCCATGATATCCTGTATGAATCTTCATGAATCTCCATGAATCTCCATGAATCTCCATGAATATCCATGAATCTCCATGTATCTCCATGTATCTCCATGAATCTCCTCCATGAATCTTCATGAATCTCCATGAATCTCCATGCATCTCCATGAATCTCCATGAACCTCCTCCATGAATCTCCATGAATCTCCATGAATATCCTCCATGAATCTCCATGAATCTCCATGAATCTCCATGTATCTCCATGAATCTCCATGAATCTCCATGGATCTCCTCCATGAATCTCCATGAATCTGCATGAATCTCCTTCATCAATCTCCACGAATCTCCATGAATCTACATGAATCTCCATGAATCTCCATGAATATCCTCCATGAATCTCCATGAATCTCCATGAATCTCCATGAATCTCCATGAATATCCATGAATATCCATTAATCTCCATGTATCTCCATGAATCTCCATGAATCTACATGAATCTCCATGAATCTCCATGAATCTCCATGAATCTCCATGAATATCCATGAATCTCCATGAATATCCATGAATCTTCATGAATCTCCTCCATGAATCTTCACGAATCTCCATGAATCTTCATGCATCTCCATGAATCTCCATGAATCTCCATGAACCTCCTCCATGAATCTCCATGAATCTACATGAATCTCCATGAATCTCCATGAATCTCCATGAATCTCCATGAATCTCCATGAATCTCCATGAATATCCATGAATATCCATTAATCTCCATGTATCTCCATGAATCTCCATGAATCTACATGAATCTCCATGAATCTCCATGAATCTCCATGAATATCCATGAATCTCCATGAATATCCATGAATCTTCATGAATCTCCTCCATGAATCTTCATGAATCTCCATGAATCTTCATGCATCTCCATGAATCTCCATGAATCTCCATGAACCTCCTCCATGAATCTCCATGAATCTACATGAATCTCCATGAATCTCCATGAATCTCCATGAATCTCCATGAATATCCATGAATATCCATGAATCTCCATGTATCTCCATGTATCTCCATGAATCTCCATGAATCTCCATGAATCTCCTCCATGAATCTCCATGAATCAACATGAATCTCCTTCATCAATCTCCACGAATCTCCATGAATCTCCATGAATCTCCATGAATCTCCATGAATATCCATGAATATCCCTGAATCTCCATGTATCTCCATGAATCTCCATGAATATCCATGAATCTTCATGAATCTCCTCCATGAATCTTCATGAATCTCCATGAATCTCCATGCATCTCCATGAATCTCCATGAATCTCCATGAACCTCCTCCATGAATCTCCATGAATCTCCATGAATATCCTCCATGAATCTCCATGAATCTCCATGAATCTCCATGAATCTCCTTCATCAATCTCCACGAATCTCCATGAATCTACATGAATCTCCATGAATCTCCATGAATCTCCATGAATCTCCATGAATCTCCATGAATCTCCATGAATCTCCTCCATAAATCACCATGAATCTCCTTCATCAATCTCCACGAATCTCCATGAATTTCCATGAATCTCCACGAATCTCCATGAATCTACATGAATCTCCATGAATCTCCATGAATCTCCATGAATCTCCATGAATATCCATGAATATCCATGAATCTCCATGTATCTCCATGTATCTCCATGAATCTCCATGAATCTCCATGTATCTCCATGAATCTACATGAATCTCCATGAATCTCCATGAATCTCCTCCATGAATCTCCATGAATCTCCATGATATCCTGTATGAATCTTCATGAATCTCCATGAATCTCCATGCATCTCCATGAATCTCCATGAATCTTCATGAACATCCTCCATGAATCTCCATGAATCTCCATGAATATCCATGAATCTCCATGAATCTCCATGAATCTCCATGTATCTCCATGAATCTACATGAATCTCCATGAATCTCCATGAATCTCCTCCATGAATCTCCATAAATCACCATGAATCTCCTTCATCAATCTCCATGAATCTCCATGAATCTCCATGAATCTCCATGAATATCCATGAATCTCCATGTATCTCCATGTATCTCCATGAATCTCCTCCATGAATCTTCATGAATCTCCATGAATCTCCATGCATCTCCTCCATGAATCTCCATGAATCTCCATGATATCCTGTATGAATCTTCATGAATCTCCATGAATCTCCATGCATCTCCATGAATCTCCATGAATCTTCATGAACCTCCTCCATGAATCTCCATGAATCTCCATGAATATCCATGAATCTCCATGAATCTCCATGAATCTCCATGTATCTCCATGAATCTACATGAATCTCCATGAATCTCCATGAATCTCCTCCATGAATCTCCATAAATCACCATGAATCTCCTTCATCAATCTCCATGAATCTTCATGAATCTCCATGAATCTCCAAGCATCTCCATGAATCTCCATGAATCTCCATGAACCTCCTCCATGAATCTCCATGAATCTCCATGAATATCCTCCATGAATCTCCATGAATCTCCATGAATCTCCATGTATCTCCATGAATATCCATGAATCTCCATGAATATCCATGAATCTTCATGAATCTCCTCCATGAATCTTCATGAATCTCCATGAATCTACATGAATCTCCATGAATCTCCATGAATATCCATGAATCTCCATGAATATCCATGAATCTTCATGAATCTCCTCCATGAATCTTCATGAATCTCCATGAATCTACATGAATCTCCATGAATCTCCATGAATATCCATGAATCTCCATGTATCTCCATGTATCTCCATGAATCTCCATGAATCTCCATGAATCTCCATGTATCTCCATGAATCTACATGAATCTCCATGAATCTCCATGAATCTCCATGAATCTCCATGAATCTCCTGCATGAATCTCCATAAATCACCATGAATCTCCATGATATCCTGTATGAATCTTCATGAATCTCCATGAATCTCCATGAATCTCCATGACCCTCCTCCATGAATCTCCATGAATCTCCATGAATATCCATGAATCTCCATGAATCTCCATGAATATCCATGAATCTCCATGAATCTCCATGAATCTCCATGTATCTCCATGAATCTACATGAATCTCCATGAATCTCCATGAATCTCCTCCATGAATCTCCATAAATCACCATGAATCTCCTTCATCAATCTCCACGAATCTCCATGAATCTCCATGAATCTCCATGAATCTCCATGAATATCCATGAATCTCCATAAATCACCATGAATCTCCTTCATCAATCTCCACGAATCTCCATGAATCTCCATGAATCTCCATGAATCTCCATGAATCTCCATGAACCTCCTTCATGAATCTCCATGAATCTCCATGAATATCCATGAACCTCCTCCATGAATCTCCATGAATCTCCTTCATCAATCTCCACGAATCTCCATGAATCTCCATGAATCTCCATGAATCTCCATGAATATCCATGAATATCCATGAATCTCCATGTATCTCCATGAATCTCCATGAATATCCATGAATCTTCATGAATCTCCTCCATGAATCTTCATGAATCTCCATGAATCTCCATGAATCTCCTTCATCAATCTCCACGAATCTCCATGAATATCCATGAATATCCATGAATCTCCATGTATCTCCATGAATCTCCATGAATCTCCATGAATCTTCATGAATCTCCTCCATGAATCTTCATGAATCTCCATGAATCTCCATGCATCTCCATGAATCTCCATGAATCTCCATGAACCTCCTCCATGAATCTCCATGAATCTCCATGAACCTCCTCCATGAATCTCCATGAATCTCCATGAATATCCATGAACCTCCTCCATGAATCTCCATGAATCTCCATGAATCTCCATGAATCTCCTTCATCAATCTCCACGAATCTCCATGAATATCCATGAATATCCATGAATCTCCATGTATCTCCATGAATCTCCATGAATATCCATGAATCTTCATGAATCTCCTCCATGAATCTTCATGAATCTCCATGAATCTCCATGCATCTCCATGAATCTCCATGAATCTCCATGAACCTCCTCCATGAATCTCCATGAATCTCCATGAATATCCTCCATGAATCTCCATGAATCTCCATGAATCTCCATGAATCTCCTTCATCAATCTCCACGAATCTCCATGAATCTACATGAATCTCCATGAATCTCCATGAATCTCCATGAATCTCCATGAATATCCATGAATCTCCATGAATATCCATGAATCTTCATGAATCTCCTAAATGAATCTTCATGAATCTCCATGAATCTCCATGAATATCCATGAATCTCCATGAATCTTCATGAATCTCCATGAATCTCCATGCATCTCCATGAATCTCCATGAATCCCCATGACCCTCCTCCATGAATCTCCATGAATCTCCATGAATCTCCATGAATCTCCATGAATATCCATGAACCTCCTCCATGAATCTCCATGAATCTCCATGAATCTCCATGAATCTCCTTCATCAATCTCCACGAATCTCCATGAATCTCCATGAATCTCCATGAATATCCATGAATATCCATGAATCTCCATGTATCTCCATGAATCTCCATGAATATCCTCCATGAATCTCCATGAATCTCCATGAATCTCCATGAATCTCCTTCATCAATAGCCACGAATCTCCATGAATCTACATGAATCCCCATGAATCTCCATGAATCTCCATGAATCTCCATGAATCTCCATGAATATCCATGAATATCCATTAATCTCCATGTATCTCCATGAATCTCCATGAATATCCATGAATCTTCATGAATCTCCTCCATGAATCTTCATGAATCTCCATGAATCTCCATGCATCTCCATGAATCTCCATGAATCTCCATGAATATCCATGAACCTCCTCCATGAATATCCATGAATCTTCATGAATCTCCTCCATGAATCTTCATGAATCTCCATGAATCTCCATGCATCTCCATGAATCTCCATGAATCTCCATGAACCTCCTCCATGAATCTCCATGAATCTCCATGAATATCCTCCATGAATCTCCATGAATCTCCATGAATCTCCATGTATCTCCATGAATCTACATGAATCTCCATGAATCTCCATGATTCTCCTCCATGAATCTCCATGAATCACCATGAATCTCCTTCATCAATCTCCACGAATCTCCATGAATCTCCATGAATCTCCATGAATATCCATGAATATCCATGAATCTCCATGTATCTCCATGTATCTCCATGAATCTCCATGAATCTCCATGAATCTCCATGTATCTCTATGAATCTACATGAATCTCCATGAATCTCCATGAATCTCCTCCATAAATCACCATGAATCTCCTTCATCAATCTCCACGGATCTCCATGAATTTCCATGAATCTCCACGAATCTCCATGAATCTACATGAATCTCCATGAATCTCCATGAATCTCCATGAATCTCCATGAATATCCATGAATATCCATGAATCTCCATGTATCTCCATGTATCTCCATGAATCTCCATGAATCTCCATGTATCTCCATGAATCTACATGAATCTCCATGAATCTCCTCCATGAATCTCCATGAATCTCCATGATATCCTGTATGAATCTTCATGAATCTCCATGAATCTCCATGCATCTCCATGAATCTCCATGAATCTTCATGAACCTCCTCCATGAATCTCCATGAATCTCCATGAATATCCATGAATCTCCATGAATCTCCATGAATCTCCATGTATCTCCATGAATCTACATGAATCTCCATGAATCTCCATGAATCTCCTCCATGAATCTCCATAAATCACCATGAATCTCCTTCATCAATCTCCATGAATCTCCATGAATCTCCATGAATCTCCATGAATATCCATGAATCTCCATGTATCTCCATGTATCTCCATGAATCTCCTCCATGAATCTTCATGAATCTCCATGAATCTCCATGCATCTCCATGAATCTCCATGAATCTCCATGAACCTCCTCCATGAATCTCCATGAATCTCCATGAATATCCTCCATGAATCTCCATGAATCTCCATGAATCTCCATGTATCTCCATGAATCTCCATGAATCTCCATGGATCTCCTCCATGAATCTCCATGAATCTGCATGAATCTCCTTCATCAATCTCCACGAATCTCCATGAATCTACATGAATCTCCATGAATCTCCATGAATATCCTCCATGAATCTCCATGAATCTCCATGAATCTCCATGAATCTCCATGAATATCCATGAATATCCATTAATCTCCATGTATCTCCATGAATCTCCATGAATCTACATGAATCTCCATGAATCTCCATGAATCTCCATGAATCTCCATGAATATCCATGAATCTCCATGAATATCCATGAATCTTCATGAATCTCCTCCATGAATCTTCACGAATCTCCATGAATCTTCATGCATCTCCATGAATCTCCATGAATCTCCATGAACCTCCTCCATGAATCTCCATGAATCTACATGAATCTCCATGAATCTCCATGAATCTCCATGAATCTCCATGAATCTCCATGAATCTCCATGAATATCCATGAATATCCATTAATCTCCATGTATCTCCATGAATCTCCATGAATCTACATGAATCTCCATGAATCTCCATGAATCTCCATGAATATCCATGAATCTCCATGAATCTCCATGAATCTCCTTCATCAATCTCCACGAATCTCCATGAATCTACATGAATCTCCATGAATCTCCATGCATCTCCATGAATCTCCATGAATCTCCATGAATCTCCTCCATGAATCTCCATAAATCACCATGAATCTCCTTCATCAATCTCCATGAATCTCCATGAATCTCCATGAATCTCCATGAATATCCATGAATCTCCATGTATCTCCATGTATCTCCATGAATCTCCTCCATGAATCTTCATGAATCTCCATGAATCTCCATGCATCTCCATGAATCTCCATGAATCTCCATGAACCTCCTCCATGAATCTCCATGAATCTCCATGAATATCCTCCATGAATCTCCATGAATCTCCATGAATCTCCATGTATCTCCATGAATCTCCATGAATCTCCATGGATCTCCTCCATGAATCTCCATGAATCTCCATGAATCTCCTTCATCAATCTCCACGAATCTCCATGAATCTACATGAATCTCCATGAATCTCCATGAATATCCTCCATGAATCTCCATGAATCTCCATGAATCTCCATGAATCTCCATGAATATCCATGAATATCCATTAATCTCCATGTATCTCCATGAATCTCCATGAATCTACATGAATCTCCATGAATCTCCATGAATCTCCATGAATCTCCATGAATATCCATGAATCTCCATGAATATCCATGAATCTTCATGAATCTCCTCCATGAATCTTCATGAATCTCCATGAATCTTCATGCATCTGCATGAATCTCCATGAATCTCCATGAACCTCCTCCATGAATCTCCATGAATCTACATGAATCTCCATGAATCTCCATGAATCTCCATGAATCTCCATGAATATCCATGAATATCCATGAATCTCCATGTATCTCCATGTATCTCCATGAATCTCCATGAATCTCCATGAATCTCCATGAATCTCCTCCATGAATCTCCATGAATCACCATGAATCTCCTTCATCAATCTCCACGAATCTCCATGAATCTCCATGAATCTCCATGAATATCCATGAATATCCATGAATCTCCATGTATCTCCATGTATCTCCATGAATCTCCATGAATCTCCATGAATCTCCATGTATCTCTATGAATCTACATGAATCTCCATGAATCTCCATGAATCTCCTCCATAAATCACCATGAATCTCCTTCATCAATCTCCACGGATCTCCATGAATTTCCATGAATCTCCACGAATCTCCATGAATCTACATGAATCTCCATGAATCTCCATGAATCTCCATGAATATCCATGAATATCCATGAATCTCCATGTATCTCCATGTATCTCCATGAATCTCCATGAATCTCCATGTATCTCCATGAATCTACATGAATCTCCATGAATCTCCTCCATGAATCTCCATGAATCTCCATGATATCCTGTATGAATCTTCATGAATCTCCATGAATCTCCATGCATCTCCATGAATCTCCATGAATCTTCATGAACCTCCTCCATGAATCTCCATGAATCTCCATGAATATCCATGAATCTCCATGAATCTCCATGAATCTCCATGTATCTCCATGAATCTACATGAATCTCCATGAATCTCCATGAATCTCCTCCATGAATCTCCATAAATCACCATGAATCTCCTTCATCAATCTCCATGAATCTCCATGAATCTCCATGAATCTCCATGAATATCCATGAATCTCCATGTATCTCCATGTATCTCCATGAATCTCCTCCATGAATCTTCATGAATCTCCATGAATCTCCATGCATCTCCATGAATCTCCATGAATCTCCATGAACCTCCTCCATGAATCTCCATGAATCTCCATGAATATCCTCCATGAATCTCCATGAATCTCCATGAATCTCCATGTATCTCCATGAATCTCCATGAATCTCCATGGATCTCCTCCATGAATCTCCATGAATCTGCATGAATCTCCTTCATCAATCTCCACGAATCTCCATGAATCTACATGAATCTCCATGAATCTCCATGAATATCCTCCATGAATCTCCATGAATCTCCATGAATCTCCATGAATCTCCATGAATATCCATGAATATCCATTAATCTCCATGTATCTCCATGAATCTCCATGAATCTACATGAATCTCCATGAATCTCCATGAATCTCCATGAATCTCCATGAATATCCATGAATCTCCATGAATATCCATGAATCTTCATGAATCTCCTCCATGAATCTTCACGAATCTCCATGAATCTTCATGCATCTCCATGAATCTCCATGAATCTCCATGAACCTCCTCCATGAATCTCCATGAATCTACATGAATCTCCATGAATCTCCATGAATCTCCATGAATCTCCATGAATCTCCATGAATCTCCATGAATATCCATGAATATCCATTAATCTCCATGTATCTCCATGAATCTCCATGAATCTACATGAATCTCCATGAATCTCCATGAATCTCCATGAATATCCATGAATCTCCATGAATATCCATGAATCTTCATTAATCTCCTCCATGAATCTTCATGAATATCCATGAATATCCATGAATCTCCATGTATCTCCATGTATCTCCATGAATCTCCATGAATATCCATGAATCTCCATGAATCTCCTCCATGAATCTCCATGAATCACCATGAATCTCCTTCATCAATCTCCACGAATCTCCATGAATCTCCATGAATCTCCATGAATCTCCATGAATATCCATGAATATCCCTGAATCTCCATGTATCTCCATGAATCTCCATGAATATCCATGAATCTTCATGAATCTCCTCCATGAATCTTCATGAATCTCCATGAATCTCCATGCATCTCCATGAATCTCCATGAATCTCCATGAACCTCCTCCATGAATCTCCATGAATATCCTCCATGAATCTCCATGAATCTCCATGAATCTCCATGAATCTCCTTCATCAATCTCCACGAATCTCCATGAATCTACATGAATCTCCATGAATCTCCATGAATCTCCATGAATCTCCATGAATATCCATGAATCTCCATGTATCTCCATGAATCTCCATGAATCTCCATGTATCTCCATGAATCTACATGAATCTCCATGAATCTCCATGAATCTCCTCCATGAATCTCCATAAATCACCATGAATCTCCATGATATCCTGTATGAATCTTCATGAATCTCCATGAATCTCCATGAATCTCCATGAATCTCCATGAATCTCCTCCATGAATCTTCATGAATCTCCATGAATCTCCATGCATCTCCATGAATCTCCATGAATCTCCATGAACCTCCTCCATGAATCTCCGTGAATCTCCATGAATATCCTCCATGAATCTCCATGAATCTCCATGAATCTCCATGAATGTCCTTCATCAATCTCCACGAATCTCCATGAATCTACATGAATCTCCATGAATCTCCATGAATCTCCATGAATCTCCATGAATATCCATGAATCTCCATGTATCTCCATGTATCTCCATGAATCTCCATGAATCTCCATGTATCTCCATGAATCTACATGAATCTCCATGAATCTCCATGAATCTCCTCCATGAATCTCCATAAATCACCATGAATCTCCATGATATCCTGTATGAATCTTCATGAATCTCCATGAATCTCCATGCATCTCCATGAATCTCCATGAATCTCCATGACCCTCCTCCATGAATCTCCATGAATCTCCATGAATATCCATGAATCTCCATGAATCTCCATGAATATCCATGAATCTCCATGAATCTCCATGAATCTCCATGTATCTCCATGAATCTACATGAATCTCCATGAATCTCCATGTATCTCCATGAATCTCCATGAATATCCATGAACCTCCTCCATGAATATCCATTAATCTCCATGTATCTCCATGAATCTCCATGAATCTACATGAATCTCCATGAATCTCCATGAATCTCCATGAATCCCCATGAATATCCATGAATCTCCATGAATATCCATGAATCTTCATGAATCTCCTCCATGAATCTTCATGAATCTCCATGAATCTTCATGCATCTCCATGAATCTCCATGAATCTCCATGAACCTCCTCCATGAATCTCCATGAATCTACATGAATCTCCATGAATCTCCATGAATATCCATGAATCTCCATGTATCTCCATGTATCTCCATGAATCTCCATGAATCTCCATGAATCTCCTCCATGAATCTCCATGAATCTCCATGATATCCTGTATGAATCTTCATGAATCTCCATGAATCTCCATGCATCTCCATGAATCTCCATGAATCTTCATGAACCTCCTCCATGAATCTCCATGAATCTCCATGAATATCCATGAATCTCCATGAATCTCCATGAATCTCCATGTATCTCCATGAATCTACATGAATCTCCATGAATCTCCATGAATCTCCTCCATGAATCTCCATAAATCACCATGAATCTCCTTCATCAATCTCCATGAATCTCCATGAATCTCCATGAATCTCCATGAATATCCATGAATCTCCATGTATCTCCATGTATCTCCATGAATCTCCTCCATGAATCTTCATGAATCTCCATGAATCTCCATGCATCTCCATGAATCTCCATGAATCTCCATGAACCTCCTCCATGAATCTCCATGAATCTCCATGAATATCCTCCATGAATCTCCATGAATCTCCATGAATCTCCATGTATCTCCATGAATCTCCATGAATCTCCATGGATCTCCTCCATGAATCTCCATGAATCTGCATGAATCTCCTTCATCAATCTCCACGAATCTCCATGAATCTACATGAATCTCCATGAATCTCCATGAATATCCTCCATGAATCTCCATGAATCTCCATGAATCTCCATGAATCTCCATGAATATCCATGAATATCCATTAATCTCCATGTATCTTCATGAATCTCCATGAATCTACATGAATCTCCATGAATCTCCATGAATCTCCATGAATCTCCATGAATATCCATGAATCTCCATGAATATCCATGAATCTTCATGAATCTCCTCCATGAATCTTCACGAATCTCCATGAATCTTCATGCATCTCCATGAATCTCCATGAATCTCCATGAACCTCCTCCATGAATCTCCATGAATCTACATGAATCTCCATGAATCTCCATGAATCTCCATGAATCTCCATGAATCTCCATGAATCTCCATGAATATCCATGAATATCCATTAATCTCCATGTATCTCCATGAATCTCCATGAATCTACCTGAATCTCCATGAATATCCATTAATCTCCATGTATCTCCATGAATCTCCATGAATCTACATGAATCTCCATGAATCTCCATGAATCTCCATGAATATCCATGAATCTCCATGAATATCCATGAATCTTCATTAATCTCCTCCATGAATCTTCATGAATATCCATGAATATCCATGAATCTCCATGTATCTCCATGTATCTCCATGAATCTCCATGAATATCCATGAATCTCCATGAATCTCCTCCATGAATCTCCATGAATCACCATGAATCTCCTTCATCAATCTCCACGAATCTCCATGAATCTCCATGAATCTCCATGAATCTCCATGAATATCCATGAATATCCCTGAATCTCCATGTATCTCCATGAATCTCCATGAATATCCATGAATCTTCATGAATCTCCTCCATGAATCTTCATGAATCTCCATGAATCTCCATGCATCTCCATGAATCTCCATGAATCTCCATGAACCTCCTCCATGAATCTCCATGAATATCCTCCATGAATCTCCATGAATCTCCATGAATCTCCATGAATCTCCTTCATCAATCTCCACGAATCTCCATGAATCTACATGAATCTCCATGAATCTCCATGAATCTCCATGAATCTCCATGAATATCCATGAATCTCCATGTATCTCCATGAATCTCCATGAATCTCCATGTATCTCCATGAATCTACATGAATCTCCATGAATCTCCATGAATCTCCTCCATGAATCTCCATAAATCACCATGAATCTCCATGATATCCTGTATGAATCTTCATGAATCTCCATGAATCTCCATGCATCTCCATGAATCTCCAAGAATCTCCATGAATCTCCTCCATGAATCTTCATGAATCTCCATGAATCTCCATGCATCTCCATGAATCTCCATGAATCTCCATGAACCTCCTCCATGAATCTCCGTGAATCTCCATGAATATCCTCCATGAATCTCCATGAATCTCCATGAATCTCCATGAATCTCCATGAATCTCCTTCATCAATCTCCACGAATCTCCATGAATCTACATGAATCTCCATGAATCTCCATGAATCTCCATGAATCTCCATGAATATCCATGAATCTCCATGTATCTCCATGTATCTCCATGAATCTCCATGAATCTCCATGTATCTCCATGAATCTACATGAATCTCCATGAATCTCCATGAATCTCCTCCATGAATCTCCATAAATCACCATGAATCTCCATGATATCCTGTATGAATCTTCATGAATCTCCATGAATCTCCATGCATCTCCATGAATCTCCATGAATCTCCATGAATCTCCTCCATGAATCTTCATGAATCTCCATGAATCTCCATGCATCTCCATGAATCTCCATGAATCTCCATGAACCTCCTCCATGAATCTCCGTGAATCTCCATGAATATCCTCCATGAATCTCCATGAATCTCCATGAATCTCCATGAATCTCCTTCATCAATCTCCACGAATCTCCATGAATCTCCATGCATCTCCATGAATCTCCATGAATCTCCATGAACCTCCTCCATGAATCTCCATGAATCTACATGAATCTCAATGAATCTCCATGAATCTCCATGAATCTCCATGAATCTCCATGAATCTCCATGAATATCCATGAATATCCATTAATCTCCATGTATCTCCATGAATATCCATGAATCTTCATGAATCTCCTCCATGAATCTTCATGAATATCCATGAATATCCATGAATCTCCATGTATCTCCATGTATCTCCATGAATCTCCATGAATCTCCATGAATCTCCATGAATCTCCTCCATGAATCTCCATGAATCACCATGAATCTCCTTCATCAATCTCCACGAATCTCCATGAATCTCCATGAATCTCCATGAATCTCCATGAATCTCCATGAATCACCATGAATCTCCTTCATCAATCTCCACGAATCTCCATGAATCTCCATGAATCTCCATGAATCTCCATGAATATCCATGAATATCCCTGAATCTCCATGTATCTCCATGAATCTCCATGAATATCCATGAATCTTCATGAATCTCCTCCATGAATCTTCATGAATCTCCATGAATCTCCATGCATCTCCATGAATCTCCATGAATCTCCATGAACCTCCTCCATGAATCTCCATGAATCTCCATGAATATCCTCCATGAATCTCCATGAATCTCCATGAATCTCCATGAATCTCCTTCATCAATCTCCACGAATCTCCATGAATCTACATGAATCTCCATGAATCTCCATGAATCTCCATGAATCTCCATGAATATCCATGAATCTCCATGTATCTCCATGTATCTCCATGAATCTCCATGAATCTCCATGAATCTCCATGAATCTCCTCCATAAATCACCATGAATCTCCTTCATCAATCTCCACGAATCTCCATGAATTTCCATGAATCTCCACGAATCTCCATGAATCTACATGAATCTCCATGAATCTCCATGAATCTCCATGAATCTCCATGAATATCCATGAATATCCAGGAATCTCCATGTATCTCCATGTATCTCCATGAATCTCCATGAATCTCCATGAATCTCCATGTATCTCCATGAATCTACATGAATCTCCATGAATCTCCATGAATCTCCTCCATGAATCTCCATGAATCTCCATGATATCCTGTATGAATCTTCATGAATCTCCATGAATCTCCATGCATCTCCATGAATCTCCATGAATCTTCATGAACATCCTCCATGAATCTCCATGAATCTCCATGAATATCCATGAATCTCCATGAATCGCCATGAATCTCCATGTATCTCCATGAATCTACATGAATCTCCATGAATCTCCATGAATCTCCTCCATGAATCTCCATAAATCACCATGAATCTCCTTCATCAATCTCCATGAATCTCCATGAATCTCCATGAATCTCCATGAATATCCATGAATCTCCATGTATCTCCATGTATCTCCATGAATCTCCTCCATGAATCTTCATGAATCTCCATGAATCTCCATGCATCTCCATGAATCTCCATGAATCTCCATGAACCTCCTCCATGAATCTCCATGAATCTCCATGAATATCCTCCATGAATCTCCATGAATCTCCATGAATCTCCATGTATCTCCATGAATCTCCATGAATCTCCATGGATCTCCTCCATGAATCTCCATGAATCTCCATGAATCTCCTTCATCAATCTCCACGAATCTCCATGAATCTACATGAATCTCCATGAATCTCCATGAATATCCTCCATGAATCTCCATGAATCTCCATGCATCTCCATGAATCTCCATGAATCTCCATGAACCTCCTCCATGAATCTCCATGAATCTCCATGAATATCCTCCATGAATCTCCATGAATCTCCATGAATCTCCATGAATCTCCTTCATCAATCTTCACGAATCTCCATGAATCTACATGAATCTCCATGAATCTCCATGAATCTCCATGAATCTCCATGAATATCCATGAATCTCCATGTATCTCCATGTATCTCCATGAATCTCCATGAATCTCCATGAATCTCCATGTATCTCCATGAATCTACATGAATCTCCATGAATCTCCATGAATCTCCTCCATGAATCTCCATAAATCACCATGAATCTCCATGATATCCTGTATGAATCTTCATGAATCTCCATGAATCTCCATGCATCTCCATGAATCTCCATGAATCTCCATGAATCTCCTCCATGAATCTTCATGAATCTCCATGAATCTCCATGCATCTCCATGAATCTCCATGAATCTCCATGAACCTCCTCCATGAATCTCCGTGAATCTCCATGAATATCCTCCATGAATCTCCATGAATCTCCATGAATCTCCATGAATCTCCTTCATCAATCTCCACGAATCTCCATGAATCTACATGAATCTCCATGAATCTCCATGAATCTCCATGAATCTCCATGAATATCCATGAATCTCCATGTATCTCCATGTATCTCCATGAATCTCCATGAATCTCCATGTATCTCCATGAATCTACATGAATCTCCATGAATCTCCATGAATCTCCATAAATCACCATGAATCTCCATGATATCCTGTATGAATCTTCATGAATCTCCATGAATCTCCATGCATCTCCATGAATCTCCATGAATCTCCATGAATCTCCTCCATGAATCTTCATGAATCTCCATGAATCTCCATGCATCTCCATGAATCTCCATGAATCTCCATGAACCTCCTCCATGAATCTCCGTGAATCTCCATGAATATCCTCCATGAATCTCCATGAATCTCCATGAATCTCCATGAATCTCCTTCATCAATCTCCACGAATCTCCATGAATCTCCATGCATCTCCATGAATCTCCATGAATCTCCATGACCCTCCTCCATGAATCTCCATGAATCTCCATGAATATCCATGAATCTCCATGAATCTCCATGAATATCCATGAATCTCCATGAATCTCCATGAATCTCCATGTATCTCCATGAATCTACATGAATCTCCATGAATCTCCATGTATCTCCATGAATCTCCATGAATATCCATGAACCTCCTCCATGAATATCCATTAATCTCCATGTATCTCCATGAATCTCCATGAATCTACATGAATCTCCATGAATCTCCATGAATCTCCATGAATCTCCATGAATATCCATGAATCTCCATGAATATCCATGAATCTTCATGAATCTCCTCCATGAATCTTCATGAATCTCCATGAATCTTCATGCATCTCCATGAATCTCCATGAATCTCCATTAACCTCCTCCATGAATCTCCATGAATCTACATGAATCTCCATGAATCTCCATGAATATCCATGAATCTCCATGTATCTCCATGTATCTCCATGAATCTCCATAAATCACCATGAATCTCCTTCATCAATCTCCATGAATCTCCATGAATCTCCATGAATCTCCATGAATATCCATGAATCTCCATGTATCTCCATGTATCTCCATGAATCTCCTCCATGAATCTTCATGAATCTCCATGAATCTCCATGCATCTCCATGAATCTCCATGAATCTCCATGAACCTCCTCCATGAATCTCCATGAATCTCCATGAATATCCTCCATGAATCTCCATGAATCTCCATGAATCTCCATGTATCTCCATGAATCTCCATGAATCTCCATGGATCTCCTCCATGAATCTCCATGAATCTGCATGAATCTCCTTCATCAATCTCCACGAATCTCCATGAATCTACATGAATCTCCATGAATCTCCATGAATATCCTCCATGAATCTCCATGAATCTCCATGAATCTCCATGAATCTCCATGAATATCCATGAATATCCATTAATCTCCATGTATCTCCATGAATCTCCATGAATCTACATGAATCTCCATGAATCTCCATGAATCTCCATGAATCTCCATGAATATCCATGAATCTCCATGAATATCCATGAATCTTCATGAATCTCCTCCATGAATCTTCACGAATCTCCATGAATCTTCATGCATCTCCATGAATCTCCATGAATCTCCATGAACCTCCTCCATGAATCTCCATGAATCTACATGAATCTCCATGAATCTCCATGAATCTCCATGAATCTCCATGAATCTCCATGAATCTCCATGAATATCCATGAATATCCATTAATCTCCATGTATCTCCATGAATCTCCATGAATCTACATGAATCTCCATGAATCTCCATGAATCTCCATGAATATCCATGAATCTCCATGAATATCCATGAATCTTCATGAATCTCCTCCATGAATCTTCATGAATATCCATGAATATCCATGAATCTCCATGTATCTCCATGTATCTCCATGAATCTCCATGAATCTCCATGAATCTCCATGAATCTCCTCCATGAATCTCCATGAATCACCATGAATCTCCTTCATCAATCTCCACGAATCTCCATGAATCTCCATGAATCTCCATGAATCTCCATGAATATCCATGAATATCCCTGAATCTCCATGTATCTCCATGAATCTCCATGAATATCCATGAATCTTCATGAATCTCCTCCATGAATCTTCATGAACCTCCATGAATCTCCATGCATCTCCATGAATCTCCATGAATCTCCATGAACCTCCTCCATGAATCTCCATGAATCTCCATGAATATCCTCCATGAATCTCCATGAATCTCCATGAATCTCCATGAATCTCCTTCATCAATCTCCACGAATCTCCATGAATCTACATGAATCTCCATGAATCTCCATGAATCTCCATGAATCTCCATGAATATCCATGAATCTCCATGTATCTCCATGTATCTCCATGAATCTCCATGAATCTCCATGAATCTCCATGAATCTCCTCCATAAATCACCATGAATCTCCTTCATCAATCTCCACGAATCTCCATGAATTTCCATGAATCTCCACGAATCTCCATGAATCTACATGAATCTCCATGAATCTCCATGAATCTCCATGAATCTCCATGAATATCCATGAATATCCAGGAATCTCCATGTATCTCCATGTATCTCCATGAATCTCCATGAATCTCCATGTATCTCCATGAATCTACATGAATGTCCATGGGTCTCCATGAATCTCCTCCATGAATCTCCATGAATCTCCATGATATCCTGTATGAATCTTCATGAATCTCCATGAATCTCCATGCATCTCCATGAATCTCCATGAATCTTCATGAACATCCTCCATGAATCTCCATGAATCTCCATGAATATCCATGAATCTCCATGAATCTCCATGAATCTCCATGTATCTCCATGAATCTACATGAATCTCCATGAATCTCCATGAATCTCCTCCATGAATCTCCATA
The DNA here is from genome assembly GCA_963971365.1 of Lasioglossum villosulum. Classification (NCBI taxonomy): domain Eukaryota; kingdom Metazoa; phylum Arthropoda; class Insecta; order Hymenoptera; family Halictidae; genus Lasioglossum; species Lasioglossum villosulum. The sequence continues at coordinate 16,935,434 of OZ020500.1, read as the reverse complement.
AATCACCATGAATCTCCTTCATCAATCTCCATGAATCTCCATGAATCTCCATGAATCTCCATGAATATCCATGAATCTCCATGTATCTCCATGTATCTCCATGAATCTCCTCCATGAATCTTCATGAATCTCCATGAATCTCCATGCATCTCCATGAATCTCCATGAATCTCCATGAACCTCCTCCATGAATCTCCATGAATCTCCATGAATATCCTCCATGAATCTCCATGAATCTCCATGAATCTCCATGTATCTCCATGAATCTCCATGAATCTCCATGGATCTCCTCCATGAATCTCCATGAATCTCCATGAATCTCCTTCATCAATCTCCACGAATCTCCATGAATCTACATGAATCTCCATGAATCTCCATGAATATCCTCCATGAATCTCCATGAATCTCCATGAATCTCCATGAATCTCCATGAATATCCATGAATATCCCTGAATCTCCATGTATCTCCATGAATCTCCATGAATATCCATGAATCTTCATGAATCTCCTCCATGAATCTTCATGAATCTCCATGAATCTCCATGCATCTCCATGAATCTCCATGAATCTCCATGAACCTCCTCCATGAATCTCCATGAATCTCCATGAATATCCTCCATGAATCTCCATGAATCTCCATGAATCTCCATGAATCTCCTTCATCAACCTCCACGAATCTCCATGAATCTACATGAATCTCCATGAATCTCCATGAATCTCCATGAATCTCCATGAATATCCATGAATCTCCATGTATCTCCATGTATCTCCATGAATCTCCATGAATCTCCATGAATCTCCATGTATCTCCATGAATCTACATGAATCTCCATGAATCTCCATGAATCTCCTCCATGAATCTCCATAAATCACCATGAATCTCCATGATATCCTGTATGAATCTTCATGAATCTCCATGAATCTCCATGCATCTCCATGAATCTCCATGAATCTCCATGAATCTCCTCCATGAATCTTCATGAATCTCCATGAATCTCCATGCATCTCCATGAATCTCCATGAACCTCCTCCATGAATCTCCGTGAATCTCCATGAATATCCTCCATGAATCTCCATGAATCTCCATGAATCTCCATGAATCTCCTTCATCAATCTCCACGAATCTCCATGAATCTACATGAATCTCCATGAATCTCCATGAATCTCCATGAATCTCCATGAATATCCATGAATCTCCATGTATCTCCATGTATCTCCATGAATCTCCATGAATCTCCATGTATCTCCATGAATCTACATGAATCTCCATGAATCTCCATGAATCTCCTCCATGAATCTCCATAAATCACCATGAATCTCCATGATATCCTGTATGAATCTTCATGAATCTCCATGAATCTCCATGCATCTCCATGAATCTCCATGAATCTCCATGACCCTCCTCCATGAATCTCCATGAATCTCCATGAATCTCCATGAATATCCATGAATCTCCATGAATCTCCATGAATCTCCATGTATCTCCATGAATCTACATGAATCTCCATGAATCTCCATGTATCTCCATGAATCTCCATGAATATCCATGAACCTCCTCCATGAATATCCATTAATCTCCATGTATCTCCATGAATCTCCATGAATCTACATGAATCTCCATGAATCTCCATGAATCTCCATGAATCTCCATGAATATCCATGAATCTCCATGAATATCCATGAATCTTCATGAATCTCCTCCATGAATCTTCATGAATCTCCATGAATCTTCATGCATCTCCATGAATCTCCATGAATCTCCATGAACCTCCTCCATGAATCTCCATGAATCTCCATGAATCTCCATGAATCTCCATGAATATCCATGAATATCCATGAATCTCCATGTATCTCCATGTATCTCCATGAATCTCCATGAATCTCCATGAATCTCCATGAATCTCCTCCATGAATCTCCTTCATCAATCTCCACGAATCTCCATGAATCTCCATGAATCTCCATGAATCTCCATGAATATCCATGAATATCCCTGAATCTCCATGTATCTCCATGAATCTCCATGAATATCCATGAATCTTCATGAATCTCCTCCATGAATCTTCATGAATCTCCATGAATCTCCATGCATCTCCATGAATCTCCATGAATCTCCATGAACCTCCTCCATGAATCTCCATGAATCTCCATGAATATCCTCCATGAATCTCCATGAATCTCCATGAATCTCCATGAATCTCCATCATCAATCTCCACGAATCTCCATGAATCTACATGAATCTCCATGAATCTCCATGAATCTCCATGAATCTCCATGAATATCCATGAATCTCCATGTATCTCCATGTATCTCCATGAATCTCCATGAATCTCCATGAATCTCCATGTATCTCCATGAATCTACATGAATCTCCATGAATCTCCATGAATCTCCTCCATGAATCTCCATGAATCTCCATGATATCCTGTATGAATCTTCATGAATCTCCATGAATCTACATGAATCTCCATGAATCTCCATGAATCTCCATGAATCTCCATGAATATCCATGAATATCCATGAATCTCCATGTATCTCCATGTATCTCCATGAATCTCCATGAATCTCCATGTATCTCCATGAATCTACATGAATCTCCATGAATCTCCATGAATCTCCTCCATGAATCTCCATGAATCTCCATGATATCCTGTATGAATCTTCATGAATCTCCATGAATCTCCATGCATCTCCATGAATCTCCATGAATCTTCATGAACATCCTCCATGAATCTCCATGAATCTCCATGAATATCCATGAATCTCCATGAATCTCCATGAATCTCCATGTATCTCCATGAATCTACATGAATCTCCATGAATCTCCATGAATCTCCTCCATGAATCTCCATAAATCACCATGAATCTCCTTCATCAATCTCCATGAATCTCCATGAATCTCCATGAATCTCCATGAATATCCATGAATCTCCATGTATCTCCATGTATCTCCATGAATCTCCTCCATGAATCTTCATGAATCTCCATGCATCTCCATGCATCTCCATGAATCTCCATGAATCTCCATGAACCTCCTCCATGAATCTCCATGAATCTCCATGAATATCCTCCATGAATCTCCATGAATCTCCATGAATCTCCATGTATCTCCATGAATCTCCATGAATCTCCATGGATCTCCTCCATGAATCTCCATGAATCTCCATGAATCTCCTTCATCAATCTCCACGAATCTCCATGAATCTACATGAATCTCCATGAATCTCCATGAATATCCTCCATGAATCTCCATGAATCTCCATGAATCTCCATGAATCTCCATGAATATCCATGAATATCCCTGAATCTCCATGTATCTCCATGAATCTCCATGAATATCCATGAATCTTCATGAATCTCCTCCATGAATCTTCATGAATCTCCATGAATCTCCATGCATCTCCATGAATCTCCATGAATCTCCATGAACCTCCTCCATGAATCTCCATGAATCTCCATGAATATCCTCCATGAATCTCCATGAATCTCCATGAATCTCCATGAATCTCCTTCATCAATCTCCACGAATCTCCATGAATCTACATGAATCTCCATGAATCTCCATGAATCTCCATGAATCTCCATGAATATCCATGAATCTCCATGTATCTCCATGTATCTCCATGAATCTCCATGAATCTCCATGAATCTCCATGTATCTCCATGAATCTACATGAATCTCCATGAATCTCCATGAATCTCCTCCATGAATCTCCATAAATCACCATGAATCTCCATGATATCCTGTATGAATCTTCATGAATCTCCATGAATCTCCATGCATCTCCATGAATCTCCATGAATCTCCATGAATCTCCTCCATGAATCTTCATGAATCTCCATGAATCTCCATGCATCTCCATGAATCTCCATGAATCTCCATGAACCTCCTCCATGAATCTCCGTGAATCTCCATGAATATCCTCCATGAATCTCCATGAATCTCCATGAATCTCCATGAATCTCCTTCATCAATCTCCACGAATCTCCATGAATCTACATGAATCTCCATGAATCTCCATGAATCTCCATGAATCTCCATGAATATCCATGAATCTCCATGTATCTCCATGTATCTCCATGAATCTCCATGAATCTCCATGTATCTCCATGAATCTACATGAATCTCCATGAATCTCCATGAATCTCCTCCATGAATCTCCATAAATCACCATGAATCTCCATGATATCCTGTATGAATCTTCATGAATCTCCATGAATCTCCATGCATCTCCATGAATCTCCATGAATCTCCATGACCCTCCTCCATGAATCTCCATGAATCTCCATGAATCTCCATGAATGTCCATGAATCTCCATGAATCTCCATGAATCTCCATGTATCTCCATGAATCTACATGAATCTCCATGAATCTCCATGTATCTCCATGAATCTCCATGAATATCCATGAACCTCCTCCATGAATATCCATTAATCTCCATGTATCTCCATGAATCTCCATGAATCTACATGAATCTCCATGAATCTCCATGAATCTCCATGAATCTCCATGAATATCCATGAATCTCCATGAATATCCATGAATCTTCATGAATCTCCTCCATGAATCTTCATGAATCTCCATGAATCTTCATGCATCTCCATGAATCTCCATGAATCTCCATGAACCTCCTCCATGAATCTCCATGAATCTCCATGAATCTCCATGAATCTCCATGAATATCCATGAATATCCATGAATCTCCATGTATCTCCATGTATCTCCATGAATCTCCATGAATCTCCATGAATCTCCATGAATCTCCTCCATGAATCTCCTTCATCAATCTCCACGAATCTCCATGAATCTCCATGAATCTCCATGAATCTCCATGAATATCCATGAATATCCCTGAATCTCCATGTATCTCCATGAATCTCCATGAATATCCATGAATCTTCATGAATCTCCTCCATGAATCTTCATGAATCTCCATGAATCTCCATGCATCTCCATGAATCTCCATGAATCTCCATGAACCTCCTCCATGAATCTCCATGAATCTCCATGAATATCCTCCATGAATCTCCATGAATCTCCATGAATCTCCATGAATCTCCATCATCAATCTCCACGAATCTCCATGAATCTACATGAATCTCCATGAATCTCCATGAATCTCCATGAATCTCCATGAATATCCATGAATCTCCATGTATCTCCATGTATCTCCATGAATCTCCATGAATCTCCATGAATCTCCTCCATAAATCACCATGAATCTCCTTCATCAATCTCCACGAATCTCCATGAATTTCCATGAATCTCCACGAATCTCCATGAATCTACATGAATCTCCATGAATCTCCATGAATCTCCATGAATCTCCATGAATATCCATGAATATCCATGAATCTCCATGTATCTCCATGTATCTCCATGAATCTCCATGAATCTCCATGTATCTCCATGAATCTACATGAATCTCCATGAATCTCCATGAATCTCCTCCATGAATCTCCATGAATCTCCATGATATCCTGTATGAATCTTCATGAATCTCCATGAATCTCCATGCATCTCCATGAATCTCCATGAATCTTCATGAACATCCTCCATGAATCTCCATGAATCTCCATGAATATCCATGAATCTCCATGAATCTCCATGAATCTCCATGTATCTCCATGAATCTACATGAATCTCCATGAATCTCCATGAATCTCCTCCATGAATCTCCATAAATCACCATGAATCTCCTTCATCAATCTCCATGAATCTCCATGAATCTCCATGAATCTCCATGAATATCCATGAATCTCCATGTATCTCCATGTATCTCCATGAATCTCCTCCATGAATCTTCATGAATCTCCATGAATCTCCATGCATCTCCATAAATCACCATGAATCTCCATGATATCCTGTATGAATCTTCATGAATCTCCATGAATCTCCATGCATCTCCATGAATCTCCATGAATCTCCATGACCCTCCTCCATGAATCTCCATGAATCTCCATGAATCTCCATGAATATCCATGAATCTCCATGAATCTCCATGAATCTCCATGTATCTCCATGAATCTACATGAATCTCCATGAATCTCCATGTATCTCCATGAATCTCCATGAATATCCATGAACCTCCTCCATGAATATCCATTAATCTCCATGTATCTCCATGAATCTCCATGAATCTACATGAATCTCCATGAATCTCCATGAATCTCCATGAATCTCCATGAATATCCATGAATCTCCATGAATATCCATGAATCTTCATGAATCTCCTCCATGAATCTTCATGAATCTCCATGAATCTTCATGCATCTCCATGAATCTCCATGAATCTCCATGAACCTCCTCCATGAATCTCCATGAATCTACATGAATCTCCATGAATCTCCATGAATCTCCATGAATCTCCATGAATATCCATGAATATCCATGAATCTCCATGTATCTCCATGTATCTCCATGAATCTCCATGAATCTCCATGAATCTCCATGAATCTCCTCCATGAATCTCCTTCATCAATCTCCACGAATCTCCATGAATCTCCATGAATCTCCATGAATCTCCATGAATATCCATGAATATCCCTGAATCTCCATGTATCTCCATGAATCTCCATGAATATCCATGAATCTTCATGAATCTCCTCCATGAATCTTCATGAATCTCCATGAATCTCCATGCATCTCCATGAATCTCCATGAATCTCCATGAACCTCCTCCATGAATCTCCATGAATCTCCATGAATATCCTCCATGAATCTCCATGAATCTCCATGAATCTCCATGAATCTCCATCATCAATCTCCACGAATCTCCATGAATCTACATGAATCTCCATGAATCTCCATGAATCTCCATGAATCTCCATGAATATCCATGAATCTCCATGTATCTCCATGTATCTCCATGAATCTCCATGAATCTCCATGAATCTCCTCCATAAATCACCATGAATCTCCTTCATCAATCTCCACGAATCTCCATGAATTTCCATGAATCTCCACGAATCTCCATGAATCTACATGAATCTCCATGAATCTCCATGAATCTCCATGAATCTCCATGAATATCCATGAATATCCATGAATCTCCATGTATCTCCATGTATCTCCATGAATCTCCATGAATCTCCATGTATCTCCATGAATCTACATGAATCTCCATGAATCTCCATGAATCTCCTCCATGAATCTCCATGAATCTCCATGATATCCTGTATGAATCTTCATGAATCTCCATGAATCTCCATGCATCTCCATGAATCTCCATGAATCTTCATGAACATCCTCCATGAATCTCCATGAATCTCCATGAATATCCATGAATCTCCATGAATCTCCATGAATCTCCATGTATCTCCATGAATCTACATGAATCTCCATGAATCTCCATGAATCTCCTCCATGAATCTCCATAAATCACCATGAATCTCCTTCATCAATCTCCATGAATCTCCATGAATCTCCATGAATCTCCATGAATATCCATGAATCTCCATGTATCTCCATGTATCTCCATGAATCTCCTCCATGAATCTTCATGAATCTCCATGAATCTCCATGCATCTCCATGAATCTCCATGAATCTCCATGAACCTCCTCCATGAATCTCCATGAATCTCCATGAATATCCTCCATGAATCTCCATGAATCTCCATGAATCTCCATGTATCTCCATGAATCTCCATGAATCTCCATGGATCTCCTCCATGAATCTCCATGAATCTCCATGAATCTCCTTCATCAATCTCCACAAATCTCCATGAATCTACATGAATCTCCATGAATCTCCATGAATATCCTCCATGAATCTCCATGAATCTCCATGAATCTCCATGAATCTCCATGAATATCCATGAATATCCATTAATCTCCATGTATCTCCATGAATCTCCATGAATCTACATGAATCTCCATGAATCTCCATGAATCTCCATGAATATCCATGAATATCCATGAATCTCCATGAATCTTCATGAATCTCCTCCATGAATCTTCATGAATCTCCATGAATCTTCATGCATCTCCATGAATCTCCATGAATCTCCATGAACCTCCTCCAAGAATCTCCATGAATCTACATGAATCTCCATGAATGTCCATGAATCTCCATGAATCTCCATGAATATCCATGAATATCCATGAATCTCCATGTATCTCCATGTATCTCCATGAATCTCCATGAATCTCCATGAATCTCCATGAATCTCCTCCATGAATCTCCATAAATCACCATGAATCTCCTTCATCAATCTCCACGAATCTCCATGAATCTCCATGAATCTCCATGAATCTCCATGAATATCCATGAATATCCCTGAATCTCCATGTATCTCCATGAATCTCCATGAATATCCATGAATCTTCATGAATCTTCTCCATGAATCTTCATGAATCTCCATGAATCTCCATGCATCTCCATGAATCTCCATGAATCTCCATGAACCTCCTCCATGAATCTCCATGAATCTCCATGAATATCCTCCATGAATCTCCATGAATCTCCATGAATCTCCATGAATCTCCTTCATCAATCTCCACGAATCTCCATGAATCTACATGAATCTCCATGAATCTCCATGAATCTCCATGAATCTCCATGAATATCAATGAATCTCCATGTATCTCCATGTATCTCCATGAATCTCCATGAATCTCCATGAATCTCCATGTATCTCCATGAATCTACATGAATCTCCATGAATCTCCATGAATCTCCTCCATGAATCTCCATAAATCACCATGAATCTCCATGATATCCTGTATGAATCTTCATGAATCTCCATGAATCTCCATGCATCTCCATGAATCTCCATGAATCTCCATGACCCTCCTCCATGAATCTCCATGAATCTCCATGAATATCCATGAATCTCCATGAATCTCCATGAATATCCATGAATCTCCATGAATCTCCATGAATCTCCATGTATCTCCATGAATCTACATGAATCTCCATGAATCTCCATGTATCTCCATGAATCTCCATGAATATCCATGAACCTCCTCCATGAATCTCCATGAATCTCCATGAATCTCCATGAATCTCCTTCATCAATCTCCACGAATCTCCATGAATCTCCATGAATCTCCATGAATATCCATGAATATCCATGAATCTCCATGTATCTCCATGAATCTCCATGAATATCCATGAATCTCCATGAATATCCTCCATGAATCTCCATGAATCTCCATGAATCTCCTTCATCAATCTCCACGAATCTCCATGAATCTACATGAATCTCCATGAATCTTCCATGAATCTCCATGAATCTCCATGAATCTCCATGAACCTCCTCCATGAATCTCCATGTATCTCCATGAATATCCATGAACCTCCTACATGAATATCCATGAATCTTCATGAATCTCCTCCATGAATCTTCATGAATCTCCATGAATCTCCATGCATCTCCATGAATCTCCATGAATCTCCATGCATCTCCATGAATCTCCATGAATCTCCATGAACCTCCTCCATGAATCTCCATGAATCTCCATGAATATCCTCCATGGATCTCCATGAATCTCCATGAATCTCCATGTATCTCCATGAATCTACATGAATCTCCATGAATCTCCATGAATCTCCTCCATGAATCTCCATGAATCACCATGAATCTCCTTCATCAATCTCCACGAATCTCCATGAATCTCCATGAATCTCCATGAATATCCATGAATATCCATGAATCTCCATGTATCTCCATGTATCTCCATGAATCTCCATGAATCTCCATGAATCTCCATGAATCTCCATGAATCTCCTCCATAAATCACCATGAATCTCCTTCATCAATCTCCACGAATCTCCATGAATCTCCATGAATCTCCACGAATCTCCATGTATCTCCATGAATCTCCTCCATGAATCTTCATGAATCTCCATGAATCTCCATGCATCTCCATGAATCTCCATGAATCTCCATGAACCTCCTCCATGAATCTCCATGAATCTCCATGAATATCCTCCATGAATCTCCATGAATCTCCATGAATCTCCTTCATCAATCTCCACAAATCTCCATGAATCTACATGAATCTCCATGAATCTCCATGAATATCCTCCATGAATCTCCATGAATCTCCATGAATCTCCATGAATCTCCATGAATATCCATGAATATCCATTAATCTCCATGTATCTCCATGAATCTCCATGAATCTCCATGAATCTCCATGAATCTCCATGAATATCCATGAATATCCATGAATCTCCATGTATCTCCATGAATCTCCATGAATATCCTCCATGAATCTCCATGAATCTCCATGAATCTCCATGAATCTCCTTCATCAATCTCCACGAATCTCCATGAATCGACATGAATCCCCATGAATCTCCATGAATCTCCATGAATCTCCATGAATCTCCATGAATATCCATGAATATCCATTAATCTCCATGTATCTCCATGAATCTCCATGAATATCCATGAATCTTCATGAATCTCCTCCATGAATCTTCATGAATCTCCATGAATCTCCATGCATCTCCATGAATCTCCATGAATCTCCATGAATCTCCATGAACCTCCTCCATGAATCTCCATGAATCTCCATGAATATCCATGAACCTCCTCCATGAATATCCATGAATCTTCATGAATCTCCTCCATGAATCTTCATGAATCTCCATGAATCTCCATGCATCTCCATGAATCTCCATGAATCTCCATGAACCTCCTCCATGAATCTCCATGAATCTCCATGAATATCCTCCATGAATCTCCATGAATCTCCATGAATCTCCATGTATCTCCATGAATCTACATGAATCTCCATGAATCTCCATGATTCTCCTCCATGAATCTCCATGAATCACCATGAATCTCCTTCATCAATCTCCACGAATCTCCATGAATCTCCATGAATCTCCATGAATATCCATGAATATCCATGAATCTCCATGTATCTCCATGTATCTCCATGAATCTCCATGAATCTCCATGAATCTCCATGTATCTCTATGAATCTACATGAATCTCCATGAATCTCCATGAATCTCCTCCATAAATCACCATGAATCTCCTTCATCAATCTCCACGGATCTCCATGAATTTCCATGAATCTCCACGAATCTCCATGAATCTACATGAATCTCCATGAATCTCCATGAATCTCCATGAATCTCCATGAATATCCATGAATATCCATGAATCTCCATGTATCTCCATGTATCTCCATGAATCTCCATGAATCTCCATGTATCTCCATGAATCTACATGAATCTCCATGAATCTCCTCCATGAATCTCCATGAATCTCCATGATATCCTGTATGAATCTTCATGAATCTCCATGAATCTCCATGCATCTCCATGAATCTCCATGAATCTTCATGAACCTCCTCCATGAATCTCCATGAATCTCCATGAATCTCCATGAATCTCCATGAATCTCCATGAATCTCCATGTATCTCCATGAATCTACATGAATCTCCATGAATCTCCATGAATCTCCTCCATGAATCTCCATAAATCACCATGAATCTCCTTCATCAATCTCCATGAATCTCCATGAATCTCCATGAATCTCCATGAATATCCATGAATCTCCATGTATCTCCATGTATCTCCATGAATCTCCTCCATGAATCTTCATGAATCTCCATGAATCTCCATGCATCTCCATGAATCTCCATGAATCTCCATGAACCTCCTCCATGAATCTCCATGAATCTCCATGAATATCCTCCATGAATCTCCATGAATCTACATGAATCTCCATGAATCTCCATGAATCTCCTCCATGAATCTCCATGAATCTCCATGATATCCTGTATGAATCTTCATGAATCTCCATGAATCTCCATGCATCTCCATGAATCTCCATGAATCTTCATGAACCTCCTCCATGAATCTCCATGAATCTCCATGAATATCCATGAATCTCCATGAATCTCCATGTATCTCCATGAATCTACATGAATCTCCATGAATCTCCATGAATCTCCTCCATGAATCTCCATAAATCACCATGAATCTCCTTCATCAATCTCCATGAATCTTCATGAATCTCCATGAATCTCCATGCATCTCCATGAATCTCCATGAATCTCCATGAACCTCCTCCATGAATCTCCATGAATCTACATGAATCTCCATGAATCTCCATGAATCTCCATGAATCTCCATGAATATCCATGAATATCCATGAATCTCCATGTATCTCCATGTATCTCCATGAATCTCCATGAATCTCCATGAATCTCCATGAATCTCCTCCATGAATCTCCATGAATCACCATGAATCTCCTTCATCAATCTCCACGAATCTCCATGAATCTCCATGAATCTCCATGAATCTCCATGAATATCAATGAATATCCCTGAATCTCCATGTATCTCCATGAATCTCCATGAATATCCATGAATCTTCATGAATCTCCTCCATGAATCTTCATGAATCTCCATGAATCTCCATGAATCTCCTTCATCAATCTCCACGAATCTCCATGAATCTACATGAATCTCCATGAATCTCCATGAATATCCATGAATCTCCATGTATCTCCATGTATCTCCATGAATCTCCATGAATCTCCATGAATCTCCATGTATCTCCATGAATCTACATGAATCTCCATGAATCTCCATGAATCTCCTGCATGAATCTCCATAAATCACCATGAATCTCCATGATATCCTGTATGAATCTTCATGAATCTCCATGAATCTCCATGAATCTCCATGACCCTCCTCCATGAATCTCCATGAATCTCCATGAATATCCATGAATCTCCATGAATCTCCATGAATATCCATGAATCTCCATGAATCTCCATGAATCTCCATGTATCTCCATGAATCTACATGAATCTCCATGAATCTCCATGAATCTCCTCCATGAATCTCCATAAATCACCATGAATCTCCTTCATCAATCTCCACGAATCTCCATGAATCTCCATGAATCTCCATGAATCTCCATGAATCTCCATGAACCTCCTTCATGAATCTCCATGAATCTCCATGAATATCCAAGAACCTCCTCCATGAATCTCCATGAATCTCCTTCATCAATCTCCACGAATCTCCATGAATCTCCATGAATCTCCATGAATCTCCATGAATCTCCATGAATATCCATGAATATCCATGAATCTCCATGTATCTCCATGAATCTCCATGAATATCCATGAATCTTCATGAATCTCCTCCATGAATCTTCATGAATCTCCATGAATCTCCATGCATCTCCATGAATCTCCATGAATCTCCATGAACCTCCTCCATGAATCTCCATGAATCTCCATGAACCTCCTCCATGAATCTCCATGAATCTACATGAATCTCCATGAAACTCCATGAATCTCCATGAATCTCCATGAATATCCATGAATATCCATGAATCTCCATGTATCTCCATGTATCTCCATGAACCTCCATGAATCTCCATGAATCTCCATGAATCTCCTCCATGAATCTCCATGAATCACCATGAATCTCCTTCATCAATCTCCACGAATCTCCATGAATCTCCATGAATCTCCATGAATCTCCATGAATATCAATGAATATCCCTGAATCTCCATGTATCTCCATGAATCTCCATGAATATCCATGAATCTTCATGAATCTCCATGAATCTCCATGCATCTCCATGAATCTCCATGAATCTCCATGAACCTCCTCCATGAATCTCCATGAATCTCCATGAATATCCTCCATGAATCTCCATGAATCTCCATGAATCTCCATGAATATCCTCCATGAATCTCCATGAATCTCCATGAATCTCCATGAATCTCCTTCATCAATCTCCACGAATCTCCATGAATCTACATGAATCTCCATGAATCTCCATGAATCTCCATGAATCTCCATGAATATCCATGAATCTCCATGAATATCCATGAATCTTCATGAATCTCCTCCATGAATCTTCATGAATCTCCATGAATATCCATGAATCTCCATGAATCTTCATGAATCTCCATGAATCTCCATGCATCTCCATGAATCTCCATGAATCTCCATGACCCTCCTCCATGAATCTCCATGAATCTCCATGAATATCCATGAATCTCCATGAATCTCCATGAATATCCATGAACCTCCTCCATGAATCTCCATGAATCTCCATGAATCTCCTTCATCAATCTCCACGAATCTCCATGAATCTCCATGAATCTCCATGAATATCCATGAATATCCATGAATCTCCATGTATCTCCATGAATCTCCATGAATATCCTCCATGAATCTCCATGAATCTCCATGAATCTCCATGAATCTCCTTCATCAATCTCCACGAATCTCCATGAATCTACATGAATCCCCATGAATCTCCATGAATCTCCATGAATCTCCATGAATATCCATGAATATCCATTAATCTCCATGTATCTCCATGAATCTCCATGAATATCCATGAATCTTCATGAATCTCCTCCATGAATCTTCATGAATCTCCATGAATCTCCATGCATCTCCATGAATCTCCATGAATCTCCATGAATCTCCATGAACCTCCTCCATGAATCTCCATGAATCTCCATGAATATCCATGAACCTCCTCCATGAATATCCATGAATCTTCATGAATCTCCTACATGAATCTTCATGAATCTCCTCCATGAATCTTCATGAATCTCCATGAATCTCCATGCATCTCCATGAATCTCCATGAATCTCCATGAACCTCCTCCATGAATCTCCATGAATCTCCATGAATATCCTCCATGAATCTCCATGAATCTCCATGAATCTCCATGTATCTCCATGAATCTACATGAATCTCCATGAATCTCCATGATTCTCCTCCATGAATCTCCATGAATCACCATGAATCTCCATGTATCTCCATGAATCTACATGAATCTCCATGAATCTCCATGATTCTCCTCCATGAATCTCCATGAATCACCATGAATCTCCTTCATCAATCTCCACGAATCTCCATGAATCTCCATGAATCTCCATGAATATCCATGAATATCCATGAATCTCCATGTATCTCCATGTATCTCCATGAATCTCCATGAATCTCCATGAATCTCCATGTATCTCTATGAATCTACATGAATCTCCATGAATCTCCATGAATCTCCTCCATAAATCACCATGTATCTCCTTCATCAATCTCCACGGATCTCCATGAATTTCCATGAATCTCCACGAATCTCCATGAATCTACATGAATCTCCATGAATCTCCATGAATCTCCATGAATCTCCATGAATATCCATGAATATCCATGAATCTCCATGTATCTCCATGTATCTCCATGAATCTCCATGAATCTCCATGTATCTCCATGAATCTACATGAATCTCCATGAATCTCCTCCATGAATCTCCATGAATCTCCATGATATCCTGTATGAATCTTCATGAATCTCCATGAATCTCCATGCATCTCCATGAATCTCCATGAATCTTCATGAACCTCCTCCATGAATCTCCATGAATCTCCATGAATCTCCATGAATCTCCATGAATCTCCATGAATCTCCATGTATCTCCATGAATCTACATGAATCTCCATGAATCTCCATGAATCTCCTCCATGAATCTCCATAAATCACCATGAATCTCCTTCATCAATCTCCATGAATCTCCATGAATCTCCATGAATCTCCATGAATATCCATGAATCTCCATGTATCTCCATGTATCTCCATGAATCTCCTCCATGAATCTTCATGAATCTCCATGAATCTCCATGCATCTCCATGAATCTCCATGAATCTCCATGAACCTCCTCCATGAATCTCCATGAATCTCCATGAATATCCTCCATGAATCTCCATGAATCTCCATGAATCTCCATGTATCTCCATGAATCTCCATGAATCTCCATGTATCTCCATGAATCTACATGAATCTCCATGAATCTCCATGAATCTCCTCCATGAATCTCCATGAATCTCCATGATATCCTGTATGAATCTTCATGAATCTCCATGAATCTCCATGCATCTCCATGAATCTCCATGAATCTTCATGAACCTCCTCCATGAATCTCCATGAATCTCCATGAATATCCATGAATCTCCATGAATCTCCATGAATCTCCATGTATCTCCATGAATCTACATGAATCTCCATGAATCTCCATGAATCTCCTCCATGAATCTCCATAAATCACCATGAATCTCCTTCATCAATCTCCATGAATCTTCATGAATCTCCATGAATCTCCATGCATCTCCATGAATCTCCATGAATCTCCATGAACCTCCTCCATGAATCTCCATGAATCTACATGAATCTCCATGAATCTCCATGAATCTCCATGAATCTCCATGAATATCCATGAATATCCATGAATCTCCATGTATCTCCATGTATCTCCATGAATCTCCATGAATCTCCATGAATCTCCATGAATCTCCTCCATGAATCTCCATGAATCACCATGAATCTCCTTCATCAATCTCCACGAATCTCCATGAATCTCCATGAATCTCCATGAATCTCCATGAATATCAATGAATATCCCTGAATCTCCATGTATCTCCATGAATCTCCATGAATATCCATGAATCTTCATGAATCTCCTCCATGAATCTTCATGAATCTCCATGAATCTCCATGAATCTCCTTCATCAATCTCCACGAATCTCCATGAATCTACATGAATCTCCATGAATCTCCATGAATATCCATGAATCTCCATGTATCTCCATGTATCTCCATGAATCTCCATGAATCTCCATGAATCTCCATGTATCTCCATGAATCTACATGAATCTCCATGAATCTCCATGTATCTCCATGAATCTACATGAATCTCCATGAATCTCCATGAATCTCCTCCATGAATCTCCATAAATCACCATGAATCTCCTTCATCAATCTCCACGAATCTCCATGAATCTCCATGAATCTCCATGAATCTCCATGAATCTCCATGAACCTCCTTCATGAATCTCCATGAATCTCCATGAATATCCAAGAACCTCCTCCATGAATCTCCATGAATCTCCTTCATCAATCTCCACGAATCTCCATGAATCTCCATGAATCTCCATGAATCTCCATGAATCTCCATGAATATCCATGAATATCCATGAATCTCCATGTATCTCCATGAATCTCCATGAATATCCATGAATCTTCATGAATCTCCTCCATGAATCTTCATGAATCTCCATGAATCTCCATGCATCTCCATGAATCTCCATGAATCTCCATGAACCTCCTCCATGAATCTCCATGAATCTCCATGAACCTCCTCCATGAATCTCCATGAATCTACATGAATCTCCATGAATCTCCATGAATCTCCATGAATCTCCATGAATATCCATGAATATCCATGAATCTCCATGTATCTCCATGTATCTCCATGAACCTCCATGAATCTCCATGAATCTCCATGAATCTCCTCCATGAATCTCCATGAATCACCATGAATCTCCTTCATCAATCTCCACGAATCTCCATGAATCTCCATGAATCTCCATGAATCTCCATGAATATCAATGAATATCCCTGAATCTCCATGTATCTCCATGAATCTCCATGAATATCCATGAATCTTCATGAATCTCCATGAATCTCCATGCATCTCCATGAATCTCCATGAATCTCCATGAACCTCCTCCATGAATCTCCATGAATCTCCATGAATATCCTCCATGAATCTCCATGAATCTCCATGAATCTCCATGAATATCCTCCATGAATCTCCATGAATCTCCATGAATCTCCATGAATCTCCTTCATCAATCTCCACGAATCTCCATGAATCTACATGAATCTCCATGAATCTCCATGAATCTCCATGAATCTCCATGAATATCCATGAATCTCCATGAATATCCATGAATCTCCTCCATGAATCTTCATGAATCTCCTCCATGAATCTTCATGAATCTCCATGAATCTCCATGAATATCCATGAATCTCCATGAATCTTCATGAATCTCCATGAATCTCCATGCATCTCCATGAATCTCCATGAATCTCCATGACCCTCCTCCATGAATCTCCATGAATCTCCATGAATATCCATGAATCTCCATGAATCTCCATGAATCTCCATGAATATCCATGAACCTCCTCCATGAATCTCCATGAATCTCCATGAATCTCCTTCATCAATCTCCACGAATCTCCATGAATCTCCATGAATCTCCATGAATATCCATGAATATCCATGAATCTCCATGTATCTCCATGAATCTCCATGAATATCCTCCATGAATCTCCATGAATCTCCATGAATCTCCATGAATCTCCTTCATCAATCTCCACGAATCTCCATGAATCTACATGAATCCCCATGAATCTCCATGAATCTCCATGAATCTCCATGAATATCCATGAATATCCATTAATCTCCATGTATCTCCATGAATCTCCATGAATATCCATGAATCTTCATGATTCTCCTCCATGAATCTTCATGAATCTCCATGAATCTCCATGCATCTCCATGAATCTCCATGAATCTCCATGAATCTCCATGAACCTCCTCCATGAATCTCCATGAATCTCCATGAATATCCATGAACCTCCTCCATGAATATCCATGAATCTTCATGAATCTCCTCCATGAATCTTCATGAATCTCCATGAATCTCCATGCATCTCCATGAATCTCCATGAATCTCCATGAACCTCCTCCATGAATCTCCATGAATCTCCATGAATATCCTCCATGAATCTCCATGAATCTCCATGAATCTCCATGTATCTCCATGAATCTACATGAATCTCCATGAATCTCCATGATTCTCCTCCATGAATCTCCATGAATCACCATGAATCTCCTTCATCAATCTCCACGAATCTCCATGAATCTCCATGAATCTCCATGAATATCCATGAATATCCATGAATCTCCATGTATCTCCATGTATCTCCATGAATCTCCATGAATCTCCATGAATCTCCATGTATCTCTATGAATCTACATGAATCTCCATGAATCTCCATGAATCTCCTCCATAAATCATCATGAATCTCCTTCATCAATCTCCACGGATCTCCATGAATTTCCATGAATCTCCACGAATCTCCATGAATCTACATGAATCTCCATGAATCTCCATGAATCTCCATGAATATCCATGAATATCCATGAATCTCCATGTATCTCCATGTATCTCCATGAATCTCCATGAATCTCCATGTATCTCCATGAATCTACATGAATCTCCATGAATCTCCTCCATGAATCTCCATGAATCTCCATGATATCCTGTATGAATCTTCATGAATCTCCATGAATCTCCATGCATCTCCATGAATCTCCATGAATCTTCATGAACCTCCTCCATGAATCTCCATGCATCTCCATGAATCTCCATGAATCTCCATGAACCTCCTCCATGAATCTCCATGAATCTCCATGAATATCCTCCATGAATCTCCATGAATCTCCATGAATCTCCATGTATCTCCATGAATCTCCATGAATCTCCATGTATCTCCATGAATCTACATGAATCTCCATGAATCTCCATGAATCTCCTCCATGAATCTCCATGAATCTCCATGATATCCTGTATGAATCTTCATGAATCTCCATGAATCTCCATGCATCTCCATGAATCTCCATGAATCTTCATGAACCTCCTCCATGAATCTCCATGAATCTCCATGAATATCCATGAATCTCCATGAATCTCCATGAATCTCCATGTATCTCCATGAATCTACATGAATCTCCATGAATCTCCATGAATCTCCTCCATGAATCTCCATAAATCACCATGAATCTCCTTCATCAATCTCCATGAATCTTCATGAATCTCCATGAATCTCCATGCATCTCCATGAATCTCCATGAATCTCCATGAACCTCCTCCATGAATCTCCATGAATCTACATGAATCTCCATGAATCTCCATGAATCTCCATGAATCACCATGAATCTCCTTCATCAATCTCCACGAATCTCCATGAATCTCCATGAATCTCCATGAATCTCCATGAATATCAATGAATATCCCTGAATCTCCATGTATCTCCATGAATCTCCATGAATATCCATGAATCTTCATGAATCTCCTCCATGAATCTTCATGAATCTCCATGAATCTCCATGAATCTCCTTCATCAATCTCCACGAATCTCCATGAATCTACATGAATCTCCATGAATCTCCATGAATATCCATGAATCTCCATGTATCTCCATGTATCTCCATGAATCTCCATGAATCTCCATGAATCTCCATGTATCTCCATGAATCTACATGAATCTCCATGAATCTCCATGTATCTCCATGAATCTACATGAATCTCCATGAATCTCCATGAATCTCCTCCATGAATCTCCATAAATCACCATGAATCTCCTTCATCAATCTCCACGAATCTCCATGAATCTCCATGAATCTCCATGAATCTCCATGAATCTCCATGAACCTCCTTCATGAATCTCCATGAATCTCCATGAATATCCAAGAACCTCCTCCATGAATCTCCATGAATCTCCTTCATCAATCTCCACGAATCTCCATGAATCTCCATGAATCTCCATGAATCTCCATGAATCTCCATGAATATCCATGAATATCCATGAATCTCCATGTATCTCCATGAATCTCCATGAATATCCATGAATCTTCATGAATCTCCTCCATGAACCTTCATGAATCTCCATGAATCTCCATGCATCTCCATGAATCTCCATGAATCTCCATGAACCTCCTCCATGAATCTCCATGAATCTCCATGAACCTCCTCCATGAATCTCCATGAATCTACATGAATCTCCATGAATCTCCATGAATCTCCATGAATCTTCATGAATCTCCATGAATCTCCATGCATCTCCATGAATCTCCATGAATCTCCATGAACCTCCTCCATGAATCTCCATGAATCTCCATGAATATCCTCCATGAATCTGCATGAATCTCCATGAATCTCCATGAATATCCTCCATGAATCTCCATGAATCTCCATGAATCTCCATGAATCTCCTTCATCAATCTCCACGAATCTCCATGAATCTACATGAATCTCCATGAATCTCCATGAATCTCCATGAATCTCCATGAATATCCATGAATCTCCATGAATATCCATGAATCTTCATGAATCTCCTCCATGAATCTTCATGAATCTCCTCCATGAATCTTCATGAATCTCCATGAATCTCCATGAATATCCATGAATCTCCATGAATCTTCATGAATCTCCATGAATCTCCATGCATCTCCATGAATCTCCATGAATCTCCATGACCCTCCTCCATGAATCTCCATGAATCTCCATGAATATCTATGAATCTCCATGAATCTCCATGAATATCCATGAACCTCCTCCATGAATCTCCATGAATCTCCATGAATCTCCTTCATCAATCTCCACGAATCTCCATGAATCTCCATGAATCTCCATGAATATCCATGAATATCCATGAATCTCCATGTATCTCCATGAATCTCCATGAATATCCTCCATGAATCTCCATGAATCTCCATGAATCTCCTTCATCAATCTCCACGAATCTCCATGAATCTACATGAATCCCCATGAATCTCCATGAATCTCCATGAATCTCCATGAATATCCATGAATATCCATTAATCTCCATGTATCTCCATGAATCTCCATGAATATCCATGAATCTTCATGAATCTCCTCCATGAATCTTCATGAATCTCCATGAATCTCCATGCATCTCCATGAATCTCCATGAATCTCCATGAATCTCCATGAACCTCCTCCATGAATCTCCATGAATCTCCATGAATATCCATGAACCTCCTCCATGAATATCCATGAATCTTCATGAATCTCCTCCATGAATCTTCATGAATCTCCATGAATCTCCATGCATCTCCATGAATCTCCATGAATCTCCATGAACCTCCTCCATGAATCTCCATGAATCTCCATGAATATCCTCCATGAATCTCCATGAATCTCCATGAATCTCCATGTATCTCCATGAATCTACATGAATCTCCATGAATCTCCATGATTCTCCTCCATGAATCTCCATGAATCACCATGAATCTCCTTCATCAATCTCCACGAATCTCCATGAATCTCCATGAATCTCCATGAATATCCATGAATATCCATGAATCTCCATGTATCTCCATGTATCTCCATGAATCTCCATGAATCTCCATGAATCTCCATGTATCTCTATGAATCTACATGAATCTCCATGAATCTCCATGTATCTCCATGAATCTACATGAATCTCCATGAATCTCCATGAATCTCCTCCATGAATCTCCATGAATCTCCATGATATCCTGTATGAATCTTCATGAATCTCCATGAATCTCCATGCATCTCCATGAATCTCCATGAATCTTCATGAACCTCCTCCATGAATCTCCATGAATCTCCATGAATATCCATGAATCTCCATGAATCTCCATGAATCTCCATGTATCTCCATGAATCTACATGAATCTCCATGAATCTCCATGAATCTCCTCCATGAATCTCCATAAATCACCATGAATCTCCTTCATCAATCTCCATGAATCTTCATGAATCTCCATGAATCTCCATGCATCTCCATGAATCTCCATGAATCTCCATGAACCTCCTCCATGAATCTCCATGAATCTACATGAATCTCCATGAATCTCCATGAATCTCCATGAATCACCATGAATCTCCTTCATCAATCTCCACGAATCTCCATGAATCTCCATGAATCTCCATGAATCTCCATGAATATCAATGAATATCCCTGAATCTCCATGTATCTCCATGAATCTCCATGAATATCCATGAATCTTCATGAATCTCCTCCATGAATCTTCATGAATCTCCATGAATCTCCATGAATCTCCTTCATCAATCTCCACGAATCTCCATGAATCTACATGAATCTCCATGAATCTCCATGAATATCCATGAATCTCCATGTATCTCCATGTATCTCCATGAATCTCCATGAATCTCCATGAATCTCCATGTATCTCCATGAATCTACATGAATCTCCATGAATCTCCATGTATCTCCATGAATCTACATGAATCTCCATGAATCTCCATGAATCTCCTCCATGAATCTCCATAAATCACCATGAATCTCCTTCATCAATCTCCACGAATCTCCATGAATCTCCATGAATCTCCATGAATCTCCATGAATCTCCATGAACCTCCTTCATGAATCTCCATGAATCTCCATGAATATCCAAGAACCTCCTCCATGAATCTCCATGAATCTCCTTCATCAATCTCCACGAATCTCCATGAATCTCCATGAATCTCCATGAATCTCCATGAATCTCCATGAATATCCATGAATATCCATGAATCTCCATGTATCTCCATGAATCTCCATGAATATCCATGAATCTTCATGAATCTCCTCCATGAACCTTCATGAATCTCCATGAATCTCCATGCATCTCCATGAATCTCCATGAATCTCCATGAACCTCCTCCATGAATCTCCATGAATCTCCATGAACCTCCTCCATGAATCTCCATGAATCTACATGAATCTCCATGAATCTCCATGAATCTCCATGAATCTTCATGAATCTCCATGAATCTCCATGCATCTCCATGAATCTCCATGAATCTCCATGAACCTCCTCCATGAATCTCCATGAATCTCCATGAATATCCTCCATGAATCTGCATGAATCTCCATGAATCTCCATGAATATCCTCCATGAATCTCCATGAATCTCCATGAATCTCCATGAATCTCCTTCATCAATCTCCACGAATCTCCATGAATCTACATGAATCTCCATGAATCTCCATGAATCTCCATGAATCTCCATGAATATCCATGAATCTCCATGAATATCCATGAATCTTCATGAATCTCCTCCATGAATCTTCATGAATCTCCTCCATGAATCTTCATGAATCTCCATGAATCTCCATGAATATCCATGAATCTCCATGAATCTTCATGAATCTCCATGAATCTCCATGCATCTCCATGAATCTCCATGAATCTCCATGACCCTCCTCCATGAATCTCCATGAATCTCCATGAATATCTATGAATCTCCATGAATCTCCATGAATATCCATGAACCTCCTCCATGAATCTCCATGAATCTCCATGAATCTCCTTCATCAATCTCCACGAATCTCCATGAATCTCCATGAATCTCCATGAATATCCATGAATATCCATGAATCTCCATGTATCTCCATGAATCTCCATGAATATCCTCCATGAATCTCCATGAATCTCCATGAATCTCCTTCATCAATCTCCACGAATCTCCATGAATCTACATGAATCCCCATGAATCTCCATGAATCTCCATGAATCTCCATGAATATCCATGAATATCCATTAATCTCCATGTATCTCCATGAATCTCCATGAATATCCATGAATCTTCATGAATCTCCTCCATGAATCTTCATGAATCTCCATGAATCTCCATGCATCTCCATGAATCTCCATGAATCTCCATGAATCTCCATGAACCTCCTCCATGAATCTCCATGAATCTCCATGAATATCCATGAACCTCCTCCATGAATATCCATGAATCTTCATGAATCTCCTCCATGAATCTTCATGAATCTCCATGAATCTCCATGCATCTCCATGAATCTCCATGAATCTCCATGAACCTCCTCCATGAATCTCCATGAATCTCCATGAATATCCTCCATGAATCTCCATGAATCTCCATGAATCTCCATGTATCTCCATGAATCTACATGAATCTCCATGAATCTCCATGATTCTCCTCCATGAATCTCCATGAATCACCATGAATCTCCTTCATCAATCTCCACGAATCTCCATGAATCTCCATGAATCTCCATGAATATCCATGAATATCCATGAATCTCCATGTATCTCCATGTATCTCCATGAATCTCCATGAATCTCCATGAATCTCCATGTATCTCTATGAATCTACATGAATCTCCATGAATCTCCATGAATCTCCTCCATAAATCACCATGAATCTCCTTCATCAATCTCCACGGATCTCCATGAATTTCCATGAATCTCCACGAATCTCCATGAATCTACATGAATCTCCATGAATCTCCATGAATCTCCATGAATATCCATGAATATCCATGAATCTCCATGTATCTCCATGTATCTCCATGAATCTCCATGAATCTCCATGTATCTCCATGAATCTACATGAATCTCCATGAATCTCCTCCATGAATCTCCATGAATCTCCATGATATCCTGTATGAATCTTCATGAATCTCCATGAATCTCCATGCATCTCCATGAATCTCCATGAATCTTCATGAACCTCCTCCATGAATCTCCATGCATCTCCATGAATCTCCATGAATCTCCATGAACCTCCTCCATGAATCTCCATGAATCTCCATGAATATCCTCCATGAATCTCCATGAATCTCCATGAATCTCCATGTATCTCCATGAATCTCCATGAATCTCCATGTATCTCCATGAATCTACATGAATCTCCATGAATCTCCATGAATCTCCTCCATGAATCTCCATGAATCTCCATGATATCCTGTATGAATCTTCATGAATCTCCATGAATCTCCATGCATCTCCATGAATCTCCATGAATCTTCATGAACCTCCTCCATGAATCTCCATGAATCTCCATGAATATCCATGAATCTCCATGAATCTCCATGAATCTCCATGTATCTCCATGAATCTACATGAATCTCCATGAATCTCCATGAATCTCCTCCATGAATCTCCATAAATCACCATGAATCTCCTTCATCAATCTCCATGAATCTTCATGAATCTCCATGAATCTCCATGCATCTCCATGAATCTCCATGAATCTCCATGAACCTCCTCCATGAATCTCCATGAATCTACATGAATCTCCATGAATCTTCATGAATCTCCATGAATCTCCATGAATCTCCTTCATCAATCTCCACGAATCTCCATGAATCTACATGAATCTCCATGAATCTCCATGAATATCCATGAATCTCCATGTATCTCCATGTATCTCCATGAATCTCCATGAATCTCCATGAATCTCCATGTATCTCCATGAATCTACATGAATCTCCATGAATCTCCATGTATCTCCATGAATCTACATGAATCTCCATGAATCTCCATGAATCTCCTCCATGAATCTCCATAAATCACCATGAATCTCCTTCATCAATCTCCACGAATCTCCATGAATCTCCATGAATCTCCATGAATCTCCATGAATCTCCATGAACCTACTTCATGAATCTCCATGAATCTCCATGAATATCCAAGAACCTCCTCCATGAATCTCCATGAATCTCCTTCATCAATCTCCACGAATCTCCATGAATCTCCATGAATCTCCATGAATCTCCATGAATCTCCATGAATATCCATGAATATCCATGAATCTCCATGTATCTCCATGAATCTCCATGAATATCCATGAATCTTCATGAATCTCCTCCATGAATCTTCATGAATCTCCATGAATCTCCATGCATCTCCATGAATCTCCATGAATCTCCATGAACCTCCTCCATGAATCTCCATGAATCTCCATGAACCTCCTCCATGAATCTCCATGAATCTACATGAATCTCCATGAATCTCCATGAATCTCCATGAATCTCCATGAATATCCATGAATATCCATGAATCTCCATGTATCTCCATGTATCTCCATGAACCTCCATGAATCTCCATGAATCTCCATGAATCTCCTCCATGAATCTCCATGAATCACCATGAATCTCCTTCATCAATCTCCACGAATCTCCATGAATCTCCATGAATCTCCATGAATCTCCATGAATATCAATGAATATCCCTGAATCTCCATGTATCTCCATGAATCTCCATGAATATCCATGAATCTTCATGAATCTCCATGAATCTCCATGCATCTCCATGAATCTCCATGAATCTCCATGAACCTCCTCCATGAATCTCCATGAATCTCCATGAATATCCTCCATGAATCTCCATGAATCTCCATGAATCTCCATGAATATCCTCCATGAATCTCCATGAATCTCCATGAATCTCCATGAATCTCCTTCATCAATCTCCACGAATCTCCATGAATCTACATGAATCTCCATGAATCTCCATGAATCTCCATGAATCTCCATGAATATCCATGAATCTCCATGAATATCCATGAATCTTCATGAATCTCCTCCATGAATCTTCATGAATCTCCATGAATCTCCATGAATATCCATGAATCTCCATGAATCTTCATGAATCTCCATGAATCTCCATGCATCTCCATGAATCTCCATGAATCTCCATGACCCTCCTCCATGAATCTCCATGAATCTCCATGAATATCCATGAATCTCCATGAATCTCCATGAATATCCATGAACCTCCTCCATGAATCTCCATGAATCTCCATGAATCTCCTTCATCAATCTCCACGAATCTCCATGAATCTCGATGAATCTCCATGAATATCCATGAATATCCATGAATCTCCATGTATCTCCATGAATCTCCATGAATATCCTCCATGAATCTCCATGAATCTCCATGAATCTCCATGAATCTCCTTCATCAATCTCCACGAATCTCCATGAATCTACATGAATCCCCATGAATCTCCATGAATCTCCATGAATCTCCATGAATATCCATGAATATCCATTAATCTCCATGTATCTCCATGAATCTCCATGAATATCCATGAATCTTCATGAATCTCCTCCATGAATCTTCATGAATCTCCATGAATCTCCATGCATCTCCATGAATCTCCATGAATCTCCATGAATCTCCATGAACCTCCTCCATGAATCTCCATGAATCTCCATGAATATCCATGAACCTCCTCCATGAATATCCATGAATCTTCATGAATCTCCTCCATGAATCTTCATGAATCTCCATGAATCTCCATGCATCTCCATGAATCTCCATGAATCTCCATGAACCTCCTCCATGAATCTCCATGAATCTCCATGAATATCCTCCATGAATCTCCATGAATCTCCATGAATCTCCATGTATCTCCATGAATCTACATCAATCTCCACGAATCTCCATGAATCTCCATGAATCTCCATGAATATCCATGAATATCCATGAATCTCCATGTATCTCCATGTATCTCCATGAATCTCCATGAATCTCCATGAATCTCCATGTATCTCTATGAATCTACATGAATCTCCATGAATCTCCATGAATCTCCTCCATAAATCACCATGAATCTCCTTCATCAATCTCCACGGATCTCCATGAATTTCCATGAATCTCCACGAATCTCCATGAATCTACATGAATCTCCATGAATCTCCATGAATCTCCATGAATCTCCATGAATATCCATGAATATCCATGAATCTCCATGTATCTCCATGTATCTCCATGAATCTCCATGAATCTCCATGTATCTCCATGAATCTACATGAATCTCCATGAATCTCCTCCATGAATCTCCATGAATCTCCATGATATCCTGTATGAATCTTCATGAATCTCCATGAATCTCCATGCATCTCCATGAATCTCCATGAATCTTCATGAACCTCCTCCATGAATCTCCATGCATCTCCATGAATCTCCATGAATCTCCATGAACCTCCTCCATGAATCTCCATGAATCTCCATGAATATCCTCCATGAATCTCCATGAATCTCCATGAATCTCCATGTATCTCCATGAATCTCCATGAATCTCCATGAATCTCCTCCATGAATCTCCATGAATCTCCATGAATCTCCTTCATCAATCTCCACGAATCTCCATGAATCTACATGAATCCCCATGAATCTCCATGAATCTCCATGAATCTCCATGAATCTCCATGAATATCCATGAATATCCATTAATCTCCATGTATCTCCATGAATCTCCATGAATATCCATGAATCTTCATGAATCTCCTCCATGAATCTTCATGAATCTCCATGAATCTCCATGCATCTCCATGAATCTCCATGAATCTCCATGAATCTCCATGAACCTCCTCCATGAATCTCCATGAATCTCCATGAATATCCATGAAGCTCCTCCATGAATATCTATGAATCTTCATGAATCTCCTCCATGAATCTTCATGAATCTCCATGAATCTCCATGCATCTCCATGAATCTCCATGAATCTCCATGAACCTCCTCCATGAATCTCCATGAATCTCCATGAATATCCTCCATGAATCTCCATGAATCTCCATGAATCTCCATGAATCTACATGAATCTCCATGAATCTCCATGATTCTCCTCCATGAATCTCCATGAATCACCATGAATCTCCTTCATCAATCTCCACGAATCTCCATGAATCTCCATGAATCTCCATGAATATCCATGAATATCCATGAATCTCCATGTATCTCCATGTATCTCCATGAATCTCCATGAATCTCCATGAATCTCCATGTATCTCTATGAATCTACATGAATCTCCATGAATCTCCATGAATCTCCTCCATAAATCACCATGAATCTCCTTCATCAATCTCCACGGATCTCCATGAATTTCCATGAATCTCCACGAATCTCCATGAATCTACATGAATCTCCATGAATCTCCATGAATCTCCATGAATCTCCATGAATATCCATGAATATCCATGAATCTCCATGTATCTCCATGAATCTACATGAATCTCCATGAATCTCCTCCATGAATCTCCATGAATCTCCATGATATCCTGTATGAATCTTCATGAATCTCCATGAATCTCCATGCATCTCCATGAATCTCCATGAATCTTCATGAACCTCCTCCATGAATCTCCATGAATCTCCATGAATATCCATGAATCTCCATGAATCTCCATGAATCTCCATGTATCTCCATGAATCTACATGAATCTCCATGAATCTCCATGAATCTCCTCCATGAATCTCCATGAATCACCATGAATCTCCTTCATCAATCTCCACGAATCTCCATGAATCTCCATGAATCTCCATGAATATCCATGAATATCCATGAATCTCCATGTATCTCCATGTATCTCCATGAATCTCCATGAATCTCCATGAATCTCCATGTATCTCTATGAATCTACATGAATCTCCATGAATCTCCATGAATCTCCTCCATAAATCACCATGAATCTCCTTCATCAATCTCCACGGATCTCCATGAATTTCCATGAATCTCCACGAATCTCCATGAATCTCCATGAATCTCCATGAATCTCCATGAATCTCCATGAATATCCATGAATCTCCATGTATCTCCATGTATCTCCATGAATCTCCTCCATGAATCTTCATGAATCTCCATGAATCTCCATGCATCTCCATGAATCTCCATGAATCTCCATGAACCTCCTCCATGAATCTCCATGAATCTCCATGAATATCCTCCATGAATCTCCATGAATCTCCATGAGTCTCCATGTATCTCCATGAATCTCCATGAATCTCCATGGATCTCCTCCATGAATCTCCATGAATCTGCATGAATCTCCTTCATCAATCTCCACGAATCTCCATGAATCTACATGAATCTCCATGAATCTCCATGAATATCCTCCATGAATCTCCATGAATCTCCATGAATCTCCATGAATCTCCATGAATATCCATGAATATCCATTAATCTCCATGTATCTCCATGAATCTCCATGAATCTACATGAATCTCCATGAATCTCCATGAATCTCCATGAATCTCCATGAATTTCCATGAATCTCCATGAATATCCATGAATCTTCATGAATCTCCTCCATGAATCTTCACGAATCTCCATGAATCTTCATGCATCTCCATGAATCTCCATGAATCTCCATGAACCTCCTCCATGAATCTCCATGAATCTACATGAATCTCCATGAATCTCCATGAATCTCCATGAATCTCCATGAATCTCCATGAATCTCCATGAATATCCATGAATATCCATTAATCTCCATGTATCTCCATGAATCTCCATGAATCTACATGAATCTCCATGAATCTCCATGAATCTCCATGAATATCCATGAATCTCCATGAATATCCATGAATCTTCATGAATCTCCTTCATCAATCTCCATGAATCTTCATGAATCTCCATGAATCTCCATGCATCTCCATGAATCTCCATGAATCTCCATGAACCTCCTCCATGAATCTCCATGAATCTCCATGAATATCCTCCATGAATCTCCATGAATCTCCATGAATCTCCATGTATCTCCATGAATCTCCATGAATCTCCATGAATCTCCTCCATGAATCTCCATGAATCTCCATGAATCTCCATGAATCTCCTTCATCAATCTCCACGAATCTCCATGAATCTACATGAATCCCCATGAATCTCCATGAATCTCCATGAATCTCCATGAATCTCCATGAATATCCATGAATATCCATTAATCTCCATGTATCTCCATGAATCTCCATGAATATCCATGAATCTTCATGAATCTCCTCCATGAATCTTCATGAATCTCCATGAATCTCCATGCATCTCCATGAATCTCCATGAATCTCCATGAATCTCCATGAATCTCCATGAATCTCCATGAATATCCTCCATGAATCTCCATGAATCTCCATGAATCTCCATGAATCTCCTTCATCAATCTCCACGAATCTCCATGAATCTACATGAATCTCCATGAATCTCCATGAATATCCATGAATCTCCATGTATCTCCATGTATCTCCATGAATCTCCATGAATCTCCATGAATCTCCATGAATCTCCTCCATAAATCACCATGAATCTCCTTCATCAATCTCCACGAATCTCCATGAATTTCCATGAATCTCCACGAATCTCCATGAATCTACATGAATCTCCATGAATCTCCATGAATCTCCATGAATCTCCATGAATATCCATGAATATCCATGAATCTCCATGTATCTCCATGTATCTCCATGAATCTCCATGAATCTCCATGTATCTCCATGAATCTACATGAATCTCCATGAATCTCCATGAATCTCCTCCATGAATCTCCATGAATCTCCATGATATCCTGTATGAATCTTCATGAATCTCCATGAATCTCCATGCATCTCCATGAATCTCCATGAATCTTCATGAACATCCTCCATGAATCTCCATGAATCTCCATGAATATCCATGAATCTCCATGAATCTCCATGAATGTCCATGTATCTCCATGAATCTACATGAATCTCCATGAATCTCCATGAATCTCCTCCATGAATCTCCATAAATCACCATGAATCTCCTTCATCAATCTCCATGAATCTCCATGAATCTCCATGAATCTCCATGAATATCCATGAATCTCCATGTATCTCCATGTATCTCCATGAATCTCCTCCATGAATCTTCATGAATCTCCATGAATCTCCATGCATCTCCATGAATCTCCATGAATCTCCATGAACCTCCTCCATGAATCTCCATGAATCTCCATGAATATCCTCCATGAATCTCCATGAATCTCCATGAATCTCCATGTATCTCCATGAATCTCCATGAATCTCCATGGATCTCCTCCATGAATCTCCATGAATCTCCATGAATCTCCTTCATCAATCTCCACGAATCTCCATGAATCTACATGAATCTCCATGAATCTCCATGAATATCCTCCATGAATCTCCATGAATCTCCATGAATCTCCATGAATCTCCATGAATATCCATGAATATCCATTAATCTCCATGTATCTCCATGAATCTCCATGAATCTACATGAATCTCCATGAATCTCCATGAATCTCCATGAATCTCCATGAATATCCATGAATCTCCATGAATATCCATGAATCTTCATGAATCTCCTCCATGAATCTTCATGAATCTCCATGAATCTTCATGCATCTCCATGAATCTCCATGAATCTCCATAAACCTCCTCCATGAATCTCCATGAATCTACATGAATCTCCATGAATCTCCATGAATATCCATGAATATCCATAAATCTCCATGTATCTCCATGTATCTCCATGAATCTCCATGAATCTCCATGAATCTCCATGAATCTCCTCCATGAATCTCCATGAATCACCATGAATCTCCTTCATCAATCTCCACGAATCTCCATGAATCTCCATGAATCTCCATGAATCTCCATGAATCTCCATGTATCTCCATGTATCTCCATGAATCTCCATGAATCTCCATGTATCTCCATGAATCTACATGAATCTCCATGAATCTCCATGAATCTCCTCCATGAATCTCCATGAATCTCCATGATATCCTGTATGAATCTTCATGAATCTCCATGAATCTCCATGCATCTCCATGAATCTCCATGAATCTTCATGAACATCCTCCATGAATCTCCATGAATCTCCATGAATATCCATGAATCTCCATGAATATCCATGAATCTTCATGAATCTCCTCCATGAATCTTCATGAATCTCCATGAATCTTCATGCATCTCCATGAATCTCCATGAATCTCCATGAACCTCCTCCATGAATCTCCATGAATCTACATGAATCTCCATGAATCTCCATGAATCTCCATGAATCTCCTCCATGAATCTCCATAAATCACCATGAATCTCCTTCATCAATCTCCATGAATCTCCATGAATCTCCATGAATCTCCATGAATATCCATGAATCTCCATGTATCTCCATGTATCTCCATGAATCTCCTCCATGAATCTTCATGAATCTCCATGAATCTCCATGCATCTCCATGAATCTCCATGAATCTCCATGAATCTCCATGAATATCCTCCATGAATCTCCATGAATCTCCATGAATCTCCATGTATCTCCATGAATCTCCATGAATCTCCATGGATCTCCTCCATGAATCTCCATGAATCTCCATGAATCTCCTTCATCAATCTCCACGAATCTCCATGAATCTACATGAATCTCCATGAATCTCCATGAATATCCTCCATGAATCTCCATGAATCTCCATGAATCTCCATGAATCTCCATGAATATCCATGAATATCCATTAATCTCCATGTATCTCCATGAATCTCCATGAATCTACATGAATCTCCATGAATCTCCATGAATCTCCATGAATCTCCATGAATATCCATGAATCTCCATGAATATCCATGAATCTTCATGAATCTCCTCCATGAATCTTCATGAATCTCCATGAATCTTCATGCATCTCCATGAATCTCCATGAATCTCCATAAACCTCCTCCATGAATCTCCATGAATCTACATGAATCTCCATGAATCTCCATGAATATCCATGAATATCCATAAATCTCCATGTATCTCCATGTATCTCCATGAATCTCCATGAATCTCCATGAATCTCCATGAATCTCCTCCATGAATCTCCATGAATCACCATGAATCTCCTTCATCAATCTCCACGAATCTCCATGAATCTCCATGAATCTCCATGAATCTCCATGAATATCCATGAATATCCCTGAATCTCCATGTATCTCCATGAATCTCCATGAATATCCATGAATCTTCATGAATCTCCTCCATGAATCTTCATGAATCTCCATGAATCTCCATGCATCTCCATGAATCTCCATGAATCTCCATGAACCTCCTCCATGAATCTCCATGAATCTCCATGAATATCCTCCATGAATCTCCATGAATCTCCATGAATCTCCATGAATCTCCTTCATCAATCTCCACGAAGCTCCATGAATCTACATGAATCTCCATGAATCTCCATGAATCTCCATGAATCTCCATGAATATCCATGAATCTCCATGTATCTCCATGTATCTCCATGAATCTCCATGAATCTCCATGAATCTCCATGTATCTCCATGAATCTACATGAATCTCCATGAATCTCCATGAATCTCCTCCATGAATCTCCATAAATCACTATGAATCTCCATGATGTCCTGTATGAATCTTCATGAATCTCCATGAATCTCCATGCATCTCCATGAATCTCCATGAATCTCCATGAATCTCCTCCATGAATCTTCATGAATCTCCATGAATCTCCATGCATCTCCATGAATCTCCATGAATCTCCATGAACCTCCTCCATGAATCTCCGTGAATCTCCATGAATATCCTCCATGAATCTCCATGAATCTCCATGAATCTCCATGAATCTCCTTCATCAATCTCCACGAATCTCCATGAATCTACATGAATCTCCATGAATCTCCATGAATCTCCATGAATCTCCATGAATATCCATGAATCTCCATGTATCTTTTTGTATCTCCATTAATCTTCATGAATCTCCATGTATCTCCATGAATCTACATGAATCTCCATGAATCTCCATGAATCTCCTCCATGAATATCCATGAATCTCCATGAATCTCCATGAATCTCCATGTATCTCCATGAATCTACATGAATCTCCATGAATCTCCATGTATCTCCATGAATCTCCATGAATATCCATGAACCTCCTCCATGAATATCCATTAATCTCCATGTATCTCCATGAATCTCCATGAATCTACATGAATCTCCATGAATCTCCATGAATCTCCATGAATCTCCATGAATATCCATGAATCTCCATGAATATCCATGAATCTTCATGAATCTCCTCCATGAATCTTCATGAATCTCCATGAATCTTCATGCATCTCCATGAATCTCCATGAATCTCCATGAACCTCCTCCATGAATCTCCATGAATCTACATGAATCTCCATGAATCTCCATGAATCTCCATGAATCTCCATGAATATCCATGAATATCCATGAATCTCCATGTATCTCCATGTATCTCCATGAATCTCCATGAATCTCCATGTATCTCCATGAATCTACATGAATCTCCATGAATCTCCATGAATCTCCTCCATGAATCTCCATGAATCTCCATGATATCCTGTATGAATCTTCATGAATCTAGATGAATCTCCATGCATCTCCATGAATCTCCATGAATCTTCATGAACCTCCTCCATGAATCTCCATGAATCTCCATGAATATCCATGAATCTCCATGAATCTCCATGAATCTCCATGTATCTCCATGAATCTACATGAATCTCCATGAATCTCCATGAATCTCCTCCATGAATCTCCATAAATCACCATGAATCTCCATAAATCACCATGAATCTCCTTCATCAATCTCCATGAATCTTCATGAATCTCCATGAATCTCCATGCATCTCCATGAATCTCCATGAATCTCCATGAACCTCCTCCATGAATCTCCATGAATCTCCATGAATATCCTCCATGAATCTCCATGAATCTCCATGAATATCCATGAACCTCCTCCATGAATATCCATTAATCTCCATGTATCTCCATGAATCTCCATGAATCTACATGAATCTCCATGAATCTCCATGAATCTCCATGAATCTCCATGAATATCCATGAATCTCCATGAATATCCATGAATCTTCATGAATCTCCTCCATGAATCTTCATGAATCTCCATGAATCTTCATGCATCTCCATGAATCTCCATGAATCTCCATGAACCTCCTCCATGAATCTCCATGAATCTACATGAATCTCCATGAATCTCCATGAATCTCCATGAATCTCCATGAATATCCATGAATATCCATGAATCTCCATGTATCTCCATGTATCTCCATGAATCTCCATGAATCTCCATGTATCTCCATGAATCTACATGAATCTCCATGAATCTCCATGAATCTCCTCCATGAATCTCCATGAATCTCCATGATATCCTGTATGAATCTTCATGAATCTCCATGAATCTCCATGCATCTCCATGAATCTCCATGAATCTTCATGAACCTCCTCCATGAATCTCCATGAATCTCCATGAATATCCATGAATCTCCATGAATCTCCATGAATCTCCATGTATCTCCATGAATCTACATGAATCTCCATGAATCTCCATGAATCTCCTCCATGAATCTCCATAAATCACCATGAATCTCCATAAATCACCATGAATCTCCTTCATCAATCTCCATGAATCTTCATGAATCTCCATTAATCTCCATGCATCTCCATGAATCTCCATGAATCTCCATGAACCTCCTCCATGAATCTCCATGAATCTCCATGAATATCCTCCATGAATCTCCATGAATCTCCATGAATCTCCATGTATCTCCATGAATCTCCATGAATCTCCATGGATCTCCTCCATGAATCTCCATGAATCTCCATGAATCTCCTTCATCAATCTCCACGAATCTCCATGAATCTACATGAATCTCCATGAATCTCCATGAATATCCTCCATGAATCTCCATGAATCTCCATGAATCTCCATGAATCTCCATGAATATCCATGAATATCCATGAATCTCCATGTATCTCCATGAATCTCCATGAATCTACATGAATCTCCATGAATCTCCATGAATCTCCATGAATCTCCATGAATATCCATGAATCTCCATGAATATCCATGAATCTTCATGAATCTCCTCCATGAATCTTCATGAATCTCCATGAATCTCCATGCATCTCCATGAATCTCCATGAATCTCCATGAACCTCCTCCATGAATCTCCATGAATCTACATGAATCTCCATGAATCTCCATGAATCTCCATGAATCTCCATGAATATCCATGAATATCCATGAATCTCCATGTATCTCCATGTATCTCCATGAATCTCCATGAATCTCCATGAATCTCCATGAATCTCCTCCATGAATCTCCATGAATCACCATGAATCTCCTTCATCAATCTCCACGAATCTCCATGAATCTCCATGAATCTCCATGAATCTCCATGAATATCAATGAATATCCCTGAATCTCCATGTATCTCCATGAATCTCCATGAATATCCATGAATCTTCATGAATCTCCTCCATGAATCTTCATGAATCTCCATGAATCTCCATGAATCTCCTTCATCAATCTCCACGAATCTCCATGAATCTACATGAATCTCCATGAATCTCCATGAATATCCATGAATCTCCATGTATCTCCATGTATCTCCATGAATCTCCATGAATCTCCATGAATCTCCATGTATCTCCATGAATCTACATGAATCTCCATGAATCTCCATGAATCTCCTGCATGAATCTCCATAAATCACCATGAATCTCCATGATATCCTGTATGAATCTTCATGAATCTCCATGAATCTCCATGAATCTCCATGACCCTCCTCCATGAATCTCCATGAATCTCCATGAATATCCATGAATCTCCATGAATCTCCATGAATATCCATGAATCTCCATGAATCTCCATGAATCTCCATGTATCTCCATGAATCTACATGAATCTCCATGAATCTCCATGAATCTCCTCCATGAATCTCCATAAATCACCATGAATCTCCTTCATCAATCTCCACGAATCTCCATGAATCTCCATGAATCTCCATGAATCTCCATGAATCTCCATGAACCTCCTTCATGAATCTCCATGAATCTCCATGAATATCCATGAACCTCCTCCATGAATCTCCATGAATCTCCTTCATCAATCTCCACGAATCTCCATGAATCTCCATGAATCTCCATGAATCTCCATGAATCTCCATGAATCTCCATGAATATCCATGAATATCCATGAATCTCCATGTATCTCCATGAATCTCCATGAATATCCATGAATCTTCATGAATCTCCTCCATGAATCTTCATGAATCTCCATGAATCTCCATGCATCTCCATGAATCTCCATGAATCTCCATGAACCTCCTCCATGAATCTCCATGAATCTCCATGAACCTCCTCCATGAATCTCCATGAATCTACATGAATCTCCATGAATCTCCATGAATCTCCATGAATCTCCATGAATATCCATGAATATCCATGAATCTCCATGTATCTCCATGTATCTCCATGAATCTCCATGAATCTCCATGAATCTCCTCCATGAATCTCCATGAATCACCATGAATCTCCTTCATCAATCTCCACGAATCTCCATGAATCTCCATGAATCTCCATGAATCTCCATGAATATCAATGAATATCCCTGAATCTCCATGTATCTCCATGAATCTCCATGAATATCCATGAATCTTCATGAATCTCCTCCATGAATCTTCATGAATCTCCATGAATCTCCATGAATCTCCTTCATCAATCTCCACGAATCTCCATGAATCTACATGAATCTCCATGAATCTCCATGAATATCCATGAATCTCCATGTATCTCCATGTATCTCCATGAATCTCCATGAATCTCCATGAATCTCCATGTATCTCCATGAATCTACATGAATCTCCATGAATCTCCATGAATCTCCTGCATGAATCTCCATAAATCACCATGAATCTCCATGATATCCTGTATGAATCTTCATGAATCTCCATGAATCTCCATGAATCTCCATGACCCTCCTCCATGAATCTCCATGAATCTCCATGAATATCCATGAATCTCCATGAATCTCCATGAATATCCATGAATCTCCATGAATCTCCATGAATCTCCATGTATCTCCATGAATCTACATGAATCTCCATGAATCTCCATGAATCTCCTCCATGAATCTCCATAAATCACCATGAATCTCCTTCATCAATCTCCACGAATCTCCATGAATCTCCATGAATCTCCATGAATCTCCATGAATCTCCATGAACCTCCTTCATGAATCTCCATGAATCTCCATGAATATCCATGAACCTCCTCCATGAATCTCCATGAATCTCCTTCATCAATCTCCACGAATCTCCATGAATCTCCATGAATCTCCATGA
The DNA here is from genome assembly GCA_963971365.1 of Lasioglossum villosulum. NCBI lineage: Eukaryota > Metazoa > Arthropoda > Insecta > Hymenoptera > Halictidae > Lasioglossum > Lasioglossum villosulum. The sequence goes on along the minus strand of OZ020500.1, from coordinate 16,896,129 downwards.
ATCTCCATGAATATCCATGAATATCCATGAATCTCCATGTATCTCCATGAATCTCCATGAATATCCATGAATCTTCATGAATCTCCTCCATGAATCTTCATGAATCTCCATGAATCTCCATGCATCTCCATGAATCTCCATGAATCTCCATGAACCTCCTCCATGAATCTCCATGAATCTCCATGAACCTCCTCCATGAATCTCCATGAATCTACATGAATCTCCATGAATCTCCATGAATCTCCATGAATCTCCATGAATATCCATGAATATCCATGAATCTCCATGTATCTCCATGTATCTCCATGAATCTCCATGAATCTCCATGAATCTCCATGAATCTCCTCCATGAATCTCCATGAATCACCATGAATCTCCTTCATCAATCTCCACGAATCTCCATGAATCTCCATGAATCTCCATGAATCTCCATGAATATCAATGAATATCCCTGAATCTCCATGTAACTCCATGAATCTCCATGAATATCCATGAATCTTCATGAATCTCCTCCATGAATCTTCATGAATCTCCATGAATCTCCATGAATCTCCTTCATCAATCTCCACGAATCTCCATGAATCTACATGAATCTCCATGAATCTCCATGAATATCCATGAATCTCCATGTATCTCCATGTATCTCCATGAATCTCCATGAATCTCCATGACCCTCCTCCATGAATCTCCATGAATCTCCATGAATATCCATGAATCTCCATGAATCTCCATGAATATCCATGAATCTCCATGAATCTCCATGAATCTCCATGTATCTCCATGAATCTACATGAATCTCCATGAATCTCCATGAATCTCCTCCATGAATCTCCATAAATCACCATGAATCTCCTTCATCAATCTCCACGAATCTCCATGAATCTCCATGAATCTCCATGAATCTCCATGAATCTCCATGAACCTCCTTCATGAATCTCCATGAATCTCCATGAATATCCATGAACCTCCTCCATGAATCTCCATGAATCTCCTTCATCAATCTCCACGAATCTCCATGAATCTCCATGAATCTCCATGAATCTCCATGAATATCCATGAATATCCATGAATCTCCATGTATCTCCATGAATCTCCATGAATATCCATGAATCTTCATGAATCTCCTCCATGAATCTTCATGAATCTCCATGAATCTCCATGCATCTCCATGAATCTCCATGAATCTCCATGAACCTCCTCCATGAATCTCCATGAATCTCCATGAACCTCCTCCATGAATCTCCATGAATCTCCATGAATATCCATGAACCTCCTCCATGAATCTCCATGAATCTCCATGAATCTCCATGAATCTCCTTCATCAATCTCCACGAATCTCCATGAATATCCATGAATATCCATGAATCTCCATGTATCTCCATGAATCTCCATGAATATCCATGAATCTTCATGAATCTCCTCCATGAATCTTCATGAATCTCCATGAATCTCCATGCATCTCCATGAATCTCCATGAATCTCCATGAACCTCCTCCATGAATCTCCATGAATCTCCATGAATATCCTCCATGAATCTCCATGAATCTCCATGAATCTCCATGAATATCCTCCATGAATCTCCATGAATCTCCATGAATCTCCATGAATCTCCTTCATCAATCTCCACGAATCTCCATGAATCTACATGAATCTCCATGAATCTCCATGAATCTCCATGAATCTCCATGAATATCCATGAATCTCCATGAATATCCATGAATCTTCATGAATCTCCTCCATGAATCTTCATGAATCTCCATGAATCTCCATGAATATCCATGAATCTCCATGAATCTTCATGAATCTCCATGAATCTCCATGCATCTCCATGAATCTCCATGAATCTCCATGACCCTCCTCCATGAATCTCCATGAATCTCCATGAATATCCATGAATCTCCATGAATCTCCATGAATATCCATGAGCCTCCTCCATGAATCTCCATGAATCTCCATGAATCTCCTTCATCAATCTCCACGAATCTCCATGAATCTCCATGAATCTCCATGAATATCCATGAATATCCATGAATCTCCATGTATCTCCATGAATCTCCATGAATATCCTCCATGAATCTCCATGAATCTCCATGAATCTCCATGAATCTCCTTCATCAATCTCCACGAATCTCCATGAATCTACATGAATCCCCATGAATCTCCATGAATCTCCATGAATCTCCATGAATCTCCATGAATATCCATGAATATCCATTAATCTCCATGTATCTCCATGAATCTCCATGAATATCCATGAATCTTCATGAATCTCCTCCATGAATCTTCATGAATCTCCATGAATCTCCATGAATCTACATGAATCTCCATGAATCTCCATGAATCTCCATGAATCTCCATGAATATCCATGAATATCCATGAATCTCCATGTATCTCCATGTATCTCCATGAATCTCCATGAATCTCCATGAATCTCCATGAATCTCCTCCATGAATCTCCATGAATCACCATGAATCTCCTTCATCAATCTCCACGAATCTCCATGAATCTCCATGAATCTCCATGAATCTCCATGAATATCAATGAATATCCCTGAATCTCCATGTATCTCCATGAATCTCCATGAATATCCATGAATCTTCATGAATCTCCTCCATGAATATTCATGAATCTCCATGAATCTCCATGAATCTCCTTCATCAATCTCCACGAATCTCCATGAATCTACATGAATCTCCATGAATCTCCATGAATATCCATGAATCTCCATGTATCTCCATGTATCTCCATGAATCTCCATGAATCTCCATGAATCTCCATGTATCTCCATGAATCTACATGAATCTCCATGAATCTCCATGAATCTCCTGCATGAATCTCCATAAATCACCATGAATCTCCATGATATCCTGTATGAATCTTCATGAATCTCCATGAATCTCCATGAATCTCCATGACCCTCCTCCATGAATCTCCATGAATCTCCATGAATATCCATGAATCTCCATGAATCTCCATGAATATCCATGAATCTCCATGAATCTCCATGAATCTCCATGTATCTCCATGAATCTACATGAATCTCCATGAATCTCCATGAATCTCCTCCATGAATCTCCATAAATCACCATGAATCTCCTTCATCAATCTCCACGAATCTCCATGAATCTCCATGAATCTCCATGAATCTCCATGAACCTCCTTCATGAATCTCCATGAATCTCCATGAATATCCATGAACCTCCTCCATGAATCTCCATGAATCTCCTTCATCAATCTCCACGAATCTCCATGAATCTCCATGAATCTCCATGAATCTCCATGAATATCCATGAATATCCATGAATCTCCATGTATCTCCATGAATCTCCATGAATATCCATGAATCTTCATGAATCTCCTCCATGAATCTTCATGAATCTCCATGAATCTCCATGCATCTCCATGAATCTCCATGAATCTCCATGAACCTCCTCCATGAATCTCCATGAATCTCCATGAACCTCCTCCATGAATCTCCATGAATCTACATGAATCTCCATGAATCTCCATGAATCTCCATGAATCTCCATGAATATCCATGAATATCCATGAATCTCCATGTATCTCCATGTATCTCCATGAATCTCCATGAATCTCCATGAATCTCCATGAATCTCCTCCATGAATCTCCATGAATCACCATGAATCTCCTTCATCAATCTCCACGAATCTCCATGAATCTCCATGAATCTCCATGAATCTCCATGAATATCAATGAATATCCCTGAATCTCCATGTATCTCCATGAATCTCCATGAATATCCATGAATCTTCATGAATCTCCTCCATGAATCTTCATGAATCTCCATGAATCTCCATGAATCTCCTTCATCAATCTCCACGAATCTCCATGAATCTACATGAATCTCCATGAATCTCCATGAATATCCATGAATCTCCATGTATCTCCATGTATCTCCATGAATCTCCATGAATTTCCATGACCCTCCTCCATGAATCTCCATGAATCTCCATGAATATCCATGAATCTCCATGAATCTCCATGAATATCCATGAATCTCCATGAATCTCCATGACCCTCCTCCATGAATCTCCATGAATCTCCATGAATATCCATGAATCTCCATGAATCTCCATGAATATCCATGAATCTCCATGAATCTCCATGAATCTCCATGTATCTCCATGAATCTACATGAATCTCCATGAATCTCCATGAATCTCCTCCATGAATCTCCATAAATCACCATGAATCTCCTTCATCAATCTCCACGAATCTCCATGAATCTCCATGAATCTCCATGAATCTCCATGAATCTCCATGAACCTCCTTCATGAATCTCCATGAATCTCCATGAATATCCATGAACCTCCTCCATGAATCTCCATGAATCTCCTTCATCAATCTCCACGAATCTCCATGAATCTCCATGAATCTCCATGAATCTCCATGAATATCCATGAATATCCATGAATCTCCATGTATCTCCATGAATCTCCATGAATATCCATGAATCTTCATGAATCTCCTCCATGAATCTTCATGAATCTCCATGAATCTCCATGCATCTCCATGAATCTCCATGAATCTCCATGAATCTCCATGAATCTCCATGAACCTCCTCCATGAATCTCCATGAATCTCCATGAACCTCCTCCATGAATCTCCATGAATCTACATGAATCTCCATGAATCTCCATGAATCTCCATGAATCTCCATGAATATCCATGAATATCCATGAATCTCCATGTATCTCCATGTATCTCCATGAATCTCCATGAATATCCATGAATCTTCATGAATCTCCTCCATGAATCTTCATGAATCTCCATGAATCTCCATGAATCTCCTTCATCAATCTCCACGAATCTCCATGAATCTACATGAATCTCCATGAATCTCCATGAATATCCATGAATCTCCATGTATCTCCATGTATCTCCATGAATCTCCATGAATTTCCATGACCCTCCTCCATGAATCTCCATGAATCTCCATGAATATCCATGAATCTCCATGAATCTCCATGAATATCCATGAATCTCCATGAATCTCCATGAATCTCCATGTATCTCCATGAATCTACATGAATCTCCATGAATCTCCATGAATCTCCTCCATGAATCTCCATAAATCACCATGAATCTCCTTCATCAATCTCCACGAATCTCCATGAATCTCCATGAATCTCCATGAATCTCCATGAATCTCCATGAACCTCCTTCATGAATCTCCATGAATCTCCATGAATATCCATGAACCTCCTCCATGAATCTCCATGAATCTCCTTCATCAATCTCCACGAATCTCCATGAATCTCCATGAATCTCCATGAATCTCCATGAATATCCATGAATATCCATGAATCTCCATGTATCTCCATGAATCTCCATGAATATCCATGAATCTTCATGAATCTCCTCCATGAATCTTCATGAATCTCCATGAATCTCCATGCATCTCCATGAATCTCCATGAATCTCCATGAACCTCCTCCATGAATCTCCATGAATCTCCATGAACCTCCTCCATGAATCTCCATGAATCTCCATGAATATCCATGAACCTCCTCCATGAATCTCCATGAATATCCATGAATCTTCATGAATCTCCTCCACGAATCTCCATGAATCTCCATGAATCTCCATGAATCTCCATGAATATCCATGAATATCCATGAATCTCCATGTATCTCCATGAATCTCCATGAATATCCATGAATCTTCATGAATCTCCTCCATGAATCTTCATGAATCTCCATGAATCTCCATGCATCTCCATGAATCTCCATGAATCTCCATGAACCTCCTCCATGAATCTCCATGAATCTCCATGAACCTCCTCCATGAATCTCCATGAATCTCCATGAATCTCCATGAACCTCCTCCATGAATCTCCATGAATCTCCATGAATATCCTCCATGAATCTCCATGAATCTCCATGAATCTCCATGAATATCCTCCATGAATCTCCATGAATCTCCATGAATCTCCATGAATCTCCTTCATCAATCTCCACGAATCTCCATGAATCTACATGAATCTCCATGAATCTCCATGAATCTCCATGAATCTCCATGAATATCCATGAATCTCCATGAATATCCATGAATCTTCATGAATCTCCTCCATGAATCTTCATGAATCTCCATGAATCTCCATGAATATCCATGAATCTCCATGAATCTTCATGAATCTCCATGAATCTCCATGCATCTCCATGAATCTCCATGAATCTCCATGACCCTCCTCCATGAATCTCCATGAATCTCCATGAATACCCATGAATCTCCATGAATCTCCATGAATATCCATGAACCTCCTCCATGAATCTCCATGAATCTCCATGAATCTCCTTCATCAATCTCCACGAATCTCCATGAATCTCCATGAATCTCCATGAATATCCATGAATATCCATGAATCTCCATGTATCTCCATGAATCTCCATGAATATCCTCCATGAATCTCCATGAATCTCCATGAATCTCCATGAATCTCCTTCATCAATCTCCACGAATCTCCATGAATCTACATGAATCCCCATGAATCTCCATGAATCTCCATGAATCTCCATGAATCTCCATGAATATCCATGAATATCCATTAATCTCCATGTATCTCCATGAATCTCCATGAATATCCATGAATCTTCATGAATCTCCTCCATGAATCTTCATGAATCTCCATGAATCTCCATGCATCTCCATGAATCTCCATGAATCTCCATGAATCTCCATGAACCTCCTCCATGAATCTCCATGAATCTCCATGAATATCCATGAACCTCCTCCATGAATATCCATGAATCTTCATGAATCTCCTCCATGAATCTTCATGAATCTCCATGAATCTCCATGCATCTCCATGAATCTCCATGAATCTCCATGAACCTCCTCCATGAATCTCCATGAATCTCCATGAATATCCTCCATGAATCTCCATGAATCTCCATGAATCTCCATGTATCTCCATGAATCTACATGAATCTCCATGAATCTCCATGATTCTCCTCCATGAATCTCCATGAATCACCATGAATCTCCTTCATCAATCTCCACGAATCTCCATGAATCTCCATGAATCTCCATGAATATCCATGAATATCCATGAATCTCCATGTATCTCCATGTATCTCCATGAATCTCCATGAATCTCCATGAATCTCCATGTATCTCTATGAATCTACATGAATCTCCATGAATCTCCATGAATCTCCTCCATAAATCACCATGAATCTCCTTCATCAATCTCCACGGATCTCCATGAATTTCCATGAATCTCCACGAATCTCCATGAATCTACATGAATCTCCATGAATCTCCATGAATCTCCATGAATCTCCATGAATATCCATGAATATCCATGAATCTCCATGTATCTCCATGTATCTCCATGAATCTCCATGAATCTCCATGTATCTCCATGAATCTACATGAATCTCCATGAATCTCCTCCATGAATCTCCATGAATCTCCATGATATCCTGTATGAATCTTCATGAATCTCCATGAATCTCCATGCATCTCCATGAATCTCCATGAATCTTCATGAACCTCCTCCATGAATCTCCATGAATCTCCATGAATCTCCATGAATCTCCATGTATCTCCATGAATCTACATGAATCTCCATGAATCTCCATGATTCTCCTCCATGAATCTCCATGAATCACCATGAATCTCCTTCATCAATCTCCACGAATCTCCATGAATCTCCATGAATCTCCATGAATATCCATGAATATCCATGAATCTCCATGTATCTCCATGTATCTCCATGAATCTCCATGAATCTCCATGAATCTCCATGTATCTCTATGAATCTACATGAATCTCCATGAATCTCCATGAATCTCCTCCATAAATCACCATGAATCTCCTTCATCAATCTCCACGGATCTCCATGAATTTCCATGAATCTCCACGAATCTCCATGAATCTACATGAATCTCCATGAATCTCCATGAATCTCCATGAATCTCCATGAATCTCCTCCATAAATCACCATGAATCTCCTTCATCAATCTCCACGGATCTCCATGAATTTCCATGAATCTCCACGAATCTCCATGAATCTACATGAATCTCCATGAATCTCCATGAATCTCCATGAATCTCCATGAATATCCATGAATATCCATGAATCTCCATGTATCTCCATGTATCTCCATGAATCTCCATGAATCTCCATGTATCTCCATGAATCTACATGAATCTCCATGAATCTCCTCCATGAATCTCCATGAATCTCCATGATATCCTGTATGAATCTTCATGAATCTCCATGAATCTCCATGCATCTCCATGAATCTCCATGAATCTTCATGAACCTCCTCCATGAATCTCCATGAATCTCCATGAATCTCCATGAATCTCCATGTATCTCCATGAATCTACATGAATCTCCATGAATCTCCATGATTCTCCTCCATGAATCTCCATGAATCACCATGAATCTCCTTCATCAATCTCCACGAATCTCCATGAATCTCCATGAATCTCCATGAATATCCATGAATATCCATGAATCTCCATGTATCTCCATGTATCTCCATGAATCTCCATGAATCTCCATGAATCTCCATGTATCTCTATGAATCTACATGAATCTCCATGAATCTCCATGAATCTCCTCCATAAATCACCATGAATCTCCTTCATCAATCTCCACGGATCTCCATGAATTTCCATGAATCTCCACGAATCTCCATGAATCTACATGAATCTCCATGAATCTCCATGAATCTCCATGAATCTCCATGAATCTCCTCCATAAATCACCATGAATCTCCATGAATCTCCATGAATCTCCATGAATATCCATGAATATCCATGAATCTCCATGTATCTCCATGTATCTCCATGAATCTCCATGAATCTCCATGTATCTCCATGAATCTACATGAATCTCCATGAATCTCCTCCATGAATCTCCATGAATCTCCATGATATCCTGTATGAATCTTCATGAATCTCCATGAATCTCCATGCATCTCCATGAATCTCCATGAATCTCCATGAATATCCATGAATCTTCATGAATCTCCTCCATGAATCTTCATGAATCTCCATGAATCTCCATGAATCTCCTTCATCAATCTCCACGAATCTCCATGAATCTACATGAATCTCCATGAATCTCCATGAATATCCATGAATCTCCATGTATCTCCATGTATCTCCATGAATCTCCATGAATCTCCATGAATCTCCATGTATCTCCATGAATCTACATGAATCTCCATGAATCTCCTGCATGAATCTCCATAAATCACCATGAATCTCCATGATATCCTGTATGAATCTTCATGAATCTCCATGAATCTCCATGAATCTCCATGACCCTCCTCCATGAATCTCCATGAATCTCCATGAATATCCATGAATCTCCATGAATCTCCATGAATATCCATGAATCTCCATGAATCTCCATGAATCTCCATGTATCTCCATGAATCTACATGAATCTCCATGAATCTCCATGAATCTCCTCCATGAATCTCCATAAATCACCATGAATCTCCTTCATCAATCTCCACGAATCTCCATGAATCTCCATGAATCTCCATGAATCTCCATGAATCTCCATGAACCTCCTTCATGAATCTCCATGAATCTCCATGAATATCCATGAACCTCCTCCATGAATCTCCATGAATCTCCTTCATCAATCTCCACGAATCTCCATGAATCTCCATGAATCTCCATGAATCTCCATGAATATCCATGAATATCCATGAATCTCCATGTATCTCCATGAATCTCCATGAATATCCATGAATCTTCATGAATCTCCTCCATGAATCTTCATGAATCTCCATGAATCTCCATGCATCTCCATGAATCTCCATGAATCTCCATGAACCTCCTCCATGAATCTCCATGAATCTCCATGAACCTCCTCCATGAATCTCCATGAATCTACATGAATCTCCATGAATCTCCATGAATCTCCATGAATCTCCATGAATATCCATGAATATCCATGAATCTCCATGTATCTCCATGTATCTCCATGAATCTCCATGAATCTCCATGAATCTCCATGAATCTCCTCCATGAATCTCCATGAATCACCATGAATCTCCTTCATCAATCTCCACGAATCTCCATGAATCTCCATGAATCTCCATGAATCTCCATGAATATCAATGAATATCCCTGAATCTCCATGTATCTCCATGAATCTCCATGAATATCCATGAATCTTCATGAATGTCCTCCATGAATCTTCATGAATCTCCATGAATCTCCATGAATCTCCTTCATCAATCTCCACGAATCTCCATGAATCTACATGAATCTCCATGAATCTCCATGAATATCCATGAATCTCCATGTATCTCCATGTATCTCCATGAATCTCCATGAATCTCCATGACCCTCCTCCATGAATCTCCATGAATCTCCATGAATATCCATGAATCTCCATGAATCTCCATGAATATCCATGAATCTCCATGAATCTCCATGAATCTCCATGTATCTCCATGAATCTACATGAATCTCCATGAATCTCCATGAATCTCCTCCATGAATCTCCATAAATCACCATGAATCTCCTTCATCAATCTCCACGAATCTCCATGAATCTCCATGAATCTCCATGAATCTCCATGAATCTCCATGAACCTCCTTCATGAATCTCCATGAATCTCCATGAATATCCATGAACCTCCTCCATGAATCTCCATGAATCTCCTTCATCAATCTCCACGAATCTCCATGAATCTCCATGAATCTCCATGAATCTCCATGAATATCCATGAATATCCATGAATCTCCATGTATCTCCATGAATCTCCATGAATATCCATGAATCTTCATGAATCTCCTCCATGAATCTTCATGAATCTCCATGAATCTCCATGCATCTCCATGAATCTCCATGAATCTCCATGAACCTCCTCCATGAATCTCCATGAATCTCCATGAACCTCCTCCATGAATCTCCATGAATCTCCATGAATATCCATGAACCTCCTCCATGAATCTCCATGAATCTCCATGAATCTCCATGAATCTCCTTCATCAATCTCCACGAATCTCCATGAATATCCATGAATATCCATGAATCTCCATGTATCTCCATGAATCTCCATGAATATCCATGAATCTTCATGAATCTCCTCCATGAATCTTCATGAATCTCCATGAATCTCCATGCATCTCCATGAATCTCCATGAATCTCCATGAACCTCCTCCATGAATCTCCATGAATCTCCATGAATATCCTCCATGAATCTCCATGCATCTCCATGAATCTCCATGAATCTCCATGAATATCCATGAATCTTCATGAATCTCCTCCATGAATCTTCATGAATCTCCATGAATCTCCATGAATCTCCTTCATCAATCTCCACGAATCTCCATGAATCTCCATGAATCTCCATGAATCTCCATGAATATCCATGAATATCCATGAATCTCCATGTATCTCCATGAATCTCCATGAATATCCATGAATCTTCATGAATCTCCTCCATGAATCTTCATGAATCTCCATGAATCTCCATGCATCTCCATGAATCTCCATGAATCTCCATGAACCTCCTCCATGAATCTCCATGAATCTCCATGAACCTCCTCCATGAATCTCCATGAATCTACATGAATCTCCATGAATCTCCATGAATCTCCATGAATCTCCATGAATATCCATGAATATCCATGAATCTCCATGTATCTCCATGTATCTCCATGAATCTCCATGAATCTCCATGAATCTCCATGAATCTCCTCCATGAATCTCCATGAATCACCATGAATCTCCTTCATCAATCTCCACGAATCTCCATGAATCTCCATGAATCTCCATGAATCTCCATGAATATCCTCCATGAATCTCCATGCATCTCCATGAATCTCCATGAATCTCCATGAATATCCATGAATCTTCATGAATCTCCTCCATGAATCTTCATGAATCTCCATGAATCTCCATGAATCTCCTTCATCAATCTCCACGAATCTCCATGAATCTACATGAATCTCCATGAATCTCCATGAATATCCATGAATCTCCATGTATCTCCATGTATCTCCATGAATCTCCATGAATCTCCATGAATCTCCATGTATCTCCATGAATCTACATGAATCTCCATGAATCTCCATGAATCTCCTGCATGAATCTCCATAAATCACCATGAATCTCCATGATATCCTGTATGAATCTTCATGAATCTCCATGAATCTCCATGAATCTCCATGACCCTCCTCCATGAATCTCCATGAATCTCCATGAATCTCCATGAATCTCCATGAATCTCCATGTATCTCCATGAATCTACATGAATCTCCATGAATCTCCATGAATCTCCTCCATGAATCTCCATAAATCACCATGAATCTCCTTCATCAATCTCCACGAATCTCCATGAATCTCCATGAATCTCCATGAATCTCCATGAATCTCCATGAACCTCCTTCATGAATCTCCATGAATCTCCATGAATATCCATGAACCTCCTCCATGAATCTCCATGAATCTCCTTCATCAATCTCCACGAATCTCCATGAATCTCCATGAATCTCCATGAATCTCCATGAATATCCATGAATATCAATGAATCTCCATGTATCTCCATGAATCTCCATGAATATCCATGAATCTTCATGAATCTCCTCCATGAATCTTCATGAATCTCCATGAATCTCCATGCATCTCCATGAATCTCCATGAATCTCCATGAACCTCCTCCATGAATCTCCATGAATCTCCATGAACCTCCTCCATGAATCTCCATGAATCTACATGAATCTCCATGAATCTCCATGAATCTCCATGAATCTCCATGAATATCCATGAATATCCATGAATCTCCATGTATCTCCATGTATCTCCATGAATCTCCATGAATCTCCATGAATCTCCATGAATCTCCTCCATGAATCTCCATGAATCACCATGAATCTCCTTCATCAATCTCCACGAATCTCCATGAATCTCCATGAATCTCCATGAATCTCCATGAATATCCTCCATGAATCTCCATGCATCTCCATGAATCTCCATGAATCTCCATGAATATCCATGAATCTTCATGAATCTCCTCCATGAATCTTCATGAATCTCCATGAATCTCCATGAATCTCCTTCATCAATCTCCACGAATCTCCATGAATCTACATGAATCTCCATGAATCTCCATGAATATCCATGAATCTCCATGTATCTCCATGTATCTCCATGAATCTCCATGAATCTCCATGAATCTCCATGTATCTCCATGAATCTACATGAATCTCCATGAATCTCCATGAATCTCCTGCATGAATCTCCATAAATCACCATGAATCTCCATGATATCCTGTATGAATCTTCATGAATCTCCATGAATCTCCATGAATCTCCATGACCCTCCTCCATGAATCTCCATGAATCTCCATGAATATCCATGAATCTCCATGAATCTCCATGAATATCCATGAATCTCCATGAATCTCCATGTATCTCCATGAATCTACATGAATCTCCATGAATGTCCATGAATCTCCTCCATGAATCTCCATAAATCACCATGAATCTCCTTCATCAATCTCCACGAATCTCCATGAATCTCCATGAATCTCCATGAATCTCCATGAATCTCCATGAACCTCCTTCATGAATCTCCATGAATCTCCATGAATATCCATGACCCTCCTCCATGAATCTCCATGAATCTCCTTCATCAATCTCCACGAATCTCCATGAATCTCCATGAATCTCCATGAATCTCCATGAATATCCATGAATATCCATGAATCTCCATGTATCTCCATGAATCTCCATGAATATCCATGAATCTTCATGAATCTCCTCCATGAATCTTCATGAATCTCCATGAATCTCCATGCATCTCCATGAATCTCCATGAATCTCCATGAACCTCCTCCATGAATCTCCATGAATCTCCATGAACCTCCTCCATGAATCTCCATGAATCTACATGAATCTCCATGAATCTCCATGAATCTCCATGAATCTCCATGAATATCCATGAATATCCATGAATCTCCATGTATCTCCATGTATCTCCATGAATCTCCATGAATCTCCATGAATCTCCATGAATCTCCTCCATGAATCTCCATGAATCACCATGAATCTCCTTCATCAATCTCCACGAATCTCCATGAATCTCCATGAATCTCCATGAATCTCCATGAATATCAATGAATATCCCTGAATCTCCATGTATCTCCATGAATCTCCATGAATATCCATGAATCTTCATGAATCTCCTCCATGAATCTTCATGAATCTCCATGAATCTCCATGAATCTCCTTCATCAATCTCCACGAATCTCCATGAATCTACATGAATCTCCATGAATCTCCATGAATATCCATGAATCTCCATGTATCTCCATGTATCTCCATGAATCTCCATGAATCTCCATGACCCTCCTCCATGAATCTCCATGAATCTCCATGAATATCCATGAATCTCCATGAATCTCCATGAATATCCATGAATCTCCATGAATCTCCATGAATCTCCATGTATCTCCATGAATCTACATGAATCTCCATGAATCTCCATGAATCTCCTCCATGAATCTCCATAAATCACCATGAATCTCCTTCATCAATCTCCACGAATCTCCATGAATCTCCATGAATCTCCATGAATCTCCATGAATCTCCATGAACCTCCTTCATGAATCTCCATGAATCTCCATGAATATCCATGAACCTCCTCCATGAATCTCCATGAATCTCCTTCATCAATCTCCACGAATCTCCATGAATCTCCATGAATCTCCATGAATCTCCATGAATATCCATGAATATCCATGAATCTCCATGTATCTCCATGAATCTCCATGAATATCCATGAATCTTCATGAATCTCCTCCATGAATCTTCATGAATCTCCATGAATCTCCATGCATCTCCATGAATCTCCATGAATCTCCATGAACCTCCTCCATGAATCTCCATGAATCTCCATGAACCTCCTCCATGAATCTCCATGAATCTCCATGAATATCCATGAACCTCCTCCATGAATCTCCATGAATCTCCATGAATCTCCTTCATCAATCTCCACGAATCTCCATGAATATCCATGAATATCCATGAATCTCCATGCATCTCCATGAATCTCCATGAATCTCCATGAACCTCCTCCATGAATCTCCATGAATCTCCATGAATATCCTCCATGAATCTCCATGAATCTCCATGAATCTCCATGAATATCCTCCATGAATCTCCATGAATCTCCATGAATCTCCATGAATCTCCTTCATCAATCTCCACGAATCTCCATGAATCTACATGAATCTCCATGAACCTCCATGAATCTCCATGTATCTCCATGAATCTCCATGAATATCCATGAATCTTCATGAATCTCCTCCATGAATCTTCATGAATCTCCATGAATCTCCATGCATCTCCATGAATCTCCATGAATCTCCATGAACCTCCTCCATGAATCTCCATGAATCTCCATGAACCTCCTCCATGAATCTCCATGAATCTCCATGAATATCCATGAACCTCCTCCATGAATCTCCATGAATCTCCATGAATCTCCATGAATCTCCTTCATCAATCTCCACGAGTCTCCATGAATATCCATGAATATCCATGAATCTCCATGCATCTCCATGAATCTCCATGAATCTCCATGACCCTCCTCCATGAATCTCCATGAATCTCCATGAATATCCATGAATCTCCATGAATCTCCATGAATATCCATGAACCTCCTCCATGAATCTCCATGAATCTCCATGAATCTCCTTCATCAATCTCCACGAATCTCCATGAATCTCCATGAATCTCCATGAATATCCATGAATATCCATGAATCTCCATGTATCTCCATGAATCTCCATGAATATCCTCCATGAATCTCCATGAATCTCCATGAATCTCCATGAATCTCCTTCATCAATCTCCACGAATCTCCATGAATCTACATGAATCCCCATGAATCTCCATGAATCTCCATGAATCTCCATGAATCTCCATGAATATCCATGAATATCCATTAATCTCCATGTATCTCCATGAATCTCCATGAATATCCATGAATCTTCATGAATCTCCTCCATGAATCTTCATGAATCTCCATGAATCTCCATGCATCTCCATGAATCTCCATGAATCTCCATGAATCTCCATGAACCTCCTCCATGAATCTACATGAATCTCCATGAATCTCCATGAATCTCCTCCATGAATCTCCATGAATCTCCATGAATCTCCATGAATCTCCATGAATCTCCATGAACCTCCTTCATGAATCTCCATGAATCTCCATGAATATCCATGAACCTCCTCCATGAATCTCCATGAATCTCCTTCATCAATCTCCACGAATCTCCATGAATCTCCATGAATCTCCATGAATCTCCATGAATATCCATGAATATCCATGAATCTCCATGTATCTCCATGAATCTCCATGAATATCCATGAATCTTCATGAATCTCCTCCATGAATCTTCATGAATCTCCATGAATCTCCATGCATCTCCATGAATCTCCATGAATCTCCATGAACCTCCTCCATGAATCTCCATGAATCTCCATGAACCTCCTCCATGAATCTCCATGAATCTCCATGAATATCCATGAACCTCCTCCATGAATCTCCATGAATCTCCATGAATCTCCATGAATCTCCTTCATCAATCTCCACGAATCTCCATGAATATCCATGAATATCCATGAATCTCCATGTATCTCCATGAATCTCCATGAATATCCATGAATCTTCATGAATCTCCTCCATGAATCTTCATGAATCTCCATGAATCTCCATGCATCTCCATGAATCTCCATGAATCTCCATGAACCTCCTCCATGAATATCCTCCATGAATCTCCATGAATCTCCATGAATCTCCTTCATCAATCTCCACGAATCTCCATGAATCTACATGAATCCCCATGAATCTCCATGAATCTCCATGAATCTCCATGAATCTCCATGAATATCCATGAATATCCATTAATCTCCATGTATCTCCATGAATCTCCATGAATATCCATGAATCTTCATGAATCTCCTCCATGAATCTTCATGAATCTCCATGAATCTCCATGCATCTCCATGAATCTCCATGAATCTCCATGAACCTCCTCCATGAAACTCCATGAATCTCCATGAATATCCATGAACCTCCTCCATGAATATCCATGAATCTTCATGAATCTCCTCCATGAATCTTCATGAATCTCCATGAATCTCCATGCATCTCCATGAATCTCCATGAATCTCCTCCATGAATCTTCATGAATCTCCATGAATCTCCATGAATCTCCTTCATCAATCTCCACGAATCTCCATGAATCTACATGAATCTCCATGAATCTCCATGAATATCCATGAATCTCCATGTATCTCCATGTATCTCCATGAATCTCCATGAATCTCCATGACCCTCCTCCATGAATCTCCATGAATCTCCATGAATATCCATGAATCTCCATGAATCTCCATGAATATCCATGAATCTCCATGAATCTCCATGTATCTCCATGAATCTACATGAATCTCCATGAATCTCCATGAATCTCCTCCATGAATCTCCATAAATCACCATGAATCTCCTTCATCAATCTCCACGAATCTCCATGAATCTCCATGAATCTCCATGAATCTCCATGAATCTCCATGAACCTCCTTCATGAATCTCCATGAATCTCCATGAATATCCATGAACCTCCTCCATGAATCTCCATGAATCTCCTTCATCAATCTCCACGAATCTCCATGAATCTCCATGAATCTCCATGAATCTCCATGAATATCCATGAATATCCATGAATCTCCATGTATCTCCATGAATCTCCATGAATATCCATGAATCTTCATGAATCTCCTCCATGAATCTTCATGAATCTCCATGAATCTCCATGCATCTCCATGAATCTCCATGAATCTCCATGAACCTCCTCCATGAATCTCCATGAATCTCCATGAACCTCCTCCATGAATCTCCATGAATCTCCATGAATATCCATGAACCTCCTCCATGAATCTCCATGAATCTCCATGAATCTCCATGAATCTCCTTCATCAATCTCCACGAATCTCCATGAATATCCATGAATATCCATGAATCTCCATGCATCTCCATGAATCTCCATGAATCTCCATGAACCTCCTCCATGAATCTCCATGAATCTCCATGAATATCCTCCATGAATCTCCATGAATCTCCATGAATATCCTCCATGAATCTCCATGAATCTCCATGAATCTCCATGAATCTCCTTCATCAATCTCCACGAATCTCCATGAATCTACATGAATCTCCATGAATCTCCATGAATCTCCATGTATCTCCATGAATCTCCATGAATATCCATGAATCTTCATGAATCTCCTCCATGAATCTTCATGAATCTCCATGAATCTCCATGCATCTCCATGAATCTCCATGAATCTCCATGAACCTCCTCCATGAATCTCCATGAATCTCCATGAACCTCCTCCATGAATCTCCATGAATCTCCATGAATATCCATGAACCTCCTCCATGAATCTCCATGAATCTCCATGAATCTCCATGAATCTCCTTCATCAATCTCCACGAATCTCCATGAATATCCATGAATATCCATGAATCTCCATGCATCTCCATGAATCTCCATGAATCTCCATGAACCTCCTCCATGAATCTCCATGAATCTCCATGAATATCCTCCATGAATCTCCATGAATCTCCATGAATATCCTCCATGAATCTCCATGAATCTCCATGAATCTCCATGAATCTCCTTCATCAATCTCCACGAATCTCCATGAATCTACATGAATCTCCATGAATCTCCATGAATCTCCATGAATCTCCATGAATATCCATGAATCTCCATGAATATCCATGAATCTTCATGAATCTCCTCCATGAATCTTCATGAATCTCCATGAATCTCCATGAATATCCATGAATCTCCATGAATCTTCATGAATCTCCATGAATCTCCATGCATCTCCATGAATCTCCATGAATCTCCATGACCCTCCTCCATGAATCTCCATGAATCTCCATGAATATCCATGAATCTCCATGAATCTCCATGAATATCCATGAACCTCCTCCATGAATCTCCATGAATCTCCATGAATCTCCTTCATCAATCTCCACGAATCTCCATGAATCTCCATGAATCTCCATGAATATCCATGAATATCCATGAATCTCCATGTATCTCCATGAATCTCCATGAATATCCTCCATGAATCTCCATGAATCTCCATGAATCTCCATGAATCTCCTTCATCAATCTCCACGAATCTCCATGAATCTACATGAATCCCCATGAATCTCCATGAATCTCCATGAATCTCCATGAATCTCCATGAATATCCATGAATATCCATTAATCTCCATGTATCTCCATGAATCTCCATGAATATCCATGAATCTTCATGAATCTCCTCCATGAATCTTCATGAATCTCCATGAATCTCCATGCATCTCCATGAATCTCCATGAATCTCCATGAATCTCCATGAACCTCCTCCATGAATCTCCATGAATCTCCATGAATATCCATGAACCTCCTCCATGAATATCCATGAATCTTCATGAATCTCCTCCATGAATCTTCATGAATCTCCATGAATCTCCATGCATCTCCATGAATCTCCATGAATCTCCATGAACCTCCTCCATGAATCTCCATGAATCTCCATGAATATCCTCCATGAATCTCCATGAATCTCCATGAATCTCCATGTATCTCCATGAATCTACATGAATCTCCATGAATCTCCATGATTCTCCTCCATGAATCTCCATGAATCACCATGAATCTCCTTCATCAATCTCCACGAATCTCCATGAATCTCCATGAATCTCCATGAATATCCATGAATATCCATGAATCTCCATGTATCTCCATGTATCTCCATGAATCTCCATGAATCTCCATGAATCTCCATGTATCTCTATGAATCTACATGAATCACCATGAATCTCCATGAATCTCCATGAATCTCCATGAATCTCCATGAATCTCCATGTATCTCCATGAATCTACATGAATCTCCATGAATCTCCATGAATCTCCTCCATGAATCTCCATAAATCACCATGAATCTCCTTCATCAATCTCCATGAATCTCCATGAATCTCCATGAATCTCCATGAATATCCATGAATCTCCATGTATCTCCATGTATCTCCATGAATCTCCTCCATGAATCTTCATGAATCTCCATGAATCTCCATGCATCTCCATGAATCTCCATGAATCTCCATGAACCTCCTCCATGAATCTCCATGAATCTCCATGAATATCCTCCATGAATCTCCATGAATCTCCATGAATCTCCATGTATCTCCATGAATCTCCATGAATCTCCATGTATCTCCATGAATCTACATGAATCTCCATGAATCTCCATGAATCTCCTCCATGAATCTCCATGAATCTCCATGAATCTCCATGAATCTCCATGAATCTCCATGAATCTCCATGAACCTCCTTCATGAATCTCCATGAATCTCCATGAATATCCATGAACCTCCTCCATGAATCTCCATGAATCTCCTTCATCAATCTCCACGAATCTCCATGAATCTCCATGAATCTCCATGAATCTCCATGAATATCCATGAATATCCATGAATCTCCATGTATCTCCATGAATCTCCATGAATATCCATGAATCTTCATGAATCTCCTCCATGAATCTTCATGAATCTCCATGAATCTCCATGCATCTCCATGAATCTCCATGAATCTCCATGAACCTCCTCCATGAATCTCCATGAATCTCCATGAACCTCCTCCATGAATCTCCATGAATCTCCATGAATATCCATGAACCTCCTCCATGAATCTCCATGAATCTCCATGAATCTCCATGAATCTCCTTCATCAATCTCCACGAATCTCCATGAATATCCATGAATATCCATGAATCTCCATGTATCTCCATGAATCTCCATGAATATCCATGAATCTTCATGAATCTCCTCCATGAATCTTCATGAATCTCCATGAATCTCCATGCATCTCCATGAATCTCCATGAATCTCCATGAACCTCCTCCATGAATCTCCATGAATCTCCATGAATATCCTCCATGAATCTCCATGAATCTCCATGAATCTCCATGAATCTCCATGAATATCCATGAATCTCCATGAATATCCATGAATCTTCATGAATCTCCTCCATGAATCTTCATGAATCTCCATGAATCTCCATGCATCTCCATGAATCTCCATGAATCTCCATGAACCTCCTCCATGAATCTCCATGAATCTCCATGAACCTCCTCCATGAATCTCCATGAATCTCCATGAATATCCATGAACCTCCTCCATGAATCTCCATGAATCTCCATGAATCTCCATGAATCTCCTTCATCAATCTCCACGAATCTCCATGAATATCCATGAATATCCATGAATCTCCATGCATCTCCATGAATCTCCATGAATCTCCATGAACCTCCTCCATGAATCTCCATGAATCTCCATGAATATCCTCCATGAATCTCCATGAATCTCCATGAATATCCTCCATGAATCTCCATGAATCTCCATGAATCTCCATGAATCTCCTTCATCAATCTCCACGAATCTCCATGAATCTACATGAATCTCCATGAATCTCCATGAATCTCCATGTATCTCCATGAATCTCCATGAATATCCATGAATCTTCATGAATCTCCTCCATGAATCTTCATGAATCTCCATGAATCTCCATGCATCTCCATGAATCTCCATGAATCTCCATGAACCTCCTCCATGAATCTCCATGAATCTCCATGAACCTCCTCCATGAATCTCCATGAATCTCCATGAATATCCATGAACCTCCTCCATGAATCTCCATGAATCTCCATGAATCTCCATGAATCTCCTTCATCAATCTCCACGAATCTCCATGAATATCCATGAATATCCATGAATCTCCATGCATCTCCATGAATCTCCATGAATCTCCATGAACCTCCTCCATGAATCTCCATGAATCTCCATGAATATCCTCCATGAATCTCCATGAATCTCCATGAATCTCCATGAATATCCTCCATGAATCTCCATGAATCTCCATGAATCTCCATGAATCTCCTTCATCAATCTCCACGAATCTCCATGAATCTACATGAATCTCCATGAATCTCCATGAATCTCCATGAATCTCCATGAATATCCATGAATCTCCATGAATATCCATGAATCTTCATGAATCTCCTCCATGAATCTTCATGAATCTCCATGAATCTCCATGAATATCCATGAATCTCCATGAATCTTCATGAATCTCCATGAATCTCCATGCATCTCCATGAATCTCCATGAATCTCCATGACCCTCCTCCATGAATCTCCATGAATCTCCATGAATATCCATGAATCTCCATGAATCTCCATGAATATCCATGAACCTCCTCCATGAATCTCCATGAATCTCCATGAATCTCCTTCATCAATCTCCACGAATCTCCATGAATCTCCATGAATCTCCATGAATATCCATGAATATCCATGAATCTCCATGTATCTCCATGAATCTCCATGAATATCCTCCATGAATCTCCATGAATCTCCATGAATCTCCATGAATCTCCTTCATCAATCTCCACGAATCTCCATGAATCTACATGAATCCCCATGAATCTCCATGAATCTCCATGAATCTCCATGAATCTCCATGAATATCCATGAATATCCATTAATCTCCATGT
The DNA here is from genome assembly GCA_963971365.1 of Lasioglossum villosulum. Taxonomy (NCBI): domain Eukaryota; kingdom Metazoa; phylum Arthropoda; class Insecta; order Hymenoptera; family Halictidae; genus Lasioglossum; species Lasioglossum villosulum. Next base: position 16,873,493 of record OZ020500.1, on the reverse strand, counting down.
ATCTCCAAGAATCTCCATGAATATCCATGAATCTTCATGAATCTCCTCCATGAATCTTCATGAATCTCCATGAATCTCCATGCATCTCCATGAATCTCCATGAATCTCCATGAATCTCCATGAACCTCCTCCATGAATCTCCATGAATCTCCATGAATATCCATGAACCTCCTCCATGAATATCCATGAATCTTCATGAATCTCCTCCATGAATCTTCATGAATCTCCATGAATCTCCATGCATCTCCATGAATCTCCATGAATCTCCATGAACCTCCTCCATGAATCTCCATGAATCTCCATGAATATCCTCCATGAATCTCCATGAATCTCCATGAATCTCCATGTATCTCCATGAATCTACATGAATCTCCATGAATCTCCATGATTCTCCTCCATGAATCTCCATGAATCACCATGAATCTCCTTCATCAATCTCCACGAATCTCCATGAATCTCCATGAATCTCCATGAATATCCATGAATATCCATGAATCTCCATGTATCTCCATGTATCTCCATGAATCTCCATGAATCTCCATGAATCTCCATGTATCTCTATGAATCTACATGAATCACCATGAATCTCCATGAATCTCCATGAATCTCCATGAATCTCCATGAATCTCCATGTATCTCCATGAATCTACATGAATCTCCATGAATCTCCATGAATCTCCTCCATGAATCTCCATAAATCACCATGAATCTCCTTCATCAATCTCCATGAATCTCCATGAATCTCCATGAATCTCCATGAATATCCATGAATCTCCATGTATCTCCATGTATCTCCATGAATCTCCTCCATGAATCTTCATGAATCTCCATGAATCTCCATGCATCTCCATGAATCTCCATGAATCTCCATGAACCTCCTCCATGAATCTCCATGAATCTCCATGAATATCCTCCATGAATCTCCATGAATCTCCATGAATCTCCATGTATCTCCATGAATCTCCATGAATCTCCATGTATCTCCATGAATCTACATGAATCTCCATGAATCTCCATGAATCTCCTCCATGAATCTCCATGAATCTCCATGAATCTCCATGAATCTCCATGAATCTCCATGAATCTCCATGAACCTCCTTCATGAATCTCCATGAATCTCCATGAATATCCATGAACCTCCTCCATGAATCTCCATGAATCTCCTTCATCAATCTCCACGAATCTCCATGAATCTCCATGAATCTCCATGAATCTCCATGAATATCCATGAATATCCATGAATCTCCATGTATCTCCATGAATCTCCATGAATATCCATGAATCTTCATGAATCTCCTCCATGAATCTTCATGAATCTCCATGAATCTCCATGCATCTCCATGAATCTCCATGAATCTCCATGAACCTCCTCCATGAATCTCCATGAATCTCCATGAACCTCCTCCATGAATCTCCATGAATCTCCATGAATATCCATGAACCTCCTCCATGAATCTCCATGAATCTCCATGAATCTCCATGAATCTCCTTCATCAATCTCCACGAATCTCCATGAATATCCATGAATATCCATGAATCTCCATGTATCTCCATGAATCTCCATGAATATCCATGAATCTTCATGAATCTCCTCCATGAATCTTCATGAATCTCCATGAATCTCCATGCATCTCCATGAATCTCCATGAATCTCCATGAACCTCCTCCATGAATCTCCATGAATCTCCATGAATATCCTCCATGAATCTCCATGAATCTCCATGAATCTCCATGAATATCCTCCATGAATCTCCATGAATCTCCATGAATCTCCATGAATCTCCTTCATCAATCTCCACGAATCTCCATGAATCTACATGAATCTCCATGAATCTCCATGAATCTCCATGAATCTCCATGAATATCCATGAATCTCCATGAATATCCATGAATCTTCATGAATCTCCTCCATGAATCTTCATGAATCTCCATGAATCTCCATGAATATCCATGAATCTCCATGAATCTTCATGAATCTCCATGAATCTCCATGCATCTCCATGAATCTCCATGAATCTCCATGACCCTCCTCCATGAATCTCCATGAATCTCCATGAATATCCATGAATCTCCATGAATCTCCATGAATATCCATGAACCTCCTCCATGAATCTCCATGAATCTCCATGAATCTCCTTCATCAATCTCCACGAATCTCCATGAATCTCCATGAATCTCCATGAATATCCATGAATATCCATGAATCTCCATGTATCTCCATGAATCTCCATGAATATCCTCCATGAATCTCCATGAATCTCCATGAATCTCCATGAATCTCCTTCATCAATCTCCACGAATCTCCATGAATCTACATGAATCCCCATGAATCTCCATGAATCTCCATGAATCTCCATGAATCTCCATGAATATCCATGAATATCCATTAATCTCCATGTATCTCCATGAATCTCCATGAATATCCATGAATCTTCATGAATCTCCTCCATGAATCTTCATGAATCTCCATGAATCTCCATGCATCTCCATGAATCTCCATGAATCTCCATGAACCTCCTCCATGAAACTCCATGAATCTCCATGAATATCCATGAACCTCCTCCATGAATATCCATGAATCTTCATGAATCTCCTCCATGAATCTTCATGAATCTCCATGAATCTCCATGCATCTCCATGAATCTCCATGAATCTCCATGAACCTCCTCCATGAATCTCCATGAATCTCCATGAATATCCTCCATGAATCTCCATGAATCTCCATGAATCTCCATGTATCTCCATGAATCTACATGAATCTCCATGAATCTCCATGATTCTCCTCCATGAATCTCCATGAATCACCATGAATCTCCTTCATCAATCTCCACGAATCTCCATGAATCTCCATGAATCTCCATGAATATCCATGAATATCCATGAATCTCCATGTATCTCCATGTATCTCCATGAATCTCCATGAATCTCCATGAATCTCCATGTATCTCTATGAATCTACATGAATCTCCATGAATCTCCATGAATCTCCTCCATAAATCACCATGAATCTCCTTCATCAATCTCCACGGATCTCCATGAATTTCCATGAATCTCCACGAATCTCCATGAATCTACATGAATCTCCATGAATCTCCATGAATCTCCATGAATCTCCATGAATATCCATGAATATCCATGAATCTCCATGTATCTCCATGTATCTCCATGAATCTCCATGAATCTCCATGTATCTCCATGAATCTACATGAATCTCCATGAATCTCCTCCATGAATCTCCATGAATCTCCATGATATCCTGTATGAATCTTCATGAATCTCCATGAATCTCCATGCATCTCCATGAATCTCCATGAATCTTCATGAACCTCCTCCATGAATCTCCATGAATCTCCATGAATCTCCATGAATCTCCATGAATCTCCATGAATCTCCATGTATCTCCATGAATCTACATGAATCTCCATGAATCTCCATGAATCTCCTCCATGAATCTCCATAAATCACCATGAATCTCCTTCATCAATCTCCATGAATCTCCATGAATCTCCATGAATCTCCATGAATATCCATGAATCTCCATGTATCTCCATGTATCTCCATGAATCTCCTCCATGAATCTTCATGAATCTCCATGAATCTCCATGCATCTCCATGAATCTCCATGAATCTCCATGAACCTCCTCCATGAATCTCCATGAATCTCCATGAATATCCTCCATGAATCTCCATGAATCTCCATGAATCTCCATGTATCTCCATGAATCTCCATGAATCTCCATGTATCTCCATGAATCTACATGAATCTCCATGAATCTCCATGAATCTCCTCCATGAATCTCCATGAATCTCCATGATATCCTGTATGAATCTTCATGAATCTCCATGAATCTCCATGCATCTCCATGAATCTCCATGAATCTTCATGAACCTCCTCCATGAATCTCCATGAATCTCCATGAATATCCATGAATCTCCATGAATCTCCATGAATCTCCATGTATCTCCATGAATCTACATGAATCTCCATGAATCTCCATGAATCTCCTCCATGAATCTCCATAAATCACCATGAATCTCCTTCATCAATCTCCATGAATCTTCATGAATCTCCATGAATCTCCATGCATCTCCATGAATCTCCATGAATCTCCATGAACCTCCTCCATGAATCTCCATGAATCTCCATGAATATCCTCCATGAATCTCCATGAATCTCCATGAATCTCCATGTATCTCCATGAATCTCCATGAATCTCCATGGATCTCCTCCATGAATCTCCATGAATCTCCATGAATCTCCTTCATCAATCTCCACGAATCTCCATGAATCTACATGAATCTCCATGAATCTCCATGAATATCCTCCATGAATCTCCATGAATCTCCATGAATCTCCATGAATCTCCATGAATATCCATGAATATCCATGAATCTCCATGTATCTCCATGAATCTCCATGAATCTACATGAATCTCCATGAATCTCCATGAATCTCCATGAATCTCCATGAATATCCATGAATCTCCATGAACCTCCTCCATGAATCTCCATGAATCTACATGAATCTCCATGAATCTCCATGAATCTCCATGAATCTCCATGAATATCCTTGAATATCCATGAATCTCCATGTATCTCCATGTATCTCCATGAATCTCCATGAATCTCCATGAATCTCCATGAATATCCTTGAATATCCATGAATCTCCATGTATCTCCATGTATCTCCATGAATCTCCATGAATCTCCATGAATCTCCATGTATCTCTATGAATCTACATGAATCTCCATGAATCTCCATGAATCTCCTCCATAAATCACCATGAATCTCCTTCATCAATCTCCACGGATCTCCATGAATTTCCATGAATCTCCACGAATCTCCATGAATCTACATGAATCTCCATGAATCTCCATGAATCTCCATGAATCTCCATGAATATCCATGAATATCCATGAATCTCCATGTATCTCCATGTATCTCCATGAATCTCCATGAATCTCCATGTATCTCCATGAATCTACATGAATCTCCATGAATCTCCTCCATGAATCTCCATGAATCTCCATGATATCCTGTATGAATCTTCATGAATCTCCATGAATCTCCATGCATCTCCATGAATCTCCATGAATCTTCATGAACCTCCTCCATGAATCTCCATGAATCTCCATGAATCTCCATGAATCTCCATGAATCTCCATGAATCTCCATGTATCTCCATGAATCTACATGAATCTCCATGAATCTCCATGAATCTCCTCCATGAATCTCCATAAATCACCATGAATCTCCTTCATCAATCTCCATGAATCTCCATGAATCTCCATGAATCTCCATGAATATCCATGAATCTCCATGTATCTCCATGTATCTCCATGAATCTCCTCCATGAATCTTCATGAATCTCCATGAATCTCCATGCATCTCCATGAATCTCCATGAATCTCCATGAACCTCCTCCATGAATCTCCATGAATCTCCATGAATATCCTCCATGAATCTCCATGAATCTCCATGAATCTCCATGTATCTCCATGAATCTCCATGAATCTCCATGTATCTCCATGAATCTACATGAATCTCCATGAATCTCCATGAATCTCCTCCATGAATCTCCATGAATCTCCATGATATCCTGTATGAATCTTCATGAATCTCCATGAATCTCCATGCATCTCCATGAATCTCCATGAATCTTCATGAACCTCCTCCATGAATCTCCATGAATCTCCATGAATATCCATGAATCTCCATGAATCTCCATGAATCTCCATGTATCTCCATGAATCTACATGAATCTCCATGAATCTCCATGAATCTCCTCCATGAATCTCCATAAATCACCATGAATCTCCTTCATCAATCTCCATGAATCTTCATGAATCTCCATGAATCTCCATGCATCTCCATGAATCTCCATGAATCTCCATGAACCTCCTCCATGAATCTCCATGAATCTCCATGAATATCCTCCATGAATCTCCATGAATCTCCATGAATCTCCATGTATCTCCATGAATCTCCATGAATCTCCATGGATCTCCTCCATGAATCTCCATGAATCTCCATGAATCTCCTTCATCAATCTCCACGAATCTCCATGAATCTACATGAATCTCCATGAATCTCCATGAATATCCTCCATGAATCTCCATGAATCTCCATGAATCTCCATGAATCTCCATGAATATCCATGAATATCCATGAATCTCCATGTATCTCCATGAATCTCCATGAATCTACATGAATCTCCATGAATCTCCATGAATCTCCATGAATCTCCATGAATATCCATGAATCTCCATGAATATCCATGAATCTTCATGAATCTCCTCCATGAATCTTCATGAATCTCCATGAATCTCCATGCATCTCCATGAATCTCCATGAATCTCCATGAACCTCCTCCATGAATCTCCATGAATCTACATGAATCTCCATGAATCTCCATGAATCTCCATGAATCTCCATGAATATCCTTGAATATCCATGAATCTCCATGTATCTCCATGTATCTCCATGAATCTCCATGAATCTCCATGAATCTCCATGAATCTCCTCCATGAATCTCCATGAATCACCATGAATCTCCTTCATCAATCTCCACGAATCTCCATGAATCTCCATGAATCTCCATGAATCTCCATGAATATCAATGAATATCCCTGAATCTCCATGTATCTCCATGAATCTCCATGAATATCCATGAATCTTCATGAATCTCCTCCATGAATCTTCATGAATCTCCATGAATCTCCATGAATCTCCATGAATCTCCTTCATCAATCTCCACGAATCTCCATGAATCTACATGAATCTCCATGAATCTCCATGAATATCCATGAATCTCCATGTATCTCCATGTATCTCCATGAATCTCCATGAATCTCCATGAATCTCCATGTATCTCCATGAATCTACATAAATCTCCATGAATCTCCATGAATCTCCTGCATGAATCTCCATAAATCACCATCAATCTCCATGATATCCTGTATGAATCTTCATGAATCTCCATGAATCTCCATGAATCTCCATGACCCTCCTCCATGAATCTCCATGAATCTCCATGAATATCCATGAATCTCCATGAATCTCCATGAATATCCATGAATCTCCATGAATCTCCATGAATCTCCATGTATCTCCATGAATCTACATGAATCTCCATGAATATCCATGAACCTCCTCCATGAATCTCCATGAATCTCCTTCATCAATCTCCACGAATCTCCATGAATCTCCATGAATCTCCATGAATCTCCATGAATATCCATGAATATCCATGAATCTCCATGTATCTCCATGAATCTCCATGAATATCCATGAATCTTCATGAATCTCCTCCATGAATCTTCATGAATCTCCATGAATCTCCATGCATCTCCATGAATCTCCATGAATCTCCATGAACCTCCTCCATGAATCTCCATGAATCTCCATGAACCTCCTCCATGAATCTCCATGAATCTCCATGAATATCCATGAACCTCCTCCATGAATCTCCATGAATCTCCATGAATCTCCATGAATCTCCTTCATCAATCTCCACGAATCTCCATGAATATCCATGAATATCCATGAATCTCCATGTATCTCCATGAATCTCCATGAATATCCATGAATCTTCATGAATCTCCTCCATGAATCTTCATGAATCTCCATGAATCTCCATGCATCTCCATGAATCTCCATGAATCTCCATGAACCTCCTCCATGAATCTCCATGAATCTCCATGAATATCCTCCATGAATCTCCATGAATCTCCATGAATCTCCATGAATATCCTCCATGAATCTCCATGAATCTCCATGAATCTCCATGAATCTCCATGAATCTCCATGACCCTCCTCCATGAATCTCCATGAATCTCCATGAATATCCATGAATCTCCATGAATCTCCATGAATATCCATGAACCTCCTCCATGAATCTCCATGAATCTCCATGAATCTCCATGTATCTCCCTCATCAATCTCCACGAATCTCCATGAATCTCCATGAATCTCCATGAATATCCATGAATATCCATGAATCTCCATGTATCTCCATGAATCTCCATGAATATCCTCCATGAATCTCCATGAATCTCCATGAATCTCCATGAATCTCCTTCATCAATCTCCACGAATCTCCATGAATCTACATGAATCCCCATGAATCTCCATGAATCTCCATGAATCTCCATGAATCTCCATGAATATCCATGAATATCCATTAATCTCCATGTATCTCCATGCATCTCCATGAATATCCATGAATCTTCATGAATCTCCTCCATGAATCTTCATGAATCTCCATGAATCTCCATGCATCTCCATGAATCTCCATGAATCTCCATGAATCTCCATGAACCTCCTCCATGAATCTCCATGAATCTCCATGAATATCCATGAACCTCCTCCATGAATATCCATGAATCTTCATGAATCTCCTCCATGAATCTTCATGAATCTCCATGAATCTCCATGCATCTCCATGAATCTCCATGAATCTCCATGAACCTCCTCCATGAATCTCCATGAATCTCCATGAATATCCTCCATGAATCTCCATGAATCTCCATGAATCTCCATGTATCTCCATGAATCTACATGAATCTCCATGAATCTCCATGATTCTCCTCCATGAATCTCCATGAATCACCATGAATCTCCTTCATCAATCTCCACGAATCTCCATGAATCTCCATGAATCTCCATGAATATCCATGAATATCCATGAATCTCCATGTATCTCCATGTATCTCCATGAATCTCCATGAATCTCCATGAATCTCCATGTATCTCTATGAATCTACATGAATCTCCATGAATCTCCATGAATCTCCTCCATAAATCACCATGAATCTCCTTCATCAATCTCCACGGATCTCCATGAATTTCCATGAATCTCCACGAATCTCCATGAATCTACATGAATCTCCATGAATCTCCATGAATCTCCATGAATCTCCATGAATATCCATGAATATCCATGAATCTCCATGTATCTCCATGTATCTCCATGAATCTCCATGAATCTCCATGTATCTCCATGAATCTACATGAATCTCCATGAATCTCCTCCATGAATCTCCATGAATCTCCATGATATCCTGTATGAATCTTCATGAATCTCCATGAATCTCCATGCATCTCCATGAATCTCCATGAATCTTCATGAACCTCCTCCATGAATCTCCATGAATCTCCATGAATCTCCATGAATCTCCATGAATCTCCATGAATCTCCATGTATCTCCATGAATCTACATGAATCTCCATGAATCTCCATGAATCTCCTCCATGAATCTCCATAAATCACCATGAATCTCCTTCATCAATCTCCATGAATCTCCATGAATCTCCATGAATCTCCATGAATATCCATGAATCTCCATGTATCTCCATGTATCTCCATGAATCTCCTCCATGAATCTTCATGAATCTCCATGAATCTCCATGCATCTCCATGAATCTCCATGAATCTCCATGAACCTCCTCCATGAATCTCCATGGATCTCCATGAATATCCTCCATGAATCTCCATGAATCTCCATGAATCTCCTTGTATCTCCATGAATCTCCATGAATCTCCATGGATCTCCTCCATGAATCTCCATGAATCTGCATGAATCTCCTTCATCAATCTCCACGAATCTCCATGAATCTACATGAATCTCCATGAATCTCCATGAATATCCTCCATGAATTTCCATGAATCTCCATGAATCTCCATGAATCTCCATGAATATCCATGAATATCCATTAATCTCCATGTATCTCCATGAATCTCCATGAATCTACATGAATCTCCATGAATCTCCATGAATCTCCATGAATCTCCATGAATATCCATGAATCTCCATGAATATCCATGAATCTTCATGAATCTCCTCCAAGAATCTTCACGAATCTCCATGAATCTTCATGCATCTCCATGAATCTCCATGAATCTCCATGAACCTCCTCCATGAATCTCCATGAATCTACATGAATCTCCATGAATCTCCATGAATCTCCATGAATCTCCATGAATATCCATGAATATCCATTAATCTCCATGTATCTCCATGAATCTCCATGAATCTACATGAATCTCCATGAATCTCCATGAATCTCCATGAATATCCATGAATCTCCATGAATATCCATGAATCTTCATGAATCTCCTCCATGAATCTTCATGAATCTCCATGAATCTTCATGCATCTCCATGAATCTCCATGAATCTCCATGAATCTCCATGAACCTCCTCCATGAATCTCCATGAATCTACATGAATCTCAATGAATCTCCATGAATCTCCATGAATCTCCATGAATATCCATGAATATCCATGAATCTCCATGTATCTCCATGTATCTCCATGAATCTCCACGAATCTCCATGAATCTCCATGAATCTCCTCCATGAATCTCCATGAATCACCATGAATCTCCTTCATCAATCTCCACGAATCTCCATGAATCTCCATGAATCTCCATGCATCTCCATGAATATCCATGAATATCCCTGAATCTCCATGTATCTCCATGAATCTCCATGAATATCCATGAATCTTCATGAATCTCCTCCATGAATCTTCATGAATCTCCATGAATCTCCATGCATCTCCATGAATCTCCATGAATCTCCATGAATATCCATGAATCTCCATGTATCTCCATGAATATCCATGAATATCCCTGAATCTCCATGTATCTCCATGAATCTCCATGAATATCCATGAATCTTCATGAATCTCCTCCATGAATCTTCATGAATCTCCATGAATCTCCATGCATCTCCATGAATCTCCATGAATCTCCATGAACCTCCTCCATGAATCTCCATGAATCTCCATGAATATCCTCCATGAATCTCCATGAATCTCCATGAATCTCCATGAATCTCCTTCATCAATCTCCACGAATCTCCATGAATCTACATGAATCTCCATGAATCTCCATGAATCTCCATGAATCTCCATGAATATCCATGAATCTCCATGTATCTCCATGTATCTCCATGAATCTCCATGAATCTCCATGAATCTCCATGTATCTCCATGAATCTACATGAATCTCCATGAATCTCCATGAATCTCCTCCATGAATCTCCATAAATCACCATGAATCTCCATGATATCCTGTATGAATCTTCATGAATCTCCATGAATCTCCATGCATCTCCATGAATCTCCATGAATCTCCATGAATCTCCTCCATGAATCTTCATGAATCTCCATGAATCTCCATGCATCTCCATGAATCTCCATGAATCTCCATGAACCTCCTCCATGAATCTCCGTGAATCTCCATGAATATCCTCCATGAATCTCCATGAATCTCCATGAATCTCCATGAATCTCCTTCATCAATCTCCACGAATCTCCATGAATCTACATGAATCTCCATGAATCTCCATGAATCTCCATGAATCTCCATGAATATCCATGAATCTCCATGTATCTCCATGTATCTCCATGAATCTCCATGAATCTCCATGTATCTCCATGAATCTACATGAATCTCCATGAATCTCCATGAATCTCCTCCATGAATCTCCATAAATCACCATGAATCTCCATGATATCCTGTATGAATCTTCATGAATCTCCATGAATCTCCATGCATCTCCATGAATCTCCATGAATCTCCATGACCCTCCTCCATGAATCTCCATGAATCTCCATGAATATCCATGAATCTCCATGAATCTCCATGAATATCCATGAATCTCCATGAATCTCCATGAATCTCCATGTATCTCCATGAATCTACATGAATCTCCATGAATCTCCATGTATCTCCATGAATCTCCATGAATATCCATGAACCTCCATGAATCTCCATGAATATCCATGAACCTCCTCCATGAATCTCCATGAATCTCCTTCATCAATCTCCACGAATCTCCATGAATCTCCATGAATCTCCATGAATATCCATGAATATCCATGAATCTCCATGTATCTCCATGAATCTCCATGCATCTCCATGAATCTCCATGAATCTCCATGAACCTCCTCCATGAATCTCCGTGAATCTCCATGAATATCCTCCATGAATCTCCATGAATCTCCATGAATCTCCATGAATCTCCTTCATCAATCTCCACGAATCTCCATGAATCTACATGAATCTCCATGAATCTCCATGAATCTCCATGAATCTCCATGAATATCCATGAATCTCCATGTATCTCCATGTATCTCCATGAATCTCCATGAATCTCCATGTATCTCCATGAATCTCCATGAATCTCCATGAATCTCCATGAATATCCATGAATCTCCATGTATCTCCATGTATCTCCATGAATCTCCATGAATCTCCATGTATCTCCATGAATCTACATGAATCTCCATGAATCTCCATGAATCTCCTCCATGAATCTCCATGAATCTCCATGAATATCCATGAATCTCCATGAATCTCCATGAATCTCCATGTATCTCCATGAATCTCCATGAATCTCCATGAATCTCCATGAATCTCCATGTATCTCCATGAATCTCCATGTATCTCCATGAATCTCCATGAATCTCCATGAATCTCCATGAATCTCCATGAATATCCTCCATGAATCTCCATGAATCTCCATGAATCTCCATGAATCTCCTTCATCAATCTCCACGAATCTCCATGAATCTACATGAATCTCCATGAATCTCCATGAATCTCCATGTATCTCCATGAATCTCCATGAATATCCATGAATCTTCATGAATCTCCTCCATGAATCTTCATGAATCTCCATGAATCTCCATGCATCTCCATGAATCTCCATGAATCTCCATGAACCTCCTCCATGAATCTCCATGAATCTCCATGAACCTCCTCCATGAATCTCCATGAATCTCCATGAATATCCATGAACCTCCTCCATGAATCTCCATGAATCTCCATGAATCTCCATGAATCTCCTTCATCAATCTCCACGAATCTCCATGAATATCCATGAATATCCATGAATCTCCATGCATCTCCATGAATCTCCATGAATCTCCATGAACCTCCTCCATGAATCTCCATGAATCTCCATGAATATCCTCCATGAATCTCCATGAATCTCCATGAATCTCCATGAATATCCTCCATGAATCTCCATGAATCTCCATGAATCTCCATGAATCTCCTTCATCAATCTCCACGAATCTCCATGAATCTACATGAATCTCCATGAATCTCCATGAATCTCCATGAATCTCCATGAATATCCATGAATCTCCATGAATATCCATGAATCTTCATGAATCTCCTCCATGAATCTTCATGAATCTCCATGAATCTCCATGAATATCCATGAATCTCCATGAATCTTCATGAATCTCCATGAATCTCCATGCATCTCCATGAATCTCCATGAATCTCCATGACCCTCCTCCATGAATCTCCATGAATCTCCATGAATATCCATGAATCTCCATGAATCTCCATGAATATCCATGAACCTCCTCCATGAATCTCCATGAATCTCCATGAATCTCCTTCATCAATCTCCACGAATCTCCATGAATCTCCATGAATCTCCATGAATATCCATGAATATCCATGAATCTCCATGTATCTCCATGAATCTCCATGAATATCCTCCATGAATCTCCATGAATCTCCATGAATCTCCATTGTTACGTCCCGGATGGGGGTCGTAACGTGTTTACGGACTTTGACGATCTTCGGTCCACGTGGCACGTACGTCCACGTCTGACCAGGCCCGAATTTTCGGTTGTCCGAGGGAGATAACAAACGGGAACGGGGAATTAGCGAAGTCGCGTTGCTGCTAGAATGGGAACCGCGATTTACGACGCGTAACGGTACTCTTATACAATCGCGAAGGTTCCGGGCGGTCCCTGACGTCACAGTGATCGTGGCACGGCGTGCGAATCGAATTCTTGGGAGGACGGATTATGACGCGATAATCCGTGTTCCTCCGATTGTACCGGGCCCTGGTGGGCTCAGACGTACGAGGGGGAACACCGATTTAAGAGATCTGACAGTTTTTGACGTTTGGTATGCAACTCGGGGAGGTCCGTGCGCGAGAATCCGTGTTCCTCCGATTGTACCGGGCCCTGGTGGGCTCAGACGTACGAGGCGGAACACCGATTTTTCTGAGGTCTGACAATTTGACGTTTAATGTGTAACTCGGGGAGATCCGTGCGCGAGAATCCGTGTTCCTCCGATTGTACCGGGCCCTGGTGGGCTCAGACGTACGAGGGGGAACACCGATTTAAGAGATCTGACAGTTGTCAGTAGTTAGATCGGCACCTACGTCGTATCGCGCGCACTCACTTACACTTGTGTTTTCTCTCGTCCGTGTCGCGATGGTTTACTTGGGTCTCGCTGCCCTGTCGTCGGACGACCGGGGGAGGGAGCAGATAGGCGGTAGAAAATGGGGTTCTAGTAGTACCACCTCAAGATGAGAGATCGGCGGAGGGCGTAGCGTTCGTAACGCGGGTCGTCGATACTAATATCTTCCAGCGAAGGGAAGTTCGGGACGTAAATGAGAGGCACGAGTCTCCACGGGGGAGGATTCGCGGCGGGACGAACCTCGGACGTTCCGTTTTCCGCGATTTGAGCGTACCGCTCGTATCGTGGATCCTCGGTGTCGATCCCTTCTGGTGGAGGGTAGCTCGGCGTGAACGTGATCGGGACAAGCTTCCACGGTGGAGAACTCGCGGGTTGGCGGGCCTTAGGTCGTTTATCCCGGACGATCCTCTTCGAACTCACGATTCGAACTGTTCCGGTGAATTCGATTTCGCGGAGGATGCGCGGGGGTTTCCGGATCCCGAGATTCCGGTCGTAGGTGGTCCCTTTTCCCTCCCGGAAGAGTCCTCCGAACAATCTCTTGAGCTGGTACTTGCGACCTGCGCGACGCGGCATTCGAAACACTATAAGGACACAACCACACTGACGTAATCGCACAACACAAAGGGAGAACAGAAAAATAAAAGAAAAGAAAATAAGTAAATTAAATCAACGTGTAATAACTAAAAGGAAGTGGCTGAATACAAGATTACGCGATAGCTACGAAAACGAAAATTAAACTAGAGCACTGCACGATGGCGAGATAACGACGCGAACACGATATAAATGAAATAACTAAATATACGGGAGTAACTATAACTAAACTTAGGGATTAACGCAATTCGAAATTCGATAAACGAAACTAAAATTAATTAACTATGATATAACAACGCGCACTAAACTAAATTACGAACTAGAATTATAATACAAAAGAAATGAGATAGAGGAAATTGAAATGAACAAAACGAATATGGCAAGATGCGGTACGATTAGGTCAGAAGACTAGGAATTAGAAGAGCGAAGTGATTTCAAGAAACTGTTGCGAAGAACTGTCGCAGAGCGCGAATCTTGCCATATTTATAATGGGAGCGCGGACCATAAGAATTCGGTGGAGCGTGACATTAATTGTTCTCGATCATACGATTTATACTATTGTTCTTCGTGTCACTATTATTCGCGAATGTTCGGTAAACACCTGTAATAGCTGTTGCTATGCCAGGGTTCGCTCGCACCGGCGTCTCATGGTTGCGGTTTGATATGAATATGTATGTATATATAAATGTACACTTTGATTGACCCGGGACGAAAATAGAATTAAAATCGGCGTAACGGCCACGATTCGTTCGCGCGAATTATATATCCCGAGAATTTGTTTGTTCGCGCAAATGCTGAAGCAAACGTTGGTACGACGTAACACCTTACCCCTTGGGGGCGCGCATTTTTCGGGGCGGCGAAGGGGGGGGGGGACTTGGGACGCTGGTACCTTGGTGCGCTGGTGAATGTGTGGACACGATGGTGGAGTCCGCCGACAATGGAGGTCCAATTCCAACGTCGGAACGACGTGACATCTCCCCCTCCGGGGGGGGGGGGCGGCGCTGCCCGGAGGTCAGACAGCGGGGATGTTGGCCCTCAGCGGCAAAATGTACCGGCACAGCTCGTCGCGGTGGCTGCTGTTTCGGAACACGTATTTAGCCATGGTGGTGGCTAGCCGGCTGGAGCACTCGTAGCAGTCCATTAGGGGCTGCTCGTGGCACATTGCTCCCAAGCAGCGTGAGCACGAGTTTCTCATCAGCTGATGTTGCTGTATCGAGTGGGTGTGGAAGACTTCCACGGGGCCGCTGAGGTATGGCCTGCAGTTCTTGCACACCTCCTGGCCGCTGGCGTCCGCATACACGTGTCCTCGGTAACAACGGTAGGGTTCGAAGCGTGCCCTGTAGCTGTCGGCCTTCTCTTCCGGGGTGGTCGCTGGCTTCCTCTTTAGGCACATGTTGATTTCGTGGCGTTCTGTTGTGTAATGTCGAGGATGTGTTTGTGTGTTGTGAGGTAACCTGAGTGCGTGGTGGGGATATTGGAGGGGGGGGATATTTACGGCTGTAATTGAGGGAGGGGGGTAGCGTAGTGGACCGTCGTGAGTGGGGATTGCTGCTGGATCTCGTCAAGATGTCGGCTTCCCGGGAAGACGAACCTTGCCGTGGCGGCGAGAACCCGGCTGGAGCAGTTCCTGCAGTCCAGCAGGGATTGCTTGCGGCACATATCTTTCCTGCAGCGGGAGCAGGCGACTCGCATGGTGGCCCACTTCTGGACTGAGTGAATGGTGAATGCCTCGAGGGGCCCATGGAGGTGGATGCTGCATGCTTCGCATGTTTCGACCCCGTCGGCGTCGGAGAATATGACTCCCTGGTAACATAGGTACTCGTCGAATCGGCTCCTGTACTTCTCAGCCTTTTCTCCCGGGGTGGGTTTGGTTTGGGTTCGTAGACACATGTTTGTTTGGCAGATGCGAGCTCTCGAATGAGGCAAATTCGATGTGTCGCTGGGTGCCTCGATTGATTGGGGGAGTTAACGGGGAGGGATAGGGGGGAAATGTGGGGTAACAGTGTTAAGGGGGGGATTTTTGCTTTCTTTAATTTATCGGCGTGGACCACCCTAGTGCCCCTTTTCGTCTTGATCCTGACGTTGTTTTTGGGCAGGACCTCGGAAACCTCGTACGTCCCGGTGTATTGTGCGTCGAATTTACCTTTTCTGGGCTCCTTTAGGAGGTAGACTCTGTCGCCCACCGCGACCGTCTGGGGATTTGTGCGTCTGTCGTACAGACTCTTTGATCTGCTCTTTGCCGCTATGAGGTTTTCGCGTGCTTTTCCGATTGTTTCCGTGATTTTTGTTTGTAGTCGCTGGTAGTATTCTGCAAGACCGAGGAATTCGCGGACGTTGCGCGTGGATTTGGGTCTCGGGAAATCGCGCACCGCGATCACCTTTTGGGGACACGGTCTGACCCCGCTTTCGCTTATTTGGTGTCCGAGGTACGCTACCTCTTTGAATAGAAATCCGCATTTGGAGGGTTGGAGCTTTAGGTTCGCTTCGCGAAGTCGGCGCGCTAGTTTATCGAATTTCGAGCGGTGTTCCTCCAAGGTTCGAGCGTATATGACGATGTCGTCGAGGTACACGAACAACTCGTTACCCTGGAGGCCCGTTAGGATCGTGTCCATCAATCGCTGGAAGGTAGCCGGCGCGTTTTTCAAGCCGAACGGCATACGGTTATATTGATAGTGACCGAACGGGGTGGAGAAGGCGGTTTTCGCCGCGTCCGCCGATTCCATCCCGATTTGATGGAAGCCGCTAGCCAAATCAAATACGCTGAAATATTTGGCGCTGCCCAGCTGATCGAGTATTTCATTTATGCTGGGCAGCGGGTATGCATCAGCTACCGACTTCTCATTCAGAGCGCGGTAGTCGATTACCATGCGCCATTTTTTGTTGCCGTCGGCGTCCGGCTTCTTGGGAACGATCCACAAGGGGGAATTGTAGGGAGAGCTTGACGGGACCACGATGTCGTTTGTCAGGAGTTCGCGCATTTGTTTATCTATTTCCTCTTTGTGGATCGGTGGATATCGGTATTGCTTGGTGTGAACGGGGATATCGTCTGTGGTTGGTATTTTGTGTGTTAGCGCGTTTGTTTTGCCTAGACGATCCCCCTCGAGATGGAAGAGGTCGTGGTGTTCCTCCAACAGGGAGTTGACGTGGTCAGTCTCGTCTGAATTTAGGTGACCGGTTTTAATTATTTCGCGTAGTTCGTTTACGCGGACTGCAGGGGTCTTCGCGGAGTGATCGGTTACGATCGTCTCGCACAGACGGTCTGTGCGAGTTTTAGAATTTGAGCAAGAAGGAGTGTCCGAAGCGGATTCGGGGCTGTGGTGGGGAGGGACGGTTTCGACCTCTTCTACCTCTAGTGATGGGAGGGAGAAGGTCGCGGTCTTTTCGGAGGCGTTGACGCATCGCAGGTACGCTTTGCCGCAATTGTTCGTGACGAGGCAGTCGCCTAGGAAAACGTGTGGTTCGATTCCCATACGGGGAATGTAGCCTGTCGCGGGACCGTGAACGTGAACGGCGATACATGCGATCGTTCTGGCCTCGATCTGGTGTTCGCGCGCGTTCGAAAACGGTATTCGGACGTTGTTTTTAACGACTTCGTTTTTGGCGAAAGATATTTCGCCCTCGTCCTGGAAGAAGGGGGCGCCAAGGATTCCGTCGACGTTGGAGGGGAGAGTGTCGGGAAAGAGTTGGAACGAGACAGGTACAGAGTCGTTGAGCAGCGCGTCTACTTGACCTAGGGTGGGGATGGTACCTTCCGTGATTCCGTGGACTTGTATGACGTTATCGGAATCGATGGGGACACCTGGTTTTACGCTAGACGCTCTAATGATATTTAGTTCCGAGCCGGTGTCTAAGAGGAGTTCGCACGGAGAGAAGAGTTGTGGCGCGGTGACGTTTACGCGGGGGATCGGGGAGTTGGGCGCGAGATTTATTGCCGAGATGAATCGGGGAGTGTCTCGTGGCGTTCTGCCGTCAGGTGAACCGCGCTTTGAGTCGGGGCCTCCCGTCCGGATGTTGATTTGGGCGGGAGGCGGTCTCCGTTTCCCTGTTTCAATTTGTTATTGTATTCGCGTTTGCGACATTCATGGATGTCGTGACCCGGGTTTTTACAGTATCGACAGAATTTGGGAGACTCCGCGGGGTATTTTTCGCGAGACTCGGAGTGGGGGCTCGGAGGGCGCCGATCGTCTCGCAGCCTGGGGCGCGGGGGTTCGCGGTGAGGGAGTAACGGTCGTGGGGCATCGGACCCCTGGCCTCCAGCCTGAGGAAGGCGCCAGGAGGAAGAAGACGGTTCATGGTACGAGGAGGGCCGCCCCTCGCAGGGCTCTGGCGCGTTCGTTCGCGCCTCCGTGAAGTGTACCCGCCGATAATCGTAGCGGAGGGGTTCGCCGTATCGGCGTTTATCGAGCTCGTATTGCTTGTAGGCATTGATAGCCTCGTTAAAAACCGTGTTCAGGGGCTGGTCACGGAAGGAGCGAACGTCTGTTCGCAGAGTGGGGATAAGTCCTCGAATGAAACTGTCTTTCGTAAGGTTGTCGACCTCGGTTTTGTTGGGGTCGTCTCGGTGACAGTCTAGGATCGCGGTACGTAGATCTTTTACGCGACTTATAAAATCGAGCACGTGCTCCGTTATTCCTTGCGAAATGCTCGCCAGTTCGCCACGGTACTGGTCGACGAAACGGTGGGGGCCTAAGACGTCCTTGAGACGGTTGCAGAGGTCGGCGATGGTGGAACAATCCTCGTCCTCCACGGCGGCGTAGGCGCGACCGCGGAGTTTGTTACAAGCGAGTTTTGTTAGCGTACGTTCCGCGTACGGGGGTATGACTTCGCGGGCGCGTTTACACGCGCGTACGAATTGAAGGACGGTCATGTTACTGCCGTCGAAGGTGGGAATGCATTCGACGGCCTGTTTGACCGTGAAATTCGCGGGATTGGGGCGCGGGGGCTCGCCGAGAAGATTCGGTTCGGAGCCTGGTGTAAAGCGCGGGTTGTTTGAGTCGAGATTTTGGGAGCGAAGATCGTACAGTTCGCGACGCATGGCTCGTAGCTCTTCTTGAAGGGCGGCACTGGGATCGTATGCCCTTCGCGCGGTTTCGAGGGCGGCTGCTTGTTCACGGAGGGCGGCCTCCTTTTCGGCCAGCTCTAGCTGGAACGCGAAGAGTTCCTCGTTGGTGAGGGGTATGGGCGCGTCTGGGTCCAGTTTCGAATTGTTGGGATCCATTGTGGAATACGGGGGGGGGGTGCCGTGCGAGATAGGGATACGGAACTCGCAAGATGGAGGCGGCTAGCTCCGAAAGAGAAAAAAAAGGAAAGGGACAACCGATCTATTCGGTGATCGTCGTGTCCTACCGACTGCGCCAAATTTCTGTTACGTCCCGGATGGGGGTCGTAACGTGTTTACGGACTTTGACGATCTTCGGTCCACGTGGCACGTACGTCCACGTCTGACCAGGCCCGAATTTTCGGTTGTCCGAGGGAGATAACAAACGGGAACGGGGAATTAGCGAAGTCGCGTTGCTGCTAGAATGGGAACCGCGATTTACGACGCGTAACGGTACTCTTATACAATCGCGAAGGTTCCGGGCGGTCCCTGACGTCACAGTGATCGTGGCACGGCGTGCGAATCGAATTCTTGGGAGGACGGATTATGACGCGATAATCCGTGTTCCTCCGATTGTACCGGGCCCTGGTGGGCTCAGACGTACGAGGGGGAACACCGATTTAAGAGATCTGACAGTTTTTGACGTTTGGTATGCAACTCGGGGAGGTCCGTGCGCGAGAATCCGTGTTCCTCCGATTGTACCGGGCCCTGGTGGGCTCAGACGTACGAGGCGGAACACCGATTTTTCTGAGGTCTGACAATTTGACGTTTAATGTGTAACTCGGGGAGATCCGTGCGCGAGAATCCGTGTTCCTCCGATTGTACCGGGCCCTGGTGGGCTCAGACGTACGAGGGGGAACACCGATTTAAGAGATCTGACAGTTGTCAGTAGTTAGATCGGCACCTACGTCGTATCGCGCGCACTCACTTACACTTGTGTTTTCTCTCGTCCGTGTCGCGATGGTTTACTTGGGTCTCGCTGCCCTGTCGTCGGACGACCGGGGGAGGGAGCAGATAGGCGGTAGAAAATGGGGTTCTAGTAGTACCACCTCAAGATGAGAGATCGGCGGAGGGCGTAGCGTTCGTAACGCGGGTCGTCGATACTAATATCTTCCAGCGAAGGGAAGTTCGGGACGTAAATGAGAGGCACGAGTCTCCACGGGGGAGGATTCGCGGCGGGACGAACCTCGGACGTTCCGTTTTCCGCGATTTGAGCGTACCGCTCGTATCGTGGATCCTCGGTGTCGATCCCTTCTGGTGGAGGGTAGCTCGGCGTGAACGTGATCGGGACAAGCTTCCACGGTGGAGAACTCGCGGGTTGGCGGGCCTTAGGTCGTTTATCCCGGACGATCCTCTTCGAACTCACGATTCGAACTGTTCCGGTGAATTCGATTTCGCGGAGGATGCGCGGGGGTTTCCGGATCCCGAGATTCCGGTCGTAGGTGGTCCCTTTTCCCTCCCGGAAGAGTCCTCCGAACAATCTCTTGAGCTGGTACTTGCGACCTGCGCGACGCGGCATTCGAAACACTATAAGGACACAACCACACTGACGTAATCGCACAACACAAAGGGAGAACAGAAAAATAAAAGAAAAGAAAATAAGTAAATTAAATCAACGTGTAATAACTAAAAGGAAGTGGCTGAATACAAGATTACGCGATAGCTACGAAAACGAAAATTAAACTAGAGCACTGCACGATGGCGAGATAACGACGCGAACACGATATAAATGAAATAACTAAATATACGGGAGTAACTATAACTAAACTTAGGGATTAACGCAATTCGAAATTCGATAAACGAAACTAAAATTAATTAACTATGATATAACAACGCGCACTAAACTAAATTACGAACTAGAATTATAATACAAAAGAAATGAGATAGAGGAAATTGAAATGAACAAAACGAATATGGCAAGATGCGGTACGATTAGGTCAGAAGACTAGGAATTAGAAGAGCGAAGTGATTTCAAGAAACTGTTGCGAAGAACTGTCGCAGAGCGCGAATCTTGCCATATTTATAATGGGAGCGCGGACCATAAGAATTCGGTGGAGCGTGACATTAATTGTTCTCGATCATACGATTTATACTATTGTTCTTCGTGTCACTATTATTCGCGAATGTTCGGTAAACACCTGTAATAGCTGTTGCTATGCCAGGGTTCGCTCGCACCGGCGTCTCATGGTTGCGGTTTGATATGAATATGTATGTATATATAAATGTACACTTTGATTGACCCGGGACGAAAATAGAATTAAAATCGGCGTAACGGCCACGATTCGTTCGCGCGAATTATATATCCCGAGAATTTGTTTGTTCGCGCAAATGCTGAAGCAAACGTTGGTACGACGTAACACCATGAATCTCCTTCATCAATCTCCACGAATCTCCATGAATCTACATGAATCCCCATGAATCTCCATGAATCTCCATGAATCTCCATGAATCTCCATGAATATCCATGAATATCCATTAATCTCCATGTATCTCCATGAATCTCCATGAATATCCATGAATCTTCATGAATCTCCTCCATGAATCTTCATGAATCTCCATGAATCTCCATGCATCTCCATGAATCTCCATGAATCTCCATGAATCTCCATGAACCTCCTCCATGAATCTCCATGAATCTCCATGAATATCCATGAACCTCCTCCATGAATATCCATGAATCTTCATGAATCTCCTCCATGAATCTTCATGAATCTCCATGAATCTCCATGCATCTCCATGAATCTCCATGAATCTCCATGAACCTCCTCCATGAATCTCCATGAATCTCCATGAATATCCTCCATGAATCTCCATGAATCTCCATGAATCTCCATGTATCTCCATGAATCTACATGAATCTCCATGAATCTCCATGATTCTCCTCCATGAATCTCCATGAATCACCATGAATCTCCTTCATCAATCTCCACGAATCTCCATGAATCTCCATGAATCTCCATGAATATCCATGAATATCCATGAATCTCCATGTATCTCCATGTATCTCCATGAATCTCCATGAATCTCCATGAATCTCCATGTATCTCTATGAATCTACATGAATCTCCATGAATCTCCATGAATCTCCATGAATCTCCATGAATCTCCATGAATCTCCATGTATCTCCATGAATCTACATGAATCTCCATGAATCTCCATGAATCTCCTCCATGAATCTCCATAAATCACCATGAATCTCCTTCATCAATCTCCATGAATCTCCATGAATCTCCATGAATCTCCATGAATATCCATGAATCTCCATGTATCTCCATGTATCTCCATGAATCTCCTCCATGAATCTTCATGAATCTCCATGAATCTCCATGCATCTCCATGAATCTCCATGAATCTCCATGAACCTCCTCCATGAATCTCCATGAATCTCCATGAATATCCTCCATGAATCTCCATGAATCTCCATGAATCTCCATGTATCTCCATGAATCTCCATGAATCTCCATGTATCTCCATGAATCTACATGAATCTCCATGAATCTCCATGAATCTCCTCCATGAATCTCCATGAATCTCCATGAATCTCCATGAATCTCCATGAATCTCCATGAACCTCCTTCATGAATCTCCATGAATCTCCATGAATATCCATGAACCTCCTCCATGAATCTCCATGAATCTCCTTCATCAATCTCCACGAATCTCCATGAATCTCCATGAATCTCCATGAATCTCCATGAATATCCATGAATATCCATGAATCTCCATGTATCTCCATGAATCTCCATGAATATCCATGAATCTTCATGAATCTCCTCCATGAATCTTCATGAATCTCCATGAATCTCCATGCATCTCCATGAATCTCCATGAATCTCCATGAACCTCCTCCATGAATCTCCATGAATCTCCATGAACCTCCTCCATGAATCTCCATGAATCTCCATGAATATCCATGAACCTCCTCCATGAATCTCCATGAATCTCCATGAATCTCCATGAATCTCCTTCATCAATCTCCACGAATCTCCATGAATATCCATGAATATCCATGAATCTCCATGTATCTCCATGAATCTCCATGAATATCCATGAATCTTCATGAATCTCCTCCATGAATCTTCATGAATCTCCATGAATCTCCATGCATCTCCATGAATCTCCATGAATCTCCATGAACCTCCTCCATGAATCTCCATGAATCTCCATGAATATCCTCCATGAATCTCCATGAATCTCCATGAATCTCCATGAATATCCTCCATGAATCTCCATGAATCTCCATGAATCTCCATGAATCTCCTTCATCAATCTCCACGAATCTCCATGAATCTACATGAATCTCCATGAATCTCCATGAATCTCCATGAATCTCCATGAATATCCATGAATCTCCATGAATATCCATGAATCTTCATGAATCTCCTCCATGAATCTTCATGAATCTCCATGAATCTCCATGAATATCCATGAATCTCCATGAATCTTCATGAATCTCCATGAATCTCCATGCATCTCCATGAATCTCCATGAATCTCCATGACCCTCCTCCATGAATCTCCATGAATCTCCATGAATATCCATGAATCTCCATGAATCTCCATGAATATCCATGAACCTCCTCCATGAATCTCCATGAATCTCCATGAATCTCCTTCATCAATCTCCACGAATCTCCATGAATCTCCATGAATCTCCATGAATATCCATGAATATCCATGAATCTCCATGTATCTCCATGAATCTCCATGAATATCCTCCATGAATCTCCATGAATCTCCATGAATCTCCATGAATCTCCTTCATCAATCTCCACGAATCTCCATGAATCTACATGAATCCCCATGAATCTCCATGAATCTCCATGAATCTCCATGAATCTCCATGAATATCCATGAATATCCATTAATCTCCATGTATCTCCATGAATCTCCATGAATATCCATGAATCTTCATGAATCTCCTCCATGAATCTTCATGAATCTCCATGAATCTCCATGCATCTCCATGAATCTCCATGAATCTCCATGAACCTCCTCCATGAAACTCCATGAATCTCCATGAATATCCATGAACCTCCTCCATGAATATCCATGAATCTTCATGAATCTCCTCCATGAATCTTCATGAATCTCCATGAATCTCCATGCATCTCCATGAATCTCCATGAATCTCCATGAACCTCCTCCATGAATCTCCATGAATCTCCATGAATATCCTCCATGAATCTCCATGAATCTCCATGAATCTCCATGTATCTCCATGAATCTACATGAATCTCCATGAATCTCCATGATTCTCCTCCATGAATCTCCATGAATCACCATGAATCTCCTTCATCAATCTCCACGAATCTCCATGAATCTCCATGAATCTCCATGAATATCCATGAATATCCATGAATCTCCATGTATCTCCATGTATCTCCATGAATCTCCATGAATCTCCATGAATCTCCATGTATCTCTATGAATCTACATGAATCTCCATGAATCTCCATGAATCTCCTCCATAAATCACCATGAATCTCCTTCATCAATCTCCACGGATCTCCATGAATTTCCATGAATCTCCACGAATCTCCATGAATCTACATGAATCTCCATGAATCTCCATGAATCTCCATGAATCTCCATGAATATCCATGAATATCCATGAATCTCCATGTATCTCCATGTATCTCCATGAATCTCCATGAATCTCCATGTATCTCCATGAATCTACATGAATCTCCATGAATCTCCTCCATGAATCTCCATGAATCTCCATGATATCCTGTATGAATCTTCATGAATCTCCATGAATCTCCATGCATCTCCATGAATCTCCATGAATCTTCATGAACCTCCTCCATGAATCTCCATGAATCTCCATGAATCTCCATGAATCTCCATGAATCTCCATGAATCTCCATGTATCTCCATGAATCTACATGAATCTCCATGAATCTCCATGAATCTCCTCCATGAATCTCCATAAATCACCATGAATCTCCTTCATCAATCTCCATGAATCTCCATGAATCTCCATGAATCTCCATGAATATCCATGAATCTCCATGTATCTCCATGTATCTCCATGAATCTCCTCCATGAATCTTCATGAATCTCCATGAATCTCCATGCATCTCCATGAATCTCCATGAATCTCCATGAACCTCCTCCATGAATCTCCATGAATCTCCATGAATATCCTCCATGAATCTCCATGAATCTCCATGAATCTCCATGTATCTCCATGAATCTCCATGAATCTCCATGTATCTCCATGAATCTACATGAATCTCCATGAATCTCCATGAATCTCCTCCATGAATCTCCATGAATCTCCATGATATCCTGTATGAATCTTCATGAATCTCCATGAATCTCCATGCATCTCCATGAATCTCCATGAATCTTCATGAACCTCCTCCATGAATCTCCATGAATCTCCATGAATATCCATGAATCTCCATGAATCTCCATGAATCTCCATGTATCTCCATGAATCTACATGAATCTCCATGAATCTCCATGAATCTCCTCCATGAATCTCCATAAATCACCATGAATCTCCTTCATCAATCTCCATGAATCTTCATGAATCTCCATGAATCTCCATGCATCTCCATGAATCTCCATGAATCTCCATGAACCTCCTCCATGAATCTCCATGAATCTCCATGAATATCCTCCATGAATCTCCATGAATCTCCATGAATCTCCATGTATCTCCATGAATCTCCATGAATCTCCATGGATCTCCTCCATGAATCTCCATGAATCTCCATGAATCTCCTTCATCAATCTCCACGAATCTCCATGAATCTACATGAATCTCCATGAATCTCCATGAATATCCTCCATGAATCTCCATGAATCTCCATGAATCTCCATGAATCTCCATGAATATCCATGAATATCCATGAATCTCCATGTATCTCCATGAATCTCCATGAATCTACATGAATCTCCATGAATCTCCATGAATCTCCATGAATCTCCATGAATATCCATGAATCTCCATGAATATCCATGAATCTTCATGAATCTCCTCCATGAATCTTCATGAATCTCCATGAATCTCCATGCATCTCCATGAATCTCCATGAATCTCCATGAACCTCCTCCATGAATCTCCATGAATCTACATGAATCTCCATGAATCTCCATGAATCTCCATGAATCTCCATGAATATCCTTGAATATCCATGAATCTCCATGTATCTCCATGTATCTCCATGAATCTCCATGAATCTCCATGAATCTCCATGTATCTCTATGAATCTACATGAATCTCCATGAATCTCCATGAATCTCCTCCATAAATCACCATGAATCTCCTTCATCAATCTCCACGGATCTCCATGAATTTCCATGAATCTCCACGAATCTCCATGAATCTACATGAATCTCCATGAATCTCCATGAATCTCCATGAATCTCCATGAATATCCATGAATATCCATGAATCTCCATGTATCTCCATGTATCTCCATGAATCTCCATGAATCTCCATGTATCTCCATGAATCTACATGAATCTCCATGAATCTCCTCCATGAATCTCCATGAATCTCCATGATATCCTGTATGAATCTTCATGAATCTCCATGAATCTCCATGCATCTCCATGAATCTCCATGAATCTTCATGAACCTCCTCCATGAATCTCCATGAATCTCCATGAATCTCCATGAATCTCCATGAATCTCCATGAATCTCCATGTATCTCCATGAATCTACATGAATCTCCATGAATCTCCATGAATCTCCTCCATGAATCTCCATAAATCACCATGAATCTCCTTCATCAATCTCCATGAATCTCCATGAATCTCCATGAATCTCCATGAATATCCATGAATCTCCATGTATCTCCATGTATCTCCATGAATCTCCTCCATGAATCTTCATGAATCTCCATGAATCTCCATGCATCTCCATGAATCTCCATGAATCTCCATGAACCTCCTCCATGAATCTCCATGAATCTCCATGAATATCCTCCATGAATCTCCATGAATCTCCATGAATCTCCATGTATCTCCATGAATCTCCATGAATCTCCATGTATCTCCATGAATCTACATGAATCTCCATGAATCTCCATGAATCTCCTCCATGAATCTCCATGAATCTCCATGATATCCTGTATGAATCTTCATGAATCTCCATGAATCTCCATGCATCTCCATGAATCTCCATGAATCTTCATGAACCTCCTCCATGAATCTCCATGAATCTCCATGAATCTCCATGAATCTCCATGAATCTCCATGAATCTCCATGTATCTCCATGAATCTACATGAATCTCCATGAATCTCCATGAATCTCCTCCATGAATCTCCATAAATCACCATGAATCTCCTTCATCAATCTCCATGAATCTTCATGAATCTCCATGAATCTCCATGCATCTCCATGAATCTCCATGAATCTCCATGAACCTCCTCCATGAATCTCCATGAATCTCCATGAATATCCTCCATGAATCTCCATGAATCTCCATGAATCTCCATGTATCTCCATGAATCTCCATGAATCTCCATGGATCTCCTCCATGAATCTCCATGAATCTCCATGAATCTCCTTCATCAATCTCCACGAATCTCCATGAATCTACATGAATCTCCATGAATCTCCATGAATATCCTCCATGAATCTCCATGAATCTCCATGAATCTCCATGAATCTCCATGAATATCCATGAATATCCATGAATCTCCATGTATCTCCATGAATCTCCATGAATCTACATGAATCTCCATGAATCTCCATGAATCTCCATGAATCTCCATGAATATCCATGAATCTCCATGAATATCCATGAATCTTCATGAATCTCCTCCATGAATCTTCATGAATCTCCATGAATCTCCATGCATCTCCATGAATCTCCATGAATCTCCATGAACCTCCTCCATGAATCTCCATGAATCTACATGAATCTCCATGAATCTCCATGAATCTCCATGAATCTCCATGAATATCCTTGAATATCCATGAATCTCCATGTATCTCCATGTATCTCCATGAATCTCCATGAATCTCCATGAATCTCCATGAATCTCCTCCATGAATCTCCATGAATCACCATGAATCTCCTTCATCAATCTCCACGAATCTCCATGAATCTCCATGAATCTCCATGAATCTCCATGAATATCAATGAATATCCCTGAATCTCCATGTATCTCCATGAATCTCCATGAATATCCATGAATCTTCATGAATCTCCTCCATGAATCTTCATGAATCTCCATGAATCTCCATGAATCTCCATGAATCTCCTTCATCAATCTCCACGAATCTCCATGAATCTACATGAATCTCCATGAATCTCCATGAATATCCATGAATCTCCATGTATCTCCATGTATCTCCATGAATCTCCATGAATCTCCATGAATCTCCATGTATCTCCATGAATCTACATAAATCTCCATGAATCTCCATGAATCTCCTGCATGAATCTCCATAAATCACCATCAATCTCCATGATATCCTGTATGAATCTTCATGAATCTCCATGAATCTCCATGAATCTCCATGACCCTCCTCCATGAATCTCCATGAATCTCCATGAATATCCATGAATCTCCATGAATCTCCATGAATATCCATGAATCTCCATGAATCTCCATGAATCTCCATGTATCTCCATGAATCTACATGAATCTCCATGAATATCCATGAACCTCCTCCATGAATCTCCATGAATCTCCTTCATCAATCTCCACGAATCTCCATGAATCTCCATGAATCTCCATGAATCTCCATGAATATCCATGAATATCCATGAATCTCCATGTATCTCCATGAATCTCCATGAATATCCATGAATCTTCATGAATCTCCTCCATGAATCTTCATGAATCTCCATGAATCTCCATGCATCTCCATGAATCTCCATGAATCTCCATGAACCTCCTCCATGAATCTCCATGAATCTCCATGAACCTCCTCCATGAATCTCCATGAATCTCCATGAATATCCATGAACCTCCTCCATGAATCTCCATGAATCTCCATGAATCTCCATGAATCTCCTTCATCAATCTCCACGAATCTCCATGAATATCCATGAATATCCATGAATCTCCATGTATCTCCATGAATCTCCATGAATATCCATGAATCTTCATGAATCTCCTCCATGAATCTTCATGAATCTCCATGAATCTCCATGCATCTCCATGAATCTCCATGAATCTCCATGAACCTCCTCCATGAATCTCCATGAATCTCCATGAATATCCTCCATGAATCTCCATGAATCTCCATGAATCTCCATGAATATCCTCCATGAATCTCCATGAATCTCCATGAATCTCCATGAATCTCCTTCATCAATCTCCACGAATCTCCATGAATCTCCATGAATCTCCATGAATATCCATGAATCTCCATGAATATCCATGAATCTTCATGAATCTCCTCCATGAATCTTCATGAATCTCCATGAATCTCCATGAATATCCATGAATCTCCATGAATCTTCATGAATCTCCATGAATCTCCATGCATCTCCATGAATCTCCATGAATCTCCATGACCCTCCTCCATGAATCTCCATGAATCTCCATGAATATCCATGAATCTCCATGAATCTCCATGAATATCCATGAACCTCCTCCATGAATCTCCATGAATCTCCATGAATCTCCATGAATCTCCTTCATCAATCTCCACGAATCTCCATGAATCTCCATGAATCTCCATGAATATCCATGAATATCCATGAATCTCCATGTATCTCCATGAATCTCCATGAATATCCTCCATGAATCTCCATGAATCTCCATGAATCTCCATGAATCTCCTTCATCAATCTCCACGAATCTCCATGAATCTACATGAATCCCCATGAATCTCCATGAATCTCCATGAATCTCCATGAATCTCCATGAATATCCATGAATATCCATTAATCTCCATGTATCTCCATGCATCTCCATGAATATCCATGAATCTTCATGAATCTCCTCCATGAATCTTCATGAATCTCCATGAATCTCCATGCATCTCCATGAATCTCCATGAATCTCCATGAATCTCCATGAACCTCCTCCATGAATCTCCATGAATCTCCATGAATATCCATGAACCTCCTCCATGAATATCCATGAATCTTCATGAATCTCCTCCATGAATCTTCATGAATCTCCATGAATCTCCATGCATCTCCATGAATCTCCATGAATCTCCATGAACCTCCTCCATGAATCTCCATGAATCTCCATGAATATCCTCCATGAATCTCCATGAATCTCCATGAATCTCCATGTATCTCCATGAATCTACATGAATCTCCATGAATCTCCATGATTCTCCTCCATGAATCTCCATGAATCACCATGAATCTCCTTCATCAATCTCCACGAATCTCCATGAATCTCCATGAATCTCCATGAATATCCATGAATATCCATGAATCTCCATGTATCTCCATGTATCTCCATGAATCTCCATGAATCTCCATGAATCTCCATGTATCTCTATGAATCTACATGAATCTCCATGAATCTCCATGAATCTCCTCCATAAATCACCATGAATCTCCTTCATCAATCTCCACGGATCTCCATGAATTTCCATGAATCTCCACGAATCTCCATGAATCTACATGAATCTCCATGAATCTCCATGAATCTCCATGAATCTCCATGAATATCCATGAATATCCATGAATCTCCATGTATCTCCATGTATCTCCATGAATCTCCATGAATCTCCATGTATCTCCATGAATCTACATGAATCTCCATGAATCTCCTCCATGAATCTCCATGAATCTCCATGATATCCTGTATGAATCTTCATGAATCTCCATGAATCTCCATGCATCTCCATGAATCTCCATGAATCTTCATGAACCTCCTCCATGAATCTCCATGAATCTCCATGAATCTCCATGAATCTCCATGAATCTCCATGAATCTCCATGTATCTCCATGAATCTACATGAATCTCCATGAATCTCCATGAATCTCCTCCATGAATCTCCATAAATCACCATGAATCTCCTTCATCAATCTCCATGAATCTCCATGAATCTCCATGAATCTCCATGAATATCCATGAATCTCCATGTATCTCCATGTATCTCCATGAATCTCCTCCATGAATCTTCATGAATCTCCATGAATCTCCATGCATCTCCATGAATCTCCATGAATCTCCATGAACCTCCTCCATGAATCTCCATGAATCTCCATGAATATCCTCCATGAATCTCCATGAATCTCCATGAATCTCCTTGTATCTCCATGAATCTCCATGAATCTCCATGGATCTCCTCCATGAATCTCCATGAATCTCCATGAATATCCTCCATGAATTTCCATGAATCTCCATGAATCTCCATGAATCTCCATGAATATCCATGAATATCCATTAATCTCCATGTATCTCCATGAATCTCCATGAATCTACATGAATCTCCATGAATCTCCATGAATCTCCATGAATCTCCATGAATATCCATGAATCTCCATGAATATCCATGAATCTTCATGAATCTCCTCCAAGAATCTTCACGAATCTCCATGAATCTTCATGCATCTCCATGAATCTCCATGAATCTCCATGAACCTCCTCCATGAATCTCCATGAATCTACATGAATCTCCATGAATCTCCATGAATCTCCATGAATCTCCATGAATATCCATGAATATCCATTAATCTCCATGTATCTCCATGAATCTCCATGAATCTACATGAATCTCCATGAATCTCCATGAATCTCCATGAATATCCATGAATCTCCATGAATATCCATGAATCTTCATGAATCTCCTCCATGAATCTTCATGAATCTCCATGAATCTTCATGCATCTCCATGAATCTCCATGAATCTCCATGAATCTCCATGAACCTCCTCCATGAATCTCCATGAATCTACATGAATCTCCATGAATCTCCATGAATCTCCATGAATCTCCATGAATATCCATGAATATCCATGAATCTCCATGTATCTCCATGTATCTCCATGAATCTCCACGAATCTCCATGAATCTCCATGAATCTCCTCCATGAATCTCCATGAATCACCATGAATCTCCTTCATCAATCTCCACGAATCTCCATGAATCTCCATGAATCTCCATGCATCTCCATGAATATCCATGAATATCCCTGAATCTCCATGTATCTCCATGAATCTCCATGAATATCCATGAATCTTCATGAATCTCCTCCATGAATCTTCATGAATCTCCATGAATCTCCATGCATCTCCATGAATCTCCATGAATCTCCATGAATATCCATGAATCTCCATGTATCTCCATGAATATCCATGAATATCCCTGAATCTCCATGTATCTCCATGAATCTCCATGAATATCCATGAATCTTCATGAATCTCCTCCATGAATCTTCATGAATCTCCATGAATCTCCATGCATCTCCATGAATCTCCATGAATCTCCATGAACCTCCTCCATGAATCTCCATGAATCTCCATGAATATCCTCCATGAATCTCCATGAATCTCCATGAATCTCCATGAATCTCCTTCATCAATCTCCACGAATCTCCATGAATCTACATGAATCTCCATGAATCTCCATGAATCTCCATGAATCTCCATGAATATCCATGAATCTCCATGTATCTCCATGTATCTCCATGAATCTCCATGAATCTCCATGAATCTCCATGTATCTCCATGAATCTACATGAATCTCCATGAATCTCCATGAATCTCCTCCATGAATCTCCATAAATCACCATGAATCTCCATGATATCCTGTATGAATCTTCATGAATCTCCATGAATCTCCATGCATCTCCATGAATCTCCATGAATCTCCATGAATCTCCTCCATGAATCTTCATGAATCTCCATGAATCTCCATGCATCTCCATGAATCTCCATGAATCTCCATGAACCTCCTCCATGAATCTCCGTGAATCTCCATGAATATCCTCCATGAATCTCCATGAATCTCCATGAATCTCCATGAATCTCCTTCATCAATCTCCACGAATCTCCATGAATCTACATGAATCTCCATGAATCTCCATGAATCTCCATGAATCTCCATGAATATCCATGAATCTCCATGTATCTCCATGTATCTCCATGAATCTCCATGAATCTCCATGTATCTCCATGAATCTACATGAATCTCCATGAATCTCCATGAATCTCCTCCATGAATCTCCATAAATCACCATGAATCTCCATGATATCCTGTATGAATCTTCATGAATCTCCATGAATCTCCATGCATCTCCATGAATCTCCATGAATCTCCATGACCCTCCTCCATGAATCTCCATGAATCTCCATGAATATCCATGAATCTCCATGAATCTCCATGAATATCCATGAATCTCCATGAATCTCCATGAATCTCCATGTATCTCCATGAATCTACATGAATCTCCATGAATCTCCATGTATCTCCATGAATCTCCATGAATATCCATGAACCTCCATGAATCTCCATGAATATCCATGAACCTCCTCCATGAATCTCCATGAATCTCCTTCATCAATCTCCACGAATCTCCATGAATCTCCATGAATCTCCATGAATATCCATGAATATCCATGAATCTCCATGTATCTCCATGAATCTCCATGCATCTCCATGAATCTCCATGAATCTCCATGAACCTCCTCCATGAATCTCCGTGAATCTCCATGAATATCCTCCATGAATCTCCATGAATCTCCATGAATCTCCATGAATCTCCTTCATCAATCTCCACGAATCTCCATGAATCTACATGAATCTCCATGAATCTCCATGAATCTCCATGAATCTCCATGAATATCCATGAATCTCCATGTATCTCCATGTATCTCCATGAATCTCCATGAATCTCCATGTATCTCCATGAATCTCCATGAATCTCCATGAATCTCCATGAATATCCATGAATCTCCATGTATCTCCATGTATCTCCATGAATCTCCATGAATCTCCATGTATCTCCATGAATCTACATGAATCTCCATGAATCTCCATGAATCTCCTCCATGAATCTCCATGAATCTCCATGAATATCCATGAATCTCCATGAATCTCCATGAATCTCCATGTATCTCCATGAATCTCCATGAATCTCCATGAATCTCCATGAATCTCCATGTATCTCCATGAATCTCCATGTATCTCCATGAATCTCCATGAATCTACATGAATCTCCATGAATCTCCATGAATCTCCATGAATATCCATGAATCTCCATGAATATCCATGAATATCCACGAATCTCCATGTATCTCCATGTATCTCCATGAATCTCCATGAATCTCCATGAATCTCCATGAATCTCCTCCATGAATCTCCTTCATCAATCTCCACGAATCTCCATGAATCTCCATGAATCTCCATGAATCTCCATGAATATCCATGAATATCCCTGAATCTCCATGTATCTCCATGAATCTCCATGAATATCCATGAATCTTCATGAATCTCCTCCATGAATCTTCATGAATCTCCATGAATCTCCATGCATCTCCATGAATCTCCATGAATCTCCATGAACCTCCTCCATGAATCTCCATGAATCTCCATGAATATCCTCCATGAATCTCCATGAATCTCCATGAATCTCCATGAATCTCCTTCATCAATCTCCACGAATCTCCATGAATCTACATGAATCTCCATGAATATCCATGAATCTCCATGAATCTCCATGAATATCCATGAATCTCCATGTATCTCCATGTATCTCCATGAATCTCCATGAATCTCCATGAATCTCCATGAATCTCCTCCATAAATCACCATGAATCTCCTTCATCAATCTCCACGAATCTCCATGAATTTCCATGAATCTCCACGAATCTCCATGAATCTACATGAATCTCCATGAATCTCCATGAATCTCCATGAATCTCCATGAATATCCATGAATATCCATGAATCTCCATGTATCTCCATGTATCTCCATGAATCTCCATGAATCTCCATGTATCTCCATGAATCTACATGAATCTCCATGAATCTCCATGAATCTCCATGAATCTCCATGAATCTCCATGTATCTCTATGAATCTACATGAATCTCCATGAATCTCCATGAATCTCCTCCATAAATCACCATGAATCTCCTTCATCAATCTCCACGAATCTCCATGAATCTCCATGAATCTCCACGAATCTCCATGAATCTACATGAATCTCCATGAATCTCCATGAATCTCCATGAATCTCCATGAATATCCATGAATATCCATGAATCTCCATGTATCTCCATGTATCTCCATGAATCTCCATGAATCTCCATGTATCTCCATGAATCTACATGAATCTCCATGAATCTCCATGAATCTCCTCCATGAATCTCCATGAATCTCCATGATATCCTGTATGAATCTTCATGAATCTCCATGAATCTCCATGCATCTCCATGAATCTCCATGAATCTTCATGAACCTCCTCCATGAATCTCCATGAATCTCCATGAATATCCATGAATCTCCATGAATCTCCATGAATCTCCATGTATCTCCATGAATCTACATGAATCTCCATGAATCTCCATGAATCTCCTCCATGAATCTCCATAAATCACCATGAATCTCCTTCATCAATCTCCATGAATCTTCATGAATCTCCATGAATCTCCATGCATCTCCATGAATCTCCATGAATCTCCATGAACCTCCTCCATGAATCTCCATGAATCTCCATGAATATCCTCCATGAATCTCCATGAATCTCCATGAATCTCCATGTATCTCCATGAATATCCATGAATCTCCATGAATATCCATGAATCTTCATGAATCTCCTCCATGAATCTTCATGAATCTCCATGAATCTCCATGAATCTACATGAATCTCCATGAATCTCCATGAATCTCCATGAATCTCCATGAATATCCATGAATATCCATGAATCTCCATGTATCTCCATGTATCTCCATGAATCTCCATGAATCTCCATGAATCTCCATGAATCTCCTCCATGAATCTCCTTCATCAATCTCCACGAATCTCCATGAATCTCCATGAATCTCCATGAATCTCCATGAATATCCATGAATATCCCTGAATCTCCATGTATCTCCATGAATCTCCATGAATATCCATGAATCTTCATGAATCTCCTCCATGAATCTTCATGAATCTCCATGAATCTCCATGCATCTCCATGAATCTCCATGAACCTCCTCCATGAATCTCCATGAATCTCCATGAATATCCTCCATGAATCTCCATGAATCTCCATGAATCTCCATGAATCTCCTTCATCAATCTCCACGAATCTCCATGAATCTACATGAATCTCCATGAATATCCATGAATCTCCATGAATCTCCATGAATATCCATGAATCTCCATGTATCTCCATGTATCTCCATGAATCTCCATGAATCTCCATGAATCTCCATGAATCTACATGAATCTCCATGAATCTCCATGAATCTCCATGAATCTCCATGAATATCCATGAATATCCATGAATCTCCATGTATCTCCATGTATCTCCATGAATCTCCATGAATCTCCATGTATCTCCATGAATCTACATGAATCTCCATGAATCTCCATGAATCTCCATGAATCTCCATGAATCTCCATGTATCTCTATGAATCTACATGAATCTCCATGAATCTCCATGAATCTCCTCCATAAATCACCATGAATCTCCTTCATCAATCTCCACGAATCTCCATGAATCTCCATGAATCTCCACGAATCTCCATGAATCTACATGAATCTCCATGAATCTCCATGAATCTCCATGAATCTCCATGAATATCCATGAATATCCATGAATCTCCATGTATCTCCATGTATCTCCATGAATCTCCATGAATCTCCATGTATCTCCATGAATCTACATGAATCTCCATGAATCTCCATGAATCTCCTCCATGAATCTCCATGAATCTCCATGATATCCTGTATGAATCTTCATGAATCTCCATGAATCTCCATGCATCTCCATGAATCTCCATGAATCTTCATGAACCTCCTCCATGAATCTCCATGAATCTCCATGAATATCCATGAATCTCCATGAATCTCCATGAATCTCCATGTATCTCCATGAATCTACATGAATCTCCATGAATCTCCATGAATCTCCTCCATGAATCTCCATAAATCACCATGAATCTCCTTCATCAATCTCCATGAATCTTCATGAATCTCCATGAATCTCCATGCATCTCCATGAATCTCCATGAATCTCCATGAACCTCCTCCATGAATCTCCATGAATCTCCATGAATATCCTCCATGAATCTCCATGAATCTCCATTAATCTCCATGTATCTCCATGAATATCCATGAATCTCCATGAATATCCATGAATCTTCATGAATCTCCTCCATGAATCTTCATGAATCTCCATGAATCTACATGAATCTCCATGAATCTCCATGAATATCCATGAATCTCCATGAATATCCATGAATCTTCATGAATCTCCTCCATGAATCTTCATGAATCTCCATGAATCTACATGAATCTCCATGAATCTCCATGAATCTCCATGAATCTCCATGAATATCCATGAATCTCCATGTATCTCCATGTATCTCCATGAATCTCCATGAATCTCCATGAATCTCCATGTATCTCC
This sequence comes from Lasioglossum villosulum, assembly GCA_963971365.1. NCBI lineage: Eukaryota > Metazoa > Arthropoda > Insecta > Hymenoptera > Halictidae > Lasioglossum > Lasioglossum villosulum. The sequence continues at coordinate 16,835,046 of OZ020500.1, read as the reverse complement.
ATGAATCTACATGAATCTCCATGAATCTCCATGAATCTCCTGCATGAATCTCCATAAATCACCATGAATCTCCATGATATCCTGTATGAATCTTCATGAATCTCCATGAATCTCCATGAATCTCCATGACCCTCCTCCATGAATCTCCATGAATCTCCATGAATATCCATGAATCTCCATGAATCTCCATGAATATCCATGAATCTCCATGAATCTCCATGAATCTCCATGTATCTCCATGAATCTACATGAATCTCCATGAATCTCCATGAATCTCCTCCATGAATCTCCATAAATCACCATGAATCTCCTTCATCAATCTCCACGAATCTCCATGAATCTCCATGAATCTCCATGAATCTCCATGAATATCCATGAATCTCCATAAATCAACATGAATCTCCTTCATCAATCTCCACGAATCTCCATGAATCTCCATGAATCTCCATGAATCTCCATGAATCTCCATGAACCTCCTTCATGAATCTCCATGAATCTCCATGAATATCCATGAACCTCCTCCATGAATCTCCATGAATCTCCTTCATCAATCTCCACGAATCTCCATGAATCTCCATGAATCTCCATGAATCTCCATGAATATCCATGAATATCCATGAATCTCCATGTATCTCCATGAATCTCCATGAATATCCATGAATCTTCATGAACCTCCTCCATGAATCTCCATGAATCTCCATGAACCTCCTCCATGAATCTCCATGAATCTCCATGAATATCCATGAACCTCCTCCATGAATCTCCATGAATCTCCATGAATCTCCATGAATCTACATGAATCTCCATGAATCTCCATGAATCTCCATGAATCTCCATGAATATCCATGAATATCCATTAATCTCCATGTATCTCCATGAATCTCCATGAATCTACATGAATCTCCATGAATCTCCATGAATCTCCATGAATATCCATGAATCTCCATGAATCTCCATGAACCTCCTCCATGAATCTCCATGAATCTCCATGAATATCCTCCATGAATCTCCATGAATCTCCATGAATCTCCATGAATCTCCTTCATCAATCTCCACGAATCTCCATGAATCTCCATGAATCTCCATGAATATCCATGAATATCCATTAATCTCCATGTATCTCCATGAATCTCCATGAATATCCATGAATCTTCATGAATCTCCTCCATGAATCTTCATGAATCTCCATGAATCTCCATGCATCTCCATGAATCTCCATGAATCTCCATGAATCTCCATGAACCTCCTCCATGAATCTCCATGAATCTCCATGAATATCCATGAACCTCCTCCATGAATATCCATGAATCTTCATGAATCTCCTCCATGAATCTTCATGAATCTCCATGAATCTCCATGCATCTCCATGAATCTCCATGAATCTCCATGAACCTCCTCCATGAATCTCCATGAATCTCCATGAATATCCTCCATGAATCTCCATGTATCTCCATGAATCTCCATGAATCTCCATGAATCTCCATGTATCTCTATGAATCTACATGAATCTCCATGAATCTCCATGAATCTCCTCCATAAATCACCATGAATCTCCTTCATCAATCTCCACGGATCTCCATGAATTTCCATGAATCTCCACGAATCTCCATGAATCTACATGAATCTCCATGAATCTCCATGAATCTCCATGAATCTCCATGAATATCCATGAATATCCATGAATCTCCATGTATCTCCATGTATCTCCATGAATCTCCATGAATCTCCATGTATCTCCATGAATCTACATGAATCTCCATGAATCTCCTCCATGAATCTCCATGAATCTCCATGATATCCTGTATGAATCTTCATGAATCTCCATGAATCTCCATGCATCTCCATGAATCTCCATGAATCTTCATGAACCTCCTCCATGAATCTCCATGAATCTCCATGAATCTCCATGAATCTCCATGAATCTCCATGAATCTCCATGTATCTCCATGAATCTACATGAATCTCCATGAATCTCCTCCATGAATCTCCATAAATCACCATGAATCTCCTTCATCAATCTCCATGAATCTCCATGAATCTCCATGAATCTCCATGAATATCCATGAATCTCCATGTATCTCCATGTATCTCCATGAATCTCCTCCATGAATCTTCATGAATCTCCATGAATCTCCATGCATCTCCATGAATCTCCATGAATCTCCATGAACCTCCTCCATGAATCTCCATGAATCTCCATGAATATCCTCCATGAATCTCCATGAATCTCCATGAATCTCCATGTATCTCCATGAATCTCCATGAATCTCCATGGATCTCCTCCATGAATCTCCATGAATCTGCATGAATCTCCTTCATCAATCTCCACGAATCTCCATGAATCTACATGAATCTCCATGAATCTCCATGAATATCCTCCATGAATTTCCATGAATCTCCATGAATCTCCATGAATCTCCATGAATCTCCATGAATATCCATGAATATCCATGAATCTCCATGTATCTCCATGAATCTCCATGAATATCCATGAATCTTCATGAATCTCCTCCATGAATCTTCATGAATCTCCATGAATCTCCATGCATCTCCATGAATCTCCATGAATCTCCATGAACCTCCTCCATGAATCTCCATGAATCTCCATGAACCTCCTCCATGAATCTCCATGAATCTCCATGAATATCCATGAACCTCCTCCATGAATCTCCATGAATCTCCATGAATCTCCATGAATCTACATGAATCTCCATGAATCTCCATGAATCTCCATGAATATCCATGAATATCCATTAATCTCCATGTATCTCCATGAATCTCCATGAATCTACATGAATCTCCATGAATCTCCATGAATCTCCATGAATATCCATGAATCTCCATGAATCTCCATGAACCTCCTCCATGAATCTCCATGAATCTCCATGAATATCCTCCATGAATCTCCATGAATCTCCATGAATCTCCATGAATCTCCTTCATCAATCTCCACGAATCTCCATGAATCTCCATGAATCTCCATGAATATCCATGAATATCCATTAATCTCCATGTATCTCCATGAATCTCCATGAATCTCCATGAATCTCCATGTATCTCCATGAATCTACATGAATCTCCATGAATCTCCATGAATCTCCTCCATGAATCTCCATAAATCACCATGAATATCCATGAACCTCCTCCATGAATCTCCATGAATCTCCATGAATCTCCATGAATCTACATGAATCTCCATGAATCTCCATGAATCTCCATGAATCTCCATGAATATCCATGAATATCCATTAATCTCCATGTATCTCCATGAATCTCCATGAATCTACATGAATCTCCATGAATCTCCATGAATCTCCATGAATATCCATGAATCTCCATGAATCTCCATGAACCTCCTCCATGAATCTCCATGAATCTCCATGAATATCCTCCATGAATCTCCATGAATCTCCATGAATCTCCATGAATCTCCTTCATCAATCTCCACGAATCTCCATGAATCTCCATGAATCTCCATGAATATCCATGAATATCCATTAATCTCCATGTATCTCCATGAATCTCCATGAATATCCATGAATCTTCATGAATCTCCTCCATGAATCTTCATGAATCTCCATGAATCTCCATGCATCTCCATGAATCTCCATGAATCTCCATGAATCTCCATGAACCTCCTCCATGAATCTCCATGAATCTCCATGAATATCCTCCATGAATCTCCATGAATCTCCATGAATCTCCATGTATCTCCATGAATCTACATGAATCTCCATGAATCTCCATGATTCTCCTCCATGAATCTCCATGAATCACCATGAATCTCCTTCATCAATCTCCACGAATCTCCATGAATCTCCATGAATCTCCATGAATATCCATGAATATCCATGAATCTCCATGTATCTCCATGTATCTCCATGAATCTCCATGAATCTCCATGAATCTCCATGTATCTCTATGAATCTACATGAATCTCCATGAATCTCCATGAATCTCCTCCATAAATCACCATGAATCTCCTTCATCAATCTCCACGGATCTCCATGAATTTCCATGAATCTCCACGAATCTCCATGAATCTACATGAATCTCCATGAATCTCCATGAATCTCCATGAATCTCCATGAATATCCATGAATATCCATGAATCTCCATGTATCTCCATGTATCTCCATGAATCTCCATGAATCTCCATGTATCTCCATGAATCTACATGAATCTCCATGAATCTCCTCCATGAATCTCCATGAATCTCCATGATATCCTGTATGAATCTTCATGAATCTCCATGAATCTCCATGCATCTCCATGAATCTCCATGAATCTTCATGAACCTCCTCCATGAATCTCCATGAATCTCCATGAATCTCCATGAATCTCCATGAATCTCCATGAATCTCCATGTATCTCCATGAATCTACATGAATCTCCATGAATCTCCTCCATGAATCTCCATAAATCACCATGAATCTCCTTCATCAATCTCCATGAATCTCCATGAATCTCCATGAATCTCCATGAATATCCATGAATCTCCATGTATCTCCATGTATCTCCATGAATCTCCTCCATGAATCTTCATGAATCTCCATGAATCTCCATGCATCTCCATGAATCTCCATGAATCTCCATGAACCTCCTCCATGAATCTCCATGAATCTCCATGAATATCCTCCATGAATCTCCATGAATATCCATGAATCTCCATGTATCTCCATGAATCTCCATGAATATCCATGAATCTTCATGAATCTCCTCCATGAATCTTCATGAATCTCCATGAATCTCCATGCATCTCCATGAATCTCCATGAATCTCCATGAACCTCCTCCATGAATCTCCATGAATCTCCATGAACCTCCTCCATGAATCTCCATGAATCTCCATGAATATCCATGAACCTCCTCCATGAATCTCCATGAATCTCCATGAATCTCCATGAATCTACATGAATCTCCATGAATCTCCATGAATCTCCATGAATCTCCATGAATATCCATGAATATCCATTAATCTCCATGTATCTCCATGAATCTCCATGAATCTACATGAATCTCCATGAATCTCCATGAATCTCCATGAATATCCATGAATCTCCATGAATCTCCATGAACCTCCTCCATGAATCTCCATGAATCTCCATGAATATCCTCCATGAATCTCCATGAATCTCCATGAATCTCCATGAATCTCCTTCATCAATCTCCACGAATCTCCATGAATCTCCATGAATCTCCATGAATATCCATGAATATCCATTAATCTCCATGTATCTCCATGAATCTCCATGAATATCCATGAATCTTCATGAATCTCCTCCATGAATCTTCATGAATCTCCATGAATCTCCATGCATCTCCATGAATCTCCATGAATCTCCATGAACCTCCTCCATGAATCTCCATGAATCTCCATGAATATCCATGAACCTCCTCCATGAATATCCATGAATCTTCATGAATCTCCTCCATGAATCTTCATGAATCTCCATGAATCTCCATGCATCTCCATGAATCTCCATGAATCTCCATGAACCTCCTCCATGAATCTCCATGAATCTCCATGAATATCCTCCATGAATCTCCATGAATCTCCATGAATCTCCATGTATCTCCATGAATCTACATGAATCTCCATGAATCTCCATGATTCTCCTCCATGAATCTCCATGAATCTCCATGAATCACCATGAATCTCCTTCATCAATCTCCACGAATCTCCATGAATCTCCATGAATCTCCATGAATATCCATGAATATCCATGAATCTCCATGTATCTCCATGTATCTCCATGAATCTCCATGAATCTCCATGAATCTCCATGTATCTCTATGAATCTACATGAATCTCCATGAATCTCCATGAATCTCCTCCATAAATCACCATGAATCTCCTTCATCAATCTCCACGGATCTCCATGAATTTCCATGAATCTCCACGAATCTCCATGAATCTACATGAATCTCCATGAATCTCCATGAATCTCCATGAATCTCCATGAATATCCATGAATATCCATGAATCTCCATGTATCTCCATGTATCTCCATGAATCTCCATGAATCTCCATGTATCTCCATGAATCTACATGAATCTCCATGAATCTCCTCCATGAATCTCCATGAATCTCCATGATATCCTGTATGAATCTTCATGAATCTCCATGAATCTCCATGCATCTCCATGAATCTCCATGAATCTTCATGAACCTCCTCCATGAATCTCCATGAATCTCCATGAATCTCCATGAATCTCCATGAATCTCCATGAATCTCCATGTATCTCCATGAATCTACATGAATCTCCATGAATCTCCTCCATGAATCTCCATAAATCACCATGAATCTCCTTCATCAATCTCCATGAATCTCCATGAATCTCCATGAATCTCCATGAATATCCATGAATCTCCATGTATCTCCATGTATCTCCATGAATCTCCTCCATGAATCTTCATGAATCTCCATGAATCTCCATGCATCTCCATGAATCTCCATGAATCTCCATGAACCTCCTCCATGAATCTCCATGAATCTCCATGAATATCCTCCATGAATCTCCATGAATCTCCATGAATCTCCATGTATCTCCATGAATCTCCATGAATCTCCATGGATCTCCTCCATGAATCTCCATGAATCTGCATGAATCTCCTTCATCAATCTCCACGAATCTCCATGAATCTACATGAATCTCCATGAATCTCCATGAATATCCTCCATGAATTTCCATGAATCTCCATGAATCTCCATGAATCTCCATGAATATCCATGAATATCCAGTAATCTCCATGTATCTCCATGAATCTCCATGAATCTACATGAATCTCCATGAATCTCCATGAATCTCCATGAATATCCATGAATCTCCATGAATATCCATGAATCTTCATGAATCTCCTCCAAGAATCTTCACGAATCTCCATGAATCTTCATGCATCTCCATGAATCTCCATGAATCTCCATGAACCTCCTCCATGAATCTCCATGAATCTACATGAATCTCCATGAATCTCCATGAATCTCCATGAATCTCCATGAATATCCATGAATATCCATGAATCTTCATGAATCTCCTCCATGAATCTTCATGAATCTCCATGAATCTTCATGCATCTCCATGAATCTCCATGAATCTCCATGAACCTCCTCCATGAATCTCCATGAATCTACATGAATCTCCATGAATCTCCATGAATCTCCATGAATCTCCATGAATATCCATGAATATCCATGAATCTCCATGTATCTCCATGTATCTCCATGAATCTCCATGAATCTCCATGAATCTCCATGAATCTCCTCCATGAATCTCCATGAATCACCATGAATCTCCTTCATCAATCTCCACGAATCTCCATGAATCTCCATGAATCTCCATGCATCTCCATGAATATCCATGAATATCCCTGAATCTCCATGTATCTCCATGAATCTCCATGAATATCCATGAATCTTCATGAACCTCCTCCATGAATCTTCATGAATCTCCATGAATCTCCATGCATCTCCATGAATCTTCATGAATCTCCATGAATCTCCATGAATCTCCATGAACCTCCTCCATGAATCTCCATGAATCTCCATGAATATCCATGAACCTCCTCCATGAATATCCATGAATCTTCATGAATCTCCTCCATGAATCTTCATGAATCTCCATGAATCTCCATGCATCTCCATGAATCTCCATGAACCTCCTCCATGAATCTCCATGAATCTCAATGAATATCCTCCATGAATCTCCATGAATCTCCATGAATCTCCATGTATCTCCATGAATCTACATGAATCTCCATGAATCTCCATGATTCTCCTCCATGAATCTCCATGAATCACCATGAATCTCCTTCATCAATCTCCACGAATCTCCATGAATCTCCATGAATCTCCATGAATATCCATGAATATCCATGAATCTCCATGTATCTCCATGTATCTCCATGAATCTCCATGAATCTCCATGAATCTCCATGTATCTCTATGAATCTACATGAATCTCCATGAATCTCCATGAATCTCCTCCATAAATCACCATGAATCTCCTTCATCAATCTCCACGGATCTCCATGAATTTCCATGAATCTCCACGAATCTCCATGAATCTACATGAATCTCCATGAATCTCCATGAATCTCCATGAATCTCCATGAATATCCATGAATATCCATGAATCTCCATGTATCTCCATGTATCTCCATGAATCTCCATGAATCTCCATGTATCTCCATGAATCTACATGAATCTCCATGAATCTCCTCCATGAATCTCCATGAATCTCCATGATATCCTGTATGAATCTTCATGAATCTCCATGAATCTCCATGCATCTCCATGAATCTCCATGAATCTTCATGAACCTCCTCCATGAATCTCCATGAATCTCCATGAATCTCCATGAATCTCCATGAATCTCCATGAATCTCCATGTATCTCCATGAATCTACATGAATCTCCATGAATCTCCTCCATGAATCTCCATAAATCACCATGAATCTCCTTCATCAATCTCCATGAATCTCCATGAATCTCCATGAATCTCCATGAATATCCATGAATCTCCATGTATCTCCATGTATCTCCATGAATCTCCTCCATGAATCTTCATGAATCTCCATGAATCTCCATGCATCTCCATGAATCTCCATGAATCTCCATGAACCTCCTCCATGAATCTCCATGAATCTCCATGAATATCCTCCATGAATCTCCATGAATCTCCATGAATCTCCATGTATCTCCATGAATCTCCATGAATCTCCATGGATCTCCTCCATGAATCTCCATGAATCTGCATGAATCTCCTTCATCAATCTCCACGAATCTCCATGAATCTACATGAATCTCCATGAATCTCCATGAATATCCTCCATGAATTTCCATGAATCTCCATGAATCTCCATGAATCTCCATGAATATCCATGAATATCCATTAATCTCCATGTATCTCCATGAATCTCCATGAATCTACATGAATCTCCATGAATCTCCATGAATCTCCATGAATCTCCATGAATATCCATGAATCTCCATGAATATCCATGAATCTTCATGAATCTCCTCCAAGAATCTTCACGAATCTCCATGAATCTTCATGCATCTCCATGAATCTCCATGAATCTCCATGAACCTCCTCCATGAATCTCCATGAATCTACATGAATCTCCATGAATCTCCATGAATCTCCATGAATCTCCATGAATATCCATGAATATCCATTAATCTCCATGTATCTCCATGAATCTCCATGAATCTACATGAATCTCCATGAATCTCCATGAATCTCCATGAATATCCATGAATCTCCATGAATATCCATGAATCTTCATGAATCTCCTCCATGAATCTTCATGAATCTCCATGAATCTTCATGCATCTCCATGAATCTCCATGAATCTCCATGAACCTCCTCCATGAATCTCCATGAATCTACATGAATCTCCATGAATCTCCATGAATCTCCATGAATCTCCATGAATATCCATGAATATCCATGAATCTCCATGTATCTCCATGTATCTCCATGAATCTCCATGAATCTCCATGAATCTCCATGAATCTCCTCCATGAATCTCCATGAATCACCATGAATCTCCTTCATCAATCTCCACGAATCTCCATGAATCTCCATGAATCTCCATGCATCTCCATGAATATCCATGAATATCCCTGAATCTCCATGTATCTCCATGAATCTCCATGAATATCCATGAATCTTCATGAACCTCCTCCATGAATCTTCATGAATCTCCATGAATCTCCATGCATCTCCATGAATCTCCATGAATCTCCATGAATATCCATGAATCTCCATGTATCTCCATGAATATCCATGAATATCCCTGAATCTCCATGTATCTCCATGAATCTCCATGAATATCCATGAATCTTCATGAATCTCCTCCATGAATCTTCATGAATCTCCATGAATCTCCATGCATCTCCATGAATCTCCATGAATCTCCATGAACCTCCTCCATGAATCTCCATGAATCTCCATGAATATCCTCCATGAATCTCCATGAATCTCCATGAATCTCCATGAATCTCCTTCATCAATCTCCACGAATATCCATGAATCTACATGAATCTCCATGAATCTCCATGAATCTCCATGAATCTCCATGAATATCCATGAATCTCCATGTATCTCCATGTATCTCCATGAATCTCCATGAATCTCCATGAATCTCCATGTATCTCCATGAATCTACATGAATCTCCATGAATCTCCATGAATCTCCATAAATCACCATGAATCTCCATGATATCCTGTATGAATCTTCATGAATCTCCATGAATCTCCATGCATCTCCATGAATCTCCATAAATCTCCATGAATCTCCTCCATGAATCTTCATGAATCTCCATGAATCTCCATGCATCTCCATGAATCTCCATGAATCTCCATGAACCTCCTCCATGAATATCCGTGAATCTCCATGAATATCCTCCATGAATCTCCATGAATCTCCATGAATCTCCATGAATCTCCTTCATCAATCTCCACGAATCTCCATGAATCTACATGAATCTCCATGAATCTCCATGAATCTCCATGAATCTCCATGAATATCCATGAATCTCCATGTATCTCCATGTATCTCCATGAATCTCCATGAATCTCCATGTATCTCCATGAATCTACATGAATCTCCATGAATCTCCATGAATCTCCTCCATGAATCTCCATAAATCACCATGAATCTCCATGATATCCTGTATGAATCTTCATGAATCTCCATGAATCTCCATGCATCTCCATGAATCTCCATGAATCTCCATGACCCTCCTCCATGAATCTCCATGAATCTCCATGAATATCCATGAATCTCCATGAATCTCCATGAATATCCATGAATCTCCATGAATCTCCATGAATCTCCATGTATCTCCATGAATCTACATGAATCTCCATGAATCTCCATGTATCTCCATGAATCTCCATGAATATCCATGAACCTCCTCCATGAATATCCATTAATCTCCATGTATCTCCATGAATCTCCATGAATCTACATGAATCTCCATGAATCTCCATGAATCTCCATGAATCTCCATGAATATCCATGAATCTCCATGAATATCCATGAATCTTCATGAATCTCCTCCATGAATCTCCATGAATCTCCATGAATCTCCATGAATATCCATGAATCTCCATGTATCTCCATGTATCTCCATGAATCTCCATGAATCTCCATGTATCTCCATGAATCTACATGAATCTCCATGAATCTCCATGAATCTCCTCCATGAATCTCCATAAATCACCATGAATCTCCATGATATCCTGTATGAATCTTCATGAATCTCCATGAATCTACATGAATCTCCATGAATCTCCATGAATCTCCATGAATCTCCATGAATATCCATGAATATCCATGAATCTCCATGTATCTCCATGTATCTCCATGAATCTCCATGAATCTCCATGAATCTCCATGAATCTCCTCCATGAATCTCCTTCATCAATCTCCACGAATCTCCATGAATCTCCATGAATCTCCATGAATCTCCATGAATATCCATGAATATCCCTGAATCTCCATGTATCTCCATGAATCTCCATGAATATCCATGAATCTTCATGAATCTCCTCCATGAATCTTCATGAATCTCCATGAATCTCCATGCATCTCCATGAATCTCCATGAATCTCCATGAACCTCCTCCATGAATCTCCATGAATCTCCATGAATATCCTCCATGAATCTCCATGAATCTCCATGAATCTCCATGAATCTCCTTCATCAATCTCCACGAATCTCCATGAATCTACATGAATCTCCATAAATCTCCATGAATCTCCATGAATCTCCATGAATATCCATGAATATCCATGAATCTCCATGTATCTCCATGTATCTCCATGAATCTCCATGAATCTCCATGTATCTCCATGAATCTACATGAATCTCCATGAATCTCCATGAATCTCCATGAATCTCCATGAATCTCCATGTATCTCTATGAATCTACATGAATCTCCATGAATCTCCATGAATCTCCTCCATAAATCACCATGAATCTCCTTCATCAATCTCCACGAATCTCCATGAATCTCCATGAATCTCCACGAATCTCCATGAATCTACATGAATCTCCATGAATCTCCATGAATCTCCATGAATCTCCATGAATATCCATGAATATCCATGAATCTCCATGTATCTCCATGTATCTCCATGAATCTCCATGAATCTCCATGTATCTCCATGAATCTACATGAATCTCCATGAATCTCCATGAATCTCCTCCATGAATCTCCATGAATCTCCATGATATCCTGTATGAATCTTCATGAATCTCCATGAATCTCCATGCATCTCCATGAATCTCCATGAATCTTCATGAACCTCCTCCATGAATCTCCATGAATCTCCATGAATATCCATGAATCTCCATGAATCTCCATGAATCTCCATGTATCTCCATGAATCTACATGAATCTCCATGAATCTCCATGAATCTCCTCCATGAATCTCCATAAATCACCATGAATCTCCTTCATCAATCTCCATGAATCTACATGAATCTCCATGAATCTCCATGCATCTCCATGAATCTCCATGAATCTCCATGAACCTCCTCCATGAATCTCCATGAATCTCCATGAATATCCTCCATGAATCTCCATGAATCTCCATGAATCTCCATGTATCTCCATGAATATCCATGAATCTCCATGAATATCCATGAATCTTCATGAATCTCCTCCATGAATCTTCATGAATCTCCATGAATCTACATGAATCTCCATGAATCTCCATGAATATCCATGAATCTCCATGAATATCCATGAATCTTCATGAATCTCCTCCATGAATCTTCATGAATCTCCATGAATCTACATGAATCTCCATGAATCTCCATGAATCTCCATGAATGTCCATGAACCTCCTCCATGAATCTCCATGAATCTCCATGAACCTCCTCCATGAATCTCCATGAATCTCCATGAATATCCATGAACCTCCTCCATGAGTCTCCATGAATCTCCATGAATCTCCATGAATCTCCTTCATCAATCTCCACGAATCTCCATGAATATCCATGAATATCCATGAATCTCCATGTATCTCCATGAATCTCCATGAATATCCATGAATCTTCATGAATCTCCTCCATGAATCTTCATGAATCTCCATGAATCTCCATGCATCTCCATGAATCTCCATGAATATCCATGAACCTCCTCCATGAATCTCCATGAATCTCCATGAATATCCTCCATGAATCTCCATGAATCTCCATGAATCTCCATGAATCTCCTTCATCAATCTCCACGAATCTCCATGAATCTACATGAATCTCCATGAATCTCCATGAATCTCCATGAATCTCCATGAATATCCATGAATCTCCATGAATATCCATGAATCTTCATGAATCTCCTCCATGAATCTTCATGAATCTCCATGAATCTCCATGAATATCCATGAATATCCATGAATCTCCATGAATCTTCATGAATCTCCATGAATCTCCATGCATCTCCATGAATCTCCATGAATCTCCATGACCCTCCTCCATGAATCTCCATGAATCTCCATGAATATCCATGAATCTCCATGAATCTCCATGAATATCCATGTATCTCCATGAATCTACATGAATCTCCATGAATCTCCAGGAATCTCCTCCATGAATCTCCATAAATCACCATGAATCTCCTTCATCAATCTCCATGAATCTCCATGAATCTCCATGAATCTCCATGAATATCCATGAATCTCCATGTATCTCCATGTATCTCCATGAATCTCCTCCATGAATCTTCATGAATCTCCATGAATCTCCATGCATCTCCATGAATCTCCATGAATCTCCATGAACCTCCTCCATGAATCTCCATGAATCTCCATGAATATCCTCCATGAATCTCCATGAATCTCCATGAATCTCCATGTATCTCCATGAATCTCCATGAATCTCCATGGATCTCCTCCATGAATCTCCATGAATCTGCATGAATCTCCTTCATCAATCTCCACGAATCTCCATGAATCTACATGAATCTCCATGAATCTCCATGAATATCCTCCATGAATCTCCATGAATCTCCATGAATCTCCATGAATATCCATGAATATCCATTAATCTCCATGTATCTCCATGAATCTCCATGAATCTACATGAATCTCCATGAATCTCCATGAATCTCCATGAATCTCCATGAATATCCATGAATCTCCATTAATCTCCATGTATCTCCATGAATCTCCATGAATATCCATGAATCTTCATGAATCTCCTCCATGAATCTTCATGAATCTCCATGAATCTCCATGCATCTCCATGAATCTCCATGAATCTCCATGAACCTCCTCCATGAATCTCCATGAATCTCCATGAATATCCATGAACCTCCTCCATGAATATCCATGAATCTTCATGAATCTCCTCCATGAATCTTCACGAATCTCCATGAATCTTCATGCATCTCCATGAATCTCCATGAATCTCCATGAACCTCCTCCATGAATCTCCATGAATCTACATGAATCTCCATGAATCTCCATGAATCTCCATGAATCTCCATGAATCTCCATGAATCTCCATGAATATCCATGAATATCCATTAATCTCCATGTATCTCCATGAATCTCCTCCATGAATCTCCTTCATCAATCTCCACGAATCTCCATGAATCTCCATGAATCTCCATGAATCTCCATGAATATCCATGAATATCCCTGAATCTCCATGTATCTCCATGAATCTCCATGAATATCCATGAATCTTCATGAATCTCCTCCATGAATCTTCATGAATCTCCATGAATCTCCATGAATATCCATGTATCTCCATGAATCTCCATGAATATCCATGAACCTCCTCCATGAATATCCATTAATCTCCATGTATCTCCATGAATCTCCATGAATCTACATGAATCTCCATGAATCTCCATGAATCTCCATGAATCTCCATGTATCTCCATGAATCTACATGAATCTCCATGAATCTCCATGTATCTCCATGAATCTCCATGAATATCCATGAACCTCCTCCATGAATATCCATTAATCTCCATGTATCTCCATGAATCTCCATGAATCTACATGAATCTCCATGAATCTCCATGAATCTCCATGAATCTCCATGAATATCCATGAATCTCCATGAATATCCATGAATCTTCATGAATCTCCTCCATGAATCTCCATGAATCTCCATGAATCTCCATGAATATCCATGAATCTCCATGTATCTCCATGTATCTCCATGAATCTCCATGAATCTCCATGTATCTCCATGAATCTACATGAATCTCCATGAATCTCCATGAATCTCCTCCATGAATCTCCATAAATCACCATGAATCTCCATGATATCCTGTATGAATCTTCATGAATCTCCATGAATCTACATGAATCTCCATGAATCTCCATGAATCTCCATGAATCTCCATGAATATCCATGAATATCCATGAATCTCCATGTATCTCCATGTATCTCCATGAATCTCCATGAATCTCCATGAATCTCCATGAATCTCCTCCATGAATCTCCTTCATCAATCTCCACGAATCTCCATGAATCTCCATGAATCTCCATGAATCTCCATGAATATCCATGAATATCCCTGAATCTCCATGTATCTCCATGAATCTCCATGAATATCCATGAATCTTCATGAATCTCCTCCATGAATCTTCATGAATCTCCATGAATCTCCATGCATCTCCATGAATCTCCATGAATCTCCATGAACCTCCTCCATGAATCTCCATGAATCTCCATGAATATCCTCCATGAATCTCCATGAATCTCCATGAATCTCCATGAATCTCCTTCATCAATCTCCACGAATCTCCATGAATCTACATGAATCTCCATAAATCTCCATGAATCTCCATGAATCTCCATGAATATCCATGAATATCCATGAATCTCCATGTATCTCCATGTATCTCCATGAATCTCCATGAATCTCCATGTATCTCCATGAATCTACATGAATCTCCATGAATCTCCATGAATCTCCATGAATCTCCATGAATCTCCATGTATCTCTATGAATCTACATGAATCTCCATGAATCTCCATGAATCTCCTCCATAAATCACCATGAATCTCCTTCATCAATCTCCACGAATCTCCATGAATCTCCATGAATCTCCACGAATCTCCATGAATCTACATGAATCTCCATGAATCTCCATGAATCTCCATGAATCTCCATGAATATCCATGAATATCCATGAATCTCCATGTATCTCCATGTATCTCCATGAATCTCCATGAATCTCCATGTATCTCCATGAATCTACATGAATCTCCATGAATCTCCATGAATCTCCTCCATGAATCTCCATGAATCTCCATGATATCCTGTATGAATCTTCATGAATCTCCATGAATCTCCATGCATCTCCATGAATCTCCATGAATCTTCATGAACCTCCTCCATGAATCTCCATGAATCTCCATGAATATCCATGAATCTCCATGAATCTCCATGAATCTCCATGTATCTCCATGAATCTACATGAATCTCCATGAATCTCCATGAATCTCCTCCATGAATCTCCATAAATCACCATGAATCTCCTTCATCAATCTCCATGAATCTACATGAATCTCCATGAATCTCCATGCATCTCCATGAATCTCCATGAATCTCCATGAACCTCCTCCATGAATCTCCATGAATCTCCATGAATATCCTCCATGAATCTCCATGAATCTCCATGAATCTCCATGTATCTCCATGAATATCCATGAATCTCCATGAATATCCATGAATCTTCATGAATCTCCTCCATGAATCTTCATGAATCTCCATGAATCTACATGAATCTCCATGAATCTCCATGAATATCCATGAATCTCCATGAATATCCATGAATCTTCATGAATCTCCTCCATGAATCTTCATGAATCTCCATGAATCTACATGAATCTCCATGAATCTCCATGAATCTCCATGAATGTCCATGAACCTCCTCCATGAATCTCCATGAATCTCCATGAACCTCCTCCATGAATCTCCATGAATCTCCATGAATATCCATGAACCTCCTCCATGAGTCTCCATGAATCTCCATGAATCTCCATGAATCTCCTTCATCAATCTCCACGAATCTCCATGAATATCCATGAATATCCATGAATCTCCATGTATCTCCATGAATCTCCATGAATATCCATGAATCTTCATGAATCTCCTCCATGAATCTTCATGAATCTCCATGAATCTCCATGCATCTCCATGAATCTCCATGAATATCCATGAACCTCCTCCATGAATCTCCATGAATCTCCATGAATATCCTCCATGAATCTCCATGAATCTCCATGAATCTCCATGAATCTCCTTCATCAATCTCCACGAATCTCCATGAATCTACATGAATCTCCATGAATCTCCATGAATCTCCATGAATCTCCATGAATATCCATGAATCTCCATGAATATCCATGAATCTTCATGAATCTCCTCCATGAATCTTCATGAATCTCCATGAATCTCCATGAATATCCATGAATATCCATGAATCTCCATGAATCTTCATGAATCTCCATGAATCTCCATGCATCTCCATGAATCTCCATGAATCTCCATGACCCTCCTCCATGAATCTCCATGAATCTCCATGAATATCCATGAATCTCCATGAATCTCCATGAATATCCATGTATCTCCATGAATCTACATGAATCTCCATGAATCTCCAGGAATCTCCTCCATGAATCTCCATAAATCACCATGAATCTCCTTCATCAATCTCCATGAATCTCCATGAATCTCCATGAATCTCCATGAATATCCATGAATCTCCATGTATCTCCATGTATCTCCATGAATCTCCTCCATGAATCTTCATGAATCTCCATGAATCTCCATGCATCTCCATGAATCTCCATGAATCTCCATGAACCTCCTCCATGAATCTCCATGAATCTCCATGAATATCCTCCATGAATCTCCATGAATCTCCATGAATCTCCATGTATCTCCATGAATCTCCATGAATCTCCATGGATCTCCTCCATGAATCTCCATGAATCTGCATGAATCTCCTTCATCAATCTCCACGAATCTCCATGAATCTACATGAATCTCCATGAATCTCCATGAATATCCTCCATGAATCTCCATGAATCTCCATGAATCTCCATGAATATCCATGAATATCCATTAATCTCCATGTATCTCCATGAATCTCCATGAATCTACATGAATCTCCATGAATCTCCATGAATCTCCATGAATCTCCATGAATATCCATGAATCTCCATGAATATCCATGAATCTTCATGAATCTCCTCCATGAATCTTCACGAATCTCCATGAATCTTCATGCATCTCCATGAATCTCCATGAATCTCCATGAACCTCCTCCATGAATCTCCATGAATCTACATGAATCTCCATGAATCTCCATGAATCTCCATGAATCTCCATGAATCTCCATGAATCTCCATGAATATCCATGAATATCCATTAATCTCCATGTATCTCCATGAATCTCCTCCATGAATCTCCTTCATCAATCTCCACGAATCTCCATGAATCTCCATGAATCTCCATGAATCTCCATGAATATCCATGAATATCCCTGAATCTCCATGTATCTCCATGAATCTCCATGAATATCCATGAATCTTCATGAATCTCCTCCATGAATCTTCATGAATCTCCATGAATCTCCATGCATCTCCATGAATCTCCATGAATCTCCATGAACCTCCTCCATGAATCTCCATGAATCTCCATGAATATCCTCCATGAATCTCCATGAATCTCCATGAATCTCCATGAATCTCCTTCATCAATCTCCACGAATCTCCATGAATCTACATGAATCTCCATGAATCTCCATGAATCTCCATGAATCTCCATGAATATCCATGAATCTCCATGTATCTCCATGTATCTCCATGAATCTCCATGAATCTCCATGAATCTCCATGAATCTCCTCCATAAATCACCATGAATCTCCTTCATCAATCTCCACGAATCTCCATGAATTTCCATGAATCTCCACGAATCTCCATGAATCTACATGAATCTCCATGAATCTCCATGAATCTCCATGAATCTCCATGAATATCCATGAATATCCATGAATCTCCATGTATCTCCATGTATCTCCATGAATCTCCATGAATCTCCATGTATCTCCATGAATCTACATGAATCTCCATGAATCTCCATGAATCTCCATGAATCTCCATGAATCTCCATGTATCTCTATGAATCTACATGAATCTCCATGAATCTCCATGAATCTCCTCCATAAATCACCATGAATCTCCTTCATCAATCTCCACGAATCTCCATGAATCTCCATGAATCTCCACGAATTTCCATGAATCTACATGAATCTCCATGAATCTCCATGTATCTCCATGAATCTCCATGAATCTCCATGTATCTCCATGAATCTACATGAATCTCCATGAATCTCCATGAATCTCCTCCATGAATCTCCATGAATCTCCATGATATCCTGTATGAATCTTCATGAATCTCCATGAATCTCCATGCATCTCCATGAATCTCCATGAATCTCCATGAACCTCCTCCATGAATCTCCATGAATCTCCATGAATATCCTCCATGAATCTCCATGAATCTCCATGAATCTCCATGTATCTCCATGAATATCCATGAATCTCCATGAATATCCATGAATCTTCATGAATCTCCTCCATGAATCTTCATGAATCTCCATGAATCTACATGAATCTCCATGAATCTCCATGAATATCCATGAATTTCCATGAATATCCATGAATCTTCATGAATCTCCTCCATGAATCTTCATGAATCTCCATGAATCTACATGAATCTCCATGAATCTCCATGAATCTCCATGAATCTCCATGAATATCCATGAATCTCCATGTATCTCCATGTATCTCCATGAATCTCCATGAATCTCCATGAATCTCAATGTATCTCCATGAATCTACATGAATCTCCATGAATCTCCATGAATCTCCTGCATGAATCTCCATAAATCACCATGAATCTCCATGATATCCTGTATGAATCTTCATGAATCTCCATGAATCTCCATGAATCTCCATGACCCTCCTCCATGAATCTCCATGAATCTCCATGAATATCCATGAATCTCCATGAATCTCCATGAATATCCATGAATCTCCATGAATCTCCATGAATCTCCATGTATCTCCATGAATCTACATGAATCTCCATGAATCTCCATGAATCTCCTCCATGAATCTCCATAAATCACCATGAATCTCCTTCATCAATCTCCACGAATCTCCATGAATCTCCATGAATCTCCATGAATCTCCATGAATATCCATGAATCTCCATAAATCACCATGAATCTCCTTCATCAATCTCCACGAATCTCCATGAATCTCCATGAATCGCCATGAATCTCCATGAATCTCCATGAACCTCCTTCATGAATCTCCATGAATCTCCATGAATATCCATGAACCTCCTCCATGAATCTCCATGAATCTCCTTCATCAATCTCCACGAATCTCTATGAATCTCCATGAATCTCCATGAATCTCCATGAATATCCATGAATATCCATGAATCTCCATGTATCTCCATGAATCTCCATGAATATCCATGAATCTTCATGAATCTCCTCCATGAATCTTCATGAATCTCCATGAATCTCCATGCATCTCCATGAATCTCCATGAATCTCCATGAACCTCCTCCATGAATCTCCATGAATCTCCATGAACCTCCTCCATGAATCTCCATGAACCTCCATGAATATCCATGAACCTCCTCCATGAATCTCCATGAATCTCCATGAATCTCCATGAATCTCCTTCATCAATCTCCACGAATCTCCATGAATATCCATGAATATCCATGAATCTCCATGTATCTCCATGAATCTCCATGAATATCCATGAATCTTCATGAATCTCCATGAATCTCCATGAATCTCCATGAATCTCCTTCATCAATCTCCACGAATCTCCATGAATCTACATGAATCTCCATGAATCTCCATGAATCTCCATGAATCTCCATGAATATCCATGAATCTCCATGTATCTCCATGTATCTCCATGAATCTCCATGAATCTCCATGAATCTCCATGAATCTCCTCCATAAATCACCATGAATCTCCTTCATCAATCTCCACGAATCTCCATGAATTTCCATGAATCTCCACGAATCTCCATGAATCTACATGAATCTCCATGAATCTCCATGAATCTCCATGAATCTCCATGAATATCCATGAATATCCATGAATCTCCATGTATCTCCATGTATCTCCATGAATCTCCATGAATCTCCATGTATCTCCATGAATCTACATGAATCTCCATGAATCTCCATGAATCTCCATGAATCTCCATGAATCTCCATGTATCTCTATGAATCTACATGAATCTCCATGAATCTCCATGAATCTCCTCCATAAATCACCATGAATCTCCTTCATCAATCTCCACGAATCTCCATGAATCTCCATGAATCTCCACGAATTTCCATGAATCTACATGAATCTCCATGAATCTCCATGAATCTCCATGAATCTCCATGAATATCCATGAATATCCATGAATCTCCATGTATCTCCATGTATCTCCATGAATCTCCATGAATCTCCATGTATCTCCATGAATCTACATGAATCTCCATGAATCTCCATGAATCTCCTCCATGAATCTCCATGAATCTCCATGATATCCTGTATGAATCTTCATGAATCTCCATGAATCTCCATGAATCTCCATGAATCTCCTCCATGAATCTCCATAAATCACCATGAATCTCCTTCATCAATCTCCATGAATCTTCATGAATCTCCATGAATCTCCATGCATCTCCATGAATCTCCATGAATCTCCATGAACCTCCTCCATGAATCTCCATGAATCTCCATGAATATCCTCCATGAATCTCCATGAATCTCCATGAATCTCCATGTATCTCCATGAATATCCATGAATCTCCATGAATATCCATGAATCTTCATGAATCTCCTCCATGAATCTTCATGAATCTCCATGAATCTACATGAATCTCCATGAATCTCCATGAATATCCATGAATCTTCATGAATCTCCTCCATGAATCTTCATGAATCTCCATGAATCTACATGAATCTCCATGAATCTCCATGAATCTCCATGAATCTCCATGAATATCCATGAATCTCCATGAATATCCATGAATCTCCATGTATCTCCATGTATCTCCATGAATCTCCATGAATCTCCATGAATCTCAATGTATCTCCATGAATCTACATGAATCTCCATGAATCTCCATGAATCTCCTGCATGAATCTCCATAAATCACCATGAATCTCCATGATATCCTGTATGAATCTTCATGAATCTCCATGAATCTCCATGAATCTCCATGACCCTCCTCCATGAATCTCCATGAATCTCCATGAATATCCATGAATCTCCATGAATCTCCATGAATATCCATGAATCTCCATGAATCTCCATGAATCTCCATGTATCTCCATGAATCTACATGAATCTCCATGAATCTCCATGAATCTCCTCCATGAATCTCCATAAATCACCATGAATCTCCTTCATCAATCTCCACGAATCTCCATGAATCTCCATGAATCTCCATGAATCTCCATGAATATCCATGAATCTCCATAAATCACCATGAATCTCCTTCATCAATCTCCACGAATCTCCATGAATCTCCATGAATCTCCATGAATCTCCATGAATCTCCATGAACCTCCTTCATGAATCTCCATGAATCTCCATGAATATCCATGAACCTCCTCCATGAATCTCCATGAATCTCCTTCATCAATCTCCACGAATCTCTATGAATCTCCATGAATCTCCATGAATCTCCATGAATATCCATGAATATCCATGAATCTCCATGTATCTCCATGAATCTCCATGAATATCCATGAATCTTCATGAATCTCCTCCATGAATCTTCATGAATCTCCATGAATCTCCATGCATCTCCATGAATCTCCATGAATCTCCATGAACCTCCTCCATGAATCTCCATGAATCTCCATGAACCTCCTCCATGAATCTCCATGAATCTCCATGAATATCCATGAACCTCCTCCATGAATCTCCATGAATCTCCATGAATCTCCATGAATCTCCTTCATCAATCTCCACGAATCTCCATGAATATCCATGAATATCCATGAATCTCCATGTATCTCCATGAATCTCCATGAATATCCATGAATCTTCATGAATCTCCTCCATGAATCTTCATGAATCTCCATGAATCTCCATGCATCTCCATGAATCTCCATGAATCTCCATGAACCTCCTCCATGAATCTCCATGAATCTCCATGAATATCCTCCATGAATCTCCATGAATCTCCATGAATCTCCATGAATCTCCTTCATCAATCTCCACGAATCTCCATGAATCTACATGAATCTCCATGAATCTCCATGAATCTCCATGAATCTCCATGAATATCCATGAATCTCCATGAATATCCATGAATCTTCATGAATCTCCTCCATGAATCTTCATGAATCTCCATGAATCTCCATGAATATCCATGAATATCCATGAATCTCCATGAATCTTCATGAATCTCCATGAATCTCCATGCATCTCCATGAATCTCCATGAATGTCCATGACCCTCCTCCATGAATCTCCATGAATCTCCATGAATATCCATGAATCTCCATGAATCTCCATGAATATCCATGTATCTCCATGAATCTACATGAATCTCCATGAATCTCCAGGAATCTCCTCCATGAATCTCCATAAATCACCATGAATCTCCTTCATCAATCTCCATGAATCTCCATGAATCTCCATGAATCTCCATGAATATCCATGAATCTCCATGTATCTCCATGTATCTCCATGAATCTCCTCCATGAATCTTCATGAATCTCCATGAATCTCCATGCATCTCCATGAATCTCCATGAATCTCCATGAACCTCCTGCATGAATCTCCATGAATCTCCATGAATATCCTCCATGAATCTCCATGAATCTCCATGAATCTCCATGTATCTCCATGAATCTCCATGAATCTCCATGGATCTCCTCCATGAATCTCCATGAATCTGCATGAATCTCCTTCATCAATCTCCACGAATCTCCATGAATCTACATGAATCTCCATGAATCTCCATGAATATCCTCCATGAATCTCCATGAATCTCCATGAATCTCCATGTATCTCCATGAATATCCATGAATATCCATTAATCTCCATGTATCTCCATGAATCTCCATGAATCTACATGAATCTCCATGAATCTCCATGAATCTCCATGAATCTCCATGAATATCCATGAATCTCCATGAATATCCATGAATCTCCATGTATCTCCATGTATCTCCATGAATCTCCATGAATCTCCATGAATCTCAATGTATCTCCATGAATCTACATGAATCTCCATGAATATCCATGAATCTCCATGAATCTCCATGAATCTCCATGTATCTCCATGAATCTACATGAATCTCCATGAATCTCCATGAATCTCCTCCATGAATCTCCATAAATCACCATGAATCTCCTTCATCAATCTCCACGAATCTCCATGAATCTCCATGAATCTCCATGAATCTCCATGAATATCCATGAATCTCCATAAATCACCATGAATCTCCTTCATCAATCTCCACGAATCTCCATGAATCTCCATGAATCTCCATGAATCTCCATGAATCTCCATGAACCTCCTTCATGAATCTCCATGAATCTCCATGAATATCCATGAACCTCCTCCATGAATCTCCATGAATCTCCTTCATCAATCTCCACGAATCTCTATGAATCTCCATGAATCTCCATGAATCTCCATGAATATCCATGAATATCCATGAATCTCCATGTATCTCCATGAATCTCCATGAATATCCATGAATCTTCATGAATCTCCTCCATGAATCTTCATGAATCTCCATGAATCTCCATGCATCTCCATGAATCTCCATGAATCTCCATGAACCTCCTCCATGAATCTCCATGAATCTCCATGAACCTCCTCCATGAATCTCCATGAATCTCCATGAATATCCATGAACCTCCTCCATGAATCTCCATGAATCTCCATGAATCTCCATGAATCTCCTTCATCAATCTCCACGAATCTCCATGAATATCCATGAATATCCATGAATCTCCATGTATCTCCATGAATCTCCATGAATATCCATGAATCTTCATGAATCTCCTCCATGAATCTTCATGAATCTCCATGAATCTCCATGCATCTCCATGAATCTCCATGAATCTCCATGAACCTCCTCCATGAATCTCCATGAATCTCCATGAATATCCTCCATGAATCTCCATGAATCTCCATGAATCTCCATGAATCTCCTTCATCAATCTCCACGAATCTCCATGAATCTACATGAATCTCCATGAATCTCCATGAATCTCCATGAATCTCCATGAATATCCATGAATCTCCATGAATATCCATGAATCTTCATGAATCTCCTCCATGAATCTTCATGAATCTCCATGAATCTCCATGAATATCCATGAATATCCATGAATCTCCATGAATCTTCATGAATCTCCATGAATCTCCATGCATCTCCATGAATCTCCATGAATGTCCATGACCCTCCTCCATGAATCTCCATGAATCTCCATGAATATCCATGAATCTCCATGAATCTCCATGAATATCCATGTATCTCCATGAATCTACATGAATCTCCATGAATCTCCAGGAATCTCCTCCATGAATCTCCATAAATCACCATGAATCTCCTTCATCAATCTCCATGAATCTCCATGAATCTCCATGAATCTCCATGAATATCCATGAATCTCCATGTATCTCCATGTATCTCCATGAATCTCCTCCATGAATCTTCATGAATCTCCATGAATCTCCATGCATCTCCATGAATCTCCATGAATCTCCATGAACCTCCTCCATGAATCTCCATGAATCTCCATGAATATCCTCCATGAATCTCCATGAATCTCCATGAATCTCCATGTATCTCCATGAATCTCCATGAATCTCCATGGATCTCCTCCATGAATCTCCATGAATCTGCATGAATCTCCTTCATCAATCTCCACGAATCTCCATGAATCTACATGAATCTCCATGAATCTCCATGAATATCCTCCATGAATCTCCATGAATCTCCATGAATCTCCATGAATCTCCATGAATATCCATGAATATCCATTAATCTCCATGTATCTCCATGAATCTCCATGAATCTACATGAATCTCCATGAATCTCCATGAATCTCCATGAATCTCCATGAATATCCATGAATCTCCATGAATATCCATGAATCTTCATGAATCTCCTCCATGAATCTTCACGAATCTCCATGAATCTTCATGCATCTCCATGAATCTCCATGAATCTCCATGAACCTCCTCCATGAATCTCCATGAATCTACATGAATCTCCATGAATCTCCATGAATCTCCATGAATATCCATGAACCTCCTCCATGAATCTCCATGAATCTCCTTCATCAATCTCCACGAATCTCTATGAATCTCCATGAATCTCCATGAATCTCCATGAATATCCATGAATATCCATGAATCTCCATGTATCTCCATGAATCTCCATGAATATCCATGAATCTTCATGAATCTCCTCCATGAATCTTCATGAATCTCCATGAATCTCCATGCATCTCCATGAATCTCCATGAATCTCCATGAACCTCCTCCATGAATCTCCATGAATCTCCATGAACCTCCTCCATGAATCTCCATGAATCTCCATGAATATCCATGAACCTCCTCCATGAATCTCCATGAATCTCCATGAATCTCCATGAATCTCCTTCATCAATCTCCACGAATCTCCATGAATATCCATGAATATCCATGAATCTCCATGTATCTCCATGAATCTCCATGAATATCCATGAATCTTCATGAATCTCCTCCATGAATCTTCATGAATCTCCATGAATCTCCATGCATCTCCATGAATCTCCATGAATCTCCATGAACCTCCTCCATGAATCTCCATGAATCTCCATGAATATCCTCCATGAATCTCCATGAATCTCCATGAATCTCCATGAATCTCCTTCATCAATCTCCACGAATCTCCATGAATCTACATGAATCTCCATGAATCTCCATGAATCTCCATGAATCTCCATGAATATCCATGAATCTCCATGAATATCCATGAATCTTCATGAATCTCCTCCATGAATCTTCATGAATCTCCATGAATCTCCATGAATATCCATGAATATCCATGAATCTCCATGAATCTTCATGAATCTCCATGAATCTCCATGCATCTCCATGAATCTCCATGAATGTCCATGACCCTCCTCCATGAATCTCCATGAATCTCCATGAATATCCATGAATCTCCATGAATCTCCATGAATATCCATGTATCTCCATGAATCTACATGAATCTCCATGAATCTCCAGGAATCTCCTCCATGAATCTCCATAAATCACCATGAATCTCCTTCATCAATCTCCATGAATCTCCATGAATCTCCATGAATCTCCATGAATATCCATGAATCTCCATGTATCTCCATGTATCTCCATGAATCTCCTCCATGAATCTTCATGAATCTCCATGAATCTCCATGCATCTCCATGAATCTCCATGAATCTCCATGAACCTCCTCCATGAATCTCCATGAATCTCCATGAATATCCTCCATGAATCTCCATGAATCTCCATGAATCTCCATGTATCTCCATGAATCTCCATGAATCTCCATGGATCTCCTCCATGAATCTCCATGAATCTGCATGAATCTCCTTCATCAATCTCCACGAATCTCCATGAATCTACATGAATCTCCATGAATCTCCATGAATATCCTCCATGAATCTCCATGAATCTCCATGAATCTCCATGAATCTCCATGAATATCCATGAATATCCATTAATCTCCATGTATCTCCATGAATCTCCATGAATCTACATGAATCTCCATGAATCTCCATGAATCTCCATGAATCTCCATGAATATCCATGAATCTCCATGAATATCCATGAATCTTCATGAATCTCCTCCATGAATCTTCACGAATCTCCATGAATCTTCATGCATCTCCATGAATCTCCATGAATCTCCATGAACCTCCTCCATGAATCTCCATGAATCTACATGAATCTCCATGAATCTCCATGAATCTCCATGAATCTCCATGAATCTCCATGAATCTCCATGAATATCCATGAATATCCATTAATCTCCATGTATCTCCATGAATCTCCTCCATGAATCTCCTTCATCAATCTCCACGAATCTCCATGAATCTCCATGAATCTCCATGAATCTCCATGAATATCCATGAATATCCCTGAATCTCCATGTATCTCCATGAATCTCCATGAATATCCATGAATCTTCATGAATCTCCTCCATGAATCTTCATGAATCTCCATGAATCTCCATGCATCTCCATGAATCTCCAT
The DNA here is from genome assembly GCA_963971365.1 of Lasioglossum villosulum. Taxonomy (NCBI): domain Eukaryota; kingdom Metazoa; phylum Arthropoda; class Insecta; order Hymenoptera; family Halictidae; genus Lasioglossum; species Lasioglossum villosulum. The sequence goes on along the minus strand of OZ020500.1, from coordinate 16,806,695 downwards.
GAATCTCCATGAACCTCCTCCATGAATCTCCATGAATCTCCATGAATATCCTCCATGAATCTCCATGAATCTCCATGAATCTCCATGAATCTCCTTCATCAATCTCCACGAATCTCCATGAATCTACATGAATCTCCATGAATCTCCATGAATCTCCATGAATCTCCATGAATATCCATGAATCTCCATGTATCTCCATGTATCTCCATGAATCTCCATGAATCTCCATGAATCTCCATGAATCTCCTCCATAAATCACCATGAATCTCCTTCATCAATCTCCACGAATCTCCATGAATTTCCATGAATCTCCACGAATCTCCATGAATCTACATGAATCTCCATGAATCTCCATGAATCTCCATGAATCTCCATGAATATCCATGAATATCCATGAATCTCCATGTATCTCCATGTATCTCCATGAATCTCCATGAATCTCCATGTATCTCCATGAATCTACATGAATCTCCATGAATCTCCATGAATCTCCATGAATCTCCATGAATCTCCATGTATCTCTATGAATCTACATGAATCTCCATGAATCTCCATGAATCTCCTCCATAAATCACCATGAATCTCCTTCATCAATCTCCACGAATCTCCATGAATCTCCATGAATCTCCACGAATTTCCATGAATCTACATGAATCTCCATGAATCTCCATGAATCTCCATGAATCTCCATGAATATCCATGAATATCCATGAATCTCCATGTATCTCCATGTATCTCCATGAATCTCCATGAATCTCCATGTATCTCCATGAATCTACATGAATCTCCATGAATCTCCATGAATCTCCTCCATGAATCTCCATGAATCTCCATGATATCCTGTATGAATCTTCATGAATCTCCATGAATCTCCATGCATCTCCATGAATCTCCATGAATCTTCATGAACCTCCTCCATGAATCTCCATGAATCTCCATGAATATCCATGAATCTCCATGAATCTCCATGAATCTCCATGTATCTCCATGAATCTACATGAATCTCCATGAATCTCCATGAATCTCCTCCATGAATCTCCATAAATCACCATGAATCTCCTTCATCAATCTCCATGAATCTTCATGAATCTCCATGAATCTCCATGCATCTCCATGAATCTCCATGAATCTCCATGAACCTCCTCCATGAATCTCCATGAATCTCCATGAATATCCTCCATGAATCTCCATGAATCTCCATGAATCTCCATGTATCTCCATGAATATCCATGAATCTCCATGAATATCCATGAATCTTCATGAATCTCCTCCATGAATCTTCATGAATCTCCATGAATCTACATGAATCTCCATGAATCTCCATGAATATCCATGAATCTCCATGAATATCCATGAATCTTCATGAATCTCCTCCATGAATCTTCATGAATCTCCATGAATCTACATGAATCTCCATGAATCTCCATGAATCTCCATGAATCTCCATGAATATCCATGAATCTCCATGTATCTCCATGTATCTCCATGAATCTCCATGAATCTCCATGAATCTCCATGTATCTCCATGAATCTACATGAATCTCCATGAATCTCCATGAATCTCCTGCATGAATCTCCATAAATCACCATGAATCTCCATGATATCCTGTATGAATCTTCATGAATCTCCATGAATCTCCATGAATCTCCATGACCCTCCTCCATGAATCTCCATGAATCTCCATGAATATCCATGAATCTCCATGAATCTCCATGAATATCCATGAATCTCCATGAATCTCCATGAATCTCCATGTATCTCCATGAATCTACATGAATCTCCATGAATCTCCATGAATCTCCTCCATGAATCTCCATAAATCACCATGAATCTCCTTCATCAATCTCCACGAATCTCCATGAATCTCCATGAATCTCCATGAATCTCCATGAATATCCATGAATCTCCATAAATCACCATGAATCTCCTTCATCAATCTCCACGAATCTCCATGAATCTCCATGAATCTCCATGAATCTCCATGAATCTCCATGAACCTCCTTCATGAATCTCCATGAATCTCCATGAATATCCATGAACCTCCTCCATGAATCTCCATGAATCTCCTTCATCAATCTCCACGAATCTCCATGAATCTCCATGAATCTCCATGAATCTCCATGAATATCCATGAATATCCATGAATCTCCATGTATCGCCATGAATCTCCATGAATATCCATGAATCTTCATGAATCACCTCCATGAATCTTCATGAATCTCCATGAATCTCCATGCATCTCCATGAATCTCCATGAATCTCCATGAACCTCCTCCATGAATCTCCATGAATCTCCATGAACCTCCTCCATGAATCTCCATGAATCTCCATGAATATCCATGAACCTCCTCCATGAATCTCCATGAATCTCCATGAATCTCCATGAATCTCCTTCATCAATCTCCACGAATCTCCATGAATATCCATGAATATCCATGAATCTCCATGTATCTCCATGAATCTCCATGAATATCCATGAATCTTCATGAATCTCCTCCATGAATCTTCATGAATCTCCATGAATCTCCATGCATCTCCATGAATCTCCATGAATCTCCATGAACCTCCTCCATGAATCTCCATGAATCTCCATGAATATCCTCCATGAATCTCCATGAATCTCCATGAATCTCCATGAATCTCCTTCATCAATCTCCACGAATCTCCATGAATCTACATGAATCTCCATGAATCTCCATGAATCTCCATGAATCTCCATGAATATCCATGAATCTCCATGAATATCCATGAATCTTCATGAATCTCCTAAATGAATCTTCATGAATCTCCATGAATCTCCATGAATATCCATGAATATCCATGAATCTTCATGAATCTCCATGAATCTCCATGCATCTCCATGAATCTCCATGAATCTCCATGACCCTCCTCCATGAATCTCCATGAATCTCCATGAATATCCATGAATCTCCATGAATCTCCATGAATATCCATGAACCTCCTCCATGAATCTCCATGAATCTCCATGAATCTCCATGAATCTCCTTCATCAATCTCCACGAATCTCCATGAATCTCCATGAATCTCCATGAATATCCATGAATATCCATGAATCTCCATGTATCTCCATGAATCTCCATGAATATCCTCCATGAATCTCCATGAATCTCCATGAATCTCCATGAATCTCCTTCATCAATAGCCACGAATCTCCATGAATCTACATGAATCCCCATGAATCTCCATGAATCTCCATGAATCTCCATGAATCTCCATGAATATCCATGAATATCCATTAATCTCCATGTATCTCCATGAATCTCCATGAATATCCATGAATCTTCATGAATCTCCTCCATGAATCTTCATGAATCTCCATGAATCTCCATGCATCTCCATGAATCTCCATGAATCTCCATGAATATCCATGAACCTCCTCCATGAATATCCATGAATCTTCATGAATCTCCTCCATGAATCTTCATGAATCTCCATGAATCTCCATGCATCTCCATGAATCTCCATGAATCTCCATGAACCTCCTCCATGAATCTCCATGAATCTCCATGAATATCCTCCATGAATCTCCATGAATCTCCATGAATCTCCATGTATCTCCATGAATCTACATGAATCTCCATGAATCTCCATGATTCTCCTCCATGAATCTCCATGAATCACCATGAATCTCCTTCATCAATCTCCACGAATCTCCATGAATCTCCATGAATCTCCATGAATATCCATGAATATCCATGAATCTCCATGTATCTCCATGTATCTCCATGAATCTCCATGAATCTCCATGAATCTCCATGTATCTCTATGAATCTACATGAATCTCCATGAATCTCCATGAATCTCCTCCATAAATCACCATGAATCTCCTTCATCAATCTCCACGGATCTCCATGAATTTCCATGAATCTCCACGAATCTCCATGAATCTACATGAATCTCCATGAATCTCCATGAATCTCCATGAATCTCCATGAATATCCATGAATATCCATGAATCTCCATGTATCTCCATGTATCTCCATGAATCTCCATGAATCTCCATGTATCTCCATGAATCTACATGAATCTCCATGAATCTCCTCCATGAATCTCCATGAATCTCCATGATATCCTGTATGAATCTTCATGAATCTCCATGAATCTCCATGCATCTCCATGAATCTCCATGAATCTTCATGAACCTCCTCCATGAATCTCCATGAATCTCCATGAATATCCATGAATCTCCATGAATCTCCATGAATCTCCATGTATCTCCATGAATCTACATGAATCTCCATGAATCTCCATGAATCTCCTCCATGAATCTCCATAAATCACCATGAATCTCCTTCATCAATCTCCATGAATCTCCATGAATCTCCATGAATCTCCATGAATATCCATGAATCTCCATGTATCTCCATGTATCTCCATGAATCTCCTCCATGAATCTTCATGAATCTCCATGAATCTCCATGCATCTCCATGAATCTCCATGAATCTCCATGAACCTCCTCCATGAATCTCCATGAATCTCCATGAATATCCTCCATGAATCTCCATGAATCTCCATGAATCTCCATGTATCTCCATGAATCTCCATGAATCTCCATGGATCTCCTCCATGAATCTCCATGAATCTGCATGAATCTCCTTCATCAATCTCCACGAATCTCCATGAATCTACATGAATCTCCATGAATCTCCATGAATATCCTCCATGAATCTCCATGAATCTCCATGAATCTCCATGAATCTCCATGAATATCCATGAATATCCATTAATCTCCATGTATCTCCATGAATCTCCATGAATCTACATGAATCTCCATGAATCTCCATGAATCTCCATGAATCTCCATGAATATCCATGAATCTCCATGAATATCCATGAATCTTCATGAATCTCCTCCATGAATCTTCACGAATCTCCATGAATCTTCATGCATCTCCATGAATCTCCATGAATCTCCATGAACCTCCTCCATGAATCTCCATGAATCTACATGAATCTCCATGAATCTCCATGAATCTCCATGAATCTCCATGAATCTCCATGAATCTCCATGAATATCCATGAATATCCATTAATCTCCATGTATCTCCATGAATCTCCATGAATCTACATGAATCTCCATGAATCTCCATGAATCTCCATGAATATCCATGAATCTCCATGAATATCCATGAATCTTCATGAATCTCCTCCATGAATCTTCATGAATCTCCATGAATCTTCATGCATCTCCATGAATCTCCATGAATCTCCATGAACCTCCTCCATGAATCTCCATGAATCTACATGAATCTCCATGAATCTCCATGAATCTCCATGAATCTCCATGAATATCCATGAATATCCATGAATCTCCATGTATCTCCATGTATCTCCATGAATCTCCATGAATCTCCATGAATCTCCTCCATGAATCTCCATGAATCACCATGAATCTCCTTCATCAATCTCCACGAATCTCCATGAATCTCCATGAATCTCCATGAATCTCCATGAATATCCATGAATATCCCTGAATCTCCATGTATCTCCATGAATCTCCATGAATATCCATGAATCTTCATGAATCTCCTCCATGAATCTTCATGAATCTCCATGAATCTCCATGCATCTCCATGAATCTCCATGAATCTCCATGAACCTCCTCCATGAATCTCCATGAATCTCCATGAATATCCTCCATGAATCTCCATGAATCTCCATGAATCTCCATGAATCTCCTTCATCAATCTCCACGAATCTCCATGAATCTACATGAATCTCCATGAATCTCCATGAATCTCCATGAATCTCCATGAATATCCATGAATCTCCATGTATCTCCATGTATCTCCATGAATCTCCATGAATCTCCATGAATCTCCATGAATCTCCTCCATAAATCACCATGAATCTCCTTCATCAATCTCCACGAATCTCCATGAATTTCCATGAATCTCCACGAATCTCCATGAATCTACATGAATCTCCATGAATCTCCATGAATCTCCATGAATCTCCATGAATATCCATGAATATCCATGAATCTCCATGTATCTCCATGTATCTCCATGAATCTCCATGAATCTCCATGTATCTCCATGAATCTACATGAATCTCCATGAATCTCCATGAATCTCCTCCATGAATCTCCATGAATCTCCATGATATCCTGTATGAATCTTCATGAATCTCCATGAATCTCCATGCATCTCCATGAATCTCCATGAATCTTCATGAACATCCTCCATGAATCTCCATGAATCTCCATGAATATCCATGAATCTCCATGAATCTCCATGAATCTCCATGTATCTCCATGAATCTACATGAATCTCCATGAATCTCCATGAATCTCCTCCATGAATCTCCATAAATCACCATGAATCTCCTTCATCAATCTCCATGAATCTCCATGAATCTCCATGAATCTCCATGAATATCCATGAATCTCCATGTATCTCCATGTATCTCCATGAATCTCCTCCATGAATCTTCATGAATCTCCATGAATCTCCATGCATCTCCATGAATCTCCATGAATCTCCATGAACCTCCTCCATGAATCTCCATGAATCTCCATGAATATCCTCCATGAATCTCCATGAATCTCCATGAATCTCCATGTATCTCCATGAATCTCCATGAATCTCCATGGATCTCCTCCATGAATCTCCATGAATCTCCATGAATCTCCTTCATCAATCTCCACGAATCTCCATGAATCTACATGAATCTCCATGAATCTCCATGAATATCCTCCATGAATCTCCATGAATCTCCATGAATCTCCATGAATCTCCATGAATATCCATGAATATCCATTAATCTCCATGTATCTCCATGAATCTCCATGAATCTACATGAATCTCCATGAATCTCCATGAATCTCCATGAATCTCCATGAATATCCATGAATCTCCATGAATATCCATGAATCTTCATGAATCTCCTCCATGAATCTTCATGAATCTCCATGAATCTTCATGCATCTGCATGAATCTCCATGAATCTCCATGAACCTCCTCCATGAATCTCCATGAATCTACATGAATCTCCATGAATCTCCATGAATCTCCATGAATCTCCATGAATATCCATGAATATCCATGAATCTCCATGTATCTCCATGTATCTCCATGAATCTCCATGAATCTCCATGAATCTCCATGAATCTCCTCCATGAATCTCCATGAATCACCATGAATCTCCTTCATCAATCTCCACGAATCTCCATGAATCTCCATGAATCTCCATGAATATCCATGAATATCCATGAATCTCCATGTATCTCCATGTATCTCCATGAATCTCCATGAATCTCCATGAATCTCCATGTATCTCTATGAATCTACATGAATCTCCATGAATCTCCATGAATCTCCTCCATAAATCACCATGAATCTCCTTCATCAATCTCCACGGATCTCCATGAATTTCCATGAATCTCCACGAATCTCCATGAATCTACATGAATCTCCATGAATCTCCATGAATCTCCATGAATATCCATGAATATCCATGAATCTCCATGTATCTCCATGTATCTCCATGAATCTCCATGAATCTCCATGTATCTCCATGAATCTACATGAATCTCCATGAATCTCCTCCATGAATCTCCATGAATCTCCATGATATCCTGTATGAATCTTCATGAATCTCCATGAATCTCCATGCATCTCCATGAATCTCCATGAATCTTCATGAACCTCCTCCATGAATCTCCATGAATCTCCATGAATATCCATGAATCTCCATGAATCTCCATGAATCTCCATGTATCTCCATGAATCTACATGAATCTCCATGAATCTCCATGAATCTCCTCCATGAATCTCCATAAATCACCATGAATCTCCTTCATCAATCTCCATGAATCTCCATGAATCTCCATGAATCTCCATGAATATCCATGAATCTCCATGTATCTCCATGTATCTCCATGAATCTCCTCCATGAATCTTCATGAATCTCCATGAATCTCCATGCATCTCCATGAATCTCCATGAATCTCCATGAACCTCCTCCATGAATCTCCATGAATCTCCATGAATATCCTCCATGAATCTCCATGAATCTCCATGAATCTCCATGTATCTCCATGAATCTCCATGAATCTCCATGGATCTCCTCCATGAATCTCCATGAATCTGCATGAATCTCCTTCATCAATCTCCACGAATCTCCATGAATCTACATGAATCTCCATGAATCTCCATGAATATCCTCCATGAATCTCCATGAATCTCCATGAATCTCCATGAATCTCCATGAATATCCATGAATATCCATTAATCTCCATGTATCTCCATGAATCTCCATGAATCTACATGAATCTCCATGAATCTCCATGAATCTCCATGAATCTCCATGAATATCCATGAATCTCCATGAATATCCATGAATCTTCATGAATCTCCTCCATGAATCTTCACGAATCTCCATGAATCTTCATGCATCTCCATGAATCTCCATGAATCTCCATGAACCTCCTCCATGAATCTCCATGAATCTACATGAATCTCCATGAATCTCCATGAATCTCCATGAATCTCCATGAATCTCCATGAATATCCATGAATATCCATTAATCTCCATGTATCTCCATGAATCTCCATGAATCTACATGAATCTCCATGAATCTCCATGAATCTCCATGAATATCCATGAATCTCCATGAATATCCATGAATCTTCATTAATCTCCTCCATGAATCTTCATGAATATCCATGAATATCCATGAATCTCCATGTATCTCCATGTATCTCCATGAATCTCCATGAATATCCATGAATCTCCATGAATCTCCTCCATGAATCTCCATGAATCACCATGAATCTCCTTCATCAATCTCCACGAATCTCCATGAATCTCCATGAATCTCCATGAATCTCCATGAATATCCATGAATATCCCTGAATCTCCATGTATCTCCATGAATCTCCATGAATATCCATGAATCTTCATGAATCTCCTCCATGAATCTTCATGAATCTCCATGAATCTCCATGCATCTCCATGAATCTCCATGAATCTCCATGAACCTCCTCCATGAATCTCCATGAATATCCTCCATGAATCTCCATGAATCTCCATGAATCTCCATGAATCTCCTTCATCAATCTCCACGAATCTCCATGAATCTACATGAATCTCCATGTATCTCCATGAATCTCCATGAATCTCCATGAATATCCATGAATCTCCATGTATCTCCATGAATCTCCATGAATCTCCATGTATCTCCATGAATCTACATGAATCTCCATGAATCTCCATGAATCTCCTCCATGAATCTCCATAAATCACCATGAATCTCCATGATATCCTGTATGAATCTTCATGAATCTCCATGAATCTCCATGAATCTCCATGAATCTCCATGAATCTCCATGAATCTCCATGAATATCCATGAATCTCCATGTATCTCCATGAATCTCCATGAATCTCCATGTATCTCCATGAATCTACATGAATCTCCATGAATCTCCATGAATCTCCTCCATGAATCTCCATAAATCACCATGAATCTCCATGATATCCTGTATGAATCTTCATGAATCTCCATGAATCTCCATGAATCTCCATGAATCTCCATGAATCTCCTCCATGAATCTTCATGAATCTCCATGAATCTCCATGCATCTCCATGAATCTCCATGAATCTCCATGAACCTCCTCCATGAATCTCCGTGAATCTCCATGAATATCCTCCATGAATCTCCATGAATCTCCATGAATCTCCATGAATCTCCTTCATCAATCTCCACGAATCTCCATGAATCTACATGAATCTCCATGAATCTCCATGAATCTCCATGAATCTCCATGAATATCCATGAATCTCCATGTATCTCCATGTATCTCCATGAATCTCCATGAATCTCCATGTATCTCCATGAATCTACATGAATCTCCATGAATCTCCATGAATCTCCTCCATGAATCTCCATAAATCACCATGAATCTCCATGATATCCTGTATGAATCTTCATGAATCTCCATGAATCTCCATGCATCTCCATGAATCTCCATGAATCTCCATGACCCTCCTCCATGAATCTCCATGAATCTCCATGAATATCCATGAATCTCCATGAATCTCCATGAATATCCATGAATCTCCATGAATCTCCATGAATCTCCATGTATCTCCATGAATCTACATGAATCTCCATGAATCTCCATGTATCTCCATGAATCTCCATGAATATCCATGAACCTCCTCCATGAATATCCATTAATCTCCATGTATCTCCATGAATCTCCATGAATCTACATGAATCTCCATGAATCTCCATGAATCTCCATGAATCCCCATGAATATCCATGAATCTCCATGAATATCCATGAATCTTCATGAATCTCCTCCATGAATCTTCATGAATCTCCATGAATCTTCATGCATCTCCATGAATCTCCATGAATCTCCATGAACCTCCTCCATGAATCTCCATGAATCTACATGAATCTCCATGAATCTCCATGAATATCCATGAATCTCCATGTATCTCCATGTATCTCCATGAATCTCCATGAATCTCCATGAATCTCCTCCATGAATCTCCATGAATCTCCATGATATCCTGTATGAATCTTCATGAATCTCCATGAATCTCCATGCATCTCCATGAATCTCCATGAATCTTCATGAACCTCCTCCATGAATCTCCATGAATCTCCATGAATATCCATGAATCTCCATGAATCTCCATGAATCTCCATGTATCTCCATGAATCTACATGAATCTCCATGAATCTCCATGAATCTCCTCCATGAATCTCCATAAATCACCATGAATCTCCTTCATCAATCTCCATGAATCTCCATGAATCTCCATGAATCTCCATGAATATCCATGAATCTCCATGTATCTCCATGTATCTCCATGAATCTCCTCCATGAATCTTCATGAATCTCCATGAATCTCCATGCATCTCCATGAATCTCCATGAATCTCCATGAACCTCCTCCATGAATCTCCATGAATCTCCATGAATATCCTCCATGAATCTCCATGAATCTCCATGAATCTCCATGTATCTCCATGAATCTCCATGAATCTCCATGGATCTCCTCCATGAATCTCCATGAATCTGCATGAATCTCCTTCATCAATCTCCACGAATCTCCATGAATCTACATGAATCTCCATGAATCTCCATGAATAACCTCCATGAATCTCCATGAATCTCCATGAATCTCCATGAATCTCCATGAATATCCATGAATATCCATTAATCTCCATGTATCTCCATGAATCTCCATGAATCTACATGAATCTCCATGAATCTCCATGAATCTCCATGAATCTCCATGAATATCCATGAATCTCCATGAATATCCATGAATCTTCATGAATCTCCTCCATGAATCTTCACGAATCTCCATGAATCTTCATGCATCTCCATGAATCTCCATGAATCTCCATGAACCTCCTCCATGAATCTCCATGAATCTACATGAATCTCCATGAATCTCCATGAATCTCCATGAATCTCCATGAATCTCCATGAATCTCCATGAATATCCATGAATATCCATTAATCTCCATGTATCTCCATGAATCTCCATGAATCTACATGAATCTCCATGAATATCCATTAATCTCCATGTATCTCCATGAATCTCCATGAATCTACATGAATCTCCATGAATCTCCATGAATCTCCATGAATATCCATGAATCTCCATGAATATCCATGAATCTTCATTAATCTCCTCCATGAATCTTCATGAATATCCATGAATATCCATGAATCTCCATGTATCTCCATGTATCTCCATGAATCTCCATGAATATCCATGAATCTCCATGAATCACCATGAATCTCCTTCATCAATCTCCACGAATCTCCATGAATCTCCATGAATCTCCATGAATCTCCATGAATATCCATGAATATCCCTGAATCTCCATGTATCTCCATGAATCTCCATGAATATCCATGAATCTTCATGAATCTCCTCCATGAATCTTCATGAATCTCCATGAATCTCCATGCATCTCCATGAATCTCCATGAATCTCCATGAACCTCCTCCATGAATCTCCATGAATATCCTCCATGAATCTCCATGAATCTCCATGAATCTCCATGAATCTCCTTCATCAATCTCCACGAATCTCCATGAATCTACATGAATCTCCATGAATCTCCATGAATCTCCATGAATCTCCATGAATATCCATGAATCTCCATGTATCTCCATGAATCTCCATGAATCTCCATGTATCTCCATGAATCTACATGAATCTCCATGAATCTCCATGAATCTCCTCCATGAATCTCCATAAATCACCATGAATCTCCATGATATCCTGTATGAATCTTCATGAATCTCCATGAATCTCCATGCATCTCCATGAATCTCCATGAATCTCCATGAATCTCCTCCATGAATCTTCATGAATCTCCATGAATCTCCATGCATCTCCATGAATCTCCATGAATCTCCATGAACCTCCTCCATGAATCTCCGTGAATCTCCATGAATATCCTCCATGAATCTCCATGAATCTCCATGAATCTCCATGAATCTCCATGAATCTCCTTCATCAATCTCCACGAATCTCCATGAATCTACATGAATCTCCATGAATCTCCATGAATCTCCATGAATCTCCATGAATATCCATGAATCTCCATGTATCTCCATGTATCTCCATGAATCTCCATGAATCTCCATGTATCTCCATGAATCTACATGAATCTCCATGAATCTCCATGAATCTCCTCCATGAATCTCCATAAATCACCATGAATCTCCATGATATCCTGTATGAATCTTCATGAATCTCCATGAATCTCCATGCATCTCCATGAATCTCCATGAATCTCCATGAATCTCCTCCATGAATCTTCATGAATCTCCATGAATCTCCATGCATCTCCATGAATCTCCATGAATCTCCATGAACCTCCTCCATGAATCTCCGTGAATCTCCATGAATATCCTCCATGAATCTCCATGAATCTCCATGAATCTCCATGAATCTCCTTCATCAATCTCCACGAATCTCCATGAATCTCCATGCATCTCCATGAATCTCCATGAATCTCCATGAACCTCCTCCATGAATCTCCATGAATCTACATGAATCTCCATGAATCTCCATGAATCTCCATGAATCTCCATGAATCTCCATGAATCTCCATGAATATCCATGAATATCCATTAATCTCCATGTATCTCCATGAATCTCCATGAATCTACATGAATCTCCATGAATCTCCATGAATCTCCATGAATATCCATGAATCTCCATGAATATCCATGAATCTTCATGAATCTCCTCCATGAATCTTCATGAATATCCATGAATATCCATGAATCTCCATGTATCTCCATGTATCTCCATGAATCTCCATGAATCTCCATGAATCTCCATGAATCTCCTCCATGAATCTCCATGAATCACCATGAATCTCCTTCATCAATCTCCACGAATCTCCATGAATCTCCATGAATCTCCATGAATCTCCATGAATCTCCATGAATCACCATGAATCTCCTTCATCAATCTCCACGAATCTCCATGAATCTCCATGAATCTCCATGAATCTCCATGAATATCCATGAATATCCCTGAATCTCCATGTATCTCCATGAATCTCCATGAATATCCATGAATCTTCATGAATCTCCTCCATGAATCTTCATGAATCTCCATGAATCTCCATGCATCTCCATGAATCTCCAGGAATCTCCATGAACCTCCTCCATGAATCTCCATGAATCTCCATGAATATCCTCCATGAATCTCCATGAATCTCCATGAATCTCCATGAATCTCCTTCATCAATCTCCACGAATCTCCATGAATCTACATGAATCTCCATGAATCTCCATGAATCTCCATGAATCTCCATGAATATCCATGAATCTCCATGTATCTCCATGTATCTCCATGAATCTCCATGAATCTCCATGAATCTCCATGAATCTCCTCCATAAATCACCATGAATCTCCTTCATCAATCTCCACGAATCTCCATGAATTTCCATGAATCTCCACGAATCTCCATGAATCTACATGAATCTCCATGAATCTCCATGAATCTCCATGAATCTCCATGAATATCCATGAATATCCAGGAATCTCCATGTATCTCCATGTATCTCCATGAATCTCCATGAATCTCCATGAATCTCCATGTATCTCCATGAATCTACATGAATCTCCATGAATCTCCATGAATCTCCTCCATGAATCTCCATGAATCTCCATGATATCCTGTATGAATCTTCATGAATCTCCATGAATCTCCATGCATCTCCATGAATCTCCATGAATCTTCATGAACATCCTCCATGAATCTCCATGAATCTCCATGAATATCCATGAATCTCCATGAATCTCCATGAATCTCCATGTATCTCCATGAATCTACATGAATCTCCATGAATCTCCATGAATCTCCTCCATGAATCTCCATAAATCACCATGAATCTCCTTCATCAATCTCCATGAATCTCCATGAATCTCCATGAATCTCCATGAATATCCATGAATCTCCATGTATCTCCATGTATCTCCATGAATCTCCTCCATGAATCTTCATGAATCTCCATGAATCTCCATGCATCTCCATGAATCTCCATGAATCTCCATGAACCTCCTCCATGAATCTCCATGAATCTCCATGAATATCCTCCATGAATCTCCATGAATCTCCATGAATCTCCATGTATCTCCATGAATCTCCATGAATCTCCATGGATCTCCTCCATGAATCTCCATGAATCTCCATGAATCTCCTTCATCAATCTCCACGAATCTCCATGAATCTACATGAATCTCCATGAATCTCCATGAATATCCTCCATGAATCTCCATGAATCTCCATGCATCTCCATGAATCTCCATGAATCTCCATGAACCTCCTCCATGAATCTCCATGAATCTCCATGAATATCCTCCATGAATCTCCATGAATCTCCATGAATCTCCATGAATCTCCTTCATCAATCTTCACGAATCTCCATGAATCTACATGAATCTCCATGAATCTCCATGAATCTCCATGAATCTCCATGAATATCCATGAATCTCCATGTATCTCCATGTATCTCCATGAATCTCCATGAATCTCCATGAATCTCCATGTATCTCCATGAATCTACATGAATCTCCATGAATCTCCATGAATCTCCTCCATGAATCTCCATAAATCACCATGAATCTCCATGATATCCTGTATGAATCTTCATGAATCTCCATGAATCTCCATGCATCTCCATGAATCTCCATGAATCTCCATGAATCTCCTCCATGAATCTTCATGAATCTCCATGAATCTCCATGCATCTCCATGAATCTCCATGAATCTCCATGAACCTCCTCCATGAATCTCCGTGAATCTCCATGAATATCCTCCATGAATCTCCATGAATCTCCATGAATCTCCATGAATCTCCTTCATCAATCTCCACGAATCTCCATGAATCTACATGAATCTCCATGAATCTCCATGAATCTCCATGAATCTCCATGAATATCCATGAATCTCCATGTATCTCCATGTATCTCCATGAATCTCCATGAATCTCCATGTATCTCCATGAATCTACATGAATCTCCATGAATCTCCATGAATCTCCTCCATGAATCTCCATAAATCACCATGAATCTCCATGATATCCTGTATGAATCTTCATGAATCTCCATGAATCTCCATGCATCTCCATGAATCTCCATGAATCTCCATGAATCTCCTCCATGAATCTTCATGAATCTCCATGAATCTCCATGCATCTCCATGAATCTCCATGAATCTCCATGAACCTCCTCCATGAATCTCCGTGAATCTCCATGAATATCCTCCATGAATCTCCATGAATCTCCATGAATCTCCATGAATCTCCTTCATCAATCTCCACGAATCTCCATGAATCTCCATGCATCTCCATGAATCTCCATGAATCTCCATGACCCTCCTCCATGAATCTCCATGAATCTCCATGAATATCCATGAATCTCCATGAATCTCCATGAATATCCATGAATCTCCATGAATCTCCATGAATCTCCATGTATCTCCATGAATCTACATGAATCTCCATGAATCTCCATGTATCTCCATGAATCTCCATGAATATCCATGAACCTCCTCCATGAATATCCATTAATCTCCATGTATCTCCATGAATCTCCATGAATCTACATGAATCTCCATGAATCTCCATGAATCTCCATGAATCTCCATGAATATCCATGAATCTCCATGAATATCCATGAATCTTCATGAATCTCCTCCATGAATCTTCATGAATCTCCATGAATCTTCATGCATCTCCATGAATCTCCATGAATCTCCATTAACCTCCTCCATGAATCTCCATGAATCTACATGAATCTCCATGAATCTCCATGAATATCCATGAATCTCCATGTATCTCCATGTATCTCCATGAATCTCCATAAATCACCATGAATCCCCTTCATCAATCTCCATGAATCTCCATGAATCTCCATGAATCTCCATGAATATCCATGAATCTCCATGTATCTCCATGTATCTCCATGAATCTCCTCCATGAATCTTCATGAATCTCCATGAATCTCCATGCATCTCCATGAATCTCCATGAATCTCCATGAACCTCCTCCATGAATCTCCATGAATCTCCATGAATATCCTCCATGAATCTCCATGAATCTCCATGAATCTCCATGTATCTCCATGAATCTCCATGAATCTCCATGGATCTCCTCCATGAATCTCCATGAATCTGCATGAATCTCCTTCATCAATCTCCACGAATCTCCATGAATCTACATGAATCTCCATGAATCTCCATGAATATCCTCCATGAATCTCCATGAATCTCCATGAATCTCCATGAATCTCCATGAATATCCATGAATATCCATTAATCTCCATGTATCTCCATGAATCTCCATGAATCTACATGGATCTCCATGAATCTCCATGAATCTCCATGAATCTCCATGAATATCCATGAATCTCCATGAATATCCATGAATCTTCATGAATCTCCTCCATGAATCTTCACGAATCTCCATGAATCTTCATGCATCTCCATGAATCTCCATGAATCTCCATGAACCTCCTCCATGAATCTCCATGAATCTACATGAATCTCCATGAATCTCCATGAATCTCCATGAATCTCCATGAATCTCCATGAATCTCCATGAATATCCATGAATATCCATTAATCTCCATGTATCTCCATGAATCTCCATGAATCTACATGAATCTCCATGAATCTCCATGAATATCCATGAATCTCCATGAATATCCATGAATCTTCATGAATCTCCTCCATGAATCTTCATGAATATCCATGAATATCCATGAATCTCCATGTATCTCCATGTATCTCCATGAATCTCCATGAATCTCCATGAATCTCCATGAATCTCCTCCATGAATCTCCATGAATCACCATGAATCTCCTTCATCAATCTCCACGAATCTCCATGAATCTCCATGAATCTCCATGAATCTCCATGAATATCCATGAATATCCCTGAATCTCCATGTATCTCCATGAATCTCCATGAATATCCATGAATCTTCATGAATCTCCTCCATGAATCTTCATGAACCTCCATGAATCTCCATGCATCTCCATGAATCTCCATGAATCTCCATGAACCTCCTCCATGAATCTCCATGAATCTCCATGAATATCCTCCATGAATCTCCATGAATCTCCATGAATCTCCATGAATCTCCTTCATCAATCTCCACGAATCTCCATGAATCTACATGAATCTCCATGAATCTCCATGAATCTCCATGAATCTCCATGAATATCCATGAATCTCCATGTATCTCCATGTATCTCCATGAATCTCCATGAATCTCCATGAATCTCCATGAATCTCCTCCATAAATCACCATGAATCTCCTTCATCAATCTCCACGAATCTCCATGAATTTCCATGAATCTCCACGAATCTCCATGAATCTACATGAATCTCCATGAATCTCCATGAATCTCCATGAATCTCCATGAATATCCATGAATATCCAGGAATCTCCATGTATCTCCATGTATCTCCATGAATCTCCATGAATCTCCATGTATCTCCATGAATCTACATGAATGTCCATGGGTCTCCATGAATCTCCTCCATGAATCTCCATGAATCTCCATGATATCCTGTATGAATCTTCATGAATCTCCATGAATCTCCATGCATCTCCATGAATCTCCATGAATCTTCATGAACATCCTCCATGAATCTCCATGAATCTCCATGAATATCCATGAATCTCCATGAATCTCCATGAATCTCCATGTATCTCCATGAATCTACATGAATCTCCATGAATCTCCATGAATCTCCTCCATGAATCTCCATAAATCACCATGAATCTCCTTCATCAATCTCCATGAATCTCCATGAATCTCCATGAATCTCCATGAATATCCATGAATCTCCATGTATCTCCATGTATCTCCATGAATCTCCTCCATGAATCTTCATGAATCTCCATGAATCTCCATGCATCTCCATGAATCTCCATGAATCTCCATGAACCTCCTCCATGAATCTCCATGAATCTCCATGAATATCCTCCATGAATCTCCATGAATCTCCATGAATCTCCATGTATCTCCATGAATCTCCATGAATCTCCATGGATCTCCTCCATGAATCTCCATGAATCTCCATGAATCTCCTTCATCAATCTCCACGAATCTCCATGAATCTACATGAATCTCCATGAATCTCCATGAATATCCTCCATGAATCTCCATGAATCTCCATGAATCTCCATGAATCTCCATGAATATCCATGAATATCCCTGAATCTCCATGTATCTCCATGAATCTCCATGAATATCCATGAATCTTCATGAATCTCCTCCATGAATCTTCATGAATCTCCATGAATCTCCATGCATCTCCATGAATCTCCATGAATCTCCATGAACCTCCTCCATGAATCTCCATGAATCTCCATGAATATCCTCCATGAATCTCCATGAATCTCCATGAATCTCCATGAATCTCCTTCATCAACCTCCACGAATCTCCATGAATCTACATGAATCTCCATGAATCTCCATGAATCTCCATGAATCTCCATGAATATCCATGAATCTCCATGTATCTCCATGTATCTCCATGAATCTCCATGAATCTCCATGAATCTCCATGTATCTCCATGAATCTACATGAATCTCCATGAATCTCCATGAATCTCCTCCATGAATCTCCATAAATCACCATGAATCTCCATGATATCCTGTATGAATCTTCATGAATCTCCATGAATCTCCATGCATCTCCATGAATCTCCATGAATCTCCATGAATCTCCTCCATGAATCTTCATGAATCTCCATGAATCTCCATGCATCTCCATGAATCTCCATGAACCTCCTCCATGAATCTCCGTGAATCTCCATGAATATCCTCCATGAATCTCCATGAATCTCCATGAATCTCCATGAATCTCCTTCATCAATCTCCACGAATCTCCATGAATCTACATGAATCTCCATGAATCTCCATGAATCTCCATGAATCTCCATGAATATCCATGAATCTCCATGTATCTCCATGTATCTCCATGAATCTCCATGAATCTCCATGTATCTCCATGAATCTACATGAATCTCCATGAATCCATGAATCTCCATGAATCTCCATGTATCTCCATGAATCTACATGAATCTCCATGAATCTCCATGAATCTCCTCCATGAATCTCCATAAATCACCATGAATCTCCATGATATCCTGTATGAATCTTCATGAATCTCCATGAATCTCCATGCATCTCCATGAATCTCCATGAATCTCCATGACCCTCCTCCATGAATCTCCATGAATCTCCATGAATCTCCATGAATATCCATGAATCTCCATGAATCTCCATGAATCTCCATGTATCTCCATGAATCTACATGAATCTCCATGAATCTCCATGTATCTCCATGAATCTCCATGAATATCCATGAACCTCCTCCATGAATATCCATTAATCTCCATGTATCTCCATGAATCTCCATGAATCTACATGAATCTCCATGAATCTCCATGAATCTCCATGAATCTCCATGAATATCCATGAATCTCCATGAATATCCATGAATCTTCATGAATCTCCTCCATGAATCTTCATGAATCTCCATGAATCTTCATGCATCTCCATGAATCTCCATGAATCTCCATGAACCTCCTCCATGAATCTCCATGAATCTCCATGAATCTCCATGAATCTCCATGAATATCCATGAATATCCATGAATCTCCATGTATCTCCATGTATCTCCATGAATCTCCATGAATCTCCATGAATCTCCATGAATCTCCTCCATGAATCTCCTTCATCAATCTCCACGAATCTCCATGAATCTCCATGAATCTCCATGAATCTCCATGAATATCCATGAATATCCCTGAATCTCCATGTATCTCCATGAATCTCCATGAATATCCATGAATCTTCATGAATCTCCTCCATGAATCTTCATGAATCTCCATGAATCTCCATGCATCTCCATGAATCTCCATGAATCTCCATGAACCTCCTCCATGAATCTCCATGAATCTCCATGAATATCCTCCATGAATCTCCATGAATCTCCATGAATCTCCATGAATCTCCATCATCAATCTCCACGAATCTCCATGAATCTACATGAATCTCCATGAATCTCCATGAATCTCCATGAATCTCCATGAATATCCATGAATCTCCATGTATCTCCATGTATCTCCATGAATCTCCATGAATCTCCATGAATCTCCATGTATCTCCATGAATCTACATGAATCTCCATGAATCTCCATGAATCTCCTCCATGAATCTCCATGAATCTCCATGATATCCTGTATGAATCTTCATGAATCTCCATGAATCTACATGAATCTCCATGAATCTCCATGAATCTCCATGAATCTCCATGAATATCCATGAATATCCATGAATCTCCATGTATCTCCATGTATCTCCATGAATCTCCATGAATCTCCATGTATCTCCATGAATCTACATGAATCTCCATGAATCTCCATGAATCTCCTCCATGAATCTCCATGAATCTCCATGATATCCTGTATGAATCTTCATGAATCTCCATGAATCTCCATGCATCTCCATGAATCTCCATGAATCTTCATGAACATCCTCCATGAATCTCCATGAATCTCCATGAATATCCATGAATCTCCATGAATCTCCATGAATCTCCATGTATCTCCATGAATCTACATGAATCTCCATGAATCTCCATGAATCTCCTCCATGAATCTCCATAAATCACCATGAATCTCCTTCATCAATCTCCATGAATCTCCATGAATCTCCATGAATCTCCATGAATATCCATGAATCTCCATGTATCTCCATGTATCTCCATGAATCTCCTCCATGAATCTTCATGAATCTCCATGCATCTCCATGCATCTCCATGAATCTCCATGAATCTCCATGAACCTCCTCCATGAATCTCCATGAATCTCCATGAATATCCTCCATGAATCTCCATGAATCTCCATGAATCTCCATGTATCTCCATGAATCTCCATGAATCTCCATGGATCTCCTCCATGAATCTCCATGAATCTCCATGAATCTCCTTCATCAATCTCCACGAATCTCCATGAATCTACATGAATCTCCATGAATCTCCATGAATATCCTCCATGAATCTCCATGAATCTCCATGAATCTCCATGAATCTCCATGAATATCCATGAATATCCCTGAATCTCCATGTATCTCCATGAATCTCCATGAATATCCATGAATCTTCATGAATCTCCTCCATGAATCTTCATGAATCTCCATGAATCTCCATGCATCTCCATGAATCTCCATGAATCTCCATGAACCTCCTCCATGAATCTCCATGAATCTCCATGAATATCCTCCATGAATCTCCATGAATCTCCATGAATCTCCATGAATCTCCTTCATCAATCTCCACGAATCTCCATGAATCTACATGAATCTCCATGAATCTCCATGAATCTCCATGAATCTCCATGAATATCCATGAATCTCCATGTATCTCCATGTATCTCCATGAATCTCCATGAATCTCCATGAATCTCCATGTATCTCCATGAATCTACATGAATCTCCATGAATCTCCATGAATCTCCTCCATGAATCTCCATAAATCACCATGAATCTCCATGATATCCTGTATGAATCTTCATGAATCTCCATGAATCTCCATGCATCTCCATGAATCTCCATGAATCTCCATGAATCTCCTCCATGAATCTTCATGAATCTCCATGAATCTCCATGCATCTCCATGAATCTCCATGAATCTCCATGAACCTCCTCCATGAATCTCCGTGAATCTCCATGAATATCCTCCATGAATCTCCATGAATCTCCATGAATCTCCATGAATCTCCTTCATCAATCTCCACGAATCTCCATGAATCTACATGAATCTCCATGAATCTCCATGAATCTCCATGAATCTCCATGAATATCCATGAATCTCCATGTATCTCCATGTATCTCCATGAATCTCCATGAATCTCCATGTATCTCCATGAATCTACATGAATCTCCATGAATCTCCATGAATCTCCTCCATGAATCTCCATAAATCACCATGAATCTCCATGATATCCTG
This sequence comes from Lasioglossum villosulum, assembly GCA_963971365.1. Lineage (NCBI taxonomy): Eukaryota > Metazoa > Arthropoda > Insecta > Hymenoptera > Halictidae > Lasioglossum > Lasioglossum villosulum. The sequence goes on along the minus strand of OZ020500.1, from coordinate 16,784,138 downwards.
TATGAATCTTCATGAATCTCCATGAATCTCCATGCATCTCCATGAATCTCCATGAATCTCCATGACCCTCCTCCATGAATCTCCATGAATCTCCATGAATCTCCATGAATGTCCATGAATCTCCATGAATCTCCATGAATCTCCATGTATCTCCATGAATCTACATGAATCTCCATGAATCTCCATGTATCTCCATGAATCTCCATGAATATCCATGAACCTCCTCCATGAATATCCATTAATCTCCATGTATCTCCATGAATCTCCATGAATCTACATGAATCTCCATGAATCTCCATGAATCTCCATGAATCTCCATGAATATCCATGAATCTCCATGAATATCCATGAATCTTCATGAATCTCCTCCATGAATCTTCATGAATCTCCATGAATCTTCATGCATCTCCATGAATCTCCATGAATCTCCATGAACCTCCTCCATGAATCTCCATGAATCTCCATGAATCTCCATGAATCTCCATGAATATCCATGAATATCCATGAATCTCCATGTATCTCCATGTATCTCCATGAATCTCCATGAATCTCCATGAATCTCCATGAATCTCCTCCATGAATCTCCTTCATCAATCTCCACGAATCTCCATGAATCTCCATGAATCTCCATGAATCTCCATGAATATCCATGAATATCCCTGAATCTCCATGTATCTCCATGAATCTCCATGAATATCCATGAATCTTCATGAATCTCCTCCATGAATCTTCATGAATCTCCATGAATCTCCATGCATCTCCATGAATCTCCATGAATCTCCATGAACCTCCTCCATGAATCTCCATGAATCTCCATGAATATCCTCCATGAATCTCCATGAATCTCCATGAATCTCCATGAATCTCCATCATCAATCTCCACGAATCTCCATGAATCTACATGAATCTCCATGAATCTCCATGAATCTCCATGAATCTCCATGAATATCCATGAATCTCCATGTATCTCCATGTATCTCCATGAATCTCCATGAATCTCCATGAATCTCCTCCATAAATCACCATGAATCTCCTTCATCAATCTCCACGAATCTCCATGAATTTCCATGAATCTCCACGAATCTCCATGAATCTACATGAATCTCCATGAATCTCCATGAATCTCCATGAATCTCCATGAATATCCATGAATATCCATGAATCTCCATGTATCTCCATGTATCTCCATGAATCTCCATGAATCTCCATGTATCTCCATGAATCTACATGAATCTCCATGAATCTCCATGAATCTCCTCCATGAATCTCCATGAATCTCCATGATATCCTGTATGAATCTTCATGAATCTCCATGAATCTCCATGCATCTCCATGAATCTCCATGAATCTTCATGAACATCCTCCATGAATCTCCATGAATCTCCATGAATATCCATGAATCTCCATGAATCTCCATGAATCTCCATGTATCTCCATGAATCTACATGAATCTCCATGAATCTCCATGAATCTCCTCCATGAATCTCCATAAATCACCATGAATCTCCTTCATCAATCTCCATGAATCTCCATGAATCTCCATGAATCTCCATGAATATCCATGAATCTCCATGTATCTCCATGTATCTCCATGAATCTCCTCCATGAATCTTCATGAATCTCCATGAATCTCCATGCATCTCCATAAATCACCATGAATCTCCATGATATCCTGTATGAATCTTCATGAATCTCCATGAATCTCCATGCATCTCCATGAATCTCCATGAATCTCCATGACCCTCCTCCATGAATCTCCATGAATCTCCATGAATCTCCATGAATATCCATGAATCTCCATGAATCTCCATGAATCTCCATGTATCTCCATGAATCTACATGAATCTCCATGAATCTCCATGTATCTCCATGAATCTCCATGAATATCCATGAACCTCCTCCATGAATATCCATTAATCTCCATGTATCTCCATGAATCTCCATGAATCTACATGAATCTCCATGAATCTCCATGAATCTCCATGAATCTCCATGAATATCCATGAATCTCCATGAATATCCATGAATCTTCATGAATCTCCTCCATGAATCTTCATGAATCTCCATGAATCTTCATGCATCTCCATGAATCTCCATGAATCTCCATGAACCTCCTCCATGAATCTCCATGAATCTACATGAATCTCCATGAATCTCCATGAATCTCCATGAATCTCCATGAATATCCATGAATATCCATGAATCTCCATGTATCTCCATGTATCTCCATGAATCTCCATGAATCTCCATGAATCTCCATGAATCTCCTCCATGAATCTCCTTCATCAATCTCCACGAATCTCCATGAATCTCCATGAATCTCCATGAATCTCCATGAATATCCATGAATATCCCTGAATCTCCATGTATCTCCATGAATCTCCATGAATATCCATGAATCTTCATGAATCTCCTCCATGAATCTTCATGAATCTCCATGAATCTCCATGCATCTCCATGAATCTCCATGAATCTCCATGAACCTCCTCCATGAATCTCCATGAATCTCCATGAATATCCTCCATGAATCTCCATGAATCTCCATGAATCTCCATGAATCTCCATCATCAATCTCCACGAATCTCCATGAATCTACATGAATCTCCATGAATCTCCATGAATCTCCATGAATCTCCATGAATATCCATGAATCTCCATGTATCTCCATGTATCTCCATGAATCTCCATGAATCTCCATGAATCTCCTCCATAAATCACCATGAATCTCCTTCATCAATCTCCACGAATCTCCATGAATTTCCATGAATCTCCACGAATCTCCATGAATCTACATGAATCTCCATGAATCTCCATGAATCTCCATGAATCTCCATGAATATCCATGAATATCCATGAATCTCCATGTATCTCCATGTATCTCCATGAATCTCCATGAATCTCCATGTATCTCCATGAATCTACATGAATCTCCATGAATCTCCATGAATCTCCTCCATGAATCTCCATGAATCTCCATGATATCCTGTATGAATCTTCATGAATCTCCATGAATCTCCATGCATCTCCATGAATCTCCATGAATCTTCATGAACATCCTCCATGAATCTCCATGAATCTCCATGAATATCCATGAATCTCCATGAATCTCCATGAATCTCCATGTATCTCCATGAATCTACATGAATCTCCATGAATCTCCATGAATCTCCTCCATGAATCTCCATAAATCACCATGAATCTCCTTCATCAATCTCCATGAATCTCCATGAATCTCCATGAATCTCCATGAATATCCATGAATCTCCATGTATCTCCATGTATCTCCATGAATCTCCTCCATGAATCTTCATGAATCTCCATGAATCTCCATGCATCTCCATGAATCTCCATGAATCTCCATGAACCTCCTCCATGAATCTCCATGAATCTCCATGAATATCCTCCATGAATCTCCATGAATCTCCATGAATCTCCATGTATCTCCATGAATCTCCATGAATCTCCATGGATCTCCTCCATGAATCTCCATGAATCTCCATGAATCTCCTTCATCAATCTCCACAAATCTCCATGAATCTACATGAATCTCCATGAATCTCCATGAATATCCTCCATGAATCTCCATGAATCTCCATGAATCTCCATGAATCTCCATGAATATCCATGAATATCCATTAATCTCCATGTATCTCCATGAATCTCCATGAATCTACATGAATCTCCATGAATCTCCATGAATCTCCATGAATATCCATGAATATCCATGAATCTCCATGAATCTTCATGAATCTCCTCCATGAATCTTCATGAATCTCCATGAATCTTCATGCATCTCCATGAATCTCCATGAATCTCCATGAACCTCCTCCAAGAATCTCCATGAATCTACATGAATCTCCATGAATGTCCATGAATCTCCATGAATCTCCATGAATATCCATGAATATCCATGAATCTCCATGTATCTCCATGTATCTCCATGAATCTCCATGAATCTCCATGAATCTCCATGAATCTCCTCCATGAATCTCCATAAATCACCATGAATCTCCTTCATCAATCTCCACGAATCTCCATGAATCTCCATGAATCTCCATGAAGCTCCATGAATATCCATGAATATCCCTGAATCTCCATGTATCTCCATGAATCTCCATGAATATCCATGAATCTTCATGAATCTTCTCCATGAATCTTCATGAATCTCCATGAATCTCCATGCATCTCCATGAATCTCCATGAATCTCCATGAACCTCCTCCATGAATCTCCATGAATCTCCATGAATATCCTCCATGAATCTCCATGAATCTCCATGAATCTCCATGAATCTCCTTCATCAATCTCCACGAATCTCCATGAATCTACATGAATCTCCATGAATCTCCATGAATCTCCATGAATCTCCATGAATATCAATGAATCTCCATGTATCTCCATGTATCTCCATGAATCTCCATGAATCTCCATGAATCTCCATGTATCTCCATGAATCTACATGAATCTCCATGAATCTCCATGAATCTCCTCCATGAATCTCCATAAATCACCATGAATCTCCATGATATCCTGTATGAATCTTCATGAATCTCCATGAATCTCCATGCATCTCCATGAATCTCCATGAATCTCCATGACCCTCCTCCATGAATCTCCATGAATCTCCATGAATATCCATGAATCTCCATGAATCTCCATGAATATCCATGAATCTCCATGAATCTCCATGAATCTCCATGTATCTCCATGAATCTACATGAATCTCCATGAATCTCCATGTATCTCCATGAATCTCCATGAATATCCATGAACCTCCTCCATGAATCTCCATGAATCTCCATGAATCTCCATGAATCTCCTTCATCAATCTCCACGAATCTCCATGAATCTCCATGAATCTCCATGAATATCCATGAATATCCATGAATCTCCATGTATCTCCATGAATCTCCATGAATATCCATGAATCTCCATGAATATCCTCCATGAATCTCCATGAATCTCCATGAATCTCCTTCATCAATCTCCACGAATCTCCATGAATCTACATGAATCTCCATGAATCTTCCATGAATCTCCATGAATCTCCATGAATCTCCATGAACCTCCTCCATGAATCTCCATGTATCTCCATGAATATCCATGAACCTCCTACATGAATATCCATGAATCTTCATGAATCTCCTCCATGAATCTTCATGAATCTCCATGAATCTCCATGCATCTCCATGAATCTCCATGAATCTCCATGCATCTCCATGAATCTCCATGAATCTCCATGAACCTCCTCCATGAATCTCCATGAATCTCCATGAATATCCTCCATGGATCTCCATGAATCTCCATGAATCTCCATGTATCTCCATGAATCTACATGAATCTCCATGAATCTCCATGAATCTCCTCCATGAATCTCCATGAATCACCATGAATCTCCTTCATCAATCTCCACGAATCTCCATGAATCTCCATGAATCTCCATGAATATCCATGAATATCCATGAATCTCCATGTATCTCCATGTATCTCCATGAATCTCCATGAATCTCCATGAATCTCCATGAATCTCCATGAATCTCCTCCATAAATCACCATGAATCTCCTTCATCAATCTCCACGAATCTCCATGAATCTCCATGAATCTCCACGAATCTCCATGTATCTCCATGAATCTCCTCCATGAATCTTCATGAATCTCCATGAATCTCCATGCATCTCCATGAATCTCCATGAATCTCCATGAACCTCCTCCATGAATCTCCATGAATCTCCATGAATATCCTCCATGAATCTCCATGAATCTCCATGAATCTCCTTCATCAATCTCCACAAATCTCCATGAATCTACATGAATCTCCATGAATCTCCATGAATATCCTCCATGAATCTCCATGAATCTCCATGAATCTCCATGAATCTCCATGAATATCCATGAATATCCATTAATCTCCATGTATCTCCATGAATCTCCATGAATCTCCATGAATCTCCATGAATCTCCATGAATATCCATGAATATCCATGAATCTCCATGTATCTCCATGAATCTCCATGAATATCCTCCATGAATCTCCATGAATCTCCATGAATCTCCATGAATCTCCTTCATCAATCTCCACGAATCTCCATGAATAGACATGAATCCCCATGAATCTCCATGAATCTCCATGAATCTCCATGAATCTCCATGAATATCCATGAATATCCATTAATCTCCATGTATCTCCATGAATCTCCATGAATATCCATGAATCTTCATGAATCTCCTCCATGAATCTTCATGAATCTCCATGAATCTCCATGCATCTCCATGAATCTCCATGAATCTCCATGAATCTCCATGAACCTCCTCCATGAATCTCCATGAATCTCCATGAATATCCATGAACCTCCTCCATGAATATCCATGAATCTTCATGAATCTCCTCCATGAATCTTCATGAATCTCCATGAATCTCCATGCATCTCCATGAATCTCCATGAATCTCCATGAACCTCCTCCATGAATCTCCATGAATCTCCATGAATATCCTCCATGAATCTCCATGAATCTCCATGAATCTCCATGTATCTCCATGAATCTACATGAATCTCCATGAATCTCCATGATTCTCCTCCATGAATCTCCATGAATCACCATGAATCTCCTTCATCAATCTCCACGAATCTCCATGAATCTCCATGAATCTCCATGAATATCCATGAATATCCATGAATCTCCATGTATCTCCATGTATCTCCATGAATCTCCATGAATCTCCATGAATCTCCATGTATCTCTATGAATCTACATGAATCTCCATGAATCTCCATGAATCTCCTCCATAAATCACCATGAATCTCCTTCATCAATCTCCACGGATCTCCATGAATTTCCATGAATCTCCACGAATCTCCATGAATCTACATGAATCTCCATGAATCTCCATGAATCTCCATGAATCTCCATGAATATCCATGAATATCCATGAATCTCCATGTATCTCCATGTATCTCCATGAATCTCCATGAATCTCCATGTATCTCCATGAATCTACATGAATCTCCATGAATCTCCTCCATGAATCTCCATGAATCGCCATGATATCCTGTATGAATCTTCATGAATCTCCATGAATCTCCATGCATCTCCATGAATCTCCATGAATCTTCATGAACCTCCTCCATGAATCTCCATGAATCTCCATGAATCTCCATGAATCTCCATGAATCTCCATGAATCTCCATGTATCTCCATGAATCTACATGAATCTCCATGAATCTCCATGAATCTCCTCCATGAATCTCCATAAATCACCATGAATCTCCTTCATCAATCTCCATGAATCTCCATGAATCTCCATGAATCTCCATGAATATCCATGAATCTCCATGTATCTCCATGTATCTCCATGAATCTCCTCCATGAATCTTCATGAATCTCCATGAATCTCCATGCATCTCCATGAATCTCCATGAATCTCCATGAACCTCCTCCATGAATCTCCATGAATCTCCATGAATATCCTCCATGAATCTCCATGAATCTCCATGAATCTCCATGTATCTCCATGAATCTCCATGAATCTCCATGTATCTCCATGAATCTACATGAATCTCCATGAATCTCCATGAATCTCCTCCATGAATCTCCATGAATCTCCATGATATCCTGTATGAATCTTCATGAATCTCCATGAATCTCCATGCATCTCCATGAATCTCCATGAATCTTCATGAACCTCCTCCATGAATCTCCATGAATCTCCATGAATATCCATGAATCTCCATGAATCTCCATGTATCTCCATGAATCTACATGAATCTCCATGAATCTCCATGAATCTCCTCCATGAATCTCCATAAATCACCATGAATCTCCTTCATCAATCTCCATGAATCTTCATGAATCTCCATGAATCTCCATGCATCTCCATGAATCTCCATGAATCTCCATGAACCTCCTCCATGAATCTCCATGAATCTACATGAATCTCCATGAATCTCCATGAATCTCCATGAATCTCCATGAATATCCATGAATATCCATGAATCTCCATGTATCTCCATGTATCTCCATGAATCTCCATGAATCTCCATGAATCTCCATGAATCTCCTCCATGAATCTCCATGAATCACCATGAATCTCCTTCATCAATCTCCACGAATCTCCATGAATCTCCATGAATCTCCATGAATCTCCATGAATATCAATGAATATCCCTGAATCTCCATGTATCTCCATGAATCTCCATGAATATCCATGAATCTTCATGAATCTCCTCCATGAATCTTCATGAATCTCCATGAATCTCCATGAATCTCCTTCATCAATCTCCACGAATCTCCATGAATCTACATGAATCTCCATGAATCTCCATGAATATCCATGAATCTCCATGTATCTCCATGTATCTCCATGAATCTCCATGAATCTCCATGAATCTCCATGTATCTCCATGAATCTACATGAATCTCCATGAATCTCCATGAATCTCCTGCATGAATCTCCATAAATCACCATGAATCTCCATGATATCCTGTATGAATCTTCATGAATCTCCATGAATCTCCATGAATCTCCATGACCCTCCTCCATGAATCTCCATGAATCTCCATGAATATCCATGAATCTCCATGAATCTCCATGAATATCCATGAATCTCCATGAATCTCCATGAATCTCCATGTATCTCCATGAATCTACATGAATCTCCATGAATCTCCATGAATCTCCATGTATCTCCATGAATCTACATGAATCTCCATGAATCTCCATGAATCTCCTCCATGAATCTCCATAAATCACCATGAATCTCCTTCATCAATCTCCACGAATCTCCATGAATCTCCATGAATCTCCATGAATCTCCATGAATCTCCATGAACCTCCTTCATGAATCTCCATGAATCTCCATGAATATCCAAGAACCTCCTCCATGAATCTCCATGAATCTCCTTCATCAATCTCCACGAATCTCCATGAATCTCCATGAATCTCCATGAATCTCCATGAATCTCCATGAATATCCATGAATATCCATGAATCTCCATGTATCTCCATGAATCTCCATGAATATCCATGAATCTTCATGAATCTCCTCCATGAATCTTCATGAATCTCCATGAATCTCCATGCATCTCCATGAATCTCCATGAATCTCCATGAACCTCCTCCATGAATCTCCATGAATCTCCATGAACCTCCTCCATGAATCTCCATGAATCTACATGAATCTCCATGAAACTCCATGAATCTCCATGAATCTCCATGAATATCCATGAATATCCATGAATCTCCATGTATCTCCATGTATCTCCATGAACCTCCATGAATCTCCATGAATCTCCATGAATCTCCTCCATGAATCTCCATGAATCACCATGAATCTCCTTCATCAATCTCCACGAATCTCCATGAATCTCCATGAATCTCCATGAATCTCCATGAATATCAATGAATATCCCTGAATCTCCATGTATCTCCATGAATCTCCATGAATATCCATGAATCTTCATGAATCTCCATGAATCTCCATGCATCTCCATGAATCTCCATGAATCTCCATGAACCTCCTCCATGAATCTCCATGAATCTCCATGAATATCCTCCATGAATCTCCATGAATCTCCATGAATCTCCATGAATATCCTCCATGAATCTCCATGAATCTCCATGAATCTCCATGAATCTCCTTCATCAATCTCCACGAATCTCCATGAATCTACATGAATCTCCATGAATCTCCATGAATCTCCATGAATCTCCATGAATATCCATGAATCTCCATGAATATCCATGAATCGTCATGAATCTCCTCCATGAATCTTCATGAATCTCCATGAATCTCCATGAATATCCATGAATCTCCATGAATCTTCATGAATCTCCATGAATCTCCATGCATCTCCATGAATCTCCATGAATCTCCATGACCCTCCTCCATGAATCTCCATGAATCTCCATGAATATCCATGAATCTCCATGAATCTCCATGAATATCCATGAACCTCCTCCATGAATCTCCATGAATCTCCATGAATCTCCTTCATCAATCTCCACGAATCTCCATGAATCTCCATGAATCTCCATGAATATCCATGAATATCCATGAATCTCCATGTATCTCCATGAATCTCCATGAATACCCTCCATGAATCTCCATGAATCTCCATGAATCTCCATGAATCTCCTTCATCAATCTCCACGAATCTCCATGAATCTACATGAATCCCCATGAATCTCCATGAATCTCCATGAATCTCCATGAATATCCATGAATATCCATTAATCTCCATGTATCTCCATGAATCTCCATGAATATCCATGAATCTTCATGAATCTCCTCCATGAATCTTCATGAATCTCCATGAATCTCCATGCATCTCCATGAATCTCCATGAATCTCCATGAATCTCCATGAACCTCCTCCATGAATCTCCATGAATCTCCATGAATATCCATGAACCTCCTCCATGAATATCCATGAATCTTCATGAATCTCCTACATGAATCTTCATGAATCTCCTCTATGAATCTTCATGAATCTCCATGAATCTCCATGCATCTCCATGAATCTCCATGAATCTCCATGAACCTCCTCCATGAATCTCCATGAATCTCCATGAATATCCTCCATGAATCTCCATGAATCTCCATGAATCTCCATGTATCTCCATGAATCTACATGAATCTCCATGAATCTCCATGATTCTCCTCCATGAATCTCCATGAATCACCATGAATCTCCATGTATCTCCATGAATCTCCATGAATCTCCATGAATCTCCATGTATCTCCATGAATCTACATGAATCTCCATGAATCTCCATGTATCTCCATGAATCTACATGAATCTCCATGAATCTCCATGAATCTCCTCCATGAATCTCCATAAATCACCATGAATCTCCTTCATCAATCTCCACGAATCTCCATGAATCTCCATGAATCTCCATGAATCTCCATGAATCTCCATGAACCTCCTTCATGAATCTCCATGAATCTCCATGAATATCCAAGAACCTCCTCCATGAATCTCCATGAATCTCCTTCATCAATCTCCACGAATCTCCATGAATCTCCATGAATCTCCATGAATCTCCATGAATCTCCATGAATATCCATGAATATCCATGAATCTCCATGTATCTCCATGAATCTCCATGAATATCCATGAATCTTCATGAATCTCCTCCATGAATCTTCATGAATCTCCATGAATCTCCATGCATCTCCATGAATCTCCATGAATCTCCATGAACCTCCTCCATGAATCTCCATGAATCTCCATGAACCTCCTCCATGAATCTCCATGAATCTACATGAATCTCCATGAATCTCCATGAATCTCCATGAATCTCCATGAATATCCATGAATATCCATGAATCTCCATGTATCTCCATGTATCTCCATGAACCTCCATGAATCTCCATGAATCTCCATGAATCTCCTCCATGAATCTCCATGAATCACCATGAATCTCCTTCATCAATCTCCACGAATCTCCATGAATCTCCATGAATCTCCATGAATCTCCATGAATATCAATGAATATCCCTGAATCTCCATGTATCTCCATGAATCTCCATGAATATCCATGAATCTTCATGAATCTCCATGAATCTCCATGCATCTCCATGAATCTCCATGAATCTCCATGAACCTCCTCCATGAATCTCCATGAATCTCCATGAATATCCTCCATGAATCTCCATGAATCTCCATGAATCTCCATGAATATCCTCCATGAATCTCCATGAATCTCCATGAATCTCCATGAATCTCCTTCATCAATCTCCACGAATCTCCATGAATCTACATGAATCTCCATGAATCTCCATGAATCTCCATGAATCTCCATGAATATCCATGAATCTCCATGAATATCCATGAATCTTCATGAATCTCCTCCATGAATCTTCATGAATCTCCTCCATGAATCTTCATGAATCTCCATGAATCTCCATGAATATCCATGAATCTCCATGAATCTTCATGAATCTCCATGAATCTCCATGCATCTCCATGAATCTCCATGAATCTCCATGACCCTCCTCCATGAATCTCCATGAATCTCCATGAATATCCATGAATCTCCATGAATCTCCATGAATATCCATGAACCTCCTCCATGAATCTCCATGAATCTCCATGAATCTCCTTCATCAATCTCCACGAATCTCCATGAATCTCCATGAATCTCCATGAATATCCATGAATATCCATGAATCTCCATGTATCTCCATGAATCTCCATGAATATCCTCCATGAATCTCCATGAATCTCCATGAATCTCCATGAATCTCCTTCATCAATCTCCACGAATCTCCATGAATCTACATGAATCCCCATGAATCTCCATGAATCTCCATGAATCTCCATGAATATCCATGAATATCCATTAATCTCCATGTATCTCCATGAATCTCCATGAATATCCATGAATCTTCATGAATCTCCTCCATGAATCTTCATGAATCTCCATGAATCTCCATGCATCTCCATGAATCTCCATGAATCTCCATGAATCTCCATGAACCTCCTCCATGAATCTCCATGAATCTCCATGAATATCCATGAACCTCCTCCATGAATATCCATGAATCTTCATGAATCTCCTCCATGAATCTTCATGAATCTCCATGAATCTCCATGCATCTCCATGAATCTCCATGAATCTCCATGAACCTCCTCCATGAATCTCCATGAATCTCCATGAATATCCTCCATGAATCTCCATGAATATCCATGAATCTTCATGAATCTCCTCCATGAATCTTCATGAATCTCCATGAATCTCCATGCATCTCCATGAATCTCCATGAATCTCCATGAACCTCCTCCATGAATCTCCATGAATCTCCATGAATATCCTCCATGAATCTCCATGAATCTCCATGAATCTCCATGAATCTCCTTCATCAATCTCCACGAATCTCCATGAATCTACATGAATCTCCATGAATCTCCATGAATCTCCATGAATCTCCATGAATATCCATGAATCTCCATGTATCTCCATGTATCTCCATGAATCTCCATGAATCTCCATGAATCTCCATGTATCTCCATGAATCTACATGAATCTCCATGAATCTCCATGAATCTCCTCCATGAATCTCCATAAATCACCATGAATCTCCATGATATCCTGTATGAATCTTCATGAATCTCCATGAATCTCCATGCATCTCCATGAATCTCCATGAATCTCCATGAATCTCCTCCATGAATCTTCATGAATCTCCATGAATCTCCATGCATCTCCATGAATCTCCATGAATCTCCATGAACCTCCTCCATGAATCTCCGTGAATCTCCATGAATATCCTCCATGAATCTCCATGAATCTCCATGAATCTCCATGAATCTCCTTCATCAATCTCCAAGAATCTCCATGAATCTACATGAATCTCCATGAATCTCCATGAATCTCCATGAATCTCCATGAATATCCATGAATCTCCATGTATCTCCATGTATCTCCATGAATCTCCATGAATCTCCATGTATCTCCATGAATCTACATGAATCTCCATGAATCTCCATGAATCTCCTCCATGAATCTCCATAAATCACCATGAATCTCCATGATATCCTGTATGAATCTTCATGAATCTCCATGAATCTCCATGCATCTCCATGAATCTCCATGAATCTCCATGACCCTCCTCCATGAATCTCCATGAATCTCCATGAATCTCCATGAATATCCATGAATCTCCATGAATCTCCATGAATCTCCATGTATCTCCATGAATCTACATGAATCTCCATGAATCTCCATGTATCTCCATGAATCTCCATGAATATCCATGAACCTCCTCCATGAATATCCATTAATCTCCATGTATCTCCATGAATCTCCATGAATCTACATGAATCTCCATGAATCTCCATGAATCTCCATGAATCTCCATGAATATCCATGAATCTCCATGAATATCCATGAATCTTCATGAATCTCCTCCATGAATCTTCATGAATCTCCATGAATCTTCATGCATCTCCATGAATCTCCATGAATCTCCATGAACCTCCTCCATGAATCTCCATGAATCTCCATGAATCTCCATGAATCTCCATGAATATCCATGAATATCCATGAATCTCCATGTATCTCCATGTATCTCCATGAATCTCCATGAATCTCCATGAATCTCCATGAATCTCCTCCATGAATCTCCTTCATCAATCTCCACGAATCTCCATGAATCTCCATGAATCTCCATGAATCTCCATGAATATCCATGAATATCCCTGAATCTCCATGTATCTCCATGAATCTCCATGAATATCCATGAATCTTCATGAATCTCCTCCATGAATCTTCATGAATCTCCATGAATCTCCATGCATCTCCATGAATCTCCATGAATCTCCATGAACCTCCTCCATGAATCTCCATGAATCTCCATGAATATCCTCCATGAATCTCCATGAATCTCCATGAATCTCCATGAATCTCCATCATCAATCTCCACGAATCTCCATGAATCTACATGAATCTCCATGAATCTCCATGAATCTCCATGAATCTCCATGAATATCCATGAATCTCCATGTATCTCCATGTATCTCCATGAATCTCCATGAATCTCCATGAATCTCCTCCATAAATCACCATGAATCTCCTTCATCAATCTCCACGAATCTCCATGAATTTCCATGAATCTCCACGAATCTCCATGAATCTACATGAATCTCCATGAATCTCCATGAATCTCCATGAATCTCCATGAATATCCATGAATATCCATGAATCTCCATGTATCTCCATGTATCTCCATGAATCTCCATGAATCTCCATGTATCTCCATGAATCTACATGAATCTCCATGAATCTCCATGAATCTCCTCCATGAATCTCCATGAATCTCCATGATATCCTGTATGAATCTTCATGAATCTCCATGAATCTCCATGCATCTCCATGAATCTCCATGAATCTTCATGAACATCCTCCATGAATCTCCATGAATCTCCATGAATATCCATGAATCTCCATGAATCTCCATGAATCTCCATGTATCTCCATGAATCTACATGAATCTCCATGAATCTCCATGAATCTCCTCCATGAATCTCCATAAATCACCATGAATCTCCTTCATCAATCTCCATGAATCTCCATGAATCTCCATGAATCTCCATGAATATCCATGAATCTCCATGTATCTCCATGTATCTCCATGAATCTCCTCCATGAATCTTCATGAATCTCCATGAATCTCCATGCATCTCCATAAATCACCATGAATCTCCATGATATCCTGTATGAATCTTCATGAATCTCCATGAATCTCCATGCATCTCCATGAATCTCCATGAATCTCCATGACCCTCCTCCATGAATCTCCATGAATCTCCATGAATCTCCATGAATATCCATGAATCTCCATGAATCTCCATGAATCTCCATGTATCTCCATGAATCTACATGAATCTCCATGTATCTCCATGTATCTCCATGAATCTCCATGAATATCCATGAACCTCCTCCATGAATATCCATTAATCTCCATGTATCTCCATGAATCTCCATGAATCTACATGAATCTCCATGAATCTCCATGAATCTCCATGAATCTCCATGAATATCCATGAATCTCCATGAATATCCATGAATCTTCATGAATCTCCTCCATGAATCTTCATGAATCTCCATGAATCTTCATGCATCTCCATGAATCTCCATGAATCTCCATGAACCTCCTCCATGAATCTCCATGAATCTCCATGAATCTCCATGAATCTCCATGAATATCCATGAATATCCATGAATCTCCATGTATCTCCATGTATCTCCATGAATCTCCATGAATCTCCATGAATCTCCATGAATCTCCTCCATGAATCTCCTTCATCAATCTCCACGAATCTCCATGAATCTCCATGAATCTCCATGAATCTCCATGAATATCCATGAATATCCCTGAATCTCCATGTATCTCCATGAATCTCCATGAATATCCATGAATCTTCATGAATCTCCTCCATGAATCTTCATGAATCTCCATGAATCTCCATGCATCTCCATGAATCTCCATGAATCTCCATGAACCTCCTCCATGAATCTCCATGAATCTCCATGAATATCCTCCATGAATCTCCATGAATCTCCATGAATCTCCATGAATCTCCATCATCAATCTCCACGAATCTCCATGAATCTACATGAATCTCCATGAATCTCCATGAATCTCCATGAATCTCCATGAATATCCATGAATCTCCATGTATCTCCATGTATCTCCATGAATCTCCATGAATCTCCATGAATCTCCTCCATAAATCACCATGAATCTCCTTCATCAATCTCCACGAATCTCCATGAATTTCCATGAATCTCCACGAATCTCCATGAATCTACATGAATCTCCATGAATCTCCATGAATCTCCATGAATCTCCATGAATATCCATGAATATCCATGAATCTCCATGTATCTCCATGTATCTCCATGAATCTCCATGAATCTCCATGTATCTCCATGAATCTACATGAATCTCCATGAATCTCCATGAATCTCCTCCATGAATCTCCATGAATCTCCATGATATCCTGTATGAATCTTCATGAATCTCCATGAATCTCCATGCATCTCCATGAATCTCCATGAATCTTCATGAACATCCTCCATGAATCTCCATGAATCTCCATGAATATCCATGAATCTCCATGAATCTCCATGAATCTCCATGTATCTCCATGAATCTACATGAATCTCCATGAATCTCCATGAATCTCCTCCATGAATCTCCATAAATCACCATGAATCTCCTTCATCAATCTCCATGAATCTCCATGAATCTCCATGAATCTCCATGAATATCCATGAATCTCCATGTATCTCCATGTATCTCCATGAATCTCCTCCATGAATCTTCATGAATCTCCATGAATCTCCATGCATCTCCATAAATCACCATGAATCTCCATGATATCCTGTATGAATCTTCATGAATCTCCATGAATCTCCATGCATCTCCATGAATCTCCATGAATCTCCATGACCCTCCTCCATGAATCTCCATGAATCTCCATGAATCTCCATGAATATCCATGAATCTCCATGAATCTCCATGAATCTCCATGTATCTCCATGAATCTACATGAATCTCCATGTATCTCCATGTATCTCCATGAATCTCCATGAATATCCATGAACCTCCTCCATGAATATCCATTAATCTCCATGTATCTCCATGAATCTCCATGAATCTACATGAATCTCCATGAATCTCCATGAATCTCCATGAATCTCCATGAATATCCATGAATCTCCATGAATATCCATGAATCTTCATGAATCTCCTCCATGAATCTTCATGAATCTCCATGAATCTTCATGCATCTCCATGAATCTCCATGAATCTCCATGAACCTCCTCCATGAATCTCCATGTATCTCCATGAATCTCCATGAATCTACATGAATCTCCATGAATCTCCATGAATCTCCATGAATCTCCATGAATATCCATGAATCTCCATGAATATCCATGAATCTTCATGAATCTCCTCCATGAATCTTCATGAATCTCCATGAATCTTCATGCATCTCCATGAATCTCCATGAATCTCCATGAACCTCCTCCATGAATCTCCATGAATCTCCATGAATCTCCATGAATCTCCATGAATATCCATGAATATCCATGAATCTCCATGTATCTCCATGTATCTCCATGAATCTCCATGAATCTCCATGAATCTCCATGAATCTCCTCCATGAATCTCCTTCATCAATCTCCACGAATCTCCATGAATCTCCATGAATCTCCATGAATCTCCATGAATATCCATGAATATCCCTGAATCTCCATGTATCTCCATGAATCTCCATGAATATCCATGAATCTTCATGAATCTCCTCCATGAATCTTCATGAATCTCCATGAATCTCCATGCATCTCCATGAATCTCCATGAATCTCCATGAACCTCCTCCATGAATCTCCATGAATCTCCATGAATATCCTCCATGAATCTCCATGAATCTCCATGAATCTCCATGAATCTCCATCATCAATCTCCACGAATCTCCATGAATCTACATGAATCTCCATGAATCTCCATGAATCTCCATGAATCTCCATGAATATCCATGAATCTCCATGTATCTCCATGTATCTCCATGAATCTCCATGAATCTCCATGAATCTCCTCCATAAATCACCATGAATCTCCTTCATCAATCTCCACGAATCTCCATGAATTTCCATGAATCTCCACGAATCTCCATGAATCTACATGAATCTCCATGAATCTCCATGAATCTCCATGAATCTCCATGAATATCCATGAATATCCATGAATCTCCATGTATCTCCATGTATCTCCATGAATCTCCATGAATCTCCATGTATCTCCATGAATCTACATGAATCTCCATGAATCTCCATGAATCTCCTCCATGAATCTCCATGAATCTCCATGATATCCTGTATGAATCTTCATGAATCTCCATGAATCTCCATGCATCTCCATGAATCTCCATGAATCTTCATGAACATCCTCCATGAATCTCCATGAATCTCCATGAATATCCATGAATCTCCATGAATCTCCATGAATCTCCATGTATCTCCATGAATCTACATGAATCTCCATGAATCTCCATGAATCTCCTCCATGAATCTCCATAAATCACCATGAATCTCCTTCATCAATCTCCATGAATCTCCATGAATCTCCATGAATCTCCATGAATATCCATGAATCTCCATGTATCTCCATGTATCTCCATGAATCTCCTCCATGAATCTTCATGAATCTCCATGAATCTCCATGCATCTCCATAAATCACCATGAATCTCCATGATATCCTGTATGAATCTTCATGAATCTCCATGAATCTCCATGCATCTCCATGAATCTCCATGAATCTCCATGACCCTCCTCCATGAATCTCCATGAATCTCCATGAATCTCCATGAATATCCATGAATCTCCATGAATCTCCATGAATCTCCATGTATCTCCATGAATCTACATGAATCTCCATGTATCTCCATGTATCTCCATGAATCTCCATGAATATCCATGAACCTCCTCCATGAATATCCATTAATCTCCATGTATCTCCATGAATCTCCATGAATCTACATGAATCTCCATGAATCTCCATGAATCTCCATGAATCTCCATGAATATCCATGAATCTCCATGAATATCCATGAATCTTCATGAATCTCCTCCATGAATCTTCATGAATCTCCATGAATCTTCATGCATCTCCATGAATCTCCATGAATCTCCATGAACCTCCTCCATGAATCTCCATGAATCTCCATGAATCTCCATGAATCTCCATGAATATCCATGAATATCCATGAATCTCCATGTATCTCCATGTATCTCCATGAATCTCCATGAATCTCCATGAATCTCCATGAATCTCCTCCATGAATCTCCTTCATCAATCTCCACGAATCTCCATGAATCTCCATGAATCTCCATGAATCTCCATGAATATCCATGAATATCCCTGAATCTCCATGTATCTCCATGAATCTCCATGAATATCCATGAATCTTCATGAATCTCCTCCATGAATCTTCATGAATCTCCATGAATCTCCATGCATCTCCATGAATCTCCATGAATCTCCATGAACCTCCTCCATGAATCTCCATGAATCTCCATGAATATCCTCCATGAATCTCCATGAATCTCCATGAATCTCCATGAATCTCCATCATCAATCTCCACGAATCTCCATGAATCTACATGAATCTCCATGAATCTCCATGAATCTCCATGAATCTCCATGAATATCCATGAATCTCCATGTATCTCCATGTATCTCCATGAATCTCCATGAATCTCCATGAATCTCCTCCATAAATCACCATGAATCTCCTTCATCAATCTCCACGAATCTCCATGAATTTCCATGAATCTCCACGAATCTCCATGAATCTACATGAATCTCCATGAATCTCCATGAATCTCCATGAATCTCCATGAATATCCATGAATATCCATGAATCTCCATGTATCTCCATGTATCTCCATGAATCTCCATGAATCTCCATGTATCTCCATGAATCTACATGAATCTCCATGAATCTCCATGAATCTCCTCCATGAATCTCCATGAATCTCCATGATATCCTGTATGAATCTTCATGAATCTCCATGAATCTCCATGCATCTCCATGAATCTCCATGAATCTTCATGAACATCCTCCATGAATCTCCATGAATCTCCATGAATATCCATGAATCTCCATGAATCTCCATGAATCTCCATGTATCTCCATGAATCTACATGAATCTCCATGAATCTCCATGAATCTCCTCCATGAATCTCCATAAATCACCATGAATCTCCTTCATCAATCTCCATGAATCTCCATGAATCTCCATGAATCTCCATGAATATCCATGAATCTCCATGTATCTCCATGTATCTCCATGAATCTCCTCCATGAATCTTCATGAATCTCCATGAATCTCCATGCATCTCCATAAATCACCATGAATCTCCATGATATCCTGTATGAATCTTCATGAATCTCCATGAATCTCCATGCATCTCCATGAATCTCCATGAATCTCCATGACCCTCCTCCATGAATCTCCATGAATCTCCATGAATCTCCATGAATATCCATGAATCTCCATGAATCTCCATGAATCTCCATGTATCTCCATGAATCTACATGAATCTCCATGTATCTCCATGTATCTCCATGAATCTCCATGAATATCCATGAACCTCCTCCATGAATATCCATTAATCTCCATGTATCTCCATGAATCTCCATGAATCTACATGAATCTCCATGAATCTCCATGAATCTCCATGAATCTCCATGAATATCCATGAATCTCCATGAATATCCATGAATCTTCATGAATCTCCTCCATGAATCTTCATGAATCTCCATGAATCTTCATGCATCTCCATGAATCTCCATGAATCTCCATGAACCTCCTCCATGAATCTCCATGAATCTACATGAATCTCCATGAATCTCCATGAATCTCCATGAATCTCCATGAATATCCATGAATATCCATGAATCTCCATGTATCTCCATGTATCTCCATGAATCTCCATGAATCTCCATGAATCTCCTCCATAAATCACCATGAATCTCCTTCATCAATCTCCACGAATCTCCATGAATTTCCATGAATCTCCACGAATCTCCATGAATCTACATGAATCTCCATGAATCTCCATGAATCTCCATGAATCTCCATGAATATCCATGAATATCCATGAATCTCCATGTATCTCCATGTATCTCCATGAATCTCCATGAATCTCCATGTATCTCCATGAATCTACATGAATCTCCATGAATCTCCATGAATCTCCTCCATGAATCTCCATGAATCTCCATGATATCCTGTATGAATCTTCATGAATCTCCATGAATCTCCATGCATCTCCATGAATCTCCATGAATCTTCATGAACATCCTCCATGAATCTCCATGAATCTCCATGAATATCCATGAATCTCCATGAATCTCCATGAATCTCCATGTATCTCCATGAATCTACATGAATCTCCATGAATCTCCATGAATCTCCTCCATGAATCTCCATAAATCACCATGAATCTCCTTCATCAATCTCCATGAATCTCCATGAATCTCCATGAATCTCCATGAATATCCATGAATCTCCATGTATCTCCATGTATCTCCATGAATCTCCTCCATGAATCTTCATGAATCTCCATGAATCTCCATGCATCTCCATAAATCACCATGAATCTCCATGATATCCTGTATGAATCTTCATGAATCTCCATGAATCTCCATGCATCTCCATGAATCTCCATGAATCTCCATGACCCTCCTCCATGAATCTCCATGAATCTCCATGAATCTCCATGAATATCCATGAATCTCCATGAATCTCCATGAATCTCCATGTATCTCCATGAATCTACATGAATCTCCATGAATCTCCATGTATCTCCATGAATCTCCATGAATATCCATGAACCTCCTCCATGAATATCCATTAATCTCCATGTATCTCCATGAATCTCCATGAATCTACATGAATCTCCATGAATCTCCATGAATCTCCATGAATCTCCATGAATATCCATGAATCTCCATGAATATCCATGAATCTTCATGAATCTCCTCCATGAATCTTCATGAATCTCCATGAATCTTCATGCATCTCCATGAATCTCCATGAATCTCCATGAACCTCCTCCATGAATCTCCATGAATCTACATGAATCTCCATGAATCTCCATGAATCTCCATGAATCTCCATGAATATCCATGAATATCCATGAATCTCCATGTATCTCCATGTATCTCCATGAATCTCCATGAATCTCCATGAATCTCCATGAATCTCCTCCATGAATCTCCTTCATCAATCTCCACGAATCTCCATGAATCTCCATGAATCTCCATGAATCTCCATGAATATCCATGAATATCCCTGAATCTCCATGTATCTCCATGAATCTCCATGAATATCCATGAATCTTCATGAATCTCCTCCATGAATCTTCATGAATCTCCATGAATCTCCATGCATCTCCATGAATCTCCATGAATCTCCATGAACCTCCTCCATGAATCTCCATGAATCTCCATGAATATCCTCCATGAATCTCCATGAATCTCCATGAATCTCCATGAATCTCCATCATCAATCTCCACGAATCTCCATGAATCTACATGAATCTCCATGAATCTCCATGAATCTCCATGAATCTCCATGAATATCCATGAATCTCCATGTATCTCCATGTATCTCCATGAATCTCCATGAATCTCCTCCATAAATCACCATGAATCTCCTTCATCAATCTCCACGAATCTCCATGAATTTCCATGAATCTCCACGAATCTCCATGAATCTACATGAATCTCCATGAATCTCCATGAATCTCCATGAATCTCCATGAATATCCATGAATATCCATGAATCTCCATGTATCTCCATGTATCTCCATGAATCTCCATGAATCTCCATGTATCTCCATGAATCTACATGAATCTCCATGAATCTCCATGAATCTCCTCCATGAATCTCCATGAATCTCCATGATATCCTGTATGAATCTTCATGAATCTCCATGAATCTCCATGCATCTCCATGAATCTCCATGAATCTTCATGAACATCCTCCATGAATCTCCATGAATCTCCATGAATATCCATGAATCTCCATGAATCTCCATGAATCTCCATGTATCTCCATGAATCTACATGAATCTCCATGAATCTCCATGAATCTCCTCCATGAATCTCCATAAATCACCATGAATCTCCTTCATCAATCTCCATGAATCTCCATGAATCTCCATGAATCTCCATGAATATCCATGAATCTCCATGTATCTCCATGTATCTCCATGAATCTCCTCCATGAATCTTCATGAATCTCCATGAATCTCCATGCATCTCCATGAATCTCCATGAATCTCCATGAACCTCCTCCATGAATCTCCATGAATCTCCATGAATATCCTCCATGAATCTCCATGAATCTCCATGAATCTCCATGTATCTCCATGAATCACCATGAATCTCCATGGATCTCCTCCATGAATCTCCATGAATCTCCATGAATCTCCTTCATCAATCTCCACAAATCTCCATGAATCTACATGAATCTCCATGAATCTCCATGAATATCCTCCATGAATCTCCATGAATCTCCATGAATCTCCATGAATCTCCATGAATATCCATGAATATCCATTAATCTCCATGTATCTCCATGAATCTCCATGAATCTACATGAATCTCCATGAATCTCCATGAATCTCCATGAATATCCATGAATATCCATGAATCTCCATGTATCTTCATGAATCTCCTCCATGAATCTTCATGAATCTCCATGAATCTTCATGCATCTCCATGAATCTCCATGAATCTCCATGAACCTCCTCCAAGAATCTCCATGAATCTACATGAATCTCCATGAATGTCCATGAATCTCCATGAATCTCCATGAATATCCATGAATATCCATGAATCTCCATGTATCTCCATGTATCTCCATGAATCTCCATGAATCTCCATGAATCTCCATGAATCTCCTCCATGAATCTCCATAAATCACCATGAATCTCCTTCATCAATCTCCAC
Organism: Lasioglossum villosulum; assembly: GCA_963971365.1. NCBI lineage: Eukaryota > Metazoa > Arthropoda > Insecta > Hymenoptera > Halictidae > Lasioglossum > Lasioglossum villosulum. The sequence continues at coordinate 16,760,097 of OZ020500.1, read as the reverse complement.
GAATCTCCATGAATCTCCATGAATCTCCATGAATCTCCATGAATATCCATGAATATCCCTGAATCTCCATGTATCTCCATGAATCTCCATGAATATCCATGAATCTTCATGAATCTTCTCCATGAATCTTCATGAATCTCCATGAATCTCCATGCATCTCCATGAATCTCCATGAATCTCCATGAACCTCCTCCATGAATCTCCATGAATCTCCATGAATATCCTCCATGAATCTCCATGAATCTCCATGAATCTCCATGAATCTCCTTCATCAATCTCCACGAATCTCCATGAATCTACATGAATCTCCATGAATCTCCATGAATCTCCATGAATCTCCATGAATATCAATGAATCTCCATGTATCTCCATGTATCTCCATGAATCTCCATGAATCTCCATGAATCTCCATGTATCTCCATGAATCTACATGAATCTCCATGAATCTCCATGAATCTCCTCCATGAATCTCCATAAATCACCATGAATCTCCATGATATCCTGTATGAATCTTCATGAATCTCCATGAATCTCCATGCATCTCCATGAATCTCCATGAATCTCCATGACCCTCCTCCATGAATCTCCATGAATCTCCATGAATATCCATGAATCTCCACGAATCTCCATGTATCTCCATGAATCTCCTCCATGAATCTTCATGAATCTCCATGAATCTCCATGCATCTCCATGAATCTCCATGAATCTCCATGAACCTCCTCCATGAATCTCCATGAATCTCCATGAATATCCTCCATGAATCTCCATGAATCTCCTTCATCAATCTCCACAAATCTCCATGAATCTACATGAATCTCCATGAATCTCCATGAATATCCTCCATGAATCTCCATGAATCTCCATGAATCTCCATGAATCTCCATGAATATCCATGAATATCCATTAATCTCCATGTATCTCCATGAATCTCCATGAATCTCCATGAATCTCCATGAATCTCCATGAATATCCATGAATATCCATGAATCTCCATGTATCTCCATGAATCTCCATGAATATCCTCCATGAATCTCCATGAATCTCCATGAATCTCCATGAATCTCCTTCATCAATCTCCACGAATCTCCATGAATAGACATGAATCCCCATGAATCTCCATGAATCTCCATGAATCTCCATGAATCTCCATGAATATCCATGAATATCCATTAATCTCCATGTATCTCCATGAATCTCCATGAATATCCATGAATCTTCATGAATCTCCTCCATGAATCTTCATGAATCTCCATGAATCTCCATGCATCTCCATGAATCTCCATGAATCTCCATGAATCTCCATGAACCTCCTCCATGAATCTCCATGAATCTCCATGAATATCCATGAACCTCCTCCATGAATATCCATGAATCTTCATGAATCTCCTCCATGAATCTCCATGAATCTCCATGAATATCCTCCATGAATCTCCATGAATCTCCATGAATCTCCATGTATCTCCATGAATCTACATGAATCTCCATGAATCTCCATGATTCTCCTCCATGAATCTCCATGAATCACCATGAATCTCCTTCATCAATCTCCACGAATCTCCATGAATCTCCATGAATCTCCATGAATATCCATGAATCTCCATGCATCTCCATGAATCTCCATGAATCTCCATGAATCTCCATGAACCTCCTCCATGAATCTCCATGAATCTCCATGAATATCCATGAACCTCCTCCATGAATATCCATGAATCTTCATGAATCTCCTACATGAATCTTCATGAATCTCCTCCATGAATCTTCATGAATCTCCATGAATCTCCATGCATCTCCATGAATCTCCATGAATCTCCATGAACCTCCTCCATGAATCTCCATGAATCTCCATGAATATCCTCCATGAATCTCCATGAATCTCCATGAATCTCCATGTATCTCCATGAATCTACATGAATCTCCATGAATCTCCATGATTCTCCTCCATGAATCTCCATGAATCACCATGAATCTCCATGTATCTCCATGAATCTACATGAATCTCCATGAATCTCCATGATTCTCCTCCATGAATCTCCATGAATCACCATGAATCTCCTTCATCAATCTCCACGAATCTCCATGAATCTCCATGAATCTCCATGAATATCCATGAATATCCATGAATCTCCATGTATCTCCATGTATCTCCATGAATCTCCATGAATCTCCATGAATCTCCATGTATCTCTATGAATCTACATGAATCTCCATGAATCTCCATGAATCTCCTCCATAAATCACCATGAATCTCCTTCATCAATCTCCACGGATCTCCATGAATTTCCATGAATCTCCACGAATCTCCATGAATCTACATGAATCTCCATGAATCTCCATGAATCTCCATGAATCTCCATGAATCTCCATGAATATCCATGAATATCCATGAATCTCCATGTATCTCCATGTATCTCCATGAATCTCCATGTATCTCCATGAATCTACATGAATCTCCATGAATCTCCTCCATGAATCTCCATGAATCTCCATGATATCCTGTATGAATCTTCATGAATCTCCATGAATCTCCATGCATCTCCATGAATCTCCATGAATCTTCATGAACCTCCTCCATGAATCTCCATGAATCTCCATGAATCTCCATGAATCTCCATGAATCTCCATGAATCTCCATGTATCTCCATGAATCTACATGAATCTCCATGAATCTCCATGAATCTCCTCCATGAATCTCCATAAATCACCATGAATCTCCTTCATCAATCTCCATGAATCTCCATGAATCTCCATGAATCTCCATGAATATCCATGAATCTCCATGTATCTCCATGTATCTCCATGAATCTCCTCCATGAATCTTCATGAATCTCCATGAATCTCCATGCATCTCCATGAATCTCCATGAATCTCCATGAACCTCCTCCATGAATCTCCATGAATCTCCATGAATATCCTCCATGAATCTCCATGAATCTCCATGAATCTCCATGTATCTCCATGAATCTCCATGAATCTCCATGTATCTCCATGAATCTACATGAATCTCCATGAATCTCCATGAATCTCCTCCATGAATCTCCATGAATCTCCATGATATCCTGTATGAATCTTCATGAATCTCCATGAATCTCCATGCATCTCCATGAATCTCCATGAATCTTCATGAACCTCCTCCATGAATCTCCATGAATCTCCATGAATATCCATGAATCTCCATGAATCTCCATGAATCTCCATGTATCTCCATGAATCTACATGAATCTCCATGAATCTCCATGAATCTCCTCCATGAATCTCCATAAATCACCATGAATCTCCTTCATCAATCTCCATGAATCTTCATGAATCTCCATGAATCTCCATGCATCTCCATGAATCTCCATGAATCTCCATGAACCTCCTCCATGAATCTCCATGAATCTACATGAATCTCCATGAATCTCCATGAATCTCCATGAATCTCCATGAATATCCATGAATATCCATGAATCTCCATGTATCTCCATGTATCTCCATGAATCTCCATGAATCTCCATGAATCTCCATGAATCTCCTCCATGAATCTCCATGAATCACCATGAATCTCCTTCATCAATCTCCACGAATCTCCATGAATCTCCATGAATCTCCATGAATCTCCATGAATATCAATGAATATCCCTGAATCTCCATGTATCTCCATGAATCTCCATGAATATCCATGAATCTTCATGAATCTCCTCCATGAATCTTCATGAATCTCCATGAATCTCCATGAATCTCCTTCATCAATCTCCACGAATCTCCATGAATCTACATGAATCTCCATGAATCTCCATGAATATCCATGAATCTCCATGTATCTCCATGTATCTCCATGAATCTCCATGAATCTCCATGAATCTCCATGTATCTCCATGAATCTACATGAATCTCCATGAATCTCCATGTATCTCCATGAATCTACATGAATCTCCATGAATCTCCATGAATCTCCTCCATGAATCTCCATAAATCACCATGAATCTCCTTCATCAATCTCCACGAATCTCCATGAATCTCCATGAATCTCCATGAATCTCCATGAATCTCCATGAACCTCCTTCATGAATCTCCATGAATCTCCATGAATATCCAAGAACCTCCTCCATGAATCTCCATGAATCTCCTTCATCAATCTCCACGAATCTCCATGAATCTCCATGAATCTCCATGAATCTCCATGAATCTCCATGAATATCCATGAATATCCATGAATCTCCATGTATCTCCATGAATCTCCATGAATATCCATGAATCTTCATGAATCTCCTCCATGAATCTTCATGAATCTCCATGAATCTCCATGCATCTCCATGAATCTCCATGAATCTCCATGAACCTCCTCCATGAATCTCCATGAATCTCCATGAACCTCCTCCATGAATCTCCATGAATCTACATGAATCTCCATGAATCTCCATGAATCTCCATGAATCTCCATGAATATCCATGAATATCCATGAATCTCCATGTATCTCCATGTATCTCCATGAACCTCCATGAATCTCCATGAATCTCCATGAATCTCCTCCATGAATCTCCATGAATCACCATGAATCTCCTTCATCAATCTCCACGAATCTCCATGAATCTCCATGAATCTCCATGAATCTCCATGAATATCAATGAATATCCCTGAATCTCCATGTATCTCCATGAATCTCCATGAATATCCATGAATCTTCATGAATCTCCATGAATCTCCATGCATCTCCATGAATCTCCATGAATCTCCATGAACCTCCTCCATGAATCTCCATGAATCTCCATGAATATCCTCCATGAATCTCCATGAATCTCCATGAATCTCCATGAATATCCTCCATGAATCTCCATGAATCTCCATGAATCTCCATGAATCTCCTTCATCAATCTCCACGAATCTCCATGAATCTACATGAATCTCCATGAATCTCCATGAATCTCCATGAATCTCCATGAATATCCATGAATCTCCATGAATATCCATGAATCTTCATGAATCTCCTCCATGAATCTTCATGAATCTCCTCCATGAATCTTCATGAATCTCCATGAATCTCCATGAATATCCATGAATCTCCATGAATCTTCATGAATCTCCATGAATCTCCATGCATCTCCATGAATCTCCATGAATCTCCATGACCCTCCTCCATGAATCTCCATGAATCTCCATGAATATCCATGAATCTCCATGAATCTCCATGAATATCCATGAACCTCCTCCATGAATCTCCATGAATCTCCATGAATCTCCTTCATCAATCTCCACGAATCTCCATGAATCTCCATGAATCTCCATGAATATCCATGAATATCCATGAATCTCCATGTATCTCCATGAATCTCCATGAATATCCTCCATGAATCTCCATGAATCTCCATGAATCTCCATGAATCTCCTTCATCAATCTCCACGAATCTCCATGAATCTACATGAATCCCCATGAATCTCCATGAATCTCCATGAATCTCCATGAATATCCATGAATATCCATTAATCTCCATGTATCTCCATGAATCTCCATGAATATCCATGAATCTTCATGAATCTCCTCCATGAATCTTCATGAATCTCCATGAATCTCCATGCATCTCCATGAATCTCCATGAATCTCCATGAATCTCCATGAACCTCCTCCATGAATCTCCATGAATCTCCATGAATATCCATGAACCTCCTCCATGAATATCCATGAATCTTCATGAATCTCCTCCATGAATCTTCATGAATCTCCATGAATCTCCATGCATCTCCATGAATCTCCATGAATCTCCATGAACCTCCTCCATGAATCTCCATGAATCTCCATGAATATCCTCCATGAATCTCCATGAATCTCCATGAATCTCCATGTATCTCCATGAATCTACATGAATCTCCATGAATCTCCATGATTCTCCTCCATGAATCTCCATGAATCACCATGAATCTCCTTCATCAATCTCCACGAATCTCCATGAATCTCCATGAATCTCCATGAATATCCATGAATATCCATGAATCTCCATGTATCTCCATGTATCTCCATGAATCTCCATGAATCTCCATGAATCTCCATGTATCTCTATGAATCTACATGAATCTCCATGAATCTCCATGAATCTCCTCCATAAATCACCATGAATCTCCTTCATCAATCTCCACGGATCTCCATGAATTTCCATGAATCTCCACGAATCTCCATGAATCTACATGAATCTCCATGAATCTCCATGAATCTCCATGAATATCCATGAATATCCATGAATCTCCATGTATCTCCATGTATCTCCATGAAACTCCATGAATCTCCATGTATCTCCATGAATCTACATGAATCTCCATGAATCTCCTCCATGAATCTCCATGAATCTCCATGATATCCTGTATGAATCTTCATGAATCTCCATGAATCTCCATGCATCTCCATGAATCTCCATGAATCTTCATGAACCTCCTCCATGAATCTCCATGCATCTCCATGAATCTCCATGAATCTCCATGAACCTCCTCCATGAATCTCCATGAATCTCCATGAATATCCTCCATGAATCTCCATGAATCTCCATGAATCTCCATGTATCTCCATGAATCTCCATGAATCTCCATGTATCTCCATGAATCTACATGAATCTCCATGAATCTCCATGAATCTCCTCCATGAATCTCCATGAATCTCCATGATATCCTGTATGAATCTTCATGAATCTCCATGAATCTCCATGCATCTCCATGAATCTCCATGAATCTTCATGAACCTCCTCCATGAATCTCCATGAATCTCCATGAATATCCATGAATCTCCATGAATCTCCATGAATCTCCATGTATCTCCATGAATCTACATGAATCTCCATGAATCTCCATGAATCTCCTCCATGAATCTCCATAAATCACCATGAATCTCCTTCATCAATCTCCATGAATCTTCATGAATCTCCATGAATCTCCATGCATCTCCATGAATCTCCATGAATCTCCATGAACCTCCTCCATGAATCTCCATGAATCTACATGAATCTCCATGAATCTCCATGAATCTCCATGAATCACCATGAATCTCCTTCATCAATCTCCACGAATCTCCATGAATCTCCATGAATCTCCATGAATCTCCATGAATATCAATGAATATCCCTGAATCTCCATGTATCTCCATGAATCTCCATGAATATCCATGAATCTTCATGAATCTCCTCCATGAATCTTCATGAATCTCCATGAATCTCCATGAATCTCCTTCATCAATCTCCACGAATCTCCATGAATCTACATGAATCTCCATGAATCTCCATGAATATCCATGAATCTCCATGTATCTCCATGTATCTCCATGAATCTCCATGAATCTCCATGAATCTCCATGTATCTCCATGAATCTACATGAATCTCCATGAATCTCCATGTATCTCCATGAATCTACATGAATCTCCATGAATCTCCATGAATCTCCTCCATGAATCTCCATAAATCACCATGAATCTCCTTCATCAATCTCCACGAATCTCCATGAATCTCCATGAATCTCCATGAATCTCCATGAATCTCCATGAACCTCCTTCATGAATCTCCATGAATCTCCATGAATATCCAAGAACCTCCTCCATGAATCTCCATGAATCTCCTTCATCAATCTCCACGAATCTCCATGAATCTCCATGAATCTCCATGAATCTCCATGAATCTCCATGAATATCCATGAATATCCATGAATCTCCATGTATCTCCATGAATCTCCATGAATATCCATGAATCTTCATGAATCTCCTCCATGAATCTTCATGAATCTCCATGAATCTCCATGCATCTCCATGAATCTCCATGAATCTCCATGAACCTCCTCCATGAATCTCCATGAATCTCCATGAACCTCCTCCATGAATCTCCATGAATCTACATGAATCTCCATGAATCTCCATGAATCTCCATGAATCTTCATGAATCTCCATGAATCTCCATGCATCTCCATGAATCTCCATGAATCTCCATGAACCTCCTCCATGAATCTCCATGAATCTCCATGAATATCCTCCATGAATCTCCATGAATCTCCATGAATCTCCATGAATATCCTCCATGAATCTCCATGAATCTCCATGAATCTCCATGAATCTCCTTCATCAATCTCCACGAATCTCCATGAATCTACATGAATCTCCATGAATCTCCATGAATCTCCATGAATCTCCATGAATATCCATGAATCTCCATGAATATCCATGAATCTTCATGAATCTCCTCCATGAATCTTCATGAATCTCCTCCATGAATCTTCATGAATCTCCATGAATCTCCATGAATATCCATGAATCTCCATGAATCTTCATGAATCTCCATGAATCTCCATGCATCTCCATGAATCTCCATGAATCTCCATGACCCTCCTCCATGAATCTCCATGAATCTCCATGAATATCCATGAATCTCCATGAATCTCCATGAATATCCATGAACCTCCTCCATGAATCTCCATGAATCTCCATGAATCTCCTTCATCAATCTCCACGAATCTCCATGAATCTCCATGAATCTCCATGAATATCCATGAATATCCATGAATCTCCATGTATCTCCATGAATCTCCATGAATATCCTCCATGAATCTCCATGAATCTCCATGAATCTCCATGAATCTCCTTCATCAATCTCCACGAATCTCCATGAATCTACATGAATCCCCATGAATCTCCATGAATCTCCATGAATCTCCATGAATATCCATGAATATCCATTAATCTCCATGTATCTCCATGAATCTCCATGAATATCCATGAATCTTCATGAATCTCCTCCATGAATCTTCATGAATCTCCATGAATCTCCATGCATCTCCATGAATCTCCATGAATCTCCATGAATCTCCATGAACCTCCTCCATGAATCTCCATGAATCTCCATGAATATCCATGAACCTCCTCCATGAATATCCATGAATCTTCATGAATCTCCTCCATGAATCTTCATGAATCTCCATGAATCTCCATGCATCTCCATGAATCTCCATGAATCTCCATGAACCTCCTCCATGAATCTCCATGAATCTCCATGAATATCCTCCATGAATCTCCATGAATCTCCATGAATCTCCATGTATCTCCATGAATCTACATGAATCTCCATGAATCTCCATGATTCTCCTCCATGAATCTCCATGAATCACCATGAATCTCCTTCATCAATCTCCACGAATCTCCATGAATCTCCATGAATCTCCATGAATATCCATGAATATCCATGAATCTCCATGTATCTCCATGTATCTCCATGAATCTCCATGAATCTCCATGAATCTCCATGTATCTCTATGAATCTACATGAATCTCCATGAATCTCCATGAATCTCCTCCATAAATCACCATGAATCTCCTTCATCAATCTCCACGGATCTCCATGAATTTCCATGAACCTCCACGAATCTCCATGAATCTACATGAATCTCCATGAATCTCCATGAATCTCCATGAATCTCCATGAATATCCATGAATCTCCATGAATATCCATGAATCTTCATGAATCTCCTCCATGAATCTTCATGAATCTCCTCCATGAATCTTCATGAATCTCCATGAATCTCCATGAATATCCATGAATCTCCATGAATCTTCATGAATCTCCATGAATCTCCATGCATCTCCATGAATCTCCATGAATCTCCATGACCCTCCTCCATGAATCTCCATGAATCTCCATGAATATCCATGAATCTCCATGAATCTCCATGAATATCCATGAACCTCCTCCATGAATCTCCATGAATCTCCATGAATCTCCTTCATCAATCTCCACGAATCTCCATGAATCTCCATGAATCTCCATGAATATCCATGAATATCCATGAATCTCCATGTATCTCCATGAATCTCCATGAATATCCTCCATGAATCTCCATGAATCTCCATGAATCTCCATGAATCTCCTTCATCAATCTCCACGAATCTCCATGAATCTACATGAATCCCCATGAATCTCCATGAATCTCCATGAATCTCCATGAATATCCATGAATATCCATTAATCTCCATGTATCTCCATGAATCTCCATGAATATCCATGAATCTTCATGAATCTCCTCCATGAATCTTCATGAATCTCCATGAATCTCCATGCATCTCCATGAATCTCCATGAATCTCCATGAATCTCCATGAACCTCCTCCATGAATCTCCATGAATCTCCATGAATATCCATGAACCTCCTCCATGAATATCCATGAATCTTCATGAATCTCCTCCATGAATCTTCATGAATCTCCATGAATCTCCATGCATCTCCATGAATCTCCATGAATCTCCATGAACCTCCTCCATGAATCTCCATGAATCTCCATGAATATCCTCCATGAATCTCCATGAATCTCCATGAATCTCCATGTATCTCCATGAATCTACATGAATCTCCATGAATCTCCATGATTCTCCTCCATGAATCTCCATGAATCACCATGAATCTCCTTCATCAATCTCCACGAATCTCCATGAATCTCCATGAATCTCCATGAATATCCATGAATATCCATGAATCTCCATGTATCTCCATGTATCTCCATGAATCTCCATGAATCTCCATGAATCTCCATGTATCTCTATGAATCTACATGAATCTCCATGAATCTCCATGAATCTCCTCCATAAATCACCATGAATCTCCTTCATCAATCTCCACGGATCTCCATGAATTTCCATGAATCTCCACGAATCTCCATGAATCTACATGAATCTCCATGAATCTCCATGAATCTCCATGAATATCCATGAATATCCATGAATCTCCATGTATCTCCATGTATCTCCATGAATATCCATGAATCTCCATGTATCTCCATGAATCTACATGAATCTCCATGAATCTCCTCCATGAATCTCCATGAATCTCCATGATATCCTGTATGAATCTTCATGAATCTCCATGAATCTCCATGCATCTCCATGAATCTCCATGAATCTTCATGAACCTCCTCCATGAATCTCCATGCATCTCCATGAATCTCCATGAATCTCCATGAACCTCCTCCATGAATCTCCATGAATCTCCATGAATATCCTCCATGAATCTCCATGAATCTCCATGAATCTCCATGTATCTCCATGAATCTCCATGAATCTCCATGTATCTCCATGAATCTACATGAATCTCCATGAATCTCCATGAATCTCCTCCATGAATCTCCATGAATCTCCATGATATCCTGTATGAATCTTCATGAATCTCCATGAATCTCCATGCATCTCCATGAATCTCCATGAATCTTCATGAACCTCCTCCATGAATCTCCATGAATCTCCATGAATATCCATGAATCTCCATGAATCTCCATGAATCTCCATGTATCTCCATGAATCTACATGAATCTCCATGAATCTCCATGAATCTCCTCCATGAATCTCCATAAATCACCATGAATCTCCTTCATCAATCTCCATGAATCTTCATGAATCTCCATGAATCTCCATGCATCTCCATGAATCTCCATGAATCTCCATGAACCTCCTCCATGAATCTCCATGAATCTACATGAATCTCCATGAATCTCCATGAATCTCCATGAATCACCATGAATCTCCTTCATCAATCTCCACGAATCTCCATGAATCTCCATGAATCTCCATGAATCTCCATGAATATCAATGAATATCCCTGAATCTCCATGTATCTCCATGAATCTCCATGAATATCCATGAATCTTCATGAATCTCCTCCATGAATCTTCATGAATCTCCATGAATCTCCATGAATCTCCTTCATCAATCTCCACGAATCTCCATGAATCTACATGAATCTCCATGAATCTCCATGAATATCCATGAATCTCCATGTATCTCCATGTATCTCCATGAATCTCCATGAATCTCCATGAATCTCCATGTATCTCCATGAATCTACATGAATCTCCATGAATCTCCATGTATCTCCATGAATCTACATGAATCTCCATGAATCTCCATGAATCTCCTCCATGAATCTCCATAAATCACCATGAATCTCCTTCATCAATCTCCACGAATCTCCATGAATCTCCATGAATCTCCATGAATCTCCATGAATCTCCATGAACCTCCTTCATGAATCTCCATGAATCTCCATGAATATCCAAGAACCTCCTCCATGAATCTCCATGAATCTCCTTCATCAATCTCCACGAATCTCCATGAATCTCCATGAATCTCCATGAATCTCCATGAATCTCCATGAATATCCATGAATATCCATGAATCTCCATGTATCTCCATGAATCTCCATGAATATCCATGAATCTTCATGAATCTCCTCCATGAATCTTCATGAATCTCCATGAATCTCCATGCATCTCCATGAATCTCCATGAATCTCCATGAACCTCCTCCATGAATCTCCATGAATCTCCATGAATATCCTCCATGAATCTCCATGAATCTCCATGAATCTCCATGAATATCCTCCATGAATCTCCATGAATCTCCATGAATCTCCATGAATCTCCTTCATCAATCTCCACGAATCTCCATGAATCTACATGAATCTCCATGAATCTCCATGAATCTCCATGAATCTCCATGAATATCCATGAATCTCCATGAATATCCATGAATCTTCATGAATCTCCTCCATGAATCTTCATGAATCTCCTCCATGAATCTTCATGAATCTCCATGAATCTCCATGAATATCCATGAATCTCCATGAATCTTCATGAATCTCCATGAATCTCCATGCATCTCCATGAATCTCCATGAATCTCCATGACCCTCCTCCATGAATCTCCATGAATCTCCATGAATATCCATGAATCTCCATGAATCTCCATGAATATCCATGAACCTCCTCCATGAATCTCCATGAATCTCCATGAATCTCCTTCATCAATCTCCACGAATCTCCATGAATCTCCATGAATCTCCATGAATATCCATGAATATCCATGAATCTCCATGTATCTCCATGAATCTCCATGAATATCCTCCATGAATCTCCATGAATCTCCATGAATCTCCATGAATCTCCTTCATCAATCTCCACGAATCTCCATGAATCTACATGAATCCCCATGAATCTCCATGAATCTCCATGAATCTCCATGAATATCCATGAATATCCATTAATCTCCATGTATCTCCATGAATCTCCATGAATATCCATGAATCTTCATGAATCTCCTCCATGAATCTTCATGAATCTCCATGAATCTCCATGCATCTCCATGAATCTCCATGAATCTCCATGAATCTCCATGAACCTCCTCCATGAATCTCCATGAATCTCCATGAATATCCATGAACCTCCTCCATGAATATCCATGAATCTTCATGAATCTCCTCCATGAATCTTCATGAATCTCCATGAATCTCCATGCATCTCCATGAATCTCCATGAATCTCCATGAACCTCCTCCATGAATCTCCATGAATCTCCATGAATATCCTCCATGAATCTCCATGAATCTCCATGAATCTCCATGTATCTCCATGAATCTACATGAATCTCCATGAATCTCCATGATTCTCCTCCATGAATCTCCATGAATCACCATGAATCTCCTTCATCAATCTCCACGAATCTCCATGAATCTCCATGAATCTCCATGAATATCCATGAATATCCATGAATCTCCATGTATCTCCATGTATCTCCATGAATCTCCATGAATCTCCATGAATCTCCATGTATCTCTATGAATCTACATGAATCTCCATGAATCTCCATGAATCTCCTCCATAAATCACCATGAATCTCCTTCATCAATCTCCACGGATCTCCATGAATTTCCATGAATCTCCACGAATCTCCATGAATCTACATGAATCTCCATGAATCTCCATGAATCTCCATGAATATCCATGAATATCCATGAATCTCCATGTATCTCCATGTATCTCCATGAATCTCCATGAATCTCCATGTATCTCCATGAATCTACATGAATCTCCATGAATCTCCTCCATGAATCTCCATGAATCTCCATGATATCCTGTATGAATCTTCATGAATCTCCATGAATCTCCATGCATCTCCATGAATCTCCATGAATCTTCATGAACCTCCTCCATGAATCTCCATGCATCTCCATGAATCTCCATGAATCTCCATGAACCTCCTCCATGAATCTCCATGAATCTCCATGAATATCCTCCATGAATCTCCATGAATCTCCATGAATCTCCATGTATCTCCATGAATCTCCATGAATCTCCATGTATCTCCATGAATCTACATGAATCTCCATGAATCTCCATGAATCTCCTCCATGAATCTCCATGAATCTCCATGATATCCTGTATGAATCTTCATGAATCTCCATGAATCTCCATGCATCTCCATGAATCTCCATGAATCTTCATGAACCTCCTCCATGAATCTCCATGAATCTCCATGAATATCCATGAATCTCCATGAATCTCCATGAATCTCCATGTATCTCCATGAATCTACATGAATCTCCATGAATCTCCATGAATCTCCTCCATGAATCTCCATAAATCACCATGAATCTCCTTCATCAATCTCCATGAATCTTCATGAATCTCCATGAATCTCCATGCATCTCCATGAATCTCCATGAATCTCCATGAACCTCCTCCATGAATCTCCATGAATCTACATGAATCTCCATGAATCTCCATGAATCTCCATGAATCACCATGAATCTCCTTCATCAATCTCCACGAATCTCCATGAATCTCCATGAATCTCCATGAATCTCCATGAATATCAATGAATATCCCTGAATCTCCATGTATCTCCATGAATCTCCATGAATATCCATGAATCTTCATGAATCTCCTCCATGAATCTTCATGAATCTCCATGAATCTCCATGAATCTCCTTCATCAATCTCCACGAATCTCCATGAATCTACATGAATCTCCATGAATCTCCATGAATATCCATGAATCTCCATGTATCTCCATGTATCTCCATGAATCTCCATGAATCTCCATGAATCTCCATGTATCTCCATGAATCTACATGAATCTCCATGAATCTCCATGTATCTCCATGAATCTACATGAATCTCCATGAATCTCCATGAATCTCCTCCATGAATCTCCATAAATCACCATGAATCTCCTTCATCAATCTCCACGAATCTCCATGAATCTCCATGAATCTCCATGAATCTCCATGAATCTCCATGAACCTCCTTCATGAATCTCCATGAATCTCCATGAATATCCAAGAACCTCCTCCATGAATCTCCATGAATCTCCTTCATCAATCTCCACGAATCTCCATGAATCTCCATGAATCTCCATGAATCTCCATGAATCTCCATGAATATCCATGAATATCCATGAATCTCCATGTATCTCCATGAATCTCCATGAATATCCATGAATCTTCATGAATCTCCTCCATGAATCTTCATGAATCTCCATGAATCTCCATGCATCTCCATGAATCTCCATGAATCTCCATGAACCTCCTCCATGAATCTCCATGAATCTCCATGAACCTCCTCCATGAATCTCCATGAATCTACATGAATCTCCATGAATCTCCATGAATCTCCATGAATCTCCATGAATATCCATGAATATCCATGAATCTCCATGTATCTCCATGTATCTCCATGAACCTCCATGAATCTCCATGAATCTCCATGAATCTCCTCCATGAATCTCCATGAATCACCATGAATCTCCTTCATCAATCTCCACGAATCTCCATGAATCTCCATGAATCTCCATGAATCTCCATGAATATCAATGAATATCCCTGAATCTCCATGTATCTCCATGAATCTCCATGAATATCCATGAATCTTCATGAATCTCCATGAATCTCCATGCATCTCCATGAATCTCCATGAATCTCCATGAACCTCCTCCATGAATCTCCATGAATCTCCATGAATATCCTCCATGAATCTCCATGAATCTCCATGAATCTCCATGAATATCCTCCATGAATCTCCATGAATCTCCATGAATCTCCATGAATCTCCTTCATCAATCTCCACGAATCTCCATGAATCTACATGAATCTCCATGAATCTCCATGAATCTCCATGAATCTCCATGAATATCCATGAATCTCCATGAATATCCATGAATCTTCATGAATCTCCTCCATGAATCTTCATGAATCTCCATGAATCTCCATGAATATCCATGAATCTCCATGAATCTTCATGAATCTCCATGAATCTCCATGCATCTCCATGAATCTCCATGAATCTCCATGACCCTCCTCCATGAATCTCCATGAATCTCCATGAATATCCATGAATCTCCATGAATCTCCATGAATATCCATGAACCTCCTCCATGAATCTCCATGAATCTCCATGAATCTCCTTCATCAATCTCCACGAATCTCCATGAATCTCCATGAATCTCCATGAATATCCATGAATATCCATGAATCTCCATGTATCTCCATGAATCTCCATGAATATCCTCCATGAATCTCCATGAATCTCCATGAATCTCCATGAATCTCCTTCATCAATCTCCACGAATCTCCATGAATCTACATGAATCCCCATGAATCTCCATGAATCTCCATGAATCTCCATGAATATCCATGAATATCCATTAATCTCCATGTATCTCCATGAATCTCCATGAATATCCATGAATCTTCATGAATCTCCTCCATGAATCTTCATGAATCTCCATGAATCTCCATGCATCTCCATGAATCTCCATGAATCTCCATGAATCTCCATGAACCTCCTCCATGAATCTCCATGAATCTCCATGAATATCCATGAACCTCCTCCATGAATATCCATGAATCTTCATGAATCTCCTCCATGAATCTTCATGAATCTCCATGAATCTCCATGCATCTCCATGAATCTCCATGAATCTCCATGAACCTCCTCCATGAATCTCCATGAATCTCCATGAATATCCTCCATGAATCTCCATGAATCTCCATGAATCTCCATGTATCTCCATGAATCTACATCAATCTCCACGAATCTCCATGAATCTCCATGAATCTCCATGAATATCCATGAATATCCATGAATCTCCATGTATCTCCATGTATCTCCATGAATCTCCATGAATCTCCATGAATCTCCATGTATCTCTATGAATCTACATGAATCTCCATGAATCTCCATGAATCTCCTCCATAAATCACCATGAATCTCCTTCATCAATCTCCACGGATCTCCATGAATTTCCATGAATCTCCACGAATCTCCATGAATCTACATGAATCTCCATGAATCTCCATGAATCTCCATGAATCTCCATGAATATCCATGAATATCCATGAATCTCCATGTATCTCCATGTATCTCCATGAATCTCCATGAATCTCCATGTATCTCCATGAATCTACATGAATCTCCATGAATCTCCTCCATGAATCTCCATGAATCTCCATGATATCCTGTATGAATCTTCATGAATCTCCATGAATCTCCATGCATCTCCATGAATCTCCATGAATCTTCATGAACCTCCTCCATGAATCTCCATGCATCTCCATGAATCTCCATGAATCTCCATGAACCTCCTCCATGAATCTCCATGAATCTCCATGAATATCCTCCATGAATCTCCATGAATCTCCATGAATCTCCATGTATCTCCATGAATCTCCATGAATCTCCATGAATCTCCTCCATGAATCTCCATGAATCTCCATGAATCTCCTTCATCAATCTCCACGAATCTCCATGAATCTACATGAATCCCCATGAATCTCCATGAATCTCCATGAATCTCCATGAATCTCCATGAATATCCATGAATATCCATTAATCTCCATGTATCTCCATGAATCTCCATGAATATCCATGAATCTTCATGAATCTCCTCCATGAATCTTCATGAATCTCCATGAATCTCCATGCATCTCCATGAATCTCCATGAATCTCCATGAATCTCCATGAACCTCCTCCATGAATCTCCATGAATCTCCATGAATATCCATGAAGCTCCTCCATGAATATCCATGAATCTTCATGAATCTCCTCCATGAATCTTCATGAATCTCCATGACTCCATGCATCTCCATGAATCTCCATGAATCTCCATGAACCTCCTCCATGAATCTCCATGAATCTCCATGAATATCCTCCATGAATCTCCATGAATCTCCATGAATCTCCATGAATCTACATGAATCTCCATGAATCTCCATGATTCTCCTCCATGAATCTCCATGAATCACCATGAATCTCCTTCATCAATCTCCACGAATCTCCATGAATCTCCATGAATCTCCATGAATATCCATGAATATCCATGAATCTCCATGTATCTCCATGTATCTCCATGAATCTCCATGAATCTCCATGAATCTCCATGTATCTCTATGAATCTACATGAATCTCCATGAATCTCCATGAATCTCCTCCATAAATCACCATGAATCTCCTTCATCAATCTCCACGGATCTCCATGAATTTCCATGAATCTCCACGAATCTCCATGAATCTACATGAATCTCCATGAATCTCCATGAATCTCCATGAATCTCCATGAATATCCATGAATATCCATGAATCTCCATGTATCTCCATGAATCTACATGAATCTCCATGAATCTCCTCCATGAATCTCCATGAATCTCCATGATATCCTGTATGAATCTTCATGAATCTCCATGAATCTCCATGCATCTCCATGAATCTCCATGAATCTTCATGAACCTCCTCCATGAATCTCCATGAATCTCCATGAATATCCATGAATCTCCATGAATCTCCATGAATCTCCATGTATCTCCATGAATCTACATGAATCTCCATGAATCTCCATGAATCTCCTCCATGAATCTCCATGAATCACCATGAATCTCCTTCATCAATCTCCACGAATCTCCATGAATCTCCATGAATCTCCATGAATATCCATGAATATCCATGAATCTCCATGTATCTCCATGTATCTCCATGAATCTCCATGAATCTCCATGAATCTCCATGTATCTCTATGAATCTACATGAATCTCCATGAATCTCCATGAATCTCCTCCATAAATCACCATGAATCTCCTTCATCAATCTCCACGGATCTCCATGAATTTCCATGAATCTCCACGAATCTCCATGAATCTCCATGAATCTCCATGAATCTCCATGAATCTCCATGAATATCCATGAATCTCCATGTATCTCCATGTATCTCCATGAATCTCCTCCATGAATCTTCATGAATCTCCATGAATCTCCATGCATCTCCATGAATCTCCATGAATCTCCATGAACCTCCTCCATGAATCTCCATGAATCTCCATGAATATCCTCCATGAATCTCCATGAATCTCCATGAGTCTCCATGTATCTCCATGAATCTCCATGAATCTCCATGGATCTCCTCCATGAATCTCCATGAATCTGCATGAATCTCCTTCATCAATCTCCACGAATCTCCATGAATCTACATGAATCTCCATGAATCTCCATGAATATCCTCCATGAATCTCCATGAATCTCCATGAATCTCCATGAATCTCCATGAATATCCATGAATATCCATTAATCTCCATGTATCTCCATGAATCTCCATGAATCTACATGAATCTCCATGAATCTCCATGAATCTCCATGAATCTCCATGAATTTCCATGAATCTCCATGAATATCCATGAATCTTCATGAATCTCCTCCATGAATCTTCACGAATCTCCATGAATCTTCATGCATCTCCATGAATCTCCATGAATCTCCATGAACCTCCTCCATGAATCTCCATGAATCTACATGAATCTCCATGAATCTCCATGAATCTCCATGAATCTCCATGAATCTCCATGAATCTCCATGAATATCCATGAATATCCATTAATCTCCATGTATCTCCATGAATCTCCATGAATCTACATGAATCTCCATGAATCTCCATGAATCTCCATGAATATCCATGAATCTCCATGAATATCCATGAATCTTCATGAATCTCCTTCATCAATCTCCATGAATCTTCATGAATCTCCATGAATCTCCATGCATCTCCATGAATCTCCATGAATCTCCATGAACCTCCTCCATGAATCTCCATGAATCTCCATGAATATCCTCCATGAATCTCCATGAATCTCCATGAATCTCCATGTATCTCCATGAATCTCCATGAATCTCCATGAATCTCCTCCATGAATCTCCATGAATCTCCATGAATCTCCATGAATCTCCTTCATCAATCTCCACGAATCTCCATGAATCTACATGAATCCCCATGAATCTCCATGAATCTCCATGAATCTCCATGAATCTCCATGAATATCCATGAATATCCATTAATCTCCATGTATCTCCATGAATCTCCATGAATATCCATGAATCTTCATGAATCTCCTCCATGAATCTTCATGAATCTCCATGAATCTCCATGCATCTCCATGAATCTCCATGAATCTCCATGAATCTCCATGAACCTCCTCCATGAATCTCCATGAATCTCCATGAATATCCATGAACCTCCTCCATGAATATCCATGAATCTTCATGAATCTCCTCCATGAATCTTCATGAATCTCCATGAATCTCCATGCATCTCCATGAATCTCCATGAATCTCCATGAACCTCCTCCATGAATCTCCATGAATCTCCATGAATATCCTCCATGAATCTCCATGAATCTCCATGAATCTCCATGTATCTCCATGAATCTACATGAATCTCCATGAATCTCCATGATTCTCCTCCATGAATCTCCATGAATCACCATGAATCTCCTTCATCAATCTCCACGAATCTCCATGAATCTCCATGAATCTCCATGAATATCCATGAATATCCATGAATCTCCATGTATCTCCATGTATCTCCATGAATCTCCATGAATCTCCATGAATCTCCATGTATCTCTATGAATCTACATGAATCTCCATGAATCTCCATGAATCTCCTCCATAAATCACCATGAATCTCCTTCATCAATCTCCACGGATCTCCATGAATTTCCATGAATCTCCACGAATCTCCATGAACCTACATGAATCTCCATGAATCTCCATGAATCTCCATGAATCTCCATGAATCTCCATGAATATCCATGAATATCCATGAATCTCCATGTATCTCCATGAATCTACATGAATCTCCATGAATCTCCTCCATGAATCTCCATGAATCTCCATGATATCCTGTATGAATCTTCATGAATCTCCATGAATCTCCATGCATCTCCATGAATCTCCATGAATCTTCATGAACCTCCTCCATGAATCTCCATGAATCTCCATGAATATCCATGAATCTCCATGAATCTCCATGAATCTCCATGTATCTCCATGAATCTACATGAATCTCCATGAATCTCCTCCATGAATCTCCATAAATCACCATGAATCTCCTTCATCAATCTCCATGAATCTCCATGAATCTCCATGAATCTCCATGAATATCCATGAATCTCCATGTATCTCCATGTATCTCCATGAATCTCCTCCATGAATCTTCATGAATCTCCATGCATCTCCATGAATCTCCATGAATCTCCATGAACCTCCTCCATGAATCTCCATGAATCTCCATGAATATCCTCCATGAATCTCCATGAATCTCCATGAGTCTCCATGTATCTCCATGAATCTCCATGAATCTCCATGGATCTCCTCCATGAATCTCCATGAATCTGCATGAATCTCCTTCATCAATCTCCACGAATCTCCATGAATCTACATGAATCTCCATGAATCTCCATGAATATCCTCCATGAATCTCCATGAATCTCCATGAATCTCCATGAATCTCCATGAATCTCCATGAATATCCATTAATCTCCATGTATCTCCATGAATCTCCATGAATCTACATGAATCTCCATGAATCTCCATGAATCTCCATGAATCTCCATGAATTTCCATGAATCTCCATGAATATCCATGAATCTTCATGAATCTCCTCCATGAATCTTCACGAATCTCCATGAATCTTCATGCATCTCCATGAATCTCCATGAATCTCCATGAACCTCCTCCATGAATCTCCATGAATCTCCATGAATCTCCATGAATCTCCATGAATCTCCATGAATCTCCATGAATCTCCATGAATCTCCATGAATATCCATGAATATCCATTAATCTCCATGTATCTCCATGAATCTCCATGAATATCCATGAATATCCATGAATCTCCATGTATCTCCATGTATCTCCATGAATCTCCATGAATCTCCATGAACCTCCTCCATGAATCTCCATGAATCTCCATGAATATCCATGAATATCCATGAATCTCCATGTATCTCCATGAATCTACATGAATCTCCATGAATCTCCTCCATGAATCTCCATGAATCTCCATGATATCCTGTATGAATCTTCATGAATCTCCATGAATCTCCATGCATCTCCATGAATCTCCATGAATCTTCATGAACCTCCTCCATGAATCTCCATGAATCTCCATGAATATCCATGAATCTCCATGAATCTCCATGAATCTCCATGTATCTCCATGAATCTACATGAATCTCCATGAATCTCCATGAATCTCCTCCATGAATCTCCATAAATCACCATGAATCTCCTTCATCAATCTCCATGAATCTCCATGAATCTCCATGAATCTCCATGAATATCCATGAATCTCCATGTATCTCCATGTATCTCCATGAATCTCCTCCATGAATCTTCATGAATCTCCATGCATCTCCATGAATCTCCATGAATCTCCATGAACCTCCTCCATGAATCTCCATGAATCTCCATGAATATCCTCCATGAATCTCCATGAATCTCCATGAGTCTCCATGTATCTCCATGAATCTCCATGAATCTCCATGGATCTCCTCCATGAATCTCCATGAATCTGCATGAATCTCCTTCATCAATCTCCACGAATCTCCATGAATCTACATGAATCTCCATGAATCTCCATGAATATCCTCCATGAATCTCCATGAATCTCCATGAATCTCCATGAATCTCCATGAATATCCATGAATATCCATTAATCTCCATGTATCTCCATGAATCTCCATGAATCTACATGAATCTCCATGAATCTCCATGAATCTCCATGAATCTCCATGAATTTCCATGAATCTCCATGAATATCCATGAATCTTCATGAATCTCCTCCATGAATCTTCACGAATCTCCATGAATCTTCATGCATCTCCATGAATCTCCATGAATCTCCATGAACCTCCTCCATGAATCTCCATGAATCTACATGAATCTCCATGAATCTCCATGAATCTCCATGAATCTCCATGAATCTCCATGAATCTCCATGAATATCCATGAATATCCATTAATCTCCATGTATCTCCATGAATCTCCATGAATCTACATGAATCTCCATGAATCTCCATGAATCTCCATGAATATCCATGAATCTCCATGAATATCCATGAATCTTCATGAATCTCCTCCATGAATCTTCATGAATCTCTATGAATCTTCATGCATCTCCATGAATCTCCATGAATCACCATGAACCTCCTCCATGAATCTCCATGAATCTACATGAATCTCCATGAATCTCCATGAATCTCCATGAATCTCCATGAATATCCATGAATATCCATGAATCTCCATGTATCTCCATGTATCTCCATGAATCTCCATGAATCTCCATGAACCTCCTCCATGAATCTCCATGAATCTCCATGAATATCCATGAATATCCATGAATCTCCATGTATCTCCATGAATCTACATGAATCTCCATGAATCTCCTCCATGAATCTCCATGAATCTCCATGATATCCTGTATGAATCTTCATGAATCTCCATGAATCTCCATGCATCTCCATGAATCTTCATGAACCTCCTCCATGAATCTCCATGAATCTCCATGAATATCCATGAATCTCCATGAATCTCCATGAATCTCCATGTATCTCCATGAATCTACATGAATCTCCATGAATCTCCATGAATCTCCTCCATGAATCTCCATAAATCACCATGAATCTCCTTCATCAATCTCCATGAATCTCCATGAATCTCCATGAATCTCCATGAATATCCATGAATCTCCATGTATCTCCATGTATCTCCATGAATCTCCTCCATGAATCTTCATGAATCTCCATGCATCTCCATGAATCTCCATGAATCTCCATGAACCTCCTCCATGAATCTCCATGAATCTCCATGAATATCCTCCATGAATCTCCATGAATCTCCATGAGTCTCCATGTATCTCCATGAATCTCCATGAATCTCCATGGATCTCCTCCATGAATCTCCATGAATCTGCATGAATCTCCTTCATCAATCTCCACGAATCTCCATGAATCTACATGAATCTCCATGAATCTCCATGAATATCCTCCATGAATCTCCATGAATCTCCATGAATCTCCATGAATCTCCATGAATATCCATGAATATCCATTAATCTCCATGTATCTCCATGAATCTCCATGAATCTACATGAATCTCCATGAATCTCCATGAATCTCCATGAATCTCCATGAATTTCCATGAATCTCCATGAATATCCATGAATCTTCATGAATCTCCTCCATGAATCTTCACGAATCTCCATGAATCTTCATGCATCTCCATGAATCTCCATGAATCTCCATGAACCTCCTCCATGAATCTCCATGAATCTACATGAATCTCCATGAATCTCCATGAATCTCCATGAATCTCCATGAATCTCCATGAATCTCCATGAATATCCATGAATATCCATTAATCTCCATGTATCTCCATGAATCTCCATGAATCTACATGAATCTCCATGAATCTCCATGAATCTCCATGAATATCCATGAATCTCCATGAATATCCATGAATCTTCATGAATCTCCTCCATGAATCTTCATGAATCTCTATGAATCTTCATGCATCTCCATGAATCTCCATGAATCACCATGAACCTCCTCCATGAATCTCCATGAATCTACATGAATCTCCATGAATCTCCATGAATCTCCATGAATCTCCATGAATATCCATGAATATCCATGAATCTCCATGTATCTCCATGTATCTCCATGAATCTCCATGAATCTCCATGAATCTCCATGAATCTCCTCCATGAATCTCCATGAATCACCATGAATCTCCTTCATCAATCTCCACGAATCTCCATGAATCTCCATGAATCTCCATGAATCTCCATGAATATCCATGAATATCCCTGAATCTCCATGTATCTCCATGAATCTCCATGAATATCCATGAATCTTCATGAATCTCCTCCATGAATCTTCATGAATCTCCATGAATCTCCATGCATCTCCATGAATCTCCATGAATCTCCATGAACCTCCTCCATGAATCTCCATGAATCTCCATGAATATCCTCCATGAATCTCCATGAATCTCCATGAATCTCCATGAATCTCCTTCATCAATCTCCACGAATCTCCATGAATCTACATGAATCTCCATGAATCTCCATGAATATCCATGAATCTCCATGTATCTCCATGTATCTCCATGAATCTCCATGAATCTCCATGAATCTCCATGAATCTCCATGAATCTCCTTCATCAATCTCCACGAATCTCCATGAATCTACATGAATCTCCATGAATCTCCATGAATATCCATGAATCTCCATGTATCTCCATGTATCTCCATGAATCTCCATGAATCTCCATGAATCTCCATGAATCTCCTCCATAAATCACCATGAATCTCCTTCATCAATCTCCACGAATCTCCATGAATTTCCATGAATCTCCACGAATCTCCATGAATCTACATGAATCTCCATGAATCTCCATGAATCTCCATGAATCTCCATGAATATCCATGAATATCCATGAATCTCCATGTATCTCCATGTATCTCCATGAATCTCCATGAATCTCCATGTATCTCCATGAATCTACATGAATCTCCATGAATCTCCATGAATCTCCTCCATGAATCTCCATGAATCTCCATGATATCCTGTATGAATCTTCATGAATCTCCATGAATCTCCATGCATCTCCATGAATCTCCATGAATCTTCATGAACATCCTCCATGAATCTCCATGAATCTCCATGAATATCCATGAATCTCCATGAATCTCCATGAATCTCCATGTATCTCCATGAATCTACATGAATCTCCATGAATCTCCATGAATCTCCTCCATGAATCTCCATAAATCACCATGAATCTCCTTCATCAATCTCCATGAATCTCCATGAATCTCCATGAATCTCCATGAATATCCATGAATCTCCATGTATCTCCATGTATCTCCATGAATCTCCTCCATGAATCTTCATGAATCTCCATGAATCTCCATGCATCTCCATGAATCTCCATGAATCTCCATGAATCTCCATGAATATCCTCCATGAATCTCCATGAATCTCCATGAATCTCCATGAATCTCCATGAATCTCCATGTATCTCCATGAATCTCCATGAATCTCCATGGATCTCCTCCATGAATCTCCATGAATCTCCATGAATCTCCTTCATCAATCTCCACGAATCTCCATGAATCTACATGAATCTCCATGAATCTCCATGAATATCCTCCATGAATCTCCATGAATCTCCATGAATCTCCATGAATCTCCATGAATATCCATGAATATCCATTAATCTCCATGTATCTCCATGAATCTCCATGAATCTACATGAATCTCCATGAATCTCCATGAATCTCCATGAATCTCCATGAATATCCATGAATCTCCATGAATATCCATGAATCTTCATGAATCTCCTCCATGAATCTTCATGAATCTCCATGAATCTTCATGCATCTCCATGAATCTCCATGAATCTCCATGAACCTCCTCCATGAATCTCCATGAATCTACATGAACTCCATGAATCTCCATGAATCTCCATGAATCTCCATGAATATCCATGAATATCCATGAATCTCCATGTATCTCCATGTATCTCCATGAATCTCCATGAATCTCCATGAATCTCCATGAATCTCCATGAATCTCCTCCATGAATCTCCATGAATCACCATGAATCTCCTTCATCAATCTCCACGAATCTCCATGAATCTCCATGAATCTCCATGAATCTCCATGAATATCCATGAATATCCCTGAATCTCCATGTATCTCCATGAATCTCAATGAATATCCATGAATCTTCATGAATCTCCTCCATGAATCTTCATGAATCTCCATGAATCTCCATGCATCTCCATGAATCTCCATGAATCTCCATGAACCTCCTCCATGAATCTCCATGAATCTCCATGAATATCCTCCATGAATCTCCATGAATCTCCATGAATCTCCATGAATCTCCTTCATCAATCTCCACGAATCTCCATGAATCTACATGAATCTCCATGAATCTCCATGAATCTCCATGAATCTCCATGAATATCCATGAATCTCCATGTATCTCCATGTATCTCCATGAATCTCCATGAATCTCCATGTATCTCCATGAATCTACATGAATCTCCATGAATCTCCATGAATCTCCTCCATGAATCTCCATGAATCTCCATGATATCCTGTATGAATCTTCATGAATCTCCATGAATCTCCATGCATCTCCATGAATCTCCATGAATCTCCATGAATCTCCATGAATATCCTCCATGAATCTCCATGAATCTCCATGAATCTCCATGAATCTCCATGAATCTCCATGTATCTCCATGAATCTCCATGAATCTCCATGGATCTCCTCCATGAATCTCCATGAATCTCCATGAATCTCCTTCATCAATCTCCACGAATCTCCATGAATCTACATGAATCTCCATGAATCTCCATGAATATCCTCCATGAATCTCCATGAATCTCCATGAATCTCCATGAATCTCCATGAATATCCATGAATATCCATTAATCTCCATGTATCTCCATGAATCTCCATGAATCTACATGAATCTCCATGAATCTCCATGAATCTCCATGAATCTCCATGAATATCCATGAATCTCCATGAATATCCATGAATCTTCATGAATCTCCTCCATGAATCTTCATGAATCTCCATGAATCTTCATGCATCTCCATGAATCTCCATGAATCTCCATGAACCTCCTCCATGAATCTCCATGAATCTACATGAACTCCATGAATCTCCATGAATCTCCATGAATCTCCATGAATATCCATGAATATCCATGAATCTCCATGTATCTCCATGTATCTCCATGAATCTCCATGAATCTCCATGAATCTCCATGAATCTCCTCCATGAATCTCCATGAATCACCATGAATCTCCTTCATCAATCTCCACGAATCTCCATGAATCTCCATGAATCTCCATGAATCTCCATGAATATCCATGAATATCC
The DNA here is from genome assembly GCA_963971365.1 of Lasioglossum villosulum. NCBI lineage: Eukaryota > Metazoa > Arthropoda > Insecta > Hymenoptera > Halictidae > Lasioglossum > Lasioglossum villosulum. Next base: position 16,732,050 of record OZ020500.1, on the reverse strand, counting down.
CTGAATCTCCATGTATCTCCATGAATCTCCATGAATATCCATGAATCTTCATGAATCTCCTCCATGAATCTTCATGAATCTCCATGAATCTCCATGCATCTCCATGAATCTCCATGAATCTCCATGAACCTCCTCCATGAATCTCCATGAATCTCCATGAATATCCTCCATGAATCTCCATGAATCTCCATGAATCTCCATGAATCTCCTTCATCAATCTCCACGAATCTCCATGAATCTACATGAATCTCCATGAATCTCCATGAATCTCCATGAATCTCCATGAATATCCATGAATCTCCATGTATCTCCATGTATCTCCATGAATCTCCATGAATCTCCATGTATCTCCATGAATCTACATGAATCTCCATGAATCTCCATGAATCTCCTCCATGAATCTCCATGAATCTCCATGATATCCTGTATGAATCTTCATGAATCTCCATGAATCTCCATGCATCTCCATGAATCTCCATGAATCTTCATGAACATCCTCCATGAATCTCCATGAATCTCCATGAATATCCATGAATCTCCATGAATCTCCATGAATCTCCATGTATCTCCATGAATCTACATGAATCTCCATGAATCTCCATGAATCTCCTCCATGAATCTCCATAAATCACCATGAATCTCCTTCATCAATCTCCATGAATCTCCATGAATCTCCATGAATCTCCATGAATATCCATGAATCTCCATGTATCTCCATGTATCTCCATGAATCTCCTCCATGAATCTTCATGAATCTCCATGAATCTCCATGCATCTCCATGAATCTCCATGAATCTCCATGAACCTCCTCCATGAATCTCCATGAATCTCCATGAATATCCTCCACGAATCTCCATGAATCTACATGAATCTCCATGAATCTCCATGAATATCCTCCATGAATCTCCATGAATCTCCATGAATCTCCATGAATCTCCATGAATATCCATGAATATCCATTAATCTCCATGTATCTCCATGAATCTCCATGAATCTACATGAATCTCCATGAATCTCCATGAATCTCCATGAATCTCCATGAATATCCATGAATCTCCATGAATATCCATGAATCTTCATGAATCTCCTCCATGAATCTTCATGAATCTCCATGAATCTTCATGCATCTCCATGAATCTCCATGAATCTCCATGAACCTCCTCCATGAATCTCCATGAATCTACATGAACTCCATGAATCTCCATGAATCTCCATGAATCTCCATGAATATCCATGAATATCCATGAATCTCCATGTATCTCCATGTATCTCCATGAATCTCCATGAATCTCCATGAATCTCCATGAATCTCCTCCATGAATCTCCATGAATCACCATGAATCTCCTTCATCAATCTCCACGAATCTCCATGAATCTCCATGAATCTCCATGAATCTCCATGAATATCCATGAATATCCCTGAATCTCCATGTATCTCCATGAATCTCCATGAATATCCATGAATCTTCATGAATCTCCTCCATGAATCTTCATGAATCTCCATGAATCTCCATGCATCTCCATGAATCTCCATGAATCTCCATGAACCTCCTCCATGAATCTCCATGAATCTCCATGAATCTCCATGAATCTCCATGAATCTCCATGTATCTCCATGAATCTACATGAATCTCCATGAATCTCCATGAATCTCCTCCATGAATCTCCATAAATCACTATGAATCTCCATGATGTCCTGTATGAATCTTCATGAATCTCCATGAATCTCCATGCATCTCCATGAATCTCCATGAATCTCCATGAATCTCCTCCATGAATCTTCATGAATCTCCATGAATCTCCATGCATCTCCATGAATCTCCATGAATCTCCATGAACCTCCTCCATGAATCTCCGTGAATCTCCATGAATATCCTCCATGAATCTCCATGAATCTCCATGAATCTCCATGAATCTCCTTCATCAATCTCCACGAATCTCCATGAATCTACATGAATCTCCATGAATCTCCATGAATCTCCATGAATCTCCATGAATATCCATGAATCTCCATGTATCTTCATGTATCTCCATGAATCTCCATGAATCTCCATGTATCTCCATGAATCTACATGAATCTCCATGAATCTCCATGAATCTCCTCCATGAATATCCATGAATCTCCATGAATCTCCATGAATCTCCATGTATCTCCATGAATCTACATGAATCTCCATGAATCTCCATGTATCTCCATGAATCTCCATGAATATCCATGAACCTCCTCCATGAATATCCATTAATCTCCATGTATCTCCATGAATCTCCATGAATCTACACGAATCTCCATGAATCTCCATGAATCTCCATGAATCTCCATGAATATCCATGAATCTCCATGAATATCCATGAATCTTCATGAATCTCCTCCATGAATCTTCATGAATCTCCATGAATCTTCATGCATCTCCATGAATCTCCATGAATCTCCATGAACCTCCTCCATGAATCTCCATGAATCTACATGAATCTCCATGAATCTCCATGAATCTCCATGAATCTCCATGAATATCCATGAATATCCATGAATCTCCATGTATCTCCATGTATCTCCATGAATCTCCATGAATCTCCATGTATCTCCATGAATCTACATGAATCTACATGAATCTCCATGAATCTCCTCCATGAATCTCCATGAATCTCCATGATATCCTGTATGAATCTTCATGAATCTCCATGAATCTCCATGCATCTCCATGAATCTCCATGAATCTTCATGAACCTCCTCCATGAATCTCCATGAATCTCCATGAATATCCATGAATCTCCATGAATCTCCATGAATCTCCATGTATCTCCATGAATCTCCATGAATCTCCATGAACCTCCTCCATGAATCTCCATAAATCTCCATGAACCTCCTCCATGAATCTCCATGAATCTCCATGAATATCCATGAACCTCCTCCATGACTCTCCATGAATCTCCATGAATCTCCATGAATCTCCTTCATCAATCTCCACGAATCTCCATGAATATCCATGAATATCCATGAATATCCATGAATCTCCATGTATCTCCATGAATCTCCATGAATATCCATGAATCTTCATGAATCTCCTCCATGAATCTTCATGAATCTCCATGAAACTCCATGCATCTCCATGAATCTCCATGAATCTCCATGAACCTCCTCCATGAATCTCCATGAATCTCCATGAATATCCTCCATGAATCTCCATGAATCTCCATGAATCTCCATGAATATCCTCCATGAATCTCCATGAATCTCCATGAATCTCCATGAATCTCCTTCATCAATCTCCACGAATCTCCATGAATCTACATGAATCTCCATGAATCTCCATGAATCTCCATGAATCTCCATGAATATCCATGAATCTCCATGAATATCCATGAATCTTCATGAATCTCCTCCATGAATCTTCATGAATCTCCATGAATCTCCATGAATATCCATGAATCTCCATGAATCTTCATGAATCTCCATGAATCTCCATGCATCTCCATGAATCTCCATGAATCTCCATGACCCTCCTCCATGAATCTCCATGAATCTCCATGAATATCCATGAATCTCCATGAATCTCCATGAATATCCATGAACCTCCTCCATGAATCTCCATGAATCTCCATGAATCTCCTTCATCAATCTCCACGAATCTCCATGAATCTCCATGAATCTCCATGAATATCCATGAATATCCATGAATCTCCATGTATCTCCATGAATCTCCATGAATATCCTCCATGAATCTCCATGAATCTCCATGAATCTCCATGAATCTCCTTCATCAATCTCCACGAATCTCCATGAATCTACATGAATCCCCATGAATCTCCATGAATCTCCATGAATCTCCATGAATCTCCATGAATATCCATGAATATCCATTAATCTCCATGTATCTCCATGAATCTCCATGAATATCCATGAATCTTCAGGAATCTCCTCCATGAATCTTCATGAATCTCCATGAATCTCCATGCATCTCCATGAATCTCCATGAATCTCCATGAATCTCCATGAACCTCCTCCATGAATCTCCATGAATCTCCATGAATATCCATGAACCTCCTCCATGAATATCCATGAATCTTCATGAATCTCCTCCATGAATCTTCATGAATCTCCATGAATCTCCATGCATCTCCATGAATCTCCATGAATCTCCATGAACCTCCTCCATGAATCTCCATGAATCTCCATGAATATCCTCCATGAATCTCCATGAATCTCCATGAATCTCCATGTATCTCCATGAATCTACATGAATCTCCATGAATCTCCATGAATATCCATGAATATCCATGAATCTCCATGTATCTCCATGTATCTCCATGAATCTCCATGTATCTCTATGAATCTACATGAATCTCCATGAATCTCCATGAATCTCCTCCATAAATCACCATGAATCTCCTTCATCAATCTCCACGGATCTCCATGAATTTCCATGAATCTCCACGAATCTCCATGAATCTACATGAATCTCCATGAATCTCCATGAATCTCCATGAATCTCCATGAATATCCATGAATATCCATGAATCTCCATGTATCTCCATGTATCTCCATGAATCTCCATGAATCTCCATGTATCTCCATGAATCTACATGAATCTCCATGAATCTCCTCCATGAATCTCCATGAATCTCCATGATATCCTGTATGAATCTTCATGAATCTCCATGAATCTCCATGCATCTCCATGAATCTCCATGAATCTTCATGAACCTCCTCCATGAATCTCCATGAATCTCCATGAATCTCCATGAATCTCCATGAATCTCCATGAATCTCCATGTATCTCCATGAATCTACATGAATCTCCATGAATCTCCATGAATCTCCTCCATGAATCTCCATAAATCACCATGAATCTCCTTCATCAATCTCCATGAATCTCCATGAATCTCCATGAATCTCCATGAATATCCATGAATCTCCATGTATCTCCATGTATCTCCATGAATCTCCTCCATGAATCTTCATGAATCTCCATGAATCTCCATGCATCTCCATGAATCTCCATGAATCTCCATGAACCTCCTCCATGAATCTCCATGAATCTCCATGAATATCCTCCATGAATCTCCATGAATCTCCATGAATCTCCATGTATCTCCATGAATCTCCATGAATCTCCATGTATCTCCATGAATCTACATGAATCTCCATGAATCTCCATGAATCTCCTCCATGAATCTCCATGAATCTCCATGATATCCTGTATGAATCTTCATGAATCTCCATGAATCTCCATGCATCTCCATGAATCTCCATGAATCTTCATGAACCTCCTCCATGAATCTCCATGAATCTCCATGAATATCCATGAATCTCCATGAATCTCCATGAATCTCCATGTATCTCCATGAATCTACATGAATCTCCATGAATCTCCATGAATCTCCTCCATGAATCTCCATAAATCACCATGAATCTCCTTCATCAATCTCCATGAATCTTCATGAATCTCCATGAATCTCCATGCATCTCCATGAATCTCCATGAATCTCCATGAACCTCCTCCATGAATCTCCATGAATCTCCATGAATATCCTCCATGAATCTCCATGAATCTCCATGAATCTCCATGTATCTCCATGAATCTCCATGAATCTCCATGGATCTCCTCCATGAATCTCCATGAATCTCCATGAATCTCCTTCATCAATCTCCACGAATCTCCATGAATCTACATGAATCTCCATGAATCTCCATGAATATCCTCCATGAATCTCCATGAATCTCCATGAATCTCCATGAATCTCCATGAATATCCATGAATATCCATGAATCTCCATGTATCTCCATGAATCTCCATGAATCTACATGAATCTCCATGAATCTCCATGAATCTCCATGAATCTCCATGAATATCCATGAATCTCCATGAATATCCATGAATCTTCATGAATCTCCTCCATGAATCTTCATGAATCTCCATGAATCTCCATGCATCTCCATGAATCTCCATGAATCTCCATGAACCTCCTCCATGAACCTCCTCCATGAATCTCCATAAATCTCCATGAACCTCCTCCATGAATCTCCATGAATCTCCATGAATATCCATGAACCTCCTCCATGACTCTCCATGAATCTCCATGAATCTCCATGAATCTCCTTCATCAATCTCCACGAATCTCCATGAATATCCATGAATATCCATGAATCTCCATGTATCTCCATGAATCTCCATGAATATCCATGAATCTTCATGAATCTCCTCCATGAATCTTCATGAATCTCCATGAATCTCCATGCATCTCCATGAATCTCCATGAATCTCCATGAACCTCCTCCATGAATCTCCATGAATCTCCATGAATATCCTCCATGAATCTCCATGAATCTCCATGAATCTCCATGAATATCCTCCATGAATCTCCATGAATCTCCATGAATCTCCATGAATCTCCTTCATCAATCTCCACGAATCTCCATGAATCTACATGAATCTCCATGAATCTCCATGAATCTCCATGAATCTCCATGAATATCCATGAATCTCCATGAATATCCATGAATCTTCATGAATCTCCTCCATGAATCTTCATGAATCTCCATGAATCTCCATGAATATCCATGAATCTCCATGAATCTTCATGAATCTCCATGAATCTCCATGCATCTCCATGAATCTCCATGAATCTCCATGACCCTCCTCCATGAATCTCCATGAATCTCCATGAATATCCATGAATCTCCATGAATCTCCATGAATATCCATGAACCTCCTCCATGAATCTCCATGAATCTCCATGAATCTCCTTCATCAATCTCCACGAATCTCCATGAATCTCCATGAATCTCCATGAATATCCATGAATATCCATGAATCTCCATGTATCTCCATGAATCTCCATGAATATCCTCCATGAATCTCCATGAATCTCCATGAATCTCCATGAATCTCCTTCATCAATCTCCACGAATCTCCATGAATCTACATGAATCCCCATGAATCTCCATGAATCTCCATGAATCTCCATGAATCTCCATGAATATCCATGAATATCCATTAATCTCCATGTATCTCCATGAATCTCCATGAATATCCATGAATCTTCATGAATCTCCTCCATGAATCTTCATGAATCTCCATGAATCTCCATGCATCTCCATGAATCTCCATGAATCTCCATGAATCTCCATGAACCTCCTCCATGAATCTCCATGAATCTCCATGAATATCCATGAACCTCCTCCATGAATATCCATGAATCTTCATGAATCTCCTCCATGAATCTTCATGAATCTCCATGAATCTCCATGCATCTCCATGAATCTCCATGAATCTCCATGAACCTCCTCCATGAATCTCCATGAATCTCCATGAATATCCTCCATGAATCTCCATGAATCTCCATGAATCTCCATGTATCTCCATGAATCTACATGAATCTCCATGAATCTCCATGAATATCCATGAATATCCATGAATCTCCATGTATCTCCATGTATCTCCATGAATCTCCATGTATCTCTATGAATCTACATGAATCTCCATGAATCTCCATGAATCTCCTCCATAAATCACCATGAATCTCCTTCATCAATCTCCACGGATCTCCATGAATTTCCATGAATCTCCACGAATCTCCATGAATCTACATGATTCTCCATGAATCTCCATGAATCTCCATGAATCTCCATGAATATCCATGAATATCCATGAATCTCCATGTATCTCCATGTATCTCCATGAATCTCCATGAATCTCCATGTATCTCCATGAATCTACATGAATCTCCATGAATCTCCTCCATGAATCTCCATGAATCTCCATGATATCCTGTATGAATCTTCATGAATCTCCATGAATCTCCATGCATCTCCATGAATCTCCATGAATCTTCATGAACCTCCTCCATGAATCTCCATGAATCTCCATGAATCTCCATGAATCTCCATGAATCTCCATGAATCTCCATGTATCTCCATGAATCTACATGAATCTCCATGAATCTCCATGAATCTCCTCCATGAATCTCCATAAATCACCATGAATCTCCTTCATCAATCTCCATGAATCTCCATGAATCTCCATGAATCTCCATGAATATCCATGAATCTCCATGTATCTCCATGTATCTCCATGAATCTCCTCCATGAATCTTCATGAATCTCCATGAATCTCCATGCATCTCCATGAATCTCCATGAATCTCCATGAACCTCCTCCATGAATCTCCATGAATCTCCATGAATATCCTCCATGAATCTCCATGAATCTCCATGAATCTCCATGTATCTCCATGAATCTCCATGAATCTCCATGTATCTCCATGAATCTACATGAATCTCCATGAATCTCCATGAATCTCCTCCATGAATCTCCATGAATCTCCATGATATCCTGTATGAATCTTCATGAATCTCCATGAATCTCCATGCATCTCCATGAATCTCCATGAATCTTCATGAACCTCCTCCATGAATCTCCATGAATCTCCATGAATATCCATGAATCTCCATGAATCTCCATGAATCTCCATGTATCTCCATGAATCTACATGAATCTCCATGAATCTCCATGAATCTCCTCCATGAATCTCCATAAATCACCATGAATCTCCTTCATCAATCTCCATGAATCTTCATGAATCTCCATGAATCTCCATGAATATCCATGAATCTCCATGAATCTCCATGTATCTCCATGAATCTCCATGAATCTCCATGGATCTCCTCCATGAATCTCCATGAATCTCCATGAATCTCCTTCATCAATCTCCACGAATCTCCATGAATCTACATGAATCTCCATGAATCTCCATGAATATCCTCCATGAATCTCCATGAATCTCCATGAATCTCCATGAATCTCCATGAATATCCATGAATATCCATGAATCTCCATGTATCTCCATGAATCTCCATGAATCTACATGAATCTCCATGAATCTCCATGAATCTCCATGAATCTCCATGAATATCCATGAATCTCCATGAATATCCATGAATCTTCATGAATCTCCTCCATGAATCTTCATGAATCTCCATGAATCTCCATGCATCTCCATGAATCTCCATGAATCTCCATGAACCTCCTCCATGAATCTCCATGAATCTACATGAATCTCCATGAATCTCCATGAATCTCCATGAATCTCCATGAATATCCATGACTATCCATGAATCTCCATGTATCTCCATGTATCTCCATGAATCTCCATGAATCTCCATGAATCTCCATGAATCTCCTCCATGAATCTCCATGAATCACCATGAATCTCCTTCATCAATCTCCACGAATCTCCATGAATCTCCATGAATCTCCATGAATCTCCATGAATATCAATGAATATCCCTGAATCTCCATGTATCTCCATGAATCTCCATGAATATCCATGAATCTTCATGAATCTCCTCCATGAATCTTCATGAATCTCCATGAATCTCCATGAATCTCCTTCATCAATCTCCACGAATCTCCATGAATCTACATGAATCTCCATGAATCTCCATGAATATCCATGAATCTCCATGTATCTCCATGTATCTCCATGAATCTCCATGAATCTCCATGAATCTCCATGTATCTCCATGAATCTACATGAATCTCCATGAATCTCCATGAATCTCCTGCATGAATCTCCATAAATCACCATCAATCTCCATGATATCCTGTATGAATCTTCATGAATCTCCATGAATCTCCATGAATCTCCATGACCCTCCTCCATGAATCTCCATGAATCTCCATGAATATCCATGAATCTCCATGAATCTCCATGAATATCCATGAATCTCCATGAATCTCCATGAATCTCCATGTATCTCCATGAATCTACATGAATCTCCATGAATCTCCATGAATCTCCATAAATCACCATGAATCTCCTTCATCAATCTCCACGAATCTCCATGAATCTCCATGAATCTCCATGAATCTCCATGAATCTCCATGAACCTCCTTCATGAATCTCCATGAATCTCCATGAATATCCATGAACCTCCTCCATGAATCTCCATGAATCTCCTTCATCAATCTCCACGAATCTCCATGAATCTCCATGAATCTCCATGAATCTCCATGAATATCCATGAATATCCATGAATCTCCATGTATCTCCATGAATCTCCATGAATATCCATGAATCTTCATGAATCTCCTCCATGAATCTTCATGAATCTCCATGAATCTCCATGCATCTCCATGAATCTCCATGAATCTCCATGAACCTCCTCCATGAATCTCCATGAATCTCCATGAACCTCCTCCATGAATCTCCATGAATCTCCATGAATATCCATGAACCTCCTCCATGAATCTCCATGAATCTCCATGAATCTCCATGAATCTCCTTCATCAATCTCCACGAATCTCCATGAATATCCATGAATATCCATGAATCTCCATGTATCTCCATGAATCTCCATGAATATCCATGAATCTTCATGAATCTCCTCCATGAATGTTCATGAATCTCCATGAATCTCCATGCATCTCCATGAATCTCCATGAATCTCCATGAACCTCCTCCATGAATCTCCATGAATCTCCATGAATATCCTCCATGAATCTCCATGAATCTCCATGAATCTCCATGAATATCCTCCATGAATCTCCATGAATCTCCATGAATCTCCATGAATCTCCTTCATCAATCTCCACGAATCTCCATGAATCTACATGAATCTCCATGAATCTCCATGAATCTCCATGAATCTCCATGAATATCCATGAATCTCCATGAATATCCATGAATCTTCATGAATCTCCTCCATGAATCTTCATGAATCTCCATGAATCTCCATGAATATCCATGAATCTCCATGAATCTTCATGAATCTCCATGAATCTCCATGCATCTCCATGAATCTCCATGAATCTCCATGACCCTCCTCCATGAATCTCCATGAATCTCCATGAATATCCATGAATCTCCATGAATCTCCATGAATATCCATGAACCTCCTCCATGAATCTCCATGAATCTCCATGAATCTCCATGAATCTCCTTCATCAATCTCCACGAATCTCCATGAATCTCCATGAATCTCCATGAATATCCATGAATATCCATGAATCTCCATGTATCTCCATGAATCTCCATGAATATCCTCCATGAATCTCCATGAATCTCCATGAATCTCCATGAATCTCCTTCATCAATCTCCACGAATCTCCATGAATCTACATGAATCCCCATGAATCTCCATGAATCTCCATGAATCTCCATGAATCTCCATGAATATCCATGAATATCCATTAATCTCCATGTATCTCCATGAATCTCCATGAATATCCATGAATCTTCATGAATCTCCTCCATGAATCTTCATGAATCTCCATGAATCTCCATGCATCTCCATGAATCTCCATGAATCTCCATGAATCTCCATGAACCTCCTCCATGAATCTCCATGAATCTCCATGAATATCCATGAACCTCCTCCATGAATATCCATGAATCTTCATGAATCTCCTCCATGAATCTTCATGAATCTCCATGAATCTCCATGCATCTCCATGAATCTCCATGAATCTCCATGAACCTCCTCCATGAATCTCCATGAATCTCCATGAATATCCTCCATGAATCTCCATGAATCTCCATGAATCTCCATGTATCTCCATGAATCTACATGAATCTCCATGAATCTCCATGATTCTCCTCCATGAATCTCCATGAATCACCATGAATCTCCTTCATCAATCTCCACGAATCTCCATGAATCTCCATGAATCTCCATGAATATCCATGAATATCCATGAATCTCCATGTATCTCCATGTATCTCCATGAATCTCCATGAATCTCCATGAATCTCCATGTATCTCTATGAATCTACATGAATCTCCATGAATCTCCATGAATCTCCTCCATAAATCACCATGAATCTCCTTCATCAATCTCCACGGATCTCCATGAATTTCCATGAATCTCCACGAATCTCCATGAATCTACATGAATCTCCATGAATCTCCATGAATCTCCATGAATCTCCATGAATATCCATGAATATCCATGAATCTCCATGTATCTCCATGTATCTCCATGAATCTCCATGAATCTCCATGTATCTCCATGAATCTACATGAATCTCCATGAATCTCCTCCATGAATCTCCATGAATCTCCATGATATCCTGTATGAATCTTCATGAATCTCCATGAATCTCCATGCATCTCCATGAATCTCCATGAATCTTCATGAACCTCCTCCATGAATCTCCATGAATCTCCATGAATCTCCATGAATCTCCATGAATCTCCATGAATCTCCATGTATCTCCATGAATCTACATGAATCTCCATGAATCTCCATGAATCTCCTCCATGAATCTCCATAAATCACCATGAATCTCCTTCATCAATCTCCATGAATCTCCATGAATCTCCATGAATCTCCATGAATATCCATGAATCTCCATGTATCTCCATGTATCTCCATGAATCTCCTCCATGAATCTTCATGAATCTCCATGAATCTCCATGCATCTCCATGAATCTCCATGAATCTCCATGAACCTCCTCCATGAATCTCCATGAATCTCCATGAATATCCTCCATGAATCTCCATGAATCTCCATGAATCTCCATGTATCTCCATGAATCTCCATGAATCTCCATGGATCTCCTCCATGAATCTCCATGAATCTGCATGAATCTCCTTCATCAATCTCCACGAATCTCCATGAATCTACATGAATCTCCATGAATCTCCATGAATATCCTCCATGAATTTCCATGAATCTCCATGAATCTCCATGAATCTCCATGAATATCCATGAATATCCATTAATCTCCATGTATCTCCATGAATCTCCATGAATCTACATGAATCTCCATGAATCTCCATGAATCTCCATGAATCTCCATGAATATCCATGAATCTCCATGAATATCCATGAATCTTCATGAATCTCCTCCAAGAATCTTCACGAATCTCCATGAATCTTCATGCATCTCCATGAATCTCCATGAATCTCCATGAACCTCCTCCATGAATCTCCATGAATCTACATGAATCTCCATGAATCTCCATGAATCTCCATGAATCTCCATGAATCTCCATGAATATCCATGAATATCCATTAATCTCCATGTATCTCCATGAATCTCCATGAATCTACATGAATCTCCATGAATCTCCATGAATCTCCATGAATATCCATGAATCTCCATGAATATCCATGAATCTTCATGAATCTCCTCCATGAATCTTCATGAATCTCCATGAATCTTCATGCATCTCCATGCATCTCCATGAATCTCCATGAATCTCCATGAACCTCCTCCATGAATCTCCATGAATCTCCATGAATATCCTCCATGAATCTCCATGAATCTCCATGAATCTCCATGAATCTCCTTCATCAATCTCCACGAATCTCCATGAATCTACATGAATCTCCATGAATCTCCATGAATCTCCATGAATCTCCATGAATATCCATGAATCTCCATGTATCTCCATGAACCTCCTCCATGAATCTCCATGAATCTACATGAATCTCCATGAATCTCCATGAATCTCCATGAATCTCCATGAATATCCATGAATATCCATTAATCTCCATGTATCTCCATGAATCTCCATGAATCTACATGAATCTCCATGAATCTCCATGAATCTCCATGAATATCCATGAATCTCCATGAATCTCCATGAATCTTCATGAACCTCCTCCATGAATCTCCATGAATCTCCATGAATCTCCATGAATCTCCATGAATCTCCATGAATCTCCATGTATCTCCATGAATCTACATGAATCTCCATGAATCTCCATGAATCTCCTCCATGAATCTCCATAAATCACCATGAATCTCCTTCATCAATCTCCATGAATCTCCATGAATCTCCATGAATCTCCATGAATATCCATGAATCTCCATGTATCTCCATGTATCTCCATGAATCTCCTCCATGAATCTTCATGAATCTCCATGAATCTCCATGCATCTCCATGAATCTCCATGAATCTCCATGAACCTCCTCCATGAATCTCCATGAATCTCCATGAATATCCTCCATGAATCTCCATGAATCTCCATGAATCTCCATGTATCTCCATGAATCTCCATGAATCTCCATGGATCTCCTCCATGAATCTCCATGAATCTGCATGAATCTCCTTCATCAATCTCCACGAATCTCCATGAATCTACATGAATCTCCATGAATCTCCATGAATATCCTCCATGAATTTCCATGAATCTCCATGAATCTCCATGAATCTCCATGAATATCCATGAATATCCATTAATCTCCATGTATCTCCATGAATCTCCATGAATCTACATGAATCTCCATGAATCTCCATGAATCTCCATGAATCTTCATGAATATCCATGAATCTCCATGAATATCCATGAATCTTCATGAATCTCCTCCAAGAATCTTCACGAATCTCCATGAATCTTCATGCATCTCCATGAATCTCCATGAATCTCCATGAACCTCCTCCATGAATCTCCATGAATCTACATGAATCTCCATGAATCTCCATGAATCTCCATGAATCTCCATGAATATCCATGAATATCCATTAATCTCCATGTATCTCCATGAATCTCCATGAATCTACATGAATCTCCATGAATCTCCATGAATCTCCATGAATATCCATGAATCTCCATGAATCTCCATGAATCTCCATGAATATCCATGAATCTCCATGAATCTCCATGAATATCCATGAACCTCCTCCATGAATCTCCATGAATCTCCATGAATCTCCATGAATCTCCTTCATCAATCTCCACGAATCTCCATGAATCTCCATGAATCTCCATGAATATCCATGAATATCCATGAATCTCCATGTATCTCCATGAATCTCCATGAATATCCTCCATGAATCTCCATGAATCTCCATGAATCTCCATGAATCTCCTTCATCAATCTCCACGAATCTCCATGAATCTACATGAATCCCCATGAATCTCCATGAATCTCCATGAATCTCCATGAATCTCCATGAATATCCATGAATATCCATTAATCTCCATGTATCTCCATGAATCTCCATGAATATCCATGAATCTTCATGAATCTCCTCCATGAATCTTCATGAATCTCCATGAATCTCCATGCATCTCCATGAATCTCCATGAATCTCCATGAATCTCCATGAACCTCCTCCATGAATCTCCATGAATCTCCATGAATATCCATGAACCTCCTCCATGAATATCCATGAATCTTCATGAATCTCCTCCATGAATCTTCATGAATCTCCATGAATCTCCATGCATCTCCATGAATCTCCATGAATCTCCATGAACCTCCTCCATGAATCTCCATGAATCTCCATGAATATCCTCCATGAATCTCCATGAATCTCCATGAATCTCCATGTATCTCCATGAATCTACATGAATCTCCATGAATCTCCATGATTCTCCTCCATGAATCTCCATGAATCACCATGAATCTCCTTCATCAATCTCCACGAATCTCCATGAATCTCCATGAATCTCCATGAATATCCATGAATATCCATGAATCTCCATGTATCTCCATGTATCTCCATGAATCTCCATGAATCTCCATGAATCTCCATGTATCTCTATGAATCTACATGAATCTCCATGAATCTCCATGAATCTCCTCCATAAATCACCATGAATCTCCTTCATCAATCTCCACGGATCTCCATGAATTTCCATGAATCTCCACGAATCTCCATGAATCTACATGAATCTCCATGAATCTCCATGAATCTCCATGAATCTCCATGAATATCCATGAATATCCATGAATCTCCATGTATCTCCATGTATCTCCATGAATCTCCATGAATCTCCATGTATCTCCATGAATCTACATGAATCTCCATGAATCTCCTCCATGAATCTCCATGAATCTCCATGATATCCTGTATGAATCTTCATGAATCTCCATGAATCTCCATGCATCTCCATGAATCTCCATGAATCTTCATGAACCTCCTCCATGAATCTCCATGAATCTCCATGAATCTCCATGAATCTCCATGAATCTCCATGAATCTCCATGTATCTCCATGAATCTACATGAATCTCCATGAATCTCCATGAATCTCCTCCATGAATCTCCATAAATCACCATGAATCTCCTTCATCAATCTCCATGAATCTCCATGAATCTCCATGAATCTCCATGAATATCCATGAATCTCCATGTATCTCCATGTATCTCCATGAATCTCCTCCATGAATCTTCATGAATCTCCATGAATCTCCATGCATCTCCATGAATCTCCATGAATCTCCATGAACCTCCTCCATGAATCTCCATGAATCTCCATGAATATCCTCCATGAATCTCCATGAATCTCCATGAATCTCCATGTATCTCCATGAATCTCCATGAATCTCCATGGATCTCCTCCATGAATCTCCATGAATCTGCATGAATCTCCTTCATCAATCTCCACGAATCTCCATGAATCTACATGAATCTCCATGAATCTCCATGAATATCCTCCATGAATTTCCATGAATCTCCATGAATCTCCATGAATCTCCATGAATATCCATGAATATCCATTAATCTCCATGTATCTCCATGAATCTCCATGAATCTACATGAATCTCCATGAATCTCCATGAATCTCCATGAATCTCCATGAATATCCATGAATCTCCATGAATATCCATGAATCTTCATGAATCTCCTCCAAGAATCTTCACGAATCTCCATGAATCTTCATGCATCTCCATGAATCTCCATGAATCTCCATGAACCTCCTCCATGAATCTCCATGAATCTACATGAATCTCCATGAATCTCCATGAATCTCCATGAATCTCCATGAATCTCCATGAATATCCATGAATATCCATTAATCTCCATGTATCTCCATGAATCTCCATGAATCTACATGAATCTCCATGAATCTCCATGAATCTCCATGAATATCCATGAATCTCCATGAATATCCATGAATCTTCATGAATCTCCTCCATGAATCTTCATGAATCTCCATGAATCTTCATGCATCTCCATGCATCTCCATGAATCTCCATGAATCTCCATGAACCTCCTCCATGAATCTCCATGAATCTCCATGAATATCCTCCATGAATCTCCATGAATCTCCATGAATCTCCATGAATCTCCTTCATCAATCTCCACGAATCTCCATGAATCTACATGAATCTCCATGAATCTCCATGAATCTCCATGAATCTCCATGAATATCCATGAATCTCCATGTATCTCCATGAACCTCCTCCATGAATCTCCATGAATCTACATGAATCTCCATGAATCTCCATGAATCTCCATGAATCTCCATGAATATCCATGAATATCCATTAATCTCCATGTATCTCCATGAATCTCCATGAATCTACATGAATCTCCATGAATCTCCATGAATCTCCATGAATATCCATGAATCTCCATGAATCTCCATGAATCTTCATGAACCTCCTCCATGAATCTCCATGAATCTCCATGAATCTCCATGAATCTCCATGAATCTCCATGAATCTCCATGTATCTCCATGAATCTACATGAATCTCCATGAATCTCCATGAATCTCCTCCATGAATCTCCATAAATCACCATGAATCTCCTTCATCAATCTCCATGAATCTCCATGAATCTCCATGAATCTCCATGAATATCCATGAATCTCCATGTATCTCCATGTATCTCCATGAATCTCCTCCATGAATCTTCATGAATCTCCATGAATCTCCATGCATCTCCATGAATCTCCATGAATCTCCATGAACCTCCTCCATGAATCTCCATGAATCTCCATGAATATCCTCCATGAATCTCCATGAATCTCCATGAATCTCCATGTATCTCCATGAATCTCCATGAATCTCCATGGATCTCCTCCATGAATCTCCATGAATCTGCATGAATCTCCTTCATCAATCTCCACGAATCTCCATGAATCTACATGAATCTCCATGAATCTCCATGAATATCCTCCATGAATTTCCATGAATCTCCATGAATCTCCATGAATCTCCATGAATATCCATGAATATCCATTAATCTCCATGTATCTCCATGAATCTCCATGAATCTACATGAATCTCCATGAATCTCCATGAATCTCCATGAATCTTCATGAATATCCATGAATCTCCATGAATATCCATGAATCTTCATGAATCTCCTCCAAGAATCTTCACGAATCTCCATGAATCTTCATGCATCTCCATGAATCTCCATGAATCTCCATGAACCTCCTCCATGAATCTCCATGAATCTACATGAATCTCCATGAATCTCCATGAATCTCCATGAATCTCCATGAATATCCATGAATATCCATTAATCTCCATGTATCTCCATGAATCTCCATGAATCTACATGAATCTCCATGAATCTCCATGAATCTCCATGAATATCCATGAATCTCCATGAATATCCATGAATCTTCATGAATCTCCTCCATGAATCTTCATGAATCTCCATGAATCTTCATGCATCTCCATGCATCTCCATGAATCTCCATGAATCTCCATGAACCTCCTCCATGAATCTCCATGAATCTCCATGAATATCCTCCATGAATCTCCATGAATCTCCATGAATCTCCATGAATCTCCTTCATCAATCTCCACGAATCTCCATGAATCTACATGAATCTCCATGAATCTCCATGAATCTCCATGAATCTCCATGAATATCCATGAATCTCCATGTATCTCCATGTATCTCCATGAATCTCCATGAATCTCCATGAATCTCCATGAATCTCCTCCATAAATCACCATGAATCTCCTTCATCAATCTCCACGAATCTCCATGAATTTCCATGAATCTCCACGAATCTCCATGAATCTACATGAATCTCCATGAATCTCCATGAATCTCCATGAATCTCCATGAATATCCATGAATATCCATGAATCTCCATGTATCTCCATGTATCTCCATGAATCTCCATGAATCTCCATGTATCTCCATGAATCTACATGAATCTCCATGAATCTCCATGAATCTCCATGAATCTCCATGAATCTCCATGTATCTCTATGAATCTACATGAATCTCCATGAATCTCCATGAATCTCCTCCATAAATCACCATGAATCTCCTTCATCAATCTCCACGAATCTCCATGAATCTCCATGAATCTCCACGAATCTCCATGAATCTACATGAATCTCCATGAATCTCCATGAATCTCCATGAATCTCCATGAATATCCATGAATATCCATGAATCTCCATGTATCTCCATGTATCTCCATGAATCTCCATGAATCTCCATGTATCTCCATGAATCTACATGAATCTCCATGAATCTCCATGAATCTCCTCCATGAATCTCCATGAATCTCCATGATATCCTGTATGAATCTTCATGAATCTCCATGAATCTCCATGCATCTCCATGAATCTCCATGAATCTTCATGAACCTCCTCCATGAATCTCCATGAATCTCCATGAATATCCATGAATCTCCATGAATCTCCATGAATCTCCATGTATCTCCATGAATCTACATGAATCTCCATGAATCTCCATGAATCTCCTCCATGAATCTCCATAAATCACCATGAATCTCCTTCATCAATCTCCATGAATCTTCATGAATCTCCATGAATCTCCATGCATCTCCATGAATCTCCATGAATCTCCATGAACCTCCTCCATGAATCTCCATGAATCTCCATGAATATCCTCCATGAATCTCCATGAATCTCCATGAATCTCCATGTATCTCCATGAATATCCATGAATCTCCATGAATATCCATGAATCTTCATGAATCTCCTCCATGAATCTTCATGAATCTCCATGAATCTACATGAATCTCCATGAATCTCCATGAATATCCATGAATCTCCATGAATATCCATGAATCTTCATGAATCTCCTCCATGAATCTTCATGAATCTCCATGAATCTACATGAATCTCCATGAATCTCCATGAATCTCCATGAATCTCCATGAATATCCATGAATCTCCATGTATCTCCATGTATCTCCATGAATCTCCATGAATCTCCATGAATCTCCATGTATCTCCATGAATCTACATGAATCTCCATGAATCTCCATGAATCTCCTGCATGAATCTCCATAAATCTCCATGAATCTCCATGATATCCTGTATGAATCTTCATGAATCTCCATGAATCTCCATGAATCTCCATGACCCTCCTCCATGAATCTCCATGAATCTCCATGAATATCCATGAATCTCCATGAATCTCCATGAATATCCATGAATCTCCATGAATCTCCATGAATCTCCATGTATCTCCATGAATCTACATGAATCTCCATGAATCTCCATGAATCTCCTCCATGAATCTCCATAAATCACCATGAATCTCCTTCATCAATCTCCACGAATCTCCATGAATCTCCATGAATCTCCATGAATCTCCATGAATCTCCATGAACCTCCTTCATGAATCTCCATGAATCTCCATGAATATCCATGAACCTCCTCCATGAATCTCCATGAATCTCCTTCATCAATCTCCACGAATCTCCATGAATCTCCATGAATCTCCATGAATCTCCATGAATATCCATGAATATCCATGAATCTCCATGTATCTCCATGAATCTCCATGAATACCCATGAATCTTCATGAATCTCCTCCATGAATCTTCATGAATCTCCATGAATCTCCATGCATCTCCATGAATCTCCATGAATCTCCATGAACCTCCTCCATGAATCTCCATGAATCTCCATGAACCTCCTCCATGAATCTCCATGAATCTCCATGAATATCCATGAACCTCCTCCATGAATCTCCATGAATCTCCATGAATCTCCATGAATCTCCTTCATCAATCTCCACGAATCTCCATGAATATCCATGAATATCCATGAATCTCCATGTATCTCCATGAATCTCCATGAATATCCATGAATCTTCATGAATCTCCTCCATGAATCTTCATGAATCTCCATGAATCTCCATGCATCTCCATGAATCTCCATGAATCTCCATGAACCTCCTCCATGAATCTCCATGAATCTCCATGAATATCCTCCATGAATCTCCATGAATCTCCATGAATCTCCATGAATCTCCTTCATCAATCTCCACGAATCTCCATAAATCTACATGAATCTCCATGAATCTCCATGAATCTCCATGAATCTCCATGAATATCCATGAATCTCCATGAATATCCATGAACCTTCATGAATCTCCTCCATGAATCTTCATGAATCTCCATGAATCTCCATGAATATCCATGAATCTCCATGAATCTTCATGAATCTCCATGAATCTCCATGCATCTCCATGAATCTCCATGAATCTCCATGACCCTCCTCCATGAATCTCCATGAATCTCCATGAATATCCATGAATCTCCATGAATCTCCATGAATATCCATGAACCTCCTCCATGAATCTCCATGAATCTCCATGAATCTCCATGAATCTCCTTCATCAATCTCCACGAATCTCCATGAATCTCCATGAATCTCCATGAATATCCATGAATATCCATGAATCTCCATGTATCTCCATGAATCTCCATGAATATCCTCCATGAATCTCCATGAATCTCCTTCATCAATAGCCACGAATCTCCATGAATCTACATGAATCCCCATGAATCTCCATGAATCTCCATGAATCTCCATGAATCTCCATGAATCTCCATGAATCTCCATGAACCTCCTCCATGAATCTCCATGAATCTCCATGAATATCCATGAACCTCCTCCATGAATATCCACGAATCTTCATGAATCTCCTCCATGAATCTTCATGAATCTCCATGAATCTCCATGCATCTCCATGAATCTCCATGAATCTCCATGAACCTCCTCCATGAATCTCCATGAATCTCCATGAATATCCTCCATGAATCTCCATGAATCTCCATGAATCTCCATGTATCTCCATGAATCTACATGAATCTCCATGAATCTCCATGATTCTCCTCCATGAATCTCCATGAATCACCATGAATCTCCTTCATCAATCTCCACGAATCTCCATGAATCTCCATGAATATCCATGAATATCCATGAATCTCCATGTATCTCCATGAATCTCCATGAATCTCCATGAATATCCATGAATATCCATTAATCTCCATGTATCTCCATGAATCTCCATGAATCTACATGAATCTCCATGAATCTCCATGAATCTCCATGAATATCCATGAATCTCCATGAATATCCATGAATCTTCATGAATCTCCTCCATGAATCTTCATGAATCTCCATGAATCTTCATGCATCTCCATGAATCTCCATGAATCTCCATGAACCTCCTCCATGAATCTCCATGAATCTACATGAATCTCCATGAATCTCCATGAATCTCCATGAATCTCCATGAATATCCATGAATATCCATGAATCTCCATGTATCTCCATGTATCTCCATGAATCTCCATGAATCTCCATGAATCTCCTCCATGAATCTCCATGAATCACCATGAATCTCCTTCATCAATCTCCACGAATCTCCATGAATCTCCATGAATCTCCATGAATCTCCATGAATATCCATGAATATCCCTGAATCTCCATGAATCTCCATGAATCTCCATGAATATCCTCCATGAATCTCCATGAATCTCCATGAATCTCCATGAATCTCCTTCATCAATCTCCACGAATCTCCATGAATCTACATGAATCTCCATGAATCTCCATGAATCTCCATGAATCTCCATGAATATCCATGAATCTCCATGTATCTCCATGTATCTCCATGAATCTCCATGAATCTCCATGAATCTCCATGAATCTCCTCCATAAATCACCATGAATCTCCTTCATCAATCTCCACGAATCTCCATGAATTTCCATGAATCTCCACGAATCTCCATGAATCTACATGAATCTCCATGAATCTCCATGAATCTCCATGAATCTCCATGAATATCCATGAATATCCATGAATCTCCATGTATCTCCATGTATCTCCATGAATCTCCATGAATCTCCATGTATCTCCATGAATCTACATGAATCTCCATGAATCTCCATGAATCTCCTCCATGAATCTCCATGAATCTCCATGATATCCTGTATGAATCTTCATGAATCTCCATGAATCTCCATGCATCTCCATGAATCTCCATGAATCTTCATGAACATCCTCCATGAATCTCCATGAATCTCCATGAATATCCATGAATCTCCATGAATCTCCATGAATCTCCATGTATCTCCATGAATCTACATGAATCTCCATGAATCTCCATGAATCTCCTCCATGAATCTCCATAAATCACCATGAATCTCCTTCATCAATCTCCATGAATCTCCATGAATCTCCATGAATCGCCATGAATATCCATGAATCTCCATGAATCTCCATGAATATCCATGAATCTTCATGAATCTCCTCCATGAATCTTCATGAATCTCCATGAATCTTCATGCATCTGCATGAATCTCCATGAATCTCCATGAACCTCCTCCATGAATCTCCATGAATCTACATGAATCTCCATGAATCTCCATGAATCTCCATGAATCTCCATGAATATCCATGAATATCCATGAATCTCCATGTATCTCCATGTATCTCCATGAATCTCCATGAATCTCCATGAATCTCCATGAATCTCCTCCATGAATCTCCATGAATCACCATGAATCTCCTTCATCAATCTCCACGGATCTCCATGAATTTCCACGAATCTCCATGAATCTACATGAATCTCCATGAATCTCCATGAATCTCCATGAATCTCCATGAATATCCATGAATATCCATGAATCTCCATGTATCTCCATGTATCTCCATGAATCTCCATGAATCTCCATGTATCTCCATGAATCTACATGAATCTCCATGAATCTCCTCCATGAATCTCCATGAATCTCCATGATATCCTGTATGAATCTTCATGAATCTCCATGAATCTCCATGCATCTCCATGAATCTCCATGAATCTTCATGAACCTCCTCCATGAATCTCCATGAATCTCCATGAATATCCATGAATCTCCATGAATCTCCATGAATCTCCATGTATCTCCATGAATCTACATGAATCTCCATGAATCTCCATGAATCTCCTCCATGAATCTCCATAAATCACCATGAATCTCCTTCATCAATCTCCATGAATCTCCATGAATCTCCATGAATCTCCATGAATCTCCATGAATATCCATGAATCTCCATGTATCTCCATGTATCTCCATGAATCTCCTCCATGAATCTTCATGAATCTCCATGAATCTCCATGCATCTCCATGAATCTCCATGAATCTCCATGAACCTCCTCCATGAATCTCCATGAATCTCCATGAATATCCTCCATGAATCTCCATGAATCTCCATGAATCTCCATGTATCTCCATGAATCTCCATGAATCTCCATGGATCTCCTCCATGAATCTCCATGAATCTGCATGAATCTCCTTCATCAATCTCCACGAATCTCCATGAATCTACATGAATCTCCATGAATCTCCATGAATATCCTCCATGAATCTCCATGAATCTCCATGAATCTCCATGAATCTCCATGAATATCCATGAATATCCATTAATCTCCATGTATCTCCATGAATCTCCATGAATCTACATGAATCTCCATGAATCTCCATGAATCTCCATGAATCTCCATGAATCTCCATGAATATCCATGAATCTCCATGAATATCCATGAATCTTCATGAATCTCCTCCATGAATCTTCACGAATCTCCATGAATCTTCATGCATCTCCATGAATCTCCATGAATCTCCATGAACCTCCTCCATGAATCTCCATGAATCTACATGAATCTCCATGAATCTCCATGAATCTCCATGAATCTCCATGAATCTCCATGAATCTCCATGAATATCCATGAATATCCATTAATCTCCATGTATCTCCATGAATCTCCATGAATCTACATGAATCTCCATGAATCTCCATGAATCTCCATGAATATCCATGAATCTCCATGAATATCCATGAATCTTCATGAATCTCCTCCATGAATCTTCATGAATATCCATGAATATCCATGAATCTCCATGTATCTCCATGTATCTACATGAATCTCCATGAATCTCCATGAATCTCCATGAATCTCCTCCATGAATCTCCATGAATCACCATGAATCTCCTTCATCAATCTCCACGAATCTCCATGAATCTCCATGAATCTCCATGAATCTCCATGAATATCCATGAACCTCCTCCATGAATCTCCATGAATCTCCATGAATATCCTCCATGAATCTCCATGAATCTCCATGAATCTCCATGTATCTCCATGAATCTACATGAATCTCCATGAATCTCCATGAATCTCCTCCATGAATCTCCATGAATCTCCATGATATCCTGTATGAATCTTCATGAATCTCCATGAATCTCCATGCATCTCCATGAATCTCCATGAATCTTCATCAACATCCTCCATGAATCTCCATGAATCTCCATGAATATCCATGAATCTCCATGAATCTCCATGAATCTCCATGTATCTCCATGAATCTACATGAATCTCCATGAATCTCCATGAATCTCCTCCATGAATCTCCATAAATCACCATGAATCTCCTTCATCAATCTCCATGAATCTCCATGAATATCCATGAATCTCCATGTATCTCCATGTATCTCCATGAATCTCCTCCATGAATCTTCATGAATCTCCATGAATCTCCATGCATCTCCATGAATCTCCATGAATCTCCATGAACCTCCTCCATGAATCTCCATGAATCTCCATGAATATCCTCCATGAATCTCCATGAATCTCCATGAATCTCCATGAATATCCATGAATCTTCATGAATCTCCTCCATGAATCTTCATGAATCTCCATGAATCTCCATGCATCTCCATGAATCTCCATGAATCTCCATGAATCTCCATGAATCTCCATGAATATCCATGAATCTCCATGAATATCCATGAATCTTCATGAATCTCCTCCATGAATCTTCACGAATCTCCATGAATCTTCATGCATCTCCATGAATCTCCATGAATCTCCATGAACCTCCTCCATGAATCTCCATGAATCTACATGAATCTCCATGAATCTCCATGAATCTCCATGAATCTCCATGAATCTCCATGAATCTCCATGAATATCCATGAATATCCATTAATCTCCATGTATCTCCATGAATCTCCATGAATCTACATGAATCTCCATGAATCTCCATGAATCTCCATGAATATCCATGAATCTCCATGAATCTCCTCCATGAATCTTCATGAATCTCCTCCATGAATCTTCATGAATATCCATGAATATCCATGAATCTCCATGTATCTCCATGTATCTACATGAATCTCCATGAATCTCCATGAATCTCCATGAATCTCCTCCATGAATCTCCATGAATCACCATGAATCTCCTCCATGAATCTCCATGAATCACCATGAATCTCCTTCATCAATCTCCACGAATCTCCATGAATCTACATGAATCTCCATGAATCTCCATGAATCTCCATGAATCTCCATGAATATCCATGAATCTCCATGTATCTCCATGTATCTCCATGAATCTCCATGAATCTCCATGAATCTCCATGAATCTCCTCCATAAATCACCATGAATCTCCTTCATCAATCTCCACGAATCTCCATGAATTTCCATGAATCTCCACGAATCTCCATGAATCTACATGAATCTCCATGAATCTCCATGAATCTCCATGAATCTCCATGAATATCCATGAATATCCAGGAATCTCCATGTATCTCCATGTATCTCCATGAATCTCCATGAATCTCCATGTATCTCCATGAATCTACATGAATCTCCATGAATCTCCATGAATCTCCTCCATGAATCTCCATGAATCTCCATGATATCCTGTATGAATCTTCATGAATCTCCATGAATCTCCATGCATCTCCATGAATCTCCATGAATCTTCATCAACATCCTCCATGAATCTCCATGAATCTCCATGAATATCCATGAATCTCCATGAATCTCCATGAATCTCCATGTATCTCCATGAATCTACATGAATCTCCATGAATCTCCATGAACCTCCTCCATGAATCTCCATAAATCACCATGAATCTCCTTCATCAATCTCCATGAATCTCCATGAATATCCATGAATCTCCATGTATCTCCATGTATCTCCATGAATCTCCTCCATGAATCTTCATGAATCTCCATGAATCTCCATGCATCTCCATGAATCTCCATGAATCTCCATGAACCTCCTCCATGAATCTCCATGAATCTCCATGAATATCCTCCATGAATCTCCATGAATCTCCATGAATCTCCATGTATCTCCATGAATCTCCATGAATCTCCATGGATCTCCTCCATGAATCTCCATGAATCTCCTTCATCAATCTCCACGAATCTCCATGAATCTACATGAATCTCCATGAATCTCCATGAATATCCTCCATGAATCTCCATGAATCTCCATGAATCTCCATGAATCTCCATGAATATCCATGAATATCCCTGAATCTCCATGTATCTCCATGAATCTCCATGAATATCCATGAATCTTCATGAATCTCCATGAATCTCCATGCATCTCCATGAATCTCCATGAATCTCCATGAACCTCCTCCATGAATCTCCATGAATCTCCATGAATATCCTCCATGAATCTCCATGAATCTCCATGAATCTCCATGAATCTCCTTCATCAATCTCCACGAATCTCCATGAATCTACATGAATCTCCATGAATCTCCATGAATCTCCATGAATCTCCATGAATATCCATGAATCTCCATGTATCTCCATGTATCTCCATGAATCTCCATGAATCTCCATGAATCTCCATGTATCTCCATGAATCTACATGAATCTCCATGAATCTCCATGAATCTCCTCCATGAATCTCCATAAATCACCATGAATCTCCATGATATCCTGTATGAATCTTCATGAATCTCCATGAATCTCCATGCATCTCCATGAATCTCCATGAATCTCCATGAATCCCCTCCATGAATCTTCATGAATCTCCATGAATCTCCATGAATCTCCATGAATCTCCATGAATATCCATGAATATCCCTGAATCTCCATGTATCTCCATGAATCTCCATGAATATCCATGAATCTTCATGAATCTCCTCCATGAATCTTCATGAATCTCCATGAATCTCCATGCATCTCCATGAATCTCCATGAATCTCCATGAACCTCCTCCATGAATCTCCATGAATCTCCATGAATATCCATGAATCTCCATGTATCTCCATGTATCTCCATGAATCTCCATGAATCTCCATGAATCTACATGAATCTCCATGAATCTCCATGAATCTCCATGAATCTCCATGAATCTCCATGAATATCCATGAATCTCCATGAATATCCATGAATCTTCATGAATCTCCTCCATGAATCTTCACGAATCTCCATGAATCTTCATGCATCTCCATGAATCTCCATGAATCTCCATGAACCTCCTCCATGAATCTCCATGAATCTACATGAATCTCCATGAATCTCCATGAATCTCCATGAATCTCCATGAATCTCCATGAATCTCCATGAATATCCATGAATATCCATTAATCTCCATGTATCTCCATGAATCTCCATGAATCTACATGAATCTCCATGAATCTCCATGAATCTCCATGAATATCCATGAATCTCCATGAATATCCATGAATCTTCATGAATCTCCTCCATGAATCTTCATGAATATCCATGAATATCCATGAATCTCCATGTATCTCCATGTATCTACATGAATCTCCATGAATCTCCATGAATCTCCATGAATCTCCTCCATGAATCTCCATGAATCACCATGAATCTCCTTCATCAATCTCCACGAATCTCCATGAATCTCCATGAATCTCCATGAATCTCCATGAATATCCATGAATATCCCTGAATCTCCATGTATCTCCATGAATCTCCATGAATATCCATGAATCTTCATGAATCTCCTTCATCAATCTCCACGAATCTCCATGAATCTACATGAATCTCCATGAATCTCCATGAATCTCCATGAATCTCCATGAATATCCATGAATCTCCATGTATCTCCATGTATCTCCATGAATCTCCATGAATCTCCATGAATCTCCATGAATCTCCTCCATAAATCACCATGAATCTCCTTCATCAATCTCCACGAATCTCCATGAATTTCCATGAATCTCCACGAATCTCCATGAATCTACATGAATCTCCATGAATCTCCATGAATCTCCATGAATCTCCATGAATATCCAGGAATCTCCATGTATCTCCATGTATCTCCATGAATCTCCATGAATCTCCATGTATCTCCATGAATCTACATGAATCTCCATGAATCTCCATGAATCTCCTCCATGAATCTCCATGAATCTCCATGATATCCTGTATGAATCTTCATGAATCTCCATGAATCTCCATGCATCTCCATGAATCTCCATGAATCTTCATGAACATCCTCCATGAATCTCCATGAATCTCCATGAATATCCATGAATCTCCATGAATCTCCATGAATCTCCATGTATCTCCATGAATCTACATGAATCTCCATGAATCTCCATGAATCTCCTCCATGAATCTCCATAAATCACCATGAATCTCCTTCATCAATCTCCATGAATCTCCATGAATATCCATGAATCTCCATGTATCTCCATGTATCTCCATGAATCTCCTCCATGAATCTTCATGAATCTCCATGAATCTCCATGCATCTCCATGAATCTCCATGAATCTCCATGAACCTCCTCCATGAATCTCCATGAATCTCCATGAATATCCTCCATGAATCTCCATGAATCTCCATGAATCTCCATGTATCTCCATGAATCTCCATGAATCTCCATGGATCTCCTCCATGAATCTCCATGAATCTCCATGAATCTCCTTCATCAATCTCCACGAATCTCCATGAATCTACATGAATCTCCATGAATCTCCATGAATATCCTCCATGAATCTCCATGAATCTCCATGAATCTCCATGAATCTCCATGAATATCCATGAATATCCCTGAATCTCCATGTATCTCCATGAATCTCCATGAATATCCATGAATCTTCATGAATCTCCTCCATGAATCTTCATGAATCTCCATGTATCTCCATGAATCTACATGAATCTCCATGAATCTCCATGAATCTCCTCCATGAATCTCCATAAATCACCATGAATCTCCATGATATCCTGTATGAATCTTCATGAATCTCCATGAATCTCCATGCATCTCCATGAATCTCCATGAATCTCCATGAATCCCCTCCATGAATCTTCATGAATCTCCATGAATCTCCATGAATCTCCATGAATCTCCATGAATATCCATGAATATCCCTGAATCTCCATGTATCTCCATGAATCTCCATGAATATCCATGAATCTTCATGAATCTCCTCCATGAATCTTCATGAATCTCCATGAATCTCCATGCATCTCCATGAATCTCCATGAATCTCCATGAACCTCCTCCATGAATCTCCATGAATCTCCATGAATATCCTCCATGAATCTCCATGAATCTCCATGAATCTCCATGAATCTCCTTCATCAATCTCCACGAATCTCCATGAATCTACATGAATCTCCATGAATCTCCATGAATCTCCATGAATCTCCATGAATATCCATGAATCTCCATGTATCTCCATGTATCTCCATGAATCTCCATGAATCTCCATGAATCTCCATGAATCTCCTCCATAAATCACCATGAATCTCCTTCATCAATCTCCACGAATCTCCATGAATTTCCATGAATCTCCACGAATCCCCATGAATCTACATGAATCTCCATGAATCTCCATGAATCTCCATGAATCTCCATGAATATCCATGAATATCCATGAATCTCCATGTATCTCCATGTATCTCCATGAATCTCCATGAATCTCCATGTATCTCCATGAATCTACATGAATCTCCATGAATCTCCATGAATCTCCTCCATGAATCTCCATGAATCTCCATGATATCCTGTATGAATCTTCATGAATCTCCATGAATCTCCATGCATCTCCATGAATCTCCATGAATCTTCATGAACATCCTCCATGAATCTCCATGAATCTCCATGAATATCCATGAATCTCCATGAATCTCCATGAATCTCCATGTATCTCCATGAATCTACATGAATCTCCATGAATCTCCATGAATCTCCTCCATGAATCTCCATAAATCACCATGAATCTCCTTCATCAATCTCCATGAATCTCCATGAATCTCCATGAATCTCCATGAATATCCATAAATCTCCATGTATCTCCATGAATCTCCATGAATCTCCATGAATCTCCATGAATATCCATAAATCTCCATGTATCTCCATGTATCTCCATGAATCTCCTCCATGAATCTTCATGAATCTCCATGAATCTCCATGCATCTCCATGAATCTCCATGAATCTCCATGAACCTCCTCCATGAATCTCCATGAATCTCCATGAATATCCTCCATGAATCTCCATGAATCTCCATGAATCTCCATGTATCTCCATGAATCTCCATGAATCTCCATGGATCTCCTCCATGAATCTCCATGAATCTCCATGAATCTCCTTCATCAATCTCCACGAATCTCCATGAATCTACATGAATCTCCATGAATCTCCATGAATATCCTCCATGAATCTCCATGAATCTCCATGAATCTCCATGAATCTCCATGAATATCCATGAATATCCCTGAATCTCCATGTATCTCCATGAATCTCCATGAATATCCATGAATCTTCATGAATCTCCTCCATGAATCTTCATGAATCTCCATGAATCTCCATGCATCTCCATGAATCTCCATGAATCTCCATGAACCTCCTCCATGAATCTCCATGAATCTCCATGAATATCCTCCATGAATCTCCATGAATCTCCATGAATCTCCATGAATCTCCATGAATCTCCATGAATCTCCATGAATATCCATGAATATCCATTAATCTCCATGTATCTCCATGAATCTCCATGAATCTACATGAATCTCCATGAATCTCCATGAATCTCCATGAATATCCATGAATCTCCATGAATATCCATGAATCTTCATGAATCTCCTCCATGAATCTTCATGAATATCCATGAATATCCATGAATCTCCATGTATCTCCATGTATCTACATGAATCTCCATGAATCTCCATGAATCTCCATGAATCTCCTCCATGAATCTCCATGAATCACCATGAATCTCCTTCATCAATCTCCACGAATCTCCATGAATCTCCATGAATCTCCATGAATCTCCATGAATATCCATGAATATCCCTGAATCTCCATGTATCTCCATGAATCTCCATGAATATCCATGAATCTTCATGAATCTCCTTCATCAATCTCCACGAATCTCCATGAATCTACATGAATCTCCATGAATCTCCATGAATCTCCATGAATCTCCATGAATATCCATGAATCTCCATGTATCTCCATGTATCTCCATGAATCTCCATGAATCTCCATGAATCTCCATGAATCTCCTCCATAAATCACCATGAATCTCCTTCATCAATCTCCACGAATCTCCATGAATTTCCATGAATCTCCACGAATCTCAATGAATCTACATGAATCTCCATGAATCTCCATGAATCTCCATGAATCTCCATGAATATCCATGAATATCCAGGAATCTCCATGTATCTCCATGTATCTCCATGAATCTCCATGAATCTCCATGTATCTCCATGAATCTACATGAATCTCCATGAATCTCCATGAATCTCCTCCATGAATCTCCATGAATCTCCATGATATCCTGTATGAATCTTCATGAATCTCCATGAATCTCCATGCATCTCCATGAATCTCCATGAATCTTCATGAACATCCTCCATGAATCTCCATGAATCTCCATGAATATCCATGAATCTCCATGAATCTCCATGAATCTCCATGTATCTCCATGAATCTACATGAATCTCCATGAATCTCCATGAATCTCCTCCATGAATCTCCATAAATCACCATGAATCTCCTTCATCAATCTCCATGAATCTCCATGAATATCCATGAATCTCCATGTATCTCCATGTATCTCCATGAATCTCCTCCATGAATCTTCATGAATCTCCATGAATCTCCATGCATCTCCATGAATCTCCATGAATCTCCATGAACCTCCTCCATGAATCTCCATGAATCTCCATGAATATCCTCCATGAATCTCCATGAATCTCCATGAATCTCCATGTATCTCCATGAATCTCCATGAATCTCCATGGATCTCCTCCATGAATCTCCATGAATCTCCATGAATCTCCTTCATCAATCTCCACGAATCTCCATGAATCTACATGAATCTCCATGAATCTCCATGAATATCCTCCATGAATCTCCATGAATCTCCATGAATCTCCATGAATCTCCATGAATATCCATGAATATCCCTGAATCTCCATGTATCTCCATGAATCTCCATGAATATCCATGAATCTTCATGAATCTCCTCCATGAATCTTCATGAATCTCCATGAATCTCCATGCATCTCCATGAATCTCCATGAATCTCCATGAACCTCCTCCATGAATCTCCATGAATCTCCATGAATATCCTCCATGAATCTCCATGAATCTCCATGAATCTCCATGAATCTCCTTCATCAATCTCCACGAATCTCCATGAATCTACATGAATCTCCATGAATCTCCATGAATCTCCATGAATCTCCATGAATATCCATGAATCTCCATGTATCTCCATGTATCTCCATGAATCTCCATGAATCTCCATGAATCTCCATGTATCTCCATGAATCTACATGAATCTCCATGAATCTCCATGAATCTCCTCCATGAATCTCCATAAATCACCATGAATCTCCATGATATCCTGTATGAATCTTCATGAATCTCCATGAATCTCCATGCATCTCCATGAATCTCCATGAATCTCCATGAATCCCCTCCATGAATCTTCATGAATCTCCATGAATCTCCATGAATCTCCATGAATCTCCATGAATATCCATGAATATCCCTGAATCTCCATGAATCTCCATGAATCTCCTTCATCAATCTCCACGAATCTCCATGAATCTACATGAATCACCATGAATCTCCATGAATCTCCATGAATCTCCATGAATATCCATGAATCTCCATGAATCTCCATGAATATCCTCCATGAATCTCCATGAATCTCCATGAATCTCCATGAATCTCCTTCATCAATCTCCACGAATCTCCATGAATCTACATGAATCTCCATGAATCTCCATGAATCTCCATGAATCTCCATGAATCTCCATGTATCTCCATGTATCTCCATGAATCTCCATGAATCTCCATGAATCTCCATGAATCTCCTCCATAAATCACCATGAATCTCCTTCATCAATCTCCACGAATCTCCATGAATTTCCATGAATCTACATGAATCTCCATGAATCTCCATGAATCTCCATGAATCTCCATGAATATCCATGAATATCCATGAATCTCCATGTATCTCCATGTATCTCCATGAATCTCCATGAATCTCCATGTATCTCCATGAATCTACATGAATCTCCATGAATCTCCATGAATCTCCTCCATGAATCTCCATGAATCTCCATGATATCCTGTATGAATCTTCATGAATCTCCATGAATCTCCATGCATCTCCATGAATCTCCATGAATCTTCATGAACATCCTCCATGAATCTCCATGAATCTCCATGAATATCCATGAATCTCCATGAATCTCCATGAATCTCCATGTATCTCCATGAATCTACATGAATCTCCATGAATCTCCATGAATCTCCTCCATGAATCTCCATAAATCACCATGAATCTCCTTCATCAATCTCCATGAATCTCCATGAATCTCCATGAATCTCCATGAATATCCATAAATCTCCATGTATCTCCATGTATCTCCATGAATCTCCTCCATGAATCTTCATGAATCTCCATGAATCTCCATGCATCTCCATGAATCTCCATGAATCTCCATGAACCTCCTCCATGAATCTCCATGAATCTCCATGAATATCCTCCATGAATCTCCATGAATCTCCATGCATCTCCATGTATCTCCATGAATCTCCATGAATCTCCATGGATCTCCTCCATGAATCTCCATGAATCTCCATGAATCTCCTTCATCAATCTCCACGAATCTCCATGAATCTACATGAATCTCCATGAATCTCCATGAATATCCTCCATGAATCTCCATGAATCTCCATGAATCTCCATGAATCTCCATGAATATCCATGAATATCCCTGAATCTCCATGTATCTCCATGAATCTCCATGAATATCCATGAATCTTCATGAATCTCCTCCATGAATCTTCATGAATCTCCATGAATCTCCATGCATCTCCATGAATCTCCATGAATCTCCATGAACCTCCTCCATGAATCTCCATGAATCTCCATGAATATCCTCCATGAATCTCCATGAATCTCCATGAATCTCCATGAATCTCCTTCATCAATCTCCACGAATCTCCATGAATCTACATGAATCTCCATGAATCTCCATGAATCTCCATGAATCTCCATGAATATCCATGAATCTCCATGTATCTCCATGTATCTCCATGAATCTCCATGAATCTCCATGAATCTCCATGTATCTCCATGAATCTACATGAATCTCCATGAATCTCCATGAATCTCCTCCATGAATCTCCATAAATCACCATGAATCTCCATGATATCCTGTATGAATATCCATGAATATCCATGAATCTCCATGTATCTCCATGTATCTCCATGAATCTCCATGAATCTCCATGAATCTCCATGAATCTCCTCCATGAATCTCCATGAATCACCATGAATCTCCTTCATCAATCTCCACGAATCTCCATGAATCTCCATGAATCTCCATGAATATCCATGAATATCCATGAATCTCCATGTATCTCCATGTATCTCCATGAATCTCCATGAATCTCCATGAATCTCCATGTATCTCTATGAATCTACATGAATCTCCATGAATCTCCATGAATCTCCTCCATAAATCACCATGAATCTCCTTCATCAATCTCCACGGATCTCCATGAATTTCCATGAATCTCCACGAATCTCCATGAATCTACATGAATCTCCATGAATCTCCATGAATCTCCATGAATCTCCATGAATATCCATGAATATCCATGAATCTCCATGTATCTCCATGTATCTCCATGAATCTCCATGAATCTCCATGTATCTCCATGAATCTACATGAATCTCCATGAATCTCCTCCATGAATCTCCATGAATCTCCATGATATCCTGTATGAATCTTCATGAATCTCCATGAATCTCCATGCATCTCCATGAATCTCCATGAATCTTCATGAACCTCCTCCATGAATCTCCATGAATCTCCATGAATATCCATGAATCTCCATGAATCTCCATGAATCTCCATGTATCTCCATGAATCTACATGAATCTCCATGAATCTCCATGAATCTCCTCCATGAATCTCCATAAATCACCATGAATCTCCTTCATCAATCTCCATGAATCTCCATGAATCTCCATGAATCTCCATGAATATCCATGAATCTCCATGTATCTCCATGTATCTCCATGAATCTCCTCCATGAATCTTCATGAATCTCCATGAATCTCCATGCATCTCCATGAATCTCCATGAATCTCCATGAACCTCCTCCATGAATCTCCATGAATCTCCATGAATATCCTCCATGAATCTCCATGAATCTCCATGAATCTCCATGTATCTCCATGAATCTCCATAAATCTCCATGGATCTCCTCCATGAATCTCCATGAATCTGCATGAATCTCCTTCATCAATCTCCACGAATCTCCATGAATCTACATGAATCTCCATGAATCTCCATGAATATCCTCCATGAATCTCCATGAATCTCCATGAATCTCCATGAATCTCCATGAATATCCATGAATATCCATTAATCTCCATGTATCTCCATGAATCTCCATGAATCTACATGAATCTCCATGAATCTCCATGAATCTCCATGAATCTCCATGAATCTCCATGAATATCCATGAATCTCCATGTATCTCCATGAATCTACATGAATCTCCATGAATCTCCTCCATGAATCTCCATAAATCACCATGAATCTCCATGATATCCTGTATGAATCTTCATGAATCTCCATGAATCTCCATGCATCTCCATGAATCTCCATGAATCTCCATGACCCTCCTCCATGAATCTCCATGAATCTCCATGAATATCCATGAATCTCCATGAATCTCCATGAATATCCATGAATCTCCATGAATCTCCATGAATCTCCATGTATCTCCATGAATCTACATGAATCTCCATGAATCTCCATGTATCTCCATGAATCTCCATGAATATCCATGAACCTCCTCCATGAATATCCATTAATCTCCATGTATCTCCATGAATCTCCATGAATCTACATGAATCTCCATGAATATCCATGAATATCCTCCATGAATCTCCATGAATCTCCATGAATCTCCATGAATCTCCTTCATCAATCTCCACGAATCTCCATGAATCTACATGAATCTCCATGAATCTCCATGAATCTCCATGAATCTCCATGAATATCCATGAATCTCCATGTATCTCCATGTATCTCCATGAATCTCCATGAACCTCCTCCATGAATCTCCATGAATCTCCATGAATATCCTCCATGAATCTCCATGAATCTCCATGAATCTCCATGTATCTCCATGAATCTCCATAAATCTCCATGGATCTCCTCCATGAATCTCCATGAATCTCCATGAATCTCCATGAATCTCCATGAATCTCCATGAATATCCATGAATCTCCATGTATCTCCATGAATCTACATGAATCTCCATGAATCTCCTCCATGAATCTCCATAAATCACCATGAATCTCCATGATATCCTGTATGAATCTTCATGAATCTCCATGAATCTCCATGCATCTCCATGAATCTCCATGAATCTCCATGACCCTCCTCCATGAATCTCCATGAATCTCCATGAATCTACATGAATCTCCATGAATCTCCATGAATCTCCTCCATGAATCTCCATAAATCACCATGAATCTCCTTCATCAATCTCCATGAATCTCCATGAATCTCCATGAATCTCCATGAATATCCATGAATCTCCATGTATCTCCATGTATCTCCATGAATCTCCTCCATGAATCTTCATGAATCTCCATGAATCTCCATGCATCTCCATGAATCTCCATGAATCTCCATGAACCTCCTCCATGAATCTCCATGAATCTCCATGAATATCCTCCATGAATCTCCATGAATCTCCATGAATCTCCATGTATCTCCATGAATCTCCATAAATCTCCATGGATCTCCTCCATGAATCTCCATGAATCTGCATGAATCTCCTTCATCAATCTCCACGAATCTCCATGAATCTACATGAATCTCCATGAATCTCCATGAATATCCTCCATGAATCTCCATGAATCTCCATGAATCTCCATGAATCTCCATGAATATCCATGAATATCCATTAATCTCCATGTATCTCCATGAATCTCCATGAATCTACATGAATCTCCATGAATCTCCATGAATCTCCATGAATCTCCATGAATCTCCATGAATATCCATGAATCTCCATGTATCTCCATGAATCTACATGAATCTCCATGAATCTCCTCCATGAATCTCCATAAATCACCATGAATCTCCATGATATCCTGTATGAATCTTCATGAATCTCCATGAATCTCCATGCATCTCCATGAATCTCCATGAATCTCCATGACCCTCCTCCATGAATCTCCATGAATCTCCATGAATATCCATGAATCTCCATGAATCTCCATGAATATCCATGAATCTCCATGAATCTCCATGAATCTCCATGTATCTCCATGAATCTACATGAATCTCCATGAATCTCCATGTATCTCCATGAATCTCCATGAATATCCATGAACCTCCTCCATGAATATCCATTAATCTCCATGTATCTCCATGAATCTCCATGAATCTACATGAATCTCCATGAATATCCATGAATATCCTCCATGAATCTCCATGAATCTCCATGAATCTCCATGAATCTCCTTCATCAATCTCCACGAATCTCCATGAATCTACATGAATCTCCATGAATCTCCATGAATCTCCATGAATCTCCATGAATATCCATGAATCTCCATGTATCTCCATGTATCTCCATGAATCTCCATGAATCTCCATGTATCTCCATGAATCTACATGAATCTCCATGAATCTCCTCCATGAATCTCCATAAATCACCATGAATCTCCATGATATCCTGTATGAATCTTCATGAATCTCCATGAATCTCCATGCATCTCCATGAATCTCCATGAATCTCCATGACCCTCCTCCATGAATCTCCATGAATCTCCATGAATATCCATGAATCTCCATGAATCTCCATGAATATCCATGAATCTCCATGAATCTCCATGAATCTCCATGTATCTCCATGAATCTACATGAATCTCCATGAATCTCCATGTATCTCCATGAATCTCCATGAATATCCATGAACCTCCTCCATGAATATCCATTAATCTCCATGTATCTCCATGAATCTCCATGAATCTACATGAATCTCCATGAATCTCCATGAATCTCCATGAATCTCCATGAATATCCTCCATGAATCTCCATGAATCTCCATGAATCTCCATGAATCTCCATCATCAATCTCCACGAATCTCCATGAATCTACATGAATCTCCATGAATCTCCATGAATCTCCATGAATCTCCATGAATATCCATGAATCTCCATGTATCTCCATGTATCTCCATGAATCTCCATGAATCTCCATGAATCTCCTCCATAAATCACCATGAATCTCCTTCATCAATCTCCACGAATCTCCATGAATTTCCATGAATCTCCACGAATCTCCATGAATCTACATGAATCTCCATGAATCTCCATGAATCTCCATGAATCTCCATGAATATCCATGAATATCCATGAATCTCCATGTATCTCCATGTATCTCCATGAATCTCCATGAATCTCCATGTATCTCCATGAATCTACATGAATCTCCATGAATCTCCATGAATCTCCTCCATGAATCTCCATGAATCTCCATGATATCCTGTATGAATCTTCATGAATCTCCATGAATCTCCATGAATCTCCATGAATATCCATGAATATCCTCCATGAATCTCCATGAATCTCCATGAATCTCCATGAATCTCCATGAATATCCATGAATATCCATTAATCTCCATGTATCTCCATGAATCTCCATGAATCTACACGAATCTCCATGAATCTCCATGAATCTCCATGAATATCCATGAATCTCCATGAATATCCATGAATCTTCATGAATCTCCTCCATGAATCTTCATGAATCTCCATGAATCTTCATGCATCTCCATGAATCTCCATGAACCTCCTCCAAGAATCTCCATGAATCTACATGAATCTCCATGAATGTCCATGAATCTCCATGAATCTCCATGAATATCCATGAATATCCATGAATCTCCATGCATCTCCATGAATCTCCATGAATCTTCATGAACATCCTCCATGAATCTCCATGAATCTCCATGAATCTCCATGAATATCCATGAATCTCCATGAATCTCCATGAATCTCCATGTATCTCCATGAATCTACATGAATCTCCATGAATCTCCATGAATCTCCATGAATCTCCTCATGAATCTCCATAAATCACCATGAATCTCCTTCATCAATCTCCATGAATCTCCATGAATCTCCATGAATCTCCATGAATATCCATGAATCTCCATGTATCTCCATGTATCTCCATGAATCTCCTCCATGAATCTTCATGAATCTCCATGAATCTCCATGCATCTCCATGAATCTCCATGAATCTCCATGAACCTTCTCCATGAATCTCCATGAATCTCCAT
Source organism: Lasioglossum villosulum (assembly GCA_963971365.1). Classification (NCBI taxonomy): domain Eukaryota; kingdom Metazoa; phylum Arthropoda; class Insecta; order Hymenoptera; family Halictidae; genus Lasioglossum; species Lasioglossum villosulum. The sequence continues at coordinate 16,691,434 of OZ020500.1, read as the reverse complement.
GAATATCCTCCATGAATCTCCATGAATCTCCATGTATCTCCATGAATCTCCATGAATCTCCATGGGTCTCCTCCATGAATCTCCATGAATCTCCATGAATCTCCTTCATCAATCTCCACAAATCTCCATGAATCTACATGAATCTCCATGAATCTCCATGAATATCCTCCATGAATCTCCATGAATCTCCATGAATCTCCATGAATCTCCATGAATATCCATGAATATCCATTAATCTCCATGTATCTCCATGAATCTCCATGAATCTACATGAATCTCCATGAATCTCCATGAATCTCCATGAATATCCATGAATCTCCATGAATATCCATGAATCTTCATGAATCTCCTCCATGAATCTTCATGAATCTCCATGAATCTTCATGCATCTCCATGAATCTCCATGAATCTCCATGAACCTCCTCCAAGAATCTCCATGAATCTACATGAATCTCCATGAATGTCCATGAATCTCCATGAATCTCCATGAATATCCATGAATATCCATGAATCTCCATGTATCTCCATGTATCTCCATGAATCTCCATGAATCTCCATGAATCTCCATGAATCTCCTCCATGAATCTCCATAAATCACCATGAATCTCCTTCATCAATCTCCACGAATCTCCATGAATCTCCATGAATCTCCATGAATCTCCATGAATATCCATGAATATCCCTGAATCTCCATGTATCTCCATGAATCTCCATGAATATCCATGAATCTTCATGAATCTTCTCCATGAATCTTCATGAATCTCCATGAATCTCCATGCATCTCCATGAATCTCCATGAATCTCCATGAACCTCCTCCATGAATCTCCATGAATCTCCATGAATATCCTCCATGAATCTCCATGAATCTCCATGAATCTCCATGAATCTCCTTCATCAATCTCCACGAATCTCCATGAATCTACATGAATCTCCATGAATCTCCATGAATCTCCATGAATCTCCATGAATATCCATGAATCTCCATGTATCTCCATGTATCTCCATGAATCTCCATGAATCTCCATGAATCTCCATGTATCTCCATGAATCTACATGAATCTCCATGAATCTCCATGAATCTCCTCCATGAATCTCCATAAATCACCATGAATCTCCATGATATCCTGTATGAATCTCCATGAATCTCCATGAATCTCCTCCATGAATCTTCATGAATCTCCATGAATCTCCATGCATCTCCATGAATCTCCATGAATCTCCATGAACCTCCTCCATGAATCTCCGTGAATCTCCATGAATATCCTCCATGAATCTCCATGAATCTCCATGAATCTCCATGAATCTCCTTCATCAATCTCCACGAATCTCCATGAATCTACATGAATCTCCATGAATCTCCATGAATCTCCATGAATCTCCATGAATATCCATGAATCTCCATGTATCTCCATGTATCTCCATGAATCTCCATGAATCTCCATGTATCTCCATGAATCTACATGAATCTCCATGAATCTCCATGAATCTCCTCCATGAATCTCCATAAATCACCATGAATCTCCATGATATCCTGTATGAATCTTCATGAATCTCCATGAATCTCCATGCATCTCCATGAATCTCCATGAATCTCCATGACCCTCCTCCATGAATCTCCATGAATCTCCATGAATCTCCATGAATCTCCATGAATCTCCATGTATCTCCATGAATCTACATGAATCTCCATGAATCTCCATGTATCTCCATGAATCTCCATGAATATCCATGAACCTCCTCCATGAATATCCATTAATCTCCATGTATCTCCATGAATCTCCATGAATCTACATGAATCTCCATGAATCTCCATGAATCTCCATGAATCTCCATGAATCTCCATGAATATCCATGAATCTCCATGAATATCCATGAATCTTCATGAATCTCCTCCATGAATCTTCATGAATCTCCATGAATCTTCATGCATCTCCATGAATCTCCATGAATCTCCATGAACCTCCTCCATGAATCTCCATGAATCTACATGAATCTCCATGAATCTCCATGAATCTCCATGAATCTCCATGAATATCCATGAATATCCATGAATCTCCATGTATCTCCATGTATCTCCATGAATCTCCATGAATCTCCATGAATCTCCATGAATCTCCTCCATGAATCTCCTTCATCAATCTCCACGAATCTCCATGAATCTCCATGAATCTCCATGAATCTCCATGAATATCCATGAATATCCCTGAATCTCCATGTATCTCCATGAATCTCCATGAATATCCATGAATCTTCATGAATCTCCTCCATGAATCTTCATGAATCTCCATGAATCTCCATGCATCTCCATGAATCTCCATGAATCTCCATGAACCTCCTCCATGAATCTCCATGAATCTCCATGAATATCCTCCATGAATCTCCATGAATCTCCATGAATCTCCATGAATCTCCATCATCAATCTCCACGAATCTCCATGAATCTACATGAATCTCCATGAATCTCCATGAATCTCCATGAATCTCCATGAATATCCATGAATCTCCATGTATCTCCATGTATCTCCATGAATCTCCATGAATCTCCATGAATCTCCTCCATAAATCACCATGAATCTCCTTCATCAATCTCCACGAATCTCCATGAATTTCCATGAATCTCCACGAATCTCCATGAATCTACATGAATCTCCATGAATCTCCATGAATCTCCATGAATCTCCATGAATATCCATGAATATCCATGAATCTCCATGTATCTCCATGTATCTCCATGAATCTCCATGAATCTCCATGTATCTCCATGAATCTACATGAATCTCCATGAATCTCCATGAATCTCCTCCATGAATCTCCATGAATCTCCATGATATCCTGTATGAATCTTCATGAATCTCCATGAATCTCCATGCATCTCCATGAATCTCCATGAATCTTCATGAACATCCTCCATGAATCTCCATGAATCTCCATGAATATCCATGAATCTCCATGAATCTCCATGAATCTCCATGTATCTCCATGAATCTACATGAATCTCCATGAATCTCCATGAATCTCCTCCATGAATCTCCATAAATCACCATGAATTTCCTTCATCAATCTCCATGAATCTCCATGAATCTCCATGAATCTCCATGAATCTCCATCATCAATCTCCACGAATCTCCATGAATCTACATGAATCTCCATGAATCTCCATGAATCTCCATGAATCTCCATGAATCTCCATGAATATCCATGAATATCCATGAATCTCCATGTATCTCCATGTATCTCCATGAATCTCCATGAATCTCAATGTATCTCCATGAATCTACATGAATCTCCATGAATCTCCATGAATCTCCTCCATGAATCTCCATGAATCTCCATGATATCCTGTATGAATCTTCATGAATCTCCATGAATCTCCTTCATCAATCTCCATGAATCTCCATGAATCTCCATGAATCTCCATGAATATCCATGAATCTCCATGTATCTCCATGTATCTCCATGAATCTCCTCCATGAATCTTCATGAATCTCCATGAATCTCCATGCATCTCCATGAATCTCCATGAATCTCCATGAACCTCCTCCATGAATCTCCATGAATCTCCATGAATATCCTCCATGAATCTCCATGAATCTCCATGAATCTCCATGTATCTCCATGAATCTCCATGAATCTCCATGGATGTCCTCCATGAATCTCCATGAATCTCCATGAATCTCCTTCATCAATCTCCACAAATCTCCATGAATCTACATGAATCTCCATGAATCTCCATGAATATCCTCCATGAATCTCCATGAATCTCCATGAATCTCCATGAATCTCCATGAATATCCATGAATATCCATTAATCTCCATGTATCTCCATGAATCTCCATGAATCTCCATGAATCTACATGAATCTCCATGAATCTCCATGAATCTCCATGAATATCCATGAATCTCCATGAATATCCATGAATCTTCATGAATCTCCTCCATGAATCTTCATGAATCTCCATGAATCTTCATGCATCTCCATGAATCTCCATGAATCTCCATGAACCTCCTCCAAGAATCTCCATGAATCTACATGAATCTCCATGAATGTCCATGAATCTCCATGAATCTCCATGAATATCCATGAATATCCATGAATCTCCATGTATCTCCATGTATCTCCATGAATCTCCATGAATCTCCATGAATCTCCATGAATCTCCTCCATGAATCTCCATAAATCACCATGAATCTCCTTCATCAATCTCCACGAATCTCCATGAATCTCCATGAATCTCCATGAATACCCATGAATATCCATGAATATCCCTGAATCTCCATGTATCTCCATGAATCTCCATGAATATCCATGAATCTTCATGAATCTTCTCCATGAATCTTCATGAATCTCCATGAATCTCCATGCATCTCCATGAATCTCCATGAATCTCCATGAACCTCCTCCATGAATCTCCATGAATCTCCATGAATATCCTCCATGAATCTCCATGAATCTCCATGAATCTCCATGAATCTCCTTCATCAATCTCCACGAATCTCCATGAATCTACATGAATCTCCATGAATCTCCATGAATCTCCATGAATCTCCATGAATATCCATGAATCTCCATGTATCTCCATGTATCTCCATGAATCTCCATGAATCTCCATGAATCTCCATGTATCTCCATGAATCTACATGAATCTCCATGAATCTCCATGAATCTCCTCCATGAATCTCCATAAATCACCATGAATCTCCATGATATCCTGTATGAATCTTCATGAATCTCCATGAATCTCCATGCATCTCCATGAATCTCCATGAATCTCCATGACCCTCCTCCATGAATCTCCATGAATCTCCATGAATATCCATGAATCTCCATGAATCTCCATGAATATCCATGAATCTCCATGAATCTCTATGAATCTCCATGTATCTCCATGAATCTACATGAATCTCCATGAATATCCATGAATATCCATTAATCTCCATGTATCTCCATGAATCTCCATGAATATCCATGAATCTTCATGAATCTCCTCCATGAATCTTCATGAATCTCCATGAATCTCCATGCATCTCCATGAATCTCCATGAATCTCCATGAACCTCCTCCATGAATCTCCATGTATCTCCATGAATATCCATGAACCTCCTACATGAATATCCATGAATCTTCATGAATCTCCTCCATGAATCTTCATGAATCTCCATGAATCTCCATGCATCTCCATGAATCTCCATGAATCTCCATGAACCTCCTCCATGAATCTCCATGAATCTCCATGAATATCCTCCATGGATCTCCATGAATCTCCATGAATCTCCATGTATCTCCATGAATCTACATGAATCTACATGAATCTCCATGAATCTCCTCCATGAATCTCCATGAATCACCATGAATCTCCTTCATCAATCTCCACGAATCTCCATGAATCTCCATGAATCTCCATGAATATCCATGAATATCCATGAATCTCCATGTATCTCCATGTATCTCCATGAATCTCCATGAATCTCCATGAATCTCCATGAATCTCCATGAATCTCCTCCATAAATCACCATGAATCTCCTTCATCAATCTCCACGAATCTCCATGAATCTCCATGAATCTCCACGAATCTCCATGAATCTACATGAATCTCCATGAATCTCCATGAATCTCCATGAATCTCCATGAATATCCATGAATATCCATGAATCTCCATGTATCTCCATGTATCTCCATGAATCTCCATGAATCTCCATGTATCTCCATGAATCTACATGAATCTCCATGAATCTCCATGAATCTCCTCCATGAATCTCCATGAATCTCCATGATATCCTGTATGAATCTTCATGAATCTCCATGAATCTCCATGCATCTCCATGAATCTCCATGAATCTTCATGAACCTCCTCCATGAATCTCCATGAATCTCCATGAATATCCATGAATCTCCATGAATCTCCATGAATCTCCATGTATCTCCATGAATCTACATGAATCTCCATGAATCTCCATGAATCTCCTCCATGAATCTCCATAAATCACCATGAATCTCCTTCATCAATCTCCATGAATCTCCATGAATCTCCATGAATATCCATGAATATCCATGAATCTCCATGTATCTCCATGTATCTCCATGAATCTCCTCCATGATTCTTCATGAATCTCCATGAATCTCCATGCATCTCCATGAATCTCCATGAATCTCCATGAACCTCCTCCATGAATCTCCATGAATCTCCATGAATATCCTCCATGAATCTCCATGAATCTCCATGAATCTCCATGTATCTCCATGAATCTCCATGAATCTCCATGGATCTCCTCCATGAATCTCCATGAATCTCCATGAATCTCCTTCATCAATCTCCACGAATCTCCATGAATCTACATGAATCTCCATGAATCTCCATGATTATCCTCCATGAATCTCCATGAATCTCCATGAATCTCCATGAATCTCCATGAATATCCATGAATATCCATTAATCTCCATGTATCTCCATGAATCTCCATGAATCTAAATGAATCTCCATGAATCTGCATGAATCTCCATGAATCTCCATGAATCTCCATGAATATCCATGAATCTTCATGAATCTCCTCCATGAATCTTCATGAATCTCCATGAATCTCCATGCATCTCCATGAATCTCCATGAATCTCCATGAACCTCCTCCATGAATCTCCATGAATCTACATGAATCTCCATGAATCTCCATGAATCTCCATGAATCTCCATGAATATCCATGAATATCCATGAATCTCCATGTATCTCCATGTATCTCCATGAATCTCCATGAATCTCCATGAATCTCCTCCATGAATCTCCATGAATCACCATGAATCTCCTTCATCAATCTCCACGAATCTCCATGAATCTCCATGAATCTCCATGAATCTCCATGAATATCCATGAATATCCCTGAATCTCCATGTATCTCCATGAATCTCAATGAATATCCATGAATCTTCATGAATCTCCTCCATGAATCTACATGAATCTCCATGAATCTCCATGCATCTCCATGAATCTCCATGAATCTCCATGAACCTCCTCCATGAATCTCCATGAATCTCCATGAATATCCTCCATGAATCTCCATGAATCTCCATGAATCTCCATGAATCTCCTTCATCAATCTCCACGAATCTCCATGAATCTACATGAATCTCCATGAATCTCCATGAATCTCCATGAATCTCCATGAATATCCATGAATATCCATGAATCTCCATGAATATCCATGAATCTTCATGAATCTCCTCCATGAATCTTCATGAATCTCCATGAATCTTCATGCATCTCCATGAATCTCCATGAATCTCCATGAACCTCCTCCATGAATCTCCATGAATCTACATGAATCTCCATGAATCTCCATGAATCTCCATGAATCTCCATGAATCTCCATGACCCTCCTCCATGAATCTCCATGAATCTCCATGAATATCCATGAATCTCCATGAATCTCCATGAATATCCATGAATCTCCATGAATCTCCATGAATCTCCATGTATCTCCATGAATCTACATGAATCTCCATGAATATCCATGAATATCCATTAATCTCCATGTATCTCCATGAATCTCCATGAATATCCATGAATCTTCATGAATCTCCTCCATGAATCTTCATGAATCTCCATGAATCTCCATGCATCTCCATGAATCTCCATGAATCTCCATGAACCTCCTCCATGAATCTCCATGTATCTCCATGAATATCCATGAACCTCCTACATGAATATCCATGAATCTTCATGAATCTCCTCCATGAATCTTCATGAATCTCCATGAATCTCCATGCATCTCCATGAATCTCCATGAATCTCCATGAACCTCCTCCATGAATCTCCATGAATCTCCATGAATATCCTCCATGGATCTCCATGAATCTCCATGAATCTCCATGTATCTCCATGAATCTACATGAATCTACATGAATCTCCATGAATCTCCTCCATGAATCTCCATGAATCACCATGAATCTCCTTCATCAATCTCCACGAATCTCCATGAATCTCCATGAATCTCCATGAATATCCATGAATATCCATGAATCTCCATGTATCTCCATGTATCTCCATGAATCTCCATGAATCTCCATGAATCTCCATGAATCTCCATGAATCTCCTCCATAAATCACCATGAATCTCCTTCATCAATCTCCACGAATCTCCATGAATCTCCATGAATCTCCACGAATCTCCATGAATCTACATGAATCTCCATGAATCTCCATGAATCTCCATGAATCTCCATGAATATCCATGAATATCCATGAATCTCCATGTATCTCCATGTATCTCCATGAATCTCCATGAATCTCCATGTATCTCCATGAATCTACATGAATCTCCATGAATCTCCATGAATCTCCTCCATGAATCTCCATGAATCTCCATGATATCCTGTATGAATCTTCATGAATCTCCATGAATCTCCATGCATCTCCATGAATCTCCATGAATCTTCATGAACCTCCTCCATGAATCTCCATGAATCTCCATGAATATCCATGAATCTCCATGAATCTCCATGAATATCCATGAATCTCCATGAATCTCCATGAATCTCCATGTATCTCCATGAATCTACATGAATCTCCATGAATCTCCATGAATCTCCTCCATGAATCTCCATAAATCACCATGAATCTCCTTCATCAATCTCCATGAATCTCCATGAATCTCCATGAATATCCATGAATATCCATGAATCTCCATGTATCTCCATGTATCTCCATGAATCTCCTCCATGATTCTTCATGAATCTCCATGAATCTCCATGCATCTCCATGAATCTCCATGAATCTCCATGAACCTCCTCCATGAATCTCCATGAATCTCCATGAATATCCTCCATGAATCTCCATGAATCTCCATAAATCTCCATGTATCTCCATGAATCTCCATGAATCTCCATGGATCTCCTCCATGAATCTCCATGAATCTCCATGAATCTCCTTCATCAATCTCCACGAATCTCCATGAATCTACATGAATCTCCATGAATCTCCATGATTATCCTCCATGAATCTCCATGAATCTCCATGAATCTCCATGAATCTCCATGAATATCCATGAATATCCATTAATCTCCATGTATCTCCATGAATCTCCATGAATCTAAATGAATCTCCATGAATCTGCATGAATCTCCATGAATCTCCATGAATATCCATGAATCTCCATGAATATCCATGAATCTTCATGAATCTCCTCCATGAATCTTCATGAATCTCCATGAATCTCCATGCATCTCCATGAATCTCCATGAATCTCCATGAACCTCCTCCATGAATCTCCATGAATCTACATGAATCTCCATGAATCTCCATGAATCTCCATGAATCTCCATGAATATCCATGAATATCCATGAATCTCCATGTATCTCCATGTATCTCCATGAATCTCCATGAATCTCCATGAATCTCCTCCATGAATCTCCATGAATCACCATGAATCTCCTTCATCAATCTCCACGAATCTCCATGAATCTCCATGAATCTCCATGAATCTCCATGAATATCCATGAATATCCCTGAATCTCCATGTATCTCCATGAATCTCAATGAATATCCATGAATCTTCATGAATCTCCTCCATGAATCTACATGAATCTCCATGAATCTCCATGCATCTCCATGAATCTCCATGAATCTCCATGAACCTCCTCCATGAATCTCCATGAATCTCCATGGATATCCTCCATGAATCTCCATGAATCTCCATGAATCTCCATGAATCTCCTTCATCAATCTCCACGAATCTCCATGAATCTACATGAATCTCCATGAATCTCCATGAATCTCCATGAATCTCCATGAATATCCATGAATCTCCATGTATCTCCATGTATCTCCATGAATCTCCATGAATCTCCATGAATCTCCATGTATCTCCATGAATCTACATGAATCTCCATGAATCTCCATGAATCTCCTCCATGAATCTCCATAAATCACCATGAATCTCCATGATATCCTGTATGAATCTTCATGAATCTCCATGAATCTCCATGCGTCTCCATGAATCTCCATGAATATCCATGACCCTCCTCCATGAATCTCCATGAATCTCCATGAATATCCATGAATCTCCATGAATCTCCATGAATATCCATGAACCTCCATGAATCTCCATGAATCTCCATGTATCTCCATGAATCTACATGAATCTCCATGAATCTCCATGAATCTCCTCCATGAATCTCCATAAATCACCATGAATCTCCTTCATCAATCTCCACGAATCTCCATGAATCTCCATGAATCTCCATGAATCTCCATGAACCTCCTTCATGAATCTCCATGAATATCCATGAACCTCCTCCAAGAATCTCCATGAATCTCCTTCATCAATCTCCACGAATCTCCATGAATCTCCATGAATCTCCATGAATCTCCATGAATATCCATGAATCTCCATGAATCTCCATGAATATCCATGAATCTCCATGTATCTCCATGTATCTCCATGAATCTCCATGAATCTCCATGAATCTCCATGTATCTCCATGAATCTACATGAATCTGCATGAATCTCCATGAATCTCGTCCATGAATCTCCATAAATCACCATGAATCTCCATGATATCCTGTATGAATCTTCATGAATCTCCATGAATCTCCATGCATCTCCATGAATCTCCATGAATCTCCATGACCCTCCTCCCCGAATCTCCATGAATCTCCATGAATATCCATGAATCTCCATGAATCTCCATGAATATCCATGAATCTCCATGAATCTCCATGAATCTCCATGTATCTCCATGAATCTACATGAATCTCCATGAATCTCCATGTATCTCCATGAATCTCCATGAATATCCATGAACCTCCTCCATGAATATCCATTAATCTCCATGTATCTCCATGAATCTCCATGAATCTACATGAATCTCCATGAATCTCCATGAATCTCCATGAATCTCCATGAATATCCATGAATCTCCATGAATATCCATGAATCTTCATGAATCTCCTCCATGAATCTTCATGAATCTCCATGAATCTTCATGCATCTCCATGAATCTCCATGAATCTCCATGAACCTCCTCCATGAATCTCCATGAATCTACATGAATCTCCATGAATCTCCATGAATCTCCATGAATCTCCATGAATATCCATGAATATCCATGAATCTCCATGTATCGCCATGTATCTCCATGAATCTCCATGAATCTCCATGAATCTCCATGAATCTCCTCCATGAATCTCCATGAATCACCATGAATCTCCTTCATCAATCTCCACGAATCTCCATGAATCTCCATGAATCTCCATGAATCTCCATGAATATCCATGAATATCCCTGAATCTCCATGTATCTCCATGAATCTCCATGAATATCCATGAATCTTCATGAATCTCCTCCATGAATCTTCATGAATCTCCATGAATCTCCATGCATCTCCATGAATCTCCATGAATCTCCATGAACCTCCTCCATGAATCTCCATGAATCTCCATGAATATCCTCCATGAATCTCCATGAATCTCCATGAATCTCCATGAATCTCCTTCATCAATCTCCACGAATCTCCATGAATCTACATGAATCTCCATGAATCTCCATGAATCTCCATGAATCTCCATGAATATCCATGAATCTCCATGTATCTCCATGTATCTCCATGAATCTCCATGAATCTCCATGAATCTCCATGAATCTCCTCCATAAATCACCATGAATCTCCTTCATCAATCTCCACGAATCTCCATGAATTTCCATGAATCTCCACGAATCTCCATGAATCTACATGAATCTCCATGAATCTCCATGAATCTCCATGAATCTCCATGAATATCCATGAATATCCATGAATCTCCATGTATCTCCATGTATCTCCATGAATCTCCATGAATCTCCATGTATCTCCATGAATCTACATGAATCTCCATGAATCTCCATGAATCTCCTCCATGAATCTCCATGAATCTCCATGATATCCTGTATGAATCTTCATGAATCTCCATGAATCTCCATGCATCTCCATGAATCTCCATGAATCTTCATGAACATCCTCCATGAATCTCCATGAATCTCCATGAATATCCATGAATCTCCATGATATCCTGTATGAATCTTCATGAATCTCCATGAATCTCCATGCATCTCCATGAATCTCCATGAATCTCCATGACCCTCCTCCATGAATCTCCATGAATCTCCATGAATATCCATGAATCTCCATGAATCTCCATGAATATCCATGAATCTCCATGAATCTCCATGAATCTCCATGTATCTCCATGAATCTACATGAATCTAAATGAATCTCCATGTATCTCCATGAATCTCCATGAATATCCATGAACCTCCTCCATGAATATCCATTAATCTCCATGTATCTCCATGAATCTCCATGAATCTACATGAATCTCCATGAATCTCCATGAATCTCCATGAATCTCCATGAATATCCATGAATCTCCATGAATATCCATGAATCTTCATGAATCTCCTCCATGAATCTACATGAATCTCCATGAATCTTCATGCATCTCCATGAATCTCCATGAATCTCCATGAACCTCCTCCATGAATCTCCATGAATCTACATGAATCTCCATGAATCTCCATGAATCTCCATGAATCTCCATGAATATCCATGAATATCCATGAATCTCCATGTATCTCCATGTATCTCCATGAATCTCCATGAATCTCCATGAATCTCCATGAATCTCCTCCATGAATCTCCTTCATCAATCTCCACGAATCTCCATGAATCTCCATGAATCTCCATGAATCTCCATGAATATCCATGAATATCCCTGAATCTCCATGTATCTCCATGAATCTCCATGAATATCCATGAATCTTCATGAATCTCCTCCATGAATCTTCATGAATCTCCATGAATCTCCATGCATCTCCATGAATCTCCATGAATCTCCATGAACCTCCTCCATGAATCTCCATGAATCTCCATGAATATCCTCCATGAATCTCCATGAATCTCCATGAATCTCCATGAATCTCCATCATCAATCTCCACGAATCTCCATGAATCTACATGAATCTCCATGAATCTCCATGAATCTCCATGAATCTCCATGAATATCCATGAATCTCCATGTATCTCCATGTATCTCCATGAATCTCCATGAATCTCCATGAATCTCCTCCATAAATCACCATGAATCTCCTTCATCAATCTCCACGAATCTCCATGAATTTCCATGAATCTCCACGAATCTCCATGAATCTACATGAATCTCCATGAATCTCCATGAATCTCCATGAATCTCCATGAATATCCATGAATATCCATGAATCTCCATGTATCTCCATGTATCTCCATGAATCTCCATGAATCTCCATGTATCTCCATGAATCTACATGAATCTCCATGAATCTCCATGAATCTCCTCCATGAATCTCCATGAATCTCCATGATATCCTGTATGAATCTTCATGAATCTCCATGAATCTCCATGCATCTCCATGAATCTCCATGAATCTTCATGAACATCCTCCATAAATCTCCATGAATCTCCATGAATATCCATGAATCTCCATGAATCTCCATGAATCTCCATGTATCTCCATGAATCTACATGAATCTCCATGAATCTCCATGAATCTCCTCCATGAATCTCCATAAATCACCATGAATCTCCTTCATCAATCTCCATGAATCTCCATGAATCTCCATGAATCTCCATGAATATCCATGAATCTCCATGTATCTCCATGTATCTCCATGAATCTCCTCCATGAATCTTCATGAATCTCCATGAATCTCCATGCATCTCCATGAATCTCCATGAATCTCCATGAACCTCCTCCATGAATCTCCATGAATCTCCATGAATATCCTCCATGAATCTCCATGAATCTCCATGAATCTCCATGTATCTCCATGAATCTCCATGAATCTCCATGGATCTCCTCCATGAATCTCCATGAATCTCCATGAATCTCCTTCATCAATCTAAACAAATATCCATGAATCTACATGAATCTCCATGAATCTCCATGAATATCCTCCATGAATCTCCATGAATCTCCATGAATCTCCATGAATCTCCATGAATATCCATGAATATCCATTAATCTCCATGTATCTCCATGAATCTCCATGAATCTCCATGAATCTCCATGAATCTCCATGAATCTCCATGAATATCCATGAATATCCCTGAATCTCCATGTATCTCCATGAATCTCCATGAATATCCATGAATCTTCATGAATCTTCTCCATGAATCTTCATGAATCTCCATGAATCTCCATGAATATCCTCCATGAATCTCCATGAATCTCCATGAATCTCCATGTATCTCCATGAATCTACATGAATCTCCATGAATCTCCATGAACCTCCTCCATGAATCTCCATAAATCTCCATGAATATCCATGAACCTCCTCCATGAATCTCCATGAATCTCCATGAATCTCCTTCTTCAATCTCCACGAATCTCCATGAATCTACATGAATCTCCATGAATCTCCATGAATCTCTATGAATCTCCATGAATATCCATGAATATCCATGAATCTCCATGTATCTCCATGTATCTCCATGAATCTCCATGAATATCCATGAATCTTCATGAATCTCCTCCATGAATCTTCATGAATCTCCATGAATCTCCATGCATCTCCATGAATCTCCATGAATCTCCATGAACCTCCTCCATGAATCTCCATGAATCTCCATGAATATCCTCCATGAATCTCCATGAATCTCCATGAATCTCCATGTATCTCCATGAATCTACATGAATCTCCATGAATCTCCATGAATCTCCTCCATGAATCTCCATGAATCACCATGAATCTCCTTCATCAATCTCCACGAATCTCCATGAATCTCCATGAATCTCCATGAATCTCCATGAATATCCATGAATATCCCTGAATCTCCATGTATCTGCATGAATCTCCATGAATATCCATGAATCTTCATGAATCTCCTCCACGAATCTTCATGAATCTCCATGAATCTCCATGCATCTCCATGAACCTCCTCCATGAATCTCCATGAATCTCCATGAATATCCTCCATGAATCTCCATGAATCTCCATGAATCTCCATGAATCTCCTTCATCAATCTCCACGAATCTCCATGAATCTACATGGATCTCCATGAATCTCCATGAATCTCCATGAATCTCCATGAATATCCATGAATCTCCATGAATCTCCATGAATCTCCATAAATCACCATGAATCTCCATGATATCCTGTATGAATCTTCATGAATCTCCATGAATCTCCATGCATCTCCATGAATCTCCATGAATCTCCATGACCCTCTTCCATGAATCTCCATGAATCTCCATGAATATCCATGAATCTCCATGAATCTCCATGAATATCCATGAATCTCCATGAATCTCCATGCATCTCCATGAATCTCCATGAATCTCCATGAACCTCCTCCATGAATCTCCATGAATCTCCATGAATATCCTCCATGAATCTCCATGAATCTCCATGAATCTCCATGAATATCCATGAATCTCCATGAATCTCCATGAATCTCCATGTATCTCCATGAATCTACATGAATCTCCATGAATCTCCATGAATCTCCTCCATGAATCTCCATAAATCACCATGAATCTCCTTCATCAATCTCCATGAATCTCCATGAATCTCCATGAATATCCATGAATATCCATGAATCTCCATGTATCTCCATGTATCTCCATGAATCTCCTCCATGATTCTTCATGAATCTCCATGAATCTCCATGCATCTCCATGAATCTCCATGAATCTCCATGAACCTCCTCCATGAATCTCCATGAATCTCCATGAATATCCTCCATGAATCTCCATGAATCTCCATGAATCTCCATGTATCTCCATGAATCTCCATGAATCTCCATGGATCTCCTCCATGAATCTCCATGAATCTCCATGAATCTCCTTCATCAATCTCCACGAATCTCCATGAATCTACATGAATCTCCATGAATCTCCATGATTATCCTCCATGAATCTCCATGAATCTCCATGAATCTCCATGAATCTCCATGAATATCCATGAATATCCATTAATCTCCATGTATCTCCATGAATCTCCATGAATCTAAATGAATCTCCATGAATCTGCATGAATCTCCATGAATCTCCATGAATATCCATGAATCTCCATGAATATCCATGAATCTTCATGAATCTCCTCCATGAATCTTCATGAATCTCCATGAATCTCCATGCATCTCCATGAATCTCCATGAATCTCCATGAACCTCCTCCATGAATCTCCATGAATCTACATGAATCTCCATGAATCTGCATGAATCTCCATGAATCTCGTCCATGAATCTCCATAAATCACCATGAATCTCCATGATATCCTGTATGAATCTTCATGAATCTCCATGAATCTCCATGCATCTCCATGAATCTCCATGAATCTCCATGACCCTCCTCCCCGAATCTCCATGAATCTCCATGAATATCCATGAATCTCCATGAATCTCCATGAATATCCATGAATCTCCATGAATCTCCATGAATCTCCATGTATCTCCATGAATCTACATGAATCTCCATGAATCTCCATGTATCTCCATGAATCTCCATGAATATCCATGAACCTCCTCCATGAATATCCATTAATCTCCATGTATCTCCATGAATCTCCATGAATCTACATGAATCTCCATGAATCTCCATGAATCTCCATGAATCTCCATGAATATCCATGAATCTCCATGAATATCCATGAATCTTCATGAATCTCCTCCATGAATCTTCATGAATCTCCATGAATCTTCATGCATCTCCATGAATCTCCATGAATCTCCATGAACCTCCTCCATGAATCTCCATGAATCTACATGAATCTCCATGAATCTCCATGAATCTCCATGAATCTCCATGAATATCCATGAATATCCATGAATCTCCATGTATCGCCATGTATCTCCATGAATCTCCATGAATCTCCATGAATCTCCATGAATCTCCTCCATGAATCTCCATGAATCACCATGAATCTCCTTCATCAATCTCCACGAATCTCCATGAATCTCCATGAATCTCCATGAATCTCCATGAATATCCATGAATATCCCTGAATCTCCATGTATCTCCATGAATCTCCATGAATATCCATGAATCTTCATGAATCTCCTCCATGAATCTTCATGAATCTCCATGAATCTCCATGCATCTCCATGAATCTCCATGAATCTCCATGCATCTCCATGAATCTCCATGAATCTCCATGAACCTCCTCCATGAATCTCCATGAATCTCCATGAATATCCTCCATGAATCTCCATGAATCTCCATGAATCTCCATGAATCTCCTTCATCAATCTCCACGAATCTCCATGAATCTACATGAATCTCCATGAATCTCCATGAATCTCCATGAATCTCCATGAATATCCATGAATCTCCATGTATCTCCATGTATCTCCATGAATCTCCATGAATCTCCATGAATCTCCATGAATCTCCTCCATAAATCACCATGAATCTCCTTCATCAATCTCCACGAATCTCCATGAATTTCCATGAATCTCCACGAATCTCCATGAATCTACATGAATCTCCATGAATCTCCATGAATCTCCATGAATCTCCATGAATATCCATGAATATCCATGAATCTCCATGTATCTCCATGTATCTCCATGAATCTCCATGAATCTCCATGTATCTCCATGAATCTACATGAATCTCCATGAATCTCCATGAATCTCCTCCATGAATCTCCATGAATCTCCATGATATCCTGTATGAATCTTCATGAATCTCCATGAATCTCCATGCATCGCCATGAATCTCCATGAATCTTCATGAACATCCTCCATGAATCTCCATGAATCTCCATGAATATCCATGAATCTCCATGATATCCTGTATGAATCTTCATGAATCTCCATGAATCTCCATGCATCTCCATGAATCTCCATGAATCTCCATGACCCTCCTCCATGAATCTCCATGAATCTCCATGAATATCCATGAATCTCCATGAATCTCCATGAATATCCATGAATCTCCATGAATCTCCATGAATCTCCATGTATCTCCATGAATCTACATGAATCTAAATGAATCTCCATGTATCTCCATGAATCTCCATGAATATCCATGAACCTCCTCCATGAATATCCATTAATCTCCATGTATCTCCATGAATCTCCATGAATCTACATGAATCTCCATGAATCTCCATGAATCTCCATGAATCTCCATGAATATCCATGAATCTCCATGAATATCCATGAATCTTCATGAATCTCCTCCATGAATCTTCATGAATCTCCATGAATCTTCATGCATCTCCATGAATCTCCATGAATCTCCATGAACCTCCTCCATGAATCTCCATGAATCTACATGAATCTCCATGAATCTCCATGAATCTCCATGAATCTCCATGAATATCCATGAATATCCATGAATCTCCATGTATCTCCATGTATCTCCATGAATCTCCATGAATCTCCATGAATCTCCATGAATCTCCTCCATGAATCTCCTTCATCAATCTCCACGAATCTCCATGAATCTCCATGAATCTCCATGAATCTCCATGAATATCCATGAATATCCCTGAATCTCCATGTATCTCCATGAATCTCCATGAATATCCATGAATCTTCATGAATCTCCTCCATGAATCTTCATGAATCTCCATGAATCTCCATGCATCTCCATGAATCTCCATGAATCTCCATGAACCTCCTCCATGAATCTCCATGAATCTCCATGAATATCCTCCATGAATCTCCATGAATCTCCATGAATCTCCATGAATCTCCATCATCAATCTCCACGAATCTCCATGAATCTACATGAATCTCCATGAATCTCCATGAATCTCCATGAATCTCCATGAATATCCATGAATCTCCATGTATCTCCATGTATCTCCATGAATCTCCATGAATCTCCATGAATCTCCTCCATAAATCACCATGAATCTCCTTCATCAATCTCCACGAATCTCCATGAATTTCCATGAATCTCCACGAATCTCCATGAATCTACATGAATCTCCATGAATCTCCATGAATCTCCATGAATCTCCATGAATATCCATGAATATCCATGAATCTCCATGTATCTCCATGTATCTCCATGAATCTCCATGAATCTCCATGTATCTCCATGAATCTACATGAATCTCCATGAATCTCCATGAATCTCCTCCATGAATCTCCATGAATCTCCATGATATCCTGTATGAATCTTCATGAATCTCCATGAATCTCCATGCATCTCCATGAATCTTCATGAACATCCTCCATAAATCTCCATGAATCTCCATGAATATCCATGAATCTCCATGAATCTCCATGAATCTCCATGTATCTCCATGAATCTACATGAATCTCCATGAATCTCCATGAATCTCCTCCATGAATCTCCATAAATCACCATGAATCTCCTTCATCAATCTCCATGAATCTCCATGAATCTCCATGAATCTCCATGAATATCCATGAATCTCCATGTATCTCCATGTATCTCCATGAATCTCCTCCATGAATCTTCATGAATCTCCATGAATCTCCATGCATCTCCATGAATCTCCATGAATCTCCATGAACCTCCTCCATGAATCTCCATGAATCTCCATGAATATCCTCCATGAATCTCCATGAATCTCCATGAATCTCCATGTATCTCCATGAATCTCCATGAATCTCCATGGATCTCCTCCATGAATCTCCATGAATCTCCATGAATCTCCTTCATCAATCTAAACAAATATCCATGAATCTACATGAATCTCCATGAATCTCCATGAATATCCTCCATGAATCTCCATGAATCTCCATGAATCTCCATGAATCTCCATGAATATCCATGAATATCCATTAATCTCCATGTATCTCCATGAATCTCCATGAATCTCCATGAATCTCCATGAATCTCCATGAATCTCCATGAATATCCATGAATATCCCTGAATCTCCATGTATCTCCATGAATCTCCATGAATATCCATGAATCTTCATGAATCTTCTCCATGAATCTTCATGAATCTCCATGAATCTCCATGAATATCCTCCATGAATCTCCATGAATCTCCATGAATCTCCATGTATCTCCATGAATCTACATGAATCTCCATGAATCTCCATGAACCTCCTCCATGAATCTCCATAAATCTCCATGAATATCCATGAACCTCCTCCATGAATCTCCATGAATCTCCTTCTTCAATCTCCACGAATCTCCATGAATCTACATGAATCTCCATGAATCTCCATGAATCTCTATGAATCTCCATGAATATCCATGAATATCCATGAATCTCCATGTATCTCCATGTATCTCCATGAATCTCCATGAATATCCATGAATCTTCATGAATCTCCTCCATGATTCTTCATGAATCTCCATGAATCTCCATGCATCTCCATGAATCTCCATGAATCTCCATGAACCTCCTCCATGAATCTCCATGAATCTCCATGAATATCCTCCATGAATCTCCATGAATCTCCATGAATCTCCATGTATCTCCATGAATCTCCATGAATCTCCATGGATCTCCTCCATGAATCTCCATGAATCTCCATGAATCTCCTTCATCAATCTCCACGAATCTCCATGAATCTACATGAATCTCCATGAATCTCCATGATTATCCTCCATGAATCTCCATGAATCTCCATGAATCTCCATGAATCTCCATGAATATCCATGAATATCCATTAATCTCCATGTATCTCCATGAATCTCCATGAATCTAAATGAATCTCCATGAATCTGCATGAATCTCCATGAATCTCCATGAATATCCATGAATCTCCATGAATATCCATGAATCTTCATGAATCTCCTCCATGAATCTTCATGAATCTCCATGAATCTCCATGCATCTCCATGAATCTCCATGAATCTCCATGAACCTCCTCCATGAATCTCCATGAATCTACATGAATCTCCATGAATCTCCATGAATCTCCATGAATCTCCATGAATATCCATGAATATCCATGAATCTCCATGTATCTCCATGTATCTCCATGAATCTCCATGAATCTCCATGAATCTCCTCCATGAATCTCCATGAATCACCATGAATCTCCTTCATCAATCTCCACGAATCTCCATGAATCTCCATGAATCTCCATGAATCTCCACGAATATCCATGAATATCCCTGAATCTCCATGTATCTCCATGAATCTCAATGAATATCCATGAATCTTCATGAATCTCCTCCATGAATCTACATGAATCTCCATGAATCTCCATGCATCTCCATGAATCTCCATGAATCTCCATGAACCTCCTCCATGAATCTCCATGAATCTCCATGAATATCCTCCATGAATCTCCATGAATCTCCATGAATCTCCATGAATCTCCTTCATCAATCTCCACGAATCTCCATGAATCTACATGAATCTCCATGAATCTCCATGAATCTCCATGAATCTCCATGAATATCCATGAATCTCCATGTATCTCCATGTATCTCCATGAATCTCCATGAATCTCCATGAATCTCCATGTATCTCCATGAATCTACATGAATCTCCATGAATCTCCTCCATGAATCTCCATAAATCACCATGAATCACCATGAATCTCCATGATATCCTGTATGAATCTTCATGAATCTCCATGAATCTCCATGCGTCTCCATGAATCTCCATGAATCTCCATGACCCTCCTCCATGAATCTCCATGAATCTCCATGAATATCCATGAATCTCCATGAATCTCCATGAATATCCATGAATCTCCATGAATCTCCATGAATCTCCATGTATCTCCATGAATCTACATGAATCTCCATGAATCTCCATGAATCTCCTCCATGAATCTCCATAAATCACCATGAATCTCCTTCATCAATCTCCACGAATCTCCATGAATCTCCATGAATCTCCATGAATCTCCATGAATCTCCATGAACCTCCTTCATGAATCTCCATGAATCTCCATGAATATCCATGAACCTCCTCCAAGAATCTCCATGAATCTCCTTCATCAATCTCCACGAATCTCCATGAATCTCCATGAATCTCCATGAATCTCCATGAATATCCATGAATCTCCATGAATCTCCATGAATATCCATGAATCTCCATGTATCTCCATGTATCTCCATGAATCTCCATGAATCTCCATGAATCTCCATGTATCTCCATGAATCTACATGAATCTGCATGAATCTCCATGAATCTCCTCCATGAATCTCCATAAATCACCATGAATCTCCATGATATCCTGTATGAATCTTCATGAATCTCCATGAATCTCCATGCATCTCCATGAATCTCCATGAATCTCCATGACCCTCCTCCATGAATCTCCATGAATCTCCATGAATATCCATGAATCTCCATGAATCTCCATGAATATCCATGAATCTCCATGAATCTCCATGAATCTCCATGTATCTCCATGAATCTACATGAATCTCCATGAATCTCCATGTATCTCCATGAATCTCCATGAATATCCATGAACCTCCTCCATGAATATCCATTAATCTCCATGTATCTCCATGAATCTCCATGAATCTACATGAATCTCCATGAATCTCCATGAATCTCCATGAATCTCCATGAATATCCATGAATCTCCATGAATATCCATGAATCTTCATGAATCTCCTCCATGAATCTTCATGAATCTCCATGAATCTTCATGCATCTCCATGAATCTCCATGAATCTCCATGAACCTCCTCCATGAATCTCCATGAATCTACATGAATCTCCATGAATCTCCATGAATCTCCATGAATCTCCATGAATATCCATGAATATCCATGAATCTCCATGTATCGCCATGTATCTCCATGAATCTCCATGAATCTCCATGAATCTCCATGAATCTCCTCCATGAATCTCCATGAATCACCATGAATCTCCTTCATCAATCTCCACGAATCTCCATGAATCTCCATGAATCTCCATGAATCTCCATGAATATCCATGAATATCCCTGAATCTCCATGTATCTCCATGAATCTCCATGAATATCCATGAATCTTCATGAATCTCCTCCATGAATCTTCATGAATCTCCATGAATCTCCATGCATCTCCATGAATCTCCATGAATCTCCATGAACCTCCTCCATGAATCTCCATGAATCTCCATGAATATCCTCCATGAATCTCCATGAATCTCCATGAATCTCCATGAATCTCCTTTATCAATCTCCACGAATCTCCATGAATCTACATGAATCTCCATGAATCTCCATGAATCTCCATGAATCTCCATGAATATCCATGAATCTCCATGTATCTCCATGTATCTCCATGAATCTCCATGAATCTCCATGAATCTCCATGAATCTCCTCCATAAATCACCATGAATCTCCTTCATCAATCTCCACGAATCTCCATGAATTTCCATGAATCTCCACGAATCTCCATGAATCTACATGAATCTCCATGAATCTCCATGAATCTCCATGAATCTCCATGAATATCCATGAATATCCATGAATCTCCATGTATCTCCATGTATCTCCATGAATCTCCATGAATCTCCATGTATCTCCATGAATCTACATGAATCTCCATGAATCTCCATGAATCTCCTCCATGAATCTCCATGAATCTCCATGAACCTCCTCCATGAATATCCATTAATCTCCATGTATCTCCATGAATCTCCATGAATCTACATGAATCTCCATGAATCTCCATGAATCTCCATGAATCTCCATGAATCTCCATGAATATCCATGAATATCCATGAATCTCCATGTATCTCCATGTATCTCCATGAATCTCCATGAATCTCCATGTATCTCCATGAATCTACATGAATCTCCATGAATCTCCATGAATCTCCTCCATGAATCTCCATGAATCTCCATGATATCCTGTATGAATCTTCATGAATCTCCATGAATCTCCATGCATCTCCATGAATCTCCATGAATCTTCATGAACATCCTCCATAAATCTCCATGAATCTCCATGAATATCCATGAATCTCCATGAATCTCCATGAATCTCCATGTATCTCCATGAATCTACATGAATCTCCATGAATCTCCATGAATCTCCTCCATGAATCTCCATGAATCTCCATGAATCTCCATGTATCTCCATGAATCTCCATGAATCTCCATGGATCTCCTCCATGAATCTCCATGAATCTCCATGAATCTCCTTCATCAATCTAAACAAATATCCATGAATCTACATGAATCTCCATGAATCTCCATGAATATCCTCCATGAATCTCCATGAATCTCCATGAATCTCCATGAATCTCCATGAATATCCATTAATCTCCATGTATCTCCATGAATCTCCATGAATCTCCATGAATCTCCATGAATCTCCATGAATCTCCATGAATATCCATGAATATCCCTGAATCTCCATGTATCTCCATGAATCTCCATGAATATCCATGAATCTTCATGAATCTTCTCCATGAATCTTCATGAATCTCCATGAATCTCCATGAATATCCTCCATGAATCTCCATGAATCTCCATGAATCTCCATGTATCTCCATGAATCTACATGAATCTCCATGAATCTCCATGAACCTCCTCCATGAATCTCCATAAATCTCCATGAATATCCATGAACCTCCTCCATGAATCTCCATGAATCTCCATGAATCTCCTTCTTCAATCTCCACGAATCTCCATGAATCTACATGAATCTCCATGAATCTCCATGAATCTCTATGAATCTCCATGAATATCCATGAATATCCATGAATCTCCATGTATCTCCATGTATCTCCATGAATCTCCATGAATATCCATGAATCTTCATGAATCTCCTCCATGAATCTTCATGAATCTCCATGAATCTCCATGCATCTCCATGAATCTCCATGAATCTCCATGAACCTCCTCCATGAATCTCCATGAATCTCCATGAATATCCTCCATGAATCTCCATGAATCTCCATGAATCTCCATGTATCTCCATGAATCTACATGAATCTCCATGAATCTCCATGAATCTCCTCCATGAATCTCCATGAATCACCATGAATCTCCTTCATCAATCTCCACGAATCTCCATGAATCTCCATGAATCTCCATGAATCTCCATGAATATCCATGAATATCCCTGAATCTCCATGTATCTGCATGAATCTCCATGAATATCCATGAATCTTCATGAATCTCCTCCATGAATCTTCATGAATCTCCATGAATCTCCATGCATCTCCATGAACCTCCTCCATGAATCTCCATGAATCTCCATGAATATCCTCCATGAATCTCCATGAATCTCCATGAATCTCCATGAATCTCCTTCATCAATCTCCACGAATCTCCATGAATCTACATGAATCTCCATGAATCTCCATGAATCTCCATGAATCTCCATGAATATCCATGAATCTCCATGAATCTCCATGAATCTCCATAAATCACCATGAATCTCCATGATATCCTGTATGAATCTTCATGAATCTCCATGAATCTCCATGCATCTCCATGAATCTCCATGAATCTCCATGACCCTCTTCCATGAATCTCCATGAATCTCCATGAATATCCATGAATCTCCATGAATCTCCATGAATATCCATGAATCTCCATGAATCTCCATGCATCTCCATGAATCTCCATGAATCTCCATGAACCTCCTCCATGAATCTCCATGAATCTCCATGAATATCCTCCATGAATCTCCATGAATCTCCATGAATCTCCATGTATCTCCATGAATCTACATGAATCTCCATGAATCTCCATGAATCTCCTCCATGAATCTCCATGAATCACCATGAATCTCCTTCATCAATCTCCACGAATCTCCATGAATCTCCATGAATCTCCATGAATCTCCATGAATATCCATGAATATCCCTGAATCTCCATGTATCTGCATGAATCTCCATGAATATCCATGAATCTTCATGAATCTCCTCCATGAATCTTCATGAATCTCCATGAATCTCCATGCATCTCCATGAATCTCCATGAATCTCCATGAACCTCCTCCATGAATCTCCATGAATCTCCATGAATATCCTCCATGAATCTCCATGAATATCCTCCATGAATCTCCATGAATCTCCATGAATCTCCATGAATCTCCTTCATCAATCTCCACGAATCTCCATGAATCTCCATGAATCTCCATGAATATCCATGAATCTCCATGAATATCCATGAATATTCATGAATCTCCTCCATGAATCTTCATGAATCTCCATGAATCTCCATCCATCTCCATGAATCTCCATGAATCTCCATGAACCTCCTCCATGAACCTCCTCCATGAATCTCTATGAATCTCCATGAATCTCCATGAATCTCCATGAATATCCATGAATATCCATGAATATCCATGAATCTCCATGTATCTCCATGAATCTACATGAATCTCCATGAATCTCCATGAATCTCCTCCATGAATCTCCATAAATCGCCATGAATCTCCATGATATCCTGTATGAAACTTCATGAATCTCCATGAATATCCATGAATATCCATTAATCTCCATGTATCTCCATGAATCTCCATGAATCTCCATGCATCTCCATGAATCTCCATGAATCTCCATGAACCTCCTCCATGAATCTCCATGAATCTCCATGAATCTCCATGAATATCCATGAACCTCCTCCATGAATCTTCATGAATCTCCATGAATCTCCATGAATCTCCATGAATCTCCTTCATCAATCTCCACGAATCTCCATGAATCTACATGAATCTCCATGAATCTCCATGAATCTCTATGAATCTCCATGAATATCCATGAATATCCATGAATCTCCATGTATCTCCATGTATCTCCATGTATCTCCATGAATCTCCATGAATATCCATGACTCTTCATGAATCTCCTCCATGAATCTTCATGAATCTCCATGAATCTCCATGCATCTCCATGAATCTCCATGAATCTCCATGAACCTCCTCCATGAATCTCCATGAATCTCCATGAATATCCTCCATGAATCTCCATGAATCTCCATGAATCTCCATGTATCTCCATGAATCTACATGAATCTCCATGAATCTCCATGAACCTCCTCCATGAATCTCCATGCATCTCCATGAATCTCCATGAATCTCCATGAACCTCCTCCATGAATCTCCATGAATCTCCATGAATATCCTCCATGAATCTCCATGAATCTCCATGAATCTCCATGTATCTCCATGAATCTACATGAATCTCCATGAATCTCCATGAATCTCCTCCATGAATCTCCATGAATCACCATGAATCTCCTTCATCAATCTCCACGAATCTCCATGAATCTCCATGAATCTCCATGAATCTCCATGAATATCCATGAATATCCCTGAATCTCCATGTATCTGCATGAATCTCCATGAATATCCATGAATCTTCATGAATCTCCTCCATGAATCTTCATGAATCTCCATGAATCTCCATGCATCTCCATGAACCTCCTCCATGAATCTCCATGAATCTCCATGAATATCCTCCATGAATCTCCATGAATCTCCATGAATCTCCATGAATCTCCTTCATCAATCTCCACGAATCTCCATGAATCTACATGAATCTCCATGAATCTCCATGAATCTCCATGAATCTCCATGAATATCCATGAATCTCCATGTATCTCCATGTATCTCCATGAATCTCCATGAATCTCCATGAATCTCCATGTATCTCCATGAATCTCCATGAATATCCATGAATCTCCATGTATCTCCATGTATCTCCATGAATCTCCTTGAATCTCCATGAATCTCCATGTATCTCCATGAATCTACATGAATCTCCATGAATCTCCATGAATCTCCTCCATGAATCTCCATAAATCACCATGAATCTCCATGATATCCTGTATGAATCTTCATGAAACTCCATGAATCTCCATGCATCTCCATGAATCTCCATGAATCTCCATGACCCTCTTCCATGAATCTCCATGAATCTCCATGAATATCCATGAATCTCCATGAATCTCCATGAATATCCATGAATCTCCATGAATCTCCATGAATCTCCACGAATCTCCATGAATCTCCATGAATCTCCATGAATCTCCATGAATCTCCATGAATCTCCATGAATCTCCATGAATCTCCATGATATCCGGTATGAATCTTCATGAATCTCCATGAATCTCCATGCATCTCCATGAATCTCCATGAATCTCCATGAACCTCCTCCATGAATCTCCATGAATCTCCATGAATATCCATGAACCTCCTCCATGAATCTCCATGAATCTCCATGAATCTCCATGAATCTCCTTCATCAATCTCCACGAATCTCCATGAATCTACATGAATCTCCATGAATCTCCATGAATCTCCATGAATCTCCATGAATCTCCATGAATATCCATGAATATCCATGAATCTCCATGTATCTCCATGTATCTCCATGAATATCCATGAATCTTCATGAATCTCCTCCATGAATCTCCTCCATGAATCTTCATGAATCTCCATGAAGCTCCATGCATCTCCATGAATCTCCATAAATCTCCATGAAGCTCCTCCATGAATCTCCATGAATCTCCATGAATATCCTCCATGAATCTCCATGAATCTCCATGAATCTCCATGTATCTCCAGGAATCTACATGAATCTCCATGAATCTCCTCATGAATCTCCATGAATCACCATGAATCTCCTTCATCAATCTCCACGAATCTCCATGAATCTCCATGAATCTCCATGAATCTCCATGAATATCCATGAATATCCATGAATCTCCATGTATCTCCATGAATCTCCATGAATATCCATGAAACTTCATGAATCTCCTCCATGAATCTTCATGAATCTCCATGAATCTCCATGCATCTCCATGAATCTCCATGAATCTCCATGAACCTCCTCCATGAATCTCCATGAATCTCCATGAACCTCCTCCATGAATCTCCATGAATCTCCATGAATATCCATGAACCTCCTCCATGAATCTCCATGAATCTCCATGAATCTCCATGAATCTCCTTCATCAATCTCCACGAATCTCCATGAATCTACATGAATCTCCATGAATCTCCATGAATCTCCATGAATCTCCATGAATATCCATGAATATCTATGAATCTCCATGTATCTCCTTGTATCTCCATGAATCTCCATGAATATCCATGAATCTTCATGAATCTCCTCCATGAATCTTCATGAATCTCCATGAATCTCCATGCATCTCCATGAATCTCCATGAATCTCCATGAACCTCCTCCATGAATCTCCATGAATCTCCATGAATCTCCATGAATCTCCATGTATCTCCATGAATCTACATGAATCTCCATGAATCTCCATGAATCTCCTCCATGAATCTCCATGAATCACCATGAATCTCCTTCATCAATCTCCACGAATCTCCATGAATCTCCATGAATCTCCATGAATCTCCATGAATATCCATGAATATCCATGAATCTCCATGTATCTCCATGAATCTCCATGAATATCCATGAATCTTCATGAATCTCCTCCATGAATCTTCATGAATCTCCATGAATCTCCATGCATCTCCATGAATCTCCATGAATCTCCATGAACCTCCTCCATGAATCTCCATGAATCTCCATGAATATCCTCCATGAATCTCCATGAATCTCCATGAATCTCCATGAATCTCCTTCATCAATCTCCACGAATCTCCATGAATCTACATGAATCTCCATGAATCTCCATGAATCTCCATGAATCTCCATGAATCTCCATGAATCTCCTTCATCAATCTCCACGAATCTCCATGAATCTACATGAATCTCCATGAATCTCCATGAATCTCTATGAATCTCCATGAATATCCATGAATATCCATGAATCTCCATGTATCTCCATGTATCTCCATGAATCTCCATGAATATCCATGAATCTTCATGAATCTCCTCCATGAATCTTCATGAATCTCCATGAATCTCCATGCATCTCCATGAATCTCCATGAATCTCCATGAACCTCCTCCATGAATCTCCATGAATCTCCATGAATATCCTCCATGAATCTCCATGAATCTCCATGAATCTCCATGTATCTCCATGAATCTACATGAATCTCCATGAATCTCCATGAATCTCCTCCATGAATCTCCATGAATCACCATGAATCTCCTTCATCAATCTCCACGAATCTCCATGAATCTCCATGAATCTCCATGAATCTCCATGAATATCCATGAATATCCATGAATCTCCATGTATCTCCATGAATCTCCATGAATATCCATGAATCTTCATGAATCTCCTCCATGAATCTTCATGAATCTCCATGAATCTCCATGCATCTCCATGAATCTCCATGAATCTCCATGAACCTCCTCCATGAATCTCCATGAATCTCCATGAATATCCTCCATGAATCTCCATGAATATCCTCCATGAATCTCCATGAATATCCTCCATGAATCTCCATGAATCTCCATGAATCTCCATGAATCTCCTTCATCAATCTCCACGAATCTCCATGAATCTCCATGAATCTCCATGAATATCCATGAATCTCCATGAATATCCATGAATATTCATGAATCTCCTCCATGAATCTTCATGAATCTCCATGAATCTCCATCCATCTCCATGAATCTCCATGAATCTCCATGAACCTCCTCCATGAACCTCCTCCATGAATCTCCATGAATCTCCATGAATCTCCATGAATCTCCATGAATATCCATGAATATTCATGAATATCCATGAATCTCCATGTATCTCCATGAATCTACATGAATCTCCATGAATCTCCATGAATCTCCTCCATGAATCTCCATAAATCGCCATGAATCTCCATGATATCCTGTATGAAACTTCATGAATCTCCATGAATATCCATGAATATCCATTAATCTCCATGTATCTCCATGAATCTCCATGAATCTCCATGCATCTCCATGAATCTCCATGAATCTCCATGAACCTCCTCCATGAATCTCCATGAATCTCCATGAATCTCCATGAATATCCATGAACCTCCTCCATGAATCTCCATGAATCTCTATGAATCTCCATGAATATCCATGAATATCCATGAATCTCCATGTATCTCCATGTATCTCCATGTATCTCCATGAATCTCCATGAATCTCCATGAATCTCCATGAATCTCCATGAATCTCCATGAATCTCCATGATATCCGGTATGAATCTTCATGAATCTCCATGAATCTCCATGCATCTCCATGAATCTCCATGAATCTCCATGAACCTCCTCCATGAATCTCCATGAATCTCCATGAATATCCATGAACCTCCTCCATGAATCTCCATGAATCTCCATGAATCTCCATGAATCTCCTTCATCAATCTCCACGAATCTCCATGAATCTACATGAATCTCCATGAATCTCCATGAATCTCCATGAATCTCCATGAATCTCCATGAATATCCATGAATATCCATGAATCTCCATGTATCTCCATGTATCTCCATGAATATCCATGAATCTTCATGAATCTCCTCCATGAATCTCTTCCCTGAATCTTCATGAATCTCCATGAAGCTCCATGAATCTCCATGAATCTCCATGAATCTCCATGAATCTCCATGAATCTCCATGAATCTCCATGATATCCGGTATGAATCTTCATGAATCTCCATGAATCTCCATGCATCTCCATGAATCTCCATGAATCTCCATGAACCTCCTCCATGAATCTCCATGAATATCCATGAATCTCCATGTATCTCCATGTATCTCCATGAATATCCATGAATCTTCATGAATCTCCTCCATGAATCTCCTCCATGAATCTCCATGAATCTCCATGAATCTCCATGAATCTCCTTCATCAATCTCCACGAATCTCCATGAATCTACATGAATCTCCATGAATCTCCATGAATCTCCATGAATCTCCATGAATATCCATGAATATCCATGAATCTCCATGTATCTCCATGAATCTCCATGAATATCCATGAATCTTCATGAATCTCCTCCATGAATCTTCATGAATCTCCATGAATCTCCATGCATCTCCATGAATCTCCATGAATCTCCATGAACCTCCTCCATGAATCTCCATGAATCTCCATGAACCTCCTCCATGAATCTCCATGAATCTCCATGAATATCCATGAACCTCCTCCATGAATCTCCATGAATCTCCATGAATCTCCATGAATCTCCTTCATCAATCTCCACGAATCTCCATGAATCTACATGAATCTCCATGAATCTCCATGAATCTCCATGAATCTCCATGAATATCCATGAATATCTATGAATCTCCATGTATCTCCTTGTATCTCCATGAATCTCCATGAATATCCATGAATCTTCATGAATCTCCTCCATGAATCTTCATGAATCTCCATGAATCTCCATGCATCTCCATGAATCTCCATGAATGTCCATGAACCTCCTCCATGAATCTCCATGAATCTCCATGAATCTCCATGAATCTCCATGAATCTCCATGTATCTCCATGAATCTACATGAATCTCCATGAATCTCCATGAATCTCCTTCATCAATCTCCACGAATCTCCATGAATCTACATGAATCTCCATGAATCTCCATGAATCTCCATGAATCGCCATGAATATCCATGAATCTCCATGAATATCCATGAATCTTCATGAATCTCCTCCATGAATCTTCATGAATCTCCATGAATCTCCATGCATCTCCATGAATCTCCATGAATCTCCATGAACCTCCTCCATGAACCTCCTCCATGAATCTCCATGAATCTACATGAATCTCCATGAATCTCCATGAATCTCCATGAATCTCCATGAATATCCATGAATATCCATGAATATCCATGAATCTCCATGTATCTCCATGAATCTACATGAATCTCCTCCATGAATCTCCATGTATCTCCATGAATCTCCATGAATCTCCATGGATCTCCTCCATGAATCTCCATGAATCTCCATGAATCTCCTTCATCAATCTCCACGAATCTCCATGAATCTACATGAATATCCATGAATCTTCATGAATCTCCTCCATGAATCTTCATGAATCTCCATGAATCTCCATGAATCTCCATGAATCACCATGAATCTCCTTCATCAATCTCCACGAATCTCCATGAATCTCCATGAATCTCCATGAATCTCCATGAATATCCATGAATATCCATGAACCTCCTCCATGAATCTCCATGAATCTCCATGAATATCCTCCATGAATCTCCATGAATCTCCATGAATCTCCATGAATCTCCTTCATCAATCTCCACGAATCTCCATGAATCTACATGAATCTCCATGAATCTCCATGAATCTCCATGAATCTCCATGAATATCCATGAATCTCCATGAATATCCATGAATCTTCATGAATCTCCTCCATGAATCTTCATGAATCTCCATGAATCTCCATGAACCTCCTCCATGAACCTCCTCCATGAATCTCCATGAATCTTCATGAATCTCCATGAATCTCCATGCATCTCCATGAATCTCCATGAATCTCCATGAACCTCCTCCATGAATCTCCATGAATCTCCATGAATATCCTCCATGAATCTCCATGAATCTCCATGAATCTCCATGAATCTCCTTCATCAATCTCCACGAATCTCCATGAATCTACATGAATCACCATGAATCTCCATGAATCTCCATGAATCTCCATGAATATCCATGAATCTCCATGAATATCCATGAATCTTCATGAATCTCCTCCATGAATCTTCATGAATCTCCATGAATCTCCATGCATCTCCATGAATCTCCATGAATCTCCATGAACCTCCTCCATGAACCTCCTCCATGAATCTCCATGAATCTACATGAATCTCCATGAATCTCCATGAATCTCCATGAATCTCCATGAATATCCATGAATATCCATGAATATCCATGAATCTCCATGTATCTCCATGAATCTACATGAATCTCCTCCATGAATCTCCATGTATCTCCATGAATCTCCATGAATCTCCATGGATCTCCTCCATGAATCTCCATGAATCTCCATGAATCTCCTTCATCAATCTCCACGAATCTCCATGAATCTACATGAATCTCCATGAATCTCCATGAATCTCCATGAATATCCATGAATATCTATGAATCTCCATGTATCTCCTTGTATCTCCATGAATCTCCATGAATATCCATGAATCTTCATGAATCTCCTCCATGAATCTTCATGAATCTCCATGAATCTCCATGCATCTCCATGAATCTCCATGAATCTCCATGAACCTCCTCCATGAATCTCCATGAATCTCCATGAATCTCCATGAATCTCCATGAATCTCCATGTATCTCCATGAATCTACATGAATCTCCATGAATCTCCATGAATCTCCTCCATGAATCTCCTTCATCAATCTCCACGAATCTCCATGAATCTCCATGAATCTCCATGAATCTCCATGAATATCCATGAATATCCATGAATCTCCATGTATCTCCATGAATCTCCATGAATATCCATGAATCTTCATGAATCTCCTCCATGAATCTTCATGAATCTCCATGAATCTCCATGCATCTCCATGAATCTCCATGAATCTCCATGAACCTCCTCCATGAATCTCCATGAATATCCTCCATGAATCTCCATGAATCTCCATGAATCTCCATGAATCTCCTTCATCAATCTCCACGAATCTCCATGAATCTACATGAATCTCCATGAATCTCCATGAATCTCCATGAATCTCCATGAATATCCATGAATCTCCATGAATATCCATGAATCTTCATGAATCTCCTCCATGAATCTTCATGAATCTCCATGAATCTCCATGCATCTCCATGAATCTCCATGAATCTCCATGAACCTCCTCCATGAACCTCCTCCATGAATCTCCATGAATCTACATGAATCTCCATGAATCTCCATGAATCTCCATGAATCTCCATGAATATCCATGAATATCCATGAATATCCATGAATCTCCATGTATCTCCATGAATCTACATGAATCTCCATGAATCTCCATGAATCTCCTCCATGAATCTCCATGTATCTCCATGAATCTCCTCCATGAATCTCCATGTATCTCCATGAATCTCCATGAATCTCCATGGATCTCCTCCATGAATCTCCATGAATCTCCATGAATCTCCTTCATCAATCTCCACGAATCTCCATGAATCTACATGAATCTCCATGAATCTCCATGAATCTCCATGAATCTCCATGAATATCCATGAATATCCATGAATCTCCATGTATCTCCATGTATCTCCATGAATCTCCATGAATATCCATGAATCTTCATGAATCTCCTTCATGAATCTACATGAATCTCCATGAATCTCAATGTATCACCATGAATCTACATGAATCTCCATGAATCTCCATGAATCTCCTCCATGAATCTCCATGAATCTCCATGAATCTCCATGAATATCCATGAATATCCCTGAATCTCCATGTATCTCCATGAATCTCCATGAATATCCATGAATCTTCATGAATCTCCTCCATGAATCTTCATGAATCTCCATGAATCTCCATGCATCTCCATGAATCTCCATGAATCTCCATGAACCTCCTCCATGAATCTCCATGAATCTCCATGAATATCCTCCATGAATCTCCATGAATCTCCATGAATCTCCATGAATCTCCTTCATCAATCTCCACGAATCTCCATGAATCCACATGAATCTCCATGAATCTCCATGAATCTCCATGAATCTCCATGAATATCCATGAATCTCCATGTATCTCCATGTATCTCCATGAATCTCCATGAATCTCCATGAATCTCCATGTATCTCCATGAATC
This sequence comes from Lasioglossum villosulum, assembly GCA_963971365.1. Taxonomy (NCBI): domain Eukaryota; kingdom Metazoa; phylum Arthropoda; class Insecta; order Hymenoptera; family Halictidae; genus Lasioglossum; species Lasioglossum villosulum. Next base: position 16,655,897 of record OZ020500.1, on the reverse strand, counting down.
TACATGAATCTCCATGAATCTCCATGAATCTCCTCCATGAATCTCCATAAATCACCATGAATCTCCATGATATCCTGTATGAATCTTCATGAATCTCCATGAATCTCCATGCATCTCCATGAATCTCCATGAATCTCCATGACCCTCCTCCATGAATCTCCATGAATCTCCATGAATATCCATGAATCTCCATGAATCTCCATGAATATCCATGAATCTCCATGAATCTCCATGAATCTCCATGTATCTCCATGAATCTACATGAATCTCCATGAATCTCCTCCATGAATCTCCATAAATCACCATGAATCTCCTTCATCAATCTCCACGAATCTCCATGAATCTCCATGAATCTCCATGAATCTCCATGAATCTCCATGAATCTCCATGAATCTCCATGAATATCCATGAATCTCCATGAATATCCATGAATCTTCATGAATCTCCTCCATGAATCTTCATGAATCTCCATGAATCTCCATGCATCTCCATCAATCTCCATGAATCTCCATGAACCTCCTCCATGAACCTCCTCCATGAATCTCCATGAATCTACATGAATCTCCATGAATCTCCATGAATCTCCATGAATCTCCATGAATATCCATGAATATCCATGAATATCCATGAATCTCCATGTATCTCCATAAATCTACATGAATCTCCATGAATCTCCATGAATCTCCTCCATGAATCTCCATGTATCTCCATGAATCTCCTCCATGAATCTCCATGTATCTCCATGAATCTCCATGAATCTCCATGGATCTCCTCCATGAATCTCCATGAATCTCCATGAATCTCCTTCATCAATCTCCACGAATCTCCATGAATCTACATGAATCTCCATGAATCTCCATGAATCTCCATGAATCTCCATGAATATCCATGAATATCCATGAATCTCCATGTATCTCCATGTATCTCCATGAATCTCCATGAATATCCATGAATCTTCATGAATCTCCTCCATGAATCTACATGAATCTCCATGAATCTCAATGTATCACCATGAATCTCCATGAATCTCCATGAATCTCCATGAATCTCCTCCATGAATCTCCATGAATCTCCATGAATCTCCATGAATATCCATGAATATCCCTGAATCTCCATGTATCTCCATGAATCTCCATGAATATCCATGAATCTTCATGAATCTCCTCCATGAATCTTCATGAATCTCCATGAATCTCCATGCATCTCCATGAATCTCCATGAATCTCCATGAACCTCCTCCATGAATCTCCATGAATCTCCATGAATATCCTCCATGAATCTCCATGAATCTCCATGAATCTCCATGAATCTCCTTCATCAATCTCCACGAATCTCCATGAATCCACATGAATCTCCATGAATCTCCATGAATCTCCATGAATCTCCATGAATATCCATGAATCTCCATGTATCTCCATGTATCTCCATGAATCTCCATGAATCTCCATGAATCTCCATGTATCTCCATGAATCTACATGAATCTCCATGAATCTCCATGAATCTCCTCCATGAATCTCCATAAATCACCATGAATCTCCATGATATCCTGTATGAATCTCCATGAATCTCCATGAATCTCCATGAATCTCCATGAATCTCCATGAATCTCCATGATATCCGGTATGAATCTTCATGAATCTCCATGAATCTCCATGCATCTCCATGAATCTCCATGAATCTCCATGAACCTCCTCCATGAATCTCCATGAATCTCCATGAATATCCATGAACCTCCTCCATGAATCTCCATGAATCTCCTTCATCAATCTCCACGAATCTCCATGAATCTACATGAATCTCCATGAATCTCCATGAATCTCCATGAATCTCCATGAATCTCCATGAATATCCATGAATATCCATGAATCCACATGAATCTCCATGAATCTCCATGAATCTCCATGAATCTCCATGAATATCCATGAATCTCCATGTATCTCCATGTATCTCCATGAATCTCCATGAATCTCCATGAATCTCCATGTATCTCCATGAATCTACATGAATCTCCATGAATCTCCATGAATCTCCTCCATGAATCTCCATAAATCACCATGAATCTCCATGATATCCTGTATGAATCTTCATGAATCTCCATGAATCTCCATGCATCTCCATGAATCTCCATGAATCTCCATGACCCTCCTCCATGAATCTCCATGAATCTCCATGAATATCCATGAATCTCCATGAATCTCCATGAATATCCATGAATCTCCATGAATCTCCATGAATCTCCATGTATCTCCACGAATCTACATGAATCTCCATGAATCTCCATGAATCTCCTCCATGAATCTCCATAAATCACCATGAATCTCCTTCATCAATCTCCACGAATCTCCATGAATCTCCATGAATCTCCATGAATCTCCATGAATCTCCATGAATCTCCATGATATCCGGTATGAATCTTCATGAATCTCCATGAATCTCCATGCATCTCCATGAATCTCCATGAATCTCCATGAACCTCCTCCATGAATCTCCATGAATCTCCATGAATATCCATGAACCTCCTCCATGAATCTCCATGAATCTCCATGAATCTCCATGAATCTCCTTCATCAATCTCCACGAATCTCCATGAATCTCCATGAATCTCCATGAATCTCCATGAATCTCCATGAATATCCATGAATCTCCATGAATCTCCATGAATCTCCATGTATCTCCATGAATCTACATGAATCTCCATGAATCTCCATGAATCTCCTCCATGAATCTCCATAAATCACCATGAATCTCCATGATATCCTGTATGAATCTTCATGAATCTCCATGAATCTCCATGCATCTCCATGAATCTCCATGAATCTCCATGACACTCCTCCATGAATCTCCATGAATCTCCATGAATATCCATGAATCTCCATGAATCTCCATGAATATCCATGAATCTCCATGAATCTCCATGAATCTCCATGTATCTCCATGAATCTACATGAATCTCCATGAATCTCCATGAATCTCCATGAATCTCCTCCACGAATCTCCATAAATCACCATGAATCTCCTTCATCAATCTCCACGAATCTCCATGAATCTCCATGAATCTCCATGAATCTCCATGAATCTCCATGAATCTCCATGAATCTCCATGATATCCGGTATGAATCTTCATGAATCTCCATGAATCTCCATGCATCTCCATGAATCTCCATGAATCTCCATGAACCTCCTCCATGAATCTCCATGAATCTCCATGAATATCCATGAACCTCCTCCATGAATCTCCATGAATCTCCATGAATCTCCATGAATCTCCTTCATCAATCTCCACGAATCTCCATGAATCTACATGAATCTCCATGAATCTCCATGAATCTCCATGAATCTCCATGAATATCCATGAATCTCCTCCATGAATCTCCTCCATGAATCTTCATGAATCTCCATGGATCTCCATGCATCTCCATGAATCTCCATGAATCTCCATGAAGCTCCTCCATGAATCTCCATGAATCTCCATTATTATCCTCCATGAATCTCCATGAATCTCCATGAATCTCCATGTATCTCCATGAATCTACATGAATCTTCATGAATCTCCATGAATCTCCTCCATGAATCTCCATGAATCACCATGAATCTCCTTCATCAATCTCCACGAATCTCCATGAATCTCCATGAATCTCCATGAATCTCCATGAATATCCATGAATATCCATTAATCTCCATGTATCTCCATGAATCTCCATGAATATCCATGAATCTTCATGAATCTCCTCCATGAATCTGCATGAATCTCCATGAATCTCCATGCATCTCCATGAATCTCCATGAATCTCCATGAACCTCCTCCATGAATCTCCATGAATCTCCATGAATATCCTCCATGAATCTCCATGAATCTCCATGAATATCCATGAATATCCATGAATCTCCATGTATCTCCATGAATCTCCATGAATATCCATGAATCTTCATGAATCTCCTCCATGAATCTTCATGAATCTCCATGCATCTCCATGAATCTGCATGAATCTCCATGAACCTCCTCCATGAATCTCCATGAATCTCCATGAATATCCTCCATGAATCTCCATGAATCTCCATGAACCTCCATGAATCTCCTTCATCAATCTCCACGAATCTCCATGAATCTACATGAATCTCCATGAATCTCCATGAATCTCCATGAATCTCCATGAATCTCCATGAATATCCATGAATCTCCATGAATATCCATGAATCTTCATGAATCTCCTCCATGAATCTTCATGAATCCCATGAATCTCCATGCATCTCCATGAATCTCCATGAATCTCCATGAACCTCCTCCATGAATCTCCATGAATCTACATGAATCTCCATGAATCTCCATGAATCTCCATGAATCTCCATGAATATCCATGAATATCCATGAATCTCCATGTATCTCCATGTATCTCCATGAATCTCCATGAATCTCCATGAATCTCCATGACCCTCCTCCATGAATCTCCATGAATCTCCATGAATATCCATGAATCTCCATGAATCTCCATGAATATCCATGAATCTCCATGAATCTCCATGAATCTCCATGTATCTCCATGAATCTACATGAATCTCCATGAATCTCCATGAATCTCCTCCACGAATCTCCATAAATCACCATGAATCTCCTTCATCAATCTCCACGAATCTCCATGAATCTCCATGAATCTCCATGAATCTCCATGAATCTCCATGAATCTCCATGAATCTCCATGAATCTCCATGATATCCGGTATGAATCTTCATGAATCTCCATGAATCTCCATGCATCTCCATGAATCTCCATGAATCTCCATGAACCTCCTCCATGAATCTCCATGAATCTCCATGAATATCCATGAACCTCCTCCATGAATCTCCATGAATCTCCATGAATCTCCATGAATCTCCTTCATCAATCTCCACGAATCTCCATGAATCTACATGAATCTCCATGAATCTCCATGAATCTACATGAATCTCCATGAATATCCATGAATATCCATTAATCTCCATGTATCTCCATGAATCTCCATGAATATCCATGAATCTTCATGAATCTCCTTCATCAATCTCCACGAATCTCCATGAATCTACATGAATCTCCATGAATCTCCATGAATCTCCATGAATCTCCATGAATATCCATGAATATCCATGAATCTCCATGTATCTCCATGTATCTCCATGAATCTCCATGAATATCCATGAATCTTCATGAATCTCCTCCATGAATTTTAATGAATCTCCATGAATCTCCATGCATCTCCATGAATCTCCATGAATCTCCATGAACCTCCTCCATCAATCTCCATGAATCTCCATGAATATCCTCCATGAATCTCCATGAATCTCCATGAATATCCATGAATATCCATGAATCTCCATGTATCTCCATGAATCTCCATGAATATCCATGAATCTTCATGAATCTCCTCCATGAATCTTCATGAATCTCCATGAATCTCCATGCATCTCCATGAATCTCCATGAATCTCCATGAATATCCTCCATGAATCTCCATGAATCTCCATGAATCTCCATGAATCTCCTTCATCAATCTCCACGAATCTCCTTCATCAATCTCCACGAATCTCCATGAATCTACATGAATCTCCATGAATCTACATGAATCTCCATGAATCTCCATGAATCTCCATGAATCTCCATGAATCTCCTCCACGAATCTCCATAAATCACCATGAATCTCCTTCATCAATCTCCACGAATCTCCATGAATCTCCATGAATCTCCATGAATCTCCATGAATCTCCATGAATCTCCATGATATCCGGTATGAATCTTCATGAATCTCCATGAATCTCCATGCATCTCCATGAATCTCCATGAATCTCCATGAACCTCCTCCATGAATCTCCATGAATCTCCATGAATATCCATGAACCTCCTCCATGAATCTCCATGAATCTCCATGAATCTCCATGAATCTCCTTCATCAATCTCCACGAATCTCCATGAATCTCCATGAATCTCCATGTATCTCCATGAATCTACATGAATCTTCATGAATCTCCATGAATCTCCTCCATGAATCTCCATGAATCACCATGAATCTCCTTCATCAATCTCCACGAATCTCCATGAATCTCCATGAATCTCCATGAATCTCCATGAATATCCATGAATATCCATTAATCTCCATGTATCTCCATGAATCTCCATGAATATCCATGAATCTTCATGAATCTCCTCCATGAATCTGCATGAATCTCCATGAATCTCCATGCATCTCCATGAATCTCCATGAACCTCCTCCATGAATCTCCATGAATCTCCATGAATATCCTCCATGAATCTCCATGAATCTCCATGAATATCCATGAATCTTCATGAATCTCCTCCATGAATCTTCATGAATCTCCATGCATCTCCATGAATCTGCATGAATCTCCATGAACCTCCTCCATGAATCTCCATGAATCTCCATGAATATCCTCCATGAATCTCCATGAATCTCCATGAACCTCCATGAATCTCCTTCATCAATCTCCACGAATCTCCATGAATCTACATGAATCTCCATGAATCTCCATGAATCTCCATGAATCTCCATGAATATCCATGAATCTCCATGAATATCCATGAATCTTCATGAATCTCCTCCATGAATCTTCATGAATCCCATGAATCTCCATGCATCTCCATGAATCTCCATGAATCTCCATGAACCTCCTCCATGAATCTCCATGAATCTACATGAATCTCCATGAATCTCCATGAATCTCCATGAATCTCCATGAATATCCATGAATATCCATGAATCTCCATGTATCTCCAGGTATCTCCATGAATCTCCATGAATCTCCATGAATCTCCATGACCCTCCTCCATGAATCTCCATGAATCTCCATGAATATCCATGAATCTCCATGAATCTCCATGAATATCCATGAATCTCCATGAATCTCCATGAATCTCCATGTATCTCCATGAATCTACATGAATCTCCATGAATCTCCATGAATCTCCTCCACGAATCTCCATAAATCACCATGAATCTCCTTCATCAATCTCCACGAATCTCCATGAATCTCCATGAATCTCCATGAATCTCCATGAATCTCCATGAATCTCCATGAATCTCCATGAATCTCCATGATATCCGGTATGAATCTTCATGAATCTCCATGAATCTCCATGCATCTCCATGAATCTCCATGAATATCCATGAATCTCCATGAATCTCCATGAATATCCATGAATATCCATGAATATCCATTAATCTCCATGTATCTCCATGAATCTCCATGAATATCCATGAATCTTCATGAATCTCCTTCATCAATCTCCACGAATCTCCATGAATCTACATGAATCTCCATGAATCTCCATGAATCTCCATGAATCTCCATGAATATCCATGAATATCCATGAATCTCCATGTATCTCCATGTATCTCCATGAATCTCCATGAATATCCATGAATCTTCATGAATCTCCTCCATGAATCTTCATGAATCTCCATGAATCTCCATGCATCTCCATGAATCTCCATGAATCTCCATGAACCTCCTCCATCAATCTCCATGAATCTCCATGAATATCCTCCATGAATCTCTATGAATCTCCATGAATATCCATGAATATCCATGAATCTCCATGTATCTCCATGAATCTCCATGAATATCCATGAATCTTCATGAATCTCCTCCATGAATCTTCATGAATCTCCATGAATCTCCATGCATCTCCATGAATCTCCATGAATCTCCATGAATCTCCATGAATATCCTCTATGAATCTCCATGAATCTCCATGAATCTCCATGAATCTCCTTCATCAATCTCCACGAATCTCCTTCATCAATCTCCACGAATCTCCATGAATCTACATGAATCTCCATGAATCTCCATGAATCTCCATGAATCTCCATGAATATCCATGAATCTCCATGAATATCCATGAATCTTCATGAATCTCCTCCATGAATCTTCATGAATCCCATGAATCTCCATGCATCTCCATGAATCTCCATGAATCTCCATGAACCTCCTCCATGAATCTCCATGAATCTACATGAATCTCCATGAATCTCCATGAATCTCCATGAATCTCCATGAATATCCATGAACCTCCTCCATGAATCTCCATGAATCTCCATGAATCTCCATGAATCTCCTTCATCAATCTCCACGAACCTCCATGAATCTACATGAATCTCCATGAATCTCCATGAATCTCCATGAATCTCCATGAATATCCATGAATATCCATGAATCTCCATGAACCTCCTCCATGAATCTCCATGAATCTCCATGAATATCCTCCATGAATCTCCATGAATCTCCTTCATCAATCTCCACGAATCTCCATGAATCTACATGAATCTCCATGAATCTCCATGAATCTCCATGAATCTCCATGAATATCCATGAATCTCCATGAATATCCATGAATCTTCATGAATCTTCATGAATCCCATGAATCTCCATGCATCTCCATGAATCTCCATGAATCTCCATGAACCTCCTTCATGAATCTACATGAATCTCCATGAATCTCCATGAATCTCCATGAATCTCCATGAATATCCATGAATATCCATGAATCTCCATGAATCTCCATGAATATCCATGAATCTCCATGAATCTCCATGAATCTCCATGTATCTCCATGAATCTACATGAATCTCCATGAATCTCCATGAATCTCCTCCACGAATCTCCATAAATCACCATGAATCTCCTTCATCAATCTCCACGAATCTCCATGAATCTCCATGAATCTCCATGAATCTCCATGAATCTCCATGAATCTCCATGAATCTCCATGATATCCGGTATGAATCTTCATGAATCTCCATGAATCTCCATGCATCTCCATGAATCTCCATGAATCTCCATGAACCTCCTCCATGAATCTCCATGAATCTCCATGAATATCCATGAACCTCCTCCATGAATCTCCATGAATCTCCATGAATCTCCATGCATCTCCATGAATCTCCATGAATCTCCATGAACCTCCTCCATGAATCTCCATGAATCTCCATGAATATCCTCCATGAATCTCCATGAATCTCCATGAATCTCCATGTATCTCCATGAATCTACATGAATCTCCATGAATCTCCATGAATCTCCTCCATGAATCTCCATGAATCACCATGAATCTCCATGAATATCCATGAATCTCCTCCATGAATCTACTCCATGAATCTTCATGAATCTCCATGGATCTCCATGCATCTCCATGAATCTCCATGAATCTCCTTCATCAATCTCCACGAATCTCCATGAATCTACATGAATCTCCATGAATCTCCATGAATCTCCATGAATCTCCATGAATATCCATGAATCTCCTCCATGAATCTCCTCCATGAATCTTCATGAATCTCCATGGATCTCCATGCATCTCCATGAATCTCCATGAATCTCCATGAAGCTCCTCCATGAATCTCCATGAAGCTCCTCCATGAATCTCCATGAATCTCCATTATTATCCTCCATGAATCTCCATGAATCTCCATGAATCTCCATGTATCTCCATGAATCTACATGAATCTTCATGAATCTCCATGAATCTCCTCCATGAATCTCCATGAATCACCATGAATCTCCTTCATCAATCTCCACGAATCTCCATGAATCTCCATGAATCTCCATGAATCTCCATGAATATCCATGAATATCCATTAATCTCCATGTATCTCCATGAATCTCCATGAATATCCATGAATCTTCATGAATCTCCTCCATGAATCTGCATGAATCTCCATGAATCTCCATGCATCTCCATGAATCTCCATGAATCTCCATGAACCTCCTCCATGAATCTCCATGAATCTCCATGAATATCCTCCATGAATCTCCATGAATCTCCATGAATATCCATGAATATCCATGAATCTCCATGTATCTCCATGAATCTCCATGAATATCCATGAATCTTCATGAATCTCCTCCATGAATCTTCATGAATCTCCATGCATCTCCATGAATCTGCATGAATCTCCATGAACCTCCTCCATGAATCTCCATGAATCTCCATGAATATCCTCCATGAATCTCCATGAATCTCCATGAACCTCCATGAATCTCCTTCATCAATCTCCACGAATCTCCATGAATCTACATGAATCTCCATGAATCTCCATGAATCTCCATGAATCTCCATGAATATCCATGAATCTCCATGAATATCCATGAATCTTCATGAATCTCCTCCATGAATCTTCATGAATCCCATGAATCTCCATGCATCTCCATGAATCTCCATGAATCTCCATGAACCTCCTCCATGAATCTCCATGAATCTACATGAATCTCCATGATATCCGGTATGAATCTTCATGAATCTCCATGAATCTCCATGCATCTCCATGAATCTCCATGAATCTCCATGAACCTCCTCCATGAATCTCCATGAATCTCCATGAATATCCATGAACCTCCTCCATGAATCTCCATGAATCTCCATGAATCTCCTTCATCAATCTCCACGAATCTCCATGAATCTACATGAATCTCCATGAATCTCCATGAATCTACATGAATCTCCATGAATATCCATGAATATCCATTAATCTCCATGTATCTCCATGAATCTCCATGAATATCCATGAATCTTCATGAATCTCCTTCATCAATCTCCACGAATCTCCATGAATCTACATGAATCTCCATGAATCTCCATGAATCTCCATGAATCTCCATGCATCTCCATGAATCTCCATGAATCTCCATGAACCTCCTCCATCAATCTCCATGAATCTCCATGAATATCCTCCATGAATCTCCATGAATCTCCATGAATATCCATGAATATCCATGAATCTCCATGTATCTCCATGAATCTCCATGAATCTCCATGCATCTCCATGAATCTCCATGAATCTCCATGAACCTCCTCCATGAATCTCCATGAATCTCCATGAATATCCTCCATGAATCTCCATGAATCTCCATGAATATCCATGAATATCCATGAATCTCCATGTATCTCCATGAATCTCCATGAATATCCATGAATCTTCATGAATCTCCTCCATGAATCTTCATGAATCTCCATGCATCTCCATGAATCTGCATGAATCTCCATGAACCTCCTCCATGAATCTCCATGAATCTCCATGAATATCCTCCATGAATCTCCATGAATCTCCATGAACCTCCATGAATCTCCTTCATCAATCTCCACGAATCTCCATGAATCTACATGAATCTCCATGAATCTCCATGAATCTCCATGAATCTCCATGAATATCCATGAATCTCCATGAATATCCATGAATCTTCATGAATCTCCTCCATGAATCTTCATGAATCCCATGAATCTCCATGCATCTCCATGATTCTCCATGAATCTCCATGAACCTCCTCCATGAATCTCCATGAATCTACATGAATCTCCATGAATCTCCATGAATCTCCATGAATCTCCATGAATATCCATGAATATCCATGAATCTCCATGTATCTCCATGTATCTCCATGAATCTCCATGAATCTCCATGAATCTCCATGACCCTCCTCCATGAATATCCATGAATCTCCATGAATCTCCATGAATATCCATGAATCTCCATGAATCTCCATGAATCTCCATGTATCTCCATGAATCTACATGAATCTCCATGAATCTCCATGAATCTCCTCCACGAATCTCCATAAATCACCATGAATCTCCTTCATCAATCTCCACGAATCTCCATGAATCTCCATGAATCTCCATGAATCTCCATGAATCTCCATGAATCTCCATGAATCTCCATGAATCTCCATGATATCCGGTATGAATCTTCATGAATCTCCATGAATCTCCATGCATCTCCATGAATCTCCATGAATCTCCATGAACCTCCTCCATGAATCTCCATGAATCTCCATGAATATCCATGAACCTCCTCCATGAATCTCCATGAATCTCCATGAATCTCCATGAATCTCCTTCATCAATCTCCACGAATCTCCATGAACCTACATGAATCTCCATGAATCTCCATGAATCTACATGAATCTCCATGAATATCCATGAATATAAATTAATCTCCATGTATCTCCATGAATCTCCATGAATATCCATGAATCTTCATGAATCTCCTTCATCAATCTCCACGAATCTCCATGAATCTACATGAATCTCCATGAATCTCCATGAATCTCCATGAATCTCCATGAATATCCATGAATATCCATGAATCTCCATGTATCTCCATGTATCTCCATGAATCTCCATGAATATCCATGAATCTTCATGAATCTCCTCCATGAATCTTCATGAATCTCCATGAATCTCCATGCATCTCCATGAATCTCCATGAATCTCCATGAACCTCCTCCATCAATCTCCATGAATCTCCATGAATATCCTCCATGAATCTCCATGAATCTCCATGAATATCCATGAATATCCATGAATCTCCATGTATCTCCATGAATCTCCATGAATATCCATGAATCTTCATGAATCTCCTCCATGAATCTTCATGAATCTCCATGAATCTCCATGCATCTCCATGAATCTCCATGAATCTCCATGAATCTCCATGAATATCCTCCATGAATCTCTATGAATCTCCATGAATCTCCATGAATCTCCTTCATCAATCTCCACGAATCTCCTTCATCAATCTCCACGAATCTCCATGAATCTACATGAATCTCCATGAATCTACATGAATCTCCATGAATCTCCATGAATCTCCATGAATCTCCTCCACGAATCTCCATAAATCACCATGAATCTCCTTCATCAATCTCCACGAATCTCCATGAATCTCCATGAATCTCCATGAATCTCCATGAATCTCCATGAATCTCCATGAATCTCCATGATATCCGGTATGAATCTTCATGAATCTCCATGAATCTCCATGCATCTCCATGAATCTCCATGAATCTCCATGAACCTCCTCCATGAATCTCCATGAATCTCCATGAATATCCATGAACCTCCTCCATGAATCTCCATGAATCTCCATGAATCTCCATGAATCTCCTTCATCAATCTCCACGAATCTCCATGAATCTACATGAATCTCCATGAATCTCCATGAATCTCCATGAATCTCCATGAATATCCATGAATCTCCTCCATGAATCTCCTCCATGAATCTTCATGAATCTCCATGGATCTCCATGCATCTCCATGAATCTCCATGAATCTCCATGAAGCTCCTCCATGAATCTCCATGAATCTCCATTATTATCCTCCATGAATCTCCATGAATCTCCATGAATCTCCATGTATCTCCATGAATCTACATGAATCTTCATGAATCTCCATGAATCTCCTCCATGAATCTCCATGAATCACCATGAATCTCCTTCATCAATCTCCACGAATCTCCATGAATCTCCATGAATCTCCATGAATCTCCATGAATATCCATGAATATCCATTAATCTCCATGTATCTCCATGAATCTCCATGAATATCCATGAATCTTCATGAATCTCCTCCATGAATCTGCATGAATCTCCATGAATCTCCATGCATCTCCATGAATCTCCATGAATCTCCATGAACCTCCTCCATGAATCTCCATGAATCTCCATGAATATCCTCCATGAATCTCCATGAATCTCCATGAATATCCATGAATATCCATGAATCTCCATGTATCTCCATGAATCTCCATGAATATCCATGAATCTTCATGAATCTCCTCCATGAATCTTCATGAATCTCCATGCATCTCCATGAATCTGCATGAATCTCCATGAACCTCCTCCATGAATCTCCATGAATCTCCATGAATATCCTCCATGAATCTCCATGAATCTCCATGAACCTCCATGAATCTCCTTCATCAATCTCCACGAATCTCCATGAATCTACATGAATCTCCATGAATCTCCATGAATCTCCATGAATCTCCATGAATATCCATGAATCTCCATGAATATCCATGAATCTTCATGAATCTCCTCCATGAATCTTCATGAATCCCATGAATCTCCATGCATCTCCATGAATCTCCATGAATCTCCATGAACCTCCTCCATGAATCTCCATGAATCTACATGAATCTCCATGAATCTCCATGAATCTCCATGAATCTCCATGAATATCCATGAATCTCCATGAATATCCATGAATCTCCATGAATCTCCATGAATCTCCATGTATCTCCATGAATCTACATGAATCTCCATGAATCTCCATGAATCTCCTCCACGAATCTCCATAAATCACCATGAATCTCCTTCATCAATCTCCACGAATCTCCATGAATCTCCATGAATCTCCATGAATCTCCATGAATCTCCATGAATCTCCATGAATCTCCATGAATCTCCATGAATCTCCATGATATCCGGTATGAATCTTCATGAATCTCCATGAATCTCCATGCATCTCCATGAATCTCCATGAATATCCATGAATCTCCATGAATCTCCATGAATATCCATGAATATCCATGAATATCCATTAATCTCCATGTATCTCCATGAATCTCCATGAATATCCATGAATCTTCATGAATCTCCTTCATCAATCTCCACGAATCTCCATGAATCTACATGAATCTCCATGAATCTCCATGAATCTCCATGAATCTCCATGAATATCCATGAATATCCATGAATCTCCATGTATCTCCATGTATCTCCATGAATCTCCATGAATATCCATGAATCTTCATGAATCTCCTCCATGAATCTTCATGAATCTCCATGAATCTCCATGCATCTCCATGAATCTCCATGAATCTCCATGAACCTCCTCCATCAATCTCCATGAATCTCCATGAATATCCTCCATGAATCTCCATGAATCTCCATGAATATCCATGAATATCCATGAATCTCCATGTATCTCCATGAATCTCCATGAATATCCATGAATCTTCATGAATCTCCTCCATGAATCTTCATGAATCTCCATGAATCTCCATGCATCTCCATGAATCTCCATGAATCTCCATGAATCTCCATGAATATCCTCTATGAATCTCCATGAATCTCCATGAATCTCCATGAATCTCCTTCATCAATCTCCACGAATCTCCTTCATCAATCTCCACGAATCTCCATGAATCTACATGAATCTCCATGAATCTCCATGAATCTCCATGAATCTCCATGAATATCCATGAATCTCCATGAATATCCATGAATCTTCATGAATCTCCTCCATGAATCTTCATGAATCCCATGAATCTCCATGCATCTCCATGAATCTCCATGAATCTCCATGAACCTCCTCCATGAATCTCCATGAATCTACATGAATCTCCATGAATCTCCATGAATCTCCATGAATCTCCATGAATATCCATGAACCTCCTCCATGAATCTCCATGAATCTCCATGAATCTCCATGAATCTCCTTCATCAATCTCCACGAACCTCCATGAATCTACATGAATCTCCATGAATCTCCATGAATCTCCATGAATCTCCATGAATATCCATGAATATCCATGAATCTCCATGAACCTCCTCCATGAATCTCCATGAATCTCCATGAATATCCTCCATGAATCTCCATGAATCTCCTTCATCAATCTCCACGAATCTCCATGAATCTACATGAATCTCCATGAATCTCCATGAATCTCCATGAATCTCCATGAATCTCCATGAATCTCCATGATATCCGGTATGAATCTTCATGAATCTCCATGAATCTCCATGCATCTCCATGAATCTCCATGAATCTCCATGAACCTCCTCCATGAATCTCCATGAATCTCCATGAATATCCATGAACCTCCTCCATGAATCTCCATGAATCTCCATGAATCTCCATGAATCTCCTTCATCAATCTCCACGAATCTCCATGAATCTACATGAATCTCCATGAATCTCCATGAATCTCCATGAATCTCCATGAATATCCATGAATCTCCTCCATGAATCTCCTCCATGAATCTTCATGAATCTCCATGGATCTCCATGCATCTCCATGAATCTCCATGAATCTCCATGAAGCTCCTCCATGAATCTCCATGAATCTCCATTATTATCCTCCATGAATCTCCATGAATCTCCATGAATCTCCATGTATCTCCATGAATCTACATGAATCTTCATGAATCTCCATGAATCTCCTCCATGAATCTCCATGAATCACCATGAATCTCCTTCATCAATCTCCACGAATCTCCATGAATCTCCATGAATCTCCATGAATCTCCATGAATATCCATGAATATCCATTAATCTCCATGTATCTCCATGAATCTCCATGAATATCCATGAATCTTCATGAATCTCCTCCATGAATCTGCATGAATCTCCATGAATCTCCATGCATCTCCATGAATCTCCATGAATCTCCATGAACCTCCTCCATGAATCTCCATGAATCTCCATGAATATCCTCCATGAATCTCCATGAATCTCCATGAATATCCATGAATATCCATGAATCTCCATGTATCTCCATGAATCTCCATGAATATCCATGAATCTTCATGAATCTCCTCCATGAATCTTCATGAATCTCCATGCATCTCCATGAATCTGCATGAATCTCCATGAACCTCCTCCATGAATCTCCATGAATCTCCATGAATATCCTCCATGAATCTCCATGAATCTCCATGAACCTCCATGAATCTCCTTCATCAATCTCCACGAATCTCCATGAATCTACATGAATCTCCATGAATCTCCATGAATCTCCATGAATCTCCATGAATATCCATGAATCTCCATGAATATCCATGAATCTTCATGAATCTCCTCCATGAATCTTCATGAATCCCATGAATCTCCATGCATCTCCATGAATCTCCATGAATCTCCATGAACCTCCTCCATGAATCTCCATGAATCTACATGAATCTCCATGAATCTCCATGAATCTCCATGAATCTCCATGAATATCCATGAATCTCCATGAATATCCATGAATCTCCATGAATCTCCATGAATCTCCATGTATCTCCATGAATCTACATGAATCTCCATGAATCTCCATGAATCTCCTCCACGAATCTCCATAAATCACCATGAATCTCCTTCATCAATCTCCACGAATCTCCATGAATCTCCATGAATCTCCATGAATCTCCATGAATCTCCATGAATCTCCATGAATCTCCATGAATCTCCATGAATCTCCATGATATCCGGTATGAATCTTCATGAATCTCCATGAATCTCCATGCATCTCCATGAATCTCCATGAATATCCATGAATCTCCATGAATCTCCATGAATATCCATGAATATCCATGAATATCCATTAATCTCCATGTATCTCCATGAATCTCCATGAATATCCATGAATCTTCATGAATCTCCTTCATCAATCTCCACGAATCTCCATGAATCTACATGAATCTCCATGAATCTCCATGAATCTCCATGAATCTCCATGAATATCCATGAATATCCATGAATCTCCATGTATCTCCATGTATCTCCATGAATCTCCATGAATATCCATGAATCTTCATGAATCTCCTCCATGAATCTTCATGAATCTCCATGAATCTCCATGCATCTCCATGAATCTCCATGAATCTCCATGAACCTCCTCCATCAATCTCCATGAATCTCCATGAATATCCTCCATGAATCTCCATGAATCTCCATGAATATCCATGAATATCCATGAATCTCCATGTATCTCCATGAATCTCCATGAATATCCATGAATCTTCATGAATCTCCTCCATGAATCTTCATGAATCTCCATGAATCTCCATGCATCTCCATGAATCTCCATGAATCTCCATGAATCTCCATGAATATCCTCTATGAATCTCCATGAATCTCCATGAATCTCCATGAATCTCCTTCATCAATCTCCACGAATCTCCTTCATCAATCTCCACGAATCTCCATGAATCTACATGAATCTCCATGAATCTCCATGAATCTCCATGAATCTCCATGAATATCCATGAATCTCCATGAATATCCATGAATCTTCATGAATCTCCTCCATGAATCTTCATGAATCCCATGAATCTCCATGCATCTCCATGAATCTCCATGA
The DNA here is from genome assembly GCA_963971365.1 of Lasioglossum villosulum. Lineage (NCBI taxonomy): Eukaryota > Metazoa > Arthropoda > Insecta > Hymenoptera > Halictidae > Lasioglossum > Lasioglossum villosulum. The sequence goes on along the minus strand of OZ020500.1, from coordinate 16,638,009 downwards.
ATCTCCATGAACCTCCTCCATGAATCTCCATGAATCTACATGAATCTCCATGAATCTCCATGAATCTCCATGAATCTCCATGAATATCCATGAACCTCCTCCATGAATCTCCATGAATCTCCATGAATCTCCATGAATCTCCTTCATCAATCTCCACGAACCTCCATGAATCTACATGAATCTCCATGAATCTCCATGAATCTCCATGAATCTCCATGAATATCCATGAATATCCATGAATCTCCATGAACCTCCTCCATGAATCTCCATGAATCTCCATGAATATCCTCCATGAATCTCCATGAATCTCCTTCATCAATCTCCACGAATCTCCATGAATCTACATGAATCTCCATGAATCTCCATGAATCTCCATGAATCTCCATGAATATCCATGAATCTCCATGAATATCCATGAATCTTCATGAATCTTCATGAATCCCATGAATCTCCATGCATCTCCATGAATCTCCATGAATCTCCATGAACCTCCTTCATGAATCTACATGAATCTCCATGAATCTCCATGAATCTCCATGAATCTCCATGAATATCCATGAATATCCATGAATCTCCATGTATCTCCATGTATCTCCATGAATCTCCATGAATCTCCATGAATCTCCATGTATCTCCATGAATCTACATGAATCTACATGAATCTCCATGAATCTCCATGAATCTCCATGAATCTCCTCCATGAATCTCCATAAATCACCATGAATCTCCATGATATCCTGTATGAATCTTCATGAATCTCCATGAATCTCCATGCATCTCCATGAATCTCCATGAATCTCCATGACCCTCCTCCATGAATCTCCATGAATCTCCATGAATATCCATGAATCTCCATGAATCTCCATGAATATCCATGAATCTCCATGAATCTCCATGAATCTCCATGTATCTCCATGAATCTACATGAATCTCCATGAATCTCCATGAATCTCCTCCACGAATCTCCATAAATCACCATGAATCTCCTTCATCAATCTCCACGAATCTCCATGAATCTCCATGAATCTCCATGAATCTCCATGAATCTCCATGAATCTCCATGAATCTCCATGATATCCGGTATGAATCTTCATGAATCTCCATGAATCTCCATGCATCTCCATGAATCTCCATGAATCTCCATGAACCTCCTCCATGAATCTCCATGAATCTCCATGAATATCCATGAACCTCCTCCATGAATCTCCATGAATCTCCATGAATCTCCATGAATCTCCATGAATCTCCTTCATCAATCTCCACGAATCTCCATGAATCTACATGAATCTCCATGAATCTCCATGAATCTACATGAATCTCCATGAATATCCATGAATATCCATTAATCTCCATGTATCTCCATGAATCTCCATGAATATCCATGAATCTTCATGAATCTCCTTCATCAATCTCCACGAATCTCCATGAATCTCCATGAATCTCCATGAATCTCCATGAATCTCCATGAATATCCATGAATATCCATGAATCTCCATGTATCTCCATGTATCTCCATGAATCTCCATGAATATCCATGAATCTTCATGAATCTCCTCCATGAATCTTCATGAATCTCCATGAATCTCCATGCATCTCCATGAATCTCCATGAATCTCCATGAACCTCCTCCATGAATCTCCATGAATCTCCATGAATATCCTCCATGAATCTCCATGAATCTCCATGAATATCCATGAATATCCATGAATCTCCATGTATCTCCATGAATCTCCATGAATATCCATGAATCTTCATGAATCTCCTCCATGAATCTTCATGAATCTCCATGAATCTCCATGCATCTCTATGAATCTCCATGAATCTCCATGAACCTCCTCCATGAATCTCCATGAATCTCCATGAATATCCTCCATGAATCTCCATGAATCTCCATGAATCTCCATGAATCTCCTTCATCAATCTCCACGAATCTCCATGAATCTACATGAATCTCCATGAATCTCCATGAATCTCCATGAATCTCCATGAATATCCATGAATCTCCATGAATATCCATGAATCTTCATGAATCTCCTCCATGAATCTTCATGAATCCCATGAATCTCCATGCATCTCCATGAATCTCCATGAATCTGCATGAACCTCCTCCATGAATCTCCATGAATCTACATGAATCTCCATGAATCTCCATGAATCTCCATGAATCTCCATGAATATCCATGAATATCCATGAATCTCCATGTATCTCCATGTATCTCCATGAATCTCCATGAATCTCCATGAATCTCCATGTATCTCCATGAATCTACATGAATCTCCATGAATCTCCATGAATCTCCTCCATGAATCTCCATAAATCACCATGAATCTTCATGAATCTCCTCCATGAATCTTCATGAATCTCCATGAATCTCCATGCATCTCCATGAATCTCCATGAATCTCCATGAATCTCCTCCATGAATCTCCATGAATCACCATGAATCTCCTTCATCAATCTCCACCAATCTCCATGAATCTCCATGAATCTCCATGAATATCCATGAATATCCATGAATCTCCATGTATCTCCATGAATCTCCATGAATATCCATGAATCTCCATGAATATCCTCCATGAATCTCCATGAATCTCCATGAATCTCCATGAATCTCCTTCATCAATCTCCACGAATCTCCATGAATCTACATGAATCTCCATGAATCTCCATGACCCTCCTCCATGAATCTCCATGAATCTCCATGAATATCCATGAATCTCCATGAATCTCCATGAATATCCATGAATCTCCATGAATCTCCATGAATCTCCATGTATCTCCATGAATCTACATGAATCTCCATGAATCTCCATGAATCTCCTCCACGAATCTCCATAAATCACCATGAATCTCCTTCATCAATCTCCACGAATCTCCATGAATCTCCATGAATCTCCATGAATCTCCATGAATCTCTATGAATCTCCATGAATCTCCATGAATCTCCATGATATCCGGTATGAATCTTCATGAATCTCCATGAATCTCCATGCATCTCCATGAATCTCCATGAATCTCCATGAACCTCCTCCATGAATCTCCATGAATCTCCATGAATATCCATGAACCTCCTCCATGAATCTCCATGAATCTCCATGAATCTCCTTCATCAATCTCCACGAATCTCCATGAATCTACATGAATCTCCATGAATCTCCATGAATCTCCATGAATCTCCATGAATATCCATGAATATCCATTAATCTGCATGTATCTCCATGAATCTCCATGAATATCCATGAATCTTCATGAATCTCCTCCATGAATCTTCATGAATCTCCATGAATCTCCATGCATCTCCATGAATCTCCATGAATCTCCATGAATCTCCATGAATCTCCATGAATATCCATGAATATCCATGAATCTCCATGATATCCGGTATGAATCTTCATGAATCTCCATGAATCTCCATGCATCTCCATGAATCTCCATGAATCTCCATGAACCTCCTCCATGAATCTCCATGAATCTCCATGAATATCCATGAACCTCCTCCATGAATCTCCATGAATCTCCATGAATCTCCATGAACCTCCTCCATGAATCTCCATGAATCTCCATGAATCTCCTTCATCAATCTCCACGAATCTCCATGAATCTACATGAATCTCCATGAATCTCCATGAATCTCCATGAATCTCCATGAATATCCATGAATCTCCTCCATGAATCTCCTCCATGAATCTTCATGAATCTCCATGGATCTCCATGCATCTCCATGAATCTCCATGAATCTCCTTCATCAATCTCCACGAATCTCCATGAATCTACATGAATCTCCATGAATCTCCATGAATCTCCATGAATCTCCATGAATATCCATGAATCTCCTCCATGAATCTCCTCCATGAATCTTCATGAATCTCCATGGATCTCCATGCATCTCCATGAATCTCCATGAATCTCCATGAAGCTCCTCCATGAATCTCCATGAAGCTCCTCCATGAATCTCCATGAATCTCCATTATTATCCTCCATGAATCTCCATGAATCTCCATGAATCTCCATGTATCTCCATGAATCTACATGAATCTTCATGAATCTCCATGAATCTCCTCCATGAATCTCCATGAATCACCATGAATCTCCTTCATCAATCTCCACGAATCTCCATGAATCTCCATGAATCTCCATGAATCTCCATGAATATCCATGAATATCCATTAATCTCCATGTATCTCCATGAATCTCCATGAATATCCATGAATCTTCATGAATCTCCTCCATGAATCTGCATGAATCTCCATGAATCTCCATGCATCTCCATGAATCTCCATGAACCTCCTCCATGAATCTCCTCCATGAATCTCCATGAATCTCCATGAATATCCTCCATGAATCTCCATGAATCTCCATGAATATCCATGAATATCCATGAATCTCCATGTATCTCCATGAATCTCCATGAATATCCATGAATCTTCATGAATCTCCTCCATGAATCTTCATGAATCTCCATGCATCTCCATGAATCTGCATGAATCTCCATGAACCTCCTCCATGAATCTCCATGAATCTCCATGAATATCCTCCATGAATCTCCATGAATCTCCATGAACCTCCATGAATCTCCTTCATCAATCTCCACGAATCTCCATGAATCTACATGAATCTCCATGAATCTCCATGAATCTCCATGAATCTCCATGAATATCCATGAATCTCCATGAATATCCATGAATCTTCATGAATCTCCTCCATGAATCTTCATGAATCCCATGAATCTCCATGCATCTCCATGAATCTCCATGAATCTCCATGAACCTCCTCCATGAATCTCCATGAATCTCCATGAATCTCCATGAATATCCATGAATCTCCATGAATCTCCATGAATATCCATGAATCTCCATGAATCTCCATGAATCTCCATGTATCTCCATGAATCTACATGAATCTCCATGAATCTCCATGAATCTCCTCCACGAATCTCCATAAATCACCATGAATCTCCTTCATCAATCTGCACGAATCTCCATGAATCTCCATGAATCTCCATGAATCTCCATGAATCTCCATGAATCTCCATGAATCTCCATGAATCTCCATGATATCCGGTATGAATCTTCATGAATCTCCATGAATCTCCATGCATCTCCATGAATCTCCATGAATCTCCATGAACCTCCTCCATGAATCTCCATGAATCTCCATGAATATCCATGAACCTCCTCCATGAATCTCCATGAATCTCCATGAATCTCCATGAATCTCCTTCATCAATCTCCACGAATCTCCATGAATCTACATGAATCTCCATGAATCTCCATGAATCTACATGAATCTCCATGAATATCCATGAATATCCATTAATCTCCATGTATCTCCATGAATCTCCATGAATATCCATGAATCTTCATGAATCTCCTTCATCAATCTCCACGAATCTCCATGAATCTACATGAATCTCCATGAATCTCCATGAATCTCCATGAATCTCCATGCATCTCCATGAATCTCCATGAATCTCCATGAACCTCCTCCATCAATCTCCATGAATCTCCATGAATATCCTCCATGAATCTCCATGAATCTCCATGAATATCCATGAATATCCATGAATCTCCATGTATCTCCATGAATCTCCATGAATATCCATGAATCTTCATGAATCTCCTCCATGAATCTTCATGAATCTCCATGAATCTCCATGCATCTCCATGAATCTCCATGAATCTCCATGAATCTCCATGAATATCCTCCATGAATCTCCATGAATCTCCATGAATCTCCATGAATCTCCTTCATCAATCTCCACGAATCTCCTTCATCAATCTCCATAAATCTACATGAATCTCCATGAATCTCCATGAATCTCCATGAATCTCCATGAATATCCATGAATCTCCATGAATATCCATGAATCTTCATGAATCTCCTCCATGAATCTTCATGAATCCCATGAATCTCCATGCATCTCCATGAATCTCCATGAATCTCCATGAACCTCCTCCATGAATCTCCATGAATCTACATGAATCTCCATGAATCTCCATGAATCTCCATGAATCTCCATGAATATCCATGAACCTCCTCCATGAATCTCCATGAATCTCCATGAATCTCCATGAATCTCCTTCATCAATCTCCACGAATCTCCATGAATCTACATGAATCTCCATGAATCTCCATGAATCTCCATGAATCTCCATGAATATCCATGAATATCCATGAATCTCCATGAACCTCCTCCATGAATCTCCATGAATCTCCATGAATATCCTCCATGAATCTCCATGAATCTCCTTCATCAATCTCCACGAATCTCCATGAATCTACATGAATCTCCATGAATCTCCATGAATCTCCATGAATCTCCATGAATATCCATGAATCTCCATGAATATCCATGAATCTTCATGAATCTCCTCCATGAATCTTCATGAATCCCATGAATCTCCATGCATCTCCATGAATCTCCATGAATCTCCATGAACCTCCTCCATGAATCTCCATGAATCTACATGAATCTCCATGAATCTCCATGAATCTCCATGAATCTCCATGAATATCCATGAATATCCATGAATCTCCATGTATCTCCATGTATCTCCATGTATCTCCATGAATCTCCATGAATCTCCATGAATCTCCATGTATCTCCATGAATCTACATGAATCTCCATGAATCTCCATGAATCTCCATGAATCTCCATGAATCTCCATGTATCTCCATGAATCTACATGAATCTCCATGAATCTTCATGAATCTCCATGAATCTCCATGCATCTCCATGAATCTCCATGAATCTCCATGACCCTCCTCCATGAATCTCCATGAATCTCCATGAATATCCATGAATCTCCATGAATCTCCATGAATATCCATGAATCTCCATGAATCTCCATGAATCTCCATGTATCTCCATGAATCTACATGAATCTCCATGAATCTCCATGAATCTCCTCCACGAATCTCCATAAATCACCATGAATCTCCTTCATCAATCTCCACGAATCTCCATGAATCTCCATGAATCTCCATGAATCTCCATGAATCTCCATGAATCTCCATGAATCTCCATGATATCCGGTATGAATCTTCATGAATCTCCATGAATCTCCATGCATCTCCATGAATCTCCATGAATCTCCATGAACCTCCTCCATGAATCTCCATGAATCTCCATGAATATCCATGAACCTCCTCCATGAATCTCCATGAATCTCCATGAATCTCCATGAATCTCCTTCATCAATCTCCACGAATCTCCATGAATCTACATGAATCTCCATGAATCTCCATGAATCTACATGAATCTCCATGAATATCCATGAATATCCATTAATCTCCATGTATCTCCATGAATCTCCATGAATATCCATGAATCTTCATGAATCTCCTTCATCAATCTCCACGAATCTCCATGAATCTACATGAATCTCCATGAATCTCCATGAATCTCCATGAATCTCCATGAATATCCATGAATATCCATGAATGTCCATGTATCTCCATGTATCTCCATGAATCTCCATGAATATCCATGAATCTTCATGAATCTCCTCCATGAATCTTCATGAATCTCCATGAATCTCCATGCATCTCCATGAATCTCCATGAATCTCCATGAACCTCCTCCATGAATCTCCATGAAT